>CM066731.1:41777142-43021785 GCA_033961575.1 Aselliscus stoliczkanus
GCAGACCCACAGATTAATGAAACAGAATAGAGAACTCAGATATAAAATCACACCTGTATAGTCATTTTATCTATGAGAAAGAAAGCAAGAATATCACTTGGATAAAGATAACCTCTTCAATAAATTGTGTTGGGAAAACTGGACAGTTATATGCAGAAGATTGAAACAGGGTCATTTTCTTAACACCATATACAAGAACAAACTTAAAATGGCTTAAAGACTTAAATATAAGACCCCAAACTATAAACTAGAAATATATCCAGTTATACCTGATTGTCAGGTATAGTTTGTGGACTAGTTTGTACCTCTCCCTCTATCCAAATGATAGGACATGTGCATCTCGGGTACCCAAGACCATCTCCAGGTTTAGTGATTTGCTAGAAGAAATTGAACTTGGAAGTCATTATACTCAAGGTTATGGTTTATTACAGCAAAAGACACAAAGCAAAGTCAGCAAAGGGAAAAGGTGCATCACCAGCAATCTGGAGGAAACCAGGCACCGGCTTCTAAGGGTTCTTTCCCAGGGCAGTTGCACAGAACACAATTCCTCCAGCAATGAATCTTGGAACACATGCAAAATGTTGTCCACTAGGGATGCTCACCTGGTTTCTATTAGGGTTTGGTCATGTAGGTAACAGTGTTTGCATGATTGACTTCAGTGATCAAAATTCCAGTATCCCAGAAAGAAATCAGATATCTGCCATAAATTACATTGTTTGCATAGACAATCTAGACAAAATAGTACAGTATTACTAAGGTACCAAGCATGCAAAACATTTGTATGAGTTAGAATATTCCAAGAGATCAATTCCCAAGTGCCAGTCAAGGGCCATTCAGGAAAACTAGTACTGAGAAAACTAGTACTGAGAAAGTATATAGTAATACTTCGGTTTGCGAGCATAATTTGTTCCGGAAACGAACTTCTCATATTGCAAGGCATTGCTCATTTATCAAGTTAAAATGTATTATTACGTTGGTGCAAAAGTAAAAGTGGTATTACTTTTGCACCAACCTAATAGAAATGTTTGCTTGTCTTGTGGAACACTCGCAAACCAAGTTACTCGCAATCCAAGGTTTTACTGTAGTTGGATCACTTCAACTTACTGAGTTAACATTTTTCTGGAACACCCTATCATAAGTGTGTTCAGAAACACGCAGTTTATCTTGAGAAACAAACACAAAAATGTTTGCCAGTTACATATATAGTTATATATAGTTATATCTTATTTTCAAGTAAAAAATGCCTATAGGACTTCAAGTTTAGGATAATTCTATAGTATCATGGCTGGTTCTTTATAGTTTCATAAAAATAAACATTGTTTTGTTTGAATTCACAGTTTAAGTCAATTATGTTCTCACGAGTGAGATTTCCAGGACTACCTTTACTGTTTCCAGTTTTTATAGAGACTGAAACAGTCTGGCACTTCTTTTCGTAGTTCATATTCTTGCATGAATATTAAAGAGTAATAGTTTTCAGAGATGACTTATCGCCATAGTCATAATATTGCTTTAGCTCATTGTGGCCAATAAAATTCCAAATAGTATAGTAAACATTATCTTTTAGTTATTGAAATAATCATTATGAAACTTATACCTTTTAAATTCCTTAATGTTAATGTCCTTGGTATATCACGTTTTTGAAACTCATGGTTCTGGAAAGATATGCAGGACAGATTTCTTACTTAGACATAATTCAGTTTGCTTTTTTGCACTCTTGAATGTGTGTGTGAGAGAGAGAGAGAGAGAGAGAGAGAGAGAGAGAGAGAGAGAGAGTTCCCATATTTTTTTTTTTGGCTGGCATTATTTTCTAGACAGAGCCTGATAATGGTGTATGTAGGATACTGTGTGAATAGACTGGATTCCTGAGATTATTCTCTTAACTTGTTGTGACCCTGGACAACTACATATAAATCATTTAATCTTCCTATGTAATTTTTCTCTTTATAGTTTGCCTTTTTTCACTTAAAAGGAAACTTGTGAGGATTATTTTGATGAGGTTTGATGATTTTGAAGAAACGTCTCCATGTGTATATAAGACATGGTCAAATGGCACCAGCCAGAAATCCAGTTAGGGCCCTTTCATCTACCCTTGGATCTGGAAGGAGGCCTTGTATCTCTGAAATAATTGTATTAGATTTGCTTCACAGTGAGTGTTTTGGGTTTTAGTGGTTCAATTGAATTATGACCAAGTAGCCAGATATAAATCTCTGAAGAGCAGAATCTATATTTCATTAATCTTTATAGTCTTCCGTCCAAAATTGAGTCTTGCTGTTTCCTGGCTTCTAAACCCAAGGCAAACAAGAGAGAGTCTTTCATTTTGATAGTCAATCAGAAAGGGTGTTAGGAGCAGACTTGGGCATTGTAGGATTGGAGCCAGCCAATAAACTTGTAGATGGAAGGAAAAGCGTCTGACATATGCAGAATGATATTAACTCAAAGTTCAAAATAATGGTTCTCTGCAGGAATAATTAGGAGCTGTAAAGAAAATATTAAGCTGTATCAGTATATGATATTTAAGATGTAGACAAAATTATTATTCAGAAGTAGAAAATTTCACTTCTGAAGGATTACCATTAAAATGATTGAAATGTAAAAGCTTTTCAGAAGCTTCATTTCCATGACGTGCTCAGTTAAAAACTTGTCAAATTGTGGTCAATAAGTTTAGGAAACACTACATATTTACAGCCTTCTTTTAGAGGTCACAGTGCAGGTGGGCATATTAAAGGCTCCTAAGAAATCTTACTGTTTAATTTTATTCAGCCTGGTTTATTCAAACTGATTTAACTTTGGAGCTCATTTTCTTTTAATACTTATTAACATCTCATGGAACTCACGTTTGGAGAGGCACATCATAGGTACATTATGCAGGGCTACATATATGTGCTTTTACTGTCTTTGCTTTTGTTTATTGCCTTTGTTCTCTTAGGGCATTTACGTGGCTCGTTTCCTTTGAAGCCTTCTACTTTCTTCAGGCTCCTCTCTCAATTTCTTCCATATTTTCCCCTCCCTGGTCTTCTGTTATGTAGGATTTTAATTGTTTGCCTTGAATAAAAACAAAGCCTGGCTCATAATCAGAAGCAACCTGTGTCTGGTTCTATTGCATAAATAAACATTAATTTTTATAGAACATGTTGTCATTTTTTGCTTCTCTTGATTTTGAGGCCTCAGTTTTTTTGTCTGTTTTTGTTTTTGTTTATGTTTTTAAGAGGGCAATGTCACTGGCCCTCATATGTGGGAATCTGAACCGGGGCCACTGGTGTGCCAAGCCAGCTCTTAATCACCACGCCACTTGGCCAGCCCGAGGCCTCAGTTTTGAGTGTAGGTTTGAGTTGGATGATCCTTCAGCCTCCAGCAGACCTGAGACAAGGTATGCTGCTCCTGCCTGGGTCTGCCAGAAGGCAGTATTGCAGAAAGACTCATGGCTATATCTTTTCTCAGAACATGTTTTGAAACAGACAATGGCCAGACAGGTTTTATCACAGATTGTATGCATATTCCACAGTCATATGCTGTCTGCCTTGGAGAAAGGAGCTTTTCTTTCTTGTCCTCTGTAATCATAGTAGCCAGCCCAGATAGACCAGGTTCTGAGCAAGTTCCTACTCCCTTTGTTGTGGAGTCTTCCTGGCCTGGGTCACTCCCTGCTTCTTTCCATGCTCAGCTTCTGCTTGTTGAACTTTGACCCAGCAGGTTCCTTCTTGAGCATTGTAATTTCTCTCTCTTTCCCTTTTTCTTAAGATGTGCCTTTGCCCTGGCTGTTTTTCATTTTCTCCATGGGCACCTCAGAACCAGGGCTTTGGACATTAAGATGCGGTGGAATGGTGATTTTGTGAACACATGCTGGTAGACCTTGAGTTCTGTTTTCATAGGCCTGGAATTTGAGGTTGGAAACATATTTGGTTTGGGGAAGGCAAGCCAAGTGGTTTACAGAGGTGTAACCATGGGTGTAGCTTGTTAAACCTGTTTACCTCAGAAAAGCTGGGGTGTTGTCTTTTTGTTTTTTCAATGTGTGAGAAAATCTATAGCTTTTGTTTTCCATCTCACAAGTTGTCTCTGATTTCATGAATAAAGTTTATCATAAAAGCACATCAAATAAAAACAGTGAAAGTATATCTCCTACTAGTAGTTTAAGACTCTCAATTGTCTAGAATTCTGTTGCTTTTATTGAATTTTATTCCCAATAGAAAACAAAGTTCTGTTAGCAACTGGGAGTCTATTCTTTTTATTTTTTGTGATTTTGCCATCCTTATATTTCATACAATCAGCACAGTTCTTGATAAACAGCCAAAAAATAGCGCAGTTATTTAAGGTAGGTGTGTGTGTGTGTGTGTGTGTGTGTGTGTGTGTGTGTGTGTGTGTGTGTGTGTGTGTGTTATGATTCCGCTAGAATTTGAAGACCACATGAGTAAGTATTTCGGTGTCCCTCTCACTATACATAGCAGGCCCTCAATTAACTTATTAAATAAATGAATTCCATTTTAGAATTAGGAATGAAAATGAAGGCATTTGCCAAATAAATTTGCTGGTTTATCAGCCACCAGTACTCTTTCATTCCTCTTAATTTTTAAGAGCTGTCTTGGTTTTGGTGAGCTGACTTGCCACAGGTGCCATGGCATATCTTCTGCAGGATTTTTGCTGTTGCCCCCACTTCTAACCTCTTTAAAAACATTAATTGGTTGTTGTTGGATTTAAAAGCTTCTGAGCAGGCAAGACCTTATAACTCTTGTTCGTTCCTTAAAATGCCACTGACTATTCTCATTTGTGGTGTGGCTTTAAGAAAGGGAGGCTAAATCCAGAATTAACATGGTGAATTTATCATAGCCCAGCTCTCAGTGATCTCATAAGAGCAGGTCTGGGCCTATTCAAAAATTGGGTGGGATGCTTCAGAGAGCAGAAAGTAGTGCGCTGCAGGATGTGGCCTGGGAAAGCACGCCTGGCCGTGCAAGTCAGGGCATAGCATAGCCAGCACCTGCCTCCACAGCAGTGGCTGCAGAAGGCATCTTCCCTGAACCACCCACCCATGTCTTCTTCCCTGGGTTAAAACCAAGGGCTTGAGACTTTTGTTTTTACATAAAATATGAGTCAAATGAGTTACTTTTGTCTTATAATTGGTTATTTCAAGAAATGAGTGTAGTTTATTACTATCTTCCTTTTGTTTTACTGACTAGGTTAAGCATTTAGCTACAAAGGTGTCATTTAAAAATAAAGAGGTGGTTATTTATTACTGATATTCCACTGTTGCTCTTCATGTTACCTTTCCATAAATTTTAGAATTAAAAGTTTTTATTTCTGAGAGAACAGTATTTCATCTGGCTAATTTGTTTCATTTGTCATTGAGGTAGCTTTACCACAGAGGCACTGTTTAATCTTGCAATTAGACTCTACCTTCTTTTTACTTTGTTAGTAGACAGTTTTTATGTAAGGGTATCCTGAAGGAAGTAATCTTATATGAAAGTTTTAAGAGGGCATCACTTGTTTAGCTTTCCAAAGGAAGGTGGAGAAAATATAAATGTTTTCAAAGAAAAAAAATTAAACATTGTGGTACTTGAAATCCAGCATTTAAGTAAGGTAACATTTCCTAATATGATGATTTGGTAAGAATAAAAAGTTTCAAGGAACAATAATTTTACTCAAGTATATTGGGTTATTGTGTGGCAGTAGGCAACCTAACAGTAATAATAATTTTTAAAAAATGTTTGAATGAGAAAATTTTCTTATAGTAATGGAAAGATGTCGATTTTATGTACTAATAGTTCTTCCCCTGTCACTTTTAAATTGTAATAAATTTTCTGATAACCTTCTCTCCTATATATGCAACACATAGATCCAAGCGATTAAGAAGTAATTGTCTCTCCTACTAGAAACATGGGGAAAGTATATGAACAAGTAGTTCACTGAACAAGAAATATGAAGAACCAATAAACAAGTACAAAGATGATCAATCTGTAATCAAGGAAATAAAAATTTAAACAAGAGTGAAATACCATTTCATACCTGTCAGATAAACAACAAAGAGTGTAAGAAGACTGCTATGGACTGAATTGTATCTCCCCCAAAATCCATATGTTTAAGCCCTGACTCTCATTGTGATAGTATTTGGAGATGGGGCCCTTGGAAAGTCATTAGGTGAGGTTGGGGCCCTCATGATGGGATCAGTGCCCTTAGAAGAAGAGATCTGCGGGGTCACTCTCACTCTTGCTCTCGCTCTCTCTCTTTTGCTTTTCCTTCTCCCCTTAAGAGGACACAACAAGAAGGTGTTCATCTACAAGCCAGGAAGAGAGCTCTTACCAGAAACTGAATTGATTGGCACTTGAATCTTGGAATTTTCCAACATCCACAGAAATAAGTGTCTATTGTTGTAGTGTATGGTTTTTTGTTATTGCAACACAAGCAGACAAATAGAGAAATTGGTACTGAGAAGTGGGTTACTGCTGTAACAAATACCTGAAAATGTGGAAACAACTTTGAAACTGCATAGTGGGTAGAACCTGGAAGGGTTTTGAGGTGCATGGTAGCAAAAGCTGAGATTGCCTTAAAGGGACTGCTGAAAGAGACTTTGGTGAGAGCTCAGAAATAAAAGAAATTATAATATTTTGACATATTTGGTTAAATAAAATATTTTCTTGTATAATTCATCACCTCTATTTTCTTAATGTGGATACTAGAATACTTAAAATTACATATTTCTTATGTTGTACTGAAATAGAGGTAGTTGTATGAACATGGATAAATATTTAAAAATTGATGAATAAAGTAGGTCATTGAGTTGTGTTGAGAGGATGCCATTTTATAATTTTATGTAAAGTTTAAAAGCTTATAAAGTAACACTATATAGTGTGTCTGTGTGTGTGTGATAAAACAAGAATAAAAACTGTTATTTAGGAGAGAGTTTCCTCTAGGAAGGAGGAAAGGGGGAACAGGAAGAGAGATAAAAGAAATTTCAATTGCATCATTAAAACTGAAGGAAAATTTGCATTATATTAATATTTGATGAAGGGTGATAGGGTGATGATGGATACATGCATTTTTCTATCTTTTTTTATACTTTTCTATGTGCTTTAAATATTTAATAATAATAGTCATTTTATCTAATTCTTGAAATATTGCTAGAATAATTTTTCTATTTTTAGATGATTAAACCGAGGTATGGGAGAGTCAGTGAAGTAACTTGTCTAGAGTCACAAAACAATTAAATAGATGAGCTGTGATTCAAAACCAAGTCTTTCTCATTCAAAAACTCATGGCTCTTCTTATTAATCTGATTTGACAATGCAAAGATAAAATATAAAGTTAAGCTTATGAACCTGTAGTCTTTTCTGACCTGTCTTTGATTTTTTTCCCCTTCTCCATGTTCCTGGCACACATGTGTACACGTGCACACACTATTCTTTCTCAAACAGTATGAGTTCTTTACTGTCAGGCCGGGACCAAAACAACTTGTGTGTGGTCAGCTGTAGTTCTGTGTGCATGTGAGGAGACTCCCTTCACATTCATCAGGGATTATGAGCTTGTGGGGGAGTTCTAAAATATAATATGGTAAAGTCTTCTTTCCCTACTATGCTTCTAGTTCTCTTTCCCTAAAGATGTTTGTTTTGCCTTTTGTTTCCTGTTAGAAATGCCTACGTGAAGAACATATAATTTGCTCTGCTTATTAAGGCATTATTTGTCTTTTTGATTGACTGCTGAAGACTTTATTTGTTGTGTTCTTCATTGTCCTTATAGAGATCCTCTTAGAAATAAAAAAAACTTACTAGAAAATAAATACAAAATTTAAAAAATATAAAATTTAAAACCAAGATACATGTATTACCTTCTGTAGGGGTGAAAATGATGGGTAACATTTACTAAATGCTTAATATGTTGGCATTATTATATCTCCAATTCAAAGAAGAAGAAGCAGCAAAGGCATAGGGAAGTCAAGTAAATTGTCTAAGGTAACCTGCTAGTGAGGAGCAGGACTGAGCCTGAAACAATAGTAGGGTCAAACTCTGCCTTTCTTGGTTAAAGACTTCCACAAGTAATCTTTCTTCTCAATTCTTATATCTGCTGCATGGACAGTGTATCTGGAATTATCCGTAAATTGCCCTGTATTTTTAGTTTAGTTTTTACTTTTTCAGTTTTGAAAGATTGTAAGTATACAAGAGAAACAGTAGACTTGAAAATTTCTTTGTATCTACTATAGCAGCTTGGACACCATGTGTGTAGTAGACATTCAGTATAATCTTATATATTAACTAGTACTCATTAAAAAAGTGACTGCCTAAACCAACATTACCTAAAATTGATTGTGTCATGGATTGATGGTAAGAAATTCCAGATTACCACCTAAGCTTTTATAAAACCTTACCAATCTTACTGCTATTCAATTCTTCACTGAGGAAATTCTTTTGGATTTTGTGGTTGTGGTTGGAGGGCACACTAGATTCTGGAGTATACTTACATTTTCATGATTTTAACTTCAAGTTTGTCATACCATTGACCTCCATTCACCTACTTTAACAGTTGTATGTAGCCAAATAAATGTGTATTTTTATGCCTTCCTTTCTATCTTTGAAAGAAAATAAAATATACATATCCAAGCTTCCTAAAAGATTATTCAGGTCTCCTATTTTCACTTTACCTTCCATTTATTCCTTAAAAAAACAAAAAACAAAAACAAAAAACTTTTTTTAGAGCAGTTTTATGTTTACAATAAAATTGAGAAGAATGTATTAGCCATATATGCCCTGCCCCCACAAATGCATAACCTCTCTCATTATCAGCATCACTCACCAGAACAATTTTTTTTTTTTTTACCAAGGCTAAGCTTACCTTGACACATTGTAATCACCCAAAGTCCATAGTTTACCTTACGGTTCATTCTTGGTGTTATACATTCCTTGGGTTTGGACACAAGTATAATGATATATGAGTATATCCATCATACACAGAATTTTCATTGCCCTAAAAGTTTTCTGTGCTCTGAGTAATTAATCCTACCTCCCCACACCACCATCACCCCTGGCAACCACTGATCTTTTTACTGTCTCCATAGTTTTGCTTTTTTTTAGAATGTCATGTAGTTGTAATCATACAGTATATAGCCTTTTTGGATTAGCTTGTTTCACTTAATGATATGCATTTAAGGTTCCTTCATGGTTTTTCATGGCTTGGTAGCTCTTTTCTTTTTAGTGCTGAGTAATATTCCATTGTCTGAATGTACCACAGTTTATTCACTCACTTATTGAAGAACATCTTGGTTGCTTGCAAGTTTTGGTAACTGTGAATAAAGCTGCTATAAACAGTCTCATGCAGGTATTTATGTGGACATAAATATTCGATTCCTTTGGGTAAATACCAAGGAGTGTGATTGCTGGATTGTCTGGTAGGAATATGTTTAGTTTTGTAAGAAAGCGCCAAACTGTTTTCCAAAGTTGCTGTAACATTTTACACCATTTATTCTTCAAAGTGCATTATATTCAAGATTCCAAGGATTTCTTATATCTGTGCAATATGCTTTCTCAAATCCAAGACACTTCTGTCTCTTCTCACCTGAATACAGCTTAAATGTTGATGGTATTCCTAAGATTTCAATCTGGACCATCTCTTCTTACTTTTACATAATTTGCATGAATAGTTCCCTAACACTCATACTTTCATGCACTGTTTCCGTTCTGTGATTCCTGAAGTTATATTTCTACCCCATATCACTTTCTTAAAACTCCAGACCCGTGGAGCTATGCCAATTGGTCAGTTTTACCTCAGTTATTCTATAGGTACCACAACATTAACATATGAATATCAAATTTAGTGTTTGCAGCTACTCCTCTCCAGATGTATTTTCTGAATTCCCTATCTAGTTAAATGTACCTCTCTTTTCCTGTTGCCCAAACCAGAGGCTTGGGGGTCTTCTTTTACTCTGCCTTCTCTTTCATTTCTTTCTTTCTTTCTTTCTTTCTTTCTTTCTTTCTTTCTTTCTTTCTTTCTTTCTTTCTTTCTTTCTTTCTTTCTTCCTTTCCTTTCCTTTCCTTTCCTTTCCTTTCCTTTCCTTTCCTTCCCTTCCCTTCCCTTCCCTTCCCTTCCCTTCCCTTCCCTTCCCTTCCCATCCCCTTCCCCTTCCCCTTCCCCTTCCCTTTCCCTTGCCATTCCCTTTTCTTTCCCTTTCCTTCTTGATATTGGGGAATTGAGGAAGGGTAACAGCCAAGTTGTTGTCCTTCAGTCTTAGTTGTGCAGGGCACAGCTCGTTCAGCTCCAAGTTCACCATCCGGCTGCCCACTGTCAGCTCAGGGCAACTCAGCTCAATGTGCTGTGTTCAGTCTTAGTTGTGGGTGGGCATAGCCCACCATCCCATGTGGGAGTTGAACTGGCAACCTTGTTGTTAGGAGCACATGCTTTCACCACCTGAGCCATCCTACCACCTGTTGGCAGTGCAGCCCAGGCACAGCATCACTGGCCCTTGTGGGAATCAGACTGGTGACCCTGTTGCTCAGAGCTCTCAGTTTTAAGCAACTGAGCCACTCAGCCAGCCCTTCACTTTCATTTCTAACATCTGAAAGTCCTCAAGTATTGTTATATCTCTTTCCTCATTTTCTTTCAAGCCCACCTCTCTATTCCCACTGCTACTCACATCCTTATTATGTCTTGCTTTGATTATGGAAGAGCCTCCTAGCTAGCTGCTTTCCCTACATGCAGGCTTGAGTACCTTCTTCTACCATTAGAGTCTATTCAGAATGTTGCTTGGATGATCATTCCATATTAACATCTGATTTTCTTAGCCCCTGTTAAAAATGTATGTGGCTCTCTCACTGCTTCAGAATAAACCCAGATGCTCTGCTGTGGTCTTGCAAGGCCCATCTCCAGCCTTCTCTCTTGCTGCTGCCTGTAGATTTTCCTGCATGTGCTCTGTTCTCTCCGGCCTCATATTTATCATCCTCCTGTTCTTTTTTATAGTGTTTCTGCTATGTTTTACAACTATTTTGTTCTGGCCTCCCCTTTCTTACAAAGTTCTGAGTCACCTTCACTTCTGTATGTGAATCCCTAGCACAAGCTACATGTGGTTGGTTATTTGTTCACGTTTTTCTAAGACTGTGGTTTTCAGGTAGGGGTGGTTTAGCCCTCCAGGGCTCATTTGGCAATATCTGGAGACATTTTTGATTGGTAGGATGGTGCTACTACCTAGTGGATAGAGGCCAGGGATGCTGCTAGACAACTCTACAATGCACAATTCCCCACTACATTATCCCGCCCAAAATGGCAGCAGTGCTGAAGTTGAGAAACCCTACTCTAAGATGAAGTGTAAAATATAAGGTACTAAATGAAAAGACATTTCATTACAAAAAGATGAAACTCAATTTGGAGTTTCTCAAGTAATGTATAGAAGTTTTCAGTGTCAAGGGACTTAATTTTCAAACGAAATTGTTCTGGTTCTTTTTATGACCCATTGTTAATATTTGTTTAGAAGGTGTATTGTGGGGAAACCATGTGACCCCAGGGTTTATTAATGGGTTAGCAGCTGCCTGCAGTAATTTAGACATGCAATTGAAATTATGAAATGGATAGTGGAATTAATTTGAGTTTTTTCACTTTTTCTTATTTTAAATGTGCCTGGTAACATGTTAGGGTTAGCAGTTCTTTGGAGGAGATATCATGATGGGTGATGTCCTTTTTAAGCTCTTAAAAATGCTATAACTATAAAATCCTCAGAAAAAGTCAAATGTGATAAACCTTTTTTCTGATGTAGATTAGCAAATGATGAAAACTCTAGTGCTACCCTCCACACACACAGATACCAGTGAATCTGCATATACATGAACCCACAAACAATAATCCTCATATACTTGTGGCCTCTTTATTCTCTTTAGCCAAGTGCCTGCTACAGTGTCAGGGATACAGTCCATGTTTATCCATCAAAATAGACAGGGCTCCATGAGGGACCCATACCTACACTATGAATTGACCAAGTACAGAAGATCCATTCAACTAAATATACAATTTACACTTAGTAAATTTAAAATTTAGTATAGGTATTAAACTAGAAGGGACTACTAATAATCTGAAAAATTAAAATGTTGAGGGAACAATTGTTGCTGACATTGGAACTACATGGGACTGACTTGCAAAACCAAGTAATGGGAAAATAAAATACCTACCACACTTAACAATAAATGTGTGTATCTGGACAAAGACAGAAAACATCACAAAAGAAAGTTTTGATCATCTCTCCATAGTTAATCTATGTGATATATCTTATTTATAGTCCAGTTTTCAAAAAAACTCTGATTTTGGTAGTTCAGAAATTTGAGTAGGAGAAAGAAGAAACATTTTAGGAAATGTTAAGAGAAATTGTGCTGGAAAGTCAAGTTGGGTGTTTTTTGAGGGCAGTGTTACTGGCCCTCATATGTGGGATCCGAACCCGGGCCGCTGGCATCCCAAGTGAGCTCTTAACCAGTATGCCACTCGGCCGGCCCACTAGTGACTATTATCAGCCATTCAGGTTGGTGTTATTAGTTCAGTTTTCAAAACTGATTGTATGGCACATTTCTTTTAGTTTACTGAAGGAAGATTGAAATATTTGTACTGAATTGGGTGGATTCTATGAGATAATTTCTGGCTTATAATTGCTTTAATCACTTCTTGTCTTTAGGTATATGGCTTGATTACTTTGGACTTTGTGCTAAAATAGAAGTTTAAGCTGTAGATATTATATGTGCGAAGTTATTTTAATGACTGTGATCATAAAGGAATAGAATAATAGACATGTAAATATAGACTTGATAAAGAGTTCTTCAAATTTAATTGCATTTCTCTTAATTTTTTCAGACGAGTTCTGCAGAAATTTTGGAGTATTCGTCAGATAGTGAAAATAAAGATGACTCTGAGAATGGCTTGTTCATTGATTCAGAATCCTCTCAGAAATACCACATGGATTTTGGATTGGATGGAAGACAGGTTATGGAGAGACTGATAAACCCAAGGGTGAAATCTACAGAGAACATTTTGTATACACCCCAGAAACAGAGAAAGATTCCCAGGTCTCCTGAAAATTCAGCAAAGAAGACAAAGCTTTTAAGGTTAAATTACACCTTTTTAAATACATTTTTTTTTTTTTTTTTTAGTTTTTCTCTTTCAAAGCCCAAATACCTAAAAATGTTAATTTAAATATGATTATATATTTACTTGGGAAGGAAAATTGAGAGAATAGAATTATAATTACTGTATGCAATTATGGAAGTCCTTAGTTCTGGAGACAATTTATAGAAATTTTTATCCAAGTTGAAGATTCACTATTTCTGTTGTAACCAGCTTACACAACTGCTTCCTTAATGCAGATAATGCAGATTGTCTGTTTGGGTTTATCAAATTTTATTGAGCATCAGTGTTTCAGGTGCTGCCTTAGACAATTAAGAGAAGTAAATGACTCTTCTTCTTTTCAAGTAATTTATAGTCTAAAGAGGGAAATAGGATTAAATGTAGACTAGTGAGATTACTTTTATGAGTTACACTTGCAAATGCAAAGATGTATGAGAGAGTGAAGAATCACAGACAAGAAACTGGCTGGTGTGTGTGTATAAGAACCACAAGGGCCAGTACCTGCAGGGCCCAACAGTATGTATGAAGGACCGTATGGTGTGCCATATGGGGTTGGGTTTCAAACCTGTGTAATTTATGGTCTCTTTGTGTTTTAAATTAGAACAAAACAATGAAACCAAAAACCCAATGAAAGTGAGGAGAATTTGTGGGAAACAGTGCCACAAACAGTAAACCTAGTACAATGTTTCAAGGAGAAAGGAGTTTCAATAGGAAGAGTAAATGTGGCAATGGAGTGCACAATTATTGGATCTATTTAGGATATGTGCACACCAGGATTGCAAGTATGATAATGCACACAGAGGAGACTCCAATTACAATGTTAGTGGACTAGTAGGGGAGGGAACCAGGACAAGGAGTGCCCAAGACTCCAGGAGTGGAGACAGTGCTGTGACTCCTTTGCTAGGAGTTGGGATTTGAGGCAGGAAGGAGGGTGGGAAGCTTAAGTTGTTAGTGGCTTGAAAGAGATCCAGTGTCTAAAGAGGTTTCACAGAAAAGGTGACACAGATTTAGAGAATATGGGGAGGACCCAGCAAAGACACAGAGGTTAGGGATAATTGCTCTGTTAGTGCTCAAGAAAGGAAGTGGGGAAGAAGGCTGGGGAGGAGAGGCTTATCCTTAAGCATTGGAATGGAGGGAAGTTGTATAAGGATGTGACTGAATCTGGTGGGATGGACGTAGTATGGTGAGTCATTTCATGTATGTTTTCATGTCTGTTCACCGTGTGTGTGTGTGTGTGTGTGTGTGTGAGAGAGAGAGAGAGAGAGAGAGAGAGAGAGAGAAAGAGAGAGAGAGAGAGACACACACACACACACACACAGTGGGGTGGGGGGCAAGGTCTTATGCCCAGAATTAAGATGTTATAGCCTCAAAAGAAAATGGTGGTGGTTTGTAGTAGCCTCTGGAGAGAACAGCAAAGGGAGTCAGATAAAATGATTTGAATGTCCTTGTTGAAGTCAATTCCATGCAATTATAGCAGGTCATATCCCCAACCATATTAATGGTCTACTGTTTCACATCTTGGAGACATAGACCACTGAACAGAGGCAACTAAAGCCCTGCTTGTGTTAGAGGAAAGGCTGACAAGGAACCAAGAAGTAGAGTAGAAATATTGTCAAAACGAGATAAACTTAATGGAAAAAAAACAGAAGAGGGATAGAGAATAGCTCAGAGGTAGGGAAGGGCATTTCAGTATTCAACATGGAATTGGGTAAGCCTCTTATAATGTGACTTGTTGAGCAGATGGAAAAATGCTGTTGGCATTTCCAGAGATGAGGCAGGAAGATGGTCCAAGGACTTAGACACATAACATCAGATGGACTTAACAGACGTTTACAGGTAATTCCATTCAATAACAGCAGATTACACATTCTTCTCAAGAACACAAGGAACATATTTTCAGGATAGGCCCAATATGTTAGGCCACAAAACAATTCTTATTAAATTTAATTGGATTGAAATCATAACAGCCATCTTTCCTGATCACATTTGCTTGAAACTAGAAAATTAATAGCAGGAAGAAAAATGGAAAATTCACAATATGCAAAGATTTTAAAAATATGCTTCTGGACAACCAATGGGTCAAAGAAGAAATCTAAAGACAAAAAACAAAAACAAAACAAAATAACCTCAATTGAAATGAAAATGGAAATACAACATACCAAAACTAATGGGATGTAGCAAAAGCTTTAAGCTCTAAGAAATTCATAGGCATAAATACCTATATTAAGAAAAAAGAGAGCTGGCTGAGGGGCTCAGTTGGTTAAGAGCTCGCTCAAAAGTGCGTGTTGAGCTCTGAGCAGTTTGATGCCCAGCCCAAGCTGAGCTGCCAACTGGTGGCAGGATGGCTCAGCTAAAGAAAAAAAAAAAAAAAGAAAGAAAAAAGAAAGACATCAAATAAACAATGTAACTCTTTACATCTCATAGAATTCTAAAAACAAGAACAAAGTTTGCCGAGAATTAGTAAAAGAAAGGAAATAATAAAAATTGGAGCTGAAATATTTGATACAGAGACCAAAAAGACAACAGAAATATCACTGAAATTACGAGCTGTTTTTTTTTTGAAAAGATAAGCAGAATAGATAAAACTTGAGCTCGACATACCAAGAGAGAAAAAAAAGAATTAAGTAAATAAAATTAGATATGAAAGAGAAGTCATTACAACTGATACTAGACAAATATAGAGGAATATAAGAGTACTTATATACCAAAAAGTTGGACAACCTAGAAGAAAAAGATAAACCCTAGAAACAGAACTTAGTAAGACTGAATCAGGAAGAAACCAAAAATCTGAACCAATTACTTGTAAGGAGATTGAATTACTTGTAAGGAGATTGAAACAACTCATATCCAAGGAAATTGCAGAAACAGATGGCTTCACTGGTGAATGCTACCTAACCATTAAAGAAAGATTAATACCAGTCCTTCTCAAACTCTTCCAAATGTAAAAGAGGAATGAACAATTCCAAACAAATTTTACAAGACTGGCATTACTCTTATACCAAAATGAGAGAAGAATACTACAAAAAAAGAAAATTATGATGTAATATTCCTGATGAACATACAGGGAAAAATCCTCAGTAAAACCAAATTCAACAATATATTGGGTCTTCGGAAAAGTCTAGATGTATTTTGTCTGTTTTTCAAAGGTCATTTATTATAAAGAACAAAGATCAATCAATGATATATTGCCTGTTTTGTTCCATAAACTTTTGCCATCTTTCAGTGAGCTTCATCATTCCTCGTTCATACAAGGAACTGTCTTTATTTGCGAAAAACTGAACAAGGTGCTGATTTACAGCCTCATCTGACATGAATCTTATACCATGCAAGGAGTTTTGAAGAGAGTGAATCAAGTGGAAGTCTGATGGCACAAGGTCAGATGACTATGGTGGGTGTGGCAACACATCCCATCCAAACTCCAGTAATTTTTGACGGGTGATCAAACTTGTGTGTGGACTTGTTGTAGCAATGGAACACAACTCCTTGACAATTAACAGTTCTGGACGTTTTTGGATGATGGATTCGTTCAAGCTGTCCAGTTGCTGCCAATACACATTCGAATTAATTGTTTGGTTCCTTGGTAGGAGCTCGAAAAACATGACTCCGTGGGCCGGCCGAGTGGTGCAGTGGTTAAGCACTGGCTTCGGAAGCCAGCGGCCCCGGTTCGGGTCCCGCATGTGAGGGCCAGTGACACTGCCCTAAAAAAAAAACAAAAAAAAAAACATGACTCCGTTAAAGTCCCACCTCACTGAGAGCATAACCTTCCTCCGATGAATGTCTGTTTTCAATGTCGCTTGAGGCGAATCATCATATCAGGACCAGGACCTTTTGTGCAGCACATTGTTGTCAACAATCCACTTCTCATCCCCAGTTATCAGTTGCTTCAAAAAAGGATCGTTTTCCTCATGTTTAATAAGCATATTGCAGATGCTTAAACACACTGTCAAATAAACTACTTTGAGTTCAGGCGGAACTCAAATATCGAGCTTGCTTACATATCCCAGCTTCTTCAGGTGGCCGTGAATGCTTGAATGATGGATGTCCACTGTTTCTGCAATCTCTCATGTCGTGTAACCTGGGTTTGACTTGAGAATGCCTTTATTTTGTTGTCATCAACCTTGGTGGGCCTCCCTGACTGAGGAGCATCGTTGAGATCAAAATCACCAGCACAGAATTTCATGAACCATTGTTGGCACTGACGTTCTTGTAGAGCGTTTTCACCATAAACTTGATGCAACTTTTTAAAAGCTTGACGCGCGTTCTTCCCTTTATGGAAGTAAAACAGTAAAATATGGCAAAAAGGCACAGTTTGGTCTTCCATCTTCCACTTGTAAAATCTCCAAAATCAACCAAATCGCTCAATGTTTTGTTTTTTTTTTAGAATGAAGCTAGAACTGTCAGCTGTCAAATGACATAGCAATAACATAGATGCAAATGACTCTAGTACTTCCAAAAATGAACTAGTGCCATCTGTTGCAAACATGCGTCCTGATTTTTCTGAAGATCCATTAGTAAAAGGATCCTACACCATGATTGATTGGAATTGATTCCATTGATGCAAGGACGGTTTAACATATACAAATCAATCAACATGATACACCTGATTAACAACATGAAGACAATCATGAGCATTCACTATATGCAGAAAATGCTTTTGACAAATATCAACACCCTTTCGTGATGAAAGATTTGAACAAACTGTGTGCAGAAAGAATGTACCTCAGCATCAAAAGGTCACATATGGGGCCAGCCGAGTGGCTCAGTTGGTTAAGAGCTCCATTAAGAGTGCGAGCTGAGCTCTGAGCAACAGCAGTTCAATGGCCAGCCTGAGCTGAGCTGCCAACAGGTGGCAGCATGGCTCAGCTTAAAAAAAAAAAAAAAAAGAAAAAAGGTCACATATGACAAACCCGCAGCTGAAATCATATGTAGTGATAAAAAAGCTGAAAGCCTTTTTTCCATGATCAGGAGCAAGACAAAGATACGTATTCTTATCACTTTTATTCAACATAGTACTTGAACTCCTATCTGGAGTAATAAGGGAAGAAAAATAAATAAAAGGCATTCAAACCAGAGAGGAAAAAGTAAAACTGTTTCTGTTTACTAATGATATTATATTATATATGGAAAACCATAAAGACTCCACTAAAAAACTGTTAGAACTAATAAATGAATTCATTAAAGTTGCAAGATGCAAAATAAACTTAGAAAAATCAGTTATGTTTCTGTACACTAACAGCAAATTTTTCTAAAGAAAAAATTAAGAAAATCTCATTTTTAATTGCATCAAAAAGATTAAAATACTTAGGAATGAATTTAAACAAGGAAGTGTAAGACCTGTACACTGAAAAGTATAAGACATTGATGAAAACAATTAAGGAAAAGAAAAATAAATGGAAAGATATTTCATGCTTGTGGGTTCAAAGAATTAATATTGTTAAAATGTCATACTACCCAAAGCAATCTATAGATTCAATGCAGTCTCTATCAAAATTCCAATGGCATTTTTCATAGATACAGTAAAAAACAACTCTTAAATTCATGGAACCACAAAAGACCCCAAATAGCCAAAGCAGTCTTGGGGGGAAAAAAACAAATCTGGAGGCATCACACTTTCTGATTTCAAACTGAATTACTAAGGGAAAGTAGTAAAACAGTATGATATAGAAACAGACACATATTTCAATAGGACATAGAGAAATATGGAAATAAGCTCCTGAATCTATAGTCAATTACTTTGGAACAAAGGAGTCAAGAATAAACAATGGAGAAAGGGTAGTCTTATTGATAAACAGTGTTGGAAAAAGTAGACAGCCATATGCAAAAGAATGAAACTGGACCCCCATCTTACACCATCCATAGAAATCAACTTAAAATGTATTAAAGACTTGAATGTAAGACCTGACACCATAAATGCTTTAGGTAAACATAGAGGGATCAAGCTCCTTGACATGGGGACTTAGCACTGATTTTTTGGATTTGATATCAAAAGTGAAGACAATGGAAGCAAAAGTAAACAAGTGAGGCTACATCAAGTTAAAAAGCTCATGCACAGCAAAGGAAATCATCAACAATGTGAAAAAGGCAACCTACTGAATGGGATAAGTATTTACAAATCACATATTTGATAAGAGGTTAATATCCAAAATACATACTGAATGTATACAACTCCAGAACAGAAAGCAAAGTTATCATATTCAAAATGGGCAGAGGAACTGAATACACCCTGTTCTGTGGATGATATCCAAGTGCCCAGCAGGTACTTGGTGAACAGGTGTTAAATATCACTAATGATTAGGGTGATGGAAGTAAAATTTCAATGATATATAAACTCACATCTGTTAGAATGGTTATCATCAAGAAGACAAGAGATAACAGTGTGGTGAGGATGTGGAAAATAAGGAAACCATGTACAATATTGGTGGTAATGTAAATTGGTATAGCCAGTAAGCAAATTAGTATAGAAGTTTCTAAAAAAATTAAAAATAGAACTACCATATGATACCGCAATCTCAGATCTGGGAATACATCCATAGGAAATTAAAACAGGGTATTGAGGGCCGGCCGAGTGGCGCATTGGTTAAGCGCTGGTTTTGGGATGCCAGCAGCCCCGTTTCGGATCCCACATGAGGGCCAGTGACACTGCCCTCTACAGCTAACAACAGCTCCACCTGGAGCTGGGCTGTGCGAGCCCCGGTGATGGTGTGGGCTGCAGCCCCTGCTGCAGTGGTCTGCCATAGGCTACAGTGAGTGGCCCGCAGCCAGCGTGAGCAGCTGGCAGCCAAGAGTGAGCTGCCAATAGCCGCGGTGAGCAACATCCAGAGGCCAGCGACAGATCTGCCTCATCCGGGAAGAGTGCAATGACGATACCAACAGTGAAGCAACATCCTCCGCAACTAAACTGAAGAACAAAAAGACAGCAACTTGTCCCTTCCCCGATTCCCCAATGCTGTTCCCCTCTGCCAATTCCCCAATAAAATCTTTAAAAAAAAAAACGAAAAAAAACAACAAAAAAAACAGGGTATTGAAGAGATATTTGACCCCATATTCACTGCAGCATTATTCACAATAATCAAGATATGAAAACAATCTACATGTTAGCCAATGGATGAATGGATAAAGAACATGTGATATTATATATATGGACAGTTATATATACAATGAAATATTATTCAATGATGTGAAATAAGGAAATCCTACCATTTTTGACAACATGGATAGACCTTGAAGGCATTATGCCAACTGAAATAAACCGGACAGAGAAAGATATGTAAGTACTGCATGATATGACTTCTAAGTGGAATTTAAAAACAAACCCTGAAAAAAATCAAACACATGGAAGCAGAAAGTAGAAAAGTCATTGCCAGGGTGGAGGTGGGGGTGTTGCATATGTGTGACAATTACGTTCACTTGTTGCAAACATGTTGCTAATCTTTTTTTTTTTTTTATCACAGGGATTATTCATTATGAATTTGTACCAACTGGCAAACAGTTACCCAAGTTTACTATTTGAAAGTGCTGTAGGGCTGCTTGAAAAAGTTAGACGAAAACAACCTTAACTTTTCAACAACAATTCATGGCTCTTGTATCAAAACAATGTACCAGTTCACACGGCACTGTCTGTGAGGGAGTTTTCAGCCAATAAACACATAACTGTATTGGTACACCCTCCCTACTCACCTGATCTGGCCTTCAATGACTTCTTTCTTTACCTGACAATAAAGGAAATATTGAAAGGAAGACATTTTGATGACATTTAGGACATCAAGCGTAATAGGATGACAGCTGTGATGGCCATTTTAGAAAGAGTTCCAAAATTGCTTTGAAGGGTGGACTAGGCACTGGCATCAGTGCATAGCTTCCCAAGGGGAGTACTTCGAAGGTGACCATAATGATATTCAGCAATGAGATATGTAGCACTTTTTCTAGGATGAGTTCGCGAAATTAATTGTATATATGGAAAGTCTGGTAAAAAGATACAACTTTCAGCTATAAGATGAATAAGTTCTGAAGATTAATATAAAATTTAGTGACTTTTTGATAACACTATGTTATATAATTGAAATTTGCTAAGGAGATAGAACTGAAATGTTCTTACACAAGAAAAAACAGATAAAAGTGTAAGGTGATAGATGTGTTAATTAACTAGATGTATAAATCATTTTACAATGTATACATATATTAAATCATAATGATGGAAATTTCAAATATCTTACTATTTTATTTGTCAGTTATACCTCAATAAAAGTGACCCCAAAAAAGTTAAAAAAGAAAATGTTTGTATGTATGCAAGCAGGGCTTTTGTGACCCTCTGTATAATTTTTTTAATGCACACAGATTTTTAATACAATAATAGTTGTCAATTAGAGATCATGGTCTTTACATTCCTAAGTTCTGGAGCATCTGATCAGAATTCCCTGCAGGAATTCTCTGTTCAGATTGGAGCAGAGGAATTGTGTGAGGCATCAGTGTAGTTCCTAATAATAAAACCAAGTGTTGAAATGCTGATTCTGTCTTGAGGCACCAAATACTCCCACGTGTAGAGAACTGTTCGTTATTCATTTTTGCTCTTGATTTTTACTTTTTGCTCTATAGTTCCTTCAGTTTATTTGTGTGATTCTAAATTTGACCTTAACCATATCTTTTTAGATTGTATTTGGTCTTTTTTTCCTGCTCTCTGAAGTCATATGATTGAAAAACATTTGACAAATAATTATCTATAGCATTGTGGAAAGAATACAATACTTTGCTTTTTTTTATTGTAAGTATCTCTTTAAGTATGGCTCTTTAACAGACATTAGTGATACCATTGAAACTAAGCTTATGAAATCTGAAGTCACACTACCTGTGCATCCAGCTATGTTCCTCATCAGATGTCTCACTTCGTACAGGTGTTTAATGTCTCAGTGCCTCAGATTATCCTTTGAAAAATGAGGATGACAATAGTATCTACTTACTTTTTTAAAAAAGATTTTATTGGGGAATTGGGGGAGGGGAACATCGTTGGGGAATCAAGGAAGGGGAACAGACCAATTCCTGTTCTTTTGTTCTTCAGTCTAGTTGTGGAGGACGTCGCTTCACAGGCCCATGTTGGTATTATCATTGCTCTCCTCCCGGGTGAGGCAGTTGGTTGCCGGCCATCGTATGGCCACTCACAGTGAATCATGGCAGCTCACGAAAGCGCACACCAGCTACTGGCCAGCCCCACTTCAGCCTATGCAGTTGTTGGCAACTCACGGACGCCCAGCTCCAGCTCGAGCTGTTGTTCAACATCTTAGCTGTAGAGGGCAGTGTCACAACCTCATGTGGGATCCAAACCCCAACCCTGCTGCTCAGAGGTGGCACTGCGAAGTCAACTCTTAACCAACGTGCCACTCGGCCAGCCCAGTAGTATCTGCTTTCATAGTGTTGTTCAGATGGAGAGTATAAATGAGTTATCTCATGTAAACAGAATGATAGAGTTCACATACAAGGTCAAGCAATTAAGTTTGCGAACTCATGCTAGATAAAGTGCTGCATACCTACTGCTGAATATCACTATTGTCACCTTCAAAGTACTCCCTTTGGGAAGCTAGGCATCAGGACCAGTGCCTAGTCCACCCTTCAAAGCAATTTTGGAACTCTTTTTTTTCTGGAATGACCATCATAGCTGTCGTATTACCTTTCATGTCCTGAATGTCATCAAAATGTCTTCAACATTTCCTTTATTTTCAGGTAAAGGTAGAAGTCATGGGGGCAGACCAGATAAGTAGGGAGGGTGTTCCAATACAGTTATTTGTTTACTAGCTAAAAACTCCCTCACAGACACTGCCGTGTAATCTGGTACATTGTCATGATGCAAGAGCCATGAATTGTTGGCAAAAAGTTCTGGTCTTCTAACTATCATGCAGTCTTTTCTGCACTTCCAAATAGTAAACGTGGTTAACTGTTTGTCCAGTTGGTACAAATTCATAATGAATAATCCCTCTAATATCAAAAAGGTTAGCAACATCGTTGCAACAAGTTTGTGAACTTAATTGTCAGACCTATTAAGTAGAGGTAGACATATATGTAAAGTAGAGGTTCTTTGGTATATTTGTGAATATGAGAATTTAAAAATATATTGCATGCATCATATGCGTGCACACACAGACACATAAACACTCATTCTGAATAATTAGTGCTTATAGGAAAACAAGTGTCTGTAGGAAAACAAAGTAGGTAGTATTGGTAATTATATAATATGTATTGAAATAAAACCTTTCAATGATTGTGGAAAGATTATAGGGTACAAGTAAAAATCACTTTAAAAAATCAGTAAACCAGTGACTAACATTTTTGAAATGCCAGGCAGTATGCTAAGTTTTTTCTGGTTTCAACAGCTGTTTCCTCATCTGGCTAGTTATTTAATATTGGAGAATTTCGTAAACCTCTCTAACCTCCGATTTTATCAACCAAGAGGTGGGTATTGATATCTGTTTTTTGGTTTTTTTTTACCTCAAAGGAATAATATTAGAATAAAATGAGATAATATAGTGAGATGATCAGTGAAGTGGTTCATAATCATATGAGATAATATATTGATAAATTATGTAGCATGTAGTCATAATACTGGTAATTAACTAATCTTGATTTCTCTTGAGATCAAAGCTGTTAGGAATTGCTGACTTCTCTGAACTTAGGTAATTTATTGAATCGAAATATACATATATTTTTATATTTATATATATTAATAATATATCAGTGATATATGTTGATTGGGCTTTTGTGAAGTGCCTATATGTGCATTGTTATGAATCATCTCCCCGCCATAAATGGAAATTTTCCTGTTTTTGTTATGTTGGTATCCTGGCTGTATGTTCATGATTAATACTCAGTTATCTCTGTGTTCCTAATAATGAGCTCATACCTAAATCTTCTTATAGAAGTGTTTTACCTGTGAGCATTATGCAAGTTTTATTATTGATTACAACTCTTAACCCACTTTACATTTAATTGTTTGTCCACTGTCTGCAGAGTAGATTTTGAGCCACACCCCCAATGGTGTATCTCATTGCCTTTTTTATATCCCTGGCACCTAGCATTTTGCTAAGTACAACAGGAAATGATCCTTACATGTTTATGGAATAAAGTAAACTAAGAAGGAATAGGAAGGAAGTCACATTGATCTGAGAGTCGCCCATATTTCAAAGAATCAGAAAACGGCTTCCAGAAATCTTTAAAAAGTAGCTTGCTTATCTAGGAGGCTTGAACCTCTAGGAAGAGAATATAATGTGAAGTAATTTAAAATTGCATGTTTTATCTATTTGTCTCTGGTTCGAAGGTATAAAATATAAATATTCAACTATTCTGAAACTTTAAACTAATACATTATAATTCATTAAACAGAGGCGGGCTAGCAGAAAGACTAAACGGACTGCAGAATCGAGAGAGATCTGCCATTTCTTTGTGGAGACATGAATGTGTTTCTTATCAGAAGACACTTTCAGGTAAGGCTTGCATTGACATTGGAGACTCTGGGTTAAAAAACATGCCACTTAAAGGTATTTTTACATTGAAGTATATGAAGTTGATCATTATTATTTTCATCACGTTATTTTTCTCCAGGTGTCCTCTAGGTCTCAGAAATTGTTCTAAAAGACGAGTCGATTCTTATAAGTTCTAATGATTCCTCCCCATAGAGCTTCTTCTTATAGTTCAATAGAAGACTTATTTTTGAAGAACTGACTTGGAACCTTCTGTATTAGAACTTTTTCTTGCTATACCTAGGCCTGTGGTTTTCAAATTTTTGTGACTGCAACCCATATTAAGAAATACATCTGGGGGCTGGCCGAGTGGTGCATTGGTTAAGAGCTGGTTTTGGGATGCCAGCGGCCCTGGTTTGGATCCCACATATGAGGGCCAGTGACACTGCCCTCTACAGCTAACACAGCTCCACCTGGAGCTGGGCTGTGGAAGCCCCGGCGACGGTGTAGGCTGCAGCCCCTGCTGCAGTGGGCTGACATACGCTACAGTGAGTGGCTGGCAGCCAGTGTGAGCTGCCAATAGCCGCAGTGAGCGACCATCCAGAGGCTGGCGACTGATCTGCCTCATCCGGGAAGAGCGCACTGACGATACCAACATGGGCCAGTGAAGCAACATCCTCCGCAACTAGACTGAAGAACAAAAAAGACAGCAACTTGTCTGTTCCCCTTCCCCAATTCCCCAATGCTGTTCCCCTCCCCCAATTCCCCAATAAAATCTTTAAAAAAAAAGAAGTACATCTGGGCTGGTTGAGTGTTGCTTTGGTTAAAAGTTGGCTTGGAGCGCCAGCTCTGAGCAGCAGGGCCAGGTTCGGATCCCACACGGAACAAACTGATGGTTGCTAGAAGGGAGTGAGTGGGCTTAGGAGGTCTGAGTGAAAAGAGTGACGGGATTAAGAGGAACAAATTGGCAGTTAAAAATAGTCACGGGGCCCTCCTCCTGGGCATACACCTTTCCCCAGTGCTCTGCCCAGCACTGTGCTACCCTCTCTTTTGATCCCAGCAAGCCCTTCACTGCAGCCCCCTCTCTCACACCTTCCCCAGCAGGCTGCCTGCAGGTGGGACTGGACACCAGGGTCCCAGGTGGAATTGGAGGGTGAGGGGAGCCTTGTGGGAGAGAGAGCGAGTGGGGGACAGATCCAAACTAAAGCCCAATGTTAGAAGGCTGCAAGGAGGTGAGGCTGGGACCAAGTGATTAGGAATGGGGAGAAGACAGGTGGGAGAAAGAGAGTAAGAGACAGGAGAGGAGAGAGGGAGACGGAGAGATGTAGAGACAGAGCAAGGGGAAGGGGTATCCAGAAAGAGACAGAAATGGAGAAAGGAGAGAGGATGAAAGTGAACAGAGAGGGATTGTGAGGGACAGAGAACCTGGAAGGGTGAGAAAAGAAGGCTGGAAAGAGGGAAGTAATAGAGATAGGGAAGGAGGTAGATGGCGAGACGAGTTGTGAGAAACCAGACGAATGCAGGAAGAAATGGAAGGGGAAGGAGCAGAAGATGATGAAGGAGACAGGGTGCTGAGGAATGGAAGAGCAGCTGCTGTGTGCACTGTGAGGAGAGAGCTCCTTCCCTCAAGATCACCCACCACTCCGGGGGCCACGAGACCTGCGTGCCTTGTTGAGAATTTAGAGCCTATCCCTTAAGAGGCCGACACCTGGGCTCTAGGCAGCCAAGGGATGTAGTCATCACACTGGGGGAATAGTCCAGGTGATTGCTGAGCCGGTTAGCACCACTGGAGTAGGTTAGTGGTACAGAAGAGGGAGGTTAGTTCCTTCGGGGGGCAGTCTGACAGTGTTTCCATGTCATCACCTGCTCAGCCAGCAGCTGCCCTAACCAAGGAATTTGGGGTTAGGAAAGCAGGGTTGGGTGAGCTGAAGGAACACCAGGGTAACACAGGAAACGGGAAGAGGTTAGAGTGGGGACCAAACCATAGTCTGTCCCTGAGGCTTCAGCAGAGTTGGGAGCAGAGCAGTAACGTGTGTCAGCCAGGGCCCTAGGAGAAGCTGAAGTGTGGCCACACCCGAGGTCCGGATGTCCCCTGGAGTGAGGAAGCCATCGAGGCTAGAGAAGGTTTGTGGTTTGCCCTTATGGAGGAGAAGGAAGCAGAGGGGATGTCTCTTGGATTTTAGGTCCTCGATAGCTGAACTTTGAGCTAGCCTCTGAGGTGCTCCTCCCGATTTTGACTGGATCAGAGGGGTGTGGCACTCCCGTTTTCTCTGCCCTGGTGTGGGGACTCCTTCATGATAAGCCAAAGCAGCCACAATCTAGATGTGGTTCAGAGGCCTGGCTGGTCAAGTCCCTCTGGGTCCCCAGGATGTGAAAGCTTTCCTTTTTGGGAACCAGTGCCCATGGAGGAAAACACTGTTTTCCTGAGGGAATGAGGATCATGAGTAGGATCAAGATCCTTTTCATGCCCAGAATAGCTGAGACATTGGAAACTTATCCGAGTAGGTAAGGCTGTGGGAAAAAATTCCCTGGCTTGCTTTTGAGATTCCTGCTTGGGTTCGGGAATCCCCCTTCCGCAGCTTCCGGTTTGAACTAAGAAAGGGAGACCCTCTCTTTGGAGAAGTTGGGATATTCCCAGCACGAGAAACTTCCACAGGCCCTTGCCTAGGTCAGGGCTAGCCTTTGGCTAGGACTGGAGCTTCCTGAAAGGTCTGCTCTGACCAGCAGACCTCAGAGGGCCTGTGCCGTATGTTGTTAGGATAGCTTGGTGTTGTCTACACACTCTGTCTGAGTGTGTCCACGCTGTTCATTGTCCAATTTGGTAACATTATTTCAGTCCTGACCCCTTCTGCTTCTGCTGGATTTGAGCTTCAGTGTAGGTGGAATGACATTCAAATAAAAAAACACTTTAAATCATCCCCCCCCCCAAATAGTCATGGGGATGTAAAGTACAGGATAGGGAAATATAGTCAGTAGTACTGTAATAACTATGTATGGTACAAGGTAGGTACTAGACTTACTGGGGGATCACATTGTAAGTTATATAAATGTCTACTTATACTGTACATCTAAAACTAATATAATGTTGAATGTCAACTAATTGAAAAATAAAAATAAATAACTTAAACAGTAGTCTCTCCAGGGTGATACTTGGTATATGTATTTTAATAGACTCATAGGTTATCTTTGCTCATGTTAGAGTGCAAGACAGAACTAAAATGCTTGATAGAACACTGAACTAGTTAGTATGTTCTCAATTATCACACATTCCTTTGGAAGACTTTTCAATTCTTATTTATTAACTTAAAATCCTTCTCTGGTATAGTTTGGCAACTGTCTTCTCTCATATTCTTGTATTAGAATATTATGAGGTATGATCAAACAATACGGTGAATGTTTAAATAAAATTCATTACAGTAAAAGACACATTGCTGGTAATCCTGCTCAAAGTTCCCCCCTTCACTTCGAACAGTTATTCCATGTTTCTTGCCACTTTCTGAAGCAGTTCTGGAAGTGCTCTTTCCTGAGTGTCTTTTGTTGTGCTCTCATGGCTGCCTTGGTATCCTGAATGATTTTGACTTTGGGGAAGAACCAGAAGTAACATGGTGCTAGATCCGGTGAATAAGGTAGATGGGGACACACGGTAATGTTTTGATTTGATAGAAATTGCTGTACCAGAAGTGATATGTGACCCGGAGTGTTGTCATGATGGAGGATGACTTAAGGCATACTTTAAAACATACCTCTCAACCGTAGCTCACACCCAATGACTGCACTGAACAAGTTGAAACTTGTCACACACACTGTTACCAATGTTCAACACTCTGCTTCCCATTTTTAAAGATCCCTGTCTTTCTATTGGAGGGCACTTGGCAGCAGCATTCACCGTATTTCTTGATCACAATGGAAAGGCTCCATGTCACACATCATTTCTGGTATGGCGATTTCTGTCAAATCAAAACATTATGGTAGGGCTGGCCGAGTGGCGCATTGGTTAAGAGCTGGCTTGGGATGCCAGCAGCCCCAGTTCGTATCCCACATATGAGGGCCATGACACTGCCCTCTACAGCTAAGAAGGTGAACAATGGCTCTACCTGGAGCTGTGCTGCTGTGAGTCCCCAGGGCAGCATAGCTTCAGCCCCTGCTGCAGTGGGCTGCCATAGGCTACAATGAGTGGCCTGCAGCCAGTGTAAGCAGCTGGCAGCCGGTGTCAGCTGCCAAGAGCTGCTATGAGCAGCTGTCCAGATGCCAGCGACCGATATGCCTCACCTGAGAAGAGTGCAATGATGATACCAACATGGGCCAGTGAAGCAATGTCCTCGACAACTAAACTGTAGAACAAAAGAACAGCAACTTGTCTGTTCCCCTTCCCCGTTTCCCCAATGCTATTCCCCTCCCCTAATTCTCCAATAAAATCTTTAAAAAAAAAACCCAAAACATTATGGTATGTCCTCATCCACCTCATTTACCTGTATCTGGCACAGTGCAACTTCTGGCTGTTTCTCAAAATCAAAATGATTCAGGATATCGAGGCAGCCACAACAGTGCAATGAAAGACCCTCATGAAAGAGGACTTCTGTAACTGCTTCAGAAAGTGTCAAGAACAATGGGATAAGTGTGTTTGAAGAGAGGTGGAGTATTTTGAAGGGAATTAATGGCAATGTGTCTTTTATTGTAATAAATTTTTTAAAATTTAAACATTCACGTTTTTTTATCACAACTCATATATAGTACTCATAATTGAAAGCCACAGGGAGAAGACCATGCTTCAAGCATATTATTATTATTATTATTATTATTATTATTATTTTAAAATATTTTATTGGGGAATTGGGGAGAGGAACAGTGTTGGGGAATGGGGAAGGGGAACATTGTGTTTTTCCAGGACCCATCAGCTCCAGGTCAAGTTGTTGTCCTTCAATCTTAGTTGTGGAGGATGCAAGTTCAGCTCCAAGTCTAGTCGCCACTTTCGAGTTGCAAAGGAGCACAGCCCACCATCCCATGCAGGAGTCAAACTGGCAACCATGTTGTTAAGAGCACACGCTCTCACCAGCTGAGCCATCCAGCTGCCTGTTGGCAGTTCTGCAGCAGCTCAGCTCTGGCGCAGCTCACTGACCCATGTACAAATTGAACCGACAACACTGTTGCTCAGAGCTCAAGCTCTAACCAACTGAACCACCTGGCTGGCCCCAAGTATATTGTTTTTGAAAAGGTTGGCAGGCCTCCATGTGGTAAATTCCAGCTTCAAGTCCAATAAGAAAGTTTTCTTTTCTAATATTTTACCAGAAATCCTGAAATGATTTTCACTGATCTGACTGAAACATATATCAGTCTTTGAACTAATCACTAGTGGGTGATATATAATCGATAGCCCTTTGCCAGTCCTGTGCTTAATTCATGATCATTTTCTTTTCAGATTTTCTTAATAAAAATCAAGAAGAACCGTTGTGATCTTATTCTTTTTTTTTTTTTTTTTGAGGGCAGTGTTGTCACTGGCCCTCATATGTGGGACCCAAACTGGGGCCGCTGGCTTCCCAAGCCAGTGCTTAACCACCGCGCCACTCGGCCAGCCCCGTTGTGATCTTATAATATAAGATGATTTTAATCTTTCGTGATTTTTTATGTTCTACTTATTGATATATATGTGCATACTTAACCATCAAATGTGAATTACCTTGATCTGGAGAGATCACTTTGTCCCATAATGTATTCACCTCCATCTCTAAATAGTTTCTATTTAATCTTTGTGTCACTCATCATTTTGAATTTAGTTTTGGGTAATATGAATTATAAATTTCTTTTGTTCTGCTTGAACCAGAAAAATATGACCTTGCTACTAAAATTCTCAAACATGCTTCTCTCTCCTGTTCTGCTTTTGCCTCCCTACTTTTGAAGTAATTATCTTAAGAGAATGGTAAGCTTGAATTTCTTTGAGACTGGATATAAATATTTGAATTATTGAATTTCAGTGAGGCCACTTGTATTTCTTAGTGATAGAAATCAGCTTTGTATTGAGAGGTTGGGGTGGGGTTATGAGCTATGCAATGGAAAAGACGGGATGGGAAGAATGAAGAAAATCAAGAGGACAGTAACAAATGTAGTGACTGGAATGTGCATCTTTTCCCTGGAGTCTTGCCACTGCACACTTAAAAACCCAGAACACTGGAGGTACTAGTTTATACTACATTGGTGTTTATACTACACCATTTTTTCCTTCCCTCCAAAAAGGTAGAATGCTAATGCTTAAAAGTTTTTGGAGATCGTCTAGACTAAACTCCTTATTGGGCGATTGAGAATATATTGCCTGGAGGAAGGAAATGGCTTGCTCAGGTTATTCATCCAGTTAAAGGAAAAAACAGAGTTAGAACCCTATCCAGCCTTCTGCATCCCAGTGCCATGCTCTTTCAATGGTGTCACATCCTACCTCATGGAAATAATTTTTTTACTTCTTTACCATTTTGTTCCTGATAGTACTATTGAGAAATAACCAAACACTCCAAATTGAACTTTTAATGTGTCTAGGAGTTATGTATCCTGAATTTTTTGTACTTTATAGTCTTGAAATATTGTAGATATCCACAGGTGAGAGCAAGACTTAGACAAACTTTAATTTGGACCATAAATTCCTAAGAACTAGGGAAAATAGCTTCATTTGTCCTCTTTCCTCCTTCAACATTATCCTTATAGTTGTATCACATTTGAAGGTTTACTGTCTGCCAGGTGCAGTGCTAAGGTTTCACATGATTAAATCATAGTAAATCATTTAGTATGAAAATAATATTCTAAGATAGAGTTTTCTTTCATTATTTTCCAGATGAAGAAATTATAGGTTGAATATATGATATATTAATAGATGAATTAACAGATTTGAAGTATCTCTGAAGTTCATGTTAGTCACTAATCTATACAGGCCTTCTTTAGATTGTCTATTTGGGCTGGAGAAAGTTAGGATTAAGAAGGCAAGGGATTAATTAATCAACAAAATTAGAAATATTAATATAAATGTGATTTTGCTTTGGGAAAAAGTAGTCTTCCAATGTGTAGGTCTGTATTGCATACTTCAGACAGCACTAATTCAAGTTGCATAGGGCATAAGTTTGAAGGTTGCACAGACTGTGTTGTTCATGGATTTGTGTAGGGTGCCCTAAAAGTTTATGATTTGGAAAGGAAGATAACAGATTTTTAAAAATTTATTCATAGTAACACATACTAGAAATTACTATATGTTGTTTTCCTAACTTCTCATTGTAGTGAATTTACCAAATACTTAAGCACAGAGTTGTGAGAGTATTTTCTAGAGGTTGAAAGAAAAATACCAAGTATGACAGGGTACCTGGAAAGAAGAGAGAGAGGATCTTTTGTTTCTCACATTAGCACGAAATAGCTTATTTGGAATGTTCCTTATAATTTCCCTTCTTAAATATGAGGAGAGAGGGTATTTAATTATATCATGAATAAATGACAAAAGCAAAATAAAACAAAAAACCAGAAGCAAAAATTAAACCATTAATTTGATATATGAGTGTAACCATTTCCCATAGATTTCCCTCTTAGAAGTCTGAAGACTTTTGGAATTTAGATTTTAGTTTTTTATTCTTTATCTTAAATGAATTTTTTTAAATTTTATTTTAAAATTCATTTTTATAATTCACATATTGTATTAGCGTCAGGTATACCACATAACGAATCAATGTTTGGATTCTGGAATTTTGTACTTCATAATCCCCTTCCCCTTTTCTGCACAACCCCAAACCCCTTCCCCCTTAGCAACCATTAGTTTGTTCTCTGTATTTATGAGTTTTTTTTCTGTTTTATTTATTCATTTGTTTTGTTCTTTAGACGTCACATGTAAGTGAAATCATATGGTATTTGACTTTGTGTGTCTGACTTATTTCATTTAGCATAATACTCTCTAGGACTATCCATGTTGTCACAAACAACAAAATTTCTTTTTATGGGCTGAGTAATATTCCATTTTATATATGTACTACTTTATCCATTCATCTATAAATAGATACCTCGGTTGCTTCCATATCTTTGCTATTGTAAACAATTCCGCAATGAATATGGGGGTGCATATATCTTTTTTAAAATTAGTGTTTTTATTTTCTTAGGACAAATACTCAGATGTGGAATTTCTAGGTCATTCAGTCGTTCTATTTTTAATTTTGTGAGAAATCTTCATACTGTTTTCCTAGTGCCTGCACTAACTTAAGAGTGCACATACTTGCCAAAACTTATTTGTTGTCATTTTGAAAATAACCATTCTGGCAGGTGTGAAGTGATATCTCACTGTGGTTTTGATTTTCATTTCACTGGTGATTAGTGATGTTAGGGACCTTTTTGTGTACCTGTTGGCCATCTGTATGTCTTCCTTTGAGAAATGCCTATTTATGTTCTCTGCTCATTTTTTAATTGGATATTTTGGGTTTTTTATGTTGAGTTGTATGAGTTCTTAAAATATGTATGTTTTGGACATTAACCCCAAATCAAATGTATCACTCACAAATATCTTATCCCATTCAGTAGATTGCCTTTTCGTCTTGTTGATGGTTTCCTTCACTGTACAAAAGATTTTTAGTTTGATGAAGTTTTTTTCTTGCCTTTGCCCAAGGAGACATTTCCAAATAAAATATTGCTGAGACTGATGTCAGTTTACTGCCTATGTTTTCTCTAGGAGTTTTATGGTTTCAGGTTTGACATTTAGGTCTTTAATCCATTTTGAGTTTGTTTGTTTATTTATTTATTAAAGATTTTGTTGGGGAAGGAAAGGGGAACAGACAGATTGCTGTCCTTTTGTTCTTCGGTCTGGTTGTGGAGGATGTCACTTCACTGGCTCATGTTGATATTATCATTGAGCTCTTCCTGGGTGAGGCAGATTGGTCCCCGGCCTCTGGACTGCCATTAACGGTGTCTCTTGGTAGCTCACTGTGTCTGCCGGCCACTCATGCTGGCTGCCAGCCACTCACAGTAGCTTACGGCAGCCCACTGCAGCAGGGGCTGCAGCGTACACCGTCTCCAGCGACTCCTGGTAGCCCATCTCCAGGTAGAGCTGTTGTTCACCATCTGAGCTGTAGAGGGCACAGCATCACTGGCCCTAATGTGGGATCCGAACTGGGGCCCTGCTACTCAGAGCTGGCATCCCAAGCCAACTCCTAACCAACTTGCCACTTGGCTGGCCCCATTTTTAGTTTATTTTTGTATGTGGTATAAGAAAGTGGTTTAGGGCCGGCCAAGTGGCGCAGTGGTTAAGAGCTGGCTTGGGACGCCAGCGGCCCCGGTTCGGATCCCACATATGAGGGCCCGTGATACTGCCCTCAAAAAAAAGCAAGTGGTTTAGTTTCAGTTTTTAACATGTATCTGTCCAGTTTTCCTATTATGAATTGCCATTTATTTAAGAGACTATCTTTTCCCCATTGTTTATTATTGCCTCCTTTGCCTTAAATTGATTGATCATAAAAGTGTGGGATTATTTCTTGGCTCTCTGCTCTGATATGTGTTTTATGCCAGTACCATACTGTTATGATTACTATAGCCTTGTAACATAGTTTGATACCAGATAGCTTGATACATCCAACTTCTCTTCTTTCTCAGGATTACTGTGGCTATTTGGGATCATATTTGCTTCCATATAAATTTTAGGATTATTCTAATTCCTTGAAAAATGCCATTGGTATTTTGACAGGTATTGCATTGAATCTATAGATTACTTTGGGTATTATGGACGTTTTAATAATGTTAATTCTTCCAATCCATGAGCACAGTATATCCTTCAGTTTATTTGTATCCTCCTCAATTTCTTTCATCAGTGTCATGTATTTTACTTATTACAGGTTTTTTACCTCCTTGGTTAAATTTATTCCTTGGTATTTTATACTTTTCATGCATGGAATTATCCTTTTTGTAAATGGGGTTTTTTTCTTAATTTCTTTGTGCATTTTTGTCATTAATATATAGAATTGCAACAGATTTCTGAATATGAAATTTGTATACTGCAACTTTCCTGAATTCATTTATTATTATATTTGTAATAGTCTGTTGATGGAATCTTTAGTGTTTTCTATGTATAGTGTCATGTCATCTGCAAATACTGATAATTTACTACTTCCTTTCTAATTTAGTTACCTTTTATTTCTTTACTTGTCTGATTGGTATTGCTAGGACTTCCAGTACTATTTGAATAAGAGTGGTAAGAGTGGGCATCCTTATCTTATACCTGATTTTAGAGAAAAAGCCTTCAGCTTTTCACTGTTGAGTATGATGTTAACTGTGGGTTTGTCTTATATGGTCTTTGTTGTGTTAAGGTATATTTCTTCTATGCCCACTTTGTTGAGAGTTTTTATCATAAATAAATGTGGAATTTTGTCAAATACTTTTTCTACATCTATTGAGATAATCATATGATTTTTTTATCCTTCATTTTGTTTATATAGTGTATCACAGTGATTGATTTGCAGATACTGAACCATCCTTGCATCCCTGGGATAAAACTGGTTCATGGTGTATGATCTTTTTAATATTTTATGGAATTCACCTGTGAAGCCATCTGGTCCTGGACTTCTGTTCGTTGGGAGTTTTTTGATTACTGATTAAATTTTGTTACTAGTAATCAGTCTGTTCAGATTTTCTTTTTCCTCTAGATTCAGTCTTGGAATATGTTTCTTGGAATTTATACTTCTAGGTTGTCCAGTAAATCAGCATATAATTGTTTATAGTATTCTCTTAACAATCCTTTGTATTTCTGTGGTCTTGGTTGTCACTTCTCTTTCTTTTCTTATTTTATATATTTGGGCCCTCCCTCTATTTTTCCTCATGAATCTGATGAAAAGTGTATCTATTTTGTTTATCATTTCAAAGAACCAGCCCTTAGTTTCCTTGATCTTTTCTTAGTGTTGTTTTTTTAAGTATCTATTTTATTTGTTTCTGCTCTGAACTCTAATATTTCCTTTCTTCTGTTCACTTTGGGCTTTGTTCTTCTTTTTATATTTCCTTTAAGTGTATGTTTAGGTTGTTTATTTGAGGTTTTTCTTATTTCTTGAGTTAGGCCTTTGATCACTATAAATATCCCTCTTAGAACCGCTTTTGCTGTGTCCCAAAGACTTTGGATTGTTATGTTTCCATTTTTATTTGTCTTAATATATATTTTTATATTTTTTTCCTTGATTTCTTCACTAACTCATTGATTCTTTAGTAGTGTGTTGTTTAGCCTCTACATGTTTGTGTTTTTCAGTTAGATGAATTTATTTTTCTGGTCTGTTAGGTTCTCCCTTTGATATAGTGTAATAACTTGTCTCATTTTTTTATTTACTTTTTTTTTTTTTAAGATTTTATTGGGAAATTGGGAGAGGGGAACAGACAAGTTGCTGTCCTTTTATTCTTTAGTTTAGTTGTATAAGACATTGCTTCACTGGCCAATGTTGGTATCATCATTGTGCTCTTCTCAGCTAAGGCTGATCGGTCGCTGGCCTCTGGATGGCTGCTTATAGCGGCTCTTGGCAGCTCACACCAGCTGCCAGCCATTCACGCTGGTTGCAGGCCACTCACTGTGCTTATGGCAGCCCAGTGCAGCGGGGGCTGCAGCTATGCCGTCCTGGGGACTCACAGCAGCCCAGCTCCAGGTGGAGCTGTTGTTCACCATCTTAGCTGTAGAGGGCAGTGTCATTGGCCCTCATATGTGGGATCCAAACCGCAGCTGCTGGCATACCAAATCAGCTCTTAACCAATGCGCCACTTGGCCGGCCCTTTTATTTACTTTTGATATAACTTATTATAAACATATTAGGAAGAACATTTCACCATTCAGTGTTTTTGTTTACTTTGTGCCCTGGCAGAATATTTTTTCTTTGAATATAAAAATTATATTTTCTCTTGTCTGTATAATTTGTAGTAACTGAGAAAGTAAAAGAATATCTTAAATAGAAATTACTCCTCTCTCCACAATATCAAGAACTAAAATTTAGTGAACAGCTGAAATTTAGTAATGGATTTATTAAAATATCTATATTATTAATCTAAACTCTCTAACCCTCTCAATTTCCCTATCCAGAATGAGTGTAATAGTAGTACCTCACCTTAAGATCTTGTACTATCAATAAATGTGATATTGCAAGCCCTTGGACAAAGTCAGCATTCAGTAGATGGTGAAAATAAAGAAACACTGCATTATTCTTAGCTCAGTTTCATTGCTACCAGATCTGGTAGTTGAAAAGCAACTAAAAGCAGCAGCATCTTCTCATCTTCCTTATGGTTTGGTTGTACATTTGGGTTTGCATGATACCACAGTCAGAACCCCATTTTATTTCTTACACACTCAAGTGGATTATTCATCTTAGGTTAATTTTGACTAAGTGAAGTTATCAAGCTTGGCTTTCCTTTTCTTCTAATAGGTTTAGTGAGAACTCTAGGACTTATTAGTAATTTTTAAACCATGTCTTGCTTTTTGTTCTCAATATTAAGTATAGCATATCTTACTGAGTCTATCTTTATTCATCTCCTTTAGATATAAGAAATTATGTTTAATAGAAGTAATCCTAATATTGATATGTTTCAGCTTCGAAGTCTTTTTTTCCCACATTTCTTCTAGTTACTCCGTAGTTTAGAAGGGTGTGGAGCCTGCTTATTAATTTGAAATGTTGGAATGAATGTCTGCAACATATCTTTCTACCTTTTAAAATAACTTTTATTTTGAAATAATTGTAGATTCACATGTAACTCATGCAATTTTAAGAAATAATATAATGATTTCTTGTGCCATTCACGTAGTTTCTCCCAATGATGACATCTTTCCTAACTGTATTTCATAGCACAACCAGGATATTGATCCTGGATAGAATTCACCCATGCACTCTTGTGTGTGTGTATAGGTTTTTTATGTAATTTTATCACTTATGTAGATTCATGTGCCATCACCATAGCCTGGATACAGAACAGTTCCATCACCACAAGGATCTGTCATACTATCCATTTATAGCCACAGCTACCTGTTTTCCACCCTCCTCTCCAATACTTTATGACCACTAATCTGTTCATCTTTCCCTAGTTTTGTGATTTCAAAAATGTTATATAAATGGAATAATTTGATATGTAACCTTTTGGGATTGGCTTTTTTCACTTGGCATAATTTCCTTAAGAATCATCCAAGATTGTATATATCAATAGTTAGCTTCCTCTTATTTGTGAGTAGTATTCCATGATACTGATGTACCAGTTTATTGAACTGTGCATCCATTGAAGGACATTTGGATTGCTTGGTTATTACAAATGATGGTGCTATGAACATTTGTGTACACGTTTTTGAGTAAACATAGGTTTTCTAGTTTTTCTGTTATAGTTAATCAAGTGTGCAATTGCCAGGTGTTAATAGTGAGTATATGTCTAGTAAGACATTACATTTTATTTTAAAGATTTTATTGGGAAATTGGGGAAGGGGAACAGTATTGGAGAATTGGGGAAGGGGAACAGCCAAGTTGTTGTCCTTCATTCTTAGTTATGAGGGGCGCAGCTAGCTCAGTTCTAAATCCAGTTGCTATCCGGCCGCCTGTCGGCAGCTCACAGCCACTCAGCTCAAGGTGCTGTGTTCAATCTTAGTTACCATCCCATGCGGGAGTCGATCCGCAACCTTGTTGTGTTAGGAGCATGTGTTCTCACCAGCTGAGCCATCCTGCCACCTGTTGGCAGCTCAACGGCAACTCAGCTCGGGCTGGCATCAAACCGCCGTTGCTCAGAGCTCAGCTCGCCCTCTTGAGTGAGCTCTTAACCAACTGAGCCACTCGGCCAGACCCTAAAAACGTTTTTTTTAGCACCTCTGATTTGTGGATTTAAATTTTTCTTTTCTTTCCTTGTGGATAGCTTACTTTTCTAAACTGTTTTATAACTCCCATTTATACCATTTAATAGTCAATCAATTTTGTTTTCCTTTTTTTATCTTCTAGTACATTTAGTATAAAAAACCTGTATCTTGGGCCGGCTGAGTGGTGCGGTGGTTTGGAGCTGGTTTGGGACACCAGTGGCCCCCGTTTGGATCCCACATGTGAAGGGCCAGTGACACTGCCCTCCAAAAAGAAAAAAAAAAAGCATAAAAATCGTGTATCTCAAGGTTCTTCAAACTTGAATAAAATTTAAATATATGCCTATTTTCTTGGCTGTTTGTTTGTGATACAATAAGGAGAGATTGAACTTGGCTGTTTAAACAACAGAGATAAGCATATGTGCTGCATAAAGGCCAGTATACGAGTATATGCAGGTGTTAGATGACAGAGAAGAGAGAGGGAGGCAGAGGCCAGGCAGTGAAGACTGTGATTGGATTTTATTTCCAATGTGATGCCTTCGAAGTATGCATTTTAAAATGTGGCTGTTGAGTAGAGAATGGATGATTATTATAGAGGCAAGAGGAAAATATTTCCTAGATTTCTTTTCAGGGACTACTTTATTCTTCTTCGTTTTTGAAGGGATACAGTTTTTCAACACTGCTTTGCTGTTTATTATATTGACCATATTAAGTAATATTTAAACATTTCATGTGTTTATTAACTCATTTTATTCTCATAGCAGCCATTCCAGTTAGATTCTCTATACCGATTTTAGAGACAAAAAAATGTGGATAGGCGTGGCCCTGTGTGCCTACCTAGTGGATGGCAGAGCCATGTTTACATCAAACCATCTGCCTCAGTGGCCTGTGATCATGGCCCATCTGTCTCATTCTTGGTAGATTGTTTGGGTGGCAGATCCAGACAGGCTTTGAGAACATGAGCCTGTGATGTGACTGAGTTCTATAAATGTGAGTGTAGTGACAGTTGTACACCAATTCCCTTATTAGACCTCTGTCTAATAACAGTGCAACAAATATTTTCACAATATACCTGATATCTAAGTTTCTAAAACTCAAAATTATTACAGATATTCTGATATGAAAAAAAACACAGTGAACTTCTTTTATTTTTCAGATAGAGATTAAAGAGAAAAAGAAGTGAAACCAAAAAAAATGATGGCCTTCAGATAAATTATTTTTCATGAGATTTTTGTTCCTAAAAGTTCCCTCTAAACTTAAGATTATGGGGAAGGCGGGGATTGATACACAAGCAAAATCAATGAAGTGCAGTAGCATTTACTATCATCCAAAGCTGAATTCTCTCTGAGGTTTTTTTTCCTCTCAACTTGCTGTTATCAGATATATTGAGAATGGTCAGTGAGTATGTGTCTGTATAAGTCCTCACTTCAGAATATCCTTTGCAATGCTGTGAAGGTAGAATACTTTATGTTTTCTGTGCGTGTATATGCATATGTATGTGTTCAAAAGTAATAAATATGTTGTCTTGAATTTAGATTAGTATAATAAGAGCAAAGAATGAACTTAGTTACCCCTATTGGTATTAGCACCACACAGGTTCACCTAGGTTAGTTACTAGACTCCTTAAAATAAATTCACACAAAGCTATCCAACTGCCAGACTCTATCAGGTTACTTAACCATGCACTATTAGTGTATCTGATTAAAATACGTAAGTTCAGATTTAAAGAGTTCTTATTTTCTCTGTTTTATAATTTTAATTTCCTAGTCTTTTTGTGTTATTTTTTATTTACCCCACTGTGATTTTTGAAGAATTACATTCACTGCCTTGTTGTTTTTTCAATGCCACATTTTATTACATATGTGCTATTCAGAATTTTTGTTGTTTTTTTTTTTTTTTGAGGGTAGTTTTGTTGTTGTTTTCTCCTCTGGAGAACAGTATCTAAGTTTGGTGGTGGTTGGGGGGGATAATCTTCCATTTATTATTTCTCCCTCAGATTTTGGGTGCCAGACCTGAAAGTTTTTCAGAGATTATATAAATGAATATGACACTGGAGTTCATATTGATGCTGATAATGCATGTGATGGACAGAGCTCAATGACTTCTCCTCCCTGCCAGGCACTTGAGTGAGGTATTAGCACACGCAGGTCTTCATGTTGCTTACTCCTCACATTGACCCTGCAGAGTTTTCTGCGCCTTCTGGATCATAAAAATATCCAAATATTATGTTGTCTAGTCTATAGAGTCAGAGATTATTTGTTAAATGAAGAACAGTGGTTTGATGTGGGAGCTAAGGCCTCTACTCTTTCAAATATATGAAGTTTATCACTGCCTATTGTTAAACAAAAGACTTTGAAAATGTGTGTGGTTACTTCAATTAGCTAATTAAAAAACATTGACTCTGTAGAGGTAGAAAAGTAAAATTTATTTCTGTTTTTCTGTCTTTCTGGCTAGATTAATAATCAAATTAACATGAGACAGATTAATGGGAAAAAATGACCAGATTTATTACGTATACATGGGGTTGCCATAAGAATATGAGACTCAAAGATGCGTTCGGTTCATATGCCATCTTGAGCTAACTAAGGACAAGGCGGTTTTGTTGTTTGGGACTTAAAGGACTGGAAGGCAATTCACATGGAGATAGGAAAGCAAGTATTTGGTAAATAAATGTTTGCTAGTTTATCTTCAACAATGGGAAACAAAGAGGACTTTGATCCAAAGGGCCTTGCTAGGTTCCTCTCTTTTTCTGTCACATACTAGTTCATATTAAACTATAGTTATCTATGATGATACCTCCCTTCCTGGAGCATGTCCTCGTTCAAAATTCTTTTATGCAGTTGGGGAGAAGGTCAAAGATTTTTCCTGAGTCTTGCAAATAACCAGCTTAAAATAATAACTTAAAGGCTTATTTTGGGCTGGCAAACTCTGATTCCCCCGACGTGTCCTTTAAATTGTATTGTTGAAGGTAAGCGACCAATGTTCAGGATTTTTTTTTTTTTTTGTAGAATTGTAATGTACATCACTTAGACAGAGGTTATTTTTTGTGTGTGCCCATATTTCTGTTGAGATTTTAGTTATAGGAAATAAATGTTCTTTTCCCATGCTGCTACTTTATTGGTGCTTAGAATCTGGTGGAAAATGGGATGGTGGCAGGAGAATATCCACAGATAAGGAACTGAACAGGTGTTCATTTATTTATTCAACAAGTGCTTATTGAGGGCCTTCTACGTACCAGGCACTGTGCACCCTGGGTAAGCAAGATCTGATCCTTGCACTCATGTGACTTATATTATAGCATCTTAGATAGATGATGAGCAAAGAAAGAATGTAGGCATAGGTTGGCACAGTGAAGATTCTGTGAGGGGTTGAGATGGGTGCTACGCTGGCCAAGATGTGGAGAAGAGCTTCAGATTTACAGTGGATACCTACAGCACCTGTCTAGTGTCCAGGTCAGAATATCAAAGGAAGGAGGCTAAAGAAGTATGGAACAGTAGAATTTTGGGTATTTATTAATTTTTGCAAGAAAAATTCTATTTTGTTTAAGTGTGATTTTGAATAGCTCATATTTTTTTCCTTTTTGTATTTTTTCCCATCTTGAGGTATAATTAAAATACAGCACTATATAAGTTTAAGGTGTACAGAATTTTGATTTACAGTGCCTTCACCATTTTAATATGTGCTTTTCTTAAATTACTGCTTTGTTTTGAAAGAAATCATGAAATAGGTACAGAAAACATAGATATGCAACTTAACAAGTACTTACAAAGCAAGTACCCCTATATCCACTACTACAAATAATAGAAATAGATGGTTTTCTATTAAATTTTTGTGTTTTTTTTACTCTCTAGACAAATACAGAAAATTGGCACCATATCTCTTTTTATTTTTTCATAGTAGGTGGCTATAATGTTTTAACTTGTGTTTTATATTCATTTGTTTTATTCTGTCTCTTATTTATAAGTTTTGTCACTGTAAGAATGTCCAAACTTGTAGAGAATTCTTTATAAAAGTTTATTTGAGCCAAACATCTGATGACATTGAGGTCTTCCTAGGGAGCAAGATCTCAAATGCTCTAGAGAATAAGTTTTGCAGCTTTTTTTATGAATTTGAGATTAAGGAGGGAGTGTAAGGAAGGTTATATGAGTGTAGGAGAAAGCAAGGTGGGGGTCGGATTACAGGTTAACCAGATTATGTACTTTCTTAAGAGTGGGATTCCTTAAGGGTTATTACTTCTGAATTCTCAAAGGGTTTAACCTACATGCACGAAAACAATGGACAGAGCTTGCTTAAAAACCTCTCACTAAAGAAGTTATAGTACTAGTGTATAACTACCCACCTTGATCTGCCCATTTAGGAATTTACTATCAGATCACCTTGTGAGGTTACTTTCCATAGAACCCCTTTTTTCTTTTGTCCACACTTTCATTCAGTCAAACTTCTAATAAGCAACAAATATGGGTCCAGACCTATCTAACCCTATTTTATATTTAATTTTTTTTGCTTCCTCAAAAATATTAAAGCTTTATTCTTTAGAAGGAAACTAAAACAGTATTTTACACTTTAAGGTGTTTTAATAATGTCTGTAAATTTTACTTATTTTAGTTTGGAAAAGCAGACAAAAGAAACAAAGCCAAAGGAAATAAAGCATTACTTCTTAAGAATTCTAAAGGAGAATAACTAGTATGAATTACCCTTTGAAAAATATTTATTTATACAATTTCAAGAGAAATTGAAAAATATATACTATTCCTTTTTCTGATGATTAACCATAATAAAATACTCAAGACAGTGTTCATGTGCAATTCTAACTATTGCTTTCATACTTTCTTACACTATATAATAGTTTGGAAGTATTAGTAAATATTATACAATGAATTTTTGAAAATCGTTAACAATGGTTATCCTTAGAAAAGGCGTTGGGACAGGGTTTTTATTTAAATATTGTTTTTAATTAAGTAATTTGTCAAAATCAAATATATATTTTCACAATTCAGGGAAGAAAATGAATAATAACGGGGATGTAACAGGGATACAGCATAGGGAACATAGTCAATAATATGATAATAGCTATGTATGGTGCCAGGTGGGTAGACTTATTGGAGGGGAATTTTACTTATGAAGTACTAAAATGGATACCTTTGTGTCAAGGATTGAAAATTTCAATAATGAGACTGGTTTTTCCAGTGAGGCAGTTTTTCAAAATGCAGAGAATAGTTGTTCCTCATCTTGAAGCGTGATTAACTGGACACACTCAGTCTTGGTTTTGTAAACTCCTATACCACGACAGGTTCCCAATAGGCACTCCTGCTGAAGCTCTCCTTATTACCTGCATGAACCTTACATGAGTATTTCTGTGCTCCTGGTGGAAAAGACAGCTGAAACTGCCCTCGTGTCCCTCTGGCCCACTCTAAGAGAAGTGACCGTGGCATCCATTGCAGTGGGGTCCCCTCAGCCTTGTGAACAGTCAGCCAGAAATCTGGCACCTGCCTCTTTCTCACCACTTTCAAGGGGCTCCTTTAAGGCTGGGAGCCCCTGAAATGGGGGCATGTTCCATACTCACCACTTGAGTGGTTGAGAGAAGAAGGAATGTCAGGGCCAGCATTTTCTACGTAGAAACATTGGTTTGAGCAGAAAGAAGAGCCAAGAATTCTCTGTAAAGAAGTATGTGGCTTAAAGATTTACCTAATTTCCTTGATGCACTATTTTCTATAATTAAAGGGTAACTTGAGGTAGAAAATGTTAGGCTGATTATTTCTGCCAAAGCAAGTTGGTTGAGAAAGGAAGATCCCTTAATTTAGTTGAAAAATAATTGTTAGAAAATATATATGATTAATCTAAGTCCCTTAATATTGTGTATTTAAAGCTAGGAAAGAGAGGTGTGTGGTGAGCTGTTCATTTAATTTGGCTGATATTTGACACTTTATTATGCCTTTTAAATCTTTAGTTTCTGTGGGTACATGGGAGTTTTGGTACAAGTTTTTAAAAAATGTATGGTTATTTAGATTTATAAATAAGAAGGGTGTGAATTGAAGGTTTGTTGGTTTTATGGTTCAAAATCTTTAAAACTTACTTAAAATATTTTTTTAACTCCTTGATTTACCTTATTTACCACTTTTGTTTCAATTGAAGGAACGCTGCTTCTGACCTAGTCTGTGTAGGTTAGCTCAGATTTGGCTGAAGTTTTGCTGCAGTTCCTTTTCTTAACTTCCTCATTCCTCTGGGGTTAAGGGAGCTGTCTCTGGATTATTTCCAGCTTCCCTCTGGCCAATAAAACCAGAAAGCCAATTACAGTATTTAAGCTTTTTCCCCCTCTTCTTTTATATCCATAGCTACATTTCAGTGCAGCAGTGGTATTTAATGTGGTTCTTTGTAGTCATGGGTGAGAAGAAAGCACATGCATACTTTTGGCTGAGTTACTCAAGTCAGGAAACAAACTATGTCTACTGTTCGAACTGTGGTTTCATGTCCCAAGGGACTGTAATTTATAATGATAATTTTAATGGAAGTTAACAGTAAAGAGTTCATATTTGACTATCCTAACAAGTCATTTCATAATTTTATTGAAAATAATGATGGGACCTGAGAAATAGAGGAAGGGATACTTAATACCAAATTCAATCTGGACAACGTATCTGTCACACCTTAGCTGCTTCTGCCACATCTTTTTCACCTTCATTCCTATAAATAAATTATTTCTTGTGAATTTTTCTACCTAAAAATGCATGAAACGAAGTTTGGTAATATAGCAGAATTAAATGATGCTTTCAGGTTACCAGTAGATTTACTTAATTTATGCTTTCTCCACTTCTTTTTATATGTTCAACAAAAAACATCCAGCCTAGGAGAAAGCTTATGAATTTATTTGAGCTAAACTGACTACAATTGCAGGGAAGCAAAATCTCAGTGGATTGAGAAAATGGCCGTTTAACATGTGGCCCCTTTTCTATCCACATATGAAAAGAAAAATAGCTCAACACAGTTTTAAGATTGTTTTCACATAGGCCTATTTGTTTTCTATTGTAAATGATCCCAAAATAAGACTACAAAGGTAGCCCATTCTGAATGAATAATATAGTGGGTAAAATGTGTTTCCTGTTGAACTCCATATGCAGCTTGATAAATAAAAATTCATTCATAGTGTTAAATTGGGACTTTGTTAATGACGAAAGTTATCTATACATTAAAAATCCTGGGCAGCCTGTTGGTTCAGGTGGTTAGAACACAGTGCTCATAACACTGGGGTTGCCAGTTCAATTCCTGCATGGGCCACTGAGTTGCTCCCTCCACTAGATTGGAAAAAAACAAACAAACTAAAAAAACGACTTGACTTGGAGCTGATAGGTCCTGGAAAAACACATTGTTCCCCAGTAAAAATTAAAAAAAAAAAAAAAAGAATTACATATCAGCAAACATGCAAGTACAGAGTAAGGAAAATTTATTAGGATATGTTCTAAGGGAAGAACAGGACAAGTTAAGAGAAACAATGGCCCTAAAGGGTTTGGGGCTTGAGTTTTATGTTGTTGGTTCTGAGCCAGCTCTGCCTGTAATGTACAAACTTGGGTCATCTGATTGACATGTGTAGGTTATATAACCCATTCCTTCATGCCGTTACCCATATGCACACAGAAAAACCCACCGTGTGGTGGTGGGGTGGGGGAAGCTTAAACTGCAATGCTAATTTATTACAACTATATTATAATGAGGCTAAGGTTAAACCAAGGGTAAGCTTTAACATTCTGCACAGCCATCACAAACCAGATAATTCTAGATGGATTTTACTTCCCCTTTTCAGGATGTCCTAACCACAAAATTATTCCCTGGGGGTTAGACCTAGGTGATCCCTGAGCAGTACAAAGCACCTGTTATTGGGTTGTCAGAAAAGTCATGACGTAGTTTTTCTATGTTTTTTGTTGCAAAAATGCGTCATGACTTTTCCGACAAACCAATATATTATCACCCACCTCTTCTGTCGCTCATGCCTTTCTTCTGCCTAACAACCTTTCTTCCAATCTAGTTTTTTAAATTTGTTCAGCTCATTTTTATTTTCAAAAAAAGGTATAGGTTTTCCATTGGGTTTCTGTTGCCTGGAGCAACCTGTTTGAAATAAGTACAAGTCCAATATTTTCCTCTTCTTTGCGGAGAGATTGCCAAGGAACAAGTGAGTTGACAGGCTGGGTGGCCCTGCTCTGATAGTCTATGCAGCACAAATCTTACTGATCTAAGAAGGTCATCTAAGAATGTGTTGCTGATTATCATACAGTATGACTTGTCTTTCTCAGCAGATGTAGAGGTAAATTTTTCTGTTACAAAATAGGAAGCTTTTCAGCTTGCAAACAGAATAAACAAGTTCCTGGATTAATAGTATACCTTGTAAAGTTGAAAAAAATTAGAAACTGTGCTTTTGTATTGTTACAGTGATTTAAACGAGCAGTCTGAGATCTACTTTCACACCCTCTTTCATCCCAGTGTAACGCTGCTTCATTTTCACCAGTGTACAGAAATCATCATTCCTAACTGCTGTCTTCATGCAGCACTCACACAGCTGGTGGCCCTTTCTTCAATGACAGTGCACCCTCTTGGTTTACCTCCTCCCATGTTCATTTTCCTTCTTGATTCTTTGCTGTTTCCTCCTTTGTGTACCACTTCAACAGGTGTTCCTCAGGCTTCTGTCCTTGCCCTCTTTTTGTTCTATGTTTCCTTCCAGGGTAGTTGAGGATCTCCATGTTGCCTCCCCCAGGACTACCCGGCAGTCTAGTAACTTTCCCAGCCACACCTGCACCTAAGCATCCTACAGGCCCCTCAGACTCAGCATGCCCTGGCGTTTGCCTTCCTTGGCCCACTAATTGAGAAGTCTTCGATTGGACTTTCTTGTATATTTTTTCGATCCATCTGTTCCCTAGATTCTGATGATTCTACTTCAAAACTGTCTCTCAAGCAAGATTTTTTTATTTATCCCATCTGCTGCTAGTTTAGACCCATATTCTTATGTGTCTGTTGGGTTGTCAGAAAAGTCATGACGCATTTTTGCAACGAAAAACAGAAAAAATACATCATGACTTTTCCAACAACCTAATAGATTGTTGGATCAGCCTCCACCCGGTCTCCCTGCCACTGACCTTTCCTCCTCCCAAAAGGCAAATCTGATAATATCATTCTTTTGCTTTAAAAAATTTCCATTGACTGCCTCTTGTCCTTGAAATAAATGTTCATCACTTTTAAACTATCCAGTGGACATTTTTGGTTATGCTCCCAGCCTGTCATACAGTCTCATTTCCCACTGCCGCCTTTCTATGCCACCCTACTAAATGTGCACAACACTAAATAGCTCCCTTCCTGTGGAATGCTGTGTCTTTCATAATATAAAGTTTGACAACTAGGCCTAATACAGGTTTTTCTCTTTGTCTGTAATTATACTCCCAGTATCTCATTGTATTGTAATTACACAAAATATAAGTAAATAATAAGTGCAAAGATGTATGTATAGGGCTTACCCAGCAACCCTGAGCAGTGCCTGTTAACTCAGGAAGTATTTATGAAGTTAATAAGTGAATGTCAGTGGTACATTTTAAAATATTTCATGACACTATAGTGCAAAAAATGGTCCTAATCAGGAGATAATCTGTTCTGGTCTCAACTCTGTTGGAGCTAAAGACTTATCTGGTCATTTGATATGTACCTCAGTTTCTTTACTGAGAAATGTGGACTTTGTTAAGCTTTTCTACTTTCAAAATTCTGTGTGTTGGTGTATTACCTTGCCTTGTATATTGTTGATTGTAAAATCATTCTCAGAGCAGATTTTCATTTCCTAGTCCCTGTGAGTGTTTTACTTAACCTTTTACTTTTTCCGTGATTGGAACTCTCTAATCTCTCACTGTATGCCTTTCAAGAGAGGCACTTTTAATCTTTATTTAATCTTTTTAATCATCTCATTTTAATCATTAACCTTTTCTCTTATCCTTTTCCCTCTCTTACATATTGGTGTTTGTTACAATGTTGTTGGTAGGAGATAGCACCCAAAACTAAAGTACCCACTTTTGTGCAAGTCTGACATGCACTATTCTGACTAGTTGTAGATTTTGCCTATTTTGACCCAATTTAAAGTGACTTAACTGATGAATTAAAAGTTGTTCATTAGAGGGCCGGCCAAGTGGCTCAGTTGGTTAAGAGCTCGCTCAAGAGTGCAAGCTGAGCTCTGAGCAACAGCAGTTCGATGCCCAGCCCCAGCTGAGCAGCTGCTGAGCTGCCAACAGGTAGCAGGATGGCTCAGCTAAAAAAAAAAAACTTGTTCATTAGAAAATATTAATAGTTGTTACAAAGGAAAGGGGGTTAAGGGTTAATATTGAAGTATCAAGAATTACATGCAGTAGGGAACCCTAGATTCTGTCAGAACACCATTAAGTGTATTTTCAGCTCTTTTGCCACACAGATTTACAGTGTTTTGGCCTTACAGTGGGCATGCTGTTCTATATAGAGGCATATGCAATTCTGGCCTTCTCCATGATTGTTTAGAGAAGGATGGGTGTGGGCCTGTCACCTCTAGAGAGGACTCTGCTAACCATCCACAATTAGTAACTTTGTATTTTATAATTGGGTTCCTGAAATTTTTCTCACAGTATTTATTTATTTTTCAGATGATGTAACATTTATAAAAATAGAGATATTTAAATATCTATTTCTGTACTTTCTATTTAGCCATATAATATTTCAAAAGTTTTCATTGTGATTTTTGGACATCATCTTAATCCTATTTTCCAAGCCCAAAATATTACCTTACCTACAATGCTATGAAATAAGATTTTAAATGAGGAAATTTTTCAATAAAGAAGACCTTGCTTTGTAGGTACTCAGAGTAGAAGGGGTCAGTATGCACACTAGGTAGATCTATATATATCACACCTTGGAAAGTTTAGCCTGTAGAAGCCCCTTGTCTCAGTCAGTTTGGGTTGCCATAACAAAGCACCATAGACAATGCCTTAAAGAGCAGCCATTTCTTTCTCACAGCTCTAGAGGCTAGAATTCTTAGACTAGGATGCCAGCATGATCCAGTTCTGGTGAGGACTCTTCCTGGCTTGTAGGCAGCTGCCATTTGGCTGTGTGCTCACATGACCTCTTTGTGTGCATAAGGAGAGAGAGGGATCTCTGGTATTATTCTTATAAGGACATTAATCCTATCTCTGAATCAGGGGCACTATCCTTATGACCTAATTTAATTAACCTTAGTCCCTTCCTTAGAAGCCCCATTTCTAAATATAGCTACACTGGAGTTAGGGCTTCAACTTATGAATTTTGGGGGACACAAACATTCAGTCCATAACATTCTACCCCTCTTCCAAAATTTAAATCCTTCTCATATTCAAACTACATTCATTCCATCCCTACAGTCCCCAAAGTCTTAACTCATTCCAGCATCAACCCTAAAGTCAAAAGTCCAAAGTTTTACCTAAATATCATCAAAATCAGATATGAGTGAGACTTTAGGTACAATTCATCCTGTGGCAAAATTCCTCAACAGTTGTGAGTCTGTGAAATGAGAGAAGCTATTTGCTTCTAAATACAATGCTGGGACAGATATGGAAGAGATATTCCTATTAGAAAAAGAAAAAAGGGGTGATAAGTCCCAAACAAATCCAAACTACTGAGGCAAATTCCATTGGATTTTAAGGTTCAAGAAAAATCATCTTTGGTTCAGCGCTCTGCCCTTTAGTCACCCCCATGGCTCTGTTGGGCTTCTTATCCTTGGGCTCTCTGCAAACCACCCCCTGAGGCAGGCAAGGAGCATCCTGGCCACCTAAACAAAGAGGTGGCCCCACCCTTTATAACCCAGGAGAGATATTCAGCCCTGCCCCCTGGGCCTGTGGTGACAATGGCAGCCCTGATCATCTCTGAATTGCCTTTAGGGTTATTCTTCCCCTTTTTTGTAGGATGATGCACATACACAGAATAACTTTATTGCCCTGTCCTGTGGGATGTAAGAACCTTCCTTCATTTCCTCTGACCTCAGTCTCCTGCAATTCAAGCTGGCAGTGGTTCTGCTCATGTAATCCTATAATCTCTTTTATCTAGTGATAGTCTAGCTATATACCCTTAGTATTCTCTTCCCAACATGCTTTCTCATTTTTCACAATATGTACAGGCTGAGAATTTTCCAAGTCTTGAAGCTCTGCTTTCTTCCTTCAATTCATCTCTCTCCTCTCACATTTTAATATAAGAAGTTAGGAGGACTCAGGCTGTACCTTTAACATTTTGCTTAGAAATCTCTGCTGAATATCCAGTCTCATGGCTCTGAAGTTCTATCTTCTACAAAAGATAGAACACAATTCAGCCAAGTTCAACACTTTATAACAGAAATTTCTGTTAGTCAGTTAGGGCTGCTATAACAAAATATCAGACTGGGAGGCTTGAACAACAGGTATTTATTTCTTATGGTTCCTGAGGCTGTAAATCCAAGTACATGGTGCCCGTAGATTCAATTCCTGGTGAGATAGTTTTCAGATTTGTAGACAGCTGCCATCTCAACTGTATCTGCACATGGGGGAGAGAGATCATCGCTCTTGTTTCTCTTCTTATAAGAACACTAATAGCATTCACGAGGGCTCCACCCTCATGACCTAATTACCTCCAAAAGCCGATCTCCATATACCATTGTTGTGGGATACTCAGACAGAGAGACAGGACACCAAGGCTCAGAGCAGGAAGCAGCATTTATTGATGCTGGCACCGGCTCAGGGGATTCATATCCAGAGGCTAACCCCCATCCGAACAGGACTTGGTGCTTTATACCCTGAGGTTTCCAGGTGAGCAGCTAGGATTCCATATTAGGACAGGTGGTGCTGTGTTAGTTTCTGACTAGTTCCCAGGTGAGGTAGGAATTAGTAAGTGTTGGACATGGAAGTCTAGGTGGCCATGTGGTCCAGGAAAGACTTTGTCTAGGGCTCCCTGCCACATTCTCCCCTTTGATGCTTGGACCCATACGTGGATTAAAGAGCATCATCTCCTTCAACGGGTTGTTGGCCAAGGGGTTGTTGGTACCTCCATAACATGAGGACCTTAGCAGCAGTTTTATGTTCTACAGTGGCCTCCATGGGAAAGAGGTAGAGCGAATGATAAGGGGGTGAAGGCAGGGTACGAGGAGGCATGCTCCAAGGAGCAGGAGGATGATTCCAATTAATGTTTTAAATCCCCCAAGGGCGGAGAATCATCCTCCAAAGAGGCTTTTGGGGTGCCACCCTGTCCATCTCTGAACTGGGACATGAGCAAGTTTTCTAATATTGGTGGCAATGGCAGAGACGGCTTTGCCAGTGTCGTCAATCTATAGACAACAGTCTGACTGATTGAATTTGCCACAGATGCCACCTGCTTCAACCAATAAGTAGTCCAGTGCTAGGCGGTTCTGGTAAATAGCGGCCAGCATCTGGGTCTGTTGGGTGGCGAGGAGCTGTAAAGCTGTCGCAGTTTCATTGGTGATTATTTCTAGAACAACCTGTAATCTGATGATACGGTTGAGCATGTAGATGGGGGTACAGTAACCCCAACTCCTGTCTTGAGCCCAAGTAGCTGGGCTATAATATTAGATGATCTGCTAGGGAGGCCATTCATCTTCCCCCCAGGTCTGATGCCCTCCCGCATTAAGGGACCTCCTCGGCTTGATCCTGGATGCCTCCCCCATCAGAGTATCTGATGTGTATATGGTGGGTCCAACAGATAACCTGATTGGCCTTTTTGACCTCTGGGCAAATGTGGCTGGCTATTGATTTTAGAGGAATGGGGCAGGACTAGTAAGATCTGTCAACATACGTACAAGCCTGAAGAGTTTTACTCTGATAGCATTGGGCAGGCATGTTTGTGTAGGAGACAAAGGCTACCTGAGATGTTGTACCTAGCCAGAAGCATGATTTAGGTCATGGGGTGGCGATCCTGTCCCCAACTAGGAAGAAAAGGGTGAGGGTAAGAATCAGAGCGAGTCCTGTATGCATCTTGCAAGGAAAATTTCCTCAAGCTTCAGCCGCGCATGGATTGGTCAGCTTCCGGTGTGACCAAAGCGGGGCTGATGATCTCCTCCTAAGGACTGGTAACACTGCTGGCTATCTTCATTCAGAGAATGATCTTGAGGGGCTCAGAAGAGTCAGAGGTGCAGTTCCAGCTACCAGCTTCAGGTTTCAATCTGCTGTGGTGGATCCATAGAGTGATCTCTGCGACCTTGACTGCCATGGGGGTAGACAAAATGATAGTAAAGGAGCCCCTCTATAGGGGTTTTAAGGGCTGGAGGTTCCATTCCTTTACTCAAACTGAATCCCCAGGCTTGAAGGGATGAACTTCAGTTGTTAAGCTGATTGGGAGACTCTCCTGTACCCATTGATTGAGGTTCTGTAGGGTAGACCCTAATGCCTCAAGCTGTTGTCTTAAGGTTAGGTCTCCTATTTCTTTAAGTTGCCCTGTGGGAAGGGTTTCGGTTCAGTTGTGGTGTGTAGAGTCACCACAGCCTATCCAGGCAACTGCCTATTTTCCTGGATGTAGGTGCTGCCATCGGTGTAGTATTCTACATCGGGGTCTGTAAGAGGTTGATCAGTCAGGTCCGGCCTACTGGAAAACACTTTGTCCATGACTTCAATGCAGTCATGGTCTGAGGGGCCCATGCCCTATAGGCAGTAAAGTGGCTGGGTTTAGGGTCCATACTATCTCAAGGTGGACATGTAGGTTTTCACACAGTAGCCCTTCATACTTGGTAATTCTGGAATTGGTAAGCCAGTAGTGTTCCTTATGATCTAATGGGGCTCGGACCGAGTGTGGAACCTGGACAGTTAATTCCTGACCCAGAGTCAGCTTGTCAGCCTCAGACATTAGGATGACCATTGCTGCAAGTGCCCTCAGGCAAGATGGCCATCCTAATGCCACTGAGTCGAGTTGTTTTGAGAGGTAGGCTACTGGCCTGTGCCAATCCCCTAACAGTTAGGTGTGATGTCTGGGAGCCCTAGGACAGGGGCATGAATGAGAGCCCATTTAATCTCATTATGTGGAGACTCCTACAGAAAAGGTTCATGTTTACCCCCCTTTGTGGCCTCATAAAGGGGTTTGGCCATAGTGGAGAAGTTGGGGATCCTGATCCTACAGAAGCCTGTCATCCCTAAGAATTCACGGCCTGATGAGGTGGCTGGTAACGGCCGTGAGTGATTCGACCTGGCCTCTGGCGGTTTGAACTTCTTGGTGGCAGTAAGCACATTGGTCTTGTCCCAGCCTTTGTCTCCCAGTAGGTGTTCCCCTTTGACTTCGCCCTCACTGGGGTAGTCCCAGGTTTGGAACAGCACTTGTCCTGGGGTCCCAGTCCGCTCAACAAGTGCAGCAGCAAGCAAATCCACCTTTTTCTTCATCTTCCAATCTGCTTCTCAACAAGCTTCTTGGTCACGGTTGACGTAGACCTTGATCGCCACTTCTAGAAGCTGCCTGATATTTATGCCAGCAAATGCATCCAGTTTCTGAAGTTTTCATCAGATGTTGTCCTGGGACAAAAGTGACTATCCCCTGATTTTCGAGGCCCTCAGTGTCGAAGGGAGTGTATAAACAGAAAATTTCACAGAGTCTTTCATAAAGTTGGCTTGGGCTTTCCTCGGGTCCCTGGAGGACTTCAGAGACCTTGTTCATATTGATGGCTTTTTTGCTACCATCCTTCAGGCCTCCTATAAGGGCTTCTTGATACCGTTCCAACATCTGGAAGTCCCAGTCATCATTGGGGTCCCATTGGGGGTCCTCCTCAGGGAAATGGTTCTGGGCATACATCTGAATGTTTAAGGTCCCGGACAGGGCATGATTTTTCCAATTTAAGAGATCAGTGGTTGAGAAAAACTGGTGCACAAACATGCATCAGCCTCACTGAATTTGGCCATCCTGATCATAGTAGACGGGGCCTCTGGTTTTCTGTAGGGGGAGCTGGAGAGTGTCAGCCTCAGGGCCCTTTGTCTGCGACTGGTTATCTGTGGGCCCACATGGGGTCAGGACTCATGGGGGTGGCATAGCAGGACGGTCCGGAAGGGGAGTAGCAGGTGGAGATGGTAAGGCTGGCAAGGGCAAAATTGAAGGCTGGGCTGGCGGCTCAGGGGTCCGTGGATGGGTACATAGGCGAATAGGGTGGCGAATAGGGTGGCAGGGTCTCCTCCGGATCTGAAGGCAAGACTGGTTTTGGTCCTTTTGTTTTACCCTTAAGTGGCTTCCGGGAGAGGACCATAGCTCTGGCTAAAAGAACCCTACTGTGATCTTCCAAACAGGACCTCAACCAAGGGGGCATAGTGCATACAATGGCCTCCCACAAATCGATATAAGGGAACTGGTTGGTGTGACCAGGGCTGCTGGTTACGACCAGGTGACTCTCCGAATGAGGTCCCTATCAAATCTTCCCTCTGTTGGCCATTCAACACCAAATGCTGGCCAATCAGTTTCACAGAAGGTGCAGAGCTTTTGAGGGGTCATCTTAGTACCATAATCCCCTGAGAACCCCTTCTTAAAATTCTTTAGCATACATCCTAATGGAGTCTGGGTACTCTGTTGCCCACCCATGGCAACCACCCAAAATTGGCGCAACACACGACCACTCAGAGATTCGCTTTGTCCTGTCTCTGGCCACTCCCCTCGCGGGGATATTTCAAGCGCCTCTTAGAAATTGGTGGGTCGGTATAAGCCCCCGACTCGGATCACTAAACTGTACCGAGACAATTGAGTGATACCACCCTAAGCCATATGAGGTTCGCCACGGATCCACGGATCGGGACTCAACACTCACTTTGCAGACAGACTGCGTCTCATTCACAAGGACTCAGACAGGTTCATTCTCCACCCACCGCCCTGTTCCTGGGAGTCATGGTTTCTCTCAGAAATTGAGATACTCAGGTGACTCTGGGAGGTGATCAGTCTCCCCTTCTGTCCGATGATGGACAGGCTGCCTTATGGGACCGGGGTCCTTACCTGTCTGATCTGGCGGCACTCCCAAGCTGGTTCCCGCAGTCTTCTGGGTTCTGTTGTGCTCCTGGGTCGGTCCCCCTTCGCCGGCAGGGGAGACGTCCCCACTGATGGACAAGGGTCCGCTGGCGCCGAGTGGAGTTCACGTCCCCTTTCATCCTGGGGAGCCAAACTTCGGGAACAGTGGAGGCGGAAAATATCGCCGTCTCTGTGTCCTGGACAAGCCGCCAGTTATGTTGCGGGATACTTGGACAAAGAGACGGGACGCCAAGACTCAGAACAGGAAGCAGCGTTTATTGATGCCGGCACCTGCTCAGCGGATTCATATCCAGAGGCTGAGCCCCAATCTGTCAGGACTTGGAGCTTCATACCTTAAGGTTTCCGGGTTAGCAACTAGGATTCCGTATTAGGACGTGTGGCATTGTGTTAGTTTCAGAATGGTTCCATGGTGAGGTAGGAATTTGGAAGTGTTGGACGTGGAAGTCTTGGTGGCCATGTGGTCCTTAGGAAAACCTTTGTCTAGGGCTCCCTGCCACACCATCACGTTGAGGATAAAGACCTCAACATATGAATCAGATGGGACACAAACATTTAGTCCACAGCAATTGCCTTTCCTCTAGTTTTCAATAACTTATTCTTCATTTCAATTTGATACCTCAACAGAATCACCTTTAACGTCCATATTTCTGGAACACACCTTAAAACTCCATCCTGTAACTATTACCCAGTTTCAAAGGTGCTTCCATGTTTTTATGTATTTGGTACAGCAGCACTCCTCTTTAGGGTACTAACATCTGTCTTAACTCAGGCTGCCATAACAAAATACCATAGACTGGGTGGCTTAAACAACAGAAATTATTTTCTCCCATTTCTAGAAGCTGGAATTCCAAGATGAGGGTGATTAGTTTCTAGTGAAAGCTCTCCTTCTGACTTACAGGCAGCAGCCATCTGGCTGTGTGCTCATGTGACCTTTCATCTGTGCTCAGCACATAGAGAAGAATCTCTGGTGTCTCTTATAAAGACACTAACTCTATCAGATCAGGGCCTCAACCCTTATGATCTCATTCAGCCTTAATTAATTTTTTAGAGGCCCTATCTCCAAATACAGTCACACTGGGGGTTAGAGCTTCAACACATGAATTTTGGGGGGATACAAACATTTATTCCAGAGTACCCCCTCTTGTCTGGTTTTAGATAAACTTTGTCTTCGTGGCTCATTTGTATTTTTTTTTCCTTCCTTGGAGTTCTTAAAAAATGAGATCTTCTCAATTGCTCATTCTATAGCACAGTAAGGCCACCCCACCAGAACAAGTCATAGTGACATGCCTGGTTGTAGTACTGTGACACTGTGATCCAGTATGACTGTTGTCCTGTGCTAATTTCTTATGTCCTGTGCTATGTACTGTGATGAACATTCCAGTTGCCTGGTCCGTATTGTCTACTCTTTTTTTTTTTGTTTTAAGAGTTGGGTTTCAGATTTCTGTTTCATTCTTAGAATTGTTGTGGCTTTTGGCAAAGAATATTTTAAACTGGGTGAAAGGCAAGTAAAAATGTGAAATCAAGAAGTGAAAGCATAATTGTTTACAGTTCAGTAAGCAGTTGTGGTTAAAAAATGTGTTTGTTCATCATTGCCAGATGACTTAAAATTTTATGGGACAGCATGAATTTTAAACAAAAAGTAATTGTGCTCTTTACTTGGTAAAGATGTAAATTCTTCAGAATTTAATTTTTATGTATTAAAATCTAGACCTCTGGATAGAGCTTTATGAATTTTATTGTGAAAATCTGTGAAATGAATCTGATGAGAGTTTAAAACATTTACTGAGAAGCTAAAATTTTGATTTACCAAGCATTAATAATAGTACAATAATGCAATTAATAAGAGTTTAACTTATTGAATACTTACAGGAGCATAATGTTGCAAGGTTTTGGGGAATCACTGGTAAAGTTAGGCATAGCTGTAACCTCTTGAAAGAAAAGATAGTATAATTATATACAAACAAATACAATGCATCTTTCAATGTATGTTAGTGAAAAATAAAAAAACAGTGGTACAGTACAGTGAATAGATAAAACATCGTTTGGATTTGATTTTGGAATGTATTGTTTATTTTTCTTTTGGAGCATCGCTTAAATTATATTTAATTTGCATTCTCTGGGTACATATCAAGTCCAGTTGAGGTGAGAGTAGGTAGGTCCAAACCATCTTGGTTTGAAAATGAAACCAAAACTAGAAAGGTATTCCCAAAGTTCTTTGCATCAATTTGTATTAGGGTTCATTCAGCTCATATATATTTATAATTACCTATCCAAGTACAGCACAGAGTTCATGGTTTAATAGATGAAATTATTCATTCTATGTATTAAAATTTGGTATGTAAAAGGTACAGTGACGACATTCAAGGTATAATCAAACAATACAGTGAATGTTTAAATTTAAAAAAATTATTACAGTCCAAGACACATTGCCAGTAATCCCCTTCAAAATACTCTCCCTTGTTTCGAATACACTTATTCCATCTTTCTTGCCACTTTCTGAAGCAGTTCTGGAAGTCCTCTTTCGTGAGTGTCTTTAGTTGCACCGTTATGGCTGTCTTGATGTCCTGAATGATTCTGACTTTGGGGAAGAGCCAGAAGTTGCACAGTACCAGATCTGGTGAATAAGGTGGATGAGGACCACCGTAATGTTTTGAATTGACAGAAATTGCCATATACCAGAAGTGATGTGTGACATGAAGCGTTGTCATGATGGAGGATGATTTACAGCATATCGTAAAACACACCTTCTCTTCACCATATAGCTCACACCCGACTCATTGCAGTGAACAAGCTGAAACTTGTCACACAGTGTTACTAAGGTTCAACATGTCGCTTCCTGTCTTAAAGATCCCTGTCTTTTTGTTGGAGGCATTCAGCAGCAGCATTCGCTGTATTTTTTTTTATCACAACGAAAAGGCTCCATGTCACACATCACTTCCCCAAAGTCAAAATGATTCAGGACATCAAGGTAGCCACAATAGAACAACTAAGACACTCATGAAAGAGGACATCCAGAATTGCTTCAGAAAGTGGCAAGAACGATGGATTAAGTGTGTTCAAAGTGAGGGGGTGTATTTTGTATGGTTTTAATGGCAATGTGTCTTTTACTGTAGTAAACTTTTTTTTAATGATTTTATTGGGGGAGGGGAACAGTGTTAGGGAATTGGGGAAGGGGAATAGCCAAGTTGTTGTCCTTCAGTCTTAGTTGTGGAGTGCGCAGCTAGCTCAGCTCCAAGTTCAGTCACCATCTGGGCGGTTCCTGGCCACTCAGCCCAATGTGCTGTGTTCAATTAGTTGTGGGTGGGTGTAGCCACAATCCCATGCAGGAATTGAACCAGCAGCCTCGTTGTTAAGAGCGCGCGCTCTATCCACTGAGCCATCTGGACAGCAGCTCAGTTCAGGGTGTTGAGTCCAGTCTTTGTTGCGGGTGGGTGTAGCCACCATCCCATGCGGGAGTTTAACCAGCAGCCTTGTTGTTAAGAATGTGCGCACTATCCCCTGAGCCACTTGGGTGGCAGCTCAACTCAAGGTGCAGAGTTCAGTCTTTAGTTGCTGGCAGGCATAGCCCACCATCTCGAACAGGCAAACCTATTATTAGGAGCACGTACTCTCACCATCTGAGCCATCCTGCCACCTATTGGCAGCTCAGAGGCAGCTTAGCTCTGTGCAGTTCACTGGCCCATGTGGGAATTGAACTGTTGCTCAGAGCTCGCACTCTTCAGCAAGCTCTTTACCAACTGAGCCACTCAGCCAACCCAGCTTTTTTTGTATTGAAACATTCACCGTAGTTTTTTATCACATCTCGTAAAGGAGAGTAATTAATTCTGTTAGATGGAAAAGGAGAGTTGTGTTCAGAGGGTTCACCAGGGAGATGGTGATGAAACTGTTTCTTGAAATATGGTCCATTTGTCACCTCATTATAGAAATAATTTGAAGATACTTGAGGCTAGAACACTAAGGAATAACAGGTAATAAAGGCATTTCTAAATAGTGCAGAATAGTTTGGATTTTTATCCAGTGGATAGTCATTGAAAGTTCAAGTACAGGGTGGCTACCATTAAATTTATACTTAAGAAGATAACTCTGGTAGGCCTTATGAACAATATGTCAAAATGGTGAGGTATTGGACTAGGGTTGTAAGTTAGGCCGGGGTATTACAATAACTACGAGGCATCTTAATCTTAATATAACTATAACTGATATCTTGATACCAGTATTTTTCCCTGCCAACAGCCCCCCTACACACACACACACACACACACACACACACACACACACACACACACACCAGGGGGTAGGGTGTGGAGAGATAGAAACGTGCTCATCTAAAAATCTTCCTGTCTTAGTAAACATTAACTGTATTCTACTTGTTCAGGTCAAAAATATTGGAGTCATTCTTGACTGCTTTCTGTCATATCCTATAATACTTTCAGTCCATCAAGTACTACTGGCTGTATCTTCAAAGTACATCTAGTTCTCAACATTTCTCGCCACCTGTATGTCCACTCCCTAGGTCCAAGCTACCATTATCTGTCTGGATGGCTATAGTAGTTTTCTATCTGGTCTTCCTACTTCTTCCCTGTGTCCTCAGTCTGTTCTCAACAAAGCAAAACGTACACCTTCTCCATTGGTCTCTCATCACACTCCGAGGAACTACCCCAAGTCCACACATTTATAGGACCTGATTTCTCCCTGCTTGACCATTCTGATCTGATCTGATCTCTCCCATCGAGGCTCAGGCAGATTGCGTTTAATCTTAACCAGAATAGGACTGACTGGACTCTTCTTGAAAAAGGTGGAATGAACTTTTGGAGCAAGCTAAGATTTCTAATGGGAATGTTGAGGCCACCAGAGTACAATCCTATTTTATTTTGGCATTTGGAGGGCCCAGTTGAACATAAATAAGAATTATTACAGTCAAATTATTTGGCCTTGAAGCTAGGTATTCTCATTCAAAAGTATTCCTAGGATTAGTCATGCATTGGATACTATTTATGTAACTGTGCAAATATAAATTTTAAAATTATTTTTAACTCTTAGAGTCAGACTATGGCCACAGCACAGAGATTTGACGTAGGGTATAGGACATACTATGAACATTAACCTTGACAATGAAAGTGGAATTAAGTGGTATTAAAATTGTGTGGTATACTTGAGAGGAGAATGTAGACAGGTGCATAAGCTCTTTTTCATTTTACAGGGTTAGGAGTTCCTAGATAACTATCAAAAGTTAATAGAATAGAACATAGAATTGGTTAAAGATATTATTTAAAATTTCATAAGTAACTAACAGAAGCGCACCCCAAATAAAACCATTTGGTATTGGATGTGTGTATTATTTTGGGGATAAAAGTTATGAAATACATTTTTAAAGGAGTAAATTGTGAAATAATTATGCCGTGGTAATTTGGAGTGAATGCAACAAGTATCAAGGACAAAGGTCCTATTTGCATGCGAAACCGATGAACTTTAAAATCACCGGATGTCTAATCCTTGACCCTTTCTGTGCTGTCTTGCCACCCTTCTCCTCATCTGTGTGTATGTGTCCATGCATCTCTGTCTGCATGTACTTAATGGGTGAGGACTGAGGAAAAAAAGGAATGATGGGCACTTACTGATGATTCATCCTGAATGAGATAAAATAGTACCAGTTTCAGAGATAGTAGAACATACATTTAAAAGCAAGACAATGGATTAGCTTGTTAGGATATCTATGAAGATAAAGAGAGATAAAGTAATAATACAGTAATCCCAAATTACTATGTGGTCAATGTTTTAATAATTAAATGGAGCAACTTAAAGTTAGTGCAACAATTACACTATGAAAAGCTTTCTCTTAGAAAAACTTACAGATGTTTCTCTCCTCTATAGGAGGATGATTTTAATATGTTTCCCCACACACTATCACTGCTTCGCTTGGTACTTTCTTGTGTAGTTTTTTTTAGTTTCTTATATTTCTTGTATAATTATTTATAATTATATAACCCGCTTAGAAGGATTTGAGTTGACATGCATATAAATGGACCTTAGATACCTATATATTTCAAATAAGTTATTTAACTCAGTAGTCACAAATATGTTTTGTTCTTATATCGTTTACTCAATTTTTTTGTGGCCTCTTGGTCATTTAAAATCAAAGACTTTTTAAAGGGCAGTTAGATGATTAAATAAATCGCTCATTCATAACTTCATTCAGTAAATGTTAGTCTTTAAGTTAAATATTTTCCATTTTTCTTTCTTTCTTTTTATTTTTTAGAGGGCAGTATCACTGGCCCTCTTATGTGGGATCCGAACCTGGGCCCCTGGCATCCCAAGCCAGCTCTTAACCACCGCGCCACTCGGCCGGCCCAATATTTTCCATTTTTAACTGAGAACTGTTTCATGTGCTAGGCATATGTATGGATAGAAATTACTAGATCTTGTGGTATATTTTCTATATGAATATTTCTATTCCTGTTTTTTAATCAATTAAAGTTTTTAGTGTTATATATTAATATTTGTGCTCTCCATTTCATCTTTGTGGCACTTTCTCTTTAGTGTTTAGTACTATGACAAGTTATTCTCTTCTTTTTTCAGTGCAGTAACCAGTATTGAAATCGTATCATGTCCAGCTATAGCAAGAGCCTCACTGAAGTTAATTTCTCAACCTGATGTGCTTTCTTTACATTTTAAACAAATCCTATATTTTAGCAAATAAAGTAGGAAAAAAAGCATCATTCACAATATCCTATCTTTAACTTGCATGTACCCAAAGACATTTTGGTTCCTGACTTAAAGGATACTCAATTTCTAGGATTAGACCTTCCAGTAATCTTCTCAGACCTTAAAAATGTTTTGGAGAAACTAACTTTTTCACTTTTCTTACCTGTCAAAAGAGAAATTAATATCTTCCTTACCTGTATCATAGTGTTATTGTGGATTAAGTATGATACTAGATTTGAAAATGCCTTGAAAAGTTAATAATAATAACAATGACCATGGTATGGTGACAGTGGCTGCCATTTATTGCTTGTGTGATAGGCCCAGCGCCATGAGCTTTCTGTGTTCTTTCTCTTGATATTTGCAGTGTTCTTGAGGATATTTAATACTATCTCTCTTTAAAAATGAAGATACTGTTATAAGAAACATAAGTATAGATAAGAGGATTTCAAAGAGAAGGAATAGGTGCTTCTGGCTGTTTCTGGAAAAACTTCCTGGATATGGTAATATTTTGGCTGTCTTACAACATTAATGGAAAATGTTGCCCCGCTGGTATATAAATGGCCTTATATATGTACCATGCATCTAATTTCAAAATAGTCTTCATTTGTAAGCCAGTATTTCTTGTGTTCAGATTGAAAGTTTACCTCAAATACTAATTTGTCTTACGTTGCCCTATGCTTTTTCTTCTTCAAATGGTCAATTACACTGTCTTATTTTCTTCAAGGAAGAAAGGCCACTGGTTTCTCCCTAAGGCTGCTTTAGAGGTTCTTTAGGGGACATTTTGAAGTACTTCTGGGAGAGCACAGTGTTGTTCCCAGCCCTGTGGAGAGGTCAAGATAGTACCACTCATCATTCCTTCCCAATCTGTTTAGTCATCAAGCATGCTGCAGTGTACCAGGGCTGTAGTGTTAATCAATATCATAAAAAGTATTTATTCTAAAAGTTATTTGGTGCTGTAAATCTTGAGCATAATTCATAGTTATTGGAATAGTGTCAGGGTTTATCATAAAAATACTAAAAGAAACTGGTCAGTAGCACTATGATTCATCTTAGTAAGATAGTTTTTTCTGCTGTAATACTCTATATGTGTTTCTGCAATATCATGCCTTTTATAAAATCTGTCAGGGCCTATGGGAATTGTAGGATTGATTGGGGCAGACCACTGAAAACATGTTTAATCAGAGATGCACAAGGCAATAATTAGTATCTGAAGAGAGAGCTTGTGCTTGCTGGACAGGCAGCTGAGCATGGCTGGAAGCTGCCACAGCAAGTATTATAGCCACACAGAACCAAGAGCATGTGCTCAGCTGGCCCACTTGACCTCAAGCAAGACAGTGGGTGCTAGTGAGCACAGGTGGTCCAAGAACTCTGGACAGTAGCTACTATTGGTTGTTGATGGGTGAGGTGGCAAGCCTGCTACCCATTTTTGGGAATGAGCCCTGAGTATAGGTACAAGTTTTAAAAACTCTTAAAATAAGTCCAAAAATGCTCCTGTGGCTAATGCAGCCCCTAAATGTAGGGCTTTTCCCTGTTGCTGAAGACCCTAATTTTCCACCACTGCTCTGGCTGCCTTGCCCAGGATAAATGGTTTGTGCACCAAAGTGACCTCCATATTATCCTGACTTCTTTTTCTACTCATCAATTGAAGATGAGCTACTTTTTATTAAACGAACACCTGTTATGACAGAGCAGACTCAGTGTTCACTTCCTAGTCAGTGTCTTTCTTTAATACTTGTTTTTACTTCCCCATTTCCCTCCCTCATAGTGAGTAGCTTAACATTGTGCTTGTTCTTACCCTTCCCTATTCTGTTTCCTTCCTTACCTTAAGAAATAGTAGAAAGATAGATACATACCTTAGGAAATAGTAGTTCAAGATAGTGCTCTGGGGGTGGTATTGTAGTCTTGTTTATTAGTATGTGAATACATGCTATTAGCAGTTAGAGAAAGGAAGGGATGGAAAATTCGGGTGGAAAAATTGAGTGAAAAAAATGACAAGAAAAAAATGAAAGGAAGAAAGAAATGGAAACAATTAAACTGTATAACTAAAACTTGACACTATTTAAATATTTTTGTTACTATTTATTATTCACTATTAACCAGTTGGCTGAAGTGGTAAAGAAACTCATATTAGTGTATTATTGCAAAGCACTATGCTAGAGACAGCATTTATAATCTTATTTAATTCATTTTTAAATTATAAAACAGAGTAATAGAAAAATATAAGTGTACTTCCACCTAGACGTAGTAACGCATTTTAATCTTTTGTCTATTTTAATTCACATACTTTTTATAACAGAAAAAATACGACAGATAAGTTGAAAATCCTCTGAGTTCCCTTCCTGAGTCACACTCCTTTATCTCTCCTTAGATACAGCAGTTGTGAGTTTTCTGTGTATCCTGCTAGTATATACAGAGGGTGCCAAAAAAAAAATGTGTACACATTTTAAGAAAGGAAAACTGTATTAATATATACTGATAACAAGTCATGTTTGATTTCTGCAATTACAAGAGGTACTCAAAGTCGTTACCATCAGCATCTAGATACTTCTCATTATGGTGAACTACTGCTTAAGCAACATTGACCAAAGTGTTAACATCTCTTAACATCTGTACACATTTTTTTGGCACCCCTTGTATATACTTTCATTATTATACATACATATTCTTATTTGATGGGTTATTGTGTTTTAATTTTTTTTTTTTTTAAAGATTTTATTGGGGAATTGGTGGAGGGGAACAGCGTTGGGGAATCGGGGAAGGGGAACAGACAAGTTGCCGTCTTCTTGTTCTTCAGTTTTAGTTGCAGAGGATGTTGCTTCACTGTTGGTATCGTCATTGCGCTCTTCCCGGATGAGGCAGATTGGTCGCTGGCCTCTGGATGTCACTCATCGCGGCTATTGGCAGCTCACGCTTGGCTGCCAGCCACTCACGCTGGCTGTGGGCCATTCACTGTAGCCTATGGCAGCCCACTGCAGCAGGGGCTGCAGCCCACACCATCACCGGGGCTCGCACAGCCCAGCTCCAGGTGGAGCTGTTGTTAGCTGTAGAGGGCAGTGTCACTGGCCCTCATGTGGGATCCGAACCGGGGCCGCTGGCATCCCAAAACCAGCGCTTAACCAATGCGCCACTCGGCCGGCCCGGTTACTGTGTTTTAAAAATAACACTTTAAGTGTCATACTCTGTGTATCTTGTGTATCCCTCTTTTTTTTTTTTTTTTTTATGAGATCTCTCTATACTGATACATATAGACCTGGTTCACTGACATTAAGTTCTGTATAGTGGTCTATTTTATGAATACATCATGGTTTATCCACCTCCTAATTGATTTGTCCTGGGTCCAGTTTTCTGTCCTTACAAACAATACTGAGATAGGCTTCCTTGTTTCGGTCTCCTGGTGCAAGTGACAAGAAATTCTGGGTACATATATAATAGGATTTCTGGGTTATAGGCTATGCTCAATGTCAACTTCATTTATCTCATTTAATTCTTAAAAATGTTAATTGAGTGAGGTGGCATGAACCCCCATTTTATACCTGAGAAAACTGAGGTGTTCAAGTGCCATGTAACTTGGCCAACTGGATAAGAGAACCAGTACTTCCAGATTAAATTCTACCCACTTAAATCTAGAGCCCTAACATCCAGCATTACACATAAATCCTAAACTTTCAACCTTTATGATCATTAAAACCATTGTCGCCAAGCAGTCATACTGCATCATTTCAAAGTAGAGAATCAAAGCAGGTAATGAGGTAAAGGGGGCATGTAAAAAAAGAAGAAGGATCAACAGGTGGCCATACTCTGTTTGTTGTGGTTATCAAAAGATTCAAGTTTAGGGCTGGCCAAGTGGTGCAGTGGTTAAGAACTGGTTTGGGACACCAGCAGCCCTGGTTCGGATCCCACATATGAGGGCCAGTGACACTGCCCTCTACAGCTAAGATGGTGAACAACAACTCCACCTGGAGCTGGGCTGCACGAGTCCCGCCACGTGTAGGCTGCAACGCCTGCTGCAGTGGGCTGCCATAGGGTACAGTGAGCGGCCGGCAGCCGGTGTGAGCTGCCAGGATCCGTGGTGAGTGGCTGTCCAGAGGCCGGCGACCGATCTTCCTCACCCCAGAAGAGCACAATGATGATACCAACGGGCCAGTGAAGCAACATCCTCCGCAATTAGACTAAAGAACAAAAGGACAGCAACTTTTCTGTTCCCCTTCCCCAATTTCCCAACGCTGTTCCCCTCCCCCAATTCCCCAATAAAAATCTTTAAAAAAATAAAGTTTCAAGTTTGGGAGTAGAAACATGCTCTCTGAAATGGTAGGTGTGAGTTTTCCATATGAGCAAGACTGTTTCTTTATGAGAGAAGATTATAGTTTATGTTGTTTAAAGTATATTAAATGCAACGTGCAGGCTATTTTGGTTTTTTAAAAAAAGATGTTACAATGAGCATGTTATAATCTGTATTTACTCTGCAAAGTGTACTGACCATTTTCTCCAGGCGAGGAAATCTATCTGAACATGGTTCTTTGTTCATGACACTTTGAGCCATGTTTTTTAGACTTTGTTTTTTCTTTTATTCTTTTCTTTACCTTCTAGGTAGAAGATCTGGTATATTAATTGTGAAAATTCTAGAGCTGCATGAGGAATGCACTATCCAAATTGCCATGTGTGAACAGTTAGCGGGGCCACAGGCTGACAGCCCTTCTCCATGTGAGGGCCCTGGGACTGGCCTAAAGGTTCTCTTCAACAAGGAAACTGCACACTACCTCAGGGGACAACCTCAAGATATCATCCATATATACCCTCCTTGGTGAGTGTATAGCACTGATCCTGAAGTCACCAACTGTGAGTTTGCCTCAAAAGACATTTTTATCATTTTATTAAAGAGAAATGCAAGGGAAGGAAGTCAGGATTTAACATAGATTTTATGTATCAGAAACATTGAGTTGTCTCTGATGGCTTACTTGTAGGATTTGATCTTAAGGGCCATAAATGGTTATTAATAGATTAGAACAGGGGTCAGCAAACTGTGACTCTCAAGCCACATGCGGCTCTTTGGGTATGTTCCGTCTCAAAAGTTTGCCAACCCCTGGAAGAGCCAATCCTGTCCATTGAAGTTTTGTGAGACCTGTAAAACAAATTAAATCACCATTATGTGAATTATAGCCATTAAAAATTTTATAAATGAAACTATGGTAGTTTTATTTTCATTTTCAATTTTACTTCAAACCACATGTGTGTACCTAAAATGTCGCATGTGGTTAACAAGCCACGGTTTGCCAACCCCCGGACTAGAAAAATTATTTTTGGGATACCATGTTTGCTCTCTTCTGCATAGCATATTAATTTTTACCAAAAAAAGATGAAAATCTTCTTACTTTGAGGTAAAGTTTCAGCAGCCTTATTTTAAAAACTATTGATTTAATTGTCAGCTTTTAAAAATTTCTTTAATCTCTTAAGTTATTTGGTTTGAAGTTGATATATAATTCTTTAAGTCAAACTTCCCTCCCTGAGAAGGAATCTTTTTATTGTGTCCGTAGTAAGGGAGGGGACCAGCCAAGTTGTTCTTTAATCTTCGTTGTGGAGGGTGCCAGTCTCCATCTGGCTTCCTGTTGGCAGTTCGTGGCCTCTAAGCTCAAGGTGCTGTCTTCAGTCTTAGTTGCGGGTGGGTGTAGCCACCATCCCATGCAGGAGTTGAACCAGCAGCCTTGTTGTTAAGAGTGCACGCTCTATCTTCTGAGCCATCTGGGCAGCAGCTCAGCTCAAGTTGCTGAGTTCAGTCTTCTTTGCAGGTGAGCATAGCCACCATCCCATATGGGAGTCGAACCCGGCAGCCTTGTTAATAGCTCATGCCCTATCCACTGAGCCACCCGGCGCCACCTCAGCTCAAGGTGCCGAGTTCAATCTTTAGTTGTGGGTGGGCATAGCCCATCATTGAACAGGCAATCTTGTTGTTATAGCAGCTGAGCCATCCTGTCACCTGTTGGCAGCTCAGCTAGGGCGCAGCGTTCACTGGCCCATGTGGGAATCAAACCAGAGGCCCTGTTGCTCAGAGCATGAGCTCTAAGCCAACTCTTAACCAACTGAGCCACTCAGCTGGCCCTTATTTAATTTTTAACATTTTTTTTTAAAGATTTTATTGGGGAGTTGGGGGAGGGGAACTGCATTGGGGAATCCGGGATGAGGAACAGCCAAGTTGCTGTCCTTTTGTTCTTCAGTCTAGTTGTGGAGGACCTTGCGTCACTGGCCCATGTTGGTATTATCATTGCGCTCTTCCTAGGTGAGGCATATCAGTCGCTGGTCGTTGGACAGCCTCTCACTGTGGCTCTCGACAGCTCATGCTGGCTGACGGCCACTCACGGTAGTTTACAGCAGCCCCACTGCAGCCTACACCATCACCGTTGCTGGCAACTCACAGCAGCCCAACTCCAGGTCGAGCTGTTGTTCACCATCTTAGCTGTAGAGGGCGCGGCCTCATTGGCCTTCATGTGGACCCTGCTGCTCAGAGCTCACTCTCCCAAGCTAACTCATAACCAATGTGCCACTCTGCTGGCCCTTATTGAACATTATGACATAGGATCATACACAGAGCTTAAATATACATTTCAGTGAATAATCACAAAGTGAATAAGTAATTCCTATTCAGTCCAAAAAAATGAATGCAGTTTGTACCCGGGACCATCCTATCCTCCTCCTATTTCCTCCCTCTCCCTTCTGCTCCAGGTGACCATGATCCTAACTTCTGATGCAGTAGACTCCTTCAAATGTTTGAGAACTTTTTATAAATAGAATCGTATAGTCTTCATACAATACTCATTCTCTTTTGCCTGATTACTTTCTCTTAATATTATGCTTGTAATGCATCAGTTTTCTTGCATTTAGCAGTTTGTTCATTTTTATTGCTAGACAGTATCTCATTTTATTCATTTATGCCATTAATTCATCTGTTCTTCTATTGACAGATAATTAGGTATCTTCAGTCTGAAGATATTGTGAATAATGCTGTATTCTATGCAGCTTACTCAAGAATACAGCACATTATTTTTTTTCTCCAAAATTTCCCATTATCCTACATTCATGCATTATTTTTCTGTCATATTAAAAATAGTTTTTTGGGCCGGTCAAGCGGCACAATGGTTAAGCACTAGCTTGGGAAAAGCCAGCGGCCCTGGTTCGGGTCCCGCATATGAGGGCCAGTGACACTGCCCTCAAAAAAATAAATAAAATAAAAAAATAAAAATAGTTTTTTTAATTCATCTTGACTGTATGTCCTCTTCCTGTTGGTTGATTTTTCATCTTTACAAGAAGATACCTTGAAGGGTTGTTGAAGTACTACTGTGTCCAAATTGTTTCCTCCATTCTTTCCTGAGCCCATTTCATTCAGGCTTTTGGTCCGCACTCTCCCTACCTCTCACTTCCCAGTGTCAGCAGTGACCTTCATGTTACTTATCCAGTGCTCATTTGTGCGAGTCATGTTTCCCTTTGCAGTGCTCAATCCTGGTTTGCTTTCTGTCTCTCCTGCACTCCTCCTCATCACCTTTCCTGGCTTCTCAGTACTGAACTGCTTCTGCGCTCAGTCCTAAACCTCTAGTCTACTCTATCTACCTCATCACCTTGTTGATTTCATTTCACCTTGTAGCTCTAAATACCACTTCACATTGATGACTCCCAAACTGTATCTGCAGTCTGCACCTCTGCCCCATCACCAGTGCCAGGTGCCCTATTGCCACCCCATAGCTCCACCTGGATGCTGATAGCACGGCTTAATCCAGTTTCTGACCTTCCTCCCCTTACCCCATGCTTTCCCATTTCAGAAAATGGAAACAACTTTCTTGTAGTTTCTCCAGATATCCTCAACTCCTCTATTACTCATAATTTCCCTTCTACCCATGGTCACCTCCTGACAGCTCCACTTCCAAATCCACACAGTCCAGCATTTCTTGCCACCTCTAGTGTCATGACTCTTTTCATGTAATTGCTCTCTGTCTTTTAGATTATTGCAATAGTTTCTTAAATCATTCCACTGCTTCTTTCCTTGTTCTCCTTCTGTCTGTTCTGAAGACGACTAGAGGAGCAATGTGTGTGTGTGAGGAAGAGAGAGAGTGTGAGATAGAGAGACAGACAGAAACACACAAAATATGTAAGTAATCAGGCATCATACTGATTTTTAGCTACGCATTCCCCAGTAGCTGCTCATCTCATGCAGAGTCAAAGCCCCTCCTGAGCTCTGGGACCTCATCTCCTACTCCTCTCACCTTTCCCAGTTCTGTTTTGGTCACTCTGGACTACACCCTCATCCTCAAATTCCATGCCACTCACTACTATCTCTTTGGGGCCAGAGTCCTTGCTGTTCCCTGTGCTGGATGCTCTGTCCACCCTCTCTTCTTGTCTGAATAGTAATGCTGTTTTCTTATCTCCTCTAAGCATTTACTCAGCTGTTACCTTCTAAAGAGGCCTTCACTGGATCCCATATCAAAAGTTGGAAACTACCCCTTTATTCTCCTCTCCTATTTTGTTTTTCACCATCAGACATATTAAAGTTTATCACTTTTCATTTGTTCATTTGCTTATTGTGTGTCTCCTGGTGCTAGATTTTGAACTGTCTCCTTTACCACTTAGGGCGTGAGGACACTCAATATAACTTTGATATGGAATGAATGAGCAGTTTTCTCCTTGTCCTAACAGTGCTGCTCCTGTCTAGTATCTTGTTACTGTAATTCCTTATATTCTTAGAGCTGTTTTATTCCTGTTTAAAATTATCGGAATTCCTTTCTGGAAACTTACAGTAAAACCCAATAATATTGCCAGTATTTGATTTTTGCATGTGTCCTAGCTTCATCTTCTTTATCAGTACACAACAGCAGTTTATATTGTAGTTTATTGTACTTCAACAGAAAAAAAATGTGTATTGAAGCTATATTGAGTTTTTTACAGTGAACCGCAGAAAACTCAAGCATGGTTTTCTTTGAAACTACATTTAGAAACATTCATAGGCTCAGGATCCCTGACTCTTGGCCTATATCTTTTCTTAAAATAAGCAGGTAAAGTTTAACTCTTAGAATCATTATGTAGGTCCTAATAGCATAGTAATTCCTCCAGAACTCCATACCTTTAATATGTACCTCCCATTTCATTCTAAAACTACTTAATTGGCTTTTTTTTAGTATTTAATACATGTGATACAGAATTCAAAAAGTATCAAAGGATATACAGTGCAAAGTGAATCTTCTTCCCGTACTTGTTCCCCAGCTGCTCAATTCTTATGGATACCAGTTTCTTACACCGTCTAGAGATGGTGGTTTTGTGTGTGTGTGTGTAATCTCACTATACATATCTCAATATAGAGATATATGTATATATATAGTGAGGCCAGACAATTAAGTTCGCTAACTCATCCTATAAAGAGTAGTACATACTTCATTGCTGAATATCACTATGGTCACCTTTGAATTACTCCCCTTGGGAAGCAAGCTATGCACCAATGCCAGATCCTAGTCCACCTTTCAAAGCAATTTGGAACTCTTTTCTGGAATGATCATCAGAGTCGTCATCGTGTTACCCTTGATGTCCTGAATGTCGTCAAAATGTCTTCTTTGCCATATTTCCTTTATCTTCAGGTAAAGAAAGAAGTCACTGGGGGCCAGGTCAGGTAACTAGGGAGGGTGTTCCAATAGAATTATTTGTTTACTGGCTAAAAAATCCCTCACAGACAGTGCTGTGTGAGCTGGTACATTGTCGTAATGCAAGAGCCATGAATTGTTGGCAAAAAGTTCAGGTCATTTTCGTCTAACTTTTTTACATAGTCTTTTCAGCACTTGCAAATAGTAAACGTGGTTAACTGTCCATTTGGTACAAATTCATAATGAATAATCCCTCTGATATCAAAAAAAGTTTAGCAGCATCATTGCAACAAGTTCGCAAACTTAATTGTCAGACATTGTTTGTGCATTCATGGCACGTGTGTGTGTGTGTGTGTGTGTATAAACTCACATATTTATATTCAGAGGCTCCAAAAAATATATACACATTTTAAGAAAGGAAAAAACTCTATTAAATTGTAATATTCAATACGTACCAATAACAAAAGTTGAATATAAGTCATGTGTATACATTGTTTTTGGCACCCTCGGTATATGGATTTCCTGCAATTATTTATTTATTTATTTTTACCAAAATAATATCAAACAATCCTTTTGTACCATGCTTTTCTGTTTTAGAAATGTGTCTCGTTGGAGCTCATTCAGTAACAGTAACATATAGTATATAAATAATTGCTACATTCTTTTCCCTGACTTCTAACTTAGAGATACCATTATTATTCAGTCATTCCCTGTAGATGGATCTATAGGATGCTTCTTCTCTTTGGTTACTTCAGATAATACTGCAGTGGATACATCATTTTATACATGTGTGAGGAAGAGCTATAAGATAAATTTCTATAAATATTATTGCTGGATCAGAGGATATGTACCTCTTTAATTTAGCAAACATTGTCAAATGGCACCATTTTACATTCCCACTAACAGTGCATAAAGTACCTATTTATTCCTTTACCAACCTACTGTATTGATCTTAACCAAATTAAAAACTAGAAAATGGTATTTATCATTTTAATTTCCAATTTTCTTACTATAAAATGGGTTTAGGCATCATTCCCTATGTTTAAGAACCATTTGTATTTTATTTTCTATGAAATACCTGTTGATGACTTTTAACCTTTTTTCTTAGATTGTTGGTGTTTATCTTAGTGATTTATATCTACCCTTCTGGGTTTTGTATCACAGATAGAAAAAAGTAAGACCTTTCTTATTGTGGGATTACAAAATTATTCTACCAGTTAGATTAGATTAGAGCCGTTCCTAAATGGTCTCATTTTAACATAATTACCTCTTTAAGGGTTTGTCTCTAAGTATAGTCATATTCTGAGGTATTGGAAGTTAGGGCATCACCTATGAATTTGGGAAGGACACAATTTAGCCCATAATATTATCATAAAAATTAATACTTTTCTGTTGAATATTTCAATTTTGTGAATTAGTCAATCAGCTGATTTCCCTGTTCCCATGTCTCCCATAGAAACTTAACTTGACAACCTTATAAGTAGCTTCCTGAATTATATTATGCCTTGTCATATATAAATTTAGATTTTTGTGAAAAAAAATACTTTTGAAATAAGCACAGTAATAGTATTTCCTAGGTACTTTTTGAAGAGAGATAGATGGAGAGTGTTTTGAGAGATGAGTGTGTATCACTATGCTTGTATAGGTGTTTTAGCCATCTGTCTTAATAGTTTGGAAGTTTCTATATTTAATAAATTACTTTTCTGTATCCAAATGTTAACTGAAGTCAGTGTAGATGGCACTTAGCTCACAGTTAAAGAAAAAAAGCCCAAATAATAAAAAGGATTAGTCTTTTTATTTTTAATGGAAACTTGGCAAGTTATAATGAATATTTTTCCTTGTAGGCTATCTATTCTTTTCCACTAAAAGCCTTTTGTGTTCATTTAAACTGTTTTCAACATGGAAACAGTTTTTAAAAGTATCAATAGACTTCAGACACTTCTGTTTGTCCTTTAGTAATAAATGTGGATTTAGGTACAATGGCTACTTACCCAGAGGAGTATAGAGTCCTTTCTATATATCACCTAATGAATTCTTATTGAATTCCTGTAAGACGTAACATTATCTTGGCTCAGACAATCTGGGAATAAATATAAAATTAAAATGCCTTGCCTAGAATTAATTGTATTATGAAATAGTCATAGAATTATGTAACAATAAGCAACTTATAAAAATGTCATGAATCTGTAAATTTCAAACATATACAAAAATAATAGTATAATGAATCCCGTTGCCCCATCGCATAGTTTCAACATTCATCAATGAATGAATAAACAGCTTTAACTACAAAGGAACCTGAAAGCTTTAAATATAATGATTCCAAAGAAACATTTTAGCAAGTTGAATACAGATTTTTTTTTAAATGTGAAAGAAGGAGTTTTCTATAATTATAGTTGAAGAGAAGGAGGTAGAACTCATCTGACTGACAGAGTATGACTCATCACCAAATCTGAAGCCAGGATGAGCATCCGAAAAAGATAAGTATGAAATAGTGTGTCAAGGGATAACCACAACACCTCGTACCTTACTCACTTATTTATTCATTTATTCAAAAACATTTATTAATATTAGTATTCCTATGGCTGATATTTTGTTTCCTCCACAGAATATGCATTCATTATAGGAAGAAGTGAAATTTGACTTTCCCCATTATCATGAATATCTCTCTATATCAGTAAATTCACATCATCATCTTTTTAATGACTACTTACATATAGTGTTCCACTAGATGGAATATCATACTTTTAAAACCTCTTATATTGAGTTTTTAAGGTTGCTTCCCATTTGTGGCTATTTTAACCAGTACTTGAATGGAAGTGCTTATACTTCTAATTATATTCTTATTTTAAAAATTTTATTGGGGAATTGGGGGAGGGGAACAGCGTTGGGGAATCAGGGAAGGGGAACAGAAAAGTTGCTGTCCTTTTGTTCTTCAGTCTGGTTATGGAGGATGTCGCTTCACTGGCCCAGTTGGTATTATCTTCCTGGGAAAGGCAGTCACCCGCCGGCCATTGGACTGCCACTCACAGTGGCTCATAGCAGCTTACCCTTGGCTGCTGGCCGCTCATGCTTGGCTGCCAGCCACTCACGGTAGCTCATGGCAGCCCAGTGCTGCCCACTGCAGCTTATGCCGTCACCGGTGACTCACGGCAGCCCAGCTCCAGGTGGAGCTATTGTTCACCATCTTAGCTGTGGAGGGCGCAGTGTCACTGACCCTCATGTGGGATCCAAACCTGGGCCCTGCTGCTTAGAGCTGGCGTCCCAAGCCAAGTCTTAACCAATGCTCCACTCGGCCAGCCCTCTAATTATATTGTTGTGATAATATTTTGTTATTTCTTTCCTAATACTTACACTTGTTTACCTGTCTTATGTCTTATTACATTGGGTAAATTTTCCAAGTCAAAACTTTTTCATTACTGTATTCCCAGTGACTAAAATAATGTTTGACACATAGTAGATATTCAATAACTGTAAGATTAATGTTGAGTATTAACTAGTTGTCAAGATGTCATTAGTTTAATGTTCCCTAAGTGAGAGAATGTAGCAACATATTTCATTGATTTGTACATTTGCTAAGCAGCATTTATTGAATGTTTACTTACTATATAATACGCCTTGTGCTAAATAATGGGATACAGTATTCAAAATGAATGACAAATCATCTCTGCCCATAAGGGTCTCACAATGTAGTGGAAGAGAAAGGTAATATAATAAATATGGTATAAAAGACTTTAGAAAGTATAATAATTGAGCTCTGTACAAGAGGTGTGAGAACAGTGAAGAAATAAGTGTGACTGATAGGTAGGTTGGTAGGGGATTATATGAGTATGTACATATTTGTTTGTATGCGTGCAAGTGCATGCACACTGGGGAGAGAACAGATTGAGAATCTCAGGGTTAGCTTCCTAGAGTTGGTGATACTCTAAGGCTAAGTTGGAAAGAACCAAGGAAGGGACTGTGAAGGCATTTGAAATTGAGGAGACTGAATGAGCAGAGACCAAAAGAGAAGAATGGCATGGTAAAGGGTGTATGCAGGGATGTACAAGGTCTGATAGATAAGTTCGCCAACTTGTTGCAATGATGTCGCTAATCTTTTTTTGATATCAGAGGGATTATTCATTATGAATTTGTACCAACTGGAAAAACAGTTAATCAAGTTTACTATTTGCAAACGCTGAAAAGGCTGTGTGAAAAAGTTAGACAGCCTGAACTTTTTGCCAACAATTCATGGCTCTTGCATCACGACAATGCATCAGCTTACACAGCACTGTCAGTGAGGGAGTTTTCAACGAGTAAACAAATCACAGTATTGGAACACCCTCCATAGTCACCTGAGCTGGTCCCCAGTGGCTTCTTTCTTTATCAGATGATTAAAGAAATATTGCAAGGAAGACATTTTGATGACATTTAGGACATCAAGGGTAATAAAACAACAGCTCTGATGGCCATTCCAGAAAAAGAGTTCAAAATTGCTTTGAAGAGTGGACTAGGTGCTGGCATCAGTGCATAGCTTCCAAAGGGGAATACTCAAAGGTGACCATAGTAATATTCAGCATTGAGGTATGTAACACTTTTTCTAGGATCAGTTCATGAACTTAATTGTCCAACCTTTGTATGTACTGCTATATGAATGAAGTGGAAATTCTGAGGCAGTAGTGACAGCAAGTGAGGATGGAGAACCTGTGTACAATGTTAAAGGGCTAGTATTAAACACAGCAATGTGATCTGATTCACAGTTTGAGGTTTGTGGAGTATATGTGTAGAAGGCCAGTGTAAAGGCATCTTGGAGGCTGTGGGAATAGGTTAAGTGTGAGGGAAGATGATGACTTGGATTAGGATGATAAACTGTGGATTCGGAGTATTTTTTACATTTTAGAGGAAACAGGATTTGCTGATGGGTTTGATATGGTATGTGAAAGAAAGACAAGAAACAAGGAAGACTCCTTTAAATTTCAGCTTGAGTTATGATGCCAAGTAGTAAAACAGGAGACATAGGGCAGATTTTCAGGGCATAGTCAATAGTACCTTCTTGATACCAGTAATAAGGTTTTGAGTATACACAAGAGAAATTGTGATGCCAGAAGAGCGATTCTCATCTGGGTTTTCAGTGTATCCCATGTGTGGTAAGTTCCAGAGGATGAAAGTAGAGCCCATAGGCTTATTCACAGCTGCATTTCTTCCTGCTTTATATTTGCCACCTGGGATTCTTTGAAATGAAGAAAGTGCTGGCTCTTATTGCCAGGAGTAAAGGAATGCTCAGGAGAGAGGTTTGTTTACTGTGGGATTATCTTTCTGTTGTGACAGCCAGAAAGCCAATCTTTTCCCACCATAATTACAGGGTGTTTTGATAGGAAATAAATAATAAAGAAAACTAATGCAGTGTAAAAAGGACAAAGTATACCATGATGGTCATCTGGACAACTTAAAAACCTGGAGGAATGGAGAAAAGGAAATCAATCATTCATGCTTACATAAGAAAGGAAGAAAAGCACACTTCAACTGGTGCTCCACAGAACACATTTTCCATGAAGTCTTCATAGGAATACAACCAAAAGGCTCTGTGGTCAAATAACTTTGGGAAAAACTGGTTAAATGTGGACCAGTTACTGCACTGTAGGCATTCTCAGGGCTCTAATAAGTGAATGTGCATTGATTTTCAATAGAAGAAAGAGAAAACAGGGGAATATGTAAACAAAACATTAGCAGACAAATGACCACACTCTTCCTAATCTAAGAGCTTGGGTCAAGAAAGCAACTAAGGGGAGTGTTGTCGCATAAGAAGGTGGGGAAAGAACCTCAATCTAAACAACTACTGCATTGGCAAGAACTGCCTGAAGTAATTATTTTAGAACTCTAGTCTAGTTTAACACTTACAGTCTGGGAAGACCTTAATAAGCAGTACACTTTGGGGGATTTCAGCCTTTTGAGGAGTAGCAGCTATCATCCCACATCCCCCAACCCCACAATCCTGGTGCAAAATCCTGGAGCTAGGATGGGGAATACATCAGTGTGTGTTGATTGCTGAATTCAGATTTTAATCACTGAGGGGACTGGCTCAGAGACTAGTGGACGTTTTTTCACCTACCACAGGCTGAAGTCCTTACCAGGTGACTTCAGGTGACAGTACTTGTCTAGCTTCTCCCTTATGGGAGCCAAACATTTAAGGAAATCTTTATCAGATTTCTAGTTAACCACAGAGACAATGGAACAGAAATATCAATCACCACATATGACAAGGAACACACAGCTTCAAAAAATAGTATGGAGAATTCATAAATAGATTAATCCAGACCTCAAAAAAGTTAGATTCAGCAACCCCTGAGGTGTGGAGGAATTAAATTTCCAGAGTTACCACAAAATAACCCTCAAATATCCAGTTCTCAACAAAAACTATAAAATATACAAATTTACAAGAAAACAATTGTATATTCACAGGAAAAAATAGTAATTTGACCGAAATGATCACAGAGGAACCCCAGACTTTGGAATCATTCATTAAAGATATGAAATCAACTGTGTTAAACATATGCAATGAGTTAAAGGAAACTATACATTAAAAAAAAAAAGAAAAGAAAATGAGGAAAAAATATATGAGCAAAATGGAAATACAAATAAAGAAATAGAAATCATTAAAAAAGGAATTCTAGAGCCAAAAGGTACAATAATTTAAAACTCACTAAAGATGTTACACAGCAGATTTGAATTAAATAGAACAAAAGATTGGTGAACTTGAAGCTAAAATAATTGAACTTGTATAGTTCTGAAGAACTGAAAGAAAAAAAATGAAGAAAATGAATAGAGCCTGAGGGACCTGTGAGACACCATCAAATATAGAAACATATATATTATAGGAGAATCATAAGGAGAAGAGAGAAAGTAAACAACAGAAAAATATTTGAAGAAATAATGTCTTATCAACTCCCAAATACCTACGAGGAAAGACTTAAATATACATATCCAAGAAGCTAAATGATCTCCAAGCACCAAAACTCAAAAAGAGACCCACACCAAGGCATATTATAGTAAAATTGTCAAGTCCAAAGACAAGAAGAGACTTTTGAAAGAAACAGAGAAAGGGAACTTGTTGTGTACGAAGGTTCCTCAGTAATAGTAAGAGCTGATTTCTCAATTAAAATCATGCGGTCAGTAAGCAGTCAGATTTAAAGATCCTCCCTTTCCCTCCAACCCCCTCCCCCAAAAAAAAAAAAAACTACACTGACGAAGCAGTTATACATCGGATAAAAATATCTTTCAAGAATGAAAGAGAAATTAATATATTTCAAGGTAAACAAAAGAATGTTCATTATCAGTAGACGTATAAGAAATGCTAAAGGGAGTCCTTGAGGTTGAAATGAAAGGATGCTAAGCACAACTTGAACTTAGGAGAAAAATAAAGACCACTAGTAACAGTAACTATATAGGTAAATATAAAAACCAGTGCTAATGTACTTTTGGTATTGTTTGTAATGTTCTCTTTTTCCTGTATGGTTTAATAGGAAAATTCATATACCAATAATTATAAATCTGTTATGGGAATATGATATATGAAGATGTAATCTGTGATAACAATATAAGGGAGAGGGAAGGAAATCCACTACTACAGGAACAAAGTGTTTGCTTAAAACTTATTTGATAGTCTCCAAAGTAAGTTGTTATATCTTTAAGATATTAATTCTAATTCCCAATGTAAATGTCAAGAAAGTAACTTCTAAAAATATAGACAAAAGGGAATTAAAATGGTACACTACAAAAAATCAACTACATACCAAAAAAGAAGCAGTAACGAAGGAACTTAAGAACAAAGAAAAACGTAAGGCATATATAAAACTATAGATAAATGACAGAAATAAAATCTTATCAGTAATCACATTAAATGTAGAGGAGTGAAACCAAACCATGAAAAGATAGAGATTGGCAGATTAGATTTTTTAAAAATAGGATCCATTTGTATGCTGTCTACCAGAGACTCAATTTAGATATAAGATCACAAAGCGGTTGAAAGTAAAAGGTTGGACTTCCGGTAAAATGGCGCAATAGACAGACGCTGTGCTAACTGCCTCCCAGGATCACACCAAAATTACAAGCAAATTTACAGCATTCAACCCTGGAGGTCCCCGGAACACTGGAGGAACAGAACCACTAAACGAAGAACTTAAAGAGGAGGACACTTCGGGTCTGGTAGGACGGGCGGAGACGAGAGAGGGCGAGCCCCGTGAGGGAAGCCCCAGCTGTGGGAAGCTTGTCTGATTGGGGGAGAGACCCTCCGGCCGCACCCCCAAGCTCACCAGCCCAGAGCTCCTTTGCCGGGAAGAGGAGTTCTAAGATAGCCGGCAATAAATTAGTAAGGACTCTCTTTCCTCAGCTCGGTGAGGCTAAGAGCGGCTGGAGAATCAGTGGGGCCGGCGCCCAGGCTTGCTCGCCGGTGAGCACTTACCTGGTTCCTGGTGGAGGGAGTGGCTGTGTGAGCCGGGAGCCTGCGGGGACGGACTGAGCTGAGCACCTTTGGTGCAAAGGCTGGAGGTTTTTGGATTGTTGTTCCCGTGGTGCGGAGCTTGCACGCGAGTGGTGTAAGGAGGGCGCCATTTTGTCGGGCTTGGGCCCTCCCACGAAGGATCAGGTCCGAGACCTAATTGGTCTGGTGGAATTGGCGAAGTGTGTGTGTGCGCGCGCATGCGCGCCTGCGGCCTTGGATCCCCACCCTCCGCCCGGCTTATACTGCGTTGCCAGGGAAACATAGGGCGGTGCCCTCCGGCTCCTACGGCGGCTCACTGAGACCCGGGAGTGCTCGAGCCGCCTTGGATCCCCACCCTCTGCTCGGCTTGTGCTGTGTTGCCAGGGAAACGCCTAGTGGGAGTGATCCGACTCCAACAGGCTGCTCACTGAGACCCGGGAGCACGCAAGCCGCCTTGGGTCTCTGCTTTCCACACTGCGCTTGCAGAGTTGCCAGGCTGGTGATTGGTTGTCGGGCTGCTCGGCCTGATCTGCGAGCGGCTGATTGGGACAGGCTGAGACTGGGAGTTCTCCTGGGAGTGTTAATGCGAGCTGTGTGCCTGCGTGATCCAGCCAGGGCTCTCCTGGTGATCTATCTAATACATCAAAGCAATCCCAGAGCAACAGCCAGAATGGGGAAACAAAGAAACATGTCACAAGTAAAAGATCAGAAGAAACCTCCAGAAATGGAACCAAATGAAACAGAGGGATCCAACCTTTCAGAGACACAGTTTAGATCACTGATGATAAGAATGTTTAAGGAACTTAGCGAGGACATAAAGAAAGATAGGGAAACCATAAAAAACAACCTGTTAGAACTAAAGAATACAATAACTGAAATGAAGAACACACTCGAAGGAATCACCAGTAGAGTAGATGAAGCAGAGGAGCGGATCAGCGATTTGGAAGATAAAATAGCAGAACTCACCCAGTTGGCACAGCAAAAGACCAAAGAATAAAAACAATGAAAATAGTTTAAGAGCCCTATGGGACAAGATGAAGCGCAACCACCTTCAAATCATAGGGATACCAGAAGGAGAAGAGAAGAAGCAAGGGGTTGAAAAGGTATTTGAAAAAATAATGACTGAAAACTTCCCCTACACTGTTAAAGGAAATCAACATACATGCCCAGGAAGTGCAGAGGGTTCCAAACAAGCTGAACCCAAACAGGTCCACACCAAGACACATCATAGTTAAAATGGCAAAGGTTAAAGACAGAGACAGAATCCTAGAGGCTGCAAGAGAAAGACAGCAGATTACATACAAAGGAACTCCTGTTAGACTAACAGCTGACTTGTCTACAGAAACTCTGCAGGCCAGAAGGGAGTGGCAGGAGATACTCAAAGTGACACAAAATAAAGGCCTACAACCAAAATTGCTCTATCCAGCACGGCTATCACTTAAAATTGAAGGAGAAATAAAGAGCTTCTCAGAAAAGAATAAGCTTAAGGAATTCATTACCACCAAGCCAGCATTGCAAGAAATGTTAAAAGGACTTTTTAATCAAAAGAAAGGGGTAAACAAGCCTAACCCAGAGAGACAATTTAAGAAGATTGATGTCATATCAAGCAGATATAAAGGAAAAAACTGATGGTTGCTGATTGGGAGGAGTGGGGAAGAGGGAAGAGGGAAGGTTTTGGACAGTGTATGTGGGACTACAATGTTGCCGCAGGGTTATGGGGCAGTTCTGGGAATGTAATTGGTAATGTTGTGAAGAGACTATTATGTTGTGAGAAATAAGTCAGTCGGAGAAGGACAGGTACCATGTGATCTCACTTGTGTGTGGAGTCTGAAGAACTGGAGTGAATGATCAAAGTAAACAGACTCATAGATGTAGAGGAAAACTGAGGGTTGCTAGTTGGGAGGGGGGGGGGATGGGGGAAGGGGAAGGGCTTAGACAGCATCATTAGACAACTACAATATTGCCACAGGGATATGAAACACAGTTCGGGGAATATAATAATGTTGTAAAAATTTTGTGGCGTGTCAGATAGTCACATGTCTTGTTATGGAGACCACTTCATGGATGGAGTAGAGGCTTGATCACTGCACTGTACACCTGAAGCTGATGTTGTATAGTATTGTATGCCAACTGCAACTGAATATGTGGGTGGTCACGGGATGTGGAGTATGCTGTGGAGGCGAGTCAGGGGAGTTGTGATGGATATGTAGGATATGGGGGGGGGAGTGGGGTGGCGAACTGGGGGAGGGGGTTTTCACTTTGGGGGGTAAAGAGTATAACTATTGCATTGTGTTGTACACCGAAAACTAATAAAATAAAATTAAAAAAAAAAAAAAAAGAAAGTAAAAGGTTAAAAAATAAATATTCCATACAAATAGAACTGAACGAGAACCAGGGTGGATATATTGTTGTCAGGCAAAATAGACTTTAAATTAAAAAAAGGTTATGAGACAAAAAAGGATATTATATATTGGTAAAACTTTCAATACAATAAGAAGATGTAACAATTCTAAGTATATACATACTTAGCAAAGGAGCCCAAAAAATATATGAAGCAAAACCTGAAAGAATTGAAAGGGAAAATACACCTACAATAAATAGTTGGACTATTAGTATCCCACTTTCAATAATGGACAGAACAAACAAGACATAAGATCAGTGCAAAACAGAAGCCTTGAACACCACAATAAGCCAATTAGACCTAACAAAAATATAGAGAGCACTCTACCCAGAAGCAGCAGAATATATATTTTTCTTAAGTGCCCATTTGAACATTCTTTAACTTAAACCATATGTTAGGCCATAAAATAAGTTGTTATGGACTGAATTATGTTACCCCAAAATTCATTTGGAGTTCTAACCCCCAGGACACCTCACATTGTGATTATATTTACAGATAGGGCCTTTTTTATATTTTATTTTTATGTTTAGAGATAAGAAGTAATTAATAAAGTTGAATGAAGTTATATGGTTGAACCCTAATCCAATATGACTGGTGTGTCTTATAAAAAAGGAAAGACACTAGGAATACATGTGCACAGAGAAAGTGCCATTTGAGGACGCAGTGAAAAGGTAGCCATCTGCAAGCCAAGGAGAGAGGCCTTAGGAGAAACCAAACTTGCTGACACTTTGATCGTTGACTTCCAGGCTCCAAAACTGTAAAAAAAATTAGTTTCTATTATTTAATCCATGCAGTTTGTGATATTTCATTTTGGTAGGCCCAGGAAACTAATGGAAAAATTTTAAATTTAAAAATATTTAAATTTAAATTATCTTTTATATACTCAGTGGAATAAAACTGGAAATTAAAAATAGAAGGAAAACTGGAAAATACATACTGTGGAAATTAAGAATATAGTCTTAAATAGCCAGTGGGTTGAAGAGGAAATTATAAGGGAAATTAGAAAATACCCTGAGACAAATGAAAATGAAAACAAAACACTCCTAAATTTACAATATAAAAGCAGTGTAATATTGAAATTTATAGATGTAAATATATATATTTAAGAAAGAAGAAAGTCCAAAAATCAATAATATATCTGTACACTTAAGGTACTAGAAAAATAAGGGCAAACTAAATCCAGTGCCAGCAGAAGGATGGAAATAATAAATATTAGTACAGAGATAAATAGAGGCTAGCAAACAGTAGAGAAAGTCAAGTAAACTAAATGTTGGTCCTTTAAAAAGAGCAACAAAATTGATAAACATTTAATGAGACTGACCAAGAGAAAAGCGAGAAGACTCAAATTATTATAGTCAGAAATGAAAAAGGAGACATTGATTTTATAGAAATAAAAAAGGATTGTAAGAGAATAGTATAAACAGTGGAAAGCCAAAAATTTGGATAACTTAGATGAAACGGACAATTTCTTAGAAACACGCAGTCTACCCAGACTGACTCATGAAGAAATACAACATCTGTCGAGACCTGTAACTAGTAAGGAGATTAAATCAGGAAGCAAAAATCTTCCAACAAAGAAAAGCCATGACCAGTGAATTCTCCCAAACATGTAAAGAAGAATTGATAGCAATTCTTCTCAAATTCTTCCCCAAAATTGAAGAGAAGGGAACACTTCTTAAACTCATTCTATGGGGCCAGTATCACTCTGATTTTAAAGCTAGACAAAGACTATACAAAATAAAACAAAAAATAGGGACCAATATCCCTTATGAATATTGATGCAAAAATCCCTAACAAACTGAATTTAGCAGCATATTAAAAGGGATTATACACCATGTCCAAGTGGGATTTATTCCCAGAATGCAGGGATGGTTCACCATTTAAAAGTAAACCAATGTAAGGGCCGGCCAAGTGGCTCGTTCAAGAGTGCGAGCTGAGCTCTGAGCAACAGTAGTTCGATGCCCAGCCCAAGCTGAGCTGCTGCTGAGCTGCCAACAGGTGGCAGGATGGCTCAGCTAAAAAAATAAAAAATAAAAAAATAAACCAATGTAATACACCACATTAATGGAATGAAGAAGAAAACCACATGATCATCTCAACTGATGCAGAAAAAGCATTTGACAAAATCCAACACCCTTTTATGACGAAAACCAATCAACAAACTAGGAACAGAAAGCAACTTCCTCAACTTGATAAAGCACACTCATGAAAAACCAACAGCCTTAACATCATACTCAATGGTAACAAACTGAAAGCTTTTTTTGTAAACTCAGAAACAAGATATTCCCGTCTTTCACCACTCTTCCATTCAATGTAGTAATGGAAGTTCTAAACAGGGCAGCTAAGCACAAAAATACATACATATATACACATACATACATCCAGTTTGGAAAAGAAAAAATAAGATGTTCTGATTATAGATGACATGACATGATCTTGTATGAAGAAAAACCCCCAAATCACACACAGTTTGATCTAATAAACAAATTCAGCAAAGTTGCAGGATACAAATCAATATGCAAAAATCAGTTGTATTTGTGTATATTAGCAATGAACAATAAAAAGAAGGAAATTATGGAAATAATTCCATTCACAATACCATCAGGAAGAATAAAATATATGGGAATAAATTTAACCAAAGATATGCAAGACTTGTACAGTGAAGCTATAGAACTTTGCTGAAAGAAATTAAGGAAGACATAAATAGATGGAAAAAATTTTTCCATGTTCTTGAATTGGAAACCTTAATATTTTTCAGATGACAATATGACAATATTTCCCAAAGCAATCTACAAAGTCACTGCAATCCCTATAAAATCTCAAAACATTTTTTTTGTAGGAGAAACCCATCCTGAAAAATCATAGATTATATCAAGGAATCCCAAATAGCCAAAACAAGCTGGGAAAAGAACAACGTTGGAGGACTCACGCTCCCTGATTTCTAAACTTTATACAAAGCTACAGTAGCTACAGTAATTAAAACAGTATGGTATGGGCACAAGGGCAGAGATATTGAACAATGGAATAGAATACAGAGCCCAAAACTCATACATATGGTGAAATGATTTTCAACTAGGGTGCCAAGACCGAATGGGGAAGGGTAACTTTTTAGCAAATGATAATGGGAACTAGTCATAAGCAAAAGAACAAAGTTGGGCCATATACCTAAATTAACAATTGAAGATTGAAACTTAAGAGCTAAATCTATAAAATCGATGAAAATATAGGGGACTATCTTGATAATATTTTGGGCAATGACTTGGCAGTGATTTCTTGGATACGACAACAAAATCACAGGCAACTAAAAAATAGATAAATTGAACTTCACCAAAAGCCAAAAACATTTGTGCATCAAAGGAGTGATCAAGAGAGTGAAATGACAACCCGCAGAATATGAGAAAATATTTGCAAATCACAGGACCAAGGAGAAAAGTTTATTCCTTAGATTCAAGGGACCTTAGTAGAAAGAGTACTGAGCTTACACTTGCCAGAATTCAAGGCCAAACACTGCATTTCAAGTCATTTTTTTTTTTTGAGTCTTATTATGTTCATTTGTAACATGACAGATATCTGCTGTGCCTTTTCGAAAGTGTCTGAGGATAAATAATAATGAATAAAATAGTCTTATAAACCCAACTGTTTCCATCTCCATATATATGATCCCCTTTGCCCTCATCTACCACTCTCTGCCCCCCCTCCTTACCTTCTGGTAACTACTAAACTAATGTCTGTGCCTATGAGTTTTTGTTTCTTCATTTGTTTTTCTTGTTTTGTTGTTTTCAGTTTTATATACCACATATCAGTGAAATCATATGGTTCTTGACTTTTTCTAACTTATTTAGCTTAGCTGTAATCTCAAGATCCATCCATGTTGTTGCAAATGGCACTATTTCATTTTTTTCTTATGGTGGAATAGTATTCCATTGTGTATATATTCCACAACTGCTTTATCCAGTCTTTTATCAAAGGACACTTCAATTGTTTCCATTTCTTGGCCACCGTAAATCTGCAGTGATCATCGGAGTACATATATTTTTATGGATAAATGTTTTCAGATTATTTTGGTAGGTGCCCAACAGAGGGATTGCTGGATGATATGGTAATTCTACTTTTAATTATTTTGAGGAATCTCCACACTGTCTTCCATAGTGGCTACACCAATCTGCATTCCCATCAACAGTGTGTGAGGGTTCCTTTTTCTCCACAGCCTATCCAACACTTGTTATTATTTGTTTTGATGATAGCCATTTTAACTGGTGTGAGGTGATATCTCATTGTGGTTTTCATTTGTATTTCTCTAATGATTAGTGATGTTGAGCATGTTTTCATATGTCTATTGGCCATCTGTATATCCTCTTTGGAGAAATGTCTGTTCAGGTCCTCTACCCGTTTTTTAATGGGATTGTTTGGTTTTTTTTGTTGTTGAGTTGTATGAGTTCCTTCTATATTTTGGATATTAGCCCCTTATCAGAGGCGTTGTTTCCAGAAATCTTCTCCCATTCATTTGGTTGCCTCTTTTTATTTGTTGATGTTTGCTTTGCTGTGCAGAAGCTTTTTAGTTTGATATAGTCCCCTTCATTTATTTTAGCTTCTACTTCACTTGCCTTTGAGATCAGTCATAAAATGCTCTTTGAACCCAAGGTCCATAAGTATAGTACCTATGTTTTCTTCTAAGCAGTTTATTGTTTCAGGTCTTATGTTTAGGTCTTTGATCCATTTTGAGTTGATTTTGGTACATGGTAACAGATAGCTGTCTAGTTTCATGTTTTTGCACGAGGCTTTCCAGGTTTCCCAGCACCGTTTATTGAAGGCACTGTCTTTTCTCCATTGTGTGTTTTAGGCGTCTTTTTGAAAAATTATCTGTCCATATTTATGTAGGTTTATTTGTGGCTTCTCAGTTATAATCCTTTGGTCTGTGCCTCTGTTTTTCTGCCAATACCATACTGTTTTGATTATTGTTGCCCTGTCGTACAAGCTGAAGTCAGGGAGTGTGATACCTCAATCTATGTTCTTTTTCCTTAGATTGCTTTGGCTGTTTGGGGTCTTTTATGGTTCCATACAAATCTGATGATTTTTTGTTCTATTTTTTTTTAAATGCCATTGGGATTTTCATGGGGATTTTATTAAATCTGTATATTGCTTTAAGTAATATGGCCATTTTAATTATGTTGATTCTTCCAATCCATGAACATGGAATGTCTTTCCATTTCTTTGTGTCTTCTTCAGTTTCTTTAAAAACTATCTTGTAGTTTTCAGCGTATAGGTCTTTCACATCCTTGGTTAAGATTATTACTAGGTATTTTATTCTTTTTGTTGCAATTAAATAAATTGCAAATTAAATAAATTGTAAAATAAATTGGTTTTTTTTTTATTTCTTTTTCTGAGGTTTCATTGTTAGTATATAGGAATGCAGTGCACTTTTGTACCTTGATTTTGTATGTTGATTTTGTAGCCAGCAACTTCACTGTATTCTTTCATTGTTTCTAATAGCTTTGTGGTGGAGTCTTTAAGGTTTTATATATATATCTCATCATCATGTCATCTGCAAAAAGTGAGAATTTAACTTCTTCATTCCCAATTCATATGCCTTCTATTTCTTTCTCTTTCCTGATTGCTCTGGATAGGGCTTCCAATACTGTGTTTGAAAGCAAAGGTATATGGGGACAGCCCTGTCATGTTCCTAAATGTAGACCAAAGGGTTTCAGTTTTTCACTGTTAATTATGATATTAGTTGAGGGTTTGTCATATATGACCTTTATTATGTTAACGTATTTTCCTTCTATACCCATTTTATTAAGTGTTTTAATCATAAATGGATGTTGTATCTTGTCAAACATTTTTTCTGCATCTATTGATATAATTGTGTGATTTTTTTTTTCCCTTCATTTTGTGATACATCAATGTGGTGTATCACATTGATCAATTTGCCTATGTTGAACCATCCTTGTACCCCTGGGATAATCCCCACTTGGTTGTGATGTATAATTTTTTTTAATGTATTGTTGCATTTGGTTTGCTAGAATTTTGTTCAGTGTTTTTGCATCTGTATTCATTAGACATATTGGTGTGTAATTTTCTTTTTTTGTGTTATCCTTACCAGGTTTCAGTATGAATGTAAGGTTGGCCTCATAAAATGAGTTAGGGAGTACTGTCAGTTCAGTTTTTTTGGAAGAGTTTGAGTAGGACAGGTTTGGAAGAGTATGAATAGGATAGATCCTCTGAATGTTTGGTAGAATTCACTGGTAAAGCCATCTGTTTCTGGACTTTTGCTTTTAGGAAGGTTTTGGATGACTAATTCAATTTCCTTAATGTTGATCAGTCTATTCAGATTTTCCACTTCTTTGTGATTCAGCCTAGGAAGGTTATGAGTTTCTAAGAACATGCCCATTTCTTCTAGGTTATTGAATTTAATGGGATGTAGCCCTTCATAGTATTCTTGGCTAATCCTTTTTATTTCAGTGGCATCTGTGCTAACTTCCCCTCTTTAATTTCTGATTTTGTTTATTTGTATCTTTTCTCTTTTTATCTTAGAGAGTCTGGCCAAATTTTTGTCAATTTTATTAATCTTTTCATAGAACCAGCTCGTTGCTTCATTAATTTTTTTCTGTTGACCATTTCTTCTCTATTTTATTTAGTTCTGCTCCGATTTTTATTATTTCCTTCCTTCTTACTTTGGGTTTCATTTGTTCTTTTTTTTCTAGTTCTTTAAAATGTAACGTGAGGTTATTTATGTGGGTTTTTTCTTGTTTCTTGAGATAGGCCTGTAATGATATAAATTTGCCTCTTAAAACTGCTTTTGCTGCATCCTAATAATTTTGGTAGTATGTATTTTCATTCTCATTTATTTCTATGTCTCTTTTTTTTTTGACAAGATTTTATTGGGGAATTCGGGGAAGGGAACAGACAAGTTTCTGTCCTTTTGCTCTTCAGTCTAGTTGTGGAGGACATTGCTTCACTGACCCATGTTGGTATTGTCATTGAGCTCTTCTTGGCTGAGACAGGTCAGTCGCTGGCCTTTGGACGGCCACTCAACGGCAGTTGGCAGCTCACTACCACTGCCTGCCCCTCACGCTGGCTGTGTGCCACTCACTGTAGCTTATAGCAGCCCACTACAGCTCCACTGCTGCCTATGCCGTCACTGGCAACTCATGGCAGTCCAGCTCCAGGTGGAGCTGTTGTCCACCATCTTAGCTGTAGAGGGCAGTGTCACTGGCCCTCATATGTGGGATCCAAACCAGGTTCTGCTGCTCAGAGCTGTCGTCCCAAGCCAGCTCTTAACTGACATGCTGGCCCTGTTTTTATGTATCTTTTGGTTTCTCCCCTTATTTCTTTTTTCACCCAGTCATTCTTTAAAAGTATGTTCTTTAATCTCCACATATTTGTGCTTTTTCCTGCTCTTTGCAGTTGATATCCTATTTCAAAGCCATGTAATGAAAGAATATGCTTGGCATGATTTCAATCTTCTTAAATTTGCTGAGGCTACTACTTTTATGTCCCAATATATGGCTTATCCTTAAGAACGTTCCATGTACAATAGAAAAGAATGTAGAGTCTGTTGTTTTAGGGTGAAGTACTCTATAAATTTCAATTATGTCCATTTCATGTAATGTGTCATTTAGAGCTGATATTTCTTTATTTATTTTCTGTTTGGATGATCTATCCATAGGTGTCAATGATGTATTTAGGGCCCCTACAATAACTGTGTTTTGGCCAACTTCTCCCTTTAGTTCTGGGAGTAGATGCTTTTTATATTTTAGTATTTCCTGATTGGGAGCATAAATATTGATGACTGTTGTGTCTTCTTGTTATATATAGTCCTTTTCATCTTTATAAAATGTCCTTCTTTGTCTCTTGTTATCTTTTTATAGTAGTCTGTTTCATCTGATATCAGTATGCTACACCTGCTTTTTTTATGTTTCAGTTCTGGGAATTTTTTGTGTGGTTAACATTAAGTTTATGTGAAAGTAAATTTCATATTTAGGGCATTCCATTATCTTTCGCATGCATCCTTTCTTCAATTCCTTGTGCTGGTTCAGACCTGTACTCTCTCCCCTTTCATGTTTTTGTTGTAACAAAGTATCCCTATTTAAGCTGTGAGTTGATTTTTGCCTTGTAGTTGCAAGTCGTCTTTTTCCTCTTTTTTTTCTTTTTTGAAATCGGGGAATTGGGGGAGGGGAACAGTATTGGGGAACTGGGGAGTGGGACCAGCCAAGTTGTTCTTCAATCTTAGTTGTGGAGGGTGCCAGTCACCATGTGGCAGTGTTCGTTGGCAGCTCATGGCCTCTAAGCTCAAGGTGCTGTTTCCAATCTTAGTTGTGGATGGTGTAGCCACCATCCCATATGGGAGTTGAACCAGCAACCCTGGTGTTAAGAGTGCATGCCCTATCCACTGAGCCATTCGGGTGGCAGCTCTGCTCAAGGTGCCAAGTTTAGTTTTAGTTGCGGGTGGGTGGAGCCCACCATCAAACAGGCAGTCTTGTTGTTAGGAGCAGGTGCTCTCACCAGCTGAGCCATCCTGCCACCTGTTGGCAGCTCACCTTGGACGCAGAATCACTGGCTCATGTGGAGAACAAAACAGTGGCCCTGTTGCTCAGAGCTCACACTCTTAAGCTAACTCTTAACCAACTGAGCCACTCGACCAGCCCTCCTTTTTTTTTTTTTTAAAAATATCTTTTTTCTTGTTTACCCCGTATGTTATGTTTAAGTGTATTGTATCTTATTTAGTGTAGGGGTTGCTATTTCCTGCTTCTGTCTGTTCGTTATAATGCTTATGCTTTTGTGTTCTTTTGCTTTTTGTTTCAGGTCAAATAGCCTCCTTCATTATTTCTTATAGTGCTGGTCGTGTGTTAGAAAATTCCCTCAGCTTCTGTATGTCTGGAAAGGTCTTTATTCCTCCTTCATATCTAAAGGATGTCTTTGCTGAATATAGAATTCTTGGCTCATAATTTCTCTCTTTGAATAGTTTGAATATTTGATTCCACTTCCTTCTGACTTATAGAGATTCTGCTAAAAAATATGGTGTTAATCTAAGGGGCTCTCCTTTGTAGGTTACCGTTTTCTTTACCCTGGTTGTCTTGAGGGTTCTTTGTTCTTAATTCTTGACAGCTTCAATACAGTGTGCCTTTGAAAAGGCCTGTTGGGATAGCCCTGTTGAGATTGAAGTAATTAGGTGTTCTATTTCCTCCTTGGATTCGAGGATCCAGATCTTTGCACAAGTTCGGGAAGTTCTCATCGGCTGTTTGTTTGACTATACTCTCTGTTGCTTCTCCCTGTCTTCTCCTTGTGGTATTCTTATATAGTTCTTTCTGATAGAGTCAGAAGGTGCTTTAGAGCTCTTTCTTTTAACCCTCAAGTCTCACTCTTCTTCAATCTGTTTCATTTCCACATTTCTATCTTCAATGTCACTGATTCTTTCCACCATCTAGTCAGCTCTATTACCTAAGCTGACTGTTTCATTCTTCATTTCTTTTATTGTGGTCTTAATCCACAGAAATTCTATTTGGTTCTTTTTTAAGATTTCAATGTCTTTAGTAAAATGTTCATTTTGTTCTTTGATTTTTGTTTCTGAGTTCATTAAACGGCCTGTTTTCTTGCATCTCGTTGAGTTTTCTCAGAACTACAATCTTGAATTCTCTGTCATTTAAGTCACATATTTCCATGTCTTTAAGTTCATTTTCTGGAGTCTTTTCATTTTCTTTCTGAGCTGCCTTGTTACCTTGGTTATTCATGGCAATTAATGTATTATTATTTCTCTTCATAGGCATGTACAGGAGTGGATTCTGCAACAGGTTGGTAGGAAGAGGTCTTTCATTTGCTTTGCAGTAAGGGTTGGCAGAATGCTTTATTTTTTTCTCCTACTGCCACCTTGTATTCTCTCTCACGCTGTCGTGTTACATTTTCTCAGCACTGTTCCATTTTCTAATACAACAGGGAGATTCCCTGGAAGGTGAGCTTCTCCTCTGTGAGCAGGTTGCTAGGGTGTCAGGGCACCCCCTCCTTTGGGGGATGTGGAGACCTTCTGAAATTCCAAAGCTCTTCCTGCACCAGATGCAGGGCTTGTGTGTTTCAGTGCCTCCATTTACCCCTGCAGGGATCCGCCCAAATAGGTGGGGGCATGGGCGGGGTCCCTTGTGAGAGTTGGCTCTTATCAATGGCTGCAGCCACCAGCACAGCCAGTTCTGCACTCTAGGCTCTCTTCCCTTTCCTGGAACTAGTTGGGCTGTGAGTCCTGGCTGTGGCTGCCGTTTTCAGAAATGCAAATACTGTATTGTTTTGATTTGACACTGCTACTGTTGTGCTTCTAGCAGTGGTTGGGTGAGGGTGGGGGTGGGGGTGAGCTCTGGGAGAGAAGAGAGAGGGCGGCTAGGCTCCATACCTATGCCTTCCATCTTGTGTTTGGCAGTGATGGCTTAAACCATTGTTTTCACCCTTGTTCTTCAATCTTTGCTCAGAGCATATGGTTCAGCTGTCTTATATGCTGATCCCTCAGGCAGGACTGTGGGTCATAAAGGGAGCACTAGCAGTCTGAATATTTCTCTCTCCAGTGACCGTGGTAGCTCCTGCATGCTGGGAGCTGGGAGCTCCAGTCTGTGTCCTGCGCCTGCACAGCCCTTGTCTCCGCTCTTATCCCTTCCATTCCCCCGCCCAATTTGCCCACCTTTTGATGGTGTCAGTTGCCTGTCTGCTGCTCAGGAAATCCTTTGTGGAATTATAGGTGTTCGATTTGTTGTAAATTCCAGGGGAGATTTCAAGAAGCCCACCTCATGCCACCATTTCTATGGATTCATTGCTTAGGTTTTTTAAACTTTATTAATTACTAATATTTCAGCTTAGCTATAAATTTTACTGGGTACTTTGCTTACTGCTGGTTAACCTATATTTTATGTGGATTCTTTCTTGGGTCAAATATTTATTTTCTGCAAATCATCCTTAAACAAATCTTAACATATCTATTTTGAAATAGACCTCTAGAGGAGGTCTGTTTCTGAGTCCTTGCATATCTAAAGATACTTTGATATCACTGCCCTTCTATTTGAATGCTCTTTGATTATGTATAGAATACTCGATTTAAAATAAATTCACCTTAGTACATCTCAGATTTCTTTTACCATTACATTTTGCTGAGGGGGATTCCTAGTTTAAGTTATTTCTACTCTATTTTGAACTACATAAACTAGGCTACGTAAATAATATAACACCATCTGTATCTTGATATGTGAAAAAGGACACCCTAAAAATAAAAATGTGTTAAAGTAACCAGAGAAGTACTTTTTATTTATTTATTTTTTATTTTATTTTATTTTATTTTTAATTAGTTTCAGGTGTACAACACAGTGCAATAGTTACACATTTTACCCCTCAAAGTGACAACCCCCCACCCCCAATTCTCCCCCCCACTCCCCCCCATATCATATATATCTATTACTCTTCCTCTGACTCTCTTCCACGGTATAATCCACATCCCGTGACTATCTATATATATTCAATTACAGTAGGTATACCACCTCCGCTTTAGTAATACAGTGCAGTGATCAAACCTCTACTCCATCCATAAAATGGTCTCCCTAACAAGACCTATGATCATCTGACATTCCACAGAATATTTACAACATTATTAATTATATTCCCCAAACTGTTTTTCCTATCCCAGTGGCAATATTGTACTTACCTATTTATGCTGTCTAATCCCTTCCCCTTCTCCCTCATCCCCATTCCCCTCCCAATTAGCAACCCTGATTTTTCCTCTATATCTGTGAGACATTTTCTGTTTACTTGGCTCATTGATACAGTTTTTCAGATTCCACATATGAGTGAGATCATATGGTATTTGTCCTTCTCTGACTGACCTATTTCACTCAACATAATAGTCTCTAGGTCCATCCATATCATTGCAAATGGCACGATTTCATTCTTCATTATAGCGGTGTAATACTCCATTGTATAAATATACCACAGTTTCTTAATCCAGTCATCTACTGATGGGCATTTTGGTTGTTTCCAAGTCTTCGCTATTGTAAATTGTGCTGCTATGAACATAGGGGTGCATAACTTTTTTTGAATAAGTGTCTTGGTTTTTTCAGGATAAATACCTAGGAGTGGAATTGCTGGGTCAAACGGTAGCTCTATTTCCAGTTCTTTGAGATACCTCCATACTGACTTCCATAGTGGCTGCACCAATCTGCAGTCCCACCAACAGTGCAGCAGGGTCCCCTTTTCACCACAGCCCTGCCAGCACTTGTTGTTTGTTGATTTGTTGATGATAGCCATGCTGAGTGGAGTGAGGTGGTATCTCATGGTGGTTTTTATTTGCATTTCCCTAATGACCAGTGAGGTTGAACTTTTTTTCATATGCCTGTTGGCCATCTGTATGTCCTCTTTAGAGAAATGTCTCTTCATATCTTCTGCCCATTTTTTAATTGGGTTGTTTGTTTTTTTGGTGTTGAGTTTCATGAGTGTTTTATAAATTTTGGATATTAACCCCTTATCAGATATATCGTTGGCAAATATATTCTCCCATTCAGTAGGCTTCCTTTTTGTTTTATTAATGGTTTCCTTTGTTGTGAAAAAACTTTTAAGTCTGATATAATCCCATATGTTCATTTTTTCTTTTACTTCCCTTGCCCGTAGGGATGTATCAGTAAAAACATTGCTCCGGGTAATGTCTGCAAATGTACTCCCTATATTTTCTTTTAGGATTTTTATGGTTTCAGGTCTTACATTTAAGTCTTTAATCCATTTTGAATTTGTTCTTGTATAAGGCGTAAGGAGATGATCCAGTTTCATTTTTTTGCATGTATCAGTCCAATTTTCCCAGCACCATTTATTGAATAGACTATCTTTATTCCAGTGTAAATTCTTGCCTCCCTTGTCATAGATTAACTGTCCGTAAATGCCTGGATTTATTTCTGGGCTCTCTGTTCTGTTCCACTGATCGATGTGCCTGTTTTTATGCCAATACCAAACTGTCTTGATTACTGTGGCCTTATAATAGGTTTTGATGTCTGGTAGCGTGATCCCCCCGACTTTGTTTTTATTTCTCAGAATTGCAGAGGCTATTCTGGGTCTTTAATGATTCCATATAAATTTTAGGATTATATTTTCTATTTCTGTGAAAAATGCCCTTGGTAGTTTGATAGGAATTGCACTGAATCTATATATTGCTTTAGGCAGTATGGACATTTTAACTATATTAATTCTTCCTATCCATGAGCATGGTAGGTGTTTCCATTTATTTGTATCTTCTATGATTTCTTTCTTCAGTGTCTTATAACTTTCTGAGTACAGATCTTTCACTTCTTTGGTTAAATTTATTCCTAGGTATTTTATAATTCTTGACGCAGTTGTAAATGGGACAGTTTTCTTAATTTCTCTTTCCATTAGTTTATTATTGGTATATGCAAATGCCACTGATTTCTGAGCATTGATTTTATATCCTGCTACTTTACTGAATTCGTCTATCAGTTCCAATAGTTTTTTGATGGAGTCTTTGGGGTTCTCTATATACAGTATCATGTCATGTGCATATAATGACAATTTTACTTCTTCCTTGCCAATTTGGATACCTTTTATTTCTTTTTGTTGTCTGATTGCTGTGGCTAGAACTTCCAGCACTATGTTGAATAAAAGAGGAGAAAGTGGACAGCCTTGTCTTGTTCCTGATCTTAAGGGGAATGGTTTTAGCTTTTCCCCATTGAGTATGATGTTAGCTGTAGGTTTATCATATATGGCTTTTATTATGTTGAGATATGATCCCTGTATTCCCACTTTACTAGGGGTTTTTAACATAAATGGCTGTTGGATTTTGTCAAATGCTTTTTCTGCATCTATTGAAATGACCATGTGATCTTTATCCTTTATTTTGTTGATGTGGAGTATCACATTAATTGATTTACGGATGTTGAACCAGCCTTGCGCACTGGGGATGAATCCCACTTGATCATGATGTATGATCTTCTTAATATATTGCTGAATTCTGTTTGCTAATATTTTATTGAGAATTTTTGCATCTATATTCATCAGGGAGATTGGCCTGTAGTTTTCCTTTTTTGTGCTGTCTTTATCTGGTTTTGGAATCAGGGTGATAGTGGCTTCATAAAAAGAGTTTGGGAGCCTTCCCTCCTTCTGGATTTTTTGGAATAGTTTGAGAAGAATAGGTGATAGTTCTTTTTTGAATGTGTGATAAAATTCACTTGTGAAGCCGTCTGGTCCAGGGCTTTTGTTTTTTGGGAGCTTGTCAATTACTGATTCAATTTCCTTGGTAGTAATCAGGGTATTTAGATTTTCTGTTTCTTCTTGCGTTAGCTTTGGAAGGTTGTATGCTTCTAGAAAATTATCCATTTCTTCCAGATTGTCAAATTTGTTGGCATATAGTTGCTCATAGTAATTTCTTAGAATTTTTTGTATTTCTGTGATGTCTGTAGTCATTTCCCCTCTTTCATTCCTGATTTTGCTAATTTGAGTCCTCTCTCGTTTTTTTTTGATGAGCCTGGCTAGAGGTTTGTCAATTTTGTTTATCTTCTCAAGAAACCAGCTCTTGGTTTCATTGATCTTTTGAATTGTTTTTCTTGTTTTCTATATTGTTTATTTCCGCTCTGCTCTTTATGATCTCCTTTCTTGTACTCCCCTTGGGCCTCTTTTGCTGTTCTTTTTCCAGTTCCCTTAGGTGTAAGGATAACCTGTTGATTTGAGATTTTTCTTCCTTCTTTAGGTAGGCCTGCACTGCTATAAACTTCCCTCTTAGGACTGCTTTTGCAGCATCCCAGAGATTTTGGGTCGTGGTGTTTTCATTTCCGTTTGTCTTGAGGTATCTTTTGATTTCCTCCTTGATCTCATTTGTGACCCACTCACTATTTAGAAGCATGTTATTCAGCCCCCACTTATTTGACAGCTTTCCGGGGTTCTTCTTATAATTGATTTCTAGTTTCATAGCATTGTGGTCAGAGAAGACACTTGAAATGATTTTTATCTTCTTAAATTTATTCAGACTTGTTTTGTGGCCTAACATGTGGTCTATCTTAGAAAATGTTCCATGTGCGCTTGAGAAGAATGTATATTCTGTAGCTTTGGGGTGAAATGCTCTGAAAATATCTGTTAAATCCAGCTGGTCTAAAGTGTCATTTAAGGTCACTGTTTCCGCATTGATTTTCTGTCCGGAGGATCTGTCCATTGGTGACAGTGGGGTGTTGAAGTCCCCTACTATGATAGTGTTCCTGTTGATCTCCACTTTTATGTCTGATAATATCTGTTTTATATATTTAGGAGCTCCTATGTTAGGTGCATAGATGTTTACTAGGGTTATGTCCTCTTGTTGGATCGATCCCTTTATTAGTATGAAGTGTCCTTCTTTGTCCTTTATTATATTCTTCAATTTAAAGTCCATTTTATCTGATATAAGTATCACTACTCCAGCTTTTTTCTCAGTTCCATTTGCATGAAATACTTTACTCCATCCCTTTACTTTCAGCCTGTGTGTGTCTTTTGATCTGAGGTGTGTCTCCTGTATACAGCATATGCTGGGGTCTTGCTTTCTTATCCATACAGCCACCCTATGTCTTTTGATTGGAGCATTTACTCCATTTACATTTAACGTTATTATTGATAGGTGTGTATTTATTGCCATTTTGTTATTTGTGTTCCTAGTCTTCCTCAGTTAGGTTGTTTTTCTCTTCTGCTTAAAGAAGCCCTTTTAACATTTCCTGCAAAGCTGGCTTGGTGGTAATGAATTCCCTTAACTTGTTCTTTTCTGGGAAGCTCTTTATCTCTCCTTCAATTTTTTATTTTCTTTTTTTTTTTTTTTTTGAGGTCAGTGTCACTGGCCCTCACATGTGGGACCCGAACCGGGGCCGCTGGCCTCCCAAACCAGCGCCCAACCACCACGCCACTCGGCCAACCCTCTCCTTCAATTTTAAATGATAGTCTTGCTGCATACAGCAATCTGGGTTGTAGGCCTTTATTTTCATCACTTTGAAAACTTCCTGCCACTCCCTTCTGGCCTGCAAAGTTTCTGTAGAAAAGTCAGCTGATAATCTTATGGGGGTACCCTTGTAAGTAACTTGCTGCCTTTCCCTTGCTGCTTTAAGGATTCTGTCTTTGTCCTTAACCCTTGCCATTTTCACTAGAATGTGTCTTGGAGTGGGCCTGTTTGGAATCATCCTGGATGGAACTCTCTGCACTTCTTGTGCTTGTATTTCAATGTCCTTTGCCAGGTTAGGGAAGTTTTCAGACATTATTACTTCAAATATATTCTCAATCCCTTGCTCCCTCTCTTCTCCTTCTGGTACTCCAATGACCCGGAGGTTATTGCATTTGATGTTATCCCGCAGCTCTCTTAAACTATTTTCCATGTTTTTCATTCACTTTTCTTTTTGTTGTTCCGCATGGGTGATCTCTGCTATTTTGTCTTCTAAGTCACAGATTCGATTTTCTGCTTTATCCAATCTGCTAGTGATTCCATCAAGTTTGTTATTTAATTCAGTAATTGTGTTCTTAAGTTCTAGCTGGTTGCTTTTCATGATTTCTCTATTCTTCTTTATATTTTCATTAATTTCCTTGAACATTCTAATAATCAGTGTTCTGAACTCTGTCTCCGATAGGTTGGTTACCTCTATTTCCTCTATTTCCACTGATTCAGGAAGTTTCTTCTGTTTTCTTTTATTTGTGTTGTGTTTCTTTGTCTCCCCCTTCTGGCTTACTCTTTGTGTTTGCTTCAATATAACAGATAGATCCCCCAGATTTCTCAGTCTTTTCTGGGTAAACTTATATGGTATGTGTCCTTTATATTTGAATTACTCAGCCTCCCTATTCTCCTGTGCTTGTATTTGATGTGTTCCTTGTGTCGTGCGTCCTCACTTGTTGAAGTTTTAGTTTTGATTACTTTTGGGTTTTCAGTAGGTGGGATTGACTCCCAGATTGATTAGCTGTGAGGATTAGCAGCGTCTGCAGTTTATGAGCTGCTGTGAGAGGTTTGACCCCTCTGATGAAACTTGGACCCTATGGGCCCTAGTACCTGTAGCAACTTCCTTTTGGGTGTGACTCTTGTATGTCAAACCCAGAAATGTTCTGGTTTTATCTAAAGTTGGCCTCCGGGTATGATGATTCTTGTGCCTGTTTGTTTGGACCCACTGCTGCAGAGTGATTTTAGAGCATAACAGATCAACAAGAACAACCTCCGCAGCCACCAAAGGAAACCAAATGCTCGCACAAGTAAAAAAAACCAACCATCAAACTACAGTCAACTTGTACAGAAATATCAATCATACTAATGAAGAAAACAAACAGAAACAAAACAAAAACCACACACACAATAGTAACAGAAGAGGAAACAAAATAAAATACAATATCCTAAAATAAAAAATAGAATAAACATGAGAAACTGATTAGCTATACCTAAAATATAAAAAATAAAAATAAACTAAAATAATAATTAAAAAGTAAGAATAAAAATTAAAAAAACAAAATTTGCAGAAAAAAGGAAAAGAGGAAAAGTATAGCGGTGAGAAGAATGAATAAAATAAGAGAGAAAGTGAGGGTGGGGAAAAAAGAAAAAGAAAAGAAAGAAAAAGAAAAAAAAAAATATATATATATATATATATTTGTCTACACACCCATATATATGGACATATATTCACCTATATACACCTATATATATGCCTCTATTAAAAACTACAAAATGATACGAATGAAATAGAAATAAAAACCAGAAACAACCAAGATAAGCAGCCAATAAAGGGAAAACAAAACATAATAAAACCAAACAAACCAAAAATACCCGGTGTGGTCTTGGCTAAAGTCCACCAAGCTCTCTTCAGTTTGTCGGCTGTACAAAAATTCCTGTGCGTCTTGTGGGAACAGTAGGCCACCTGATGCCTAGCGTGATCCTGGCCCTGCAGGTTTGCTGTACTTGAGTGTGGTTGTGACGTGTGATTGGTGGTGTTTACGAAGTCACTGCCTTTTTGCTTTTGCCTGTCCCAAGGCAGGCTGCACCCCCAAAGGCTCAATGAGTGTCTCTGGGCACCCTTTCTGTTAACAGCCATGGAGAATTAAAGAATTCCTCACTACCAAAAGCCTGCTGCTAAGAATCTGTTAATTAGTGCCTCAGCAGGTGAACCTGCCCTGCCTCCCAAGCCTTGCCTAAAGGTGGGGGCGGGGTAGGTAGTCTCACTCTGCAGCCTTTACTGGGTGGAAATTCTCAACCCCCTGCAGGTCTGGATATCTTCCTAGTCTGCCCCTATTGCTCCATTCAGGAGTCAGTTTAAGACTGTCTTGGTGGGGGCCAAAGTTTGTGGGAGTGGGTGAGTTATTGGTTGTTTTTTTTTTTGCTTTCTGTTCAAGAGTAGAAAAAGGAAAAAAAAATAAAAAACATAAAAATAAACAAAGCCACAGTTCCAACACTGTTTTAAACTACGGCCTTTGCCTCTTAGGCTCCAGCGGAGTTCCTGCTGCTTTCCCGAAGTGACTGCCAGTGTTTAAGGGACTGCGTGCCTTCTGCCTGGAGGCTCAGATCCCCGCTCTGTCTCTCCAGGACCTGCGTCTCCACCCTGCGCACTGCTTGTCCCAGCGAGTCTTCTTTTTCCCCTGCTCTCAGGTTTCAGGCTTCTGCCTCGGAGCCAGCGCGCGCCCGCGCGATCTCCTGCTGCTCTCCCAAATGGTCTGCCTGGATTTAGGGGACTGCGCGCACCCTGCCCCACGCCTCCGATTCCCGCTCCGTCTCTCGGGGACCTGCGTCTCCGCCTGGCGCGCTGCGTCTCCACGGGCGAGTCTTCTTTTCTCCCCTGCTCCCGGGTTTCAGGCTTCTGCGCTCCGCGCACCCGGTGGGCACAGAGACTGATCCCTGAACCGGGAGGGTGCAGGGACTGATCTTGCCCTGTCGCTGCGGGGCTCTGCACCCTGCTTCCTGGGGACCCGGCGAGCCGTGGGTGCAGCTCGTACCTCTGCACAGTCGTCTCCTCTCTCTCCTCCCGCACTTGCCCGGCCTGAGGCTTCTGCCTCAGACTGCAAACCAACGCGCTCTTGCTGAACTCTAGGTGGGCCGCGGGCCGCAGGGAGCGAGCTGGGGCAACACACACCGTGACTCAGCAGCCGCGGGTGCGGGCTGCACCTCACGCGTCTCTCCGCCTTCTTCCCCTACTCACCCGGCCTGCCCACCTTCCAGCAATCCTTGTGTGGAACTCTTAGTTGCTCTGTGTGATGAATAGATGTCTCTTTGAAGCATATTAGAAGTTCAAATTGTGGATATTTCCAGGGGAGATTCCATGGAGCCCTCCTTACAGCCGCCATCTTGCCCCTCCCTCCCAGAGAAGTACTTTTTAAATCAACAACTCTAATACTCATACCCAACTAGACCAATTCCATCATTCATGATGATTTCCTTCTGTACTTCCACCTAATCATCTCCTTCTTCTTACTGCCTTTCTTTTCAAACTTTTTCTGTTAGGGGGCCATTGTATACACTCTCATGGATGTTGACTACAGTACAACATTAATAAACTCTTGTCATATACTGTATTTAATGTAACTGGCAATAAGGCAACAGAGGAAAGGGTCTGTATCTGCAGGCAGCCTGACCTAGAATGAAGCAAAGCATTCCTAATCTTACTCTTGTATGGAAAAGCAAAGGACTGTCCATAGGTGCTTTGAAATGACAAAAATTACACTAGTGCCAGTTGTGGGCACTTTCCAACATTCTGAAAAATCACTGATTTCTGCCAAACACCACAGCCTGAGATGGAGCATCCGAGCATGGGAGACAGTCACCCACAATCCCGCAGTGAGAGAGAGAGAGAGAAACATTGGCTCAATTGTGATCGTGTGACATTCAGCATCACATACTACTTGTATTGCAAGACATCGCTCATTTATCAAGTTAAAATTTATTTGAAATGTTTGCTCATCTTGTGGAACACTCACAGAAGAAGTTACTTGCAATCCAAGGTTTTACTGTATATTTTTTTTATTATATTAGTTTCAGGTGTACAAAACAACATAATGATTAAACATTTACACCCCTCACAAAGTGATAACCACCCCTAAGTCTACTATCCCTCTGACATCGTATATAGCTGTTACAACACCATTCATTATATTGCCTATGCTGTACTTGACATCCTGTGACTATATATATTTAATTATAATTGACATTCAATATTATTCTACTTGAACTTCAGGTGTACAGCACAGGGGTCAGGCATCTACACTGTCTATGAAGTGATCTCCCTGATAAGTTCAGTGCCCATCTAACACCCTATGTGATCTTTACATTATTGATTATATTCCCCATACTGTATTTCACATCCCCATGACTATTTTGTGACTACAAACTTGTACTTTATACTCTCTTCACATTCTCGCCCATCCCCCAAACCCTCCTCCCACCTAACAACCATCAGTTTTTTTCTCTCTATCTCTGAGCCTATTTCTGTTTTGTTTGTTCATTTATTCTGTTCTTTAGGTTCCACATATAAGTGAGATCATATGGTAATTGTCTTTCTCAGTCTGACTTGTGTCATTTGGCGTAATAGTTTCTAGGCCCATCCGTGTACTTGTAAATGGTAAGATTCATTTTTCTTTTAATAGCAGAGTAATACCCCATTATATAAATGTACCACAATTTCTTTATCCAATCATTTATTGATGGATATTTTGGTTGTTTCCATATCTTGGCTATTGTGAATAGCACTGCAATAAACATAGGGGTGCACATATTTTTTCGAATTAGTGTTTCAGATTTCTTTGGAAAAATATCCAGGAGTAGAATTGCTGGGTCATAAGGTAGTTCTATTTTTTAATTTTTTGAGGAACCTCCATAGTGTTTTCCATAGTGGCTGTACCAATTTGCAGGCCCACCTATAGTGCATAAGGGTTCCCTTTTCTCCACATTCTCGCCAACACTTGGATTTATTGATGATAGCCATTCTGACAGGAGTGAGGTGGTATCTCATTGTGCTTTTTATTTGCATTTCTCTAATGATCAGTGAAGTTGAGCATCTTTTCATATGTCTATTGGCCATCTTTACGTCCTCTTTAGAGACATGTCTCTTCATGTCCTCTGTCCATTTTTTAATTGGGTTGTTTGGTATTTTTGGTGTTGACTTGTATGAGTTTTTTATGGATTTTGACTACTAACCCCTTATCAGATGTAGCAAATATCATTAGCAAATATGTTTTCCCATTCATTAGGATGTTTTTTCATTTTGTTGATGGTTTCCTTTGATGCAAAGAAACTTCTTAGTTTGATGTCGTCACATTTGTTTATTTTTTCTTTTGTTTCACTTGCCTGAGGAGATATATTATCTACTTACTATATATTTTTGTTATATAGTTACCATGAGGCTTGCATAAAACATCTCATATTCTAACAATGTATTTTAAATTGATAACTACTTAGCTCGAACACATACAAATACTAAATTTTTACACTTTCCCCACGTTTGCTTTTGATATCTCCGTTTACATCTTTTTATAGTGTGTACCAGTTCAGATTTTTGAAGTTATTTATTTATTTATTTATTTATTTATTTTTAAAGATTTTATTGGGGTATTGGGGGAGAGGAACAGCTTTGGAGAACCGGGGAAGGGGAACAGACAAGTTGCTGTCCTTTTTGTTCTTCAGAATAGTTGTGGAGGACATTGCTTCACTGGCCCATGTTGGTATCATCATTGTGCTCTTCTCGGGTGAGACAGATCGGTCGCCAGCCTATGGATAGCTTCTTACAGCGGCCCTTGGCACCTCACACCGGCTGCCAGCCGTTCACTCTAGTTGCCGGCCACTCACTGTAGCCTATGGCAGCCCACTGCAGCAGGGGCTGGAACTATGCCGTCGTGGGGACTCACAGCAGCCCAGCTCCAGGTGGAGCTGTTGTTCACCATCTTAGCTGTAGAAGGCAGTGTCACTGGCCCTCATGTGGGATCTGAACTGGGGCTGCTGGTGTCCCAGGCCAGCACCCAACCAACGTGCCACTCAGCCGGCCCGTAGTTATGTTATTTTTAATACTTTTATTTTTCAATCTTTATACTAGAATTGCAAGTAATTTACCTACAACCATTACAAGTTTAGACCATTTTAAATTAACTAGTTACCTTTACATATGGGTTGCATATTTTCATGTTACTAATTCAAGTCCTTTTATTCATATTTCAGGTTCAAGAACTCCCTTTAATTTTCTTAAAAGGCCAGTCTAGTGGTGATGAAATGCTTCAGCTTTTGTTTGTGTGGTAAACTCTTTATCTTACCTTCATTTCTGAAGAACATCATTGCCAGTAGAGTATTTTTGGTTCATAGTTACAATCTTTCAGCACTTTGATTGCTATGTCATCTACTCTCATCTGAGCTGGTAGGTTTTTGCTGAAAAATCCACTGATAGTCTTATGGGGCTTCCCTTGTCAAACAATTTGGTTTTATCTTGCTCCTTTTGATATTCTCCCTAAGTCTTCAAATTTTGACCATTTAGTTATAATGTGTCTCAGTGTGTGTGTTTTTGGATTTCTCTTATTTGGGTCTCCTGGGCTTAGTGCATCTGGATTTTATTTCTTTCCCAAGGTTAGGGAAGTTTTCAGCCAATATTTCTTTGAATTTATTTCCCTTTTTCTCTTCTCTCTTGTAGCCATCACCTCCTTTGCATTTATTGGCATACTTGGTGTCCTACAAATCCCATAAGCTTGCTTCACCTTTTTAGTTTTGTTCCTCTGAAGAGTTCCACTACCCTATGAGTATATTCAAATTTACTGATCCTTTTTGCTGCTTGATCTAGACTGCCTTTGAACCCTTCTAATGAAGTTTTCTAATTTTTCTGTTCAGTTATTCTGTTCTTTAGCTCTGTTTGGTACCTTTCTTATATTTTTCTATCTCTGTTTAAAATTCTCACTTTGATGGAACATTGTTCTCTTGACTTTCATGAGCACGTGTATGACCGATATTTTTTTTTTTTAAGATTTTATTGGGGAATTGGGGGAGGGGAACAGACAAGTTGGTCTTTTCTTTTGTTTTTTGAGGGCAGTGTCACTGGCCCTCATATATGGGACCAGAACCGGGGCCACTGGCGTCCCAAGCCAGCGCTTAACCACCGCACCACTCGGCCAGCCCTTGATATTTTTAACTATCTGTTGAATAAATCACTTATCTCCATTTCATTAATGTCGGATTCTAGAGATTTGTCTTTTTCTTTTGATTAAAACATACCCGTTTCTTCATTTTTCTTGATTCTCTATGTTGCTTTCTGTGCATTAGATAAAACATCCACTTCTCCCAGTCTTTACAAACTGGCTTCTTCTAGGAGATGTACATTGTCAATCAGCTCAGTGTGAGTTCTTGGTTATCTCTCAAACCTTTGTGATTGTCTAAGCTACTGCCTTTGTTATTAGTGGCTCCCACTATGTGAGGGTGTGCCAAAACCCATCAGTGTCCCATAGGCATGGGAAAATTCCCACAGAGGACTGCAGTTGACCCTTGAGCAATGCAGATTTGAAGTGTGCAAATTCCTTTACACATGGATTTTTTTCATGTAACCCATACAGTTCAGTTGACCCACACAGTTCAAACCTGTGTTGTTCAATGGTCAGCCCAACATTTGAGAATCCATGTATATAGAGGGCTGACTATAGTTATGTGAAGATTTTCGACTGCAGAGGAGTCGAAAATCTTCTCTTATCTCCTCTTAACCCCTGAATTCTTCAAGGGTCAGTTGTATTAACTGCCTGCCCCTTTACCTCCCTGATATAGGCTAACTTGAAGCCTAGCCTTCAGGCAGCAGCTGGAAAAGTCAGGATGTTAGATATGCATGGATAGGCTCTTTAATTGCCAAGATTCTCCTTTTCCATAGCTGTGACAAAGAGCATTAATAGCAACCTAATTGGCTTGTTCAAGGAGATTATGAAAATACCATATGTAAGCACCCAGAAGGCTGCTAGTAAATAGTAGCAGCTCAATAAATCGTATCTGAAGTTGAAGTGTAAATATTAAGTTGAAAGCCCAGTCAGTGGTATTCTGGTTTATTCACTTCCCTACTTGTTGTCTTCTGTTTCTTCTTCCCATCAGGCACCTCATCCCTTGCTTATTTTACCTGCCCAGAGACTCGTCACCCCTGGACCACCACCTCTAGCCCAGTACTTCTGATTCTTCCTGGGCTTAAGTCAGCAATTCACATTTGCTCCCTTATATATCCTATCTTGTTCTAAAATGGATTTTAAATGGCTTTAAAAATAACAAAGTTTCAATGAGTGTGGAAATCTACATGCAATAGAAGCAAGCAAGCAGTGGAAAAGGAGGAAACACAGTCAATGCTAAGGCTCAAGATTTTGCACTCAAACAGATCCTGTACACATGAAAAACACTGCTATATCTAGTAGTGATACCTTGGAAAATTTTTCTTATAAGGACAAAGCAATAATAGAGAAATAAAACAATATAGTAAAGCAAATATAATAGCCAGTTTAAGGGGGATTATTTCTCTTAGTGTCTGTTCATGCAAAAGCTGCTAGTATAAGAGCTCAGTGCTATTTAGTGAGGTTGTGGCTTTTATAGTATTTATTGGCTCTCTTATGGCAATTTGAAGCATCTCTGAGCCTAGTTCTTAAACCAGTGAAATAGAGATAAAAATACTTAAAGGTGTGTGTTAATCTTAATGATATATAGTGTCTACTACTTAGTGTGAGTATAGAAGATGCTCAGTGAATTTTAGCTATTTTAATTATTCACATTAATAGGGAATGCTTTCTACAGTATAGATAATTTTTTTTTAATGTGGTCCCAATATACTTAATCCAGGAGTACTTTTTAGGATATGTACAATAGATATTATTTGTTTTGATAAGTATTAGGTGGCAGTGAGTTTAACGTTGTGCTGCTGACATACTTTCACTCTTCGTTTCATTGAACAGATATTTTTAGAGTACCAAGTGCTGGAGATACAATAATGTCGATAACTTAATGGAGTTGATAGTCCAATAGTGGTGACAGTACTGTAAGGACCCAGCTACAGCCTGGTGGGTGACAAAAATATAAACAGGGAGCATTAGAAGGCAGAGAGAGCCCTTGAGTCAGACAGCCTCAGGAAGGTAGAGCGTGATGAGATCTGAAGATTGAGCTGGAGGCTCTATCTAGGATTGGAGACAGCAAATAAAAAGATTTGGGGTCTACACAACTCGTTTGAGAAGAGTGAAGGAGGCTGATTATAGAGAGAAAACGGTGTGGCCATGGAAGAAGCTAGAGAGCTAGCAGCAATAAGGACCTGAAAGGCTTGTACTACGTGCTAGGTGTAGACACAACCTAGAAATTAGAGGGGGTAACAGAGCACATAATTAGGTCTGTGTTTCAGAATATTTCCCAGAAATAATGTGAAGAATTGGGGACGGGTGGGACAGTGATCTGGAAACAAGCATACATTCGAGGTTCATAGGTAGCACCTTCTCACTGTGCCCTCACATAACAGAAGGGGCAAGGGAGTTCTGTAGGTTCCCTTTTATAAGGGCACTAATCACATTCACGAGGGGTCAAAGTAATTATCCCCCAAAGAGCTCACGTCCAAATACTACCACATTGGGCATTAGCATGTAACACGTAAATATGGGGGGCACACAGACATTCAGCCTATATAGTAGGCACCAGGGGCATACCTGCAGGCGAATGATGAGTATACCAGAAAAGACATTTTGGTTTCACTCTGAACACACCGTCACTGTGAGTGAAGTCCCTAAGGTTTTACCTCACAAAATAGTAATGTCTCTGAATGTTAGCAAGCACTCATTTCTCCATTAAGAAGGAAATCATAGCAAAATGTACGTAGCATGATTGCAGTTTGACATTAGCTGTATCCTACAAGATAAACTAGCTATAAAATGTATAACTGAATGATTTACCTAAGGATATCAGCTATAAAGCTGTTGAGTGTAGGGGAATGTTTATGAAATAAGAAAACTTTTTAGTATTTGAATAATTGAGCTTATCAAGGTCATTCCTAGTTTATGGTAACAATATAATACATAATTTGCTTTTCAATAATTTTTTCCCTTTATTTTGGTTAGGAGGCATTCATCTCATCACAAGTGGTATAAAAATCAGCGAGGTAAAATTTTAAAAGAGATGTGATCACAATTCTGTTTACTTTGCTAGGAATTATCTGATCTGTTAGTCCATTTTCTCCTGGCTCTGATTGCCACAATGGTTGCAGCTTCTAGCATAGTGTCATAAACAGGTGTTTTAATGAGTTCTACAGTGTTTTAAAGAGATATCTATAAAGAGCACAACTGATTTCTGCTTAACAAATAAAAGGAAAAAAAAGCAGTAGGAGCTGCAATTTATGCTGTTACTAAGATTTCTTGCCCTAGGATACAATTCTGGTGCTGAGCAGTGACCAGAAATTAACCTGCTCTTCCCAGACCAGGGATGGAGGAATTTAGGGAAATTTGCCAAAAAGAAATTCAGTACAAATTGTAGTTGAAAATAATTTTAATAAGCTAATAAACAGAACTATAATTTAGGGGAAGTAAGGTTTACCAATTTAAAATAATAGAATGTCTTGTGTTCAAGAACTGAGCAGCATTTAGTGAAATAAAATAGTTAAAGTCCATAATGCTGAGGACAGCGATATTTTTAGTGTTTACCACCCATTTTCTCTGTTTGGTTTAAAAATGATGCATGTTTAAAGTACCTGGCTTTACTGTACGGCAGAAAGGGTAAGGTATTTCAGATTCCAAAGCATTGTGTCTCACTGTGCTTTGAACTTTAAAGTGAATAATAGTGAAAAGAGGAGTGGCCACCAGCTTGAAAGGTGAATTCATTTCATTTGAGCTCAGGATGGAAGAAGGTAAAATAATATCTTTGAGAATTTCTCTTCTTGTTTTACCAGTATTTGCCTGTTTTGAATCAAAATACATTTATTCACTATTAATAAGAGCTGTTTGGTGTCAGATACTGTGCTACGCACAGAAAATTTGGACGTGAATATAAGAAAAAGGCAGTATGGGTTTACTAACCAAAGTAGAAAATTAGGAAGAAAGTGATTTAAGCAGTTGTTTTATTTAAAATGTTATAAAACAGTGTTCATAGAATTGCTTAAGTGTTGTATCTTAGAGACAAATATGCTTGCCTCTTAGTGTGTGGGTTAACTATGTGATTAGGTGAATATGTTCTAATTTAATAATCCAAAAGGGAAATGTCCTAAATCCCTACATGTAATGATAGCATGTGTCATTTTATTAAAATGTAAGGTTTGTACTTGAAACTCTACAGCTCTTACAAAGAGGAAATTCCAAGCATTCTTTGTGACAGGCAGTGTTAGTGGGTGGATGCTGTCAAATATTGAATTGGTGAACAGCTTCATTCACATAAACTGAAAATGTGCAATCTTGGATTGTTGTCCTTGCTGCTCTCAGTTATCTGCAGGAAGCCTGTGTGTGCTTCCGCATGTGGCCTAGATTGGATTTCAGAGTAAGTCTTATCCTTGTCAGCCAAGTCAACAGGAAGAGTCCAAGTATCTGATTCCTGTAGTTGTTTGAGAGGATTCTTTTTCATGCCTCATAGTGATTAATCTCTTCATAGTGATTAATGTTGCTGGTTTGCCAGAAGAAAACTATAGCAATCACATGCTCACAAGATCATTTGATGTTTAAACTTTAGATACTTTAATACTAATTTTATTAAACTTGTCAGTATTTTTATGATGAAATGTAGATAAATGCAACCATTCTTTATATAAAAGCAGAAGTTAGGGATTCTAAAAAGTTAATTCAACATAAGTGGTAGTGAGAGATTTGAGACCAGCTGCCAACATGGGATTATTGAGTAGTGTGGATGGTAGTTGCAGAGAAGGTAAAGGCTTTTTATTGCAGAACAGCATAAGAATCACCTGGACTGGAGCTGTCTGTTTGACATGACATTCTTTTTTTTTTTTTTTAAGTTTCAGGTGTACAAAGTAATATAATAGTTAGACATGTATTTATTTATTTATTTATAAAGATTTTATTGGGGAATTGGGAGAGGGAACAGCATTAGGGAATCAGGGAAGGGGAACAGACAAGTTGTTCTCCTTTTGTTCTTCAGTCTAGTTGTGGAGGATGTTGCTTCACTGGCCCTTGTTGGTATTGTGATCATTGCACTCTTCCCAGCTGAAGCAGATTGGTAGCCAGTCATTGGATGGCCCCTCACGGCAGCTCATGCTGGCTGCTGGCCATTCACGCTGGTTGCTGGCCATTCACGCTGGTTGCCAACCACTCACGGTAGCTTTCGGCAGCCCACTGGCAGCCCTACTGCAGGCTACAGCATCACCGGCGACTCACAGCAGCTTAGTTCCAGGTCAAGCTGTTGTTCACCACTTTAGCTGTAGAGGACTCAGCATCACTGGCCCATGTGGGATCCGAACCCTGCTACTCAGAGCTTGCATTCCCAAGCCAACTCTTAACCAACAAGCTACTTGGCCAGCCCTAGTAGTTAGACATTTAAACCCCTCATAAAGTGATAACCCACCCACCTCCAAGCTACTACCCCTCTGATATCTTATATAGCTGTTACAATACCATCAACTATCTTCCCTATGTTGAACTCCACATCCCGTGACTATATATACCTGTATATTTACTTATAGTTGACATTCAATATTATTCTAGTCACATACATGGGAAACCCCATAAGGCTATCAGCTGATTTCTCAGTAGCAACATTGCAGGCCAGAAGGGAGTGGCAGAAAATATTTAAAGTGCTGAAAAAGAGGAACCTAGACTACTATACCTGGCAAGGTTATCATTCAGAATTGAAGGAGCGATAGTTTCCCAGACAAGCAAAAACCAAAGGAGTTCACCCCCACTAAACCACCTTTACAAGAAATGGTAAAAGAACTTTTTTATGCAGAAAAGAAAGGCTATAACCAGAAATAAGAAAATATAACAAAAAAAATGTAAAATATGATGGCAAAAGCATAAACCATGGAGGGGGAGTAAAAACACAATACTTCTAGAATGTGTTTGAACTTAAATGCCTATCATCTTAAAATAGATTGCTGTAGATATAGATGGATATCTATGATCCTTATCATAACCACAAACCAAAAACCTACAAAAGAAAAAAAGAAAGGAAGGAAGGAAGAGAACCCCAACAAAGCATTCAAGAAAACCAGGAAATCAAAAAGAAAGAGATCAACAGAAGAAATAACAGAGAACAACCAAAAACAGTTAACAAAATGGCAATAAGCACATACCTATCAATAATTACTTTAAATATAAATGGAATAAATGCTCCAATCAAAAGATATAGGGTGGCTGAATGGATTTTTTTAAAAATAATAATAAGACTGTATGCTGCCTACAAGAGACTCATGTTAGATTGAAAGTCACACAGAGACTGAAAGTGAAGGGATGGGAAAACACATTCTATGCAAATAGAAACAAATAGAAAGTTGAAGTTCCAATACTCATATCAGACAAAATAGACTTTAAAACAAAGAATTTTTTTTTTTTTTAGCTGAGCCATCCTGCTTACCTGTTGGCAGCTTAGTGGCTGCTCAGCTCAGGCTGGGCATCGAACTGCTGTTGCTCATTTTTCTTTTTTTTTTTTTTTTTTTTTGAGAGCAGTGTCACTGGCCCTCATATGTGGGACCGAACCGGGGCCGCTGGCTTCCCAGGCCAGCGCTTAACCACCGCGCCACTCAGCTGGCCCTAAAACAAAGAATTTTATAAAGAGACAAAGAAGGACATTACATAATGATAAACAGGTCAATCCAAGAAGAGGATATAACAGTTGTAAATATCTCTACACACAACATATAAGCATGTAAGTATATAAAGCAAATATTAATGTATATAAAGGCAGAAATTGACATTAGTACAATACTAACTGGGGACTTTAATACCCCACTCACTTCAATTGATAGATTATCCAGATAGAAAATAATAAGGAAACAGTGGCTTAAATGTCACATTAGATCATATAGACTTTATAGACATTTATAGAGCACTTCTCCAAAATGAAGAATATGCATTTTTCTTAAGTGGACATGGAACATTTTCCAGGATAGACCACTTAGTAGGGCTCAGAACAAGCCTCAATAATTCTAGAAAAAAACTTCCTTGAGACAAATGAAAATGAAAATAAAACTTTCTAAAATTTATGGGATGCTGCAAAAGCAGTTTTAAGAGGGAAGTTTGTATTTATGCAGGCCTACCTCAAGAAACAGGAATAAATGCCAAATAAACAATCTAACATTACACCTAAAGTAACTAGATCAAGAAAAAGAAACAAAATTCAAAGGAAGTAGAAAGAAGTATATAATAAAAATCAGAGCAGAAATACAATAGAAACAACAACAAAAAATAGAAAAGATCAGTGAAACCAAGAACTATTTGTTTGGTTTTTTAAAGATTTTATTGGGGTATTGTGGAACAGCCATGTTGTTGTCCTTCAATCTTAGTTGTGGAGGACGCAGCTAGCTGAGCTCCAAGTCCAGTCACCATTCTTTCGGCAGCTTGTGGCTGCTTAGCTCAAGATGTTGTGTTCAATCTTAGTTGTGGGCGGGCATAGCCCACCATCCTATTTGGGAGTCAAACTGGCAACCTTGTTAAGAGCCTGTGTTCTCACCAGCTGAGTGGCAGCTCACTGGCCCATATTGGAATCGACCAGCAACCCTGTTGCTCAGAGCTCACACTCTTAACCAACTGAGCCACTTGGCCGGCCCAAGAACTGGTTTTTTGAAAGGATAAATATTATATTGACAAACCTCTAGCTAGACTCATCAACTAAAAAAAAGAGAGAGAAAGCCCAAATAAATACAATGAGAAATGGAAGAGGAGAGATTACAACTGACACCACAGAAATACAATGGATTGTTAAAGAATACTATGAACAAATTGGAAAATCTAGAAGAAATGGATAAATTTCTATAATCAAGTAAGTTTCCAAGACTGAACCAAGAAGAAACAGGAAATCTGAGCAGACCAATTCCTAGCAATGAAATTAAGGCAGTTATCAAAAAACTACCAACAGGGCCGGCTGAGTGGCAGAGTGGTTGGGAGCTGGTGTGGGACACCGGCGGCCCCGGTTCGGATCCTACATTCTCACATATGAGGACCAGTGATGCTGCCCTCAAAAAAATAAAAAAAAAATAAACTACCAACAAACAGAAGTCCAGGACCAGTTGGCTTCACTGTGAATTCTACCAAACATTTAAAGTTGAATTAATACCTATCCTCACATACTTCAAAAAATTGTCAAGGAAGGAATGCTTCCAAATTCCTAGGAGGCCAGCATTGCCCTGATATCAAAATATCAAAACCAGAAAATCACATACACACACACACACACACACACACACACACACACACACACGAGAGAAAGTGCGAGAATTATAAGTCAATACCCCTGATGAACATAGCTGCAAAAATCTTCAACTAAAGATTAGCAAACTTAATTAAACAACACATTAAAAGATGATGCACTGTGATAAGTGGGATTTATAACTGGGATGCAAGAAGGGTTCAACATCCGCAAAACAACGTGATGCATCACATCAACAAAACCAACAGAAAAAAACCATGTAATAATCTCAATAGATGCAGTAAAAGCATTTGAAAAAAAATCAGTATCCATTTATGATTCAAAAAAACTGTCAACAAAGTGGGTATAGAAGGAACTTACCTCAAAATGATAAAGACTGTGACAGGCCCCTAGCTAGCTAGCATCATCTTCAATGGTGAAAAACAAATTTTCCTTAAGATTAGGAACAAGACAAGGATGCCACTCTCACACTGTTATTCAATGTAATATTGGAAGTCCTAGCCACAGCATTCAGAGAAGAAAAAGAAATAAAAGCACCCAAATTTGAAAGGAAGTGAAACTGTCACTATCTGCAGATGACATGATACTATATAAAGAAACCCTTAAGAACCCACAAAAAACTGTTAGAACTAATAACCAAACTCAGTAAAGTTGCACAATAAAAATTAAATATACAACAATCTGTTGCATTTGTATACACTAATAACGAACTGTCAGAAAGAAATTAAGAATACAATACCAAAATGAGAGATGATGTCGCAAAAATGGCCATGTGAGGAGTGCTTCTTAAAATCTCCCCTGGAAGTTATAACAAATTGAACAGCTGTCACTCAACAAAGGATAATCTAAGCAACACACAAGCACATCTGTGAGATCTGCACATCGAATCATCTCAAGGCGGGTGAATCAGGCAAGCAGAGGAGGAGGAAAGCGGGAAGTGCAGAGACAGGCTGAGGACCACAGGTCTCAGCCTGGAGCTCACTGCCATCTCAGGAGAGGGAAGAATTCAGGCTGCAGGAGCACTCCCTATGGCCCAAGGTCCTGCCTGAGGGATCAGCATATTAATAAGGCTGAACCCAGTGTTGGGGGCAGAGACTTTGGAGTAAACACCGAATACAGAAGGGTGAGAACTATGGTTTAAGCTCTCAATACCAGGCAGAAAACAGAAAACAAAGACATGGAGCCTGGCTGACCACCCCCCACTCTCCCAAGCTCACCAATCTACACACCCTCCCAATGATGGAAACAGGCTCCAGAAGAAATAATAGCAGTGTTAAATTGAAGAACAGGATATCTACAGCCCTGAGCACTGGAGAGACAGTCCTGCAGCCACAGACACACACCGCGACTAACTCTGGCAATGGGGAAGGAACTGTAGTGGCAAAACAACTGTGGGCTGGTGGTCGCCATTGTTCAGAGACAGAAAGCTGCCTCTCACAGGCCACCATTCCCACACCTCTCTGGGTGGATCCCTGTGGGGACAGCCAGAGCCACTGAGAAACACAAGCTCTGCATCAGGCAGCACTGGGATTTCAGAAGCTCAGAACTCTATCACCCTCCATATCCTCCCATGGAGGTGGTGCCTTGAGACCCAGGTAACCTCCTCACAGAGGAAAAGCCCACCAACCATCATCACCTGACAAACCAGAACAGCACAAGAGAAAATAAAATGCTACAGTGTGAGAGAAAATAAAACGCTGCAGAGGTAGAGGAAAACCTCAAATATGTGGAGATTAAACAACATGCTTTAAAGGAATGACTGGGTCAAAGAACAAATAGGAGAGATCAAAAGATACATAGAAACAAATGAAAATGAAAATACATCCTATCAAAATTATTGGGATGGAGCTAAAGCAGTAGTAAGAGGGAAATTTATATCATTTTAGGCCTATCTCAAAAAAGGAGAAAAATCCCAGATAAATAACCTAACATTATACCTGAACAATTTCACTGGGTTAATTGGTTTCAAGATTTTTTTTCGAAATGTTTCAAAAATCCATAAAAAACAAAAAGATGATATTTTGACTATTTAATGCATTTAATAACATTTTGAGCTGCTTTGTGCATAAATGACATTATTTTTATTTCAAACCTTTGTTATATGGTAAACAATTTACCATTATATTGAATATTAGCAAAAATACTCAAAAACATACTAAGTGGCATCAATTAGATTTAAATATAGATACATGACCTTGATAACATAAAAAATTTATTACAAATTATGGCATACAAACATCTTTGTTGTTGATAGGACAGGCCACAGGTAATCATCCAAATGTTGTAACATAGGAGTTAAAAAGCTAAGAAAAGAAGAACAAATGAAACTCAAAGTCAGCACAAGGAAGGAAATAGAAATCAGAGCAGAACTAAATCAAATAGAGAACTAAAAGACAACAGAAAAAATTAATGCAACAAAGAGCTTGTTCTTTGAAAAGATTAATAAAATTGACAAAGCCTTGGGTAGATGCACTAAGATAAAAAGAGAAAAGACACAAACAAAATCATACCTGAAAGAGAACAGAAAGGGTACCACAGAAATATAAAGGACAATACAACGATAATATGAAGGACTGTATGCTACCAAATTCAATATCCTAGAAGAAATGGTCTAGTTATTAGAAACATATAGCCTGCCTTGACTAAATCACCAACACTGGAAAATCTAAATAGACCAATCAACATTAAGGACATTGAATCAGTCATCCAAAACCTTCCCAAAAGTAAAAGTCCAGGACCAGATGGCTTTACTAGTGAATTCTACCAAACATTCAAAGAGTACCTAACACCTGTTCTCAAACTTTTCCAAAAAATTGAAGAGGCAATGTTTTCTAACTCATTTTTTGAGGCCAACATTACCCTGCTACCAAAACCTGGTAAGGACAACACAAAAATAGAAAATTACAGACCAATATCTCTGATGAATACAGATGCAAAAATCCTAATCAAAATTCTAACAAATCAAATAGAACAATGCCAAAAAAAAATTATACATCATGATCAAGTGGAGTTTATACCAGGGGAAGAAGGATGCTTCAACATACACAAATCAATCAAGGTGATACACTACATAAACAAAATAAAAGATAAAAATCATAAGATTATATCCATAGATGCAGAAAAAGCATTTGACAAGATACAACATCCATTTATGATTAAAACACTTAATAAAATGGGTATAGAAGGAAAATACCTCAACATAATGAGGGCCATATATGACAAACCCTCAGCTAATATCATAAATAATGGTGAAAAACTGAAATCTTTGGCTCTACGTTCAGGAACAAGACAGAGTTGCCCCTAACACCACTGTTATTCAATATAGTATTGGTAGTCCTAGTCAGAACAATCAAGCAAGAAAAAGAAATAAAAGGCATCCAAATTGGGAATGAAGAAGTTAAATTGTCACTTTTTGCAGATGACATGGTGCTATATATAGAAAACCCCAAAGACTCCATCAAACAGCTATGGAAAACAATAAATAAATACAGTAAAGTTGCTGGCTACAAAATCAATGTACAAAAACCCATTGCATTCTTTTATACTAAAATGAAATTTCAGAAACAGAAATTTAAAAAGTAATTCTTTTTGCAATTGCAACAAAAAGAATAAAATACCTAGGAATAAACATAACTAAGGATGTGAAGGACCTATACACTGAAAACTATTAGACAATTTAAAAGTAATGGAAGAAGACACAAAGAAATGCAAAGACATTCCATGTTCATGGATTGGAAGATTCAACATGGTTAAAAGGACCATATTACCCAAATCAATATATAGATTTAATGCACTCCCCATAAAAATCCCAATGACATTTTTTAAAGAAACAGAACAAAAAAATCATCAGATTTGTATGGAATCTCAAAAGACCCCAAATAGCCAAAACAATCCTAAGAAAAAAGAACAAGGCTGGAGATATCACACTTACTGACTTGAACTTGTACTATAAAGTGACAGTAATCAAAAAGCATGGTATTGGCAGAAAAGCTGATACACAGACTAATGGAATAGAATTGAAAACCCAGAAATAAACCCACGTATATATGGGCAGATAATTTTTGACAAAGGAGCCTAAAACATACAACAGAGAAAACAAAGCCTCTTTGATATATGGTGCTGGGAAAATTGGAAAGCTATGTGCCGAAGAATGAAATTAGACTGATATCTGTCAACCATATACCAAAATTAACTCAAAATGGATTAAAGACCTATACATAGGACCTGAAACAATAAACTGCATTGAAGAAAGCATAGGTACTAAACTTATGGATCTGGGGTTCAAAGAGGATTTTATGAATTGACCTCAAAGGCAAGGGAAGTAAAAACTAAAATAAATGAATGGGATTGTATCATACTTAAAAGCTTCTGCACAGCAAACGAAACCATCAACAAAACAAATAGGCAGCGAACTGAATGGGAGAAGGTATTTGCAAACAATGCCTCCAATAAGGGGCAAATATCCAAAATGTATTAGGAACTCTTGCAACTCTACAAGAAAAAACAACAATCCAATTAAAAAATGGGCAAAGGACTCTTCCTAAAAAGACATACAAAAGCCAACAGATATATGAAAAAATATTCAATTTCACCAGCTATTAGGGAAATGCAAGTCAAAACCATAATGAGGGCCGGTCAAGTGGCACATTGGTTAAGAGCTGGCTTGGGATGCCAGCGACCTCAGTTAGGATCCCACATATGAAGGCCAGTGACACTGCCCTCTACAGCTAACAGCTGCGAGCCCCTGCAAATGTGTAGGCTGCAGCCCCTCCTGCAGTGGGCTGCCATAGGCTACAGTGAGTGGCCGTCAGCCAGCGTGAGCTGCCAGTAGCCATGGTGAGCGACCATCCAGAGGCCGCCGACCGATCTGCCTCATCCGGGAAGAGCGCAATGACGATACCAACATGGGCCAGTGAAGCAACGTCCTCCGCAACTAGACTGAAGAACAAAAAGACAGAAACTTGTCTGTTGCCCTCCCCCAATTCCCCAATGCTGTTCCCCTTCCCCAATTTCCAAATTAAAAAATAATCTTTAAAAAAAAATAATAATGAGATTTCCCCTAACACCTGTTAGAATGGCTATCATCAACAAGACAAATAGTAACAAATGTTGGAGATACTGTGGAGAAAAGGAAACCTCATACACTGCTGGTGGAAATGTAAACTGGTATAGCCGTTATGGAAAACAGTATGGAGATTCCTCAAAAAAAATTAGGAATAGAATTACCATATGATCCAGCAATCCCTCTCTGTGTCTACCTCCAAAAATCTGAAAACATATATCTGGAAACATATATGTACTCCAAGCCGACCGAGTGGGTCAGTTGGTTAGAGTGTGAGCTCTTAACAATAGCATCACCAGTTCAATTCCCACATGGGCCCGTGAGCTGTGCACTAGTGGAGCTGCTGCTGAGCTGGTGAGAGCACATGCTCTTAATAACAAGGTTGCCAGTTCAACTCCCACATGGGATGGTGGGCTGTGCCACCAACCCTTCCTCCCACCAGACTAAGATTGAACACTGCACCTTGAGCTGAGCAGCCATGAGCTGCCAACTGGTGGCCGTATGTCTCAGTATGCAACAAGGTTGCCGGTTCGACTCCCTCCTGGGATGGTGGACTACGCCCCCCGCACTGCAACTAGATTGAAAGTGGCGACTGGATTTGGAGCTGAGCTTGTGCCCACCACAACTAAGATTGAAAGATAAAGAATATGTGGTATTTGGGAGTCTGCTTAGCTCAGGGGGTTAGAGCACAGGCTCATAACACCAAGCTTGCCTGTTGGATTCCCATATGGGCCAGTAAGCTGTGCCATCCACAACTGGATTGAAGATAACTTGGAGCTAATGGGTCCTGGAAAAATACACTCTTTGTTCCCCAATAAAAGTTTAAAAAAATGAAAGAAGATGTATCAATGGAATACTGCTTTGCCATAAGAAAAGGTGAAATGCTACCATGTGCGACAGCATGAATTAGTCTTGAGATTATCATGCTAGCGAAATGAGACAGACAAAAAAAGTTGAGAACCATATGACTTCACTCGTATGTGAGATATAAAACTGAAAACAACAAAGGAACAAGACAAGCAAACAAGGAAACAAAAACTCATAGACACAACAGTTTCATGGTTCCCCTTTATGGGAAAGGGAGTATGGTAGAAGAGGATAAAGGAGGTCAAATATATGGTGATAGAAGAACTGCCTCTGAGTGGTGAGCATACAGTGTGGTATATAGATGACGTATTATAGAATTGTACTCATGGAACCTATGTAATTTTACTAACCATTTCTCCCCAACAAATTTAACTTAAAGAAAATCCCGTTAACAATTGCATCTAAAATAATAACATACCAAGGAATAAATTTATCCAAGGAGATAAAGGACCTGTATTCTGAAAACTATAACACATTGAAGAAAGAGATTGAAGAGAGCACAAGTAAATGGAAGGATATGTAGTCATGGATTGGAAGAATTAATATTGTCTAAATCGCCATAGCACTCAAAGCATTCTAGAGATTCAGTGAAATCCCTATCAAAATACCAATGGCATTTTTCGTAGAAATAGAACAAATAATCCTAAAATTTATGTGGAACCACAAAAGAGCACTTGTAGCCAAAGCAATGTGGAGAAAGAAAGTTGGATGTGTCACGCTCCCTGATTTCAAACAATACTACAAAGCAATAATAATTGAGACAGTGTGGTTCTGGCACAGAAACAGACGGATCAATTGAACAGAATAGTGGACTCCAAAATAAACTGTCACTCATTTGGTCAGTTGATCTACAACAAAGGAGGCATGAATGGAGAAACGACAGTCTCTTCAACAAGTGGTGTTGGAAAAACTAGACAGATACAGGCAAAGAAATGAAACTGGACCACTCTTTTACAGCATCTTCAAAATAAACTCAAAATGAGTTAAAGACTTGAATATAAGACCTGAAACCATACTCATTGAAGAAAATATCGGTTGTAAACTATTTGACATCAGTCTTAGTGATATCTTTTTGGTCAAGGGAAACAAAAGCAAAAAGAAACAAAAGGGTCTTCATCAAACTAAAACCTACTGCACAGTGGAGGAAACCATCAACAAAATGAAAGACAGCCTATTAAGTGGGAGAAATGCAAATCAAAACTACACTGAGGGGCTGGTTGAGTGGCGCGGTGGTTAAGCTTGGGAAGCCAGTGGCCCCCACATAGGAGGGCCAGTGACACTGCCCTCAAAAAAAAAAAAAACTACACTGAGATTCCACCTCACTCCAGTCAGAATAGTTAATATCAAAATGTCAAAAAATAGCAAATGCTGGTACAGATGTGGAAAAAGATCAAAGTAAACCTGTGTACTGTTGGTGGGATGACAAATTGGTACAGCTACTATGAGTAACACTATGGAGATTCCTCACAAACTAAAAACAATTACCTCGGGCTGGCCAAGTGGTGCAGTGGTTAAGCGCTGGTTTGGGAAGCCAGTGGCCCCGGTTTGGGTCCCACATATACGGGCCAGTGACACTGCCCTCAAAAAAAAAAACCCCAAAAAACATAATTACCATATGACCCATCAGTGCCACTTCTGGGTATTTATCCAAAGAAAATGGAAACACTAATTTGAAAGATATATGCACCCATATGTTTATTGAGGCACTGTTTATAATAGCCAAATTATGGAAGCGACTGAAGTGTTCATCGGTAGATGAATGGATAAAAAGGTGTGATATATATTTATATACAATGGAATATTTCTCAGCAATAATAAAGAATGCAATCCTCCCACTTGCGACAACATGAATGGACCTAGAGAGTATTATGCTAAGTGAAATAAGTCAGAGAAATGCAAATACTAAATGTTTTAAGTTACATGTGGAATTATTTTAAAAAATCAAAACACATCAACAAACACAATAGACTCATAAAAACAGAACATACTGATGGTTGCCAGAGGGGAGGGGGTTGGAGGGATGGGTGAAAAATATATAGGGGAATATAGACAACAGTAGTATTATGAGTTGACAGATGGTTGCTAGACAGTGTGATGAGCACATCGTTAAGATATTTAAATGTCAAATCACTATGTTCTACACCATCTGATATAACATTGTATGTCAACTATACTTTAATTGAAAAAATAACAGTTTTAACATCAGTTAATGATATGCAAGCTAAAGTATCAAGGGTGATGTGTACTGATGTCTGTAATTCACTGTGACATGCATCACACATATTATAAATTAGACTGATTATATTTACCCAACTATAGTAAAATGTTAATGGTAGAATCTAAGCAGTGGGTACACAAGTATTGCCTATAAAAGTATTTCAGCTTTGCTGTATGTTTGAAAATTTTTCTGATTAAAATGATAGTACTAAACTTCTTTTTTAACTTATGGTGTTCAGAAAACAGGAAAACTAGAGATGTTATATGGTCGTAAACAGGTAGCTAGTAAGCAATTCATGTGAGATGGTTTTATCTACAGATGAAATTTTAAGCCATAAAATCCTAGGAGGCAGTGGAGATCACCTGTGTGGCTCAGGTCTCAGCCCTAAGGAATACTAAAAACTGGTAGTCACTAGACAGTATAAGCTTCTTTAGGGCACTACCTATTTTGGTTACCAATGAATTTTTTACCTGTTACATAATACCTGCTTTATAGTTTGTGCCCAATCTATATTGAATGACTGTTAATAGAATAATTACAAAGAGAAAAGAAACTGGTGGAGATAGGAAAGCAATTTTGGGAGACCAACATGTCAGAATAACTAGGCTAAATATGTGATCCACAAGATTGACTATACTTAACTGAGTTTTAAAAATCTAAAAGATTTGAAGTTGGTTAGGAGGAAGTCTCTGGAGATAGAGTTTTTAGCCCCTATTCTTCATTAATTGAAATATATTTAACATACAACATTGTACAATTTTATGATGTGCAACATGTTGATTTATATATTGTGATGTGATTACCATCCATTGTAGGTATTGTTAGCACCTATATCACCTCACATAATTATGATTTCTTTTTGTGGTGGGAATAATTAAGATCTAGTCTCTTAGCAAGTTTGATGATTATAATACATTATTGTCTGTATTCACTGTACTGTGTATTAGGTCTACAGTAATTCATTGTGCATCTGTACTCTTAAAAATCATCTCTCCTATTTCTCCACCCCCAAGCCCCTGGTAACCACAATGTTTATCTTTCTTTGACTTATTTCACTTAGTATAATGTACTCAAGGTTCATCCATGTTGTTGTAAATAAGATTTCCTTTCTCATAACTGAGTAATATTTCATTGTACATATATACCACATCTTTATCTATTCATTCATTCATTGATGGGCACATAAGTTGCTTCCATATCTTTGCTGTTGTGAATAATGCTGCAATAAAAATTGAAATGATAGTGTATATATCTCTTCAATATCCTGTTTTCATTTCCTTTGGGTATATACCCAGTAATGGGATTACTGGGTCATATGGTAGATCTATTTTTTAATTTTTGAGGAACCTCCATATTGTTTTCCATAGTGACTGAACCAATTCCAAAGCCCAGTGTGTACAAGGGCTCCCTTTTCTCCACATTTTGCCTACACTTGTTATCTCTTATCTTCTTGATGATAGCCATTCTAATAGGTGTGAGGTGATTTTATTGTGGTTTTGATTGCATTTCCTTAATGAGTAGGGTTGTTGAGCATCTTTTCATATACTTGTTGGCCATTTGGATGACATCTTTGGAAAAACTTGTATTTACTTCCTCTGCCCATTTTTAAAACAAACTGTTAATTTTTTGGTTGTTGAGTTGTTTGCATTCTTAATATATTTTAGATAATAACCCTGTATCTGATACATGGTTTCCAAAAATTTCCTTCCATTCTTTTGGTTACCTTTTCAGTTTTTTGATTTTTTATTTTTTTTATTTATTTATTTATTTTTTTGCTGTGAAAAGCTTTAAGTTTGGATAGTCTCTTCAGCAAATCATTTTTGGAAAACTGATAAACACAGGCAGAAAAATGAAATTGGACCCTGTCTTACACTTACACTACTCATCAAGCTTAACTTACAATGGATCAAACTTAATTATAAGACCTGATACCATAAAACTCCTAGAAGAAAACATAGGAAAGACGCTCCTGGACATTAGTCTTTGCAATGATGTTTTTTAATATGACACCAAAAGCATAAACAGCAAAAGCAAAAATCAACAAGTGGGACTACATCAAACTGTTCTTTATTGTTAATGTATTCAGTTACATTTTAGATATGGTAGAGATCTGCCTTCCTCTGAATAGTAATTACAAATAAATGATATCACTTAGTATAGGCCAAAGCCAACATTTGCCATATGTTACCCTACTAAGAGTAGATAAACATTTGGGGGTGATTCTTCATGTCCTAACATATGAGGTTGGATAGTTAAGGTCTTGAACTTGATCCTAGAAAAAGTACTGCATACCTCATTGCTGAATATCACTACAGTCACCTTCGAAGTGCTCCCCTTGGGAAGCTATGCACCAATCCCAGTGCCTAGTCCGTCCTTTAAAGCAATTTTGGACTGTTTTCCTGGAATGGCCATCAGAGCTGTTATCATATTACCCTTGATGTACTGAACGTCATCCAGATGTCTTCCTTTTAATATTGCCTTTATCATCTGGTAAAGAGCCACAGGGGGCCAGATCAGGTGAGTACGGAGGGTGTTCCAATAGAGTTATTTGTTTGCTGGCTAAAAAGTCCCTCACAGACAGTGCTGTGTGAGCTGGTACATTGCTGTGATACAAGAGCCATGTATTGATGGTGAAAAGTTCAGATCACTTTTGTCTAACTTTTTCATGCAGCCTTTTTAGCACTTGCAAATAATAAACTTGGTTACTGTTTGTCTAGTTGGTACAAATTCATAATGAATAATTTCTCTGATATCCAAAAATGTGAGCAATATCATTTTGACTCTTAATTTGGACTGACAGAACTTTTTTGGTCTTAGAGAATTGGCTGACTTCCCTTGTGCACTTTGACACTTTGTTTCAGGGTCGTATTGGTACATCCATATTTCATCACCAGTGATAACTCAGCCCAAAACATAGTCTTACCTCTCCAAAAGATCTTGGCAAACTTTGAATCTCCTTTGCCTTTGTTCATTATTGACCTCTTTTGGGACCATTTTTGCACACACCTGTCTCCTGCCAAGATTTTCAGCTAAGATTTTCTTGTTTCTCTATCGATGTTTGTTTGATCTGCTATGCTTCTCACAGACAACCAATGATTTGGACGCATGATTTGATGGATTTTTCAATGTTTTCGTTGGTTCTGCTCGTTACTGACCGCCCTGACCTTTCTTCATCAGTGACGCGTTCTCTCCCCTCAAAAAAATGTTTAATCCATTTGTATACTGCCGTTTTCTTCATGGCATTACCCCCATAAATTTGGACTAACATGTCCCTGATTTCATTTCCATCCAAGTTTAACAAGAAATTTAATGTTTGTTCATTACTCTAATTCAAGCTCAGACATTCTTGCGATCATGCACAAAATCATGGAACAACAATAATGAATGCCATTCAGTAAGACACCACCACACTTCAACACAAACACAGCTAGCTGTGAGGCACTGATATACCAAGATTATGAAACCTTATTATTGAGCGTTTGTACAGAACTCCAGTGTAAGTGTATGGTGGCAAGTTCATGAACTTAATTGTCAGACCTCATATATACATTAATACTTTGAGGTCAAATAAGTCAGTCTACCTACAGCACTCAGTCTAGGGAGGCTATTTACCTAGTGCTCCTTGGAATGGCTGTGAATTTGTTGGTAAGGCTAAATAAGGTGACCTAGCTCACCTGTGATAAGCTCAACTTTTCCTGGTTGTGTTGGATGAACCTTATAGTCCTGGGTGCAGTTTTCCCTTTAAAGCAGGCAAAGCCATCACCAGCATTGCCCTTCCATCAGTGCAGAACATGGTGGGAGGGGGGCAGTGACACTGGCCCTTTGTTCTCCTCATGTAGCACCTCCTGTTGTTGAGTCACCCAAGGCTCATTTGCCCTAGATAGGTGTGGCTGTGAGACGTAGTCTTACAGTTAAAATCAGGTATCAAAAAGCTGGTAGTAGACACAGTGTGATCCTGGACTGGAAAAGAATTGCTTTAAAGGAAAGTATTGGGACAGTTGGTGAAATTTGAATATGGACTGCATATTAGATAATAGTATTGTAGCAATGTCAAGATTCCAAAACCTGTTCATTTTACTATGGTTTCCCAAAGGAATGACCTTGTTCTTAGGAATACATCCAGAAGCATTTTAAATTAAACTATTTTATTCAACAGACTGATTCTAATGTTTATGTGGAGACACAGAATAGTGAACATAATATTAAAGGAGAAGAATGAAGTTGGAGGACTGATGCTACAAAACTTTAAGACTTAGTGGAAGTTGGGTTGGCTGAGTGGCTCAGTTGGTTAAGAGCTTGTTCAAGAGTGCGAGCTCTGAGCAACAGGTTGCCAGTTCGATTCCCACATGGGCAAGGGAGCTTCGCCCAAGGTGAGATGCCACTGAGACTGCCAACAGGTGGCAGGACGGCGCAGCTGGTGAGAGCACGTGCTCCTAACAAGGTTGCCTGTTCGAGATGGTGGGCTATACCCGCCCGCAACTAAAGACTGAACTCTGTATCTTGAGCTGAGCTGCCGCCCTGGCGGCTCAGTGGATATAGCGAGAGCTCTTGACAACAACGCTGCTGGTTCGACTCCAACATGGGATGGTGGCTATATCCACCCACAACTGATTGAACACAGCCCCTTGAGCTGAGCAGCATGACTGGACTTGGAGCTGAGCTTGCAGCACCCTCCGCAACCAAGACTGAAGGAGAACAACTTGGCTGTTCCCCTCCCCCAATTCCCCAACACTGTTCCCCTCCCCCAATTCCCCAATTAAAATCTTTAAAAAAAAAAAAGACTTGCTGGAAGTTAAAGAAAAAAAACTACACTAATCAAGACCGTGTGATATAGGTGAAAGAATAAACAAATAGATCAGTGGAATGGAATAGAAAGCCCAGAAACAGATCCTCGTAAATAATCAACTGATCTTTGACAGAGGAGGAAAGGCAATACAATGGTAAAAGGTAGTCTCTTCAACAAATGGTGCTAGAGTAACTGGACAGCCACATGCAAAAGATATAAATATTTATCTAGATATATACTTTATATCCTTTACAAAAACTAACTCAAAATGGTTTATAGATTTAAACGTAAAATGCAAAACTATAAAACTCTTAGAAGATAATAGTAAAAAACCTAAATGACTTTGGGTATGGCGATGACTTTATAGATACAACATCAACGGCACAATCAGTGAAAGAAATAATTGATAAACTGGACTTCATTAAAATTAGAAACTTCTCTGTGATGAACAGTATGAAGAAAATGAGAAGACAATCCACAGACTAGGAGAAAATATTTGCAAAAGACACATCTAATAAAGGACTATTATCCAAAATATACAAAGAACTATTGAAACTTGACAATAAGGAAACAAACAATCTGATTAAAAAATAGGCCAAAGACCTTAACAGACACCTCACTGGAGAACATATATTGATGGCAAATAGCATATAAAGGTGCCCTGCATCGTATGTTCCGGTAAATGCAAATTAAAACAGCAAGGAAATATTACTACCTACCTATCAGAATGGACAAAATCGGGAACACTGACAACATCAAATGGTGACAGGATATGGAACAACAGTAGCTCTCATTCATTGTTGGTGGGAATGCAAAATGGTATAATTACTATGGACAGTTTGGCAGTTTCTCACAAAACTAAACATACTCTTAACTATACAATCTAACAGTCATGCTCCTTAGTATTTACCTGAAGTAGCTGAAAACTTAAGTCCACACAGACATCTGCATATAAATGTTTATAGCAACTTTATTCATAATTGCTAAAACATGGAAGCACTCAAGATGTCCTTCAGTGAATGGATACATCTAGAAAATTGACTATTAATAGTTTTCAACACTAAAAGAAAGTAGTTATCAAGCCATGAAAAGACATGGAAGAACTGTAAATGTATATTACTAAGTGAAAGAAGCCAATCTGAAAAGCCTACATGTCTGTATGATTCCAACTGTCTGACATTCTAGAAAAGTCAAAACTGGAGACAGTAAAAAAATCACTGGTTGCCGGGGATTGGAAAGTGAGGGAAGGGATAAGTAGGAGGAACACGGAGTATTTTTAGGGCAATGGAAACTATATGATACTATAATGATATACGTGTCATTCATTATACATTTGTCTAACCCCATAGAATATACAACACCAAGAGTGAACCATATTGTAAGCTATGCATTTTGGGTGATTATGATGTGTTAATGTAGATTCGCCAATTATAACAAATGAACCACTCTGCTGCGGGGTTGTTGATAACTGGGGAGGCTATGCATGTGTAGGGGCAGAGAGTATATGTAATTTCTGATCAATTTTGCTACGATTTAAAACTGCTCTGAAGAAATAGTCATAATTAAAAAAAGAAATTAAATGACCATGATGCCTGTAGTTTACTCTCTCTGGTTCAGCAAAATCATATTAATAGTATCCAACAATCTCAATAACAGTAATATGCATGTGTATGTATTTGGAGAGTGTGGCAAAGCAAATGTAATGAAAGGTTCACCATTTGCAAATCCAAGTCAAGAATACAAGAGCATTCTTTTCTGTTTTCTGTAAGTCTGAAAATGTTACAAAATAAAATTATGAAGCAGAGACTATTTTAGGAAGCCACAAACTCCTAGTTCCAGAAAGCAAAGACTATGACCTAAATGGAAGCATGGAGGCCCAAAGGCAACTGCTTAGAGCAGCTGTTCTCTGCTCTTTGTCTTGGTGTTCTGAAAGGGCATGCAGACATTTAAAGTAGCCCAATATCGAGCCTTTTATTTTTAAAGTAATTCCATATTTAGTCTCAGCATACAATGACCTGCAAAGAGGTGTAAAGAAAACCAGATCATAGAAGACGGCCAAGCAGGGCCGGCCGAGTGGCGCATTGGTTAAGCGCTGGTTTTGGGATGCCAGCGGCCCCGGTTCGGATCCCACATGAGGGCCAGTGACACTGCCCTCTACAGCTAACAACAGCTCCACCTGGAGCTGGGCTGTGCGAGCCCCGGTGATGGTGTGGGCTGCAGCCCCTGCTGCAGTGGGCTGCCATAGGCTACAGTAAGTGGCCCACAGCCAGCGTGAGCGGCTGGCAGCCAAGCGTGAGCTGCCAATAGCCGCGATGAGCGACATCCGGAGGCCAGCGACCGATCTGCCTCATCCGGGAAGAGCGCAATGACGATACCGACAGTGAAGCAACATCCTCCGCAGCTAAACTGAAGAACAAGAAGACAGCAACTTGTCTGTTCCCCTTCCCCGATTCCCCAACGCTGTTCCCCTCCACCAATTCCCCAATAAAATCTTTAAAAAAAAAAAAAGAAGAAGGCCAAGCAGTGTGCAGTGGGGTAAGGCCTCCACCTTTAACCAGTGTGACACCATCGTTCCAAGGATCCTTCAAGCTGAGGAGCCCTTGCTCCCTAACCTGAAATGTATGCCTGGATAATTAAACCCCTGTGCATCAGAGTTGCTCCTTCCCCATGCTCCATGTGAAAAAAATGGGACATGATGTGTTGAAATTGGCTTATACTGCCCACACACACAATTTTATTCTTCCCAAGGTATAAAACCAACGTCTTGCAAATTAGACAGGCTTCTTACCAAGGCTCTTTCCTCTACCAAGTGTTTGATTTTGAAAGTGGGTCAGCTATGTCATTGCTGAGAAACAGGTCAGCCATCGTATATTTTAGCCCTAATGAATTCACTTCTTGCACTTGGTGATTGGGTAAATCAGTGATTAGTATGAAATACCAAATTTCAAGTCACAAGTAAGTGCCTAAGTTTTTATAAACTGTCCCTCCAGAATGGCTCTTTAATTCCTTTTTCCATTTTCACTGCTATATGTTTTACTCCTTGCCTGAACCATTACAGTGACTTCCAGATGTTTACGCCCCACTCCTGGGTCCTTCATTCTTCAAGTTTGCATCTTACTGCTGATGTTGCCACAGTCCTGACATAAATTTTGGAAATATAGCTTTGGCCTTGCTGCTCATCTGCTCAGAAATATTAGGTAGTTCTTTGTAGGGTACAGCAGTAGAGCCTGCTTCTCAGTGTACAAGTTATGATTTTCACATGCAACTTTTCCAAGTACGTTTGCTGTTGTTCTGCTACTTATTCTGTGGCCCATTTAATAAACCAGCTTAATATTCCTGGTATTTCCCCTCCTCACTCTGCCTGGAATGTCTTAACTCTTCATTTAAAACATCTCAAATTCCATTTTCCCATGAAGGCTGTCCTGATTCTTTCCAGCTGTATGGACTCTTTCTAGTGTTTGAACACTTGTAACTTTTTGTTTATTAAAACTACTGCCTCTCATATGGTACTTAAAATATTCTCCTTATTGTAAGATAAGTTTGTCCTATCTTCCTACTTTGCAGATTACTATTTCTTTAAGAGCAGTAATTGTGGATATGGTGTAGTATCATACATAGAAGTGATCTTAAATTATAAAATTTACTATAATTTGGAATGACATTGTAGAAAGACTCATTATTCCATATAAGTTTAAAGTTGTTTATTACGTTTAAACCTATAACAAATAAGGAAACCAGAGTTAATGCCACAAATAACACTATTAGCTATTTTAAGACACCGTTTAAAAAGAGTTTTTAAATGTACCTACTGAAATACATTTAAGAAAGAATATTATTGCTATGGAAGTCCAAAAATAGGTTGTTCTTTTAAGTATTAAATTTAATTAAAAAAAAAAAGATTTTATTGGGGAATTGGGGGAGGAGAACAGCGTTGGGGAATCGGGGAAGGGGAACAGACAAGTTGCTGCCCTTTTGTTCTTCAGCCTAATTTTCAGCCCACTTCACGGGCCCATGTTGGTGTTATGATCATTGCACTCTTCCTGACTGAGGCAGTCAGTCACTGGCCATTGGACGGCCTTTCACAGCAAGCTCACAGCATCTTTCGCCGGCAGCCAGCCGCTCACCCTGGCTGCCAGCCATTCACGGTAGCTCACGGCAGCCCACTGCAGCAGGGGCTGCAGCCTACGCTGCCTCCGGCCACTCATGGCAGCCCAGCTCCAGGTCGAGCTGTTGTTCACCATCTTAGCCATAGAGGGCACAGCATCACTGCCCATGTGGGAACCAAACCGGTGGCCCTGCTGCTCAGAGTTGGCACTTCCAAACCAACTCTTAATCAACTGAGCCTCTCGGCCGGCCCTAAACTTCATTTCTAATACTTCAGGATTAGAAATAGGAAAATGTTGAATTGTTCCTCCAAAAAGATATGTTAAAGTCCTAACTGTTGGTACCTGTGAGTGTGACCTTATTTGGAAATAGGGTCTTTGCAGATGTGATCAAGTTAAAATAAGGTCATACTGGATTGCAGTGGCCCTCTGATCCAATATGGCTGGTGTCCTGATAAGAGAGGAGATGCAAAAAGACACAGAGACACAAGGAAGAGTGCCAAATGAAGATAGAGACAGTGATGAGAGTGATGCTGCCACAAATCAAGAAACTCCAAGGACTCCCAGCAATCACCAGAAGCATGGGACAGCTTTTCCCTCAGAACCTCCACAAGGAACCAACCCTGCCAATACCTTAATTTCAGGTTTCTATCCTCCTGAACTGTGAGAGAATAAATTTGTTGTTTTAAGCCAAAAAACAGAAAGGAAAAAAAAAAGAAATGGGAGAATGTTAAATGTAGGCCAATTCTCAATAGTAATTTTAAGAGGTCTTGTCTTTTGTACTGTGAAATAAAAGGTGAAAACTATTATACTGGTCCTGGGAGCAGAGGCCTGGAACCTGATAGAAGCGAGCAGGCCCAGCAGCCTGTCCAGTCAATTTAGGAGTGGCAGGAGGTCCACTTACTGTGTTCAGATGCTGAAGAAATACTATTGTTTTTGTCTCATTGTATAATTAGATTTAAAAATGATACATCTAATGACAACTCCTTAAGAATACCTTTCCATCCAAGAATTGATATTTTAATATTTTTGGTCTTTTTACCTTACTATTATGATAAGATTTTAGTCCTTTTGTAGCTAGATGTTTACTATCTGTAATGAAAAACAAAAACCTTTCTTTTTCAAGTTAACGTAAAGCTTCATTCAATTTAAGTAGAACATCCCTTTAAATAATTTAATATTCCCTTCAAGAAGCAGAAGAGGGAGGAGTAAATTACAGAAGCATCCTTTAAAACTTCATTCTGGAACCAAATAAATAAAAAATGGAAAATTGTCATATGTGTGATATACATATGTGTCTTGCAGTCAGCTTTTAAGTAATTCTTACCTATCAGCATCTTCAGCTTTGAGAATAAATGCCAAGTTCATTTAGGCTGGCTGCAGTTTCCCCCTTCTACCTGGCTATTTCCTTCCTGTTCTGCAATTCCCCACTGAGGGAGGGCCACACGGGACATCTGTGGTCCCTGCACTGGAAACATAGTTCTCTTGTGGCTCTTCATGGATGCCTCAGTGGTGTTCTCCTTTGCTATTTTGACACCTGTAATACCAAGTGAATCAAGAGAATAAAATCCTGTGCACATGTGTTAGGCTGTCTCTAGAACCAACTGCTTGGGTATTACAGTTTATTTTTAGATAGTACTTGTTTTCATTGGCTTTTTCTTTGTCTTTTTTTTTTAAATGAGCTCAAATGGCACCTGGCTTTGGACATAACATTTGCCACATTTCTGCAGTTCCAGCTTTTGGTGAAAAACTCTCCAAAAGCGGCCTAAGTAAAAAGGAAAAGAATGATAAATTCTTAAATATTTCTTTGCTGTTTTCCTCTTTTTAGATTTTTTTTCATAAGAACTTAAAATTACTTTTTAAAGATGTCTTTTTAAATCTGCCATTTTAGTGAGAACTCTGTTAAAAAAAATAGACTTTATTTTTTAGAGCAGCTTTAGGTTCTCAGCAAAATTAATCAGGAGATACAGAGATTTTCCATATACCCTGTTTCCACACATACATAGCCTCCCTCATTCTCAACATCCGCTATCAGAGGTGCATTTTTAACAATTGATGAACCTACATTGATTCATCATTATCATCCAAAGTCTGTAGTTTACATTAGAATTCATTCTTGGTGTTGTGCATGCTATAGGTTTGGACAAATTTACAAACTTACAAAAATGTGTAAATTTATATATATACATCCATATTTTTTTTTTAAGATTTTATTAGGGAATTGGCGGAGGGGAACAGCATTGGGGAATCGGGGAAGGGGAACAGACGAGTTGCTGTCTCTTTGTTCTTCAGTCTAATTGCGGAGGACGTTGCTTCACTGGCCCATGTTGGTATCGTCATTGCGCTCTTCCCAGATGAGGCAGATCGGTCGCCGGCCTCTGGATGGTCGCTCACCGCGGCTATTGGCAGCTTGTGCTGGCTGCCAGCCACTCATGCTGGCTGCCAGCCACTCACTGTAGCCTATGGCAGCCCACTGCAGCAGGGTCTGCAACCCACACCATTGCCGGGGCTCGCGCAGCCCAGCTCTGGGTGGAGCTGTTAGCTGTAGAGGGCAGTGTCACTAGCCCTCATGTGGGATCCAAACCCGGGCCGCTGGCATCCCAAAACCAGCTCTTAACCAATGCACCACTCGGCTGGCTTTATATCCATATTTTTAAGGTAGTGTTTTCTGGTGGCTTAATATAATAGAATCTAACCTATTATTAGAGTTATCATAAAATATTCTCTTAAATGTTTGGACTATTGGTAAAGGGTTTATGGCCTAGTCAACATTTCCTGTTAGATTTTTATTCAATGGAAAAATATATGTTTTTTAAAAGTTTAAGAGGTAGTGAAAAATGTCTCAAATACAAGATGTTGTAAATGGGATCTAGCCAGGGGAATAAAGGAACTTTTGAACTGAAGACCAATATCCAAATTTATTTAATTAACTTGTGAAGGAAATCTACATTTTATGAGAAGTTGCATTTTTAAGATACAGTATATCAGCAAATATATAAGTAAATGTTACTATAAAGAAATATTTTTTAATTACATTGAAACTGTGAGAGTTTTGTTTATACTGTCAGACTTATGCTGAATTTACAAACCACAAGATTATAGGCCTGAAAATCTCACAAACTATAAAGCACAAGCATTTCTATTAAGTGGCATGTCACTATATATGGACCTTACTATGACTGTTAGGATATGAGATAAATTGAGACCCTCCTCCCTTTACACAAGCATGTAAGACTTCCCAAGTCCATGGTTTCTTTCACTTTAACTTGACAGAAATTTACTTGTCCTGCCAGTGTTTAGGAGTGAAGTGAAATGCTTCTTGTTTTTTAGTCCACCTTTGAAAAAAGTTGCATCTTTTAATAGAGTGTTCATTTTCAAGATCTGTCCATGATTTATGTTTCACTCCAATGAAGGGAAAGTGACATAGGGTTATGGGTGATTATTGTACTTTTCTCCATGATGAGACAGAGCCATCCTAGTAAATCTTTTGGGTTGTAGTAATTTTCTAAAGTTACCTTTTGGAATCTTATCTTGCTATCTTGTTTGTTGATTGTATAGACCAAGGATCTGATCAAAATAAATAACATGGTAGCAATACCACCACCAAGCACTGTGCATTTTAGAGCTTATATATCTGCAGGATCCTTATAAATGCTTAGTTACACATGTCAAGGAATTGACCTGGCTTTTCCTAAATAAGCATTTTATTGTACTAGTATTGCATCCAGATCAGTTGGAACTTGGCCAGCTGAGACTTTCACCTCACTTTCTTTCCCTGTCCTCCTTGATGATACAGGCATCATTTAAAAGCATTTAAGTAAAAGGTGGTATAATCCATACAGAGATATGTGTAAGCTTCTTTTTTTTTTCCATTAAGATATAATTAACATACCATAAAAGTCAACATTATAAAGTATATAGTGATTTTTAATTATATTCATAGAGTTGTACAACCATCACCACAATCAGCTGTAGAACATTTTTACCACCCTAAAAGGATATCTCATACCCATTAGCAGTTACTTTTCATTGCCCAAAAGTCCTCAGCACTAGAGAAGCATTTGTCTACTTTCTGTCTCTATGGATTTGCCTTTATTGGAAATTTTATATAAATGGAATCATTCAATATATATATCGTCTTTTGTATAGTTTCTTAGTAGAGTAGTAAGGTTTATCCTTGTTGTAGCATATATCAGTACTTCATTCCTTTTTTTGGCCCAATAATATAACATTACATGGAACACGTTTTGTTTATTCTTTTATCTGTTGATGGACATTTAGATTGTTTTAATTTTTTTAATATCAATTATGGTGCTACGGATATTTGCGTATAAGTTTTTTTTTTTAATTAGTTTCAGGTGTACAACACAGTGCAATAGTTACACATTTTACCCCTCAAAGTGACAACCCCCCACCCCCAATACACCACCCCACTCCCCCCCATATCATATATATCTATTACTCTTCCTCTGACTCTCTTCCACAGTATAATCCACATCCTGTGACTATCTATATATATTCAATTACAGTAGGTATACCACCTCCGCTTTAGTAATACAGTGCAGTGAGCAAACCTCTACTCCATCCATGAAGTGGTCTCCCTAACAAGACCTATGATCATCTGACATTCCACAGAATATTTACAACATTATTAATTATATTCCCCAAACTGTTTTTCCTATCCCAGTAGCAATATTGTAGTTGCCTATTTTTGCTGTCTAATCCCTTCCCCTTCTCCCTCATCCCCATTCCTTTCCCAATTAGCAACCCTGATTTTTCCTCTATATCTGTGAGACATTTTCTGTTTACTTTGCTCATTCATACAGTTTTTCAGATTCCACATATGAGTGAGATCATATGGTATTTGTCCTTCTCTGACTGACTTATTTCACTCAACATTATAGTCTCTAGGTCCATCCATATCGTTGCAAATGGCACGATTTCATTCTTCCTTATAGCGGAGTAATACTCCATTGTATAAATATACCACAGTTTCTTAATCCAGTCATCTACCAATGGGCATTTTGGTTGTTTCCAAGTCTTAGCTGTTGTAAATTGTGCTGCTATGAACATCGGGGTGCATAACTTTTTTTGAATAAGTGTCTTGGTTTTTTCAGGATAAATACCTAGGAGTGGAATTGCTGGGTCAAACGGTAGCTCTATTTCCAGTTCTTTGAGATACCTCCATACTGACTTCCATAGTGGCTGCACCAATCTGCAGTCCCACCAACAGTGCAGCAGGGTCCCCTTTTCACCACAGCCCCGCCAGCACTTCTTGTTTGTTGATTTGTTGATGATAGCCATTCTGAGTGGAGTGAGGTGGTATCTCATGGTGGTTTTTATTTGCATTTCCCTAATGACCAGTGAGGTTGAACTTTTTTTCATATGCCTGTTGGCCATCTGTATGTCCTCTTTAGAGAAATGTCTCTTCATATCTTCTGCCCATTTTTTAATTGGGTTGTTTGTTTTTTTGGTGTTGAGTTTCATGAGTGTTTTATAAATTTTGGATATTAACCCCTTATCAGATATATCGTTGGCAAATATATTCTCCCATTCAGTAGGCTTCCTTTTTGTTTTATTAATGGTTTCCTTTGTTGTGAAAAAACTTTTAAGTCTGATATAATCCCATATGTTCATTTTTTCTTTGACTTCCCTTGCCCGTAGGGATGTATCAGTAAACACATTGCTCCGGGTAATGTCTGCAAATGTACTCCCTATATTTTCTTTTAGGATTTTTATGGTTTCAGGTCTTACATTTAAGTCTTTAATCCATTTTGAATTTGTTCTTGTATAAGGCGTAAGGAGATGATCCAGTTTCATTTTTTTGCATGTGTCTGTCCAATTTTCCCAGCACCATTTATTGAATAGACTATCTTTACTGCAGTGTAAATTCTTGCTTCCCTTGTCATAGATTAACTGTCCATAAATGCTTGGATTTATTTCTGGGCTCTCTGTTCTGTTCCACTGATCGATGTGCCTGTTTTTATGCCAATACCAAACTGTCTTGATTACTGTGGCCTTATAATAGGTTTTGATGTCTGGTAGCGTGATCCCCCCGACTTTGTTCTTATTTCTCAGAATTGCTGAGGTTATTCTGGGTCTTTTATGATTCCATATAAATTTTAGGATTATATTTTCTATTTCTGTGAAAAATGCCCTTGGTAGTTTGATAGGAATTGCATTGAATCTATATATTGCTTTAGGCAGTATGGACATTTTAACTATATTAATTCTTCCTATCCATGAGCATGGTAGGTGTTTCCATTTATTTGTATCTTCTATGATTTCTTTCTTCCGTGTCTTATAATTTTCTGAGTACAGATCTTTCACTTCTTTGGTTAAATTTATTCCTAGGTATTTTATAGTTCTTGACACAATTGTAAATGGGACAGTTTTCTTAATTTTTCTTTCCATTAGTTTATTATTGGTATATGCAAATGCCACTGATTTCTGAACATTGATTTTATATCCTGCTAATTTACTGAATTCGTCTATCAGTTCCAATAGTTTTTTGATGGAGTCTTTGGGGTTCTCTATATACAGTATCATGTCATCTGCATATAATGACAATTTTACTTCTTCCTTGCCAATTTGGATGCCTTTTATTTCTTTTTGTTGTCTGATTGCTGTGGCTAGAACTTCCAGCACTATGTTGAATAAAAGAGGAGAAAGTGGACAGCCTTGTCTTGTTCCTGATCTTAAGGGGAATGGTTTTAGCTTTTCCCCATTGAGTATGATGTTAGCTGTAGGTTTATCATATATGGCTTTTATTATGTTGAGATATGATCCCTGTATTCCCACTTTGCTAAGGGTTTTTAACATAAATGGCTGTTGGATTTTGTCAAATGCTTTTTCTGCATCTATTGAAATGACCATGTGATCTTTATCCTTCATTTTGTTGATGTGGTGTATCACATTAATTGATTTACGGATGTTGAACCAGCCTTGCGCACTGGGGATGAATCCCACTTGATCATGATGTATGATCTTCTTAATATATTGCTGAATTCTGTTTGCTAATATTTTATTGAGAATATTTGCATCTATATTCATCAGGGAGATTGGCCTGTAGTTTTCCTTTTTTGTGATGTCTTTATCTGGTTTTGGAATCAGGGTGATAGTGACTTCATAAAAAGAGTTTGGGAGGCTTCCCTCCTCCTGGATTTTTTGGAATAGTTTGAGAACAATAGGTGATAGTTCTTTTTTGAATGTTTGATAAAATTCACTTGTGAAGCCATCTGGTCCAGGGCTTTTGTTTTTTGGGAGCTTGTCAATTACTGATTCAATTTCCTTGGTAGTAATCAGGGTATTTAGATTTTCTGTTTCTTCTTGCGTTAGCTTTGGAAGGTTGTATGCTTCTAGAAAATTATCCATTTCTTCCAGATTGTCAAATTTGTTGGCATATAATTGCTCATAGTAATTTCTTAGAATTTTTTGTATTTCTGTGATGTCTGTAGTGCTTTGCGCTCTTTCATTCCTGATTTTGCTAATTTGAGTCCTCTCTTTTTTTTTTTGATGAGCCTGGCTAGAGGTTTGTCAATTTTGTTTATCTTCTCAAGAAACCAGCTCTTGGTTTCATTGATCTTTTGAATTGTTTTTCTGTTCTCTGTATTGTTTATTTCTGCTCTGGTCTTTATTATCTCCTTTCTTGTACTCCCCTTGGGCCTCTTTTGCTGTTCTTTTTCCAGTTCCCTTAGGTGTAAGGATAACCTGTTGATTTGAGATTTTTCTTCCTTCTTTAGGTAGGCTTGCACTGCTATAAACTTCCCTCTTAGGACTGCTTTCACAGCATCCCAGAGATTTTGGGTCGTGGTGTTTTCATTATCGTTTGTCTCGAGGTATCTTTTGATTTCCTCCTTGATCTCATTTGTGACCCACTCACTATTTAATAGCATATTGTTTAGCTTCCATTTATTTGTCAGATTCCCGGATTTCTTCTTATAATTGATTTCTAGTTTCATAGCATTGTGGTCAGAGAATACAGTTGAAATGATTTCAGTCTTCTTAAATTTATTGAGACTTGTTTTGTGGCCTAACATGTGGTCTATCTTAGAAAATGTTCCATGTGCACTTGAAAAGAACATATATTCTGTAGCTTTGGGATGAAATGCTCTGAAAATGTCTGTTAAATCCAGCTGGTCTAATGTGTCATTTAAGGTCGCTGTTTCCACATTGATTTTCTGTTTGGAGGATCTGTCCATTAGTGACAGCGGGGTGTTGAAGTACCCTACTATGATAGTGTTAGTGTTGATCTCTGTCTTTATGTCTGACAATATCTGTTTTATATATTTAGGGGCTCCTATGTTAGGTGCATAGATGTTTACTAGAGTTATGTCCTCTTGTTGGATCGATCCCTTCATTACTATGAAGTGTCCTTCTTTATCCTTTGTTATATTCTTCAATTTAAAGTCCATTTTATCTGATATAAGTATCGCTACTCCAGTTTTTTTCTCAGTACCATTTGCATGAAATATTTTACTCCATCCCTTTACTTTCAGCCTGTATGAGTCTTTGGATCTGAGGTGAGTCTCTTGTATACAGCATATGCTGGGGTCTTGCTTTCTTATCCATTCAGCCACGCTATGTCTTTTTATTGGAGCATTTAATCCATTTACATTTAATGTGATTATTGATATGTGTGTATTTATTGCCAGTTTGTTATTTGTGTTCCTGGTCTTTCATAGGTTGTTTTTCTCTTCTACTTAAAGAAGCCCTTTTAGCATTTCCTGCAAAGCTGGCTTGGTGGTAATGAATTCCCTTAACTTATTCTTTTCTGCAAAGCTCCTTATCTCCCATTCGATTTTAAATGATAACCTTGCTGGATACAGCAATCTTGGTTGTAGGCCTTTATTTTTCATCACTTTGAAAACCTCCTGCCACTCCCTTCTGGCCTGCAAAGTTTCTGTAGAAAAGTCAGCTGATAATCTTATGGGGGTACCCTTGTAAGTAACTTGCTTCCTTTCCCTTGCTGCTTTAAGGATTCCGTCTTTGTCCTTAACCCTTGCCATTTTCACTAGAATGTATCTTGGAGTGGGCCAGTTTGGAATCATCCTGGTTGGAACTCTCTGCACTTCTTGGGCTTGTATTTCAATGTCCTTTGCCAGGTTAGGGAAGTTTTCAGACATTATTACTTCAAATATATTCTCAATGCCTTGCTCCCTCTCTTCTCCTTCTGGTACTCCAATGACCCGGGGGTTATTGCGTTTGATGTTGTCCCCCAGCTCTCTTAAACTATTTTCCATGTTTTTCATTCTCTTTTCTTTTTGTTGTTCCGCATGGGTGATCTCTGCTATTTTGTCTTCTAAGTCACTGATACGATTTTCTGCTTCATCCAATCTGCTAGTGATTCCATCAAGTTTGTTATTTAATTCAGTAATTGTGTTCTTAAGTTCTAGCTGGTTGCTTTTCATGATTTCTCTATCCTTCTTTATATTTTCATTAATTTCCTTGAACATTCTAATAATCAGTGTTCTGAACTCTGTCTCCGATAGGTTGGTTACCTCTATTTCCTCTATTTCCACTGATTCAGGAAGTTTCTTCTGTTCTTTTATTTGTGTTATGTTTCTTTGTCTCCCCATTCTGGCTTACTCTTTGTGTTTGCTTCAATATAACAGATAGATCCCCCAGATTTCTCAGTCTTTTCTGGGTAAACTTATGTGGTATGTGTCCTTTTTATTTGAATTACTCAGTCTCCCTGTTCTCCTGTGCTTGTATTTGAGGTGTTCCTTGTGTCGTGCATCCTCACTTGTTGAAGTTTTAGTTTTGATTACTTTTGGTTTGTCAGTAGGTGGGATTGACTCCCAGATTTATTAGCTGTGAGAATCAGCAGTGTCTGCAGTTTATGAGCTGCTGTGAGAGGTTTGACCCCTCTGATGAAACTTGGACCCTATGGGTCCTAGTACCTGTAGCAACTTCCTTTTGGGTGTGACTCTTGTATGTCAAATCCAGAAATGCTCTGGTTTTATCTAAAGTTGGCCTCCGGGTATGATGATTCTTGTGTCTGTTTGTTTGGACCCACTGCTGCAGAGTGATTTTAGAGCATAACAGATCAACAAGAACAACCTCCGCAGCCACCAAAGGAAACCAAATGCTCGCACAAGTTAAAAAAAACCAACCATCAAACTACAGTCAACTTGTACAGAAATATCAATCATACTAATGAAGAAAACAAACAAACAAAACAAAAACCACACACTCAATAATAACAGAAGAGGAAACAAAATAAAATACAATATCCTAAAATAAAAAATAGAATAAACATGAGAAACCGATTAGCTATACCTAAAAAAAAAAAAATAAAAATAAACTAAAATAATAATTAAAAAAGTAAGAAAAATTAAAAAAATAAAATTTGCAGAAAAAAGGAAAAGAGGAAAAGTATAGCAGTGAGAAGAATGAATAAAATAAGAGAGAAAGTGAGGGTGGGGAAAAAAGAAAAAGAAAAGAAAAAAAGAAAAAAAAAATATATATATATATATGTCTACACACCCATATATATGGACATATATTCAGCTATATACACCTATATATATGCCTATATTAAAAACTACAATATGATTAGAATGAAATAGAAATAAAAACCAAAAACAACCAAGATAAGCAGCCAATAAAGGGAAAACAAAACAAAATAACACCAAACAAACCAAAAATACCCGTGCCGGTCTAGGCTAAAGTCCACCAAGCTCTCTTCAGTTTGTCTGCTGTACAGAAATTCCTGTGCGTCTTGTGGGAACAGTAAGCCATCTGATGCCTAGCGTGATCCTGGCCCTGCAGGTTTGCTGTACTTGAGTGTGGTTGTGACGTGTGATTGGTGGTGTTTACAAAGTCACTGCCTTTTTGCTTTTGCCTGTCCCAAGACAGGCCGCACCCCCAAAGGCTCAATGGGTGTCTCTGGGCACCCTTTCTGTTAACAGCTGTGGAGAATTAAAGAATTCCTCACTACCAAAAGCCTGCTGCTAAGAATCTGTTAATTAGTGCCTCAGCAGGTGAACCTGCCCTGCCTCCCAAGCCTTGCCTAAAGGTGGGGGCGGGGTAGGTAGTCTCACTCTGCAGCCTTTACTGGGTGGAAATTCTCAACCCCCTGCAGGTCTGGATATCTTCCTAGTCTGCCCCTATTGCTCCATTCAGGAGTCAGTTTAAGACTGACTTGGCCGGGGCCAAAGTTTGTGGGAGTGGGTGCGTTATTTTTTTTTTTTTTTTTGCTTTCTGTTCAAGAGTAGAAAAAGGGGAAAAAAATAAAAAAACATAAAAATAAACAAAGCCACAGTTCCAACACTGTTTTAAGCTAAGGCCTTTGCCTCTTATGGTCCAGCGGTGCTCCTGCTGCTCTCCCAAAGAGACTGCTGGGTTTTAAGGGACTGCGCACCCCCTGCCCCGAGGCTCAGATCCCCGCTCCGTCTCTTGGGGACCTGCGTCTCCATCCGGCGCGCTGCTTGTCCGAGCGAGTCTTCTTTTTCCCCTGCTCCTGGGTTTCAGGCTTCTGCCTCGGAGCCGGCGCACGCCCGCGCAGATCTCCTGCTGCTCTCCCAAACGGTCTGCCGGGAGTTAGGGGACTGCTTGCACCGTGCCGCGTGGCTCCGATCCCCACTCCATCTCTCCGGGACCTGCGAGTCCAGCCGATGCGCTACGTCTCCTCAGGCGAGTCCTCTTTTTTCCCCTGCTCCCAGGTTTCAGGCTTCTGCACTCCGCAGGACCCAGTGGGCACAGAGACTGATCCCTGAACCGGGAGGGTGCAGGGACTGATCTTGCCCTGTCGCTGCGGGGCTCTGCACCCTGCTTCCTGGGGACCCGGCGAGCCGTGGGTGCAGCTTGTACCTCTGCACAGTCGTCTCCTCTCTCTCCTCCCGCACTTGCCCGGCCTGAGGCTTCTGCCTCAGACTGCAAACCAACGCGCTCTTGCTGAACTCTAGGTGGGCCGCGGGCCGTAGGGAGCGAGCCGGGGCAACACTCACCATGACTCAGTAGCCACGGGTGCGGGCTACACCTCACGCGTCTCTCCGCCTTCTTCCCCTACTCGCCCGGCCTGACCACCTTCCAGCAATCCTTGTGTGGAACTCTTAGTTGCTCTGTGTGATGAGTAGATGTCTCTTTGAAGCGTATTAGAAGTTCAAATTGTAGGTATTTCCAGGGGAGGTTTCATGGAGCCCTCCTCACAGCCGCCATCTTGACCCTCCCCCAAGGTACCTGTGTATAAGTTTTTATGTTAACATATTTTTTTCATTTCTCGTGGGTATACACCTGGAAGTAAAATTGCTAGGTCATATGGCAATTCTGTGTTTAACATTTTGCTGATCTGCCAAATTATTTCCCAAAGTTATACACCATTTTATATTTTATTAGCAATGTGTGAGCATACCAATTTCTCCACAACCTCACCAACACTTGTTATTGTTTTTTTGATAATGAGCATCCTATTAGATATGAAATAGTATTTCATTGTAGTTTTGATTTGCATTTCCCAAATGACTCATGATTTTGAGTATCTTTCCATATTGTTCTTTCTCATTTGTATATCTTTGGACAAATGCCTATTCATGACCTTCGTGTATTTTTTAGTTAGGTTATATTTGTTTTATTATGGAGTTGTAAGAGGTCTCTATATAGTCTGGATTCAAGTCTCTTATTAGATATATGTTCTGCAAATATTTTCTACCATTCTGTTGTGTGTTGTCTTTTCACTTTGATAGTGTGCTTCGAAGCAAAAACATTTTTAATTTTGGTAACATCCAAATTATCTATTTTTTTCTTTGTTTCTTGGACTTTTGGTGTCATATTTAAGAAGCGATTGCCTAATCCAAGGCTATGAAATTTATTCTTATGTTTTTTGTGTGTTTTTTTTTAAAGTTTTGTGAGCCAACCATGTGGCGTGGTGGTTAAGCACTGGCTTGGGAAGCCAGCGGCCCCAGTTTGGGTCCCACATATGAGGGTCAGTGACACTGCCCTCAAAAAAAAAATAAAAAATAAAAATAAAAAGTTTTGTAATTTTAACTCTTACATTTAGGTCTGTGATCCATTTTGAGTTATTTTTTGTATGTGGGGTGTAAAAACGTGTTCAAATTCATCCTTTTGCCTGTGGACAAACAGTTGTCCCGTACCATATGTTGAAAGATTATTCTTTCCCTATTGACTTTTCTTGGAAACCTTGTGGAAAATCAGTTGACCAAAAACAAGGGTCATTTCTTTTTCATTTATTTATGTATGTGTTCAATAGCCATTTTGATCTATATGTCTATCTTGATGAGAGTACCACCATGTCTTGATTACTATAGCTTTGATTACTGTAGTAAGTTTTGAAATTGGAGAGTGTGAGTTTTCCAACTGAAGCCCTTTACTCAACATTCAGGAACCCAATAGGGCTGTCCCCTATCACCTCTGCTTTTCAACATAGTATTGGAAGTCCTAGCCAGAGCAATTACGAAAGAGAAATAGAAAGCATACAAATTGAGAATGAAGAAGTTAAATTGTCACTTTGCAGATGACATAATACTATATATAGAAAACCCTAAGGACTCTACCACAAACCTATTAGAGGCAATAAACGAATACTGTAAAGTTCCCGGCTACAAAAATCAACATACAAAACTTCCATTGCATTCCTATATACTAGCAATGAAACCTCAGAAAAGAAATTTTTTTTAAAAATTCCTTTTGCAGTTGCAACAAAAAGAATAAAATACCTAGGAATAATCTTAACCAAGGATGTGAAAGACCTATATGCTGAAAACTATAAGATAATTTTTTTTTTCTTTGAAGGCAGTGTCACTGGCCCTCATATGTGGGACCCGAACCAGGGCCAGCACTTAACCACCGTGCCACTCAGCTGGCCCTAAGATAATTTTTTTAAGAAATTGTAAAAGACACAAAGAAATGGAAAGACATTGAAATTGAAAGACATTGAAATTCAATTTCAATGGAAATTGAAAAAGACACAAAGAAAGAATCAACATAGTTAAAATGGCCATATTACCCAAAGCAATATACAGATTTAATGCAATCCCCATGAAAATCCCGATGGCATTTTTTAAAGAAATAGAACAAAAATTCATCAGATTTGTATGGAACCACAAAAGACCCCGAATAGCCAAAGCAATATTAAGAAAAAAGAATAATGCTGTAGGTATCATACTCCTTGATTTCATCTTGTACTACAGTGTAACAGCCATCAAAACAGTATGGTATTGGCAGCAAAACAGACACACAGACCAATGCAGTACAACTGAGAATCCACAACTAAACCCACATAAATATGGACTGATAATTTTCAACAAAGGAGCCAGAAACATACAATGGAAAAAAGATAGACTCTTCAGTAAATGGTGCTGGGAGAATTGGAAACCACGTGCAAAAGAATGAAACTAGACTGCTATCTGTCACCATGTACCAAAATCAACTCAAAGTGGATCAAAGACCTGAAACAATAAGCTGCTTAGAAGAAAACATGGGTACTAAACTTATGGGTCTTGGATTCAAGGAGCATTTTATGACTTTGACCTCAAAATCAAGGGAAATAAAAGCTAAAATCAATGAATGGGACTATATCAAACTAAAAAGCTTCTGCACAGTAAAAGAAAACATCGACAAAATAAAGAGGCAGCCAACCGAATGGGAGAAGATTTCTGCAAACAATACCTCTGATAAGGGGCTAATATCCAAAATATAGAAGGATCTCATACAACTCAACAACAAAAAACAAACACTCCAATTAAAACATGGTCAGTGGGGGGACCAGGGGAGTGGCTCAGTTGGTAAAGAGTTGGCTTAGAGCACATGCTCTGAGCAACAGGGCCCCCCGTTCAATTCCCACATGGGCCAGTGAATGCTGCGCCCTAGCTGAGCTGCAACTGAGCTGCCAACAGGTGGCAGGATGGCTCAGCTGGTGTAACAACAAGATTGCCTGTTCAGTGGTGGGCTATGCCCACCTGCAACTAAGACTGAACTCAGCACCTTGAGCTGAGCTGCCGCCGGGATGGCTCAGTGTGTAGGGTGTGCGCTCTTAACAACAAAGCTGCCGGGTTCACTCCTGTGTGGGATGGTGGCTATGCCTACCCGCAACTAAGACTGAACTCAGTACCTTGAGTTGAGCTGCCGCCTGGATGACTCAGAGGATAGAGCATGCGCTCTTAACAACAAGGCTGCTGGTTTGACTCACTCATGAAAAGGTGGCTATGCCCACCCGCAACTAAGATTGAACACAGCACCCTGAGCTTAGATGCCATGAGCTGCCACCAGGAAGCCAGATGGCGACTGACGCCCTCCACAACGAAGACTGAAAAACAACATCTTGGCTGGTCCCCTTCCCCAATTCCCCAACAATGTTCCCCACCCCTAATTCCCCAATAAAATCTTTTAAAAAAAAAAAATGGTCAGAACACCTGAATAGACATTTCTCCAAAGAGGACATACAGATGACCAATACATATGAAAAAGTGCTCAACATCACTAATCATCAGAGAAATGCGAATAAAAACCACAATGAGATATCACCTCATACCCTCATGAGGTGAGAAAAAGGAACCCTCATAGACTGGTGGGAATGTTGGTACAGCTGCTATGGAAGGCAGTGTGGAGATTCCTCAAAAATTTAAAAATAGAATTACCATATGACCCAGCAATCCCTCTATTGGGTATCTACGAAAAAAATCTGAAAACATCTCATAATGATACATGTACCCTGATGTTCATTGCAGCTTTATTTACAGTGGCCAAGACATGGAAACAACCAAAGTGTCCTTCGATAGATGATTGGATAAAGAAGTTGTGGTTGATATATATATACACACACACACACACACACTATGGAATACTATTCTGCCATATGAAAAATGAAATAGTGCCATTTGCAACAACATGGATTGATCTTGAGATTATAATGCTAAGCAAAATAAGTCAGACAGAAAATATCGATAATCATGTGATTTCACTGATATGTGGTATATAAAACTGAAAACAACAAAAGAACAAGAAAAGCAAATGAAGAAACAAATCTCATAGACACAGACAATAGGTTAGTGGTTACCAGAGGGTTAGAGGTAGGAGGTGGTAGATGAGGGTATAGTGGATCACATATATAATGATGGAAAGAGAACTGACTCTGGGTGGTGAACACACAATGTGATATATAGATGATGTATTACAGAATTGTACACCTTAAATCTATGTAACTTTGCTAACAGTTGTTACCCCAATAAACTTTAATTAGAAAAAAAAAGTGTGAGTTTTCAAACTTTGCTCATCGTTTTAAATATTGCTTTCACTATTGTATAGCCCTTGCATTTCCATATGAATTTTAGAATCAACTAGTCAGCTTCTGCCAAAAGGCTAGATGGGATTTCATAGGGATTGTATTAAATCTTTAGATCAGTTTGGAAGGTATTGCTATCTTAACAATATTAAGTCTTCTGATTTGTGAATAATGAGTATGTTTCCATTTATTTAAGAATTCTTTAATTTCTCTTATATTTTGTAGTTTTCAGAGTACAGATTTTCACTATATTTATTCCTGAGCATTTTACTTTTTGATGCTATTGCAAATGAAGTTTTTGTTGTGAATTTCATTTTCACATTATCCGTTGGAAATGTATAGATTTTTAAAACTAATCCTGTATCCTCCAAACTTGCTAAACTCATTTATTACTCTTAATAGTTTTTTAGAGGATTCCTTAAGATATACAAGATTATTCCATCTTCAAATAGGGAATTTTACTTCTTTCCTACCAATCTGAGTGCATTTCATTCTCTTTTCTTTCTTTTCCTTAACCATTTTTCTCTGTTTGAACCTACAGTATAATGTTGAATAGAAGTAGGAAGAGCAAACATCTTTATCCTTTTCTGTATATTAGTGAAAAATGTATTCACCCTTTAAGAAAGATGCTAGTAGAAGGCTTCTCATAGATTCCTTTTATGAGATTGAGGAAGTTCTCTTGTATTCCTAGTTTGTTGAGTGTTTTTGTCATTAAAATGTGTTGGGTTTTATCAAATACCTTTTGTGTGGTTTTTGTTCTTTTGATTGTGTGGTTTTTATTCTGTTGATATGGTTATATTACATTATTTTTTTCAGATGTTGAAACAACTTAGTATTCCTGAGATAAATCCTACTTACTCATGGCGTATAATTCTTTTAGTATGTTGCTGGATTCAGTGTACACCTATTTTGCTGAGTGGGTTTACATCTATATTCAAAAAAGATATTAGTATGTAGTTTTATTTTCTTGAAATGTCTTTAACTTTGATATGAGGTTAACATGGCTGTCATAATTTTAACACCTCAGTGCTGGTCCCTCAGGCTGGGGAAGGGGTTGGGCAGTGACTCCCCTGACCACCACCTGGAATGCTTCATCCTGGACCTCCTACAGGGCATGCTCCACTAAAGATGTTCATTTGGATCTCCCATGGGTCACCTAAGTCCTATGCCTCCACATGGTATGCATAGACCTCTTCCACTGATGCACATTTGTAGATAACACTGGCCCTCCAAGACTTTATGGCTACCAGTGGGTGCTCCTTCCACAAAAACCACTCCCTTACCCCCAGTTCCCATCATGGCCCACTTTGAGGCCCTCTCCCTCAGTAATACTCAATCCTCTTTCCTCCTATTATATCCTCCCAATATCTTTTAAATTCCTTGGGCCAATCAGAGTTGCTGTAGCTCCCTGGGGCTAAGGCACTAATCACTTTCAGGTCTTTTTTTTTTGATAAATCTAATATTTTTACAGGACATTCTGGTTTTGTTTTCTGTCTTGTTCCTAAGTGTTTTGCAAGTGCACACACACAAAAAATAAAACTAAACTTGTTTAAAATATTTTTGTGATGCTCGAATTAGAAAATTTTTAATGAATAAGTGTCATTTACATGACATGAGAGAAAATTATTTGTCATGCTGTAAATATAATGATATTCTTACACAAAAGTAAAGATTGTAATCTGACCCTTAGAAGCAAGAATAGCTTTACATTTCTAAATAAAGGAACAACACGAAAGTTGAAAAATGTGATAATCACTGATCCATTTGTGAGTTCTGGTCAAGATGTCAGAGTAGGTAAACGCTGTGCTCACCTCCTCCCATGACCACATCTAAATTATGAAACAGTCAACCTGGATACTAGCCGAACAGAACTGAAATAACTAAGAGTATAAAGAAGAAGCCACATTGAGACTGGTAAGAGGAGCAGAAACTCAAAACGGGCTTATCCCACACCCACATGTGATGGTTGATGATGGGGAGTGATATCTTGGCTGTAGATGTCCCCCATGAAGAGTGAGGGTTCCTGGCCAGACACCGGGCTCTCCACCCCAGAGTTCCAGTGCCAGGAAAAGGAGTCCCCACAACATCTGGCTATGAAAATAAGTGGGAATTCTATCCAGGATGACATGGAATGGTGCTCGAGTTTCAGGCATCCCTTTAAAGGACCCTCACACATACTTAAAAATATTCATCCTAAGCTCCAGTGAAGGGACAGCAGCTCAAAAGGCACCAGAGATATACACAAAGAAACTGAATTATATGGCTGCAGGGACAGCTGCCATAGTTCCTAAATAAACCAGAAAAAGAACAGCAAAGCCCAGAGTAGAACGAAGGAAATAATAAAGATCAGAGAGGAAATAAATGAAATAATGTCTAAAAAAAAGAATACAAAACATCAGTGAAACTTGAGTGAGTTCTTTGAAAAGATAAACAAAAATGGATAAATCTTTAACCAGAGTCATCAAGAAAAAGAGAACCCAAAAAATTTGATCAAAAATGAAAGAGAAGTGCCAACTGATACCACAGAAATATAAAGGATTATAAGAAAATATTACTCAGGCGGCCTCAAAACCTGAATGTGCAATTACCTGGTGAACACCACTCACCCCATCCTGGTTACTATCTGAGACCTCACCCCAACCAACTCAAGTACCACCTGAGGCTCTTTCAGCAGCTGTGCCTCATGGGCAGCTGGCCTCCACCATAGCTACAGACTATTTAAAAAACTTTCCAAGGTCCACAGAGCCCAGGCAGGTAGATAACTGTGGGGCCCCAAGCCTGCCAATGATGCCAGTTATGAATCTGCATTAACGTGGTGAACACTGCTCACCTCACCGTGGTGACTCCCTAAAACTCTGCCCCTGCCCCACCGAACTCTCCTACAGCTTGATACTCTTTCAGTGGCTGAGCATTAATGGCAGCTGGTCTCAGCTGTGCTGCAGATTTCCCAAAAAACTCTCAAAGGGTCCTCATGTCCCACATAGGTAGAAGCTAGCCTTGGAGTGCCCTCTGCCTCTTGCTGAGCAGCCCCAATCCTGGCAACAGTGGCAGTCAGCTTTGGGTCACAGCATGGCCTCTCCCACATGCCTCTGGGCCCAGCACAGCTACCAACTGCAAATCACTCTATAATGCCTACCAGGTGGCCCTAGGCCAGGCATTGGCAGTGGCTGACCTTTCCTGCACCAGAGCCCCACCTAAGAGGCCCAAGAACTAACACACCCAGTGACTAGCATCAGACCACAACAGAGTACCACCCAATTAGATCCACCAATGGCGCACCTAAATGGTGGTTTCAGCAGGCACTATAGTCCTGTTGGCGCAAATCCTGCTCTGTGAGGTCAATTCCTACCCAGGAACTCATCTAGTGTGGTTGTGCCCAATCATCACAGCAAATCAGCCAGAGGGTCAAATCCACTTCCACCCCCCACTGTGGTGCCAACAGCAATCAAGACTCAACTACAACAAGAGGGCACAGAGTGCACTCCAGGGAAACTCCTAGAGCACCTGGCTCAGTCGACCAGAGACTGTGCCACTGGGCCCCACAGGACAGCTACTACATAATGCCACCCTGCCAAGACTGGGAGATATAGCAGATCTACCTAATAGATAGAAACAAATACACAGAGGCATCCAAAATGAGGAGACAAAGAAACATGTCCCAAAGGAAGGAACAGGACAAAACTCCATAAAAAGGACTAAAGGAAATAGTGGCAAGCCATCTACCAGATAAAGGCTGTGAAGATGCTCAATGAACTTGGGGGACAAATAGAATAACTCAATGAGAGCTTCCACAAAAGGACAATAAATATAAAAAGGGACATGAAAAGCATAAAAATGAATGAGTCAGGAATGAAGAATACATTAACTGAAATGAAGAGTACACTAGAGAGAATCAACAGATTAGTTGAAGCAGAGGATCATATCAGTGGTTTGGAATACAGGATAACAGAAAATACCCAATCGGAACAGCAAAAAGAAAAAAGAATTTTTAAAAAATGAGAGTTTAAGGGACCTCTGAGACAATATGAAACATACCAACATTTACATCATAGGGCTACTAGAAGAAGAAGGGAGACAGCAAGGTAATTGAAATTGAATACAAGTCCAGGTAGTGCAGAGAGTCCCAAACGAGTTGAACCCAAAGAGGCCCACACCAAGACACATCATAATAAAAATGACAGAGATTAAAAACAAAGAAAGAATCTTAAAAGCAGCAAGAGAAAAGCAGTTAATTACCTACAAGGGTACTCCCTCCCATAAGACTGTCATCTGATTTCTCAACAGAACTTTGCAAGCTAGAAGGGATTGGCATGAAATATTCAAAGTGATGATAAGCAAGGACCCACAAACTAGATTACCCAGAAAGGCTATCATTTAGAATCAAAGAAGACATAAAGAGCTTCCTAGACAAGAAGAAGCTAAAAGAGTTCATCACCACCATACCAATATTACAAGAAATGTTAAAAGGATTTCTTTAAGTGTGTGTGTGTGTGTGTGTGTGTGTGTGTGTGTGTGTAGAATACCATAAATATGAATAATTAAATGGCAATAAATATGTATCTATCACTAATCACTTTAAATGTAAATGGAATTAAATGTTGTAATCAAAAGATACAGGGTAGATGAATGGATAAAAAAACAAGACCCATACATGTGCTGTTTACAAGAGACCCATTTCCAATCAAAAGACACACAGAAACTGAACGTAAAGAGATGGAAAAGGATATTTCATTTAAATCAAAATAAAAAAAAAAAGCTTACAAAACTTAACATCATGTGAAATAGACATTAAAGCAAAGTCTAGAGGGAGAAGGGGAAGGGATTAGACAGCTAAAATAGGCAACTACAATATTGCCACAGGGATATGAAAAACAGTTTGGGGAATATAATTAATAATGTAAATATTTTGTGGGGTGTCAGATGGTCACATGTCTTGTTGGGGAGACCATTTTATGGATGGAGTAGAGGCTTGATCACTGCACTGTACACTGGAAGCTGATGTTGTATAATATGGTATACCAACTGTAATTGAATATATAGATAGTCACGGGATGTGGATTATACTGTGGAAGGGAGTCAGAGGAAGTGTAATAGATATATATGATATGGGGGGAGGAGTGGGGTGGCGAATTGGGGGAGGGGGGGTTGTCACTTTGAGGGGTAAAAATTATAACTATTGTACTGTGTTGTACACCTGAAACTAATTAAAAATAAATAAATTTTAAAAAAATAAGCGAAGTCTATAACAAGAGATAATGATGGCCATCTCCTAATGATAAAGGGATCACCCCATCAAGGGGATATCACCATTCTAAATATTTATTTTCAATACTTACAAACAAAATAGATTTTAAAACCAAGTCTATAAAAAGAGACAAAGAAGGACATTTCATAAAGATAAAGGATCAGTCCATCAAGGGGCTATCACCATTGTAAATATTTATATACTCAGTGTAGGAAGACCTAAATATATAAAGTAAATATTGACAGACATAAAGGGAGAGATTGACAGTAATACGGTAATTGTAGCGGATTTAAACACCCAATTGACATCAATGGATAGATCATCTAGACAGTAAATCAATAAGGAAACAGTGGCTTTCAGTGATACATTAAGCCAGATGAGCTTAATAGGTATTTTCAGTACATTTCACCCCAAAGCCATATAATATAACAAATATGAACTCCAAAAGAATTTTAATAATTGTGAAATGCCTGTTATTTATCAATATCACTTCTGGCTTTTGTAAATATCAGCATTGAATTTCAGAACTTTTAAATTCAAAGTAACAGAAATTTGATATAAAACAAATCACAAAGTATATATATACAGGTCATAGTCTGGCCAGCCTCCTAGTAAGCAATACAAAATTATAAAGTTATAGTTCGGAAATAACATAATATTTCAGAATTTACTATATGTTGGTCAATGTTCTAAATTCCTTTAAGGCATTTCATTTATTTAAGAATTCTATGACATATATAAATTAAACTATTTTACAGTACAGTAATTGTGGCAAATAGATTTTAAATTTCTATTCCTAATTCATACAAAGAACAATGAAATTTTGAAGTGAAATAGAGGATTTGATTTTCAGTTTAGGGGGTCTTTCGTTCTCTGATGAAATGATTGAGTCTGAATTTCTGTAGGGTTGCATTTAGCTGGCAAGTAACTACTGACCTTGTAGAATGAATTAGGAAATGTTCTCTACTCTTCTTTTTGGCAGAGTTTATGAAAAGTAGGTATTAATTCTTCTTAAAATATTTGGTAAAATCTATCAATGAAGCCATCTGGGCCCTTTAGTTTGTGGGAACTTTTTAATTTACTGCATCTTTATTTGTTATAGGTCTATCCAAAATTCTATTTCTACCTGTCAGTTTAGGTTGTTTGTGTCTTTCTAGGAATTTGTCCATTTTACTAATATTTCATTTATCTAATTTATTGGCATATTATCATTCATATTATTCCCTTAAAATATTTCATATAATCCCTACTTTCTTTCATTCTTTGTTCAAAAGATCCATCCACACACCTTGTGCCCAATCACCTTGTTGCCAGCTCTTCAGTCACCTTCCTTCTAAATTTGTGACCATCTATCTAAAGTTTGGCTCTTCATGAATCAGTTTGGCTCACACTGCAAGTTGTGTTTACATCTGGGTCAAGTGGACCATAAGATATGCTCTCAAAGTGTAGTCCCAACCATCTAGCTAAGCAGTTATGATGGTCTATGAGTCAGTGTGATCCATACCTTGTGCCATCTCTCCTGGGCAAATTGAACCTAACTCGTACCATATGAGGCTCTGCTTATCTATCAAAGCCTTCTCTGAAGGGAGCTGTAAAGCTATAATAGTCTGTTTCCAGCCATTATCCTATATCATATCAGTCCATCTGAAAACCAGGCTTGATCTTTTTTCTCTTCAGATTACTTGTTAAGCAGATTTTCCCAAGTGCAGCAGGAGCAGGTAAAGTTAAGTATGTAAGCTTCCTGTTTGTGAAATTTACTTAGTTTCAGGTACTAATCACACCTGAATATGCTACATATGCAACTTCCACTTAAGAATACAGTATTCCTGGACACATCCATCTTTGTAGCCCATTGAATCAGTCAGTGCTCAATTCCTGATAGGTCCCATGGCCATCTAATATCCTATGGTCGAGGTTACAGTTATCTAAAATGATCAGATGTTCAGTCTTCACTAGGAGCCAGTGGCAAGCCAAGATTTGTTTATCAGAAGAGAAATAGTTACTTGCTAAGTACAGCATGGCTTAGCTCCCAAACTTTAGGTTCTTCCACTATTCTATTTTGGCTCCAAGTGTCCCAGTGTTTCAGTTGGTCTCAGGGCCATGGGCAGAGTTGCTTGCATTGTATCCTAAACCATGTGGAGAGCTTTCTCTCAGCCCAGCTTAATGCTGGCAGTTTTATAGGTCACTCAGTAAACATATTAGAGTAATACACAAAAAGGTGGCATGTGTTGCCTCCAAAATCCAATGATATCGGCTAAACATCTGTGCCTCTTTTTTGGTGGTAGTGGGTAAATAGTGCAACAACATTTTTCACTTTGAAGAAAATATTTCAGCATGCCCCAGCTCAATTTGCCAACAAAAATTTTACTCAGGGAGCAGGCTACTGATTTTTTCCAGTATTTGCCTCGTACCCTCTGGTACATACTGCTCTTACCAGGATACCTGTTACTTCATGCTAACAAATCGTATCAGTATGATACCATTTGTCCTATGGGATGGTGAGATGATAAAGGTCCCTATGGACTGAGTTATGGCACAGAACCAGAGTTGACATAGCACTAAGGCAACATGGTGACAGTATCCTGCTGTCATGCCAAGTAGTTTCTGTTTTTGCTACTATTGGGATAGAAACACACACACACACACACACACACACACACACACACACACACACCAAATCAGTAGCAGCACACCGGATCAGGGAATGCATTGATTTGCTCTAATAGAATCCACATCTGGATCAGCAACTACAACTGGACTGTGATAGTCCACTGTCATTCTTAACAATCTGTCTTCCGCATAGACTTAACACACACAAAAAAAAGATGTGATAAGAATCACCACCCTGCATTTTCCAAGTTTCTGATGGTGTCATTAATTTTTGTGATTATCCCAAAAGATGCACTATTTCTTTTGATTTACTGTTTTGGCAGAGAAGAAAAGCTTAGGAGTTTCTCTTTCACTCTTCTCATCAAGGTGCAAATGTGGAGATTCTACCCATTTCTGAGTATATATTCCATTTATAAACTCAAATCTGGGCAGATAATCACAAGACAAACTCCATTTATGTTTGTCACCCATAAAGCCTTCAACTTGATCAGTGGAACACACAGGTATTCAGTGCTTAGGTATCAACATTAGCTCAGGGACAACGTCCAATAAATCCTGAAAAGTTTGCTCTTTACCCTTTCTCCAGTGCATCATTGTCCTCAAGAGTAGCTACAGATCCTTTGGGAAGAGTAGAGGACGAGTTAAATTACATGATTGTGATATTATTAAAGGACTTTAAAGGGCACAACCTCTCCTTCAGTTAGGGGATCTAGGACTGCTGACTCTCCTAGGCTGGGCCTAGAGAAGAGGCCTTGGACACTGTTACGCTTGATCAGACAAGGCCTCAGTCATTTGACCTACAGATCAGATGGGAGTTGCTTTGGCTTCTTATCTGCTTTAGTCCTAGAAACCCCCTTATTAACTGGCCACCACCAAATATTCCTATAGTCAAACAAATACGAGGTTGCACAATTAAGTTCACCAACTCATCCTAGAAAAAGTGCTAAATACCTACCTCATTGCTGAATATCACTATGGTCACCTTCGAAGTATTCCCCTTGGGAAACTATGCTCCGACACCATCGCCTAGTCTACCCTTCCAAGCAATTTTGGAACTCTTTCTGGAATGGCTATCAGTGCTATCATCATATTACCCTTGATGTCCTGAATGTCATCAAAATGTCTTCCTTTCAATATTTCCTTTTCTTCAGGTGAAGAAAAAAGTCACTGGGGACCAGATCAGGTGAGTAGGGAGGGTATTCCAATAGTCACTTGTTTCCTGGCTAAAAACCCCCTCACAGGCAGTACAGTGTGAGCTGGTCCATTGTTGTGATGCAAAAGCCATGAATTGTTGGCAAAAAGTTCAGGTTGTGTAACTTTTTCATGCAGCCTTTTCAGCACTTCAAAATAGTAAACTTGGTTAACTGTCCAGTTGGTACAAATTCATAATGAATAATCCCTCTGATATCAAGAAAAGGTTAGCAACATCATTGCAACAAGTTCGCGAACTTAATTGTCACACCTTGTACTTTGGTCCTGTTTATTATGTTCATTATGCCCATCTTGCCTCTGGACACATAGCTTTGCTGCTCAGCTTTTACTTACCATCACTGAAATTAGCCCTTTCAAGGGCAACATCTACAGTACTCACCTTTCTTTCCATGGCTTCCTTCGGAGTATGGTTAAGAGGTAGATAAGTAGGATACAGGGTAAATCTCCCTAAGTCTTTATATTTCTACTCTGTTATTTACTGAGACATTTCTGGCATCTAGTTATACTGATTTCTATTCCAAGGCACTGTTATACCTATATGCAGAAGACAGAAAGCTTGAGTTACTTTGTTTTAGGGGCTAAGAGAGTGCCATTTACAAACATTTTGGCAACTGTAATCAATTCCCAGTTTTATACTTTTAACACATTTGTTACTAACATATTACAATACCTAAAGAAAAAAGCTAGTCAGGTAACTTCTCAAAGTACTTTCATGTCTATTTTCTTATTTCCTGTTAGGTAAACTTGTGGTATAAGTAAGACTAGATTCTTACATATGAGGAAACAGATTCAGAAAAGGTAATTTACTTTTCTGAAAGCAGAATTAGTACTAGGATATACATCTCTTGACTTCTTATCTTGTACTCCCTCTTTACCATGCATCACCTTAGTGGCATGTGGATTGTGCAAATCTATTTCTGCACATATATAATACTGAGCATACACACACACACACATCATGCCTCTATCCTGAAACTGCAATTTAGTCATGTTCAATGTTGATTGTTCCTAATACCAACATATATTGTTAAGACGCTCAAATATGACAATGATTTTTTTGGTTTGGATGGCTGTAAAAAAAAATTTTTTGATAATGCCTATTTTTATAATTGTTACTTATGATTGTGATACTTTTTTCCTAAAAATTCTCACCACAAAAATTACCCAAAACTCATGAAGGCATTTTCAGTCTCATTAGTCAGAAAAATAGAAACTATCTTTGACAAATTACTATATGCCAACTATATGCATAGTTATTTGTGCATATCTATATGAATGGCGACAATGTTACAGTATAATAGATACATGGAAACTTATAATTGTCTTATAAATCACTAAAATTTTTTGGAAATCATTATGGCACTATATAGGAAATTTGACAGTTATAAGAAATTTTGTACTCAGTTTAGTTATACATGCCTGCATTTTAATCAGAGGGTATTATTTAGCAGAAACAAACAAAAAAATTGTGCCTAAAATATTTTTGTAATAAGCCTCCCCCCACCCCGTCTTCCCCAAGAAACATTTTACAGTTTTAGAGTTTCATAAAGTATAGAAAATTGTAATATAGCATGGGAAAATATTTAATATAGTGTATGTAGAAAACAGTACAAAATATATGTTAGCAAATATGTTGACAGTGACTTGTTGATAGACTCTAGGAAGTTACAAATAAACATTTTTACAGGATCATGTGTATGTTTGTATTTTTTTGTAATATTTACATCTTTCAGTGTCTATACAATATTTCCCTTTAAAGGAAATACATCTACTACTTTCTTAATGTTTCTTAACCTCCTTGAATGGGACTTTTTTCTTTCCTGAAAGGGGGTTTGGAGACTGGGTTGTTGGGGTTGTTTAATTGAAGAGGTTCTGCTGGTTGGAGCTCAAACTATTATATTAAGGTGCTTGGTCTGCTGATTGCTGTTAAATCATCTTTTCCTTGTTTTTCCCCCCAAGAAACAAACAAAAAGCAGTTTTGAAGATGAACAGTAAATATGCCTTAAAAAGCTAGCTTTGTTCCTCCCCCCCACCCCCACCCCCGTCCCCTTTTTTTATTATTCATCTTTAAACCATAAACATAAAGGAGTTCTTAGTATGCTTTAGTGCAGGACTCAGCTGTTATCTTTTCTGGGTTTTGCTGGAGGCTGGAGTTTCCCCACAGCCCTGACCACTGAGAGGTGGAATGTGGTGCTGACGTCACCGCTGCTCCTGGGAATGTTTTGAATTCCTCTTCCTGGCAGTGGTCAGGTGGCTTCCAGCAAGAATGAAGGACAACAAGCTTCCAAAGAAGAAAAAAAGACAGCAGGAAAAGAACAGTTTATAATCAGACTATTGTGGAGGAGGTACTTTTATTCTGAGCCAAATTGAAATTAGAACCAGATGTCTTGCATTCTGATGCTGCCTGAATGTTAAATACATTTATTAATAACTGTAATAGCGGAGCTCTTTGACTTTTTACTGAACTTACACTTTGAAACTCTTTAAGAATTATGGAAAAAAAATTTCTTGTAGCTGACATTTTAACTACGAAAAGCAGCTTTCTGAGTATAAAGTGAGGAAAAGACACAGTGATACATGGATGCGGTAGTTAATGTGCAGGCTGTTTTAAGGTCTGTTAACCTTCTAAAACTTCACTTCTGTAACCTGTTAATGTACTTTGTGCTAATCAAATAACTTCAATCCATTAATTAAGTTAAAAGGTATATTCTGTTAAAATATCAGCTGCAGAAGTTCTTTTTCTCAAAATATTTGCATTTCCATTGTTTTTCTGTATATTACATTACTGGCCAAGCCAAATATTCAAAACAAAACTTAGCAGACTCTTAATATAATAAACAGGTTTTGCCAAAGTCATGCAACTCTACAATAATGTAACAGAAAATTGGACAGTATTTGAGTTAAATTTTAAACTTAATTTGTGTTTTCCTTTCTTTTAGCTACTGAAGGACCTTTGTTTAAATTTGGTATACTGGCTTAGCAAATCACAATTTGTGTGTTTGTGTATTTTAAAATAAAATATTTTATTCCTTTTTTAATGGATTCCTTTCTGTAGATTTTTCACTTATTTTGATGTAACAGCAGTTACATTAACAATAGTTCTCCAGTTTAAAGTGAAATATATTTGAATACTTCCTGTTATATATTGAAATGGAAAGTTGATTTCCTGTTGCAAGTCATGTTGTTAGTAAGGAATTTCCAGAAATGTGGAGAAGTTTTGACTCATAGTATACAATGGACTAATCAGCCACAGTAGGGCTTGAAGGGGTTTTCTGAGCTCTTGGCTGCAGCAAGCAACATATGCCACTGTAATGTATTATTAATTATTATTATTATTTTAAAGATTTTTATTGGGGAATTGGGGGAGGGGAACAGCATTGGGGAATCGGAGAAGAGGAACAGACTGGTTGCTGTCTTTTGGTTCTTCAGTCTATTGTAAAGGACGTAGCTTTACTGGCCCATATTATTGCTTTTCTGGCCCATATTTACTGTTGGTATCATCATTGTGCTCTTCCCGGGTGAGGTCGATCGGTCACCGGCCTCTGGACAGCCGCTCACGGCAGCTACTGGCAGCTCACTCCAGCTGCTGGCTGCTCACGCTGGCTGCCGGCCACTCGCTGTAGCTTATGGCAGCCCACTGCAGCAGGGGCCGCAGCCTACACCGTCACCCGGACTCACGCAGCCCAGCTCCAGGTGGAGCTGTTGTTCACTATCTTAGCTGTAGAGGGCAGTGTCACTGGCCCTCATATGTGGGATCCAAACTGGAGTCACTGGCATCCCAAGCCAGCACTTAACCAACATGCCACTCTGCCGATCCTGTATTATTTTATTTTTAAACTTAGGGGTAGAGGACAGACTGGTGCTTAGAATAAGTTCTTTGCTAATAGCTTTAAAATTAATAAAATTTCCAGACTTAGGTGTGTGTCTACATATATGTTTTACTATAATCTAATATAGTATTAGAATTTGAGAAACAGGTTGACTTTGTTATAGTCACCTACTGTTGTTCTCTTCTGCCTCTTGCCCTACAGGTGAACCCTGTGGTCCCTCAGTTTGGGATGGTGACTAACTGTGGGCTCTATGTCAGTCATTGTTGTGCTTGCATTTAGAGGGATTGTTTCAGGAAAAGGTCTATGGTATTGCACCTTTAATGCTGTGATTAGAAGTCCCTGAGTCTAATAATAACAATTTACTAAAAACTTTAAATATTAGCTGATAGGGGTTAAGAAAAGAATAGGATTTGTTTCCTTTTTCTTCCCTGGCTCTGTCCTGGATAGATTGCATTTGCTATATTGTCTGAATCTGAAATAATTGGTTGAGATTTCTTTTTCATTCATGTATGGAAATGACTGCTAGATTTGGGAGAGAGGAGCTTTCTATAAAAAATTTTTCTATAACAAAAATTCACCTTCTAAACACATGTCTGGTCTCATAAAGTTAATATATTCCAAATGTATAAATTCTACAAACACTGACTGAATAACTGCTCTGTGCCAGTCCAGTTCTGGGTGCTGAGAACATGAAGAAGTTGTGCTCCTTGTTCTCTATTTGAAGGAGAGGTGCTGGAAGACCAAAGCAGGGAACATGTGTCCATAAATTTGTATAGTATTCCTTTACAGTTGCCATGGTAGAAATCTAAGGGTATGGCAAGGCATAAAGGAGAAGGATACTCAGGGCCGGCCGAGTGGCTCAGTTGTTTAAGAGCTCGCTCAAGAGTGCGAGCTGAGCTCTGAGCAACAGCTGTTCGAGGCCAGCCCGAGCTGAGTTGCCGTTGAGCTGCCAACAGGTGGCAGGATGGCTCAGCTTAAAAAAAAAAAAAAAAAAAGAAAAAAAGGATACTCAAGTTGGCCCTAAATTCTGTGAGATTGGTTTCTTTTGATATGATTCCAAGGCTGTCAGAGTTGATTGAAAGTAATTTGAGTAGGTAATGCTAAGGAAACAATCTGATGAGGGAGATGTGTGACAGTGACATTCAGACTCCTCAAAAGGGAAATTTAATAAACAAATAGAAATGACAGACTGTAAATTTTATCCTTATCTATACACATAACGGATCACAAAAACAGCATGCTGAGTTTCACTGGCATTTATGACTGCTTTTCAAAGGTGTCATGCTCTTCATTTCTCAAGTCTACCTTTCTCAAAAGATAGAATATATATATATAATATACCCTTTTGAACACACCCCATTCAGTGGGAAGTGGCACACTGATATAGAGGCTTCCTGCACCTCAGAAAGCCACTAGTTATAATTCTGTAGTGTGCTCCAACAATTAAGCACGTCATTTAACTTTCATGTCTATCAATGTTTTCTTCTGCTAAAAGACAAACAAGAAATCATTGACCTATTTTGTGGGGTACTCATGAAGAATTATTAAAAGAATGAAACTCTTATCCCAAAATGTGAGGTATCATTCTCTACCTTCTTAACTGTGTGTTCTCTAAACACTATCAAAAAAGAATCATATCAACATCTGCTGATATTCTACATGAGAACCAAATGAGTACCAATAGGTGGTAGCCATCAACTCTGATATCTATTTACATAAGAAAGTGAAAGTGATAAAGGGTATTTAGGACCTGTCATACTGCCCCCAAACAATCCTTGGGAAGGGTCAGAATCCTTTTGGGTGGGTAATCTGAACAGGTCAGGGCCAGAATAATCACATAGATGTTTCTATAATAGTACTTATAGGGATTTTTATATATTTAATGTGCTTTTTGTCTGTTTTTCTCAATTACTCTGAAATTCTAAGTTGTCTAAACTATTTTTTATACATATCTCATAAGTCTAAATATTTAATGTTTGCTGGCTATAAAGTTGCTCTACTTTGAGGCAAAAATATAGTCTTTACTCTGTAAATATACACAAAACAGAGAGAGAGAGAGAGAGAGAGAGAGAGAGAGAGAGAGAGAGAGAGAGAGAGAGTCATGATACGCTTTATAAACTGGTAAAATGTTTATAACAAAATTTACCATTTTAATACTTGTAGGTGTATTCATTAACATTAAGTGCATTGAAAACGTGGTGCAAGCATCACCACTGTCCATTTCCAGAATTTTTTCATCATCCCCAAACAACAACTTTGTACCCATTAAGCAATAACTCCGCATTCTCTTCCCACACTCCTTCCCCCAGCTCCTAGCTACCTCTACCTCTATAAATCTTCATAAATGGAGTCTTATAGTATTTGTCTTTTTGTGTCTGGATTGCTTAACTTGGCATAATGTCTTCAAGTTTCATCCATGTTATAGCATATATCAGAATTTAACTCCTTTTTAATACTAAATAAATATGCCATTGTATGTATATACTACATTTTGTTCATCCATTCCTCTGTTGATGGGCATTTGAGTTGTTTCCGTCTTCTGACCATTATGAATAATGCTGCTATGAACATTAGTATGCAAATATCCAAGTCTCTGCTTTCAGTTCTTTTGGGTACATACCTAGGAGTGAAAATGCTAAATCATACTATAATTTCATGTTCAATTTCTTGAGAAACTGCCATGTGTACCAGCTGTATCATTTTACATTCCCACCAGAAATGTATGAAGGGTCCAATTTCTAGGGTTCCAATTTCTTGACATCCTTGCTAACACTTGTTATTTCCCTTTAATTTTAAATAGCAATCCTGATGGGTGTGAAGTGGTATTTCATCATAGTTTTGATTTGCATTTCCTTAATGACTACTGATAGGAGCTTATGATACACTTTCAAATGCTGAAATACCACCTGTGAGCAGTCACTATTACCTGCAAAATAGAAATTGACTGCAAGGATGCAGAGTTGCTCCCCATCAGCCTTGCTTCACTCCAATACCATCCCTCCCGGGCCCACAAACACTGGTTGCTGGATGTGACTTGCAAGTCTGTGAACTCAGGCTACCCTCAGAGGGCCACTGTTCTCAGGGCTCAGAGAAATACAGTGGGTTTTCCTCTAATTAGTTAATCCTTCTACAATGTATTCTTTTGCTATATTTGTAGCAGATTCATTAGGTATACAAAATTCATTTAAACTAATTTTAGTTTTCTTGGAAAAACCAATCTTTTAACCTAAAGCTGTAATACATAGGCATTAAATAATTTGAAAAAGAAAAGGTTATGAAATTACTACTTTACAGTGAGAACATCTTAAAATCGTGAAATCAATGAAATGTTTATTTCTCTACTAGTGATTTAATGGTTTCATTATTTATATTTCTTTAATACATCTGAAATGTGTTTTGGTGTATAGTATTAGGTAGGGGTCAACTTGAATGTTTTTCCAAATATTTTTATCATCTTGACTTCCTAAGTTATTTTCCCCCACTGATTTTACCACATACTATATTATACACTATATAGGACTTATTTCTCCACTCTGTATTCTCTTTCATTGTGTTGACAGTCTGTAAACCTTGGCCTAAATTAGTGCTTTGCTTCTTGTGTGTATGAATAATTTATAAATAAATACGTGATTGGGGGACATGATCTTAAAACATCTTTAAAACAAGGTACATGATTAGTTTCAAAGACAACAGAACTAGTCAATAAACACAAAGTCTGACAGATTGTTAAATTATACTTCTTCACGTCTATAATAATATTAGACTCTTGTACTCCTTAGTACAGGCCAAATTCATCCTGAATTGTGGTGGAAGGATGAGGGTTAGCTACCAAAATATAGCCTGAACTTTATTACAGAAAATACTGTCTTGTTGCATGGACTTTGAATATGGAGTATCTGTTACTTAATTCTGTTTGTTTTCTTTGTTTCTCAGTTTTCTTAAGAAACTGTACAAAGAAATTTTAGAGTAATATGCCTCTTATAACACACAGACGGGATTTGATCAACTAGCTAACTGATGATCCCCTAGCTTGTTAATGATCAGTTTAACATGTATAAGCCCCATGGATGGCAGGGATCCATTTAGTTCATCTTTTTACTTCCTTTTGAAACTGGTACATATTCTGAGTGTTTGATGTAAATTGAACAAAACTTGAACTGTTGAATTTTATGCTTGTATCATGAAAGCGCCAAGAAGTCTGGCTCAAAAGTGATTGGTTTTTTTCATTTTAATATTTAACCTTGAGAATATTTCTACCCTGGATGTTTTACTTTTAGTCTCTTAGCTGATTCCCACCTATGTCAGTCTAACCTTTGGCAGCCAACATAGTATGTTAAATATGGCATGAGAATTCTTGTTCCTTTAAAAATAAGCTAATCATATTTAATGCTTTGTGTAGGTTATTCCTTTAATCCCTAACATGAGCATAAGGCAGGAGTTATTATCTTAAATTTAGATAGGGAAACTGAAGTCAGGAAGGTTAAATAATTTGCTAAATGTCCCACCACTAGTGGGGGGTCACAAAACTGTGACAGGTCTGACTCCAGAATGATATTCTAGTTAACTGACTTCAGAAAAAAACTCAGTTTTTGTCATAGACTTCCTTAGTGTTTAGCATACAGGTAACCTAAGAATGTCTAGTTTTCTTGAGTCTCTAGTAGCCTGTAGATGTCCCTGAGGAAATTTTAAAATACTGGATGAGGCTCAAAAAATTTTCTAGGTACATGGCTGCAGAATGGTGGCCTTCCTTGCATGGTTGCAGCTTTACCTTGTCCTGCAATTAAAACCAGAAATTTCTATCTTGAGTATTATGGAATGTGTGTTGCTGTAAATGAAGAAAATATAGAACCTGCAAAGAGGGTTTTAGAAAAAAATACCCAGTTTTTTTGTTGCTCTAGTAGAAGAGAGATCCATTTTATATTTGGGAGCATTCCAGTTAGTTTTTATAGATAGATGGAAATCTAATTTAAGATAGGGCAATATTTTGTGTTAATGATGTTCCTCTTCCTTAGAAATGTATGAGCAGGAGAACAAGAATTTTAGTTCTAAAAGAGTCTTCCTATTCCTGCTGTGCTCCATCATTTTAGATTAGGTGTGTACTTTGGTGCTGTGGTTTCTGCAACATCCAAAATATGTGACTATATTTACCTACATGTGATTCACCTTGCCTGGTCTCTTTCACCAGATTTGTGAAGAAGATATTTTAAAGCACGTTTATTTTCCCCATTTAGTTGTCAGCAGCATGAAAAGCTGCTAAAGGCATGGTCAGAGTCAGCATGGAAATGTGAAGGCCTGAAAGCTTAAAGGGAAAGGGAAAATTTCTGCTGTCCCTGGCTTCCAGAGTGATGTGTTCATATCAGAAATCACAGACTATCAATCACTGTGTTGTATTCACAGTATTCTATTTCTTGCTTTTTTATAAAAGACAATTAAAAGGAAAAGTGTTGAATTTTTTAAATGTGGTTTTAAAATCTGTCTTTATATTTTAATCTTAAAAAGTGTTTTATTTACTGGATGTCCTTGTTTTGGATAGTTTTGTGTGTTTCTTTTTTCTCCAGGCAGTAATATTCTGTTTCTGAGAAAGGTTTTTATAATGTATTATTTGTGAAATCGACAGTAACCTAATGATTTTTCTGCCATATTGTTTAAAAAGAACATTTAAAATAAAGAGTTAGAGGTTTTTAAAACAAGTTTTCTTTCAGAATTTAAGTCTTAGTACTACTTTGGTGTATTTTCACCTAAATTCAATTTTGTAAGTTTTCTGGTATTTTATTGAAAACTTTTGTCTTATTTGACCACATCCAGATCAGTAAGATTGTCAGATGGTCTTTAGTAGGACTGTGGCCACAAATGTTAGTTCTGTGACCAAATAAAGACAAGTATGGACTGATACCTGACTTGGGAGCAAGGCACATTCCCACTGTTCATGGAGATTTGCATATTGTGCATGCTTTGGGGGCGGGTGGAGACCAACTGAATACAGAGGTTTTAAAGTGTATCTTTAACACTTGAACTGTTCAGAAATTACTCAGTATAACCATCAGTTTAAATAAATTACCTTGAGTCTATTATCAGTGCTGGTTGCAGTCCCAGGGGACTAATGTCTTTTTTTACTTTAGCTCTAATTTTCCATGTTGGTTAATGATACAGATTACCTGTGTTCCCCAGATGTACATCAGATTGCATCTAGGTTTGCCACTCTTTCTCTTATTGCATAGTGCTGCATATCCTGCGGGTCCCTCTCAGATTTTTCTTTTAATAGTAATAACAGCACCAGCAGGCCTTAGTCTTTTCAATAAAAAGTGCTAACTTCCTCAGGAAAACAGAAGTTTGGTATGCATTGTTATAACCTAGGTTCTGAGGTGTTAAAATTTAAGTATTTAAGAGCTATTGTGAAGTCTTTGTACAGAACTGTGTACCCCTCTGTTTTCCTGTCTTTGGGTAAAGAGATGGCATCTTTGTCCGCATCCCCATGTGAAAAACAGTGATGGCTGGATTGAGTATCATGAAGCTTCAGGCATGGCTCACTGGTATTGGTTTGATTCACAATCCTGAACTCTAGGCACTGAAAATTGGTTTAGGTAATAGTTCATTGGAATGGACACCTGAGTAAGATTACCAAATAAAAAAAGAGAGCAACTCAAGTAAATGTGAATTTCAGATAAAGATATACAAGGTATATTTACACTATTTCACATTTAGCTGGCTGTCCTATATTTTATTTGGTAAATTGGGCAACTCCACACCTAAGATTTCATATAAAATAATGTCATTGTGAGGGATGAGAAATATATCCCCCTTCTTATTCCTCACCTAAACCTTTAAGGTTTTGAAGCCTTTACTTCATAATTGTTTCTTCTGTGATCTCTTCCCATACATCACAATTGAAATGTTTGTAACTGACATTTAGCTCATTTTTTGACATGCCTGACAATAATCCCTGTGGGCTTCTATAATCACAGTATCATTTTGGGGTGAGCAAGGGAGTGAGGTTCTGACCCCTCCTGATATGCTTCCCCTCTTCTACCCTCCCATTCTTCACTCTGTTTACTCCCCTACCCTCACCTCCACTGGAACCACAGATTCAGCATTCACATTTGTCCCTTCTCAGGGTGATGTCCCTGGCCAGCTACAAGCATGTAAAACTTCTGGCACATTTCAGGGGGGTGCTTGAGCCAAAGTATATGACTATCTTCATTCTCTCAGGATCTCACAAAGTTCTCATATGAAGTTATTGAAGTGACTCAGAAAACAAAAGAGGAGTTGATAGTGCATGATGTAAGAGAGGGGTCAAAGATTAGAAGGGAGTTGGGAGAATTAAGTATTTTTAGTATCTTCTGAGACTTTAACAATATCTAAAGGAGAAAGAACAGAGCTAACAATCCATACTAAGGGTGCTGATTGTGGGAATTCAGACATTTTCTCCACAGCATTGCTAATATCATTTGATAATAAAAATTAGTCTTTTCTGAAACTAATATAAAATAATACTGAATGTCAACTATAACTTAAATAAATCAATAATTTGAAAATAAAATTTAATCTTGTGTGGACCTTTTACAAAAGGAAGCTTTTATTTCCAAAGGACTTCATTAAAGGCGTAAAGGCCATACTATGAATTAAGGATGACACACTCTGTTTTGAATTGCATTTCCTGCTTGCTCTGATCAGAGGCATTCTTCCCGGACTAGGGTGAATTCATTTCCAGCGTTTGCTTGTAAAACTGAATCCAGTCATTGTATTTGCAGCTTGGCTTCCTGCCTGGTATTAAAGTACAGAGCAAACTTCAACTAGTTTCTCCCTATGAGTCTATGTCCTCCATAAAGAGCAGGGAAAGGAGAGGGGAAAACCCAAAGGGTGACTGAGTTCATTTACTTACCATGCCAGAGAGCAGCTGTTTGCTGCCTTGTCATCATATGATTCTGTGGAGAATCCTGATATTCCAGTTACCAGAATAGAAGACAGCTTTAAAATTAAAAACAAACAACAACAAAAAAAACTGGTCTCTATGGTTCTAGCTTTAGCATTAGCTGCTCAATAAACCCACCTCTACTTTGCTAACAAATATAGGGAAAAATAGAAGAGTTTATGTTGCTCCCTCTTTTCAAAGTTTTCTGTATAAAGAAAGAACTTCTATAAGGAGCTGTCGCTAGGCAGGAATGTGGCACTGCAGGCTGGTCTAACCTGACTATGCCCACCGAGTTGCCTTTGCAGCCTGGGGTCATACAGGCAGCCTCCTGGATTTGTGGGTGAGATCTTCAGGGCTTACCTTTCTCCCTAGAGTAATAGGGAACAATTCAGTATGCTCATTGTAACTCCAAGCACCCTCATGATGACACTTGACAAAACTTGACAGTGTGCATTTAAAAGGATTGTTTCTTCATTAAGTATAAGGGGATCCAGAAGGATACAATGGCATCACCCTGGGTGTCCTTAGGAATAATTTATTTAGAGTCACTGTCTAGAGTTAAATTTAGCACCTCTTAATTTGGAGAAAAGACAGAAAGGGAGGCTGGCCCATTTGGTGGCTGTACATAGGGTCTGCTTCCTCACACTGAGGTGGTGCCACACAGTACTGAAAGAAGGAGTGTGGAAATGGTGCCTGAGGCCAAGTGGCACCATCTTGCAGCATGTGTATCTCTTGCTGCCCTGGTTTTATTATTTAATCCTGGTCTAGCCCATTGAACTAGAGCCAGATTATCTTTTCTTCAGGCTTAGTTTTTTATAATCAGAAAAACTTTGAATGTTTAGTTGAGTAAATATCAATAACTTTTCAGTTTACTAACAAAGAATTAAAGAGTCCTGCTACCTTGCTACTACTTTGCTAGGTGCTAAGAGAGAAATCAGAACATTTAAGACTCAGGTTTTGGTCACAAGGAAATTACATTCTTCTTTTGGGTGGAAGTCTTGAAAACCAGTCTTCTTTTGGGCAGAAGTCTTAGAAACGAGTAAATTGTCAATTTAGTAGCAGAACATGAACAAAAAGAAAAAATTGGGTTCCTGCTTTCGTGTTTTATAGAAATGGTACATTCAGCTTCCTGGTGTTCAGAGGAATCAAATGTGCAGAAATGGAGAAATGGTTGACAAGATCCCCAAAGCTAACCATAGAGTGCTACAGGTTAACTGGACATCCAGGAATGCTAAAAAGGCAATGCTTAAGGAGGCCAAAATGAAGCAATCAAAAAACAGTTCTGGTATCCAGTTTCTGGTATGACATATAAGGAACTTGGAAGTTATTGCTCTTATTTTCATAATAAGAAAAAAAAGCTGAACAAAAAAAATCAAATCTTTTAGATCCAACAGAGCTTTGAAGTCATAGGGCACACCACTGCTGCCCAAATTGGAGAGACAGACAAGAGGATGCAAAGAATCACATCTTCCCAGAGCAGAAGCTGAGGCTCAAGAACACCAACTGGAACCAATACCAATGTAGAAAAACTTCAACTGTAATAGACAAATTCCTGGAGACTCAGTGTGAACAAGCTTGAGAGTTAAAAACTCCAAAAGCCCTAACAGTTCTCACAGTGAAGATCAGAGAAAAATTTCCTCATGCTTCCAGCAGGTGGAAGGGAAAAGTAGCCATTTTGAAATAATGCCACAGCATTCTGTTCTCCTTAACAAGGCCTGCCCTCAAGAGAAACTATTGAACCAGAGCCTAACCTATTGGGTTTTTATCTGCGTGCAGCTTAACTGAGGGGAAGGGAAATAACCCAACTCTCCATGGCTCTAGTCTTCCTGTCTCACCTAATGAGGGGAAAGGCTCAGAAACAGTTTTGAAGGTTACAGTCTGGAGGCATAGGCTCACTGAAGGACTGAAACCTAACCATAGAGCTTAAGAACATTTCCCCTCTTTCCACAACCTTACCACCACATCAGTAGAACTCCTGTATAATAGCAGAGGAATACAACTTGAAAAAACCATCTGTCTCAGACCTTATTTAAGAAAAAATCTGTAGGGAAATGAAAAAAAACAAAAAAACGGGAGACAAAAACACAGACACCAGTGAAAATTTTCACTCTGACAACTACAATTAAAACAAACAGTAAAGATAGAGTAACTCCTCGCCTGATAAATATAAAACCTCAAGCTAAAAGCCTATATACCTCAGTTCCTTTTGATCCAGTGTGTCATGTCTGGCTTTCAGCAGAAAATTACAACACATTATAAAAGCAAAAAATTATAGTTTAGATTAAGTATTAGAAGTATTAGAACCAGACTTAGATATTGCAGAGATGTTGGAATTAATCAGACTAGGAAATTAAAACAACTATGATTAATATGCTACGGACTCTAAAGGAAGAAGTGGACAACTCGCAAAACAGATGGTTAATACAAGCAGAGAGATGGAAACTCCTTAAAAAGGATCAAAAGGAAGTGCTATTTAAAAAATTAAAATATCAGAAATGAATGTCTTTTATGAGCTCATCAATGGAAGGGACATGGACAAGGAAAGAATCGGTGAGCTTTCAGAAATGTCAAAGAGAAACACCAAAACTGAAATACAAAGAAGAAGAAAAAAAAAGGAAGGAAAAAAGGGAACATAATATCTACTAACTGTGGGACAATTACAAAAGGTGTAACATACACGTGATGAGAATACCACAGAAGAAAGACAGAAAGGAAAGGAATATTTGAAGCAATATAATTACTGAGAATTTTCAAAATGAGTGATAGACAACAAACTATAAGTCAGGAATTCTCAGAGAACATCAAGCAGAATGAATAAAACAAACTTCTATATACCTAGGCATATCATATTCAAATGCAGAATATCAAAGACAGAGAAAAACACCTTGAAAGAAGCCAGAGGTGAGAAAAATGCTGTACCTATAGAGAAGCAAGGATGAAAATTGCATCGGACTCTTTGGAAACCATGCAAGCAAGAAGAGGGTATAGTGAAATATTTAAAGAATCTAACGAAAGTGTCCTTCAAAAGTAAAAGAGAAATAAACACTAGGTCAGACAAACAATATCATAGGGAATTTCTCAACAGTAGAACTGCCTTGCAAAAAAATGTTAAATTCTTCAGAAAGAAGAAAAATGATGTAGGTCAGAAACTAGGTCCACATAAAGGAAGAACATTAGAGAAAAAATAAATGAAGGTTAAAGAAAATGTTTCTTGTTATTAAAAATATATTTCTTAATGATCTAACAGATAGTTTGTTCAAAATAATAATATCAACAATGTATTCAGTGATTTTAACTTATATATAAGTGAAAAAAATGACAACAATGTTATAAGGGATGGGAGGGACCAATTGAGAATATTTTGCTATAAGGTATCTGCACTACCCATGCAGTGATACAGTGTTACTTGAAAGTGTATTGAATTAGTTGGAAATGTATATTGTAAACTCAAAAACAACCCCTAAAAAAAGTTTTAAAAGAAAATATAATTGATATGCTCAGTGAAGAGAAAAATAAAATAGCCAATAAAAACCACAGAAATAGTATAAGACACTAATAGAAACAAAGGAACAAGAGCAACAAATAGTAAACAGTAATTAAAATGGTAGATATTAATCCTACTTTATCAATAAGCACTTTAAACAGTGACCTGAATTTAGCAATTAATAGAGACTGACAGTGAAAAACAAAACAAAACAAAAAAAACAACACCCAACTGTATGTTGTCTATAAGAAATCCACTTTAAATAAAGAGACATATTAAAAATAAAGAGATGGCAATGTTGGTGGAATGTAAATTGGTACAGTCACCACTATGGAAAACAGTATTGCAGTTCCTCAAACAATTAAAAATAGAACTATCATATTATTCAGCAATCCTACTTCTGGGTATTTATTCAAAGAAAATGAAAACACCAATTTGAAAAGATATTTGTACTCCCATATTCATTGCAGCATTATTTACAATATCCAAGATATGGAAAACAACCTGTATCCACTGATAGGTAAATGGATTAAAAAAAAAGAGGTGATATATAAATATATACAATGAAATACTATTCAGCCATTAAAAAAAATGAAATCCTGACATTTGCAACAACATGGAGGGACCTTGAAGTCATTATGTTAAGTGAAGTAAGTCATACAGAGAAAGACAAATGCCATATGATCTCACTTATATGTGGAATCTTCAAAAAAAAAGAAAAGCCAAACTTATAACTTCATTGATTTCTGTTCTTGTTTTTATTATTTCCTTCCCTCTGCTTGTTTGAGTTTATTTTGCTTTATTCATAGGTCGTTATTGAGTTGAAACTTTTCTCATGCATGCATTTACTGCTAAAAAAATTCCCTCTCAGCACTGCTTTAGGTATATCGCATCAATTTTAATGTGTAGTATTTCATTTTTGTTTAGAAGAGTGCATTTTTCGATTTCCCTTGAGAGTTCCTCTTTGACTCAAGGATTTTTTAGAAGTTGTTAGTTTCCAAATTTGGGAAATGTATCTATTTTCTATTAATCAAAAGCTAAGAAGAAGTAGTTTTTACCTTTAAATTGAATACTTAATATGGTAAAGTACAGACTTGTGGCACATGAAATATACAGATTCATTACATTTGATAATTAAATATACATTGATTAGATCTGCTGTGCACATTAACACAAAGAGAAGAAGAAAATAGAGTAATGTAAATAGTTGATGTTTTACACTAACAGTTTTAGTAAAAATGTAAAAATGATAGGTCCGGCCGAGTGGCACGGTGGTTAAGCGCTGGCCTCGGAAGCCAGCAGCCCCGGTTCGGTCCCACATATGAGGGCCAGTGACACTGCCCTGAAAAAAAAAAACAAAAAACAAAACAAAAAAAAAAAAATGTAAAAATGATAAAAATGACGGATTAAAATTATTTTAAGAAACAACTGGAAATATTCTATCCTGTGTATTTAAATATCCTAATTATCCTTTGTGTTTAATATACATTACCCAGGTTAAATTTCAAATGCATGTGTTCTATAATTTTGATCATCCAGAATTACCAGTTTCCTATTTTTCAGTTCTTGGTCTAAAAAACAATGGAGAACTTCCCCCCAACCCCAAATCTTAGATGGTCATGATCTAATCTAGAGTAAACAAGTGGTATACTCAGCTCAATTTTATATCTTTTATCTCTGCATTACCTTAACTTTCTCCCACTCTGCACGCAGGATCATTATTTTATTGTCCTAAAGCATAGATTTCAGAAGATGTTATGTATTTACTTTGAGGGGGAAAAATTAGAAAATATGTTAGAAATGAATCTAGCCATTGCATTCCATTACATAAAATAACCATTCCAAGATAGGAATGACTTTCTGGAAGAACTAAAAAAATTCATTCCAACATATATCTGTTGGTGCCTATCATGTGCCTAGCATTTACTGCATGCTGTGTGAGGTCGAAAAAATAAAGGATGTAATTCCAGTCCCTCATATCACTAAAATCTTATTGAGGAAATAGGCATATTCTTCAGAAGGAACTGGGGACCTAGATACTTGCCTATAATAATGTAGTCTAATAACTTTTCATTTGGTCTATCAACAATTTAGTAGCATGATAAGAATTTTATTTAGTTCTGTACTATTGACAGCTAGAGTATAATCAGACTCAGATTTCCTCCTGCATGCATTGCATTTTAATGGAGGCAGTAATAATTGGGATTGGTAGTCAGGTCATGTTTATTCTTTGGGCTATATGATGTGGCTTCCCCCATGAAGGGAAACCTGTAATATTCTGTATATAACCTTTCTCCTCTCAGTGAACAGTGAGAAGAGGGATTGAGTATCAAGTCACTCTGTGTATGTGAAATTTTATTGCAGTTGGTAAAAATCACAGTAGCATGGAAAGAATATTACAATGTCACAACAAAGCAATTGTGGACAGTTCTCATCTATCAAGTAAGAATGTTAATAGTACTCTATCCACCTGACAGGTTTGTTTTGAGAGTTAAATAAAACAATAGAAGCAAAATTCTTAGACAAGTAGAGATGTCTCAAGCATTATTATGAGTTTTTATGTGGCACCACACTGGTGCCCACTTCTTAAAACTCCCTAATGTAACTCCTGTTACATTATCTTTTGTCAGCTAGGGACAACTTTCTATCTCTGCTAGGCCAAAAAGAAGACAGCTAATGCAAATTAACCTGTAAGCCTAGTGACTTCAAGCACAGAGCTATGTGATCTGAAGGCAGTCTGATTTCAGATGGGTTCTGAGTGGGTGCTGGACAGGTGTTTTTCTGAGCTACTGATTTAGCTTCCCATGTAGATTGTCCCACACTGATTCTCATCCTGCCTCCACCCACTCTGCCCACTCACTGGCCTCATTCTCCCAGGGAGATGCTGAGTATGATCTTGTGTTCCAACTGCAGCGTAAGCAGCACCTCACGAGCCAGAAATGTCATCTGAAACCAAGATATTTCAGCTGAAAAATTCCTGCTTTTTGTTTTCTGTAGCACATGTATTATAGCAACATATCTGGCCTTTTTATTACTTGAAGAATCAAGTCCTGTGGTTAGACATAAACAAGTAATACCCTAACTACATGTTGTACTTTAGTGGTACAAATTAATAAAGTTTATTAGTAAGTTTAAATTAGATTGTTTGCATGTCCCTGACTTTGCTACTTTTTACTTTCTGTCCAAAAGTCCACACCCTTAAAGTATGAATGGGCTATTTCCCAAAAGTTCCTTTCTTAGAACTTAGACTAGGTTTGTCCTAAGAAAGTAATAGAAATCATGGTTCCATTCCCAGGCCAGCTCCCAAAAGTCTGTTTCATACTAATGCATTCTAACAGTTCACTGATAATGGAACTTCAGATCCCCGTAACCACATTTATAATATTATTTCTCTGAAAAAAAGAATTTTAAATCCAAGTCCAGATGCTATGGACGTATCTGCGCCCCCTGGAGTGAGGAGAATGAGAGGGATGGGGGGAAAGGAGAGAACTCTGGGTACTTGGGGACAGGCATGTCTTAATAATTTGGAAAAACATTCCTGAACACTGATACATAAGTCTTTATGCCTTCTTTGACAAGATACCTGTGCAAGCCAGCCACTGCGTATCTGTTCTGAACTGGCAACAAAAGGCATTCGCAGGGAGATTATGAATGGCAGACAGTAAAGGATAATTTCTTTCATGCTAATCTGTACACATTTGGTTAATTCCTAAATTAGAGGGAAGGCAGAAACTGATTGTACAATATTCGATGCCTATATTTCTCATTTTTCAAAACATGTTAAGCTGTATCATTGTTACTATGTTAAATTATAAATAACAAATGGATAGAGACTAGTGTTGGTATAACCCTTCTATATATAGCCTAAATGCCATACTACATGGGTATGTTTTAAATTCTTAATTTATATTTTTAGCGAACATTGTGTATAGATTCATTTCAGTTTGAAGTTGATGAAACTTTGGTGTATTATTAAAGACACCTAAGATATTTTTACATATGTATCAAACTTTTGAGTTCTTTCATTGGTTTAAGGAAGCCAGTTTTATACTTTACTTGATGCTTCTCTTGCAGAAAAGTGCTATTCTGGGTGTAGTTCTAATATTCTTAAGAACAGACAGAGCTCTTTTCTACAACTTTGATACAAATGTTTATGTCATGCAAATGTAAATCATATGCCATGAGTTTTTTCGCAGCTGCAATTAAACACAAATTATTTCCCTCCAAATAGGAAAGGTCCTGCAATGTCTTAATTCCAGTAAGATACGAGTAAATAATGGGCAAATTAAGGTCGCACAGAATTTGTGGATTAGTATTGTCTTTAGAAACCCAGTTTGAATTCCACATTAACCTTATAACAAGCCAGTGAAATATATGCATTGTGTGTCTTGTGTGCAGTATCTGACCCTCATCTGTAGATTTTAATATATTTTGTGGTTGCTGGTGATGTGGTTTGTTTGAGTCTTTGAGGAATGCTTGCTCCTGTTTATCTAGTTTGTTACTCGTTTATCATGGAGTATTCCTTTAAACAATTAGCTGTGTAAAACAAAAGGAAAATAAAGCAGTTTGGGCTTAAAGAATTGGAAAAAGTCGCTGGTATGAGTAATGGACATTTTTAAGTTACATAGTTTTTTGAATAACTATAATTCAGTACTGAACACATTTGTTGCATTTAACTACCTGTACCTGTATTACAGTGTTCTGACTTAAGATGCTTATTATATTTTTAAAAAGCAATTTTACCCTGCCTGGATATGACTGTCTAATTTGACTTATACATATGCATTCATGCTCCGTACAGCCCAGTCAACCAGAACCCAGTCCCCATCAATAAAATGTCCATAACAGCATAAATAAACAATTATCTGTTCTCCTAAGGAGGGGCAGTACTGATAACTGGTGAGGTCTTTAATTTTTATGCAATGCTAGTGTCTACGAAAAACATCCAGCCTAAGAGAAAACTTATAAGTTTATTTGAGCCAAACTAACAACAATTTCCGGGAAGCAAAATCTCAACGGATTGAGAAAATGCTCTGTGAAATGGCAGTTTGCAACTTATTTTATATATAAAATCAAAGGAGGAAGGTTACATGAAATCCACTGATGATAGATTAAGTGGGTGGGAGAATGCAAAGCAGGGAAATCTCTGGGATTGGATAAAAATAAATTGGAGAGACCAGTATTTCTTTTACATAGGTGGGTGCAGGATAGTTAACAGTTGGCTTTTTTACAGCACATAGAGATGGTAATCAGGAGACAAGCATAATAATGAGGAATTTTGCAGTTTCCAGCTCTGATCCGGAAAAAGGATTAATGACATTCCAAAGATGTTATCTTAGGTGCAGAAAGACAACAGACAGGGTCACTGAAAAGGCACAGATGAACTTTATGAAGGCAGCTCAAGATGTGACTTCCCCCCATGGCCCGCTTAGTTATGAAATTTTTTTATGCTCACGCCATCTTACGTGGTTATTTTCAGTCTCTTGATATGTGGCCCGTTTTCAGTCCACAGGAGTTAAGATAGAGGTCTTGGTACAGTTCTACACAGAAACATCCCCTGTGCTTGTTTGGAGGGGGTTTAAAGATGAGGTTAAGGGGCAGCAGCATATGGTGCCATGTTCATGGGATCTTGTTTTCCTTGTGAAGAACTGAAGTGAAATAAATTATGAAAGAAGTCTTGGTAGGAAAGACTATATGCTAGCATCTTTATCTTCCATGGCCCATGTCCAGGTTTTCTCTGTCAGATCAAGTTGTCTTTACCAAATACAAACAGAAACTTCGATTGTTGATTTTACTTTTATGTAAGCTGTGAATGACTATCTTGTGATAAGAATAACATTTCACATAATTGTATCTGTTTTACATGACATGCTTATGCCTTTTGAGAAAAATAGACATAGATACTAACTCAACATGGTAAAATATCCTTGCTTATGTTATTTTGATAGGCCACACCTAATAAAATTTCAGGTGATCTTCTCAAAAGTGGTCATCCTTGTTAGCTGAACTAAAGACCATTTCATAATTTTTCCTCGTATTAACACTTTTTCTTAAACTATAAAATGCAAATGTCACTGTGAAACTTGACGTTTGCCCAATTCTCCTGATAGAAATTGCTGTTCTTTCACCTTGTGGGATATTTATGCAATCTTGACTATTCTTTCCAAATATATCTTTTTACACATAGTACTGGTGAGCCAAGGGGATGACTTCTCTCTATGGTTGTACAGATTCTTAGGGCCCAGGATTTTTTCTAGAAGTCCTCAAATTAACCACTTAAAGTTCCATTCTTGTATCTTTAGGTGCCAGGCAACCAATTTATTCTTTTTCTCTCCAACATGCCAATGTCTTCTTCCATCTAGCAGTTCCCTTGGGATTCTTAATCTCCTGAAAAGCCTCCCAGTTTCAGGTAAGAAGTTCAAACTATACAGGCAGTTTTGCCAGAAATCTCCTGGGTTTGCTCAGAGACCAAAGTCTAAGAAGCCCAATGTAATTGCTTTTACGTATTACACCAGAATTTCAGACTTACCACCAATATGTTCATTATGGCTGTTTGCCTATTACTGATATTTTGTCTGTTTTCTACTTTTCTACTTTTCAGCTTCCCATAATGGCCGCTTATGACTTTCCTAATCAGAAAAAACTTCTTTACCACCTAAGAGTTAATATCTTCGTGCGTTTTTTTCCAAAGAAATAAGCATTTCACTTAAAACAGTCCCTCTAGACTCCTTGCTAGAAAATGAAAGTCAATTCTTTTGTGTCCAGAGGGTGTCCTTTCTAGGTATGGTGTTAGATTGCTAAGGCCAAGTTAGATCAAACCCAGCTTCTCTATCCCTGACTTTGTAATCTTGGAATCTGTCTCCATTACAATTTCCTCAGCTTTAAACTTGTGAAACTAACAGCACCTACTTGGTAGGATGGGCACAGTGAGGTAAAGCATGCAGAGTATATGGCAGGATGCCTGGCATGGAACAAGTGCTTCATAAAATCTTTGCTGTTTTTAATGATAACTTCCAACAGTACATGCATTCAAATCAAACTTGAGGCATTTGTCCCCAGTTTACAGTCTCTTAAGGATGGGACATGGTCTGAGAAATGCATTGTTAGGTGATTTTGTCATTACGCGGTCATCATAAAGTACACTTACAGAAATCTAGATGCTAGAGCCTACTACACCCCTAGGTTATATGGTATAGCTGTTTGCTCCTAGGCTACAAGCCTGTACAGTGTGTTACTGTACTGAATACTGTAGGCAACTGTAACACAATGGTAAGTGTGTATCTAAACATAGAAAAGGTACATTGACAAATATGGTATAAAAGATAAGAAATGGTACACCTTATAGGGTAACTACCATGAATGGAGCTTGCAGGACTTGAAGTTGCTCTGAGTGAAATCAGTGAGTGAGTGGCGAATGCATGTGAATGTAAAGGACATTATTATACACTAATGTAGGCTTTGAAAACATTGTACACTTAGGCTACACCAAATTTCTTCAGTAATAAGTTAACCTTAGCTCAATGTAACTTTTTTATTTTATAAACTTTTTTAACTTTCAGTTCTTTTTTTTTTTTCTTCATAAAATCTTTTTTTTTTTTTTTTGAGGGCAGTGTTACTGGCCCTCATATGTGGGACCGAACCAGGACCGCTGGCTTCCCAAGCCAGCATTTAACCGCGCCACTCGGCCAGCCCAACTTTCAGTTCTTTTGTAATAGCACTTAGCTTAAAACACAAATACATTGTACACCTATACAAAAAATATTTTCTTTCTTAATATCCTCATTCTATAAACTGTGTTTCTATTAAAATTTTTTTCCTTTTACTATTTAAAATTTTTGTTAAAAACCAAGACACAAACACATGAGCCCAGGCCTACACAAGACCAGGATCATTAGTATCAGTCTTCTATCACATCTTGTCCCACTGGAAGGTCTTTAGGGGCAATAACACGCAAGGAGCTGTCATCTTCTATGGTAACAATGCCTTCTTCTGGAATACCTCATGAAGGTCCTGCCTGAGGCTCGTCTTGAGGAGGTGTCACTACATTATGTCAGCTACAAAGTCACTAAGCAATAGTTTTTCTGCTCCATTATATTCTTATGGGATCACCATTGTATATGTTTCGTCACTGACCAAAATGTCGTTAAGCAGTGCATGACTGTACTAAGGCCTGTGAAGTGTTGGTCATATCTGTGAGGCAGCATATCAAACATAAGTGTTTCTCAACTCGAGTATTGTATTTATTTTGGAGTATCAACATGGAAAGTCCAAGCACAATTACTCTTAACATCCTGACATTTAATCCCAAAACTTCGTCATTTCCTTGCTTCATCGCTTACTGGAGCCTTTCCCTCAATCCGACTCCCTCTGAGCCATGCCTTCCTCAAGCTGTGCCTCATAATTCTCCTTCCCTCAGCAACTTGAAAAATTATTCAACAGCCCTTTGCAGATTTTACATTCTTTTTTCAGCCCATTGAATTTGATCCTCAGCTGCACTACTCTTCTATGATTGGCCACTCAGTAGTAAATTCCTGACCAACTAATTTTTAAATCCATTGGCCTTTTCCAGGTTGCGTCCTGTTTGACTTCTCTGCACCTCTGCTGTTATTGATCTGGGATCTGACCGGCCTGGTTACAGTGTTCATCTTTGCCTCTCTCCCACCTCTCCCCTGCCTTAGCCCTGCATTTTGCCTGCCTCACCACTGCTTCTCTCTTCTCCTGCCTCACCACTTCTTTACTGCCTCTCCTGTAGGTCCCTCACACCATCTCTTTCCAGTGGGCTTCTCATATCATCTCTCAATGGCTGCTTGTCTCCTGCCCATTCCATATGTTAGGGTTAGCATGGAGCCTTAAGAACAATGGTTGACACATTACATTTCTTTTATTATATTAAATTATATTAATAAAAATAAATGCTTATGTAATAACACTGAGAAGTGGAATACTGAATTTTCTTTCTATGACATATATTCAAAGAATATATTCATTGTAGTCTGCCAATTAAATTTTTATATTTTTTTATTTTTCTGATTTTTCCAAGTTTTACATAATGGTCATTTATTACTTTTATAACCAGAAAAAGGTGTGGTTTTCTTTCTTTCTTTCTTTCTTTCTTTCTTTCTTTCTTTCTTTCTTTCTTTCTTTCTTTCTTTCTTTCTTCTATCCTCCCTTAATATGTATCTTGGAATGATCACATCCATGAAAATATGGTTTTACCTAATTAAAACTATAGTCTTAGACATATTTTCTCCTCTTTCTATTTTGCATTATATAGTATAGAGTTCCCCATTCTTCTGAGTGGTATCTGTAACCATTTTATTAATATCATAAGATTACGTTGGTTTAAAAGATATCCAATTTTAAACAACTTATTTTTATTAATATTACCTATATAGCCAATGATGGTAGATAAGTTGAATTCTCAGTTTCAACACTCAGGTCATCTTATAACTAATTTTCTTAAGGGGTAAAATGAAAACAATTGACATGATCTGAAAATGTGGCAGTGCCTGGAGAATAGTCTTTGAAGGAAGGATTTCTCTCCACTCTTGTTCCTCATCCCCTATTGAAACAAGGTTAAGTAGTTAGGGCCAAATACACAAGGCTCTCCACCTAAGGAGAGGGTCCAGAGTCTGTAAAGAAAAAGCTAACAAATGTCATTATCACCTGAGGTGACTGCTGGGTGTCAGAAGACCGCATATGGCATGCAGTCAAGAACTGACTTGACCCTGTGCTTGCTACTGTTTAATCTTGAAGGGAGAAAGGATCTGTTTTCCTATTCATGAATTTATAAAGATTTATTTAAAGAAAAATAAGTTATACGTTAAGGTTTTTCTTTTAATGCTTTGTTTTTATTACAAGACACACCTGATTTTTTTCTTTTTTTTTTTTTATTAGTTTCAGGTGTACAACACAATGGAATAGTTATACTCTTTACCCCTCAAAGTAACAACTCCCCTCCCCCAGTTCCCCATCCCACTCCCCCCCATATCATACATATTTATCACAACTCCCTGACTTCCCTCCACAGTATACTCCACATCCCGTGACTATCCACATATTCAGTTACAGTTGGCATACACTACTATACAACATCAGCTTCAGGTGTACAATGCAGTGATCAAGCCTCTACTCCATCCAAGAAGTGATCTCACTAACAAGACATGTGACTATCTGACACGCCACAAAATTTTTACATTATTATATTCCCCGAACTATGTTTCATATCCCTGTGGCAATATTCTAGTTGTCTATTTATGCTGTCTAATCCCTTCCCCCCATCCCCACCCCCCTCCCAACTAGCAACCCTCAGTTTTTCCTCTACATCTACGAGTCTGTTTACTTTGATAGTTCACTCAGCTCTTCAGACTCCACACACAAGTGAGATCACATGGTACCTGTCCTTCTCCGACTGACTTATTTCATGCAGCATAATAGTCTCTTCACAACATTATCAATTACATTCCCAGAACTGTCCCCATCTCCCTGCGATAACATTGTAGTCCCACATACACTGCCCAAAACCTTCCCCCTCTCCCTCTTCCCCACTCCCTCCCAGCCAACAACCGTCAGCTTTTCCTTTATATCTGCTTGATATGACTTCAATCTTCTTAAATTTACTGAGACTTGTTTTGTGGCCTAACATGGTTTATCTTGGAAAATGTCCCATGTGTACTTGAGAAGAACGTATATTCTGTTTTTTCAGGGTGAAATGCACTAAAAATATCAACGAAGTCCAGCTGGTCTAAAGTATCATTTAAGGCCCCTCTGTGTTGATTTTCTGTCTAAAGGGTCTGTCCATTGGTGACAATGGTGTTGAAGTCCCCTACTATGATAGTGTTACTGTTGATCTCTGTCTTTATGTCTGTTAAAATCTGTTATATTTAATTAGGAGTTCCTATGTTGGGTGCATAGATGTTTATTAGGGTTCTAGTGCCCTTCTTTGTCTTTTATTGTAGTCATTTTAAAGTCTATTTTGTCCAAAATAAGTATTAGTACTCCAGCTTTTTATTTTCTCATTTCCATTTGCATGAAATATCTTATTCCATCTGTAAACAGCATATACATGTGTCCTATTTTCTTATCCACTCAGCCACTCTTTGTCTTTTGATTGGAGCATTTAGCCCATTCACATTTAAAATGATTATTGATAGGTGCATATGTATTGCCATTTTGTTATTTGTGTTCCTGGTCTCTTTGGGTTAGCTTGTTTACCCCTTACTTTTGTTTAAAAAAACCCTTTTAACATTTCTTGCAGTGCTGGCTTGGTGGTAATGAATTCGTTAAGCTTATTCTTTTCTGAGAACCTCTTTATTTCTCCTTCAATTTTAAGTGATAGCCGTGCTGGGTAGAGCAATCTTGGTTGTAGGCCTTTATTTTGTGTCCTTTTGAGTATCTCCTGCCACTCCCTTCTGGCCTGCAGAGTTTCTGTAGACAAGTCAGCTGTTAGTCTAACAGGAGTTCCTTTGTATGTAACCCGCTCTCTTTCTCTTGCAGCCTCTGGGATTCTGTCTCTGTCTTTAAGCTTTGCCATTTTATTTTATTTATTTATTTATTTATTTATTTATTTATTTATTTATTTTTTAAGGCAGTGTCACTGCCCCTCATATGTGGGACCGAACCGGGGTCTCTGGCTTCCCAAGCCAGCACTTAACCACCGCGATGCTCGGCCGGCCCCTAGCTTTGCCATTTTAACTATGATGTGTCTTGGTGTGGACCTGTTTGGGTTCAGCTTGTTTGGAATCCTCTGCATTTCCTGGGCATGTATGTTGATTTCCTTCACCAGGGTAGGGAAGTTTTCAGTCATTATTTTTTCAAATACATTTTCGACCCCTTGCTTCTTCTCTTCTCCTTCTGGTATTCCTATGAGTCGATGGTTGTTATGTTTCACATTGTCCCATAGGGCTCTTAAACTATTTTCATTGTTTTTTATTCTTTGGTCTTTTTGTTGTGCCAACTGGGTGATTTCTGCTATTTTGTCTTCCAAATGGCTGATCCGCTTCTCTGCTTCATCTACTCTACTGGTGATTCCTTCGAGTGTGTTCTTCATTTCACTTATTGTATTCTTTAGTTCTAACAGGTTGTTTTTTATGGTTTCCCTATCCTTCTTTATGTCCTCGCTAAGTTCCTTAAACATTCCTATCATCAGTGTTCTAAACTCTGTCTCTGAAAGGTTGGATCCCTCTGTTTCATTTAGTTCCATTTCTAGTGGTTTCTTCTGATTTTTTACTTGTGACATGTTTCTTTGTTTCCCCATTCTGGCTGTCGCTCTGGGATTGCTTTGATGTATTAGATCACCAGGAATGCCCTGGCTGGATCATGGAGGCACACAGCTCATGGCCCAACACTCCGAGAAAAACTCCCAGTCTCAGCCTGTCCCAATCAGTCGCTCGCAGATCAGGCCGAGCAGCCCAACAACCAATCACCAGCCTGGCAACTCTGCAAGCACAGTGCGGAGAGGGGGGACCCGAGGTGGCTTGCACACTCCCGCGTCTCAGTGAACCAGCCTGATGGAGCTGAAGCACACCCCCACAGCGTTTCCCTGGCAACGCAGCACAAGCCATGCGGTGGGTGGGGATCCAAGGTGGCTCGCGCCTCCGCGTCTCAGTGAGCAGCCTTTTGGAGCCAGAATGCACCCGTCCAGCGTTTTTCCTGGCAACGCAGCATAAGCAGGGCAGAGGGTGGCAATTCAAGACCACATGCACCGCACACACACGCACTCATCTGCCAATTTCACCAGACCAATGCAGTCCCGGATCTGACCCTCTGTGGGAGTGCCCAACCGTGAAAAAATGGCACCCTCTTGTATACTACTTGTATGCAAGCTCCACATCAGGGAACCAGTGGTCCCAAAACCTCCAGCTTCCGTATCAAAGGTGCTCAAGTCAGTCCTTCCCCGCAGGCTCCTGGGCCCTGCTCACACAGCTACTCCCTCCACCAGGAACTTGGTGAGTGCTCACCGGCGAACAAGCCCATGCCCCAGCCCCACTGATTCTCCAGCTGCCCTCAGCCTCACCAAGCCAAGCAAAGAAGAGTCCTCACTAATTTATGTTGCCAGCTGTCGTAGAACTCATTTTCCTGGCAAAGCAACTCTGGGCTAGTAAGCTCGGTGTGGGGCCGGAGGGTCTCTCCTCCAACCAGAGAAGCCTCCCCACCATGGGGCGTCCCTCACAGGGATCGCCCTGTCTCGTCTCCACCCCTCCTACCAGACTTGACATGGCCTCCTCTTTAGGTCCTTCATTTAGAGGTTCTGTTCATCTAGTGTTCAGGGTACTTCCAAGGTTAAATGTTGTATAAATTATTTGTAATTTTGGTGTGATCCTGGGAAGCAGTTGGCACAGTGTCCGTCTTTTCCACCATCTTACTGGAAGTCCCAATAATTATACTTCTTTGTTAATGGGTATATAATGTATAAAGATGTAATCTGTGACAATAACAATATAAAAGGGAAGAGATGGAGATGTACAGGAGCAGAGTGTGTCTATAATATTAAGCTAAACTGGTATTATTCAAACTAGTTTACTGTAAATTTAAAATGTTAATTGTCTTCCCCAAGGTATATATGTTCCCCAAGGTATAACCACTAAGAAAAAGAAAAAGAAACTAAAAAGGAAAGAAGAAAAGAATTAAAATTACACACTACAAAAAAAATCAATTAAATATTTATAAAGCAATAATGGAGGAATTGAAGAAGAACAGGTATATATTATACAACATAAGGAAAACAATAGATAAATGCCAGAAGCAAATCCCTCTTTATCACATTACATGTAAATGAATGAAACTCAACTATTAAAAGATAGTGACTGGCAAACTGAATTAAAAAACAGGATCTATCTATATACTGTATACTGAGATGCAGTTTAGGTATAAGGACACAAAGGTATTGAAAGTAAAAGGATGTAATAAGTTATGAAAATAACCAAAAGAGAGCTGGAGTGGCTGTATTATTGACCGAAATATGAACTTTAAATCAAAAGAAGTTACAAGTGGTACATCAAGAAAATTAAAGTTACAAGCACATGTTCACCTATTTGAAATATTCATAGTTTAGAAGACTTAATATTGTTAAGGTGACTATACTACCCATAGTGATCCATAGATTCAGTACAATCCCTATCAAAATCCCTTTGGTGTTTTTTACAGAAATAGAAAACCCCATGCTAAAATCCATATGGTTTCTCAAGGGACCCTGAATAACCAAAATAATCTTGAAAAAGAAGAGTAAAGTTGAAGAACTGACACTTCCTGATTTCAAAGCTTACTGCAAAGCTACAATAATTAAAACAGTGCATACTTGTATAAAGATAGACATATAGACCAATGAGAAAAGTATATAAAACCCAGGATAATCCCTCACATATATGGCCAATTGATTTTTGACAAAGGTGCCCAAACCAGAAATGTGAAAAGGATAGTCTTTTCAACAAATGATACTGCGAAAACCGGATATTAACATGCAAAAGAATGATTTGGACCCATACCTTACCCAATATATAAAAAGTAGCTCAAGGGCCGGCCAAGTGGTGCAGTGGTTAAGTGCAGGCTTGGAAAGCCGGCGGCCCCGGGTCGGGTCCCACAGGTGAGGGCCAGTGGCACTGCCCTCAAAAAAAAAAATAAAAAATAGCTCAAAATGGGTTGAGTAAACATAAGAGCTAAAACTATAAAAGTCTTTGTAGAAAAAAGGCAGAATATCTTCATGCCATTGGATTTAGCAACAAGGTCTTGGATGTGACATTAAAAGCACAGGCAACAAAGGAATAATATGAATTGGATTTCATCAAAATTAAAACTTTTGTGCATCAAAAGATATTCTCAAGAGAATGAGAAGACATCCCACCAAATAGAAGAGAATATTTGCTAATCATATATATACTAAGGGATTACTATCTAGAATATATAAAGAACTCCTACCATTTAATATCTACAAAAACTCAAGATAGACAAATAACCACTAAGCACATGAAAAGTTGCTTTACATCATTAATCATTGGAGAAATGCGAATCAAAACCATAATAAAATACTATCCCCTTTTAAAATGGCTATTATCAAAGAAACAGAAAACAACAAGTGTTGGTAAGAATGTCAAGAAAGTGGAACATTTATGCACTGTTGGTGTGATTGTAAAATGGGGCAGCTGCTATGCAGAACATTTTGACAGTTCCTCAAAGAGCCAGTCATAGAATTACCATATTACCTAGCTGTTCCTCTCCTAGGTATTTACTTGAAGGAATTAAAAACAGGACCTCAAACAGATTCATGTACACCAATGTTCATAGCATTATTTACTATAGACAAAAGATGGAAAAACCCAAGTGTCCATTAACAGATGACTGGATTAATAAAAGTAATATACACACCATGGAATATTTATCAGCCATAAAAAAGATTGAAATATGATACATGCTATAAAATGGATGAACCTTGGAAACATCATGCTAAGTGAAATAAATCAGAAACAAAAGAGCAAGTATTATATGATTCCATGTATATGAGATGTCAGAAATAAAACTTCATAGACACATAGACTAGGTTAGAAGGTAATAGGGGTTAGGAATAAGGAGAATGAGGAGCTATTGTTTAATGATTACAGTTTCTATTTAGAGTGATAAAAAGTTTGGAAATAAATAGTAGTGATGTATGCACAACATTGTGAATATGATAAATGCCAGTGAATTTATACTTAAAAGTGGTTAAAGTGACATGTTTTATGTTATATATTTCATTCACAATTTTAAAATTAATACTGTATCCTAAAAACCACTGGATACCTGAAATGGATGAATTGTGTGAGTTATATCTTAATAAAGTTTTTAAAAAATTACACTTTGGGGAGCCGGCCAAGTGGCGCATATGTTAAGAGCGGGCATGGGATGCCAGCTCAGAGCAGCAGGGCACCGACCGGTTCAGATCCCACATATGAGGGCCAGTGACACTGCCCTCTACAGCCAAGATGGTGAACAACAGCTACACTTGGAGCTGGGCTGCTGAGTCGCCAGGCGATAGCATAGCTGCAGCCCCTGCTGCAGTAGGCTGCCAGCGTGAGTGGCCGGCAGCCAGTGTGAAGTGCCAAGAGCCGCTGTGAGCAGCTGTCCAGAGGCCGGCGACCAATCTGCCTTGCCTCACTGGGAAGAACTCAATGATAATACCAACATGGGCCAGTGAAGCATCGTCCACCACAACTAGACTGAAGAACAAAAGGACAGCAACTTGTCTGTTCCCCTTCCCCGATTTCCCAACGCTGTTCCCCTCCCCCAATTCCCCAATAAAATCTTTAAAAAAAAAATTATACATTGGTATTAATATTGAGATACTATTACTGTGAAAATAACAAATCTCAAACAGTTTTAAAATTATGATTCTAATCTTTTCCTGGTCCTTCAGTTGAAAATGACCAATTTGCATGTAAGTTTATTTGTATCTCTCTTTTTTTTTTATTAAATGAATTGGGGTGGCATTGTTAGTAAAATTATAATTATAGGTTTAAGTGTACATTTCTATAATACATCACCTATATATGTTGCACCCAGAGTCAGTTCTCTTTACATCTCCATACATTTGACCCCCTTTTCCCACTTCTAGCCCCTCTACCCCTTCATCCTCTGGTAACCACTAAACTGTTGTCTGTGTCTATGAGTTTCTGTTTCTTTGTTTGTTTGTCTTGTTCATTTGTTGCTTTCAGTTTTATATTCCACATATGAGTGAAGTCCTATGGTTCTGAACTTTTTCTGTCTGACGTATGTCACTTAGTACAATAATTTCAAGATTCATCCATGTCGCAAATGGTAGTATTTCATCTTTTCTCATGGGCAAGTAATATTCCATTGTACATATGTACCACATCTTCTTTATATAGTCATCTATCAAAAGACAATTTGGTTGTTTTCATGTGTTGGCCACCTGAATAATGATGCAGTGAACATAGAGGTACATATATCTTTATGGACGAATGTTTCCCGATTTTTGGGGTAGATGCTGGATCATATGGCAATACTATTCTTCACTTTTTGAGAAACCTCCATACTGTTTTCCATAGTGGCTGTACCAATTTACATTCCTACCTGCAGTTTGTGAGGATTCCTTATTCTCCACAACCTCTTCAGCATGTGCTATTACTTGTCTTACTGATAACAGCCATTCCAACAGGTGTGATGTGGTATCTCACTGAGGTTTTGATTTGCATTTTCTTAATAACTAGTGAAGTTGAGCATTTTTTCATGTATCTGTTGGCCATTTGTATGTCTTCTTGGGAAAAGTGTCTTCAGATCCTCTTCCCTTTTTTTTTTTTTTTTTTTTTTTTTTGAAGATTTTATTGGGGATTGCGGGAGGGGAACAGACAAATTGCTGTACTTTTGTTCTTCAGTCTAGTTATGAAAGACATTGCTTCACTGGCGCATGTTGGTATCATCATTGCGCTCTTCTCTGGTGAGGCAGATTGGTCGCCGGCCTCTGGTCAGCGGCTCACAGTGGCTCTTGGCAGCTCACACTGACTGCCAGCTGCTCGCGCTTGCTGGCGGCCACTCACTGTAGCCTATGTCAGCTCAGCTCACTGCAGCAGAGGCTGCAGCTATGCCATCCCGGGGATTCACAACAGTCCAGCTCCAAGTGGAGCTGTTGTTTACCATCTTAGCTGTAGAGGGCAGTGTCATTGGCCCTCATATGTGGGATCCAAACCAGGGCCGTTGGCATCCCAAGCCAGCTCTTAACCAGCGTGCCACTTGGCTGGCCCCCTCTGCCCATTTTTTAATTAGATTGTTCCTTTGTTGTTGTTTTTTCATTGAATTGTATGAGTTCTTTGTATATTTTGGAGATTAGCCCTTTATTGGAGGGGTTGTGTGCAAACATCTTCTCCCATTTGGTTGGTTGCCTCTGTTTTGTCAATGCTTTCTTTTGCTGTGTTGAAGCTTTTTAGTTTGATATAGCCTCATTCATTTATTTTAGCTTTTACTTAGCTTGCTTTTGAGGTCAAATTCATAAAATACTCTCTGAACCCAAGGTTCTTCAGTTTAGTAACTATGCTTTCTTCTATGAAGTTTATTTTTCAGGTCTTATGTTTAGGTGTTTGATCCATTTTGAGTTAATTTTGGTATATGATGACAGATAGCAGCAGTCTTATGTATCTGGTTTTCCAATTTTCCCATAACCATTTATCAAAGAAGCTTTCTTTTCTCCATTGCATGTTTTGGCTCCTTTGTCGAAAATTTTCTGCCCCTATATATGAGGTCAGACAATTAAGTTTGAGAACTTGTTGCAATGGTGTTGCTCGCCTTTTCTGATATCAGAGGGATTATTCATTATAAATTTGTACCAACTGGACAAACTGTTAACCAAGTTTACTATTTTCAAGTGCTGAAAAGGCTGAATGAAAATGTTAGATGACCTGAACTTTTCTCCAACAATTTATGGCTCTCATATCACGACAATGCACCAGTTCCCATGGCACTGTCTGTGAGGGAATTTTAGCCAGTGAACAAATAACTATATTGGAACACCCTTCCTACTCAACTGATCTTGCCCCCAATGACTTCTTTTTTTACCCAAAGATAAAGGAAATATTGAAAGAAGACATTTTTATGATACTCAGGACATCAAGGGTAATACGACGACAGCTCTGATGGCCATTCCAGAAAAAGAGTTCCAAAATTTCTTTGAAGGGTGGATTAGGCACTGGAGTCGATACAAAGCTTCACAAGGGGAGTACTGCAAAGGTTGACTATAGTGATCTTCAACAATGAAGTGTGTAGCACTTTTTCTAGGATGAGTTTGCAAACATAATTGTATGACCTCATATGAGGATTTATTTCTGGGTTTTCAATTCTATTCCGTTGGTCTGTGTGTCTGTTTTTCTGCCAATACCATGCTGTTTTTATTATTGTCACTTTGTAATATAAATTGTCAGGGAGTGTGATGCTTCCAGCCTTGTACTTTTTTCTTAAGATTGCTTTGGCTATTCTGGGTCTCTGTCTTAATCAGTTTCTACTGGTATGATATGTATTACTATTAGAGGCAGTATGAGAATCATGATAGCATGATCATCTCAATAAATGCTGAAAAAGCATTTGACAAAATCCAACACCTTTTAACAATAAAAGCATTCAACAAACTGGAAATCAAAGGGAACTTTCCCCACCTGATACAGGACGTGTACAAAATACCCACAGCTAACATTATATTTAATGGAAAAAGACTGAATGTTTTTCCTTTGAAATCAGGAACACAAAAAGGATATCCACTTCTACCATTTCTGTTGAACATTTTCCTTGAGTTTCTACCCAATGCAATTCAGCAATAAAAGGAAATAAAAGGCATCAACATTGTAAAGGAAGTAATAAAACTATCTCTATTCACAGATGTCATGATCCCAAATGTAGAAAATAATCAAGAATTCACTAAAAATTAAAAGTAATAAATGACTTCAGCAATGTTGCAGAATACAACATCAATATACAAAAATCAGTTGTATTTTACACTGGAAGTGAAAATTTACCTGAAAGTTAAATTAAGAAAAAAATCTGTTTACAATAGAATAAAAAGAATTTAAAACTTAGGAATAAATTTTACAAAAGAAATGTAATACTTATACCCTGAAAACTACAAAAACAATGTTTATAGATATTAATATTGTTAAGATGGCAATACTGACCAAATTGATGTTTCTGCACACTCCCTTTCAAAATCCCAGTTGCCTTCTTTATAGAAATTGACAAGTTAATCCTGAAATTTGTATGCACACCTATGGGACCCAAAATATCCAAAACAGTCTTGAAAAACAAGAACGAAGTTGGAAGACTCACTTAATTTAAAAACTTACTACAAAGCTATAGTAATCAAGACCATGTGTTACTGCCATAAGGATGGACATATAGACCAATGGAGTAGATTAGAAAACCCAGAAATAAATCCATCTATCTGTGGTCCATTGATTTTTGACAAGGGTGAAAAGATCATTCAATGAGGAAAGACTAATCTTTTCAACAAATGGTTTAAGTAGTACTGGATATTCACATGCAAAATAATGAAGTTGGACTTATACCTGGCACCACATATAGGAAATAACTCAAAGTGAATGAAAGACCTAAATATCAGAGCCCAAGTATAAAACTCTTAGAAGAAAACAGAAGTAAATCCTCGTAACCTTGGTTTTGGGGATGAATTCTTAAATATTGGGTTGTCGGAAAAGTAATGACATATTGTTTTCTATGCTTTTCGTTGCAAAAATACATCATGACTTTTCCGACAGCCCAATATAACAATAAAAGTATGAGCAACAAAAGAAAAAAAATGATAAATCACATCATCAAAATTAAAAACTTTTGTGCTTCAAAAGACAGTATCAATAAAGTGAGAAGTCCATTATGCTAAATGAAATAAGGCAGACACAGGAAGACAAATACTGAATGATCTCATTTATATGTGGAATCTATAAAATCCGATCTCATTAAAACAGACAGTAGAAGAGAGGTTACCAGGGCCTGGGGGGTGGGGAAATTCAGAGATGGTTAAAGGGTACAAACTGTCTGTTATAAGATAAATAAGTTCTGAAGACCTAATGTACATCATGGTGACTATAGTTAATAATGTATTGTATACTTGGAATTTGCTAAGAGTAGATCTTACATGTTTTCATCACACACACACAAAAAGATAATTATGTGAGTTGATAAATGTTAATTAGGTTGATTGGGGTAACCATTTCACAGTATATATACAGAGGGTGCCAAAAATATGTACGCACATTTTAGAAAAGCAAAAAACTGTATTAAAATTGTAATACTCAATATATACCAATAACAAAAGATAAATACAATTCACATATGACTTCTGCAATTACAAGAGGTGCTCAAAGCGGTTACCATCAGCATCTAGACACTTCTAATTATGGCGAACTACTGCTTGAGCAACGTTCACCAAAGTGTCCACTTCTATGCATTTTTTTGGCAACCCCAGTATGTGTGTGTGTGTACACTCAACACACACACTCATCACTTTTGAACCTTAAATATATACATTTTTTATTTTTCAATTATACCTCAGTAAAGGTTGGGGGGTGAGAAAGTGAACCCATAGAATTGGAGGAAATATTTGCAAATTATATATCTAATAAGTGACTCATATATCGACTATGTAAAGAACTCTCACAACTCAATGATAAAAAGACAACCCAATTTCTAAAATAGGAAAAGAATGTTAAGAGACATTTCTCCAAAGAAGACCTACAAATGCCAATAAGAGTCATGATTAAGGTCATGGGTTTTCAATTCAGAATGCCTCTTATTAAATCATCATCCACCACTTAGCTGTGGACCCTCAGGCAGTTACTGTACTTCTGTGTGCCTCGGAGGGTCTTCTATGAGGTATAGAGGAGTTAATGATTTGGAAGGTTCAGGCACATTGGAAGCATGAAAAAGTGTTAGCTGTGGTTGGCTCTCTCTTAGTTGTAATTATAAACTTAGTCGCATCATGGTACATCACTACCAGTTTAGGAGTCCAAGGCCTTGGTTCCAGTACTGCCCTTTTCACTCATTTTGCTATGCAAATCACACAGTCTTCACCTCCAATGGAAATAATTCTATATATCCTACTTTCCTTGCAGGGTAGTTACAAGAATCAGATGAGATCATTTAAGGGAAAGTATTTATAAAACTCTCATTTAATTGATGTATAAAATACAAGTATTATAATAAACATTATGATATTAAACATTATTATAATAAACATAATAACCATATGCAGTATTATTATGCTTTCCCTCTCCTAATAAACTAAACTCTTTGTCAAGTTAATCCTATTCTTATTTGTATCCATTAGTGTACTGAATAATTTCTTGTGTATAATAAGTGCTCAGTAAATATACTGAAGAAAATTTTAATTGAAACAGTATAAAATTTGAAATAATATAAAATTCTTGGATGTTTTCTTGTTTTCCTGAGGTGCTACTACAGAGAATTTAGTATAGAAATTATCGTTTATTTTGATAATCTTTATCATTGTATTTATAGCTCATCAGAATGATATTTTACAACCTTAGCATACATATCTTTAACCATAAATTTTAGGGACCAAGAATTCAACTGATAGATATTATCAGTAATAAAGTTGTAAAAGAAGATATAAACACTTGTACAATTAATTCCTACATTTTCTTTGAAGATCTGCTTTGCAAATGAGAAATGTTTTAAAGACAAAAATGTAGTAGGTAAAAGACTTCCAATCAGATGAGTCTGTTTTCCTCATGTATTGTCACACACATTGACTCAGTGTCTGATGGTGCTAGAGCTTTGCTATCACCTGCCCAGAGGAAGCCACCTAAATAACGTCCAGAAAAAGAGCATTAAATGATGCTCTATGGATAGAACAAAATGACTCCATCGTTGAAGAAAATATTCTTATATGCTTATCTTTATATTAACAAGAACATATAATGTTTAAATAGAAAATCATTCACATTAATTATTTAGGTAATAAGTAGCAGAATAACCTAAAATATAAAATGACTTGAGGATCAATTTAAAATAAAATGTCTAAATTATAAAGTGAAACTTCTACACGATGAGCTTTAGAGAGCAGAGTCTGCTTTCTGCTTACTGCTTGTCCTGAATGTTGCTTAGAGGTCTCAGCAGAGCTCTTGGAAGCCAACACCTAGGGAGACTTGGAAGTGTGGGTGGGTGCAACAGGTGGCTGTTCGTAGGTAAAAGTTATGTCTCAAGCTGGCAAACTTCAGGAATGAAGAGTTGAAAGTATAATGGCATATTAACTTCTCTGTGGCCACACACTTTACCTTCAGGTAGGGCATGCTCAGAAATCCTCTGTGATAACCTGGGAATCTCAGAGCATGTTTAGGGGTCTGTCATGAAGGTGGCTTCCCAGCAGCCCCCAGGTCCTGCCAAATACTCCTCAACTCTGCAGCCACATTGCTGGGTGGGGGGTGGGGGGAGCATATGACATCTGAGACCAGAGCCAGGCAGCTCTCAGGAGGACACATTCTCAGAGGGCCTAAGTCTGGAGGAAGGTAAAAGAAGCAGGTCAAAAGAAACAAAGCTTTGGGAGGTTTCATCCCCTTCTCTTGATTAATCCTCACCAGGATTAATTAGTAAAATAAGCCCAAGAAATATTATTCTCTCATGTATATTCAGGAGATAACAAATAACTTAGTGTGAGAATGATCCTTAAAGATAGAGATCAATCATAATTGATACTAAGATATCCAGTTTTCTTTCAGAACTACACTATGTATTCCACTTGTTAGTGCATATATTTGGATTTTGTGATAAGTATTTCTATTTCTGATTTTCAAAAAACATAATTGAATAGAACAGGTATAATCCTTTACCCAAAAAACATACCTGAGGAAGGTTTTTTTGTTTGTTTTTGTGTTTTTGTTTTTGTTTTTTTTGAGGGTAGTGTCACTGGCCCTCATATGTGGGACCCGAACCGGGGCCGCTGGCATCCCAAGCCACAAAAAACATACCTATAGGAAGCCCAGGCATACATAGCATTTTGCTACATTGGCCTAGTGGAACATGTTTTAATATGAAGCAAAGTTGCTGAAAGTTGATAATCAGCCTTTTCAAATACTAGACTCACAAACTGTATAGAGAGATGGTACTGTCATAGCACAAATCTAAAATTAAGATGTGGGTAAGAATGGAAGGAAGGAGGGATGTGGGGGCTGGGAGGGGAGACTGATTCATATATAATTGTGATGCTAAGGAAAAGAAGGTGTGAAGAAAATGTTGACTCTTAGATAGTTGAGTCAGTGTGGATATATTTGAGAGTAGTAAGACTGTAACCTTGAAATAATTGTAGTCTCAGAGAGTTTTCCTTTTCAGGGGTACAGTCTCACTTTCTAAGGGTCAGAAATTTATAGGAGCTTCTGACCCTAGTTACTGTAGTGTCTCTCTGGGTGGTTGAAGCTCACCTTGTGGTATTATTTTGATTTTAGCATATGACACACCCTGCTATGGTTTTGTGCTCTAGTTGCTATGTCACATTCTGAGGATGCTGCCATGCATGTTTGCCCTAATTTCTTTGTGAAAATAAGCTGTGCCGTTCAAGAGAAGCTAGGCTTCATCTATTATAAAATAGTTTTGATTCAGAACATCTTTATTCCTTTTATAATTTGAAACAGCATTCTTTAACCAGTCTTACACATTTGTCTAGTTTAACTGAGGTTTGTTCTGTTCGAAGCTAGACTAAGCTTAGTAATTGCCTGTCTGTGGTAATAATTTAACCTAGGCTTTCTGACTTTTTTAGGATAATATTTCTTGGGCTATTTTACCAATTCTTTTATTTTAGCAGTGTCAAGTTGAGTTCTTTTATGATCATTGTCTTCCCAAATTTCTTGTATTGACACTTCAGAGTGAATTTTTTTATTTGGAATTTTATAAATTTTCAACTGAAATTTCAATTTGAGTCATTTCCTGGGTTTTAGAAAAATTTTAATCCATTTGATTTGTTTTCTCCCCTTTTTTGGTACGCTATTCAAATACTAGTGTCTGTTGCTCATGTTACGATTACCATCTCAAGTTTTATTTCTTCTTGTGAAATCAAAAGTTTGAACCATTAAAACAGTTTTTATATATGAACATTGTTGACTTCTGTTGGGAAGACCTATACTATATATGGTGACCATTACTAGAATTTCTTTTTATATCTTTTAAAGTATGCTATTACCTTTCGCCTTTGTTGATCTTTAGTGATCTGAATATTTACAGATTATTAAATTATTCATATGAATAGTTACTATGTTTCTTTTTCTCTTCTTTTTTTTTTTTAAGATTTGTACTGGGGAATTGGGGAGGGGAACAGTGTAGGGGAAATGGAAAAGGGGAATATTTTGTTTTTCCAGGACCCATCAGCTCCAAGTCGAGTTGTTGTCCTTCAATCTTAGTTGTGGAGGATACAAGCTCAGCTCTAAGTCCATTCACCGCATTCAATCTAGTTGCAAGGGGGCAAAGCCCACCATCCCATACTGGTGTCGAACTGGCAACCTTGTCACTAAGAGCACATGGTCTCACCAGCCTAGTGGCAGTTCAGCTCAGGCGCAGTTCATAGGCTCATGTGGGAATCCAGCCAGCGACCCTGTTGCTGAGAGCTCACGCTCTTAACCAACTGAGCCACTTGGCCGGCCCACTATGTTTCTTGATAAAGTGGTTTTTTAAATCAACTTTTTACCTTAATTAGAATAAAAACTGGACAACAAAACAGAACTGCTCAGGGGTCGGCACACTGCAGCTCACGAGCCACATGTGGCTCTTTGGGTATATTCCGTCTCAAAAGTTTGCTGACCCCTGGAAGAGCCAATCCTGTTCCTCACAACAATTTAAAAATTATTCAAGAGCCATAAATATATTTTTACATAATCACCATTATGTGAATAATATCCTTTAAAAATTTTTTAAATGAAACTATGATAGTTTTATTTTCATTTTCAATTTTACTTCAGAGCCACATGTACGTACCCAAAGAGCCGCATGTGGCTCGCAAGCCACAGCTTGCTGACCCCTGGCAGCTCTTCCATCTCAAAAGTTTACCGACCCCTGGCCTAGCTGTTTTTACTGATGTGATTCTTTAGCTTACCCTGAGCCAGTTCATTCTTTTCATTCTCTAGTAAAAATTAATGTGAATAAAAATTGAGTCACTTACTCTGACCCCTTGCTTGTCTTGAGTATTGTCACTTTATGTTTTTGTTTCTACATTTCCGTTTTCTTTGAAGGAGGTCCACACAGTTGAGGTTTGTGGTAATTGATATCCTAGAACTGAAGTAGGCTTTGCTATGTGTGTATTTGGAAGTTCATATATTTCTTTTTTTTTTTTGGCTTGCTAAAATAATTTATTATTATTATCTCTTACAATATTGTAGGTCAAGAATTTTTTTTTTTTTATTTTTTTTTTTATTTTTTATTATTTTTTTTTATATTTTATTTTATTTTTAATTAGTTTCAGGTGTACAACACAGTGCAATAGTTATACATTTTACCCCTCAAAGTGACAAACCCCCCACCCCCAATACACCCCCCCACACCCCCCCGTATCATATATATCTATTACTCTTCCTCTGACTCTCTTCCACAGTATAATCCACATCCCGTGACTATCTATATATATTCAATTACAGTAGGTATACCACCTCCACTTTAGTAAAACAGTGCAGTGATCAAACCTCTACTCCATCCATGAAATGGTCTCCCTAACAAGACCTATGATCATCTGACATTCCACAGAATATTTACAACATTATTAATTATATTCCCCAAACTGTTTTTCCTATCCCAGTAGCAATATTGTAGTTGCCTATTTTTGCTGTCTAATCCCTTCCCCTTCTCCCTCATCCCCATTCCTCTCCAAATTAGCAACCCTGATTTTTCCTCTATATCTATGAGACAGTTTCTGTTTACTTTGCTCATTCATACAGTTTTGCATATTCCACATATGAGTGAGATCATATGGTATTTGTCCTTCTCTGACTGACTTATTTCACTCAACATTATAGTCTCTAGGTCCATCCATATCATTGCAAATGGCACGATTTCATTCTTCTTTATAGCGGAGTAATACTCCATTGTATAAATATACCACAGTTTCTTAATCCAGTCATCTACTGACGGGCATTTTGGTTGTTTCCAAGTCTTAGCTATTGTAAATTGTGCTGCTATGAACATCGGGGTGCATAACTTTTTTTGAATAAGTGTCTTGGTTTTTTCAGGATAAATACCTAGGAGTGGAATTGCTGGGTCAAAAGGTAGCTCTATTTCCAGTTCTTTGAGATACCTCCATACTGACTTCCATAGTGGCTGCACCAATCTGCAGTCCCACCAACAGTGCAGCAGGGTCCCCTTTTCCCCACAGCCCCGCCAGCACTTGTTGTTTGTTGATTTGTTGATGATAGCCATTCTGACTGGAGTGAGGTGGTATCTCATGGTGGTTTTTATTTGCATTTCCCTAATGACCAGTGAGGTTGAACTTTTTTTCATATGCCTGTTGGCCATCTGTATGTCCTCTTTAGAGAAATGTCTCTTCATATCTTCTGCCCATTTTTTAATTGGGTTGTTTGTTTTTTTGGTGTTGAGTTTCATGAGTGTTTTATAAATTTTGGATATTAACCCCTTATCAGATATATCATTGGCAAATATATTCTCCCATTCAGTAGGCTTCCTTTTTGTTTTATTAATGGTTTCCTTTGTTGTGAAAAAACTTTTAAGTCTGATATAATCCCATATGTTCATTTTTTCTTTTACTTCTCTTGTCCATAGGGATGTATCAGTAAAAATATTGCTCCGGGTAATGTCTGCAAATGTACTCCCTATATTTTCATTTAGGATTTTTATGGTTTCAGGTCTTACATTTAAATCTTTAATCCATTTTGAATTTGTTCTTGTATAAGGCGTAAGGAGATGATCCAGTTTCATTTTTTTGCATGTGTCAGTCCAATTTTCCCAGCACCATTTATTGAATAGACTATCTTTACTCCAGTGTAAATTCTTGCTTCCCTTGTCATAGATTAACTGTCCGTAAATGCTTGGATTTATTTCTGGGCTCTCTGTTCTGTTCCACTGATCGATGTGCCTGTTTTTATGCCAATACCAAACTGTCTTGATTACTGTGGCCTTGTAGTAGGTTTTGATGTCTGGTAGCGTGATCCCCCCGACTTTGTTTTTATTCCTCAGAATTGCTGAGGCTATTCTGGGTCTTTTATGATTCCATATAAACTTTAGGATTATATTTTCTATTTCTGTGAAAAATGCCCTTGGTAGTTTGATAGGAATTGCATTGAATCTATATATTGCTTTAGGCAGTATGGACATTTTAACTATATTAATTCTTCCTATCCATGAGCATGGTAGGTGTTTCCATTTATTTGTATCTTCTATGATTTCTTTCTTCAGTGTCTTATAATTTTCTGAGTACAGATCTTTCACTTCTTTGGTTAAATTTATTCCTAGGTATTTTATAGTTCTTGACGCAATTGTAAATGGGACAGTTTTCTTAATTTCTCTTTCCATTAGTTTATTATTGGTATATGCAAATGCCACTGATTTCTGAACATTGATTTTATATCCTGCTACTTTACTGAATTCGTCTATCAGTTCCAATAGTTTTTTGATGGAGTCTTTGGGGTTCTCTATATACAGTATCATGTCATCTGCATATAATGACAATTTTACTTCTTCCTTGCCAATTTGGATGCCTTTTATTTCTTTTTGTTGTCTGATTGCTGTGGCTAGAACTTCCAGCACTATGTTGAATAAAAGAGGAGAAAGTGGACAGCCTTGTCTTGTTCCTGATCTTAAGGGGAATGGTTTTAGCTTTTCCCCATTGAGTATGATGTTAGCTGTAGGTTTATCATATATGGCTTTTATTATGTTGAGATATGATCCCTGTATTCCCACTTTGCTAAGGGTTTTTAACATAAATGGCTGTTGGATTTTGTCAAATGCTTTTTCTGCATCTATTGAAATGACCATGTGATCTTTATCCTTCATTTTGTTGATGTGGTGTATCACATTAATTGATTTACGGATGTTGAACCAGCCTTGCGCACTAGGGATGAATCCCACTTGATCATGATGTATGATCTTCTTAATATATTGCTGAATTCTGTTTGCTAATATTTTATTGAGAATTTTTGCATCTATATTCATCAGGGAGATTGGCCTGTAGTTTTCCGTTTTTGTGATGTCTTTATCTGGTTTTGGAATCAGGGTGATAGAGGCTTCATAAAAAGAGTTTGGGAGCCTTCCCTCCTTCTGGATTTTTTGGAATAGTTTGAGAAGAATAGGTGATAGTTCTTTTTTGAATGTTTGATAAAATTCACTTGTGAAGCCGTCTGGTCCAGGGCTTTTGTTTTTTGGGAGCTTGTCAATTACTGATTCAATTTCCTTGGTAGTAATCAGGGTATTTAGATTTTCTGTTTCTTCTTGCGTTAGCTTTGGAAGGTTGTATGCTTCTAGAAAATTATCCATTTCATCCAGATTGTCAAATTTGTTGGCATATAGTTGCTCATAGTAATTTCTTAGAATTTTTTGTATTTCTGTGATGTCTGTAGTCATTTCCCCTCTTTCATTCCTGATTTTGCTAATTTGAGTCCTCTCTCTTTTTTTTTTTGATGAGCCTGGCTAGAGGTTTGTCAATTTTGTTTATCTTCTCAAGAAACCAGCTCTTGGTTTCATTGATTTTTCAATTGTTTTTATGTTCTCTACATAGTGTATTTCTGATCTGGTCTTTATTATCTCCTTTCTTGTACACCCCTTGGGCCTCTTTTTGCTGTTCTTTTTCCAGTTCCCTTAGGTGTAAGGATAACCTGTTGATTTGAGATTTTTCTTCCTTCTTTAGGTAGGCCTGCACTGCTATAAACTTCCCTCTTAGGACTGCTTTCGCAGCATCCCAGAGATTTTGGGTCGTGGTGTTTTCATTTTCGTTTGTCTCGAGGTATCTTTTGATTTCCTCCTTGATCTCATTTGTGACCCACTCACTATTTAATAGCATATTGTTTAGCCTCCATTTATTTGTCAGCTTCCCGGATTTCTTCTTATAATTGATTTCTAGTTTCATAGCATTGTGGTCAGAGAATACAGTTGAAATGATTTCAATCTTCTTAAATTTATTGAGACTTGTTTTGTGACCTAACATGTGGTCTATCTTAGAAAATGTTCCATGTGCACTTGAAAAGAACGTATATTCTGTAGCTTTGGGATGAAATGCTCTGAAAATGTCTGTTAAATCCAGCTGGTCTAATGTGTCATTTAAGGTCGCTGTTTCCACATTGATTTTCTGTCTGGAGGATCTGTCCATTAGTGACAGCGGGGTGTTGAAGTCCCCTACTATGATAGTGTTACTGTTGATCTCTGTCTTTATGTCTGACAATATCTGTTTTATATATTTAGGGGCTCCTATGTTAGGTGCATAGATGTTTACTAGAGTTATGTCCTCTTGTTGGATCGATCCCTTCATTACTATAAAGTGTCCTTCTTTGTCCTTTGTTATATTCTTCAATTTAAACTCCATTTTATCTGATATAAGTATCGCTACTCCAGCTTTTTTCTCAGTACCATTTGCATGAAATATTTTACTCCATCCCTTTACTTTCAGCCTGTATGAGTCTTTGGATCTGAGGTGAGTCTCTTGTATACAGCATATACTGGGGTCTTGCTTTCTTATCCATTCAGCCACCCTATGTCTTTTTATTGGAGCATTTAATGCATTTACATTTAATGTGATTATTGATATGTGTGTATTTATTGCCATTTTCTTATTTGTGTTCGTAGTCTTTCATAGGTTGTTTTTCTCTTCTACTTAAAGAAGCCCTTTTAGCATTTCCTGCAAAGCTGGCTTGGTGGTAATGAATTCCCTTAACTTATTTTTTTCTGCAAAGCTCCTTATCTCGCCTTCGATTTTAAATGATAACCTTGCTGGATACAGCAATCTTGGTTGTAGGCCTTTATTTTTCATCACTTTGAAAACCTCCTGCCACTCTCTTCTGGCCTGCAAAGTTTCTGTAGAAAAGTCAGCGGATAATCTTATGGGGGTACCCTTGTAAGTAACTTGCTGCCTTTCCCTTGCTGCTTTAAGGATTCTGTCTTTGTCCTTAACCCTTGCCATTTTCACTAGAATGTATCTTGGAGTGGGCCAGTTTGGAATCATCCTGTTTGGAACTCTATGCACTTCCTGGGCTTGTATTTCAATGTCCTTTGCCAGGTTAGGGAAGTTTTCAGACATTATTACTTCAAATATATTCTCAATCCCTTGCTCCCTGTCTTCTCCTTCTGGTACTCCAATGACCCTTAGGTTATTGCGTCTGATGTTGTCCCCCAGCTCTCTTAAACTATTTTCCATGTTTTTCATTCTTTTTTCTTTTTGTTGTACCGCATGGGTGATCTCTGCTATTTTGTCTTCTAAGTCACTGGTTCGATTTTCTGCTTCATCCAGTCTGCTAGTGATTCCATCAAGTTTGTTATTTAATTCAGTAATTGTGTTCTTAAGTTCTAGCTGGTTGCTTTTCATGATTTCTCTATCCTTCTTTATATTTTCATTAATTTCCTTGAACATTCTAATAATCAGTGTTCTGAACTCTGTCTCCGATAGGTTGGTTACCTCTATTTCCTCTATTTCCACTGATTCAGGAAGTTTCTTCTGTTCTTTTATTTGTGTTATGTTTCTTTGTCTCCCCATTCTGGCTTACTCTTTGTGTTTGCTTCAATATAACAGATAGATCCCCCAGATTTCTTAGTCTTTTCTGGGTAAACTTATATGGTGTGTGTCCTTTATATTTGAATTACTCAGTCTCCCTATTCTCCTGTGCTTGTATCTGAGGTGTTCCTTGTGTCGTGCGTCCTCACTTGTTGAAGTTTTAGTTTTGATTACTTTTGGTTTGTCAGTAGGTGGGATTGACTCCCAGATTGATTAGCTGTGAGGATCAGCAGCTTCTGCAGTTTATGAGCTGCTGTGAGAGGATTGACCCCTCTGATGAAACTTGGACCCTATGGGTCTTAGTACCTGTAGTAACTTCTTTTTGGGTGTGACTCTTGTATGTCAAACCCAGAAATGCTCTGGTTTTATCTAAAGTTGGCCTCCGGGTATGATGATTCTTGTGTCTGTTTGTTTGGACCCACTGCTGCAGAGTGATTTTAGAGCATAACAGATCAACAAGAACAACCTCCGCAGCCACCAAAGGAAACCAAATGCTCGCACAAGTAAAAACAACCAACCATCAAACTACAGTCAACTTGTACAGAAATATCAATCATACTAATGAAGAAAACAAACAGAAATATAACAAAAACCAGACACTCAATAATAACAGAAGAGGAAACAAAATAAAATACAATATCCTAAAATAAAAAATAGAATAAACATGAGAAACCGATTAGCTATACCTAAAAAATAAAAAATAAAAATAAACTAAAATAATAATAAAAAAAGTAAGAAAAATTTAAAACATAAAATTTGCAGAAAAAAGGAAAAGAGGAAAAGTATAGCAGTGAGAAGAATGAATAAAATAAGAGAGAAAGTGAGGGTGGGGAAAAAAGAAAAAGAAAAGAAAGAAAAAGAAAAAAAAGGAAAAAGAAAAAAAAAATATATATATATATATATTTGTCTACACACCCATATATATGGACATATATTCACCTATATACACCTATATATATATGCCTATATTAAAAACTACAATATGATTAGAATGAAATAGAAATAAAAACCAAAAACAACCAAGATAAGCAGCCAATAGAGGGAAAACAAAACAGAATAAAACCAAACAAACCAAAAATACCTGTGCTGGTCTAGGCTAAAGTCCACCAAGCGCTCTTCAGTTTGTCTGCTGTACAAAAATTCCTGTGCGTCTTGTGGGAACAGTAGGCCACCTGATGCCTAGCGTAATCCTGGCACTGCAGGTGTGCTGTACTTGAGTGTGGTTGTGACGTGTGATTGGTGGTTTTTACAAAGTCACTGCCTTTTTGCTTTTGCCTGTCCCAAGGCAGGCTGCACCCTCAAAGGCTCAATGAGTGTCTCTGGGCACCCTTTGGGTTGACAGCCGTGGAGAATTAAAGAATTCCTCACTACCAAAAGCTTGCTGCTAAGAATCTGTTAATTAGTGCCTCAGCAGATGAACCTGCCCTGCCTCCCAAGCCTTGCCTAAAGGTGGGGGCGGGGTGGGTAGTCTCACTCTGCTGCCTTTACTGGGTGGAAATTCTCAACCCCCTGCAGGTAAGGATATCTTCCTAGTCTGCCCCTATTGCTCCCTTCAGGAGTCAGTTTAAGACTGTCTTGGCAGGGGACAAAGTTTGTGGGAGTGGGTGAGTTATTGGGTTTTTTTTTTTTTTGCTTTCTGTTCAAGAGTAGAAAAAGGGAAAAAAATTAAAAACATAAAAATAAACAAAGCCACAGTTCCAACACTGTTTCAAGCTAAGGCCTTTGCCTCTTATGCTCCAGCGGAGTTCCTGCTGCTCTCCCAAAGGGTCTGCCGGGATTTAGGGAATTGCGCGCACCCTACCGTGTGGCCAAGATCCCCGACCGCGTCTCTCGGGGACCTGCGTCTCCACCCGGCGCGCTGCTTGTCCGAGCGAGTCCTCTTTTTCCCCTGCTCCCGGGTTCCAGGCTTCTGCCTCGGAGCCGGCGCGCCCGCGTGGATCTCCTGCTGCTCTCCCAAACGGTCTGCCGGGATTTAGGGGACTGCGCGCACCGTGCCGCGTGGCTCCGATCCCCGCTCTGTCTCTCCGGGACCTGTGACTCCGGCCGGCGCGCTGCGTCTCCGCGGGCGAGTCCTGTGTTTCCCCTGCTCCCGGGTTTAAGGCTTCTGTCTTGGAGCCGGCGCACGCCCGCGTTCTCCTGCTGCGCTCCTGGAGGGACTGCCGCCGGGATTCAGGGGACTGCGCGCACCTTTCCACGTGGCTCCGATCCCCGCTCCGTCTCTCCGGGACCTGCGTCTCCGCCCAGCGCGCGCTGCTTCTCCGCGGGCGAGTCGGAAGTTCATATATTTCTGATTAAAAATGATACAACAAAGATTTCTCAATTTAGATAGTTTTTTAAAAGCATCAATTTTTTTGTTTAAATAACATTAAATTTTATTTAAATGATTTGTTATTGAAAAGATACTATTTTGAAATATTGTTTCTAAATCCAAGGTCTTCGAAGAATAATAAGCATCATTTATACAAAGCATTTAATGTGTCAAATATTTTCCTATCCATTATTGCTTTAAAACACTCTAATAAATGTTGTTATACCCATATGCAAGACAAAATAGACACTTTTAGTTTAGGTGATTTAATCAAGATCATTTGGCTTGTGACAAAAATTGAGACTTGTAACCAAATCTTGAGACTTCATATTCTGTGTTCTCCTTGCTATATACCACACTCTGAATAGGCAGTTTGTACCTAGAAAAAAATGTGGAATGGTGTATTGGATGTTTCTTAAAAAGTGTGTATTACTTGTTGACTTGATTTGTTGACCCTATGGATGAATCATGGGAATGTAAAGTAAAGCATAGGTAATATAGTCAGTAGAATGGTAATAGCTATTTATACCCTGTTTCCCCAAAAATAAGACCTAGCCAGAAGATAAGTCATAGCATGATTTTAGGTACCAAAATATAGCACCTTGGCATACTGAATATTTTAAGCTGAAGGACTCTGTGGAAAAGGCACCCTTCTTCCTGAAACAAGTCATAAAACCCTCATGTGAGGGGTGTGTGCCCTCCATATCCTGGAGGAATGATGCTACAGCTTATTCTCCAGCTAGGTCTTATTCTCGGGGGAATACGGTAGTGCTAGGCGAGTACTAGACTAGTCAGGGGGATCACTTCTTAAATTATACAAATGTCTAACCATTATGCTGTACACCTGAAATTAATACAAAATGACATGGAATATTAATTAATTGAAAAATTTAAAAAGGGGAGGGAAAAAGTGAAGGGGAATAAAAGGTTGAAATTTACATGTATAAAACAAGTCATGGGAATGTAACGTACAGCATAGTCAATAATATTGATAGTATCATATGGTTTCAGATGGTTGCTGGACTTGTGGGGCTCCGTTCTTTAGGTATATAAATGTTGAACAGCCATGGCGTACACCTGAAAAAAAACTAGTTGTGTCTGCTCACAGAAATAGAATAGATTGTTGGTTGCCAGAGATAGGGTTGGAGGATGGGTGAAGGGGGTCAAAAGGTACAAACTTCCAATTATAAACTAAATAAGTCATGGGATGTAATGTACAACACGATGACTGTAGTTAATAACAATGTATTGCATATTTGAAAGTTGTTAAGAGAGTAGATCTTAAAAGTTTTCTCAAGTAGAAGTTTGTAACTGTATAGTGATGGATGTTAACTAAATTCATTTTGCAATATATACAAATATTGAAGAATTATGTTGTACACCTGAAGTGAATATAATGTTATACAGTAGTTTCCCCAACCTGCAGTTTCACTTTCTGTGATTTCAGTTACCCATGGTCAATGGTGGTCTGAAAGTATTAAATTGAAAAGTCAAGAAATAAACAATTCATAAGTTTGAAATTGTGTGCCTTTCTGAGTAGTATGATAAAATTTTGCGTCATCCTTCCCCAGATCCCACCTGAGATTTGAATCTTTGTCCTGCATAACCATGGTGTAGATTCTCCTGCCTATTAGCCATTTAGTGGCCATCTGGGTTATCAGATCAACTATCTCAGTTTTGCAGTGCTTATGTTCAGGTAATCCTTATTTTACTAAATAATAGCCCCAAGCGGAAAGAGTAGTGATCTGGCAATTCAGATATGCCAAAGAGAAACCAAAAAGTACTTCCTTTAAGTGAAAAGGTAAGTATAGTACAATAAGATATTTATATATAGAGAGAGAAAGTCTGCATTCACGTAACTTTTATTACACTATATTATAATTGTTCTATTTTATTATTATTCATCTTTTACTGTGCCTAATGTATAAATTAAATTTTATTACAGGTATGTATGTATAGGACCAAAACATATATAGGGTTCAGTACTATCAACAGCTTCTGGCATTCCCCTGTAGGTCTGGGAACATATCCCTCTGTGAATAAGGAGGACCTATTTATGTCAGTTATACTTCAATTTAAAAAAATTAATTGCATCTGTTTAAGAAGGTTTGCCAGACTTTCTTTCCTAAGGAGTGTAATTTTGTTACTTTATATGTGGTTTAAAGTAATAAACTAAATTTCCTTACAAATATTGGGTTGTTGGAAAAGTCATGATGTATTTTTTCTGTTTTTCGTTGCAAAAATGTGTCATGACTTTTCCAACAACCCAATAATTTATATTCTACACTAATTCAGTTTCAGTAATCTGAATCATGAAGAATTTTACTAAATATGTATATGCATATATTTTGTTTTATGTATAATTAAATAAACAATTGTGCCATTTATAAATGTTCCCTGGAAGTTTCCCTTTTGTTTCCTGCAGAAGATATAGGGCTGGATGAGCACACCACCTGCTTCAGTAGCATGGCCTGAGTTCTTGTCTCTGTCAGAGCCCCAAAGTGAGCCAAAGAACTATTATTTCTACCTTAGGTTTCCCTTTTTTTTTTTTTTTTCCTTTGACTTAAGCAACAGACATTTATTCCTTAGATCTGAAGGCTGAGGAGTCCAAGGTCAAAGTGCTGGCAGATTCCATTCCTAGTGGGGACCCTCTTCCTGGCTTGGAGGCAGCTGCCTTCTCTCTGTGTCTTCATATGGCAGAGAGAGAAAAAGAAGGGGTGGGGTGGTGGCAGGTTTCCCTTCTTTTAAGCAAAGTTAACTACACTGACATATACGAAACTGCCATTTTTGAAAATATAAAATTATTCAGCCACATTGCAAAATTGAGTTAATTTTTTTTTTTTGCTGTATTTGTAATGACTTGTTTAATTATAAAAGAGGTCCACATTAATAGTTTCCAGGTAGATCAATGACTTTTAAAAATATGCCTGTTTGGGATGAAACTATATATCATCTCTATAATCTCCAGGAATTTGGGAACGTGGGTCAACTTTAACTTTGTTACTAAAGCAGAGGGCTGGATGAGTGAACAGAAATACCTGTGATGTTCTAAAATGATAAACATTTAATTAAAGACATTGTTCACTCCAACTACATCACTTAGTTTCCTATCTTTTGGAGAAGTGTAGTATATTCATTTAATGTTTATTTTTGCCAGCTAAATTCATTTTCTCCCCATTTGAAACTAAAAGAGTTTTTATTGTTAAAATGGTCCCCTGCCAGGCAACCTTCTTTGTCAGATTACTATGAATTCTAGAATTTCAAAGTTAATTTTTTATCCGAATGTTTTGAATATTTTCACATAAAATTGAATATTCAATATTGAAAAAATATAGAAGAAAATAAGGAGTTATTGGCACTTAAAGAGACCTATTTCTAGTAGGCATTTATTGAAATACGGAGTGTTGGGGCATGCCGAGTGGCTCAGTTGGTTAAAAGTTGGCTTAAGAGTGCAAGCTCTGAGCAACAGGGCCGCTGGTTCAATTCCCACATGGGCCAATGACGCTGTGCCCGAGCTGAGCTGTCACTGAGCTGCCAAAGGGGGCAGGATGGCTTAGCTGGTGTAACAACAAGATTGCTGTTCAATGGTGGGCTATGCCCACCCACAGCTAATACTGAACTCAGTACCTTGAGCTAAACTGCTGCCTGAATGGTTCAGTAGACAGAGCGTGCACTCTTAACAACAAGGCTGCTGGTTTGACTCCCGCATAGGAGGTGGCTACACCCACCCACAACTAAGATTGAACACAGCACCATGAGTTTAGAGGCCACGAGTTGCCGACGGGAAAGCCAGATGGCGACTGGCACCCTCCACAATGAAGATTGAAGAACAACTTGGCCTGTCCCGTTCTCCAACTCCCCAACACTGTTCCCCTTTCCCAATACCCCAATAAAATCTCTCTCTCTCTCTCTCTCTCTCTCTCTCTCTCTCTCTCTCTCTCTCTCTCTCTCTCTCTCTCTCTATATATATATATATAAATCTAGATATAGATAGATAGACAGACATCGCCCACAATAAAAGCACTCTATCTCTCTCTTTCTCTCTCTCTCTCTCTCTCTCTCTCTCTCTCTCTCTCTCTCCATATATATATATATGGAGTGTTAAACTTTATTAGCTAATAAAAATACTAGCATTATAATAAAGATTAACAAGAAAGCTGAAATACTTTAAGAGACCCTTCAAGTCTGCCTATATAAGAGGGAAATGGAGGAAAATGAGCAAAAACGTCAAGAGTTGTAATGCTTGAGATTGTAGGTACATTTGTACATTTGCCTAGTACAGTTGCAACTAGAGCAAGCCAAGTATATTAATGCTTTTTATTTATTTTGATGGAATAATCCTGCATCTAACATGGGTTTGTTCAGTTTGTCAAAAAGATATCAGAAGGGCCGGCTGAGTGGCGCTGTGGTTAAGCGCTGGCTTAGGAAGCCAGCGGCCCCGGTTCGGTCCCACATATGAGGGCCAGTGACACTGCCCTCAAAAAAATAAAATTAAATTAAATTAAATTAAAAAGATATCAGAAAAATCTGTCCCTTTTGAGTATGTGTGTGTAAATTAAGCCCCCTTTACAGATAAATTGCTCATAATTAGCCATGTGGCCCTGCCAGGGAGGCAAAGAACAGTTATCAAAATCAGTGAAGTAACCCTCTTTTGAGACAGGGCTTATATATTAATATATAACTACAGAAGCCTTTTTGGGGTGGGACTTGAGCTAAATAGAATAAATAGAAGGTTGAACTCATAAAATAGCTTTGACAATTACAGTGATTTTTTTATAGCAGAGAAGGAAGGCTAAATTAAGCTTTCACTTTGCTGGACTTATTCTCCGTTTTAGTTTAACGTCAGTTGCCTTAAAGAAGACCGTGTATTGGGCAGACCATAGTTGTAATATTGCTTTGTTTATCTGTAAACTGAAAGGTTCTAAATATGCACAAAAACTTTTATCTAGTGCTTTCTTCTTCTTAATTTAGTTGTTAATACTGCTTTATCATCTTTTCTAAATTAACTTGAAGGGAAAAGTTCATGATGGCTTTCATCCATCTGGCTATGTGTAGTATATTTGCAGTTGAACCCAGACATGGTTAGACACTGTGCTCCACTCCTGCTCTCGTATTTTCTTGTAACCTCTTCTTGCTCCTCTGTTTTTACCTCTGTCTCTGTCTTTCTGTATCTTTCACAATATTTTTCTTATTTTTGGTTACCATACATATAGTCTATGGGCTTAAAATTTTACAATTACAAATTTATATTTTAATAGATTGTATGGAAATATCCTAGACACAAAGAAATTTATCTAGATTAGCATGAACTACAATTTTACAGAAAACATGGGCTTAGTTCTTGAACAAAAATCATATAGGATTATAAGCTTTACATATAATTACATGCTGTTCATGTTAGAGAGGTAAGTTGAGCATTTTATCTTTGAGCAAGGAAATATGCAGAACAAAAATGTTGCATAAAGCCCAAATTTATGTTTGCATAGCTAGGACTGATACTTGGACAGAAGTTACATATTGATCTTTATTGTTAATATAGGTATTTTTCCTTAATAAAGGAAATTCTTAGAGACTAGAAACCTCACAAGTTTAAATTAACCAGGGTGATTTTTTTTTAGAATGAATAATATTCAGAACTTCAATTATATTTTTAATTAAACTTTTTATTTTTAGATAATTGTAGATTTGCATGTAGTTATAAGAAATAACAGAGAGAGATTATTTGTATCCTTTGTACCCATTTTCCCCCAGTGTTAACATCTTGTAAAATTGTATTACAATATTAAAACTGGGGTATCAGCATTGATACAGTAAAGATACAAAATAATTCCATCACCACAGGGATCACTCAGGTTGCCCTTTTAAACTGTATCAACTTCCCTTCCCCTCTTTCCTCCTCTCCTTACACCCTGGCAACCACTAATATGTTCATTTCTTTAGGGATATTTGTTGTGTGTATAAATAGTTCATTCCTTTTTATTGCTGAATGGTATTCTGTGGTATGGATTTAACAGTTGTTTAACCAATCACTTATTGATGACATTTAGGTTGTTTCTATTTTGTGCTATTATGAATAAAACTGATGTGAACATTTATATATATAGGTTTTTGTATAAATATAAGTTTTCATCTCTTTAGGATGAAATGGGTTGTATATAGGAGTGCAATGGGTTGTATAGTAGGTATATGTTTGGGGGTTTTTTAACTGCCAAACTTGTCCAGAGTAGCTGTACAATTTTACATTCCCACCAGCAATGTATGAGCAATCCAGTTTCTCTACATCCTCACCAACATTTGTTGGTGTCACTATGTTCTTTTTTAGCCATTTTGGTAGTATAGAAGTACCTCATTGTAGTTTTAGTGGGCATTTTCTTAGTGGCTAATGATGTTGAACATCTTTTGTGTTTTTTTGCCATCTGTATACATCTTCAGTGAATTCTCAGTTCATAACTGTTGTCCATGTTCTGATTTGAATTGTTCATTTTTTTACATTGCAATTTTCAGAGTTCTTTATATATTCTAGATCCTAGTCCATTCTTGGATGTGTAGTTTGCAAATATTTTATCTCTGTAGCTTGTCTTTTCATCCTCTTAACAGGGTTTTTCTCAGCAATTTTTTTTTTTTTTTTTAGTTTTGATGAAGTCCACTTTATCAATTTTTTTTCTTATATGAATAAAATTGTTTTATCTCAAGTTTTAGTATTCTTTGCCAAGCACTAGATAGTGAAGATTTTCTCCTATATATTTTTCCTAAAAGTTTTATGGCTTTATAGTTTACATTTATGTTTATGATCCATTCTGAGTTAAATTTTTTATGAAGTGTGAGACTCAGTTTTAAACTTTTATTTTTCTGCCCATGGATGCCTAAAGGCTACTTCCTTTATAGAATTCCTTTGGCACTTTTGTCAAAAATCATTTGGGGAGGCCGAGCGGCTCAGTTGGTTAAGAGCACGAGCTCTGAGCAACAGGGTCGTCGGTTCGATTTCCAAATGGACCAGTGAGCTGTGCCTGAGCTGAGCTGCCACTGGTCTGCCAGCAGGTAGCAGGATGGCTTAGCTGGTGAGAGGCCATGCTCCTAACAACAAGGTTGCCAGTTGGACTCCCGCATGGTATGGTGGCCTACGCCCACCCGCAACTAAGATTGAACATGACACCTTGAGCTGAGCAGCCATGAGCTGCTCTGAGTCAGCCAGATGACGATTGGACTTGGAGCTGAGCCAGCTGCGCCCTCCACAACTAAGATTGAAAGACAACAACTTGGCTGCTCCCCTTCCCCAATTCCCCAACACTGTTTCCCTACCCCAATTCCCCAATTAAATCTTTTTTAAAAAAATCAATTGGGAATACCTGTGGAATCTGTTTCTGGGTTTTTGTAATTATGTTTTATAAACCTACATGTCTATTTCTCAACCAATACCACACAGTATTGATTATTGTAACTACTCATATATAGTAAGTGTTAAAGTCATGTAGAGTCATTCTCCCCACTCTATTCTTCTTTTTCAAAATTGTTTTAGATATTCTAGTTCCTTTGCTTTCTCATATAAATTTTATTTACTTTTTCCCAGTTTTATTAAGGTATAATTGGCAAATAAAAATTGTAATTTTTTTTTTATTTTTATTTTTTTTTTGAGGGCAGTGTCACTGGCCCTCATAAGTGGGACCTGAACCGGGGCCGCTGTCTTCCCAAGCCAGCACTTAACCGTGGCGCCACTCGGCCAGCCCTAAAAATTGTATATTTTTAAGTTATACAAAGTGATGATTTGATATATGTATACATTGTGAAATGATTACCACAATGAAACTACTTAACACATCCCTCACCATACATTGTTACGTGTGTATGTGTGTGTGTGTGTGTGTAGAAAACACTTAAGATCTACCCTCTTAGCAAAGTTCAACTATAAAATATAATATTATTAACTATAGTCACCATGCTATATATTGGATCTTCAGAATTTATTCATCTAATAACTGAAAATTTGTACCGTTTGACCAACATCCCCCTATTCCCCGCTTCACAGCCCCTGGCAACCACAGTTCTAATCTCTGTTTCTAGGACTTCAACTTTTTTGGATTCCACATATAACCAAGATTGTATAGGATTTATCTTTCTGTGTCTGGTTTATTTTATTTAGCATAACTTCCTCCAGGTTCATCCATATCCATGTTGTTGCAAATGGCAGGATTTCCTTCTTTTTATGGCTAAATATTACTCCATTTTGTAAATGAGTGTGTGTGTGTGTGTGTGTGTGTGTGTGTGTGTCTGTCTGTCTGTCTGTCTGTCTGTCTGTCTGTCTGTCTGTCTCACATTTTCTTTATGCATTCATCTGTCAACAAACAAAGGTTTTTCCCATATCTTGGTTATGGTGAATAAGGTTGCAAGGAATGTGGGATTGCAGATCTCTTCAAGATCCTGATTTATTTCCTTTGGATAAATACCCAAAAATTGGATTGCTGGATCATGTAGTAGTTCTGTTGTAAATTTTTTGATGAATCTCCCTACTGTACCAGTTGGCATTCCCATCAAGTATACAGGCTTCGCTTTTACCCACACCCCCAACAACACTCTTTTTTTTATTGTTGATGATAGCCACTATAGCAGGTGTGAAGAAGTATCTCATTATGGTTTTGATTTGCATTTCCCTGATTATTAGTGATGTTGAGCATCCTTTATGCTACCTATTTGTATGTCTTCTTTGGAATGATGTCTATTCAGATCCTCTGCCCAGGATATTTGTTTTTTTACTATTGAGTTGTATGGGTCCTTATATATTTTGGATGTTAATCCCTTATCAGATACATGGTTTGCAAACCAGGCTGGAGCTGGGTCATGGACTGATTTAGGGTCCACAGCTGGGACTGAGATTGGCAGGCCTGTTACCTGAAACACAAGGGGACATGGCTCCTGCCAGATCCCCTGGAAGGTGGTGCTGGTGGCAGGACCAAGGACAAATGGGGCTTGTAGCCCAATTCAAAGGGAATGAGATTGGTTTCCAGGTCTGTAGCCAGGACTACAAATGGCATGTCTGCCACCTCGTCATAGGTCTGCCTTCTCAAAATGGCCCTCCTCGGTTTGGGCTCCCCCGGAGTTTTGCAGCCTCCTACCTGAATCCCAGTGCTCCCACAAAGGCATTTTTGTTTATGGATGGCTGCCAAATTATTGTTAGTGTGGGGGGATGTGAGTGGTGTCCTCCTATTCTGCCATCTTGGTGATGTCCCATATAAGCTTATGTATATCTGAAAAAAATCTTGCTGGGATTTTGATGGGAATTACTTTAAATCTATGTATCCATTTAGGGAGAATTGGTATCTTTATGGCATTGAGCCTTTCAATTGGTAAATATTGTATGTCTCTCCATTTGTTAAGATATTTGATTTATTTCATCAGTGTTTCATAGCTTCAGCATACAGGTCATATACATGTTGTGTTAGATTTACATCAAAAACTTTTTTTGGTTTTCGTTTATTTTTGAAATTATAAATGATTTAGATCTTTAATTTTGGTTCCCGGATGTTCATTGATAGTATATAGAAATACATTTTATTTTTGTGTATGCTATAACCTTGCTGAATTCACTTATTAGTTTTAGGAGTTATTTTGTTTATTCTTTGTAATTTTTTACATGAACAATCATGTCATCTGCAAATAGGGATAATTTTATTTCTTCTTTTTTGCTCTGTGTGTCTTTTTGGGGTTTTTTTCCTTTTCTTATCTTATTGCACTGGCAAGGACTTCCAGTCCTATGTTGGACAAAAGTGGTGAGAGCACACATAATTACTTTGTTTCCCATCGTAGGTGGAAAGCATTCATTCTTTCACCATTAATTATAATATTAGCTGTAGGATTTTGATAGATGCTCTTTATGAAGTTGAGCAAGTTCTCTATTTATAATTTTCTGAGTTATTATGAATAAGTGTTGAATGTTATAAAATGTTTTTTTGTGCATTGAAGAGATCATGTAACTTCTTCTTTCATCTTTAAAGTGTTGGCGGTGATTTTCAAGTATCCAACAAGGCTGGAATTAACCTCACTTTGTCATGTTGTATAATTCCTTTTGTGTATTTGAATTCTACTTGCTAATAATTTGCTAAGGAATTTTTGCATCTATATTCCTGAGATATGGTGCTCTGTAGTTTTCTGTGTTTCTTTTATTCTTTTCTTTCTTTCTTCCCTTTTTTTCATTTATTTATTTTTTTTTACTGTCTTTCTCTAGTTTTTGTATCAGGGTAACACTAAATGAATCGGGAAGGGTTTCCTCCTCTTCTGTTTTATTTTTGTTGTGTTTTTTTTTTTTTTAGAGATTTTATTGGAGAATTGGGAGAGGGGAACAGCGTTGGGGAATCCAGGAAGGGGAACAGATAAGTTGCTGTCCTTTTGTTCTTCAGTCTAGTTATGAAGGACATCACTTCACTGGCCCATGTTGGTATTATCATTGCGCTCTTCCTGGATGAGGCAGTTGCTCGCTGGCCATTGGACAGCCACTCAGAGCAGCTCTCAAAAGTACACGCCAGCTTCCGGCCAGCCCCACTGCAGCCTACGCTGTCTCTGGAGACTTACAGCAGCCTAGCTCCAGGTCGAGCTGTTGTTCACCATCTTAGCTGTAGAGGGCACAGCATCACTGGCTCTCATGTGGGATCTGAACCAGGGCCCTGCTGCTCAGAGCTGATGTCCCAAGCCAACTCTTAACCAACACACCACTCGGCCGGTCCTCCTCTTCTGTTTTTTGAAGGAGATTGTATAGAACTGGGCATATTAGATGGAATTCTCTAGTAAAACTTTCTGGACCTAGATATCTTTTTGGGAACTTTTAAATTACATAGTGATATTCCTTACTAGTTATAGGTCTGTTAGACTATTCTATTTCTAATTGTCCAAGTTGTGGTAGTTTGTGCTTTTGAGGAATTGGTCCATTTCATCTAAATTGTTAAAATGTTTGTATGTAGAGAGTTGTTCGTAGTAGTCACTTACTAGCTTTGTGATAGTCTGTAGTAATGTCCTCTGTTTCATTTTTGACACTGACAATTTGTGTCTTCTTCGTTTTTTCCTTTGTCAGTCAATGTTTTTCATTATATCAAAAACCAACCTGTCATTGCATTTTTCTTTCCTCAGTTGTTTATGTTTCATTGATTTCTGTTATTATTTTCTTCTATTTGCTCTGGTATGTTTTGCTCTTTTTTTTCCCCCTAGGTGTTTAAAGTAGGAGCTGATTTTAGACTTTTCCTCTTTCCTAATTTAAGCTTTAAGTGATATAAAATTTCCTATCTGTTTTACTTTAGCTGTTTCCCACAAATTTTGATATATTAAATTTTTATTTTCACGGAATTCAATTCTTTGGGGTTTTTTGTTTTGTTTTGTTTTGTTTAATTTTCTTTGACACTCCCTCTTTGACCCATGGATGACTTGGAAGTGTATTGTTTTTAATGTATTGCAGAATTGTACACCTGAAATCTATGTAACTTTAATAACAATTGTCACCCACATAAACTTCAATTAAAAAAAAAAATGAAGTGTTTTGTTTCCAAGTGTTTGGAGATTTTTCTATTATCTTTCTCTTGATTCCACTGTGAATAAAGAACACACTCTATATGATTTCAGTTCTTTTAAATTTGTTGAGATTTGTCTTATGACCCCATAATGTGGTCTCTTGGAATATGTTTTGTGGACTCCTGAATAGAATACATATCCTGCATCTACAAATGTCATTTAGATCCTGTTGATTGATTGATTGATTGATTGTTGTTGTACTCCCCTGTATCCTTGCCAATATTCTGTCTAGTTTGTTCTATCAAATGTTGAAAGAGGGATATTGTAGTCTCCAACTTTAGTTGTGGATTTGTTGACTTTTCCTTCCAGTTTCATTAGTTTTTGCTTCATGTATTTTGAATCTATGTTATTTGGTGAATATATATTTAAGACTGCTATGTCTTCTTGGTGGATTGAACCTTTCATCATTATTTAATGTCCTCCTCTGTCTCTGATCATTTCTTTTCTCTGAAGCCTGCTTCATTTGATATTAGTACTCCTCTTCCACTATATTTGTATTCATGTTTACATGATATATATTTTCCCGTCCTTTTACTTTCATCATACATTATATCTTTGTATTTGAAGTGAATTTTTTTAGACAGCATGTAGATAGACCCTGTTTTATAATCCACTTTGCTAATCTCTGTCTTTTAATTGGTTTATTTTGACCATTTACACTTTATGCCATTATTGATATGTTAGGACCTAAGTCCACCTTTATATTTTTTTGTTTATTCTTTGTTCTCTCCTTATATCACTTTACTCTCCTCATTTATGATTGTCTTAAATATTTCCTGTGCATACATTTAGAACCATATTACACAATATTATAATTTTGCTTTAATCCAAATAAAATTTGAAAATTCAAAGGAGTAAGAAAGCCTATTGCATTTACCAGTATTTTTTTCCACTTTTATTTCTTTCCACAGATCTTGAGGTTCTGTTCATTGTTTTTTCTGTCTGTTTTCTTTGTTGTTCATGTTGGTTAATTTCTATTATTTTATCTTCAGATTCACTGATTCTTTTCTCTGTCCCCTCCATTCTGCTGTTGAACCCATCCACTGAGTTTTTTATTTTTATTATAGTATTTCTTAGTTCTAAAATTTTCATTTAAAGAATATTTCTTTGCCAAGACTTTATGTTTCTTTCTAATTTTTTATTTGTCTCGTATGCATTTGTAATTTTCATTGAAGAATATTTATAATGGCTGCTTTAGAATCTTTGTCAGATAATTCTAACATCTATGTCATCTGGCAATCTGCATTTTGGATATTATTATATGAGACTATGAATTTTATTTAAACCTATTTTAGATGTCTTTGCTCTCAGAGAAATGGAGGTGAGTGGAGGGCTTGTTACTGCCAGGTGGAGGTAGAAGTTCAGATATGCCACTTGTCTTCCATGATACTTGAGAGGGAAGTGACTCCTTTATTTACTGCTGGGCATATGTGAGTTTCAGCTTCCTACTAGGCTTCCACTGACATCACTCTTGCTGGGAGGGCCAGGTGTGCCTTGTTACTGTTACCCACATGGCTTCCACTGACAGCACTGGAAGAAGGTAGTGGGGTGGAGCAGAAGGTAGCCTCAGTACCACTGGGTAGTGGTAAAAGTCTGGGCTGTCTGCTAGACCTATTCTGACTCTATCCCAGAGTGGTGAGTAGGGATATTTGGTTACTAATGTTAGGTGTGGGTGTAAGTCCAGGGCCCCAGGTGGCCTCCACTGTCTCCATGTATATGTGTGTGGAGGTCGGGGAGGGGCTCATTATAAGACTGCAGTGATGAAAGTCCTAATACCCTGTTCTGCTTTCTATCACACCACCCTTCCTGGGCTATGGAGACTCCTCATTACTACCTGATGAAGGTGCAAGTCTGGTCTCCCCGCCTGCTCTTTGCTGGTGTTCATGGTGGTGGGTCACAGTTTTTATGTGATGTTTGCCTAAAGTAGAGCAGTTATTTTCTAAGTTTTCTGTTTCACTAGGCTGCTCCTTCCCTAGTCCTTTGGTTAAAGAGAATACGGTTTTATATGGGGCTTTTTTTGTCTGTACCTATTACTGCTTCCAGGTTGCCAGGTTTTTCAGTTCCAAGTCTGGGATATAAGCGGCAAAAAGAAAATACAGGAACTCATTACTGTGTTGTTCCTTAGATTCCAAGGACTCTAGGTCTTAACTGATCTGCCTTCTTCTCTCCACTTTTCAGTGTCTTCTTATATATAGTTTATATATAATGTCAAACATGTTAGTTATCCTTAATGAAAGAAATAGGGGAAAGTATGTCTACTCCATCTTTCCCGAAGTGGAAGTACTGGTTTTTTTCTTAATATTAAGCAGCACTACCTGTTTTTTAAGGCAAGAGTATTATTAGAGTCTTCTGAAATCTTATGTCTGAGGAGAAGCAGGAGAATTCATCTGTTATATTCCCAGACTTCTTTTCTTCTTAAATGTGAGGCATTTCAGTGACTATGGTCCATTTGAAAGCATTCCATTGGCATTTGATATCATGTTATTTGAAAGCTCAGAGCGTCAGAATGTCTGAAGGTTTTACTTGTAAATAACATGTATTTCAATATCAGGGTACTTCTTTGAGCCTGTTGATAGTCTTTGCTCACTCCTTGCATTTCTCCCTGAAGCATCCGAAGGCCATCATCTACCAGAGTAGGAGGACCTGCGGGACCTCAAGCCCAGGCACAAAGATGGATGGCCTTCTTTCATTATCCCTTCTCCTGACACAGGACTTTCACTGGAAAAGTAAAATCAGATCTATTGACAGTCACTTTTGAGCATGTGAGGGCAGCTGTCACTTGGTTGGCTGGCTAGGTTTTATCTGTCCATAGTAGGCAAGTCATTGCTTTTTGTATTCCTGATTTAGCAAGAGCATGAGGGAAATCCAGCTTTGCAAATAAACTGTTGTATATCTTTCTCTTTTCCAGGCAAATGCTTGTTATCCCAAATGGAAGCTGCCCTGTTATTCTCAATACTTATTTTTGTCAGAAAGTTGTTGCTAAAGAAAATTCAAGAACAACACATGAAGTGCACTATCGGGACACATCCCTTCCAAGAACAAGCATCACTTTGGCCCAGATGTTTAGATTTAAAAGTTTAACAAATAATTCATCTGAAAGCCAGGTAAACTCTCATTGGCTTAGATGTTTTGTGCTTTGTAATAATATTGGATTTGAAAGGGTTTTAGTATAAGTGAAGATGTTTACCCTTGGTCTTCCTGTAGATATTCAGGAAATATATATGCTTGTGCATCTTGTTATGCTTAAAGAAATTATAGTTCAGTTCAGTATTTACTTCTGGTGTTTTTATATTATTTTATCTTTTTAATTATGTATTTTTAATCTTTAATTTATTGAAATATATGAATTTTTTGTGCTCTCCTCTTATAATTGTCTAAGATTTTTGTTTAAGCCCTCTTTTATTTATTAAAAAAGAATCAAATTTTTCTTTTTCACAATATGTGTCTCCTTTGGGATAAAAAGAGCTTCATAAACTTGAGATTATAAACTGGAAATTGTTTTTTTGGAATTTTATTGGCCCTGTACCATGATCACCTGCCAAGGTAAATTTAGGGAACTGCTAAACTCCATTTGCAGTGGGCATGAAGGACACTCCTAGGACCAGTCCAAGGTGCATGACTCCCAGTGCACCTCCCTCAGAGTCACCAACTTAACTGAATCAGCACTGAATGGAATGCTAAAACTAACAGATAGTGTTAGGAAAAATAAGAAAGAAAGTAGACAAACTTTCTGCCTGTTTTGTATATGTGTAATCAAGCAGAATCTCCCTTTCAAAACAACTGTCTGAAGAGAATTATGCAAAAAAGCAGGGCTATCTAGTCAGTTTAATTGTACCAGATTTAAAATATGGCACAAAATATAATATTGATCTAAATTCGTGAGATATGGTTTCATCAATATTGATGATTAAACTCCAGTATAGAATAGTGGTTAAAAGTACGGGCTTTGGAACCAGGCATTCTGGTTCAGTCCTGCCTCAGCCACCTTCTTCTATGTGACCTTGGGCAAGATATTTAACTTCTCTGTTTCTTATCTGTAAATGATGATAATGATATACTCTGCCTCCTTGGTTTGTTGTAATGTTAAATACATTTGTTACATAAGCACAATATGTAAAGAAAAGTACCTGTAATGTAGGAAGTACTCTAGAAGTGTTGTTTTCTAATTATGGTATTTAATATTACTGTAAAGTGTTGTTGGGAGACTACATGAGCTTCTAAACTGCCTAGCCTAATAGACTGCACATCACATGCACTTAATAATATGATTTAGTTTTATTAAACCCTAGTCATTCTTCTGTTTTGTTTTTTAGTTTGTCCTGTTGGGCAAAACTCACAAAAGAAACATTTTCTAAATTACAGTGAGGTATTTGAATAGCAGGACTATCTACATGTTTTCAAAATTCCAAGATGGTCTGTGCTTTCATTGAGGGGAAACACTCATTGCTGTTTCCATGTTACTCTTGCTCACCTTGCCCTCCTCAGCAGCATTGCTGGCAGACAGATTTCCTTGCCATAGGTTTCTTTTATTTATATTTATGTTTTTTAAAATTTATATTATATTTTATTTTTCTTTTAGTGTTCTGCATTTCCATCAGAAGATTACCTAACAATGTCATTATTTGGCATGTGAGTATGCCATCATGAGTCAAATTAAAACTGTTCCCTTTGCGTGTCTTGGCCAGGTTATGTGTAGTGGTCTTACTACCATGGTGACAAACTGGACCCACAGACATGAAGAAGCAAAGCAACATTCCTCAGCCCAAGCTCCTCTGAAGGATTCTTTCCTTGATGCAATAGAAAGCCAAGGAGCTGCCACATGGTTGGGAGTTGGAGTCTTTGGTGCAGACAGTTTACTCTCTTCCCTGTAGGTGTCAGCCAGGAAGTGGCTCAGCTACTCCACCCATTTCAGATCCAACTGGAGTTTGGTGAGTGACAAGACACAAGCATGGGTGCCTAGAGTCACTTAAAGAAAGCAGAGGCTCTTCTGGGAACAATTTCTTGGCTGTATTCCCCATATACATTGGTTGTTTTTGTTTGTTTCTTTCTTGCATCAAAATTTGGGATCACAGTGTGATAAAGGATTCTATCTGTGTATTCATATAAAAAGTCCTACTAAAATAATTTAATTTGTTATCTTATTTTTACCTTACTGATTCATATTATTACAAATAATACAAACATAAGAAATATTGGTATTGTAGAAAAGCCAAGACATGTGCTTACCACACCTAAAAAGATCACTGTCAAGTTTTATATCTCCTAAGTAAATGGCAATTAGTAAATCTGTAAGTTAGCCTTTCACAGAGTGCTGTCTTAATCTACATCAGTGCTACCTGATAGAGCTTTCTGCAACGATGTGAACGTTGTATATTTGCACTATCCAAGGATGTTGCCACTGAATACATATGGTTATTGAGCACTTGAAATATGGCTAATGAGACTGAGGAACTAAATTTTATTTAATTTTTATTAACTTATTTTAAGTAGCCCCATCTGGCTAGTGGCTACCTTGTTGGACAGTGCAGCTAGATAGATACATGAACCAGGTCCAAATATACGATTCAACGTACTTTGCTCATATGAACTGTGGGGATGATGTCTTCTTTTCTACTCAGATTTAGGCCCTTCCCGATTTTATGTTGTTTCAAATAGCTGTAGACATATTGTTGACTTAAGAGTTTGTTTATTTATTTATGTCAGAGCCTTGGCATAACCATTGGAGTTTCTTTCTCTCTATGTTAAGTTGCCCTCAAGGCAGTAATATGGATTTATAACAATAAAAATTAAAAACATAGGTGTTGGTTTATCAATAATTTTTTCTATCTACTCTTAATAAGAAAATACATATTGTATAAATAATTAACAGTCATTCTATTTTAATGGTGCCTTCGGATGCTATTCAGAAAGAGCAACAGGAAACACTTCTGTGATAATTATAAATCTTCAAATGGATGGCACTTGATTTGAAAGTTCTCTGAATTTCAAAAAGTAGAGTTAGAGAATATTTCTTTTGTATTATAGAATTTTTTTATTTTGTTTGGAATGTGTACATGTATAAAATCCATTATATCAGTTTTAAGGGTTTTACCATAACTTGTGTTGTAGACCAGTCTTGTACTTTTTGACTTAAATCTATGGTAAATCTAAATAGAATTAACTGGGACAGCTACAGTTTAGACAAAAGTTTCATTTTGGTTTGCCTTTTTTATGGTATGTATACAGTGTTAGGTTTTGGAGAAGGGACTACTGAATAACTAGGCAATAAGGATCTTGGTGAAGCTTTCCCAGCCCAGCACACAGCCTCTGAGGAGATGGGGACAGTGAGGACTGAGTCACAATCATGAGAAGGAAAAATGAAACTGACATAAGGTTGCTTCCTTATGAGTAATCACAACATGCACTTTGAAGATTGTCCCTCCAGCTCCTTCAGGGTTACTTATTTTGCTTGTTGAACAAAGAGAAGACACTGGAAGCTGAAGTCTGGTGAATTGCTGCCAGTGCCCAGTGGTTAGTATTATGAATACTTTGGATTTGTACCTTAAAACACACGCTAGGACATATCAAATGAGACTATGCTTGTGGTGGATTGAAGGAAAGCCAGTCATAAACCTCAAAAGCAGGAAAACAACATTCATTTATTCAGATATAATGAAATGCATTGTGTGTAGTATGTTTCTTGTAGTACACATGAGATTGTACAATGCTGAGGCTAGAGTCCCATTTCACAGATGAGGAAACTGAGCCTCAGAGGTTCTTACTTGCTGACAGTTATATGGATGGACAAAAAGAAAAATATAATGAGATATAGAATCCCAAAATGACAGGGTTGTAGACAGTATTGATGCCGAAAAGGGAAAAAAATTGAGTTAGAACCAAGCTGTGTTTAGATTAAGGCTGACTCAGGAGTCAAGTAATCCTGAGGCAGCTGGAGAAGTAAAAGTGCCCAGCCATGGGGAGAATTAATTGGACTGTGTAGAAAAATAAATTTTTGGACAGAGGGCCATGCATTTAGCATTGGGTTTGACGACAAGTCTCCTGAGATGTCCTATTGTATAGCTGTTAATTAATATTTTCTGGATTCATTTGGTCTAATAACCAGGCTCTCCAGTTTATAAATCAAATTAATATAGAAGTAAAATTATACTTAACCCTCTACTAATTCTTTGCTAATGTATATATAAAGAAAAACATAATAAAGTATCTGCCTTGGAGAATCATGTAACAATATATATTCTAATGTAGACTTTTTTAATATATACACAAGAGAAAACATTATTAGAAGCCTTATGTATACAGCTTACAAGATCCCTTTCTTTTCTGCTTGCAGTTTCTACCCATAATTTATTGACCATAGATAAATTTTAGTGACCCAGTATGCAACACATTTGAATTATTCTTATCCAGAGGCATGAGTGCAACAGATACAGAAGGGAAATTACACAATGACCCTTACTACTGAAGGCAGCTTTAGGTCTTCTCTTTTATCATAATCTGCTTAACCCCAAATATCTTTCTACAGTGAACTGAAAGATAATTTTGATCACTATGTGTTTTCTATAAAGTACCAAAAATTACCATATCAGAAGAAATTAAGGCCTGTGGAGAAAAAATAAAGAAACAACTCTGTCTCATGATATAAATTTTGCCACAAACAGGTCAATTGATTCCTAATGAAACACTTTATTTAGCATCTTGATCGTAGGTGTCAATCTCAGTCTATTCCCAGTGTTCTAGGTGTATCACATTTCTGAGATCAATAAGAGCTTATTTTCTGATGGCAAACAGCACAGTTTTTGCCAGTTTTGAAATTAAAGGAAATTTATTTGAAGCCAGCTGGTCCTGAACAGAGTCAGATAAATTCAATCAAAAGGCATGTCCTCTGAACTATGAAACATCAAAAATATACTTTAGATCTCAGAAATATAATATGTAAGAGTCCCCTATCCATTGTTCTTCTGGATGAATTCCTTTAACTCAAGCTATTAAAGAAAACATTTCTACTAGGTGTCTCAAGGTGTTATGTCAGAGTAACCAGTGCAAACTTTTAAGTTTTATAAATCATTAAAATCAAAGGTAACAAAAACCAGTCTAGAAGACACTCCCTAACCATCTATTCAGAACCCAAAAACAACTTTTGCTAGATCCACTTGATATTGAATGGATATTAAATAAATGCATGACTGAAAACCATAGGTGTTTTTAGTAGACAGGGACACTGGTCATGAAGATAATTTATAATGGAGGAAACTGAGACAAAAAAAAAATGAATACTCTAGAGAGTTCCTACCTTATGGCAGAGCAGAATCTAGACATATTACTTGGCTCTCAGTCCATGGTGATTGCCATTAAACATTGCCTTTCCTTCTCCCTTTCTGAAACATTCACTTTCTTTATCCTATAGATGTTTACCTTAGAGACAAATAATTTAAGTTTATCCCTTAGAGCTGCATGATCTTTCTTGCCAGTCACTAAGAAATATTTATAGTGGAAGAATTCATCTTTTTTGAGGACACAGAACTTGCTCAATGGTCATGCATTTGGACAAAAAGCTGAAGGACAGAACCTTCCAGTTTAGCAGTTTAATAGTTATCTTGCATTATAGTTTCATAGAAATTCACTAGGCTAAACTCAGGAAGCACATTTTCCTTTTTCTATACCTAGATGTTTTCATCTCATTTTATCTTTTGACTCTTCCTTTAGTCTCTTATATTTTTTTCCAACTTTTCAATAAGAAAAACACCCACCATTGTCCTGGGCCAGGTTCTGGGTCTGCAGTGGTTTATAAAACCAGACATTATTCTTGCCACTCATAGAGTTCCACACAAAACAATAAAAACAAATATGTTTATGATTATAAGTTATTAGAAATGCTCTGGTAAGAAAAAGTAGAATATCATGAGAGAGACCAATGGAAAAGGGACAGAATTTAGTTTAGAGAATTCAAGGATGGGTGTTCTAAAGCAGTACTATTTTAAATGACACTTGAAAACTAAGTGGATGTTATTCAGGTAAAAAGCAGATGAAAGAGAATTACATGCAAAAGAAAGGTTACCTCTCAAAGCTCCTAGACAGGTGGGAAAAGCCATTGTGTCCAGGATGCATAGGCCAGCAGGAGAGCCCAAAGAGGCAGGCCTGCCACAGTCTCATAGGCCACATGAGGGGAGTGTTTGCCGTGGTTGCCCACTGACCCAAAATAAGGTTTACCTGTTTGAAAGACAGCTTTAGCTGTGTAAAATGGTTTGGGAAGAGGGGGAACATGGAGCAGGGTCCTATGGAAGCAGAGCAACCCAGGAAGAGTCAGCCCAGGCCCCTGAATCTCATGTGGCACCACTGGGAAATATAGAAAAGGGTTCATGTTCTAGATGTGTGTGATGACTTGGTAACAGACTGTGTGTGGGAGGGTAAAGTAGAAGGAAATATTAAGAATAAACCTCCATTTCATTACTTGGTAGAATAATGGGCCATTTACTGAGATGAGAAAAACTGGAATGAGAACGGATTGGAGGGAAGCTTGAGAATACAGTTTGGGGCTGTTTAGTTTGAGACTCCTATGAGACATCTAACAAGAGATGTCAAATGAAAAAGTTGGATATCCAAATCTCAAATTCAGAGAAGGATTTGGGGGGGTTCCGGCCTACAACTGATCAGTGTGTGTATTTCTATGTACATTCATTTTATTTGCTAACTTGAATAGGTTATATTTGTCCATGGTGATAATCTCCAAAGGCACTAGAAGGCATTCAGCGAAAGGCAGATGCCCTCAGCTCTCCTTGTCATAGGCAGTATCTTCTACTCCTCTCTACCCCTTCCAGAGGTGTTCTGTCACAGCTAGTAACTATCTAAAGCCAGGGCAATGGATGAGGTCACATTAGGGAAATAGTAGACACAAGCAGTAGAAGAAATGCTAGGCATCAAGATCTAAGGTCCTCTAGCATTGAAGAACGGCTAGAAGAAACAGGGGCCATCCAAAGAGGAAGGGCTAGTGATACAAGAGGAAAACCCAAGTGCATTGTGGTAGGCACCCAGGATAGGGGATTTTCTATGTGTGGGAGTAGGCAGCTACGTATAGTGCTGCAAAGAAGCCTAATAAAATGAGGACTGAAGGGCCGGTTGAGTGGCGCATTGGTTAAGAGCTGGAGTGGGATAACAGCTGCCCTGCTGCAGTGGGCTGCCATAGGCTACAGTGAATGGCCAGCAGCCAGCATTGAGTGGCTGGCAGCCAGCGTGACCTGCCACTAGCCATGGTGAGCAACCATCCAGAGGCCGGCGACCGATCTACCTCATCCGGGAAGAGCACAATGACGATACCAACATGGGCCAGTAAAGCAATGTCCTCCGCAACTAGACTGAAGAACAAAAAGACAGCTACTTGTCTGTTCCCCTTCCCCGGTTCCCCAATGCTGTTCCCCTCCCCCCAATTCCCCAATAAAATCTTTAAAAAAAAAAAATGAGGACTGAAAACGTATGCAGTGTATTGCTGAGGAGTTCCTCAGTTACTTTATGAACAGAGAAGGTGCAGGGGAATGGTGAGGGTGGAAGCTAGCTTGCAAGGAGCTGAAGAGTGAGTGGGAAGTGGGCAGGAGGGACCAGTTTTGATAGCAAATGTTTTGTTGATACATAAGGAAATGAGAATGTCCAAAGTTAAACAGAACTACAGTGAGAGCATTTCTGTCTCTTGTTTCCAGGAGACATTTTCATGGGAAGATTAAATGTGATTATGTATGTAGAGTTTAACATGATGTTTCCCATATAATAAGCACTCAATAGAGGGTGGCTCACTAGCTCTAAGCAAGCAAGCACGAATACTTAAAAATTGTAAAATACTGATTAACAACATTGTTACATTTATAGAAACCTAAATAAAATAAGCAAAGAAAAGACATCAAATTACAAATCGGCATTTTGTGTTAGTATTGAGTTTAATTGTCTGGTTGTGGGGGAAGCTTGATCCATGTTGGGCCCTCATTTCACTTATCAACAAGGAGTTGATACTCATTTACTTTAGAAAACAGACATTTATGTAAATTCATATGTGAAATGTGACCACTGCCTTGTAAATGACACAGGTATGGAAGTTCCTCTGTAATTCACATGTTGCAAAAAACTACCCTAATCCTGGGTCCAGTATTGGATGGTACTGGTAATTATCGCTGGCATACAATTTTTTTTTTTTTTTGAGGGCAGTGTCACTGGCCCTCATATGTGGGACCAAATCGGGGCCGCTGGCTTCCCAAGCCAGTGCTTAACCACCGCACCACTCGGCTGGCCCGCTGGCATACAATTTTTATCTTTGTCTAGAGCAGAGGTAGGCAAACTTTTGAAACAGAAGAGCCGCCAGGGGTCAGCAAACTGCAGCATGCGAGCCGCAGGCTCTGAAGTAAATCTGAAAATGAAAATAAAACTATCATAGTTTCATTTATAAAATTTTTAAAGGATGTTATTCACATAATGGTGATTATGTAAAAATATTTTTATGACTCTTGAGTAATTTTTAAATTTATGTGAGGGACAGTATTGGCTCTTCCAGGGGTCAGCAAACTTTTGAGACGGGGAGTACCCAAAGAGCCGCAGTTTGCCAACCCCTGGTGAGCATTAGATGACTCCTGATGTTGAAAATGGCCCAGTATTAAAGCAGAATGAGGAACATGAACTAGTAGATAGTGAATATGATGATTACAGGTCTTTGTGATGATTATTAACCTCTATTGTGTTGGGACAGTAGAGAAAGACTCTTGTATTAAGCTTGCTAAATTCTTTAGAAAAGAAAGCCATCACCAGTGTGATACATTGATTCCCCAGCTCTGTGTTCACCAGCCAGGTCTCCCTGGGTGTGTACAGCCCTTCTCCCTGCTTTAAACTTAAACTTTTCTTTCAATTAAATGATTGAATGATACACTGGACTCACATCTCCTTTTGTGTATACAGACATGGAGTGGCATGGCATTCTTTCTCCAGGACAGTGGTACATATGTGTCAATAATGTTAAGAGCCCAAAGGGAAGTCTACAACTCCTTCTCATCAACAGTACGTGGGAGGGTTGTGGGGAAAAGGGGACCCTGCTGCACTGTTGGTGGGATTGCAGATTGGTGCAGCCACTATGGAAGTCAGTATGGAGGTATCTCAAAAACTGGAAATGGAACTACATTTTGACCCAGCAATTCCACTCCTAGGTATTTATCCCAAAAAACCCAAGACACTAATTCAAAAAAATATATGCACCCCTATGTTCATTGCAGTGCTATTTACAATAGCCAAGACTTGTAAACAACCGAAATGCCCATCGGTAGATGAGTGGATTAAGAAACTGTGGTACATGTATACAATGGAGTATTACTCCGCTATAAAGAAGAATGAAATCGTACCATTTGTAATGATATGGATGGACCTAAAGACGATTATGTTAAGTGAAATAAGTCAGTCGGAGAAAGACAAATACCGTATGATCTCATTTATATGTGGAATCTGAAAAACTGAATGAAGGAGCAAAGTAAACAGAAACAGTCTCATAGATATAGAGGAAACACAGGGTTGCTAGTTGGGAGGGGGTTGGGGAAGAGGGAGAAGGGGAAGGGATTAGACAGCATAAATAGGCAACTACAGTATTGCCACAGGAATATGAAAGACAGTTCGGGGAATATAATTAATAATGTAAATATTTTGTCAGATGGTCACATGTCTTATTAGGGAGACCATGTCATGGATAGAGCAGAGGATTGATCGCTGCACTGTACACCTGAAGCTGAGGTTGTATAATATTGTATACCAACTGTAACTGAATATATAGATAGTCACGGGATGTGGATTATACTGTGGAAGGGATTCAGAGGAAGTGTAATAGATATATATAATATGGGGGGGAGCAGTGGGGGGGAGAATTGGGGGAGGGGGGATTGGCACTTTGAGGGGCAAAAAGTATAACTATTGCACTGTGTTGTACACCTGAGACTAATTTTTAAAAAATGTTAAAAAAAAATCAGTACATGGGACCATTTCCCCTGCTCTTCTTTTATATACCACCACATACAACCAAAGTCTGTGGAATGGGTTTATTGAATGACCTACATTTTCATCGGGTCATTGTTGTTACTCGTACTTTATTTTTGAAGTTTCTTTCCTTCTTCATGTTGTAAAGAAGTTGGAATTACTCTTTTTCAATGATTTGAATATATTTATTATGATGCAAAAAATACAGCAGAGCATCATTTTTTTAATGTATCCTCATGAATGATTCTGTAGCTCATTTTTTAGGATTTTCTTAACTATGCTCCCTCTTTAAATTCAAATCACATTTTAATCATTAGCTATGTTCATGAGTCTTAAATAAACCCTTTAATCTAAGTTGTTCAGCTCTTAGTTTTTCCTTATTTCTTTCTAAAACAGCCCTTGGAGGTTTGCCAGATAGCTCAGTTGGCTATGAGCGCAAGCTCTGAACAGCAGGGCTGCTGGTTGGATTCCCACATGAACCAGTAAGCTGCACCCTCTACAGCTAAGATTGTGAACAACGGCTCACCCTGGAGCTGGGCTGCTGTGGGCTGCTGGCAGTCAGCATGAATGCCCGGCAGCCCTCATGAGCAGCCAGCAGCCGGGGAGAGCTGCCCTGAGCTATTGTGAGCGGCTGGCAGACAGCCAGTGACCGACTGCCTCAGCCGGGAAGAGCGTAATGATCCTAATAACGCTCATGGAAGGGCTGGCCAAGTGGCTCAGTTGGTTAAAAGCTCGCTCAAGAGTGCGAGTTGATTTTGGGCTGGCTGAGTGGCGCGGTGGTTAAGCACTGGCTTGGGAAGCCAGCGGCCCTGGTTTGGTCCCACATATGAGAGGGCCAGTGACACTGCCCTCAAAAAAAAAATTAAAAAAAGTGCGAGTTGAGCTCTGAGCAACAGCGGTTCGATGCCAGCCCAGGCAAGAGCTGTGTTACCGTTGAGCTGCCAACAGGTGGCAGGATGGCTCAGCTTAAAAAAAAATAAAAAAAAATTCTAATACCAACATGGACCAGTGAGCTGGGTCCTCCACAACTAGACTGAGAACAACAGCCAACAGCTCGGGGGGGAGGGGGGGGAGGTGATGGGAAAGGGGAGGGAGGAGAGATTAAATAAATAAATAAAACAACTCTTGGTGGTCCTTATGATATCTGAACGTCATTCGGCCTATTTTCTTCTCAGTCCTGTCTTTCCACTAGTAATCTTACTAATTGACATCCAGATCTTTTATATTCTTCATCATTCTACCTGTTCATATTCTGACTTATTGTAAAGAATAAAATAGTATCAGAGCCCATGGAATTACAGATCTAATACTTATTGTTCTTTAATGAGTACTCAGAGAGATCTAGAAATTGGAATTTGACTATAGAGAAACTGAGAGAATCTATCTCGTTCCTCACCCCCCGCTTTTTTTTTTTTTAGCTGAGCCATCCTACCGTTGGCCACTCAATCGCAGCTCAGCTCAGGCGGGTCATTGAATGCTGTTGCTCAGAGCTCAGCTCGCACTCTTGAGCAAGCTCTTAACCAACTGACCCACACGGCCTGCCCCCCCACCTTTTCAAAAGATTTTTATTGGTATATAATTCACATGCCATAAAATTCACCCATTTAAAGTATACAATTCAACAGTTTTTATTATATTTACAGAGTTGTGCAATCATATCCATCATCTAATATTAGAGCATTTTTGTGATTGCTAGCTCCTCCTTCCCCCAGTCTGTGCCAACCACTAATCTACTCTCTGTCTCTGGATTTTCCTGTTTTGGACATCTCATATAAGTGGAACCGTACAATATGGGTCTTTTGTAACTGGCTTCTTTAGTTTATAATATTTTCAAGGTTCATCCATGTTGTGACATGTATCAGTATTTCATTCCTTTTTATGGACAAATAATATTCCATTGTATAGATATACCATATTTAGTTTATTTGGCAATTGATAAACATCTAGGTTGATTCTTCTTTTGACTGATACGAATAGTGCTGCTGTGAATATCTGTGTACAAGTTTTTCTGTGGATGTATGTCGTCAGTTCTCCTGAGTATATATCTATGAGTGGAATTGCTGGGTAATTGCTGGGTAGTGGTATCTCCACGTTTAATTATTTGAGAAATTAAACTGTTTTCAAAAAAACTACACCATTTAACATTCTCACCTGCAATGTATGAGAGCTCCAATTTCTCCACATCCTAAACAACATAGGATTCGCAAATATTTTTTCCTGTTTTTTAATCTTTTTTTTCCCCCCACTTTTTCAGTAGTATCTTTTGAAACACAAGAATTTATAATTTTGATGTCCAATTTATCTTTTCGTTTTTTGGTCACTTATGCTTTTGGTGTTTTGGTGTCACACCTAAGTAACTGTTGGTCTAATCCAACTTTAAGAAGGTTTACTCCTATGTTTTCTTCTAAGAGTTTTGTAGATTTTACACTTACATTTAGGTCTGTGATCCATTTGAGTTAATATTTGTATATGGTGTAAGGCAGGGGCCCAACTTCATTCTTTTGCATATATATATCCAGTTGTCCCAGCACTATTTGCTAAAAAGACTATTCTTTCTCTATGGAATTTTCTTGGCACCCTGAGCAAAAATCAATTGACCATAAATGTAAGTGTTTATTTCTGGAATCTCAGTTCTCTTGCATTGTTCTGTATGTCTGTCTTTATATCAGTACCACAATGATCTTAATTACTATAACTTTATAGTACATTTGGAAATCTGGAAGTGAGAGTCCTCTAAATTTATTTTTTAAGATTATGTTGGGAATTTTGAGTCATTTATATTTACATATAAATATAGAATCCGCTTGTCAATTTTGCAATAAACCAACTAGATTTTTCATAGGGATTGTATTGAATCAGTAGATCAATTTGAAGAGAATTGCCATCTTAGTCTGTTTAGTCTTCATATCTATAAGCATGGGATGTCTTTTCATTTAATTAGATCTTCAATTTCATTCAGAAGTGCTTTATAGTTTTCAGTCTACAAGTCTTGTATTTCTTTTGTTAAATGTATATCTAAGTATTCGCTTTTTGTATGCAATCATAAATGGAATTATTTCCTTGATTTCATTTCAGATTGTTTATTGCTAATGTATAGGTATGCAAGTGGTTTTGTATATTGACCTGTATTCTGAAGTCTTGTTGAACTTTTTTATTAGCTCTAATAGTTTTTTAGTGGATTCCTTAGAATTTTTCACATAATCATGTAATCTTTGAATACAGATAGTTTTACTTCTTCATTTCCAATCATGATGTGCTTTATTTCTTTTTCTTTCTTAATTGCCCTGACAGTTCGTTTAATTATCTTAAGGCAGAGGAGAAGTGGTTATTTGAGGCTGTGGTACTGTCACAGTAGCTCATTTTCTAACTCATTTTTCTCAGTCTCCTTCCATTCTCTAATCTTGAAGTCCTAATTCATCCTTCTGTACCGAGTCTCATGCCACTTGCCCTGTGAAATCTCTCCTGATTACCATGTGAAATTAGTCTCTTCTATAGAATCATAAAATAGAACAAACAAATTTTGGAAGCAGAAAAGCCTGGGTGTGAATCCTGAGCTCTTTCACCTATAGCTATAATGGAGATGACAGATAGATAGATAGATAGATAGATAGATAGATAGATAGATAGATAGATAGACAGACAATCTTAACTTTTCATTTCACAACAGCCCCATGAAGTTAGCACTATTAGTATCAACATTGGATGGTTGTTTTGAAGATTTAATGAGATAACATTTATAAAATACCTGACCCCAAGTAGACACTCTTAACACTATTTGTTTTATAATTATTATATCTATTTGTATTATAGTTAGTTATAGATATGTCAATCTTTACTATAGGGTTGTAAACTCCATGCAGGTAAGGATTGTGTGTTGTAGTAGTAGTAGTAGTAGTAGTAGTAGTAGTAGTAGTAGTCGTGTTTATTATTGCATCTTCTGCAAATACTGTGCCTTGTATATATGTCCCTAAATATATCCGTTAACTGTATCTGATTTTGGGATGGTTTTTTGCATTATGACAGTTGACAGTATTGTGTGCATGTGTCATTTCTGCTCTCTAGATGACAAAAACTGGATTTTTTTCTATCCTTTATCTCTTTTTTAATCTTTTGTCATTTTATTAGTCTAGTATCAGGTTACAGCTAGCTGACTGAAATATTAAATGTTTCGGAGTAGAATCAGAGCTATAAATAATTTAATTTGAAAGCAATACGTTCATGTTCTTAAATACTCTATATTACCAACCCATGTCATTTGATTCATCTTCATATCTACCTCTTACATACCTTGAATATGTATCCTTAGTGAGCTTATTGATAACATGAAATAGCAATAAGTGTTCCTATTTTTATATATATTAAACCAGTGATAGACTTGAAGGAAAAAAATCAAATGGAATGACTACAACCTACTGATGTGAATACAGACAATTATGTAAATAAAATTTTTACAAGAGAATGAAGATAGCAACAGTAATTTTCCAGATTCATAGCCAGACATGGTATGTGAATCCATAGCTCTAAGTTTGCATGTTAACCTGGCCTTGGTAATTTTCCAGCATCTGTTATCCATCAAGAGCAAGAATGGTTTCAAGGTGGCCCTATATAAAAGGCATGGAATTTTCTGCCTGTTCCTGACCTACTTTCCCTGGAAACTTTTGTTCTAATGGTCTGCATCCCTGCCCTCCTGTACCTGTAGCTGAGATCTAGAGCAGTACTGTGGTCACACTAGAACTTTTCTGTAAGCCACACTGCAGCTCTGGAATGTGCTTTCCTGAGATGGCAGCACAGAAAAGAGCCATAGAAGGCAGAGCACACAGCCTGGCAATGTCTGCAAGGGCAGCCAAATAGAAGCACACAGCGCTGTGTACCTCTATAGCCAAAGAAGCACAGATGAGATGAGGTCAAGTGAGACCTGACTCAACATCCTACTCTAGCTAGTCTATATAGCTTGCTGCTCCTTTCCTCCGTTTGTCACTGCCAAGTGACCTATTCTGCCCTGTCTTCTAGCCACTGCTAGATCCAGAGCACTTATGGCAGCCAGCTGGCAGTCTTGGTAGGCTCACCTTTGGTAGGCAGGGGTGCAGCTTATTTCTTTGCTCTACAGTTCTAATCAGCCCATGCTCCACAGAAAATTTGAGCAAACAGGGCCTCCAAAACAATTCTTTGGAAGAGTATCCTTCTTCTCAAGACAGAGACACTGTGATACATGAACAGATACCCTTGTTTCTTCTGGACCAGTTGGCCTTGCAGTGATATAAATGTTCTGAACTTTCACATTTATTAATATTTGGACAGATACAAAAAGGGAGTAACAGATACAAGGGCATCTAGACATGCTTGATTATACACTGAGAATAATGAACAGGTTTTATACATGCACTGGTATTGTCAGTGCCTTCAAAATAAGCCCATACATTTTTTTTTTCACTTCTCCCATTTATTTCTCTGAGGTCAAGGTCTGTGACTTATCTGATTTTGGTGTAGGGCTATGAATATAGTCAACCCTTAAGAAATACGTGTAGATGGGGAAATGTAGGGGCTGAGTAAATAGCTGAAGAGGTAGTATGAGGTTGTATATTCCCCTTTTCTCCCTCAGGACTAACCAGTCCATGGAGATGTACTACACATACGTCATTCTTCTAAGACTGACAAGCTAGTGAGATGGAAATTGCCAGGAATACTCTGCTACAGTAAAGAGATGAAATTTAATCCACACCAGTCTCGTAGAAAATGAAACGCTTAAACTTGAGCTCTTTGCAGAGTGTTCAGTCAATGTTAACCAGCAGGAAAGAGGAGCAACATTTAGGGAGGTGATAGAGTGAAATAAGAGCAGCTCTTGAGTGAAGAAGTTTATAAAGAAAAAAAAAAAAGAATCCAATTGGTAATGATTTAAGGGTATTAAAGCATTTGTTACAATTAATGCAGAACTATGAGAGGTCAAGAAAAAAGCAACAGGTAAACAATAAAAGGATGAAAATATAACATTTAACATTAAATGGATCTTAATTACCTGAGGAGGAAGGAATGCATGATTTGAATAAAACAAGAAAGAACTGAGTCATCCAGGAGAAGCTGGTAAGAAGAGGTTTTCCAGGTCTTCAAGCTCTATGGCACAGCTGCTATGTGAAGTCCTCAGCTGTGTGTCCTGGTATACCATTTTATTTCCCTTAAGTGCATGATTATTCTTCCTCCCTCTGGTGTGGAATCTGAATGCAGGTGTCCAAAGCTTCTACAGGAGGAAACAAGAAGAGAGGACCAGACTTTGTTGGTATGTTTTGGGAGTGTGAAGAAGAATAATGAAATAAATGTCAATATACCACTTAAGTAGGCTTGGAAAACTTAGAGGTAGCTTATTCAGGTCTTACCTTGAATCTGCACACAGATAAGTTATAATAGAACATTGGCTATCTAAGAAAACCACAGACTTTGCATAGGGCAAAACTGAAGGTCTTTGAGGGCCTGTCTTCCCATGAGCTATAGAAAAAGGGAAAACAATAATGACAGCAAGGATAGTAAATTTTATCTTTAAAACTTTTGCATGTTGGGCCGGCCGAATGGCTCAGTTGGTTAAGAGCTCGCTCAAGAGTGCGAGCTGAGCTCTGAGCAACAGCAGTTCAAGGCCAGCCCGAGCTGAGTTGCCGTTGAGCTGCCAACTGGTGGCAGGATGGCTCAGCTAAAAAAAAAAAAAAAAAAAAAAAAAAAAAAAAAAAAAAAGAAAAAAACTTTTGCATGCAAGTACAGTAATACCTTGGTTTGTGAGCATAATCCCTCTGGAAACAAACTACTCGTATTGCATACATCGCTCGTTTACCACGTTAAAATGTATTGGAAATGTTTGCTTGTCTTGCGGAACACTCGCAAACCAAGTTACTCGCAATCCAAGGTTTTACTGTAACTCCAGTTTTTATTCTCATTAATATATCATCTTCTCTCCAATTTTTGTTTTATGTTTAAATTTTGAATTTATTTCAGGTGCTTCCTAAAGAAGGGCATCTGGTGTCTGTTTTTTAGGGTGGGTGGAAAGCAGGGGAGCACAGTCCAAAGAGCTGCAGTGCAGCAATGAAGCCCTATCCCTGAGGACTCTCTGATTTTCTTGCCCTGTGGTAGCTGCAAATCACCTGTCTCCTCTGCTGGGATGCGTAAAATTTAGTAAAACTACATTAACTCAGTTTAGTATATTCAACACAAAATATGGAATGTCCATATAGACATTCATAGATGCCCCCCATATAAGTAGGCTACCTAGAAGAAGAGACTGCTTCCAGTCACTGCCTCTGGAAAAGAATTATGCTGGGCGACAGGCTCCCTGAATGCCTGTTAAAACATGCAAATTTTGTGTGTGTATGTGTTACCTTTTCTTTTTAAAACTTTTTTGAGGTGAAATTCACATAATATAAAATTAACCATTTTAAAGTATTAGTACATTCACAGTGTTGTGCAACTACCACTTCTATTTAGTTCCAACACATTTACATCATGCTAATGAAAATCCTGTACCCATTAAACAGTCCCTCCCTATAAACCCTTTCTCTTAACCCCTGGCAAATCTGTTTTCTGTCTCTATGGATTTGCCTATTCTGAACATTTCATATAAATGGAATCATACAATATGTGGCTTTTTGTGTCTGGTGTCTTTCACTTGTAATGTTTTCAAGGTTCATCCATGCTCTAGCATATGTCAGTACTTCATTTTTTATGGCTGAATAGTTCCATTATATGGCTATAACCTTTTACTAAAAAATTATATGCTTAGGATGTGGCTACCTTACCTTGACCTGCCCTATTAGAAATTTATGATTGGATCACCCTGTGAGGTTACTTTCCATAAAACCCCTATTTTTTTTCACCTGTAAACCCTAGGAGAAGAATTTTTCTGAGTCATATGGTAACTTATATGTTTAACTTTTTAAAAAACTCCAGAATATTTTCTAAGGCAGATACACTATTTCGTATTCCCATCAGCCATGTATTGAAGGTTCCAATTTCTCCACATCCTCACCAACACTTATTTTCTTTTTTTAAAGATTTTATTGGAGAATTCGGAGAGGGAACAGCTTTGGGGAATCAGGGAAGGGGAACAGACAAGTTGCAGTCTTTTTGTTCTTCAGTCTAGCTGTGGAGGACATCGCTTCACTGGCCCATGTTGGTATTATCATTGCACTTTTCCTGGCCGAGGCAAATTGGTCACCAGCCATTGGACAGCTGCTCACAGTAGCTCATGAAAGCGCATGCCAGATGCCAGCCAGCCCTACTGCAACATAGCCATCTCCAGTGACTCACGGCAGCCCAACTCAAGGTCAAGCTGTTGTTCACCATCTTAGCTGTAAAAGGTGCAGCCCTCACATGGGATCCGAACCGGGACCCTGCGGCTCAGAGCTGGTGTCCCAAGCCAACTCCTAACCAACATGCTACTCAGCCTCCCCAACACTTATTGCCTTTTTTTTTTTTTTCGTAACAACTAATCTAGTAGGTATGGAGTGAGATTTTTACTTCTTCCTGTCCAATTTATTTGTCATTTATTTCTTTTTCTTACCTTATTGCTCTGGGTAGAATTTCCAGTACACTGTTGAATGGAAATAGCAAAAACAGGCATCTCTATCTCATTCCTGTTCTTAGAGGGGAAATTTTCAGTCTTTCACCATTGAATATTATGTTAATTGTGTTTATTTTGTTTTGTTCATAAATGCCCTATATCAGATTGAGGAAGTTCCCCTTTTTTTCCTAGTTTTTTGAGTGTTTATAACATACAAGAATGTTAGATTTCATCAAATACTTTTTCTGCATACCCCAGTTTAACACTTTTTGTATTATTCATTATGTTGTTAGGAATCAGAAGTTGCTCACATATGATGATTTTTAATAGAGAATGTGTTATAACCAAATGGTTTAAATAATTGCTTTGAGTCATCAGGTTATAAAATTAATTCTACTTGATCCTTCTTTGCTATAATATTCTCTGTTATGGAAATTTACAAACATGTGCTTATCTTTGCTTTTAATTAATTGTAATACACTTTTTAATTTAGAATACTTTTTTTTTTTTTTTGAAGGCAGTGTCACTGGCCCTCATATGTGGGACCCAAACCAGGGCCACTGGCTTCCCAAACCAGCACTTAACCACCGCACCACTAGGCCGGCCCTAATTTAGAATACTTTTAAGTTTACAAAGATAATACAGTGAGTTCCCACATACCCCATAACCAATTTTTCCTATTGTTAACATATTAGTATGACTGTCTCACAATTATTGAACCAATATTGATACTGTATGTTTAACTGAAATCCATACTTTATTCAGATTTCCTCAAATTTTCCAAATACCTTTTTTCTGTTCCAGAACTCCACCCAGGATACCACATATATTTAGTTGTCATGTCTTCTTAGGCTTCTCTAAACTGTCTGTTTCATAGATACTTTCTGTTTTTGATGACCTTGACAGTTCTGAGGATATTTTTTAGAGTATTCCTTAATTTATATTTTTCTGATATTTAAACTGGTATGAGTTTGGGGAGAAAGATCACAGAGATAAAGACACGTTCTCATCACATCATATCAAGGGTATGTGAACAAAAGCAAGGTGTAATAAATATAACTGATCCTAACCTCACAAGGTGATCTGATCATAAATTCCTAATTGACAGTTCATGGTGGGTAGTCACGCCCCAGGCATATAACTTCTTAGTAAAAGGTTTATCTTTGCCTTAAGCAAGCCCTGTGATTGTTTCAGTGCACCTAGGTTAACACATCTTTGAAATGCCTCTTTTGGGTACTCCTTAAGAGATATAATCTTGTTATCTATCCTGTAATCCAATTCCCACCTTGCTTTCTACCACCCTCTTGTACATTTTCTTACTTCCTTCCTTAATTCCAAATGCATAAAAGACATGCAAAACTATCATTGTCCAGAACATTTGAGGTCTTGTTTCCCCACATTGTAGTCACTTTTCACTCAAATAAAATCTTTACAGGTTTAGAGCTGGCTGAGCAGCTCAGCTGGGTAAGAGTTGACTTAAGAGTGCTAGCTCTGAGCAACAGGGCCGCCGGTTCGATTCCCACATGGGCCAGTGATGCTGTGCCAGAGCTGAGCTGCCAACAGGTGGCAGGATGGCTCAGCTGGTGTAACAACAAGATTGCCTGTTCAATGGTGGGCTATGCCCACCCGCAACTAAGACTGAACTTGGTACCTTGAGCTGAGCTGCCAACTGGATGGCTCAGTGGATAGAGAGTGCTCTCTTAACAACAAGGCTGTTGGTTTGACTCCCCCATGGGATGGTGGCTACGCCCACTTGCAACTAAAGATTGAACACAGCACCTTGAGCTTAGAGACCATGAGCTGCTGACGGGCAGCCAGATGCAGACTGGCACCCTCCACAACAAAGATTGAAGAACAACAACTTGGCTGGTCCCCTTCTCCAATTTCCCAACACTGTTCCCCTCCCCCAATTCCCCAATAAAATCTTTTTTTAAAAAAATGTTTACACGTTTGGACATGTCCTACATTAACATTTACATACTATCAACATGACTTATCTCTGTTGTTGTTGCCATATTGATTACTGGCTGAGTAATGCTTGTCAGTTTCTTACTGTAAAGTTACTTTTTAAAAAATTCATGTTTTAACTCCTATTACATAATATCCTGGGGGCAAACCTAGAGTATACACTATTATCTCCATTGGTACTTATGGGAGTCTGAAGCAAGAGCATATAAGACTTTTACAAGATGAGAGGAAAGGTAACATACAAATCAAATTTCTAAATAGTCTTTTTTTTTTTTAAAGATTGTATTGGGGTATTGGGGGAGGGGAACAGACAAGTTGCTGTAATTTGGTTCTTCAGTCTAGTTGTGGAGGACGTCGCTTCACTGGCCCATGTTGGTATTATCATTGCACTCTTCCTGGAGAAGGCAATTGGCCGCGGCCATTGGACAGCCACTCACACAGCTTACGCCACTCACAAAAACACACACCAGCTGCCAGCCGCCCCACTGCAGCCTACCCCGTCGCCGACAACTTACAGCAGCCCAGCTCCAGGTTGAGCTATTGTTCACCATCTTAGTTGTAGAGGTCACAGTGTCACTGGCCCTTTATGTGGGATTCAAACCGGGGCCCTGCTGCTCAGAGCTGTCGTCCCAAGCCAACTCTTAAACAATGCGCCACTCGGCCAGCCCTCTAAATAACCTTTGAATCCATTAATTATTCATTTCATTTCTGTATTGAAAGTATAGAGCTGGGATTTCTTAGTCCCCAAACATAACTGTGTAGTAAGAAGAGCATTATTCTAGTCATCAGAGGCCCCAACTTCACCATTTGGTAATGTCAGGTGGATGTAATAAGGCCTATTGTTGCAATAGTTAAATAGCTTAATAGATAAGAGGTATTATTCAATTAGCAGATCTTTTATCTTGTGCCTGTTGTGACACATCACCCTGCTATGCCAAATATGTCATTTACAAGAAAGAGAAAATAGAGTTCATGTCCTAAAATAGCTATATGAATACCTTGCTAACAGCACTTGTTCTGGATGATATATTGACCGTAGATTACTTAACGCCATTTTGAAGATAGGAAATTAGGATAAATGTCATTTCTCCATTGGAGCATGTGTACATACCTTTGGTACAAGGATGCTGCTCTTAGCTGCTGAGTATGTCAGAGATAATTCCAAGGTCTTCACGGCAGCTGCAATTGTGTTGTCTTGAGCTGTGGCATCTTCAGGTTACACAATGTCGTAAAAGGTACCACAGTGTACCTTTAATGTTACCAAGAAAGCTGTAAAGGTTTAGAATGTTGGATGAATATCTCTGAAGTCAAGAGGTCACTGCAGAGTTAACAGGCTTTGACTTTTACTTGTGGTTTGTGTTTGAATAAGAACCCTTCCCATGTGTAATTTCTAGTTGATTTATCCTCTGGGGTTTTTTTGTTTGTTTGTTCGTTTGTTTTTAATTAATAAAATATCTTCCTTTCCTTTATCTTTTGCAAGAGAGGGATATCTATCACTGTAAGGCATTTCCTGTCATCCAATTCATTCAAAACAGTTTAGCTACTTTTTTATTCAGTATCAAAGGAAAACCAAACGGAATTTATTCAAAATCTAAATCATTTCAATTATAAGCGTTTTTTTTTTTCCTTTCAGGTGTGTATACATTAACTCAAAGGTAATGAAACACTGCCAATGATAATAGGCTCCACAGTGAACATTTTCTGAATTTTAACAAGAGTTAATATTTATATAGCTATAATTTTTTTTTTTTAAGATTTTACTGGGGAACTGGGGGAGGGGAACAGCGTTGGGGAATCGGAACAGACAAGTTGCTGTCCATTTTGTTCTTTGGTCTAGTTGTGGAGGACGTTGCTTCACTGGCCCATGTTGGTATCGTCATTGCGTTCAGTCGCCGGCCTCTGGACGGCCGCTCACCGTGGCTCTTGGCAGCTCACGCTGGCTGCCGGCCACTCACTGTAGCCTATGGCAGCCCACTGCAGCAGGGGCTGCAGCCTACACCATCGCCGGGTCTTGCGCAGCCCAGCTCTACGTGGAGCTGTTGTTAGCTATAGAGGGCAGTGTCACTGGCTCTCATATGTGGGATCCGAACCGGGGCCACTGGCGTCCCAAGCCAGCTCTTAACCAATGCGCCACTCGGCCGGCCCTAAATAGCTATAATTTTTAATAATTTAATTTTGTAAATGTAAATTGTGAAAACATATTAGTACATATTATACAAAAAGAATATAAGCAAATGTGTTATTTTCCCATAATTGCCCAGGAAGCAATTTATTACTATATACAAGACCTTATTTTTAAAAAAATTCATAGAGCCAGCCAAGTGGCTCAGTTGGTTAAGACTTGGCTTAGAGTGCGTGCACTGAGCAACAGGGCCTCCAGTTCGATTCCCACATGGGCCAGTGAACGCTGCGCACTAGCTGAGCTGTCACTGAGCTGCCAACAGGTGGCAGGATGGCTCAGCTAGTGTAACAACAAGATTGCCTATTCAATGGTGGACTATGCCCACCCACAACTAAGACTGAACTTGGCACCTTGAGCTGAGCTGCCACCCCGATGCCTCAGTGGATAGAGCATGCACTCTTTAACAACAAGGCTGCTGGTTCGACTCCCCCATGGGATGGTTGCAATGGCCACCCACAACTAAGATTGAACACAGTACCTTGAGCTTAGAGGCCAATAGCTGCCGACGGGAAGCCAGAAGGCAACTGGCTCCCTCCACAATGAAGATTGAAGAACAACAACTTGGCTGGTCCCCTCCCCCAATTCCCCAACACTGATCCCCTTTCCCAATTCCCCAATAAAAATCTTTTTAAAAAAAATTCATATTGTTTTGTATAAGAATATTTTCTAGATAGGGCTGTGTACTTTGAGATAAGAATATCTAAACTACTGACTTCAAAAATAAATGTTATGAGCCGGCCGAGTGGTGTGTTGGTTAGGAGTTGGCTTTGGGACACCAGCTCTGAGCAGCAGGGCCCCAGTTCGGATCCCACATACGAGGGCCAGTGACACTGCCCTCTATAGCTAAGGTGGTGAACAACTTCACCTGGAGCTGGGCTGCCCTGAGTTGCCCACTACAGTGTAAGCTGCAGCACCTGCTGCAGTGGGCTGCCCTGAGCTACATTGAGCAGCTGGCAGCCAGTGTGAGCAGCCAGCAGCCGGTGTGAGCTGCCAAGAGCCACCGTAAGCTGCTATCCAGAGGCTGACAACCGATCTGCCTCACCAGGAAGAGCGCATGATAATACCAACATGGGCCAGTGAAGCAACATTCCCCACAACTAGACTAAAGAACAGAAAGACAGCAATTTGTCTGTTCCCCTTCCCCGATTCCCCAATAAAAGCTTTTAAAAAATAATAATAATTTAAAAAATAATAATAAAAACATAAAAATAATGGTTATTATTTAATTCTGTTGGTCTTCAGCCTCATTCATGATGATTTACAACTTAGTTTAGGAGCCATATCAATGTCAAAAATGGAATACTATGCTGAAGGAATGTGACAATTCGATGTTAATAAGGAATGATTTTCAGAATGTACTATTAAAAAAATAAAATCTAAAACAATATACAAATTATACTACCATTTGGTTGAAACTAAAGTTGAGGGGCAACATGCACTTAAATGCTTTATATGCATAAAATATCTCTGAAAGAATATACAAGAAGCTGGGAACTTTTAGTTGTCCAATGGGAGGTGAACTAGGTAGTCCGGAAAGGAGGAAAAAGTTTGAATTTGAACCATGTGAATATATTATCTATTTTTTAAGAACATTTTGTAATTATTTAAAACAGAAGTTAGGGCCAGCTTTAAGTTAATAATTTAACTTCACTTTCGGTTATTCTTAATCATGGAGTCAACTTCATATGCTCTAAGATATAATTCTACAAGATATAATTCTTTCAAGTAGTAGGGTTCCAGGCATATCTCAGAGATACTGTGGGTTTTGTTCCAGACCAATGCAATAAGGCTAGTATCTTAATAAAGCAGGTCATAAATCTTTTTGCTGATGGAGAGCCTTGCCTTTTAATCTGTAAAAAACACAACATCTGTGAAGTGCAATAAAACGAAGCATAATAAAACATGGTATGTCTCTTATTCAGCTTTGTTGTGGTTAATTTGTTTTTTGGTTTAAATGTCTTTTAATAAAAATGTTACAGAATCATAGGATTTTAGAGTTGGATTGGGCCTTAAATACCATTTGCAAGTTAATGACTTGTTAATGTAGTCTCAGGTCCATCAGGTTTGAACTTCTCTGGTGGCAGACACACACTCTGGCACAGCTTGTGTTATGTGCAGTTCTCAGTCCAAGAAAGTTATCTCCTGTCCTGAGCATAAATAGATCTTCCTGGGTCTTGTAACTCTTGTAGCTGATGCTTCCTCTCACGGTCATGCATAATTGATGTTTGCTTTAATGCATGACAGCCCTGGATATGCATATTATACACCTGATTCGTGTTTCTCATCATAATTATAGTTGTTCTACATTAAAGCCTCTGAAGTTGGTGAGTTCCTCTGTCCTTGCTTTGAAGCTGATTTTTTTTTTTTTTTTTTTTTGCGGGAAGGGAGGGAATCCAAATGAAGCACCTTATATTTATATTTATCTCTGTTAAATGATATGTTTTCAAATTCAGCCCATGAACCAATTCTGTCAATAATCCTGGTTCCGTCCTCTAAAAATTGTTTTTTCTCCTCCCTTTCTTTTTTAAGACTTTATTTTTTTTACAGCAGTTTTAGGTTTACAACAAAATGGAGGAAGGCACAGAGATTTCCCATATACCTCCTTCCCCACATATGCATAGCCTTCCTATTATCAACATCATTCACTAGAATGGTACATTTTTGCCAAGCATGAACCTGCATTGACACATCATAATCACCCAAAGTCCACAGATTGCATTAGGGTTCACTCTTAGCATTGTACATTCTATGAGTTTAGACAAAAGTATTATTACATATATCCAACATTATGATATCATACACATTATTTTTACTGCTTTAAAACTCTATGCTCTGCCTATTCATGGCCTCTGCACCACCACCCCCGACAACCACTGATCTCTTTTCGGCCTCCATAGTTTTGCCTTTTGCAGAATGTCTTATAATTGGAATCATACAGTATGTAGCCTTTTCAGATCTGCATCTTTCACTTAATCATACGCTTTTCAAGTTCCTCTGTGTCTTTTCATGGCCTGATTGCTCACTTATTTTTCTTCCTTAAATGTTTGGTCGAATTTACCAATGATCCCATCTGAACCTGGTGCCTTTTGTTTTAATTATTGATTCAATTTCTTTTAATAGAAATAGGTCTATTCAGATCATCTTTTTCTAGTGGAACTTTGGCAGATTCTGTCTTTTTTGAAATTGGTTCATTTTATCTAGGTTATTCAGTTTGTGGGCATGTAGTTGTTCATAGTATTCCTTTAGTATCCTAATTTCTATGGGATTTGTAGTGATGCTCCCTCTTCATTTCTGATGTTAATAATTTGTGTCCTCTCTCGTTTTTTCTTTGTTAGCCTGCCTAGAGGCTTATAGATTTGGTTGATCTTTTCAAAGGAGCAGATTTTGGTTTCATTGATTTTCTCTATTGATTTCCTACTTTGAATTTAATTGATTCCTGCTCTAACCCTTATTCTGTTCTTCTTCTTCCTTTGGATTTAGTTTGCTCTCTTTTTCTACTTTCTTAAAGTGGAAACTTAAATTAATTTATTTTAGGTTATTCTTTTGTAACATAGGTACTCAGTAGTATAAATTTCTCTCTAAGCACTGTTTTTGCTGCATCCCACACATAGATTTCTTCTATAATCCATGTGTTGTTTCGAAGTTTATTCTTTAATCTCCATGTATTTTGGGATTTCCCAGTTATCTTTCTGTTATTGAATTCTAGTTTAATTCCACTGAAAGCAAACACTGTTTACGAGGTCTGACAATTAAGTTCACGAGCTTGTTGCAATGATGTTGATATCACTTATTTGATATCAGAGAAATTGTTTATTATGAATTTGTACCACCTGGACAAACAGTTAACCAGGTGTACTATTTGGAAGTGCTGAAAGGCTGCATGAAAAAGTTAGACGACCTGAATTTTTTGCCAACAGTTCGTAGCTCTTGTATCACAACAATGCACCAGCTCACACAGCACTGTCTGTGAGGGAGTTTTTAGCCAGTAAACAAATAACTGTATTGGAACACTCTCCCCACTCACCTGATCTGGCCCCCAGTGACTTCTTTCTTTACCCAAAAATAAAGGACATATTGACAGGAAGAGGGTAATACAACGACAGCTCTGATGGCCACTCCAGAAAAAGAGTTCCAAAATTGCTTTGAAGGGTGGACTAGGCGCTGGTGCTGGTGCATATCTTCCCAAGAGAAGTACTTTGCAGGTGACCATAGTGATATTCAGTAATTCGGTATGTAGCACTTTTCTAGGATGAGTTCGCAAACTTAATTGTCCGACCTCGTATTTCTATTCTTCTAAATTTGTTAAGATGTGTATTATGTGAGTGGCTGGCAGCTGGTGTGAGCTGCCAAGAGCCGCCATGAGCGGCCGTCCAGAGGCCAGCGACTGATCTGCCTCACCTGGGAAGATCACAATGGTAATACCAACATGGGCCAGTGAAGCAATGTCCTCCACAACTAGACTGAAGAACAAAAAGGACAGCAACTTGTCTGTTCCACTTCCCCGGTTCCCCAATAAAATCTTTAAAAAAAAAAGAAAAAAAAAGGATGTGTATTATGGCCCAGACTGTAGTCTATCTTGGTGAATGTTCGATGTAAGCTTGAGAAGAATGTGTAGTCAGCCATTGTTGGATGAAGTAGTTTATAGATATCAGTTATATGAGAGTGTAGTTGAGTTCAACTATGTCCTTGCTGATTTTCTGCCAGCTGGATATATTCATTTCTGAGAAAAGAGGTGTTTACATCTCCAACTATGATAGTAGATTTATAGTTCTGTTTTTGTCTCATGCAGTTTGATGCTCTGTTGTTATACACATAAAGAATCACTATGTCTCCTTGGAGAACTGACCCTTTACCTTTATGTAATGTCCTTCTTTATCCCTGATAACTTCCCTTACTTTGAAGTCTGTTCTGTCTGGAATTAAAATAGCTTCTCCTGCTTTCTTTTGATTCGTGTTAGGATGGTAGCTTACAGTATCATGTTACCATAATACCATAATGATGTTGTTAGGTTAGCATGGTACAGTAGCCCCCCTTATCCACAGAGGATACATCTGAAGACCCTCAGGGATCCCTGAAGCCACAGCCACAGATAGTACCAAACTATATGAGTGTGTGTGTGTGTGTGTGTAAATATATATGTAAGTGTGTGTGTGTGTGTATATATATATATATATATATATATATATATATATATATATTCTGTTCATGTCTTCCACTCACAAATTTAATGCCTTTCTGCCTTTTCCATCTTAATTAATCATGCACTGTGGCTGTAATTTCTGCAGTTTGAGGTATGAGAGCAAAACTAATACAGATTTCATTTTTCTTCTTCACAGCTAAAAGATTCATTCTTACTATGTCTAACCATATGATTTTTTTTTTTTGAGAGAAAACTCACCATATGATTTTTTTTTGAAAGTTGAGAACTTCCACCTTTTCACCTAAATGAGCACTTCATAGCTTCTCTTTGGTATCTAATTGTCAGCATCACTATTCTTATGCTTTGGGGCTACTACTAAGTAAAATAAGGGTTACTTGAACACAAGCATAGTGATAACTGTGACAGTCAATCCAATAGCCAACATAGCTACTAAGTGATTAATGAATGGGTGGGTAGAGTATACTCTTATAGTGTGGATATGCTGGACAAAGGGATGTTTCATGTCTTAGGCAGGATGGAGCAGTGGTAGCACAAAATCATCACTCTACTTAGAATGGTGCCCAATTTAAAACTTGTGAATTATTTATTTCTGAAATTATCTATCCATTTAATATTTTTGTACCAAATTGACCATAGGTAACTGAAACCATAGAAAGTGAAATTGTGGGTAAGGGGAGAGTATTGTATGTTTTTCTCTATCCTTTTATGTTTAACCTATATGTGTCTTTATATTTAAAGTGGATATCTTGTAGACAACATATAGTTGGGTCATCTTTTTTGATCCACTCAGACAATCTCTGTCTTTTAAAAGATGCATTGACCATTGGCATTCAAAGTGATTAGCATAGTTGGGTTAATTAATATCAATCACATTCATTACTGTTTTCTGTTGTTTCCCATGTTTTTGTTCCTTTTTTGTCCTCTACTCCTTTTCTGCCTTTTGTGGTTTAAATTGAGCATTTTATATAATTCAATTTTCTCTCTTAACATATTAGTTGTACTTTGTAAACTTTTTCTAGTGATTGACCAAGATTTGCTATATACAGTTACAACTAATCCAAGTCCACATTTAGTTAACACTGACCATTTCACAGGTAATGTGAGTACCTTATAATAATTCTAATTCCTTCTCCTATCCCTTGTATCACTACTATCATTCATTTCACTTATATCTAAGTATTCATAAATAAATAAATATATATATATATGGTTGTCAGAAAAGTCATGACACATTTTTGCAACAAAAAACAAAATATATGTCATGACTTTTTCGACAACCCAATATACATTCATATATATATATATATATATATATATATATATATATATATATATGAAATACACACACACACACACACACACATACACACACACACACCAGGGGTGCTAAAAAGTGTTTACACATGACTTGTATTCATCTTTTCTTATCCGTATATATTTAGTATTACAATTTTATTACAGTTTTTTTCCTTTCGTAAAATGTATATACTTTTTTTGGCAACCTCTGCATGTATATATACACACATATACACATATGTAAGATATATATATATATATATATATACATAATCTAATGCATTGTTGCTGTTATTAATTTAAACAAATTATTATCTGTTAGATCAATTAAAAATCAAAATAAAAGTTTTTATTTTACTTTTACTTATTCTTTCTTCAGTGCTCTTCCTTTCTTTACATTGATCTGAGTTTCTGACCTATATTATTTTCCTTTTCTCTAAAAAACTTCTTTTACCATTTCTTGCAAGGCGTTTCTACTGGCAGCAAACCCCCAATATTTGTTTGAGAAAATCTTCTTTCTCCTTCACTTTTGAAGGATAATTTCACTGAGTACAGAATACTAGATTGATGGGGGTTTTTTCTCTCAACACTTTAAATATTTCACTCCATTCTCTTCTTCTTTACATGGTTTCTGAGGAGAAGTCAAATATAATTCTTAGCTGTGTTCCTTTACAGGTAAGGTGTTTTCTTTCCTTTGGCTTCATTCATCCAGTATTTTTCTTTCTTTCATTTTTTTATAATTTGAAAATGTATGACTAGTTATAGTTTGTTTGGTGTCTGTCCTGCTTAGTGTTCTCTGAGCTTCCTGGATCTGTGGTTTGGTGTTGACATTAATTTGAATGTTTAGTGCCTCAGCTGAATGTGGAGATGGAGGTGATTACAGGATACCCTGGTAGATTATTGCACAGGCAGATGGAAGTATAAGACTAGAATCCAGGGAGGGCTGGTGATGACATATGAATTAGCATCTGCACTGCAGATCAACGTTTCAGGCACTGAGTGTCAGCCCTGCATGCCCAAGGCAAAAACCCCTGCATCTAGCAGAATAGCTCATTAAATAAGACTTTCAACCTATGCAAGAACATGAAAAAAAATTCCACGGCAAGTCCCTAGATTTTCAGTTGTTGTTGCAAGTAACCTCATACATTAAAATGCTGAGTTAGGTCAAAACCCATGATATTATGAAATAATCCAGGCAAACTGTTCATTTTGTTCTTGGCCATGTTTATTTAGCCATGTCTAGCACAAGAAGGAGTAGGGAGTGGTGAGCACCAGGACACACAGGTTCTTTATGCCACCAGGAAATGTGGTCTGAGGCAGGCTAAGAATCTTCTGAGCTTCAAACGATTCATCTGTGAGATGAAAACATGGGAGAAAATCACCAGTTCCTTCTAGCACTAACTAAAAGTCCGGACCTTTTTTTTTTTTTTTTAGGAATGTAAAGAATTTAAGTAGTGATCATTTCTTTATCAAAAGATTGCATCCTCTTGAAAAGGAAGTCACTTAATAAGGAAGTATTTACATTTACTTAAGAATTTAGAACATCTGATAAGGCATTAATTTATCTTATATTTAATGATCGATTTTCATAATAAAAATCTAAGTACTCAAAGTGTGTATTTGCTTAAGAAATTGCTGAAAATACTCTAGCTCTGCTTTTAAAATTTTTCTCTGCCCCCTATTTGTTAGAGAATTAAATTCAAGATCATCTGGAAAATTGGCTTTGTGCACTAATCAATCATGTGATTCCTGCCCTTCCTCCACCTCAGTGCTCAGGGAGTCTCTGCACACACTGTTCAGTAAACAACTTAAGAGAACCAGGCCTGCTGGTACATTCACAGAGTATTTGGAAAGGACTGTCTTTGTGTAGCTTTGACTTACTGGCTGAAGTAGAATGGAGAGTTAGTGTTTGTGTTTTCATTAGTTCTTTTTATAGCATTGAACCAGCTGTAGCTGGTTAACATTAGCCTGGGCTGCCTATTAGTGTACAGGTCTCTTATGCAGGATAAAGGGCTTCTGATGGAAACAGATTTTGTTATTCATGATACCACTATGTTTACATGAACTCAGTCTGTCATGGGATGTGATTTAGAATGGCTCTGTTAAAATACAGGAAGTCCTTGGGTGCTATTCAGGTCAATCCTTGAAAACAAATAAGGGACTCAAAACTATAGATCGTTTTCCCTAGCCATCCTTAAACCAGCCATCCTTCACAGATCATGCTTCCTTGGATGACTGCTTTAAAGAGAGCTATGATGTTTTCCTAACTATGTTTTAAAAATTAGGTGGAGAAAGTTGTATTTCCTGTAGCCAAGCAAGGAATCATCTTATAGGGGGTAGAAAATAATTTGCCCAATCATTTCTGGATAAAATAAACAAAACTGTTCATATTGCTGTAGTATTTCATGGGTTGAACTTGGACTAAAGGAAAAATTTAATTTTTTTAGAATCATTAATAGCTAGATAAAAGTGAATGTATAGGGCCGGTCGAGTGGCGTGGCAGTTAAGCGCTGGCTTGGGAAGCCAGCAGCCCCGGTTTAGGTCCCACTTATGAGGGTCAGTGACACTGCCCTCAGGAAAAAAAAAAAAAAGTGAATGTATATATTAAAGAAATGGCAATGGGAAGTGAAAAACATTTTGAGTGGAGAATGTTGATTGGATTCTTGTTTGGCTGGTTGGAGATAAAGGAATAAGCCAATTTAGCCAGTATTACTCTCTGAAGTAACCAAGACTCTATAGGGGCTTAGGTACTTCCTGGATCAGTCTTATCAGAAATTAGAAAATATATCTTTTTAAACTTAATTTATTTGCAAAGTGAGGTTAGCCTTTGAAACACGCTAAATGATTAGGTCATGATAATGTAAGGGCTAAACTTCTTCCTTTAATAACCATCTCTTAGAGGATCCCAGCCTTCATAAGCCCCTTGAGGAAAATTTGTCCTTGATTCTTACTGACACTTTCTTTTCCCCAGAATAAGATGTGATAGTATTAGAGATTTAGTAATTATATGCGTTAAGATGGTAATAGGGATTCAACTGTCATCCACCTCACAGGATTGTTTAGGGAATTAAGTAAGGTAACCAAGATGAGATTCTTGGCACACAGTAGGTTTTAATTTTTTTTTATTTTTTTTTAATTTATTTATTTATATATATTTTTAATTAGCTTCAGGTGTACAACAAAATGCAATAGTTATACTTTTTACCCCTCAAAGTGACAACACCCCTCCCCCAATTCTCCCCTCCCACTCCTCCCCCCCATATCATACTATCTATTACAATTCCTTTGAGTCCCTTTCACCATATAATCCACATCCCGTGACTGTCTATATATTCAATTACAGTTGGCATACAATATTATACAACATCAATTTCAGATATACAGTGCTGTGATCAAGCCTCTACTCCATCCATGAAATGGTCTCCCTAACAAAACATGTGACCATCTGACACCCCACAAATTTTTTTCATTTTTATAGACCAGGAGTTGGCAAACATGGCCTGTTAGGCTTAATAGGCCATACCACAGTTTCTGTCACAGTTACTCAACTCAGCTATTGTAATGTGAAAGTTGCCATAGACAATAACACTTAAATACTTGAAGATGAGTGTGGTTCTGTTCCAATAAAACTATGTTTACAAAGACAGGTGGCAGGCAGAATGTGGCCTAAGGGCCAGTTAGCCAACCCATGATCTATACAAAAAGGTAAAATTTCTTTATGTCTTGTATTTCCTTTGAAAAATAGAAGAGAATTTTCAACCATTGTTTATACAGTTCCAACTTCCCACGTTGCACGTCAAAATAACACTTGAAGGTATAAGTGCATCTTTCGTATTTTTAAAATATGCAGAAAAGAATATGTAAAATTACAGACCTTAATGTTTAATATATTAATTTTCAGATAAAATAGCTTCTGTCACGTGGTAAAGTGATGTGATATTTAGAAATGTTGGGATATCTCTACATGCTTTCTAAAATATGTCAAATTATAGAATGATACAGGTAGCATAACAAATTTATGAACCAAAGCAAAGTTCAAATCAAAACCTTTTAGGATTTATGGCTCACAAGTGAGACAGTGAGCACTAGGGAAAATAGAAAGCACATGACAAAAACATATGGATAGCATAAAAATATGGATGAAAGCAATGTTTAATGTAAATTCTGAGAAAAGCTTTAGAGAGGTATGGGAAATAATCAAGAATTTGTAATTAAAGTCTCTAAATTCTGGTGCCAGCTGGTACTTCACACAGTCTTAAGACCTTGGGCAACTTAATTAACTGCTCTGAGCTTTAGTTTCCTCAGTGTAAGTAGAGAGAATAATATACTTTGCACATTATTTTAGTGTTAAAGAGATGTGTAAAATGCTTTGAGAGTTTTAGGTTGCTATGAAATACCATTATTGATTGTACATATGACAGACATACTTAACCTTGATCCAAGGGCAATTTGGAGCTTCCTGCCTTCTGATAGCTGACCTTTTCCAGAGCAGTAGAACTTGAGGACATAAAGCTTCTCTTAATTATGTACATTTTCATCCTGGCTTATATAGTCAGTTTTTAGAGGTGCATATAGGCTAAATATTCTAGAGAAGAAATTATTCTTCTCTATTCAGCAAAAGTCACGTAATTTATAACCAACCCCCTCTTGCTTTGAGTGAACCTGTATAGATGATCTGACATGACTTGTCCTCATTCACATGATATGTAGATCAAATCCACTTTTTATGCCCTGTTGACTCAAAAAAGTAAAAAAGCTATAACCACTGAAAGCAAGTCACCGTGCCAGTCACACTAAATTAGAGGCTTTTTTAAAGGGAGACATGCAGACTGTTAGAGCAAGGATATGATCAATTCCTGGGCAACCTAAGGCAAAGAATGAGGGACTCAAGAGGAAGGAAGAGAACAGTAAAGAGACCAAGGCACATCCCAAGGAGGGAGCCCAAATTTCCAACCATTTGCAAACTGCTGAAGGTCATGTAGACTCTGGATGGTAGAGAGGGAATGTGAGCCCCATTCTTGCAAGTCTCTGTTCTTCTAGGGAGGCAGCCCTCTTACTCTGTCTGGATCAGGGATCCCTGGACATGGCCTGTGAATGTCCTAAGGCTCTGTAATAATGGGGAGAATAAAGGTCACAGTTTTTGGTTTAAGGCTTTGAAATTAGTTATAACAATATATTTTAAGAAAAATCTGTATTAGGGTCAATTTACAAACAGTTCTTGAAAATAAAAATTTAAGCTTTTGTTTGCCATCACATGGGTCTTACTTCCTGGTGACTGCATATTTCATATATTAATGAATTTTAAAAACCACACAAATATTACAGCAATTTTTTTTATTTTTTTAGAGGGTAGTGTCACTGGCCCTCATATGTGGGATCCGAACCGGGACCGCTGGTGTCCCAAGCCAGCTCTTAACTACCACGCCACTTGGCTGGCCCTACTGCATATTTTTAAACCAAAAATAAAAGTACTGGATTCATGAACCATCACAATAAATACATCAGGACAAATGGTGAAAGAGCAAATTTGTATTTCAAAAACAGATTTAGAATTTATTTGTTCAGAACATATTAAAAAAAGAGTAAACAGTTGATGAAGAATCCTTATTTGACTTTTGAGGGTTCATAATACACCAAGTATTCAGAGAATCAACATACAGTTTTCATTTATAATTGTAGTTTATTTTTGGAAGGCCAGTGAAATACAGCTCCTTGATTTATATGAAATTTATACCATGACAAACCAAGTCTCTCTAATTACAGAGTCCAAAATTCAGCCATTACCTCAGGATGATCTGAAAAAACTGAAGAGCCAACTGTTTTATTGTTTTAGATTAGTTAAGTGATGATAACCATGAGCATTTACAATATTATTTTTAAATTGGCCCTGTGAGGTTTTAAGACACAGAACTGAATGTACTGCCAGATAATTTTGCAGGAGTCACAGATGTAAAAGAGAATTCTGCACACACATCCCCTCCACAACACCCAAATGGAACATATTTTGAGTTAAACACTTTGGAATGGACTATTTTTTTTTTAATGGCAGGGGGGTGAGAAACTTTTTTTGCAACTTTTGCATTACATACCATAAAAATGTTTACATTTTAATTCAGTTGTGACATGTCCTGTACTGTAATTGACTCTACTGATAGTGAAATGCAAAGTTGAACAACCAACCATCACATCTTTTTCAAACAAACAGCAAAGTTTTGCCTATTCTGAAATTTGAGAGTTAACACATGGTACCCACACATGGTCTAGGCTTGGCAAAACTCAAAATACAAGTAATATTGCTCAACATTGCACTCTTTCACTGTTTGTGCTCACAGCCCATCTTGTGCATGAAATAATGTAACTATTTAAGTGACAGCCTGGTCCAGTAATATTTATAGTATAATTTTAAATGATAAAAGCAATATAGTGACATCTATAGAAAGTTTCAAAATTTGCACAAATAGAAAAATTATTCTAATTCCACTCCACTTATAATCACTTTATATATTATCTTCTAGTCTTTTTTATAATATTTCTTTTAAGTTGAAATCACAAAACATTTTGTTCTTAGCTCAGAGAATGTCAGCAAACTATAATAATCTTTACTCCCTCTGTGCAACATTTCGATTTGACTGTGCACCCTGAGGAAGAAGGGAACTTGGTTGAAAACCTACGATATGCCAAGTGCTTGTGTTTTGGTTGGTTGGTTGGTTGGTTGGTTGGTTGGTTGGTTGGTTGGTTGATTGGTTGGTTGGAGGAATTAATGAATTAAAGCACATAAAGTATCCATGTAGTAACTGCTGGTGGCACACTGCACAGTGGTAACGGAAAAGGCCAGTACCTCCAAATGGTGATTGTGAGTTTTCCTGTTGCACAGTACAGCCTGCTCCTTAAAAGGCAGGAGTCTAAAGACTCATCACAGGCTGAGCTAGAACTCAAAATGAGGTTTGTTTGACTCTGAACATTTAAAGCCAACAAGGGCACAAGGCAGTTTGCTTTTATAAATGTAGCAGCCAAGTTATTTCACATTCTGTAGCTTAGAACAATGACCATTTAGAACCAGTGGTAGTAGTGTAATAATGGTTATTCCTATTCACACTAATGGAAACCTGCATTGGTACATATAATAGAAAAGATACAAGTATTACTTTCATTTGAAGTATGAGCAATTACTGTCAGCCTCACCTATAAAGAACCCAGCTACGGAAACAGGTGTCTATAATCAGGTGTTTGGAAAGTTAATATTAATGACATATCACTTCTTGCTGCCTGAAACACCTTTTTAACCCAAAAGTCATCTATCCAATAATCATAAAATTGCTTAGATTCTTTGATGAAGAAAATGAACATCACTGAGCATTTCAGTGTCACCTCTTACTTTTCCTGGCGGCATGGGTAGCAGTGAAAGGATTAATGTTTTGTTTTGTTCTGTTTTGTTTTTTCAATGAAAAGGATAACTACAGGGCCATGTAAATGAGAAGAATGTTACTATCTATATTGCTACACCTCCATGCCATGCTACCTGATGTGTATAAGATGGTGTAGAAAGAGTTTTCTTTTCCTTTTTTTTTTTTTTTTAAAGGCAGTGTCACTGGCCCTCACATGTGGAACCCGAACCAGGGCCGCTGGCGTCCCAAGCCAGCTCCCAACCACCGCGCCACTCAGCCGGCCCTTCTTTTCCTTTTTAACACTAGACATAAAGATGATTTTTTAACAGTAGGTATAAACATGTAGACAAGTAGACCTCAAACATGAAGAAAGAGAAGTAAAAGAGAGGGAAGAAAGATCACATCTAGTCAGACATCACTGTGTAGAACAATTATTCATATATTTTAAGAGTTAGGTGTTACCACTTACATCAAACTCAGAGCAGAGAAAGTGTAGCCCTTGGATTGAGTCCATGTGTGTCCTTTTCTACCTCAGACATGTGGACACACCTCCTTGACCTCCCTGAGCAGTGAGTGAAAGCAGTTCACATAGTGCCAAGGAGAGACATGATGGGAAGGTCCCATCTGTGTCCTTTGTGAACAAGCGTCTTCTGGTTCTAAGTCTCCATTAGTATCCATTATAAATATCTATTATAGATGTTTAAACTTACTTCATTACCAAATCAAAGTTGTGATCAAAAAGTGCTAATTAGACAGATGCTAACTTTGAATCTCACTATGTCTTGTGCCTTGTTGGTAGGTATATTTACTGTGAAACTAGATGTACTTTTAATGACTGTCCAACACAGAGCCTACAGGCATATTTTGGTAGTGAATGCTATAATTATATTCAGTAAAGTTTTAAGCGTTGTGTTATTTTTGGTGGTGCTTTTCTTTTTATTTTTTTTCTTTGTCCTTTGTTAAAATTGTACTGATATCATTGTAAAGTCACATGTAATTGTAAAAAATAACACGGAGAGGCCCCATGTATCCTTTACTTAGTTTTCCCCAATGGTAACATTTTGCAAAACTATGGTACAATATCACAATCAGTACATTACACTGATACAATTGATCTGTCTTATTCAGATTTCCATAGTTTTACTTGTCTTGTGTGAGTCTGTATATATTTAGTTTTATACAGTTTCATTACATGTATAGGTATATGTGTGGACCATAACAATCAAAATACTTAACATTGCAACATTTATAACCTCCTGTTGCCCATTTATAACCACAACCACTTTCTCCCTGCCCCACCTCCCTTCCAAAGTATTTACACCTGCCCACTTCCTGCCCTAGCCCCTGGCAACAATTAATCTGTTTTCCATTTCTCTACTTTTCTCCTTTTCAAGAATAATATGATAAACAAATTTAGTAAGGTAGCAGGATACAAAATTAATATTCAGAAATCAGTTGCATTTGTATACACCAATAATAAACTATCAGAAAAGAAATCAGGAAATCAGTCCCTTTTACAATTGCTTCAAAAACAATAAAATATCTAGGAATAAATTTAACTAAAGAAGTAAAAGACCTGTACTCAAAATTATTAGACACTGAAGAGAGAAATCAAAGAAGATACAAATAAATGGAAATACCACATTCATGGATAGGAAGAATTAATATAATTTAAATGTCAATACTACCTAAGGCAATATAGAGATTCAATGCAATTCCAATCAAACTACCAAGGACATTTTTCTCAGAAATAGAACATATAATCCTAAAATTTATATGGAACCATAAAAGACCCCGAATAGCCATGGCAATCTTGAGAAATAAGAACAAACTGGGAGGCATCACGCTACCTGACATCAAAACATACTACAAGGCTACAGTAATCAAAACAGTATAGTACTGGCATAAAAACAGACACATAGACCAATGGAATAGAACAGACAGTCCAGAAATAAACCCATTCATATATAGTCATTTAATCTATGACAATGGATCAAGAATTTACACTGGAGTAAAGATAGTCTATTTAATCAATGGTGCTGGGAAAATTGGACTGACACGTGCAAAAAAATGGAAATAGACGACCTACTTACACCATATACGAGAACAAACTCAAAATGGATTAAACACTTAAATGTAAGACCTGAAACCATGCAACTCCTAGAAGAAAGCATAAATTTGCAGCTATTACCCTGAGTAATATTTGTACTAATATATCCCCTCAGGCAAGGGAAATAAAAGAAAAAATGAACATATGGGTTTACATCAAACTTAAAAGTTTTTTCACAGCAAAGGAAATCATCAATAAAACAAAAAGGCAGCCCACTGAATGCAAGAAGATATTTGCCAACAATATATCTGATGAGTTAATATTCAAAATTTATAAAACACTCATGCAACTCAACACCAAAAAAACAACCCAATTAAAAATGGGCAGGGGATATGAAGAGGCATTTCATATGGCCAACAGGCATATGAAAAATTGTTCAACCTCACTAATCATCAGAAAAAAGCAAATAAAAACCACAATGAAGTACCACCTCACTCCAGTCAGAATGACTATCATCAATAAATCAACAAACAACAAGTGCTGGCGAGGTTGTGGAGAAAAGGGAACCCTGGTGCACTGTTGGTGGGATTGCAGATTGGTGCAGCCATTATGGAAATCAGTATGGAGGTATCTCAAAAAACTGGAAAGGGAACTACCGTATGACCCAGCAATTCCACTCTTGGGTATCTACCCAGAAGAATCCAAGATGCTAATTCAAAAAAATATATGCACCCCTATGTTTATTGCAGCGCCATTTACAATAGCAAAGACTTGGAAACAACCAAAATGCCCATCGGTAGACGACTGGATTAAGAAACTGTGGTACATTTATACAATGGAGTATAACTCCGCTAAAAGAAGAACGAAATTGTACCATTTGCAACGATATAGATGGACCTAAAGACTATTATGTTAGGTGAAATAAGTCAGTCGGAGAAAGACAAATACTATATGGATCTCGCTTATATGTGGAATCTAAAAACTAAATGAATGAGCAAATAGAAACAGTCTCATAGATATAGAGGAAAAATTGATGGTTGCTAGTTGGGAGGGGGGGTGAGGATGAGGGACAAGGGAAAGGGATTAGACAGCATAAATAGGTAACTACAATATTGCCACAGGGATATGAAAGACAGTTCAGGGCATGTAATTAATAATGTTGTAAATATTTTGTGGGGTGTCAGATGGTCACATGTCTTGTTAGGGAGACCACTTCATGGATGGAGTAGAGACTTGATCACTGCACTGTACACCTGAAGCGGATGTTGTATAACATTGTATACCAACTGTAATTGAATATATAGATAGTCACGGGATGTGGAATATACTGTGGAAGAGAGCCAAGGGAATTGTAATAGATATGTATGATATGGGGAGGGGGGAATGGGGTGGCGAACTAGGGGAGTGTGTTGTCACTTTGATGGGGTAAAAAGTATAACTATTGCACTGTGTTGTACACCTGAATCTAATTTTTCTTTAAATGTTAATTTCACAATAAAAGAATTTAAAAAAAAGAATATTATGTACAATGTATAAATATACAATATATAACCTTTGTTCCTTTTTTTTGCTGAGTAGTATCCGTGGTATTTGTAGGTGTACCACAGTTTCACTTAACATTTCCCTATTGAAGAATATCTGGGCTGACTCCAGTATTTTTGGTATTATGAGTAAAGCCATTACTCAGATTTTTGTATGAACATATTTTCATTTCTCTAGGAAAAATGTTCAGTTTAATAAGAAACTGCCCAACTGTTTCCACAGTAGCTATACCATTTTAGACTCCCACTAGCAATGTATGAGTGACCCAGTTTCTTTGTTTTTTTAACAGTATTTGGTGTTTTCAGTATTTTTTATTTAGCTATTGATTGGTGTCTTTTAGTTTTCAATTAAAAGTTTTGGATTCTTTGTATTTTTTTACTTTTTCCCACTTTGGGATGTATCTTTTTAGCTTGTCAATATAAGAAACATCCAAACTTGTAGAGAATTTTATAAGGTTATTTGAGCCAAAACTGACAATTGCTGGGGAACACGATGTATAATCCTCCAGAGAATAACACTTTGCAGCTTCTTTTATGCAGTTGAAATTCAAGATGGAATGTAAGGAAGGTTACAGGAGGGTGGGAGAAAGCAAGGTGGGTATTGGATTACAAGATTATTCACTTTGTTGAGGGTGGTTACACCTTCCAGAGGGGTATTACTCCTGGTATTTCAAAGGTGTGTTAACCTACGAGGTGTAATCAAACAATACAGTGAATATTTGAATAAAAAAATTATTACATTAAAAGACACATTGCCATTAATCCCCCTCAGAATATTCCCCCTGGCTTCAAACACCCTTTTCCCATCGCTCTTGCCACTTTCTGAAGCAGTTCTGGCAGTCATCTTTTTTTTTTTTTTTTTAGCTGAGCCATCCTGCCATCTGTTGGCAGCTCAAAAGCAACTCAGCTCGGGCTGCCATCGAACCATCGTTGCTCAGAGCTCAGCTCGCACTCTTGAGCAAGCTCTTAACCAACTGAGCCACTCAGCCGGCCCTGGCAGTCCTCTTTCTGAGTATCTTTAGTTACACTGTCGTGCCTGCCTCAATGTCCTAAATCATTTTGACTTTGGGGAAGAACCAGAAGTTGCACAGTGTCAGATCCAGTGAATATGGTGGATGAGGACACACTGTAATGTTTTTATTTGACAGAAATTGCCATATACCAGAAGAGATGTGTGACACAGAGTGTTGTCAAGATGGAGGATGATTTATGGCACACTTTAAAACACACCTTCTCTCAACCATAGCTCACACCCAACTGACTGTATTGAACAAGTTGAAACTTGTCACACACTGTTATTAAGGTTTGTAGCGCTGCTTCCCATTTTGAAGATCCCTGCCTTCCCATTGTGTGGCACTCGGCAGGTGCATTCATCTTTTCTTTCTTTCTTTCTTTCTTTCTTTCTTTCTTTCTTTATTTATTTATTTATTTATTTATTTATTTATTTATTTATTTTTATTAGTTTCAGGTGTACAACACAATGCAATAGTTAAACCCTTTACCCCCCAAAGTGACAACCCTCCTCCCCCAGTTCGCCACCCCACTCCCCCCCATATCATACATATCTATCACAACTCCCCTGACTCCCCTCCACAGTATACTCCACATCCCGTGACCATCCACATATTCAGTTACAGTTGGCATACAATACTATACAACATCAGCTTCAGGTGTACAGTACAGTGATCAAGCCTCTACTCCATCCATGAAGTGGTCTTCCTAACAAGACGTGACTTACCTGACACGCCACAAAATTTTTACAACATTATTATATTCCCCGAACTGTGTTTTATATCCCTGTGGCAATATTGTAGTTGCCTATTAATGCTGTCCAATCCCTTCCCCTTTCCCCCCATCCCCACACCCCTCCCAACTAGCCACCCTCAGTTTTTCCTCTACATCTACGAGTCTGTTTACTTTGATCATTCACTCAGCTCTTCAGACTCCACACACAAGTGAGATCGCATGGTACCTGTCCTTCTCCGACTGACTTATTTCACACAACATAATAGTCTCTTCACAACATTATCAATTACATTCCCAGAACTGCCTACATATCCCAGCGGCAACATTGTAGTCACCCTCCTACGCTGTCCAAAACCTTCACCTTCTCCCTCTTCCCCACTCCCTCCCAGCCAACAACCATCAGTTTTTCCTTTATATCTACTCTTTGTGTGTTGATTTTCTGTCTAAAGGGTCTGTCCATTGGTGACAATGGTGTTGAAGTCCCCTACTATGATAGTGTTACTGTTGATCTCTGTCTTTATGTCTGTTAAAATCTGTTATATGTAATTAGGAGTTCCTATGTTGGGTGCATAGATGTTTATTAGGGTTATAGTGCCCTTCTTTGTCTTTTATTGTAGTCATTTTAAAGTCTATTTTGTCCAAAATAAGTATTGGTACTCCAGCTTTTTTTTTTCTCATTTCCATTTGCATGAAATATCTTATTCCATCTGTAAACAGCATATACATGTGTCCTATTTTCTTATGCACTCAGCCACTCTCTGTCTTTTGATTGCAGCATTTATCCCATTCACATTTAAAATGATTATTGATAGGTGCATATGTATTTCCATTTTGTTATTTGTATTCCTGATCTCCCTGGGTTAGCTTGTTTACCCCTTTCTTTTGTTTAAAAAAGCCCTTTTAACATTTCTTGCAATGCTGGCTTGGTGGTAATGAATTCCTTAAGCTTATTCTTTTCTGAGAAGCTCTTTATTTCTCCTTCAATTTTAAGTGATAGCTGTGCTGGGTAGAGCACTCTTGGTTGTAGGCCGTTATTTTGTGTCACTTTGAGTATCTCCTGCCACTCCCTTCTGGCCTGCAGAGTTTCTGTAGACAAGGCAGCTGTTAGTTTAACAGGAGTTCATTTGTATGTAACCTGCTGTCTTTCTCTTGCAGCCTCTAGGATTCTGTCTCTGTCTTTAACCTTTGCCATTTTAACTATGATGTGTCTTGGTGTGGACCTGTTTGGGTTCAGCTTGTTTGGAACCCTCTGCACTTCCTGGGCATGTATGTTGATTTCCTTCACCAGGGTAGGGAAGTTTTCACTCATTATTTTTTCAAATACATTCTCGACCCCTTGCTTCTTTTCTTCTCCTTCTGGTATTCCTGTGAGTCGAAGGTGGTTGCGTTTCACCTTGTCTCATAGGGCTCTTAAACTATTTTCATTGTTTTTTATTCTTTGGTCTTTTTGCTGTGCCATCTGGGTGATTTCTGCTATTTTATCTTCCAAATCGCTGATCCGCTCCTTTGCTTCATCTACTCTACAGTGATTCCTTCGAGTGTGTTCTTCATTTCAATTATTGTATTCTTTAGTTCTAACTGGTTGTTTTTTATGGTTTCCCCATCCTTCTTTATGTCCTCGCTAAGTTCCTTAAATATTCTTATCATCAGTGTTCTAAACTCTGTCTCTGAAAGGTTGTCTCCCTCTGTTTCATTTAGTTCCATTTCTAGAGGTTTCTTCTGATCTTTTACTTGTGACATCTTTCTTTGTTTCCCCATTCTGGCTGTCGCTCTGGGATTGCTTTGATGTATTAGATAGATCACCAGGAGAGCCCTAGCTGGATCTCGCAGGCACACAGCTCACGGCACAACACTCCCAGGAAAACTCCCAGTCTCAGCCTGTCCCAATCAGCTGCTCGCAGATCAGGCCGAGCAGCCCGACAACCAATCACCAGCCTGGAAACTCTGCAAGCGCAGTGCAGAGAGCGGGACCCCAGGCAGCTTGCGCACTCCTGCGTCTCAGTGAGCAGCCTGTTGGAGCCGGAGCACGCCCACCAGGCGTTTCCCTGGCAACGCAGCACAAGCCGTGTGGAGGGTGGGGATCCGAGGCGGCTCGCGCACCCCCTGGTCTCAGTGAGCAGCCTGTTGGAGCCAGAGAGCACCCGCCAGGCGTTTCCCTGGCAACGCAATATAAGCTGGGCAGAGGGTGGGGATCCAAGACCGCAGGCCCGCGCACACGCACACACACGCACTTCTGCGCCAATTCCACCAGACCATTGAGGTCTCGGACCTGATCCTCTGTGGGAGGGCCCAAGCCCGACAAAATGGCGTCCTCCCTACACCACTCGCGTGCAGGCTGCACACCACAGGAACAACTGTCCAAAAACCTCCAGCCTTTGCACCAAACGTGTTCAGTTCAGTCCGTCCCCGCAGGCTCCGGGATCCGGCTCACACAGCTACTCCCTCCACCAGGAACCAGGTAAGTGCTCACCAGCGAGCAAGCCCAGGCACCAGCCCCACTGATTCTCCAGCCGCTCTTAGCCTCACCGAGCTGAGCAAAGAGAGTCCTCACTAATTTACTGCCAGTTATCTTAGAACTCCTCTTCCCGGCAAAGGAACTCTAGGCTGGTGAGTTTGGTGGGTGGCCGGAGGGTCTCTCCCCCAACCAGACAAGCTTCCCACGGCTGGGGCTTCCCTCACAGGACTCGCCCTCTCTCATCTCCGCCCGTCCTACCAGACCCGACGTGGCCTCCTCTTTAAGTTCTTCGTTTAGTGGTTCTGTTCATCTAGTGTTCCGAGGACCTCCAGGGTTGAATGTTTTATAATTTATAATTTGTTTGTAATTTTGGTGTGATCCTGGGAGGCAGTTAGCACAGCGTCTGTCTATTGCTCCATTTTTCTGCAACTGCATTCATTTTTTCTTGATCACAACCCTTTAGCAACCGTCTGTTCTCTGTATTTATGAGTTTGTTTCTGTTTTATTTATTCATTTGTTTCTTTAGATTTCACATGTAAGTGAAGTCATACGGTATTTGACTTTCTATGTCTGACTTATTTCATTTGGCATAATACCCTCTAGGTCCATCCATGTTGCCACAAACAACAAAATTTCTTTTTATTACTGAGTAGTATTCCATTGTATATACCTTAACAAGTGGACACTTTGGTGAATGTTACCCAAGCAGTAGTTTGCTGTAATCAGAAGTATCTGGACGCTGACAGTAACCATTTCGAGCACCTCTTGTAATTGCAGAAGTCTAACGTGACTTGTATTCGTATTTTGTTATTGGTATATATTGAATATTATAATTTTAATAGTTTTTTTTTAAATGTGTGTAGTCTTTTTGGCACCCTTTATATCTACCACTTCTTCTTTATCCATTCATCTATAAATGGATACCTAGGTTGCTTCCATATCTTTGCTGTTGTAAACAATTCTGCAATGAATATAGGGATGCATATATCTCTTCGAATTAGTGTTTTTTATTTTCTTAGGACAGATACCCAGATGTGGAATTTCTAGGTCATTCAGTCATTCTATTTTTAATTTTGTGAGAAATCTTCATACTGTTTTCCACAGTGCCTGCACTAACTTAACAGTGCACAAAGGTTCCATTTTCTCCATATAATTGCCAACACTTGTTATTTGTTGTCATTGTGATAATAGTCATTCTGACAGGTGTGAAGTGATATTGTGGTTTTGATTTTCATTTCACTGATGATTTGGGATGTTAGGGACCTTTTTGTATACATGTTGACCATCTCTGTGTCTTCCTTAGAGAAATGTCTGTTTATGTCCTATGCTCATTTTGTAGTTGAATATTTTGGGGGTTTTTTATGTTGAGTTGTATGAGTTTTTAAAATATACTTTGGATAGTAACCCCAAATCATATATATCACTCACAAATATCTTTTTCCATTCAGTAGATTGCCTTTTCATCTTGTTGATGGTTTCCTTCACTGTACAAAATATTTTGTTTGATGAAAAATTTTTATCTTGAGTTTGCCTAAGGAGACATATCCAAATAAAATATTGCTAGGACTGATTTCAAAGAGTTTACTGCCTATGTTTACTTCTAGGAGTTTATGGTTTCAGGTTTTATATTTAAGTCTTTAATCCATTTTGAATTTATGATTTACTACAGCACCCCTTTTTCATCTACAAGCTAGTTTTGTTGTTTTTTTTAATCCGAGTTTATCTTTCTTCCAGACCCCAGTAGACTATACACTTCATCAATATAAGAAATTTGTTTTATTCCAATTTGCATCTCTAGCATAAAAAGTAGGCTCTGGCACAGGACAGACACTCACTAAGTATGGTTGAAAAGAGAAGGGAGGGAGACAGAGAGAGTGTGTTTTACTAAATACATTCATCATCACCATCAGTTAATATTTATTAGGCATATTCAAGGTACATGGCAATATTATGAAATTGAAAAAACCATGGTGAACTTAAGTTAAAAATAATCTCAGGGGGCCGGCCGAGTGGCGCATTGGTTAAGCGCTGGTTTTGGGATGCCAGCGGCCCCGGTTCGGATCCCACATGAGGGCTAGTGACACTGCCCTCTACAGCTAACAGCTCCACCTGGAGCTGGGCTGTGCGAGCCCCGGTGATGGTGTGGGCTGCAGCCCCTGCTGCAGTGGGCTGCCATAGGCTACAGTGAGTGGCCCGCAGCCAGCGTGAGCGGCTGGCAGCCAGCGCGAGCTGCCAATAGCCGCGGTGAGCGACCATCCAGAGGCCAGCGACTGATCTGCCTCATCCGGGAAGAGCGCAATGACGATACCAACAGTGAAGCAACATCCTCCGCAACTAAACTGAAGAACAAAAAGACAGCAACTTGTCTGTTCCCCTTCCCAGATTCCCCAACGCTGTTCCCCTCCGCCAATTCCCCAATAAAATCTTTAAAAAAATAAAAATTAAAAATAAAAAAATAATCTCAGGGATGACTGAGTGGCACGGTGGTTAAGAGCTGGCTTGGGACGCCAGCGGCCCTGGTTCAGATCCCACATATGAGGACCAGTGACACTGCCCTCAAAAAAAAAAAAAAAATTTCAAGTGTAGTCTGTATTCTCAGCTATATCCTAGATGCAGCTTTAGAAACAAACAAAAGAACTTTTCAAAAGAACTTTTCCAAATACAAAAGTGAGAGAGAAAACTTTATATTGACTCACTGTATCCCTCTCAGAGAAAACCTCCACTTTTTATATATGCTGAAATCAGCACAGATGTTCATTAAAGTCACTATTTCTCTTTGAGCATCATGCCCCTACCTGAGCCAGAGGATGGCTTAACTGCTGAGCTTCGGACCTGTGTTGGCAGCACCATCTGCCTCCTAGTCCATGAAACATTTGCTGACGTACCTTTCAGAAATATTTGACAACAAGATCATTGCCTCTGTTTTCTGCTTCCCAGTTTCTTAGCCCCAGAGAAATAATGGAAAATTAAATAGCTGGAGGAAAATGTTCAACATCCATGTGGAATAAATAACTAAAGTTTCTAGTGAATATCTTATATTTCTGTCTGTAAACATTAAACACCTTCCCACAGGAAAGCATATATGTCATCAGGTAACACTTTACCTGAGAGTGGGAACCTCAAGTTTTCTCTGTTACTGTTAAAAGAAGTGTGGAAGAACTAGAATCAACCATCAAATACTAAAAAATCAGATTACCCTAAGAAGAAGTTGTTTGGGTGAAGGTACCTCTGATCTTTGAGAGGGAATAGGAAGTTAATATGCCCACCCACTTCCCAGTGGGTGAAAATTGGATGGACATACATGTGCCTTTTTGAGCAGCCTTGGACAAGAAATCCCACCCACAAAGGGAGCTATTTCCCTATGTGTAGAGAAATTTAGTCAGAAAAGCTTTCTAAGCAACTGGTGAATGCTATACTAAGAAATGAGATTAAATCTAAAATTGTTGCAATTTTGAAACATGTACCAGAGACAAAATTGTAAAATCATCATGGTAGTCAAGAAAACTATAATCTCATTATGCTGTACAATTTATACAGTGCTGTAAGTCAGTTATATCTCAATAAAACTGAAAACAATAAAGTAAAATAAACAAAATAGAAAAGTATTATTCTTTCCCAGTGTACTGATTGCCAAATCTCTACGGTGGGCCTCAGGTTTAGAGTGAGGAATCCTGGATTCTACATACATTTATCATTTTCTACATCTCCTGAAATAATGTCTGAAACAAATACGTACTACTTTCTGAAAGTATATAGATGTGATTTTTTTTTAATTAGCTAAAGTTTTTACTTTATCCACATTTCCTTAGATTTTTTTACCTAATGTAATTATTCTACTCTAGGATCCCATCCAGAAGACCACGTTACATTTTGTAGTCTTAGGCTCCTCTTAGCTATGACAGTTTCTGAGATTTCTCTTGTTTTTGATAACCTTGACAGTTTTCACAAGCACTGATCACGTGTTTTGTAGAATCTCCTTCTTTGAAATTGATCTGATTACTCATGATTAGACTGGGGTTATGGGTTTTGGAGGAAGATCACAGAGGTAAAGTGCAGTTTTCATCACATTGTATCAACATGACTTATCAGTGTTGATATTGACCTTGATCATCTGGCTGAGGTAGTTTTTGTCAGGTTTTTGCACTGTGAAGTTACATTTATTTCCTCTTTCCATCCTGAACTCTTTGGAAGAAAGTCGCTATACATAGCCCACACCTAAGTAATGAGTTCTGATTCCCCTCCATGACAATGAAGTAATTTTTTGGAATTCTTCTTCATGGGAGATTGTATCATCTCCCCAACTTATTTATTCAATATATATCTGTATGCATTAATGAATATTTATTTTATACTTTCGGTTATAATCCCATTAGTGCTATTTTATTTATTTTGTTGTTCAAATGTTCTGCTTTCACCACTGAAGCTCTTTGACTTAGTCCTATCATTGTGGGTTTTTGGTTTTGTTTTGTTTTGTTTTTGTTTTTGTTTTTAAGATTTTATTGGGGAATTGGGGGAGGGAACAGCATTGGGAAATCGGGGAAGGGGAACAGACAAGTTGCTCTCCTTTTGTTCTTCAGTCTAGTTGTGGAGTACATCACTTCACTGGCCCATATTGGTATTGTGATCATTGCGCTCTTCCCATCTGAAGCAGATTGGTAGCTGGTCATTGGTGGCCGCCCATGGCGGCTCACGGCAGCTCACGCTGGCTGCTGGCCACTCACACTGGCTGCCAGCCACTCACAGTAGCTTATGGCAGCCCACTGCAGCCTATGCCATCACAGTAACTCAAGGCAGCCCAGCTTCAAGTCGAGCTGTTGTTCACAATCTTAGCTGTAGAGGGTGCAGCATCATTGACCCATATGGGATCCGAACCAGAAGCCCTGCTGCTCAGAGCTCGCGCTCCCAAGCCAACTCAACCAAAAGGCCACTCAACTGGCCCTGTTTTGTTTTGTTTTGAATACTTCTTACTTTCTGACACCAGATGTTCCATGCTCATCTTGTATATTTACTGTCTTAACTCCTAGAATCAACTATTCCTGCAAGGAGCTTGAGTTCCTTTTGTTGGAGAATGGTTTTAGATACCAAGAAATAAAAGAAGATTAAGAAAATACAAGTTCATTTTAAAGCATTATGGATACCAGCTTCAGTAATCATGGCCAGATAGAGGCTTTAGAAGTAAGAATGCTCTGCTTTGGAATGTTTGATATGCAGTCCTGACCACTGAGAGGGATTATCTACAGGCGAAGGAAAAGATCCTTCTCCCAAAATTGTTCCAAAGATAGAACTTCCTTCAGTTATTGTACTCATTTAGTATTTCTTTCCTTTATTTAGACAGTTTTCAGTATCACCCATGACTCTCTCCCTTAGATGACACTTTTATCATTTACTATCATGAAGCATTTCTACAGGAGCTAGTGTAAGTAAACTTCTTTTGTCTGTCAGCCTCAGTGACTCTCTGTACCATTCCAGATCCTTAGGGTGGGCCTCTCTCCTCCTTTATCTCCTCTACTGGGGTTCTTAACCACATGCCAGCATTATTTTCTACTCTAAATCATTTCAGGATATCATCTGAATGAAAGGTTCCTATTCAGAATAAGTCTCCTGAATGGTTTACCATTTGCTATGGTTTCTATCATCTATGACTATAGAATTGAAAAGAATGTGCATTCTCAAATATTTCTTAAAAAGGTTGTTTGGCCAGACAGGAACTAGGTATTTTAACTACTGGTTGTCAAATAGTAAGAGTGTTTCAGGCTGGCCGAGTAGCTCAGTTGGTTAAGAGCTCACTCAAAGTGTGAGCTGAGCTCTGAGCAACAGCAGTCAAAATGTCCAGCCTGAGCTGAGCTGCCGTTGAGCTGCCAACATGTGGCACGATGGCTAAGCTAAAAAAATAAAATAAAAAAATAGTAAGAGTATTTTTAGCATCAGAAATTGTCTTTATGAAAATTTGGGCTCCTTAGGCTGAGGAGTATTTTAGTTATGGTCTTCTAATGAAAATTGTATTAAGCAATAAATGGAAGGAAAGACGAAATAACCTGGGTATACCTTTCCTTTGTTGTGTGTGTCACTCATTTTGACATTTTTTCAGGACGGTTTTTATGTAGAAATTCTGTTTAGCTTGACACATATTACAAATAATGTTTTCTTGCAAATTTTTCTCATAAGTCACCACAACAATTGTAGAGTGAAAGGCCCTGGTCAAGAAAATTATTAGGTTTCTGGGTCCAGCCGGATGGCTCAGCTGGTGAGAGCATGTGCCCTTAACAACAAGGTTGCCGGTTGGCCTTCTGCGTGGGATGGTGGGCTGCGCCACCCCCAACCCTGCAACTAGATTGAAAGCAGCGACTGGATTTGGAGCTGAGCTTGCGCCCTCCACAACTAAGATTGAAGGACAATAACTTGACTTGTAGCTGATAGGACCTGGAAAAACACCATGTTCCCCTTCCCCAATTCCCCAACACTGTTCCCTTCCCCAATTCTCCCAATAAATCTTTTTAAAAACAGAAAATTTTTTAGGTCTCTGATATCAAGGGCTATGTAAGCAAAATTTCTGATTTCACCTTTCTCTCAAAGAGGTGCAATGTTTCTACAAAATTGAACGCAAGGTTTGTTTTGTTCATGATTTTGTGTTTGCTATTTTAGTTGTTGTTGAGCTATCTAGAGATGAGTTTATAGAGTTCCCTTACCTCACAATTCCACTTCTCATTAAAATCTGTATATCAAAGGGATCAGTCGGGTTCGGTGAAAAAAAATCTATTCCATCCCACTTAATCAAGAAGAGATTTATTAAAGTATTCGAAATGCTTTTAGAATCATTGGGAAAACTGAAGAAGCAGCCTATGTGTTGAACTTTTAAGGAAGACTCTCAAAGCAACTGAAGCTGCTGCCCCTTCTACAACCAGATGTCTAACACTTCAACTCTCCACCAACTCCAGTGCCACAGCTAACCGTAGGCAGCTGTGTAATCAGGTATCTGTTGCTACTATTTCCAGCTCTAGAATCACTCTGTGTGGGCTACAAGCTGAGTCAACAATCTAGGTGCCTCATCTTTGCCTTTTGACCCTCCAAAGCAATTGTACAGATCCTGATATCTCTGTTGATGTTATGCTTGCTAGAAGTAGCAAAACCAGACCCGCTGCATTGGCATCACTTCTGTGTTTGATTGACAGGTCCTAAGGCACATCAGGGATTCTACCTGTAACAAAACCTGAGATGTGTTGTGTTTGCTTCCCAGCCTCTAGAGTTTAGGAAGGCCCCTAGAAAGCATTTGAAATCCTTCGTATCCACTGAAAGAGTCAGAAAGAACTCAATGGAAAGAGAGAACTAAAAATGTATGAAAGAAGTAGAGGAAAACAGCAAAGCCCCACAGTCCTAAAATTTCATTTTAAAATGCCATAGCTATGGAATGCAGGATGTGCAAAAATATATTTTTATCTTTTAACTTAATGTTCTGTCTTTTGAAAACAATTCTAAGTCCCAAATTGTCTGGATACATTACTTGATAATAAGTATTAAAACTATAAAATTTTATGCCATAGACTACAACTATTGAACTGTGATTTAAACTAGAATTTAACTAGTAGATGCTGAAGAAGTGGTTATGTATAGTTGAGGTTCACTTTAAAAATTTTTTGAAATAAGCAAATGTTAGTGCAAATAGATATTCCATAAATTAAGTAATTAGATAAATAAAACTAATCAATTTTGACTTTTTCTGTGCTAGTTGCTGCTCCAGTGCATAAACTTGTGTTATTTCTGAAATATTTTTTTATTTCTATGATGTTACAAAGTTTGTCATAGATTCATTTCTGCTTTATATATGAAGCAATATTCAATTCAACAAATTTACTTGAGTGGACATTTTTAAAGAGTACAAATAAATGCTCAATGATAGTGGGACTATAAAATATTAAATTATTAAGTGTAATAGTACTAAAGGCTTAAAAGTTCCTGAAACTTTTAAATAAAAATGATGGTTCTAAAGCAAGCACAAATGGATGCTACATGTGGTTGAGAGCTGCTGTTTACAATTCAGCCTCCAAGAGGATAAGAACAAACTCTCAAAAGAGGATGGAATGAATGAAGTCTGGGAACTCGGTCATCACTCAGCCGAAAAGCCATGCTGACTGTCTCAGCTTTACACAACCCTGCACATTTAAGAGAAGGGTTAGAAATTAACCACTTTCCAAAATGGCTTCTTGTTCAGTGGTGAACTGAAATGGAACACTTACCAACAGGTTGGACAGAGCAGGAAACCAGCACTTTTGGGAGATCCAGTCTGACCTAGCCACAAACTGCTGGGGCCTAAGAGCAATGGCAGATTTGTGGGGCAGTGACAGGCCTTGGCATGGTATTCTGGCCTAACCAGTATCTATGCATGTACCAGAGTGATCCCTGGTGTGTAAGGATTAGCATTCATAACCTTGGGTGAGAATGGCCCTGAAGGCTATATACAGTGTGTGGTAAACGGTGACTTTTGGGGGCTAAGATATTGCCTTGTGCTCTCTGTATGCAGCTGAGCGAGTGACCCCACATCACCACTGCTCACCATATCAAGGCAGCTTCATCATTTTCTCTGAGAACTCCCATAAACAGTAATTCTCAACAATGTTAATGTTTATCTTATATTTTAAAAGGTCATTAATATGAGAGGAAATTTCAGTGAATATTGAAAAAGCTTTGAAAAAAAAAAAGCAGCTTTGAATTATGTGAGTCTGTTCATGAAAAACTCTCAACAGAAATGTAGTTCAGTGGAAGGCAAGAACATGTAGAAATATTTCCAATCTTTGTAAATTTGGGAGATTATAAAGGCCTTAGAATGGATCTTACTCATACATGAGGATTCTGGCATATTGAATCTTGCAGAGTAAATATAAAAGACTCATTTCTTCTACTTTGTTCTATTGCAATGAAAGCCATTGCTAGTGAATTGCCCTTCTCAGCCAATATCTTGCACATGTTGAGGTTTATAAAGTCCTTAAAATTTGAAGCCACATGCAAAAGAATGAAACTAGACTGCTATCTGTCATCATATACCGAAATTAACTCAAAATGGATCAAAGGCCTAAACATAAGACTGGAAACAATAAACTGCATAGAAGAAAGCATAGGCACTAAACCTATGCACCTTGGGTTCAAAGAGGATTTTATGAATTTGACCTCAAAGGCAAGGAAAGTGAAAGCTAACATAAATGAATGGAACTATATCAAACTAAAAAGCCTCTGCACAGCAAAAGAAACCATCAACACAACAAGGAGGCAACCAACTGAATAGGAGAAGATATTTGCAAACAACACCTCTAATAAGGGACTAATATCCAAAATACATAAAGCACTCATACAACTCAACAACAAAAAGACAAACAGTCCAATTAAAAATTGGGCAGAGGAGGGCCAGCCGAGTGGCACATTGGTTAAAAGCTGACTTGGGACTCCAGCGGCCCTGGTTCGGATCCCACATATGAGGGCCAGTGACACTGCCCTTTACAGCTAACCACAGCTCCACTGAAGCTGGACTGTGCGAGCCCTGACAATGGTGTAGGCTGCAGCCCCTGCTGCAGTGGGCTGCCACAGGCTACAGTGAGTGGCCAGCAGCCAGTGTGAGTGGCTGGCAGCCAGCCTGAGCTGCCAATAGCTGCCGTGAGCAACCATCCAGAGGCCGGCGACTGATCTGCCTCATCCGGGAAGAGCGCAATGATGATACCAACATGGGCCAGTGAAGCAACGTCCTCCGCAACTAGACTGAAGAACAAAAAGACAGCAACTTGTCTGTTCCCCTCCCCCAATTCCCCAATAAAATCTTTAAAAAAAAAAAAAAATGGGCAGAGGACATGAAGAGAAACTTCTCCCAAAAAGACATATAAACGGCCAATAGATACATGAAAAAATGTTCATCTTCACTAGCTATTAGGGAAATGAAAATAAAAAACCATTTCACACCTGTTAGAATGACTATTGTCAACAGAAAATCTGAAAACATTTATCCATAAAGATAATGTAGTCCGATGTTCATTGCAGCATCATTTACAGTGGCCAAGACATGGAAATAACCAAAGTGTCCCTCAATAGATCATTGGATAAAGAGGATAGTACATATATACAATGAAATATTACTCAGCCATAAGAAAAGATTAAATACTGCCATTTGTGACAACATGAATGGATCTTGAGATTATCATGCTTAGCGAAATGAGTGAGACAGAAAAACTCAAGAACTAAATGACTTCACTCATATGCAGGATATAAAACTGAAAGCAACAAACGAACAAGACAAATAAACAGAAACTCATAGACAGACAACAGGTTAGTGATTACCAGAGGGTACGCAGAGAAGGGGTGACATATATGGTGATGGAAGGAGAACTGACTCTGGGTGGTGAGCACCCAATGTGATATATAAATAATGTATTATATAATTGTACACTTGAAACCTATGTAATTTTACTAACCATTGTCAATCCAATACATTTAATTAAAAAATTTTTTGAATACTACATACACAAACTGTGGGATGCTTCTCTTAAATTGAATGTATTTTAAGGCAGATTTAACCCATCTACTTATTTGTGATAGAAAATACTAATATTCAGTTGATTAATAGATACAATACTGCTTATTTTCTGTTCTGCATTATGTAGGACTCTTCCCCATACTTCTGTAACAGTGGTCTTCTATTTTAGAGAAAGCTGCAATTTGGTAATTAATGAAATGTTTCCTATATGTTATACTCATATACAAAATGAAGCATTTGCCATGAAAAAACTTGGAACTGTATTCAAAAGCATTAATATGATCAGTGTTATTCACAATGAAAAGACTTTCCTTCCTGCCGCAAGTGAAATAGTAATTCAGCTATATGCTATCATGACCTTGTATAGCAATACGTAACACATCTTTTCAATTTATTAAAAGTTGGGGTTTTTCCATGGTATGTTTTATTCAACAATATAAACTTTTTGAGGTCAGTCATCATAGTTAGTGACATGTAGATGCTTTTTAATTGCACTATTTAAACTCTAAGCACAGTGTCAACAGAAGCTTAAGGTATAGTGTTCACATTCTGGAACCTATGTACTCCACCCTGTCTGTCCTGGCTACGCTGAAGGCAGAATGCTGGTCGCTGGTCCTTAGCAGTGACTCCTGCTCACCCAAAAGCTGAGCCACATGACCAAGCCAGTACTGTGGGGATTATCAATGAGGAAGAACCCTGGAGATTACAGCTTCCATGTTGACCTCCCTAGCCACCCCCTAACTTTCACACCTGGTAAGGAAAAGAAAGTAGGACAGCCAAGCATAGCATAAATCCAAATAGAGGCTGAAGTTTCCTTCCTCTCTCCTTAGTTAAGTACTCAAAAATGTTTGCTATCATGGGAAATAATATTCTGTGATATGGTATAACCTGGGTGGAAGTGTCAAGGTTACCTTGGACTGACAAATAAGGGGAAGCCTACGAAGGAGCCCTTTGAGGTAGGACTGAGTGAAGAGATGTTGCCAGCCATGAAAAGCCCTTGGAGACACACTTTCCAGGCAAAGAGGTCAACTATTGCAAAGAAAAGGATGAACTTGATGTTTTCCAGTAGTAAGAAAACAAGTGTGGCTGGGGATTAGTGAACCCAAGGACTACGATAGAAGATGAGCGCACAGAGGAGGCAGGCAGCTTCATTTCAAGTATGATGAGACGCCTTCAAGGTTTTAAGCACAGATGGATGTAATCTGATCTGTACTTTAAAAAGATTACTCAGGCTGCTGTAGATCAAATGGAATGTGGAGGCGCAAAAGTAGGAACAGGAAAGGAGTTAGGAGGCTGTTCCAGGAATCCAGACAGGTAAGACTGGTGACGTGGACTAGAGTGCTAGTGAGGAGGTGGTGAAAAGCAGGAAGATTCAGGATCTCTTAGAATTCACAGTACTTGCTAATGATTGGATGTGGGATGATAGAAAGTGGGGAATCAAGGACAACTATGAGTTTGTTGGTTTAATGGCAGTGTCAGTTATGAGACTTCGGTAACTTAGGGAGATTTTGCAGTGGATGTCTAGAATTCCAGTATGTCCTTGTGGTGGTAGAGGTGCCCATTAAACTGAGCTGGAGAAATCAAATTGGATAAGAACTTACAGTGGGGGAGAAAGATCAGGACATAAAAGCCAGGTAGTATGCCCAGATAGGAGTTATATTTTTTATTCTACAGAAAAACACTATAAGATAAGCAACATCTAGCTATTAGAAGCAGAAATTAATGAAAACCACTTTTTAAAATTAAAGGGTTTTTCCCCTTAGTGTAATAGATAAATCAGTGGAGCAGAAGAGAAAGTCTCAAATATATACAGAAACTTAGTAAATAGTGTACATATTTCAAAGCAAGTATGAATAGGGTCTGAGAATTAGATGGAGGGATATATCAGTGTTCATTTGATGGTTGTAAAGCAGTTATGTAGGGGAAAGTTCTTGTTTGTAAGAACTTACTTTCAATGATTCGGAGCGGAAAACATGCCTTGTACTGTATTTAGAACTGTTAGTAAATTTGAGATTTTTTTTTTTCAAAAATTTCTAAATTATCACAAAAGTGAATAGGAGATGAGTAAAAGGAAGTGAGGCCCATACTTTCTAGAAGGTTGGCAGGAAGGATGGCAATGCAGGCTACCAGGGGGAGGAGACAGCTTTGAACTTTCAGTGGTCTTGTCCTCTGGTCTGTATGCAAGAGCTGGTGTTCATAGAGTGAACAGATGTTGGATAGATGGTAATAATTGCAAAACAAAGATCTGTAGGCAGTGGATATCTTGGGTGCCCAGACCAGGGTAGGAAGATGAGGCTGGGTAAGAAGCTAGGAGGAATGTCAGCTGGTGTGGCATGCAGTCCTAGAAAGAGAGCAAATTCATACCTGAGAACCTTTTCCCTGAAAAATACAGTTGTCTTCTAAAAGTGACCTCTTGGGGCAGCCAGTTAGCTCAGGTGGTTAGAGCACAGGCTCATAACACCAAGGTTGCTGGTTCGATTCCCACATAGTCCAAGGAGCTGCGCCCTCCACAACTGGATTGAAGACAGCTACTTAACTTGAAGCTGATGGATCCTGGAAAAACACACTATTCCCCAATAAAATTTCTTTTTAAAAAAACAACTATTCATTGTTTTAAAAAATAAATAAATAAAAATGACCTCTTGTCTGTCTCTTTAGTACAATAAACTGAACATGGCTTAATCTTTAAAAGTGAAATTACTTCATTGTAAAATACCTTAAAACAATTTAATATTTATCAGTGATACTGTTCCTAGAACAGGTATTATTATGATTGCAGAAGAATTTACAAAATTACCATCAATAACTTGAAAAAGAAAAAAAGCCTTGTATGTTGCCTTTTGCCTAGGTTGTTTGTGTTTCATTTGGTAGGGTCACAGCAGGTAGAACATGTACCTGTACTTAACAAATACAGATGATTTATAAGCCATTGCATCAGACAGGGCTGGTTTCTAGGCCAGTTAGTCAGCTTAGAGTGTGAAACCCTGATTCAGAAGCAAATCATCCAAGAATAACTAAACTCTGTTTCTTATTGTGTCAGTAGGTCTAATACAGTAGTGCCTTTACCCTTAGGTTCATTTACTTTCAACTGGCTTCCTCATTGGAACTACAGAACTTTGAAGATTATTTGAGTGACTGTCTTCTCATTTCTCCCAAGATTGTATATAACTAGTGCCATTCTAGATGCACAGGAGGGTTGTTATCTATTCATTACAGCAGTGCAGCCTTAGAATTTTAGGGCTTAATTCCCTCAGAGAGCCCTGGTTGAGAAAGGCTATTTGGCCAACACACTATTTGGTGATCCAGAGGAAGCAAGCCATAGGATATTACAGCTTACCTGTGGCACTACCAAAACATGTGCCCTCTGGTTGGTGCTGTGTTCCTTACTCTACACTTTTCTCTTCAGGTTTCATTGAATAGGCATAGAAAAGTGGGAATACCAAGTAACACCTCATTTGAGAGTGAGTTGGGGAATAAATGAGAGAAAATAAGACCACATTCTACCCAGAGCTGCTGAATTGATTTGGCACATTTTGAGTAATAAACTTTCTTAACTAAGATCCTTCCTTCCCTCCCGCTCTCCCTCCTTCCTTTCATTTATCTTGTTCTAATTTAGAACTGCACTAGGATACTAATATTTCCCTTTCTACTCCTACACTTTGTTGCAATGTAGAGATCTCACTATGAATTGCCTCTATAAAGCATTTTAATACCTGTTTTTGTCCCTGAGGGCACAAACTACATCATATACCTTCTATCCCCACAAGGCCTGAATAAATACTTATCAATTAATTCAACTTGGTGCACCAAGTATATATCGATCATCTATAATGCATAGGACTTGGAGCTAAGGGCTGTGATGGGTACATAAAGAATAAGAAATATGATCCTGGCGCAGCCAGTTAGCTCAGTTGGTTAGAGTGCAGTGCTCATAACAGCAAGGGTGCCAGTTTGAGTCCCACGTGGGCCACTGAGCTGCACCCTCCATAACTAAATTGAAAACCATCACTTAACTTGGAGCTGATGGTCCTGGAAAAACAGTTCCCCAATAACATTTATTTTAGGGCCAGCTGAGTGGTGCAGTGGTTAAGCGCTGGCTTAGGAAGCCAGCGGCCCCGGTTCGGGTCCCACATATGAGGGCCAGTGACACTGCCCTGAAAAAAAAAAGAAAAAGAAGAAAAAAAAATTTATTTAAAAAAATATGATCATATGTTGCTTTGTACACCTGAAACTAATAACAAAAAGAAATACATATATATGATCCCCACCCTTAAAAAACTTCCAGGCAAAAAGAAAAAAGAAAAGATCTACTCAAGATTTTGCAATATGGAGTAGAATGTGACAAGAACTACAATAAAGACAAAAAGTAAACCACTTTGAGTACAAAGGAAAAGGAAGAATTGTTTACACTATTGGAATGCAAGAAGTCTTCATGAGAGACATGGAATTTGAGTTTGACTTTCAAAGTGAGTGTTGCTAAATAAGTAGAGGTGGCAGGGACTACTATATTAGTTAGAGGAACTAATGGGAGCCAAGACTCAGATGGAGAAGTGGCTGCAGAAGTTTGATCTTAGACTCACACACACGTCATTGGGATACCTTTGAAGGACCATGACTAGTTAAGTGACATGATTAAATGTCTTTTAAGAAAGCTTACTTTAGTAGCAACCTGTAGAAGGGTTAGAAGAAAGGGAAGAATGAAGTTAGACCATTTGGGAAGTGTTTGCCTAAGCCATCTAGGAGGCAACAAAGATCACTAGCAGAACAAGACAGTGATAACAGAAATGAGAAGAAGAATGATATTAGAACATGGAGGTGAAATGGATAGGCTGTGCAACTGGATATGGAAAAGAAATAATTCTCAAGTTTGAAAAGGTGGCTGAGAGATTGATGAGTCCACATTACACAGAGAACGAACTTCCAGGAGGAGAAACAAGTTTGGACATAGAGCTTTGTCCATAGAAGACACAGAGCATTAAGAGTCTTGCATAATAATAGGGAGGTAATAGAACTAGATGAAATGAAATATTGGCCAATTACATTTGCTTTTGTAGTCACTAGACCTAAACAATCACAGCAGCAATTTTCATCAGTGTATCCTAGGGAATATAGATGCTTTCATACCACTCTTTGCCAGTGACAGACTAAAACTCTGATTAAATCCTCTCCTCCAGAGTATTCAGACTCTTTCTTTCTTAAATATCTGCACACAGATAACACATTTTTTAAAAGATATTCCTGGCATGATGTATATGTTCTTTAAAAGGTATCATACCTTACATTTATGGTCAACTGATTTTTGACAAGAAAGACAGATAATTCAATAGAAAAAGAACAGTACAGGGCTGGCCGAGTGGCTCAATTGGTTAAAAGCTTGCTCAAGAGTGCTAGCTGAGCTCTGAGCAACAGCAGTTTGATGCCCAGCCCAAGTTGAGCAGCTGCTGAGCTGCCAACAGGTAGCAGGATGGCTCAGCTAAAAAAAAAAAAAAAAAAAAGAAAGAAAAGAAAGAAAAAGAACAATAATTCCAGAGCTGGTCAAGTGACACGTTGGTTAAGAGTTGGCTTGGGAACCCAGCTCTGAGCAGCAGGGCCCCGACTTGGATCCCACATGAGGGTCAGTAATGCTGCACCCTCTACAGCTAAGGTGGTAAACAACAGCTGGACCTGGAGCTGGGCTACCGGGAGTCCTGGCAACAGTGTGGGCTGCAATGGTGCCGGCTGGCAACTGGCGTGCACTTGTGTGAGCTGCTCACAGGCATGAGTGGCCATCCAATGGCTGGCGAATAACTGCCTCACCTGGGAAGAGCACAATGATAATACCAACATGGGCCAGTGAAGCGATATCCTCCACAGCTAGACTGAAGAACAAAAGGACAGCAACTTGTCTGTTCCCCTTCCCCGATTCCCCAACACTTCCCCTCCCCCAATTCCAATTAAAATCTTTAAAAAAAAAAAAAAACCCAGTAATTCCAGCAAATTGCACTGAGACACCTGGATATCTACATTCAAAAGAATTAAGTTGACCCCTGCCTCAAATTATACACAAAAATTAAAACATCATAGACCTAAACATAAGAGCTAAAACTATGAAACTCTCAGAAGAAAACATAGGACTATATCTTCATAACCTTATATATTAAGCATGTTTTCATACATAAAACAACAAAAGGATAAACAACAAAAAAAATACATAAATGGGACATCATCAAAAATAACAGCTTTTTAATTTTTTTAAGAAGGCCGGCAATGGTGTGGGCTGCAGCCTCTGCTGCAGTGGGCTGCCGTAGGCTATAGTGAGCAGCCAGCAGCCAGCGTGAGCTTCCAAGAGCCACCGTGAGCAACTTTCCAGAGGCTGGCAAGCGACGGCCTCACGCAGGAAGAGCACAATGATGATACCAACATGGACCAGTGAAGGAACATCCTCCACAACTAGACTGAAGAACAAAAAAGAACCGCAACTTATCTGTTCCCCTTCCCTGATTCCCCTACACTGTTCCCCTCCCCCAATTCCCTAATAAAATCTTTAAAATAATAATAAAAGCTTTTGTGCTTCAAAGGATATCATCAAAAAAGTAAAAAGACAACCCCGAGAATTGAGGAAATTTATTTACAAATCTGACTTGTATCCAGACTATATAAAGAATTTATACAGCTCAACCTAAAAAGATAACATAAATAAAACATGGATTTGAATAGACATTTCTCCAAAGAAGATATACAAATGACCAGGAAGCATATAATCATCAACATTAATTATTGGGGAAATGCAAACAAAACAACAGTGGAATACTGTGTCACACCCACTTGGGTAGCTATTATAAAAAAGACAGAAAATAATAAGTGTTGACACAGATGTGGAGAAACAAATCCTCATACTCAGCTGATGGGAATGTAAAATGGTACAACCACTTTGGAAAACAGCTTGGCAGTTTCTCAACAAGTTAAACATAGAGTTACCATACAACCTAGCATTTGCTGTCCTAGAAATAAACTCAATGATAATTGGAAACATATGTCCACATAACTTCTACAAAGATGCTCATAGCAGCATTATTCCTTTTAAGTGCAAAAAAAGTGGAAACAACCCAAATATTCATCAGCTAATGGATGGATAACCAAAATGTGATATATTCATATAATGGAATATTATTTAGCAACAAAAAGGAATGAAGTACAAACACATGCTACAACATGGATGAACCTTGAAAACATTATGATAAGTGAAAGAAGTTGGATACTTAAAGTCACTTATTGTATGATTTCATTTATGTGAAATATCCAGAATAGGAAAATCCAGAGAGATAGAAAGTAGATTAGTTGTTGCCAGGTACTCAGGGGAGGGGAGATTGAGGAGGCTGCTTAATAAAGTGAGGTTTTCTTTTGGGATGATGAAAATATTCTGGAACTAGAAAGTGCTCATGGTTGCACAACATTGTGAATGTATTTACTGCCACTAAATTGTATACCGTAAAATGATTAAAATGGTACATTTTATGTCATGTACTTTGCCATGATAAAAAAAAAGGATGAATTTTGGGCCGGCCCAGTGGTGCATTTGTTAAGAGCTGGTTTTCGGATGCCAGCAGCCCCGGTTCAGATCCCACATATGAGGGCCAGTGACACTGCTCTCTACAGCTAACAACAGCTCCACCTGGAGCTAGGCTGTGCGAGCCCTGGCAACGGTGTAGGCTGCAGCCCCTGCTGCAGTGGGCTGCCATAGGTTACAGTGAATGGCCAGAAGCCAGCGTGAGCAGCTGGCAGCTGGTGTGAGCTGCCAATAGCCGCGGTGAGCGACCATCCAGAGGCCGGCAACCGATCTGCCTCATCCCGGAAGAGCGCAATGATGATACCAACATGGGCCAGAGAAGCAACGTCCTCCGCAACTAGACTGAAGAACAAAAAGACAGCAACTTGTATGTTCCCCTTCCCCGATTTGCAAACGCTGTTCCCCTCCCCGAATTCCCCAATAAAAACCTTTAAAAAAAAAAAAAAGGATGAATTTTATGGTATATAAATTATGTCTCAATAAAGCTATTATAAAAATAAAAGGCGGGGCCGGCCGAGTTGCACAGTGGTTAAGCGCTGGCTTAGGAAGCCAGCTGCCCCGGTTTGGTCCCACATATGAGGGCCAGTGACACTGCCCTCAAAAAATAAATAAATAAAAATAAAAGGCAGAATAGCATGGATTACCAGGGAACTTCTCTGAAGGGTAAAAAATCCAATCCCAAAGTTTATGTACTGGATAAATCCATTTTTATAACATTTTGAAATGGCAAAATTTTAGAAATGAAGGACAGATTAGTGGATACTAGATATTAGGGGTAGAGGTGGGGAAAAGGAGGGAAGGGAGTAAAGAAAAAGCAATACAAGGGATCCTTGTCATTGATGGAACTGTTCAGTATCTTGACTGTGGTAGTACATACAGGATCCTACACAGGTGATAAAAATTTTTAGCACTAAATACACACATACACACACACACACACACACACACACACGTACAGCAAGTAAAATGGGTGAAATCTGAATAAGAGTAGTGGGTTGTATGAATATCAGTATCCTTGTTGTGATATTGTACTGTTGTTTGCTTGCATGTAGTACACAATTGTGGGAAATGGGCAAAGTGTACATGGCTCTCTCTGTAATATATCTTACAATTGCATGTGAATCTCAATAGATATTTCAGTTCTTTATTATCTCAATAGATATTTCAATTAATAAATATGTATAAGAATAGCTATTTTTCTTTGAAAACGTGTTCTATAGGCAAACTTATAGTAACATATAAAATGTACTCTTTCTGCTCTTGTCTTGGCTGAGCCATGGTCTTCATATGCAGTAACCAGAATCAAAATCCAGGGTGGCCCCAGCTATGTCAGCACTTTTATTTGTACCTTCCTTAAAGATCAAGCTTGCAGCAGGTGGTTTGGTTTGGTTTGGTTTAGTTTGGTTAATTTCAGCAATGCAGTATTTTCCAAAAATAGAGAGGATGTATGAGTGTAGAAAAGGCCCGTCTCAGGCTTTTTGGCATCCTTTAGTTAAGTAACTTTAAGCAAAGAAAGATTTTTATTCCTTCCTGTTCTCTGATATTACAGATTTTACATGTCACACTTTTACTTTAGCAAAGAGAAAATAGGATTTTTTAAATGAATAAAAATCACATTTCTGTGCAATAGAAACCATCCTGTTAATATCTCATCATGTTAAAAAGATAAACAGCAGGATTAACTGTTTACTTTAGGAGCCCAGTCTGGTTGTTTTTCAGGAGAAGAACATAATGTCCTGCTGTATCAGTTTCCTGTCTGCTGTGTGGGTTGGTGGAGCTGAGGAAAGGCCCTCCACCCACTCAGCTGTGCTCTCTCCCTCTCTCCTCCCTTTCTTTCTCTTCCCTCCCTCTTTTCAGTGAATCTTTCTTCTCTCATGTTCATGTTCAAACTCTTTTCTCCCCATTCTCCCTTTCCCTTTCTCTCTCTCTTGCTTTCCTTTCTCACTTTATCTAATTTCTTCTATTTCTTCCTTAAATTGAGGTTTAGTAAGAGATTATAACATGAAAAGAAAAATCCTTGTTGATCTTTAGAGGTTGCTTAAGTTGATACTGACCTAGAATAAAATAGCCGGGACTGACTGTGATTCCGGGAATTCTTGGTGGACTGCTAAGAACTGCTCTCATAACTTGTGTAAACATCCCACGTATTCACTTAATCTCCTTTTTCAGTACACACGCACACACACACACACACACACTCACACACACATCAGGCTGTTTCCTTTAATCACTTGTGTATCTGTGAAATTGAGTCAGTGATTAAAAGGGAAAAACGAGTATTTTTTTTAACTATTGGGGAGGAACATTTAAATCTTCAAAAGAGTTAAATTACAGTCTTGCTAAAACTCCCTCTACGAAGCAACAGTATTGCTTTCCTTATTCCTTGTGCTTTGTCCTGTTGCTTTTACAGATTAATAATACATGTATTTTTAGAATTTTCAAAGTATTCTTTGATTAACATGATGTTATATTAAGCTGGTAAGGAAAGGAAAAAGACATTCTTCAAGACAAATATTAACTCCATAATGGACTTTTATACTTCCAACATGATGACTGTGACTGAACAGTGAACCTCTTATCTGTATTATTTTTATGTTGCTGGTAATGTGCTGTGGAATGTAGTTTCATTTGGCACCAATTTTAGTCAGTTCTTCCAACATGGCCCCAAGCCTCACCCTCAGAAATACATAGCATCAAAGTCCCACCAAATGGCTCCTAATGGCTAAAACAGAGAAAATTCTGCTACAACACTACCCTCAAACTACTTTTTCACTGCTCTCTTGTTTTCCCAGCTGGTGGTGGGTATAGCATGCCTGGCTTGGGGCAGGGGCAAGCTAAAGACACTGGGTATTTTAATGATTATTGCTTCATTTAGATTGGAGATTTACCTTACAAACAAAACTGCAGTAGCTGGATGATGAGGGCAATATTCCAAGACCAATCACAAATTGGTTTCATGTGTGGCTGCATCATTTCTGTGTGGGATTGTGCACCTTATGCTGCTATCAAACACCTTTCTCTAAACCCCTTCACACAAGATCACTCTTTTTATAAAGGTGCACAACCTGCTTACGGACTTATAAGAGTTGGAATATGGTAAGAGAAAATCATCTTGTCAATTAACTGCATTTGTAACAGTAAATTTTGCTGGTGGGTAAAGGAAACTAAGATTTGGAGCACAGATTAGGTACAGGTTCTAGCTGGGTATAAAGCAAATTAAAGTGGTCTGGATTTTACAGATGTGAGAGCTCAAGCTCTGAGCAGCCAGGGGCCCACATCCATTAGCTAAAATCAAACCAGAGCTTCTCTCCTCCAGACATGTTTAAAATCATGAAAATGGGTGAAGGGATATGATTTGGATGACGGTGTATGTTTTAGGCATGGGTGGAACATCAATCTTAAAATAAGTGGCATTCAGTGGCCAGACTGTTATTCCAAGAATTTTGAATAGCAAACTATGTCTCGTGGAATAAATGCAGTTCTGAAGCTCCTATTCTAACCACTAACATCCTACTTCCTCCCTGTGAGACATTTTCTCATTGCTGTTCTAGTATTTATGTAAGTTAATAATTTCTAAAAACAGCAGTGCCCTTCTCACACGAGACATAGGGTACCACCAAGAGTGCTCAGTGCTAAGGAGATTGTGGAAAGTCAACCTGCAGCCTATGCCCTAGCTTGCCCATCACTGGTAGCAGAGAGCTTGATATTAACTGAATGTACATTTTTGCCTTGTCCAGTGGATATTCTGTGGCAGGAGAGCAAAAAGATGTACTGAACCAGCTTCCCAAAGTGAAAGCTCAATTTTATCAACACTGACCCATTACATGACTTTAAAATGCCAGTTCTAATCTCCGCATGGCTTAGCTAGCAGCTAAGTTCACAGTATATCAGAGCTTTTTAAGGACAGTACTTGTTTCAACTGGTTGTCTGCTGAGCATGTCTACATGCTATTACAGTGTGTGCTCAGGGAAATTCAGGTACCTGAGCTACTGCTTCCTATATAATTATCTAATTATCTATCTAGATAATTATCTAATTTTCCTTAAACTAAAGTAATTGAAAAGACCTCTAGAGAGTAACTGCCTGTCTTGCAAGAGAGAGGAATGTAAGCCAGAAAGCCGCCACAGTTTGTCAGTGGTAGCAGCAGGGCCAGGATCCCAGTACCTCCACATTATGTTGTTTCTTCCACCTGCTTTGAGTCCTATCCTCCACTGATCAGTTTGGTCTTCCATGTTCTATGTTAATCGGTTTTCTCTTTGCCTGCTTCCTGGCTCAAGTCACTTGTCCAGCCTTTGGATTCCACAGCTTCTCTGTTTTCTCAAATGAGACTCAACATCTGGGCTGCCTGACTCTGAGCTGTTTGTTCTTTATTCTTCACTACACTTATCTCTTTAGAAATCTTAGACTAGCGTAAGTTCTTCTCTGTCCCTCATCCATCATCTATGACCATGTTCTTCTGTCTCTAAAGAAATGTTTCTCTGGCACATGCCTACATACTACAGAGGCCAAAGAGGCCAAGAGGCCCACAGTTGTGTGAGGGTTGGGATCAAGAGGTGGGGGCACAGGGCCATGGGATAAATTGACAAGCTGGTGCTTCATCCATGGCTGTGAGCCTAGTACTGTCAGAACCACAGGTTTCCCCACACAATGAGAAATTTGAATTTTATGTGAAATCTCCCTATTTTTAATATTTGTTGCTAATTTTTAAAATATTAACACTGTATAAGATATATATATATATATATATATATATATATATATATATATATATATATATCAGCCAGCTGAACTTGGCCTCTTTTTAGCTTCACTATTAACTAAAAGACATCGTCATTGATTAGAACAATAAACTCTTACTGGGTCTAAGGATACATTAACTAAAACTTCCCTGCTCAAGCCTTCCACCACCTTGTCCTAAGAGTTTTATTTCTGCAAGAAAAACTTTACCTAACACCTTTTTGTGTCACCCCATTGTTGATTCATTGATAACAGGAGGTAACTGTGCAAGCTGGCACATATACCAGTTATTTTCCATCCCCAGTCACCTAGTCAGGTCATCCTCCTTACACAGGCCCTTTACCATATGGCTTTTACCTTCCTGTACCTCCACAGTTGAGCATCACTAGGCACCAGCACACCCAGCCATGAGACTTGCTCCACCAAGATGACACCCTCTTGCTCTATTGCTCTTCCACCCAGTCCTTCCCCTCCTCATCTCCTTTTTCCCCATTTACAAATATTTGTTAAATGTTAACTTTTTTTCAGAAATTTAACTTAGATTTTAAATTAAGAATAATGCATTGAAATCTTCAGGACTCAGCTTGAAGATCACCCCTTTTAAGAAGCCTTCCCTGACCACCTTGGCTAGACCATCCCATCCCAGTGTTGTTTCTCAAGATACTCTGCTTATTTCCTTCCTAGCACTACCAGGACTTGTGATTGTATGTTTAACTGTGTGTTCAGTCTTTCCCTAATGAGGTACAAAGGGCAGGATTGCTCATTACCACATACCTAGCACCTCACAGAGGGCCTTGACAAATGGCAGTTCTGCTATATTTTGCAGATCATAAATTCATTAGACACCTCCAAAAGGCCAGGACACTGTTTTAGAGCACCAAGACAAACACATAAGTGCCATTGTTATTAAGAATCTTATGAAACTTATGTCATGGCTGTGTAGCCCTCTGTGCCTCACTACATCTATTGCACTTTTTATTGTCTGACTTGGTAATTTTGTACTTGTCTCATTTACTGTGTTCAAGCAAATTAAGATGTCCTTTAGCAAAAAAGAACAACTCACACTTAACTCTACAAATTCAGAATGTAACGTTTCCAAATAGTCTCAGAACTTACAAATAGTGTTTTCTTATACAACACATGCTAAATATCCAAAGGATCTTTATTTCTAATAAGGTAAATTGAAGAAACAAATAAAAGATTTACTTCTGGAATACCGGTGTGAGGACACAGTAGATTATCTCCCTAAAAACAAAACATTTTAACTGGAGAAAACTGTGAAAAACAATTATTTAAAGCCTCTGAAAATTGGAAGAACAATCCAAGATTGCAGAGTAGATAAATTCTGTGCTTGCCTCATCCTGTGAACACATCAGAATTACAACTAAATTATAAAACAACCTGCAGAACCATCTGAAGTGTAACTGAACAGAAGTTTTATAACTAAGGATATAAAGAAGACATGTCCAGACTGGTAGGAGGGGATGGAGAAGTGAAACGGGCTGGCCCCAAATGTCTATGTGACAGATAAAAATTGGGAGGGATATCTCAGCTACAGGGGTTTCCCATGGAGAAGCAAGGGACCCCAGGCACACACCAGGCTCCCCAACCCATAGTATTGGTGCTGGGAAGAGGATCCCCCACAACATCTGGCTGTGAAAAACAGTGGGGATTCTAACTGTCCAGATGGGATGGAAGGCTGCAGGAAACCCAGACATCCTCTTAAAGGGCCTGCACAGACTCGCTTGCAGGCACTCACCCTGGGCTCTGGCAGAAGGACAGTCACTCAGGAGATGTCAGTGACATACGGAGGGCAAACTGAGGTGTGTGGCCTTCTGCAAAGGCTGGAAGATAGTCACAACTTTCCCTGTGTGGGGTCCTTCTCCCATGCAGCCAGGAGCCAGGTGCCCTTTTTCCTGTGTTGAGACCTCCCCCACGCCCATGGCCAACTTGAATCTGAATTGGTCCAGTAAGTGAGAACCCTGGCAACTCACTGAGACCCTACCACACCCAATTCCATACTACACGAGGCTTTATTGTGTATTGACCCTTATGGGAGCCAGCACCCAGAAGCAGGCCTCAGTGTGTCCTGGCTATTTGTGGAGCACCCCAGACCTGGTACTGGTGGTACCCATCCTCAGTTCATAGTGTGGCTTCTTTCACACACCTCCAGGTCCAGAATAGGCAGCAGACAACCATGGATCACTTTGTAGCTCCTACCAGGTAGTCCCCAGCTGGTTACAAGCAGTGGCTGAACTAAGCCTGCACTAAGGCCCCTCCCCAAGGGGCCCCAGAACCAACGTACTTTGATATTGGCTTCAGACCACAGTAGAGCACCACCTAGTCCCACAAGAGGCACACACAAAGGGCAGTTTCAACAGGCACCAGAGCCTGCTATGGTGAATCTGACTCTGTGTGATAAGCCCCCTTGCGCAGGAGCCCATAAGATGTGGATGTGGCCAAACCCCACAGCCAGTCATCCTGAGAGTCAATTCTACCCACCTACTGATGCGCCAATAGCAATCAAGGCTCAAATATAACAAGAGGGCACACACAAGGAACACTCCTGGAGCATCTAGCACAAGCAACCAAGGAGACTTTGCCACTGGGCCACACAGGGAACATACTATATAAGGCCACCCATCAAGAATGGTAAATGTAGTAGATCTACCTAATACATAAATACAAACAGAGACCATCAACCAAAGTGAGAAAACAATGAAATTCATCCCAAATGAAGGAGCAAGAGAAAATCCCAGAAAAAGAACTAATGAAATGGAGGCAAGCCACCTACCAGAGTTCAAAACACTGGTTATAAGGAAGCTCAAGGAACTTAGTGAGAACTTCAACAAAAACATAGGAAGCATAGAAAAGACATAGAAACAATAAGAAAAAGAACCAGTCAGAAATGAAAAATACAATAACTGAAATGACAAATGCACTCAAAGGAATCACCAGCAGACTAAAGGAAGCAAAGGATCAAATCAATGATTTGGAAGACAAAGTAGTAGAAAACAGCCAATCAGAATGCAAAAGAAAAAAAGAATTTTAAGTAAAGTGTAGTTTAAGAGACCCCTAGGACAACATTAAGTATAGCAACAACGCATCATAGGGGTACCAGAATGAGAACAGAGAAAGCAAAGCATTAAGAACCTATTTGAAGAAATAATGACAGAAAACTTGCCTAACCTGATAAAGTAAACAGACATACGAGTCCAGGAATTGCAGAGTCCCAAACAAAATGAACCCAAACAGGCCCACACTAAGACACATTATAATTAAAATGGCAAAGGTTAAAGACAAAGAGAGAACCCTAAAAGCAGCAAGAGAAAGGCAACTAGTAACTTATAAGGAGGTTCCCATAAGATTGTCAGCTAATTTCTCAACAGAAACTTTGCAGGCCAGAAAGGATTGGCAGGAAATAGTCAAAGTGATAAAAAGCCAGGACCTACAACCAAGATTACATTACATAGCAAGGCTAGCATTTAAAATTGAAGGACAGGTAAAGAGATTCTCAGACAAGAAAAAGCTAAACGAGTTCATCACCACCAAACCAATATTACAAGGAATGTTAGAGGAACTTCTTAAGACATAAAGAAAAGATCAAATGAATGAATAATAAAAAGACAATAGCTACATATCTATCAACAATTATTTTCAATGTAAATGGATTAAATGTTCTGATAAAAATAATAGGATGGTTGAATGGATAAGAAAACAAAACCCTTACATATGCTGGCTACAAGAGACTCACTTCAGATTGAAAGACACACACAGACTGAAAGTAAAGGGATGGAAAAAGTTATTTCATGATAATGGGGAATGGGAAGAAAGAAAGAAAAACTGGAGTAGGAATACTGAATACCAGACAAAATACACTTCAAAACAAAGAGACAAAGGACCCAGTAATCCCACTCATGGGTATTTGTCTAAAGAAACCCAAAATGCTACTATGAGGGGACATGTGCATCCATATGTTCATTGCAGCATTATTTACAATGGTGAAGATGTGAAGGCAACCTGTATGTCTATCAATAGATGAATGGATAAAGAGGTGGCACATATGTACAATAGAATATTGCTCGGCCATGGAAGCGAATGAGTTCTTGCCCTTCGGCGACATAGATGGACCTAGAAGGTATTGTGCTGAGTGGAGTATTTCAGACAGAGAAACACAGCTGTAATGATGATTTCATTTATATATGGAATCTAAAAAACAAAATAAACCAAACAGAAATACCCTCATAGATACAAACAACAATTTGGTGGTTGTCAGATGGGAGAGGGTTTTGGGATGGATGAAAAACAGGAAAGCATTAAGTACAAACTGGTTATTACAAAGTAGTCATTAGGGTGTAGGATATAGCATAAGGAATTTGGGCAATAATATTGTAATAACTATGTATGGTGTCAGATGGATACTAGATTTATCGGGGTGATAGATGGAAGAGGAGGTGGGGAACAGGGTGGAAAAGTGAAAAATTAAGAAATACAAATTGGAGGCTGGCCAAGTGGCTCAATGTTAAGAGGTGGCTTACGAGTCTATATCTGAGCAGCAGGGCCACCAGTTTGGATCCCACATGGACCAGTGATGCTGCACCCTTTACAGTTAAGACGGTGAACAACAGCTCGAATTGAAGCTGGGCTGCTATGAGTTGTGGTGATGGCATAGGCTGCAGTGGGGCTTCAGTGGGCTGCCATAAGCTACCATGAGTGGCTGGCAGCCAGCGAGAGGGGCCAGCAGCCGGCGTGAGCTGCCGTGAGCTGCTGTGAATGGCCGTCCAATGGCCGGTGACCGATCTGCCTCAGCCTGGAAGAGCACAATGATCACAATACCAATATGTGCCAGTGAAGCAACATCCTTCACAACTAGACTGAAGAACAAAAGGAGAGCAACTTGTCTGTTCCCCTTCCCCAACTCCCCAACTCTGTTCCCTCACCCAATTCCCTAATAAAATTTTTAAAAAACGAGTACAAATTGGTGGTTACAAAATAGTCATGGGGATGTAAAGTAAAGCATAGGTGATATAATCAATAATATGGTAATAACTATGTGCCAGGTGGGTACTAAAGTAGTCATGGGATCCCTTCTTAAATTATAAAAATGTCTAACCACTATGCTGGACACCTGAAATTAATACAAAATAATATTGAATGTTAACTGTGATTGAAAATTTTTAAAGGGGGGAAAGGTAAAGGAGAATAAGAGGATCAAATTTTCAGATATAAAATAAATAATTCATGAGATGTAACATACAGCATGGGGAATATACTCAATAATGTTGTGATAACATAATACGGTGTCAGATGGTTGCTGGATTTATCATGATCATTTCTTTAGGTATATAAATGTTGAACAACTATGGTGGACACCTGAAACTGATATAATGTATGTTAGCTATATTTTTTAATAAACATCATTTTTAAAAAGTCTCTGGAAATTGTCCTAAGGGCATACAGCAAATGGAGAAGCATTCCATCAATGGAATCAAGAAATTCTACTAAAGGGGCTGGCCAAGTGGCTCAGTTGGTTAAGAGTTGGCTTAAGAGTGTGAACTCTGGGCCAGCCGAGTGGCGCGGTGGTTAAGCGCTGTCTTGGGAAGCCAGTGGCCCTGGTTTAGTCCCACATATGAGGGCCAGTGACACTGCCCTCAAAAAAAAAAAAAGAGCGTGAGCTCTGAGCAACAGGGCCTCCATTTCGATTCCCACATGGACCAGTAACACTGTGCCTGGGCTGAGCTGTCACTGAGCTGCCAACAGGTGGCAGGATGGCTCAGCTGGTGTAACAAGATTGCCTGTTCGATGGTGGGCTACACCCACCCGAAACTAAGACTGAACTCCGTACCTTGAGCTGAGCTTCCACCCGGATGCCTCGGTGGATATAGCGTGTGCTCTTAACAACAAGGCTTCTGGTTCAACTCCCACTTGAGATGGTGGCTATGCCCACCCGCAACTAAGACTGAACTCAGCACCTTGAGCTGAGCTGACACCTGGATGGCTCAGTGGATAGAGTTGTGCACTCTTAACAACAAGGCTGCTGGTTTGACTCCTGCATGGAATGGTGGCTACGCCCACCCACAACTAAGATTGAACACAACACCTCAAGCTTAGAGGCCACAAGCTGCCGAAAGGCATCCAGATGGCGTTGGGCACCCTCCACAACAAAGATTGAAGAACAACTTGGCCGGTCCCCTTCCCCAATTCTCCAACACTGTTCCATTCCCCCAATTCCCCAATAAAATCTTAAAAAAGAGAAAAGAAAAGAAAAGAAAAGAAAAGAAAAGAAAAGAAAAGAAAAGAAAAGAAAAGAAAAGATCTACTACACATCAGTAAGAACAACAAGTTTGTGAGCCTTGAGCCATGACCCACTCTTCCCACCAACCAAATTCATCTTATGGAGGCTACTCTGGGCTCTAATTCAGGGAGTGCCCTCTTCCCTCAACTCCCAGTCCAGAGTACAGTTTCACTCTGAGAGACACACCAGGATCTCTTCTTTCCTAGCCCGTGTTGTAGAAGCTCTTTCCAGTGTGGCAGGCCAAGAATACTGGCATAATCATCATATTTCAGCTGACCCATAGGGTAGAGGCACCATGCCAGAGAAGCAAGCACAGAAATCCACCAGCAGTAGCAGTGACACCCACTCTAAAGCAGAAGTGTCACTCCAGGAGAAGGGGCACTGTTTCTATCCCCACTTCTGCAAAGTGGCACTGTTTCCACCTCCAGTTCTCCACTGGGTAGGAGACCAGTTATAAGGAAGAAAAGCTCTATAGTCCTTCCTGAGAGTGCTGAATTTATTTGGAACAGAGATAAAAAAAAAAAATCCATGCTGTAGGACATTGTTGGAAATAATGGGGATCTTGATGGAGAGCAGTTCAAAGAGTACTTGTACCTCCCTGATACTATATCAACAAACAGATGTTTAACAGAAAATCAGGAAAAAGACATAGCCAAGAAGAGCCCTCTGTAACCGCAGTCAAAATTCAGAGTCGGGAAGGATGTTCTCAGCTACACTCACTCAGGAGCAACCAGAGCAACCAACAGGGAAGATGGGTTGCAGCACCATCTCCAACCACACTGGAGGACCAACAAGCTGCCCTAACCCACGGCAACTCCTAGGAAGCCAATCTTTAAAATTAAATCACATACATCTCTAGCAATCTGGCATACTAGGCCACATCCTCACAGGAGTAATTAGAGAGGGGAAATAAAAGCCTTGTCTGAAGGAGAGGGATGAGGACAAAAACTTGTACTCCTTGAACTATTCAAGACACACACATTCAATGGTAAAGAGTAAAAGTCTAGCTAAGGTGGCGAAAGCACATCTTCTCACCAATACGTAACTTATTTTGATGTAGGGGCAATGCCTAGGTAGCCATGTGAAAAGATAAAAACAAGACTAACAAAATCTGAGCAGGAACATCAAAAACTGCTGCCTGTGGGGGAAAATAGTTCATACAAGTCATAAACAAGTGAATAAACTACAATGCAAATAACATCATCAACCCCCGGGGTGAAGGGAAGAATTTGGCAGTATCCAGAGCTGCCACAATATATTATCCAAAATGCCCCGTTGTCAACAAAAAATTACAAGATGTGCAAATAAACAGGAAAGTGTGACCCATACACAGGGTAAAAAGCAGACAATAGAAACTGATTTTGAAGAGACCCAGATGTTGGACATAGCAGACAAAGATTTCAAAACAGTAATTATAAATATTTCAAAGAACTAAAGGAAACCATGTCTAACGATTAAAGGGTGGTATGATGACAGTGTCTAATCAAATGGAGAATATTGATAAAAAGTTACAAACTATAAAAAAGAACCCAATGGAAATTCTGCAGTTGGAAAACATAAACAAAATGAAACATTCACTAGATAGGATTAATAGATTTGAGCAGGCAAAAGAAAGAATTAGTAAACTTGAATCTAGAGTACTTGAGTTTATGCAATCTGAAGGAGAATGAAGAGTGCTTGTTTTGGCAGCACTTACGCTAAAATTAAAATGATACAGAGATTAGTATAATTCCTGTTCAAAGGTGACATGCAAATTTGTGAAGTGTTACATATTTTTAATAGTTTTGTCAAATTATAAGTTCTTCCCAAGAAGAGAATTGTATTGAGTTTTCGGAAAAGTCACAACATATTTTTTCTGTTTTTCATTGCAAAGCTACATCATGACTTTTCTGACAACCCAATAATTTTAATAGGATGTTAAAACAATCTCAAGTCTTTGACTGTAGAATATTTTAGAGATTATAAAGTACTTGTGTGGGCCAGCCGAGTGGTGCGGTGGTTAAGCGCTAGCTTAGGAAGCCAGCGGCCACGGTTCGGGTCCCACATATGAGGGCCAGTCACACTGCCCTCAAAAAAAAAAAAAAAAGTACTTGTGAAGAATTTTTAGTAACTCAGTCTTTATGAAGAATTAGAATACATCATAATAAGTGATCTCTGTACAATTATGGAAACCTCCCAAATGGAAAATACCCTACGACAGAAAAAACAAATGAAAAATATGAGGGGCAAGCTGTGCAAGCTGTGGAGCACACGGGAACTTTCACCACGTGGAGCTGGCCTGACTCTCACGCCCAGGTAGTTGGCCTACATGTAAGGAGCCTTCGCTGATGAATACCATTTCAGGGCCGGCCGAGTGGCGCGTTGGTTAAGCGCTGGCTTGGGAAGCCAGCGGCCCCAGTTCAGGTCCCACATATGAGGGTCAGTGACACTGCCCTAAAAAAAAAAAAAAATGAATACCATTTCAATCCTCCCAGTGTGGCATCAAATCAGCACAGCATTCTGAAATTTTTTGGTCATTGTAATGCTCTTGATCGGGAGATGAGAAAATGGTTGAAGGAGTACATGGAAAAGAGGATCAAGAGCAGGAAGCATGTCAACATGATGAGAAAGAGACTTTAATCCTCTAGAGGAATCTGAAAAATAAATTCTATTTTCAGTGGATGCCTTGGCTGAGAAAATACCTAAAGACTCTTGGTTGATAACCGAAAGAATTCTATGTCATTTAGTCTCCAGAATCCTTTGAATGGCAAGTGGGCCAGGAGAAATCATGTCAGGAAGAAATAAGGAAACCCTAGATTCAGAATATTTCTTGGGTAGACCCTTCAGTACCAACTCCTTTACCAACACACTTGACTTCTAACATGCTTCTTCCCTTTGCCTACAACTAGTTAACCTTCAAGTAACTTATCTCCCTCTATAAAATAATTGATTTTAATCATAAAATGTGAAGTAAATGAAACAGAACCCCATAGAAATATTGGACATTATTAAGGGCACCAACATATGAGGAGTGATCAAACAATATGGTGAATGTTTAAATTTAAAAAAAAAAAATTACAGGGGTGGCCAGTTAGCTCAGTTGGTTAGAGTGTGGTGCTGATAACACCAACGTTGCCAGTTCAATTCCTGCATGGGTCACTGTGAGTTGCGCCCTCCTTAAGAAAAAAAAAAATTACAGTAAAGACACCTTGCCACTAATCCTCCTCAAAACACTCCCTCCTCACTTCAAACACACTTATCCCATTGTCCTTGCCACTTTCTGAAGCAATACTGGAAGTCCTCTTTTGTGAGTGTCTTTAGTTGCACTGTTGTGGCTGCGTCAATGTCCTAAATCATTTTGACTTTGGGGAAGAGCCAGAAGTCACACAGTGCCAGATCCGGTGAATAAGGTGAATGAGGACACACCATAATGTTTTTATTTGACAAAAATTGTCATATACCCGAAATGATGTGTGACATGGAGTGTTGTCATGATGGTGAGTGATTTACAGCACACTTTAACACACACCTTCTTCAACTGCAACTCACACCCAACTGACTGCACTGAACAAGTTGAAACTTGTCACACTCTGTTAACTAAGGTTCAGTGTGCTGCTTCCTGTTTTGAATATCCCTGCCTTTACATTGGATGGCACTCGGCAGCAGCATTCACTACTTGATCACAACAGAAAGGTTCTGTGTCACGCATAGCTTCTGGTATGGCAATTTCTGTCAAATTAAAACCTTAAGGTGTGTCCTCATCCACCTTATTCACTGGATCTAGCACTGTGCGACTTCTGTCTCTTCCCCAAAGTCAAAATGATTCAGGATATTGAGGCAGCCTTGACAGCGCAACTGAAGACACTCAAGAAAGAGGACTTCTAGAAATGCTTCAGAAAGTGGCAAGAATTATGGGATAATTGTGTTCAAAGTGAGAGAGAGTACTTTGAGGAGCATTAATGGCAATGTGTCTTTTACTGTAATAAATTTTTTGTAATTTAAACATTTATTATATTTTTTGATTGTGCCTCATGTGTGAAAATGTTAAGATTGGTTACCTTAAGATAAATGGTACATTCTTATGGGTATCACCTGCTAAGTATTGCTTATGTACAATGCACACACCTAAAATTATATGTTCAATAGATGACCTGTCATGGATTTCCTGGTGTTCTTGGTATAAAATATCATATTTGCAAGGAGAGTTTAACACAGTAATAATAATATATGATTTCATTATATTTTTCTCCATAGATCTGATAAACTACATTTTAGAAAATATATTGTTAGCATTTTTTTGGTGATAGTGATGATTTTCAAGGAATACCTGTTAACATCTTTGAGTATTAATGTTTGATAAAACATAATTTGAAAACGTTTTAAATACAAGGTTGCCTCTTGTTCACTTATGCTATCATTTTTTATTTACTGCTTTTTGAAAGGTTAACTGATTATTAGGTATTTATCATTTTTTGATTCCTCTAATTCTTATGCCTTCAGATGTGCTGTCCAATAGGGTAGCCACTAGCCACATGAGATGATTTAAATTTAAAATAATTCAAATTAAATAAATTTAAAATTTAGTTCCACACTTACATTAGCAACATTGGAAGGAACTCGATAGCCCCATGTGGCTAGTGGTTACCACATTAGACTACACATTTAGAACATTCCATCAGCGCAGAGAGTTCTCTTAGCCCACACACTGCTTAAGACTGAAGGTCTGTTCCGTATGGCTTACTACAACAGTGTGTAGATATGTTACACCTGCACTTGAAATATGGTGGAGGGTTAGCTCCAGAATTTAGCCTGCTAATTCCCCACTTTTGTACACTTAAAATCATATTTATGTCAAATATGTTTATATGTTCATTTAATTTTATTTTTAGCGTTTTCTTATTTAATGTTGTATGCTCTTCAGCAAGATACTAAACCTTTCTGATCTTCTCTCTTCTATGTTCTAAGTAAGGATAGTAATACCCTAGGTCTTAAAAGCTTTTTGAGGATAAAACAATAAAAATAGAACAGGGCCTGGCACTAACCAACTGCTATCAAGATAATGAATTTCTAACCCATATACACTGTGAAGAAAATTAACATATCAGTATGCAACAATAGATAATTAATGTGATAACTGTTCAGTGAAGCACACAAAAAGTTAGTAAAGATAGAAAAGATCTGAAAAACACACTGGAGTAACTTGACTTATAGATCACATACAAAACCCTCTACTTAACAATGAGCATATACATTCTTTTCATTTGTAATTTCCTTAAAAATTGATTATGTGCCAGGCCATAAAACAAGTCTATACATTTAAAAGAATCATTAGAGAATACATTCTCTCACCGTGAGGCAAACCAATTAGAGTTAATAACAAAAATATATATTTCAAGTCCTAATAGAAAAAAATTGGGGGCCAGCTGAGTGGCATGTTGGTTAAGAGTTGGCTTCGGACACCAGCTCTGAGCAGCAGGGCCCCGGTTCGGATCCCACATAAAGGGCCAGTGATGCTGCACCCCCTACAGCTAAGATGGTGAACAACAGCTTGACCTGGAGCTGGGCTGCAGTGAATTGCCGGCGACAGCGTAGGCTGCAGCCCCTGCTGCAGTGGGCTGCCATAAGCTACCACGAGTGGCTTGCAGCCAGTGTGAGCAGCTGACAGCCAGGGTGAGCTGCCATGAGTGGCCGTCCCATTGCTGGCCACTGACTGCCTCAGCCAGGAAGAGTGCAATGATACCAACATGGGCCAGTGAAGCAATGTCCTCCACAACTAGACTGAAGAACAAAAGCAACTTATCTGTTCCCCTTCCCCAGTTCCCCAACGCTGTTGCCCTCCCCCAATTCCCCAATAAAATCTTTTGAAAAAATTTTAAATACTTCCAAATAATTCATGGATCAAAGAAGAAATAATGGAAAGTACCTATAACTGATAAATAATAAAAATACTAAATATCAAAATTTTTTTGATATCAAAAATTATATGATGTCATTAATTTGATATTTAGAAGAAATAAGTAATAGTAAAATGGAAAAATAGGGGTATCAACTTCATCAGGGATTAGAAACATAGAGGATACCATTCCATCTTTATGTTAATAAATTTTAAAATATAGACAAAATGGGAAAATACCTAGAAAAATATAACTTACCAAAATTTCTCAAGAGGAAATTAGAAAGCCCAAATAATTCAATTATCATTAGAGAAGTTGAGTTGATAGTTAAAAATCTCCCAGTAGAAAATAAAAAAGCACTAAAGCCAAATAATTTTATTACCAAATTCTTTCAGACTATCAAAAAAACATACCATTCAAAACTTATACAAATTTTTCAAGTTAAATGAAAGGAATACCTGTCATCTCATTATATAAAGCTGATATATATAAACTTGATACCAAATATAACATGGGAAATAAAATTAAAGGTCAATATCACTCATGGGCATAGATACAAAAATCATAAACAAAACATAGCAAATAGGATCTTGGCTTTATCTCAGGAGGAAAATATTGCTTTAAAAATTAAAAAGCTATAACTCTAATTCACCACATTAGCAAAGGAGGTAAAAACATATAAGCACTTCAATTAATATGGAAAATGCATTTGATAAAATCCAATACCCGTTCATGATTTAAATTAAAAAAAAAAAAAAACCATCTCAGCAAACTAGGAATCCTTAACCTGATGAATGATATCTACCAAAAAACAAAACAAAAAAAACACTATACAAACATCACTCTTAATTGTAAAATATTAAAGACATTTTCTTCAAAATCAAGAACATGATAAAGTTGCTATCATAGTTCAGGAGCAAAGGTTTTTGTCCTAATCCCTGTGCAGAGCCAGTCACTGTGCAGAGCCCTATATCACTTTAATACTCACAATAGCCCTTTAAGTTAGGTTCCCTTATTTCTGCGTTAAGATTAGTAAATTCAAGCTAACTGTAGTTAGCAACTTTTTTAAGGTCCCAGAGTTCCTAACATGGAGCTGCCTCTCTGGGAAGCCATTTACGTTGCCTTGAATATGATGTAATTTATGGGAAACATCTCTGGTGATTCAGGAAAAATAAGTTGACCATGTGGCCCTTTTCTGCTCAGACCAGTCACACTAATTTTAGGCGATAGTATTTCACTGAGCAGGAAGCAGTGGCAAATGGATGGGATTCTGTGAGTGCTGCTGATAAGCGGACTCTGGTTTGGACTGATGAATGCAACAGTTCCAATCCAGTTGAACCAGTGGAGACCATGACTCCACCTCAGGCCTGATCTGGTGTACTCCTGAGCCTCAGCCATGTAAGCAGAACAAGGTGGCCAAGCATGTGTGACTGAGCATGAACAAAAGCAGAAGGGGCCGGCTGAGTAGCGTGGTGGTTAAGCACTGGCTTGGGAAGCCAGTGGCCCCGGTTTGGGTCCCACATATGAGAACCAGTGACACTGCCCTCAAAAAAAAAAAAAAAAAAAGCAGAAGGAGAATTGTAATAACTCATCTCTAGAGCAAAAGAATAAATAAAAACACCCTACTTTGGTCATTAGAGATAAAGGCAAATGTCAGAGCAAATTTAAAGCAAGGTATTACAGTAAAACCTTAGTGTGCAAGCATAATTCGTTCCAGAAACATGCTTGTAATCCAAAGCACTTGTATATCAAAGCAAATTTCCCCATAAGAAGTAATGGAAACGCAGATGATTCATTCCACAACCCAAAAATATTTATATAAAAATGATTACAATACTGTAATATAATACAAAGTAATAAAGAAAATACAAACTATAAAGAAAAATAACCAAATTAACCACTTACCTTTGATAACCTTCGTGGCTGGTGTGAGGGAGACAAGAAAGAGAAGGGTTATTGTGTAGGATGACTTTCACTATCACTAACCGAATTACTACTATCGATTGGCTCAATGGAATCTTTTTGTGTGTATGCAACTTTAACAAGGAACTTATCCAATGACACTTGCTTTTGCCTCCTTTTGAGGATTTCATGGAAATGTGACGTTGCATTGTCATTAAACAGATTCATCGCTTGCACTTCTACAGCTTTATGGGGTGTTGCTTTCTACAAAATTTTTCACTGTTTCCCACATTTTACACTCCCCAATCTCATCTGAAGTGAGGGATGCCTCCACCTTTTTCTCTCCCTCCTCTGCAGATGAGATCTCATCCATAATCTCCAAGCATAGGAGACGATCACCCACAATCCCACAGCAAGAGAGAGAAAAGAACCATTAGCTCAGTTGTGATCATGTGATGTTCAGCATCACATACTACTTGTATTGCAAGACATTGCTTGTTTATCAATTTAAATTTATTAGAAATGTTTGCTTGTCTTACAGAACACTCGCAAAACAAGCTACTCACAATCCAAGGTTTTACTGTGGTCAGTTCCCCACCTCTCCCTTTACAACACAAGCAATCAAAAATTCTCCTTAGTTTTATAAAGCAGGTCTACAGAGATTTTGTATTCACCTTGACTTTTGTATATATTCCCAAATAATGCTTACAAAACAATGTGGGACGCAGGTGTCTTTAGTTACACTGTCGTGGCTGCTTCAGTGTCCTGAATCAATTCAAAATGTTTACCTTTCTTTACATTTTGACTTTAGAGAAGAGCCAGAAGCCACACGGTGCCAGATCTGGTGAATACGACAGATAAGGACACATCCTAATGTTTTTATTTGACATAAATTGCCATACCGAAAGCGATGTATGAGCGTTGTCATTATGGAGGATGAAGTAAAGACACTCATGAAAGAGGACTTCCAGAACTGCTTCAGAAAGTGGCAAGAACGATGGGATAAGTGTGTTCGAAGCCAGGGGGAGTGTTTTGAGGGGAATTAATGTCAATGTGTCTTTTACTGTAATAAATTTTTTTAATTTAAGCATTCACCATATCTTTTGATCACACCTTGTATATGCTCCCAATCAGGGAGCACCAAAATATATTGAACAACTAACAAATAAAAAGGGAAAACCTGACAAAAATACAATTACAGTAGGGGACCCAAATACCCAATTGACAGCTGTGGATAGATAATCTAAACAGAAAATGAATAAGGAAACATCAGCCTTAAATAACACATTAGACCAAATGGACATAATTGACATTTACAGAGCTTTTCATCCTAGAACACCAGATATACATTTTTTCTATTGCACATGGATTCTCAAGGATAGACCATATGCTGGACCCAAAACTAGCCTCAACAAATTTAAGAAGATTGAAATCATACCAAGCATATTCTCTTATTACAAGGCTTTGAAACTGGATATCAACTACAAAAACAAAGCAGGAAAAACCACAAATATGTGAAGATTAAACATTATGGTTTTAAAGAAAAACTGGATCAAAGAAGAAATAAGAGGAGTGATAAAAAATACATAGAAACAAATGATAATGAAAATCATCCTATCAAAATTATTGGGATGCAGCAAAAGCAGTAAGTGTGAAATAATATTATTGCAGGCTTATCTCAACAAACAAGAAATGCCAAATAAACAACCTACCATTACATCTTAAACTAGAAAAAGAAGAAGAATTGAAACCCAAAGTCAGCAGAAGGAAGGAAATAATAAATATCAGCAGAATTAGGGCCAGCCTTGGGAACGCGAGCTCTGAGCAGCAGGGCTCCCACATGAGGGCCAGTGACACTGTGTTCTCTACAGCTAAGATGGTGAACTGCAGCTCGACCTGGAAATAGGCTGCCATGAGCTGCCCATGAAGGCATAGGCTGCAGTGAGCTGTAAGCTACCGTGAGTGTCTGGCAGTCAGGGTGAGCAGTTGGCAGCTGGTGTGAGCTGCCATGAGCTGCTGTGAGCAGCCATCCAGTGGCCGCTCTGCCTCAGCCAGGAAGAGCACAATGATCACAATACCAACATTGGCCAGTGAAGCAATGTCCTCCACAACTAGACTGAAGAACAAAAGGACAGCAACTTGTCTGTTCCCCTTCCCCAATTCCTCAATGCTGTTCCTCTCCCCCAATTCCCCAATGAAAAATCTTTTTTAAAAAAAATCAACAGAATTAAATGAAATAGAGTACAAAAGACAGGCCAGCCGAGTAGCTCAGTTGGTTAAGAGTTGGCTTAAAGTACGATAAGGCGTGCGCTATTAACAATAAGGCTGCTGGGTTTGACTTCTGCATGGGATGGTGGCTGCACCCACCCACAACTAAAGATTGAACTCAGCACCTTGAGCTGAGTTGCTGCCTGGATGGCTCAGTGGATAGGGCCTGCGCTCTTAACAACAAGACTGCTGGTTTGACTCCCACATGGGACAGTGGCTACGCCCACCCACAACTAAGATTGAACACAGCACCTTGAGCTTAGAGGCTACGAGCTGCCAACAAGAAGCCAAATGGTGACTGGTGCCCTCCACAACAAAGATTAAAGAACAACTTGGCCAGTCCCCTTCTCCAATTCCCCAACACTGTTCCCTCCCCTAATTCCCCAATAAAATCTTTTAAAAACAAAATAAAATTAAAAAGAAAGAACAAAAGACAATACAAAAATTAATGCAACAAAGAGCTGATTCTTGAAAAGACTAATAAAATTGAGAAACCCCTGGTTAGACTAAGAAAAAAAGAAAAAAGACACAAATAACAAAATTAGAACTGAAAGAAATTATGATGGATACCACAGAAATACAAAGGATCATACAATAATACTATGAAAGACTATATGCCAACAATTTCAATAACCTAGAATAAATGACAAGTTCTTAGAAATATAAAACCTCCCTACACTGAATCATGAAAAACTGGATAATCTAAGTAGACGAATCAACAGTATGGAAATAGAAACAATCATCCAAAACCTACCCCAAAGTAAATCTCCAAGACCAGATGGCTTCACCAGTGAATTCTACCAAACATTCAAAAATCATTTAATACCTGTCGTTTTTAACCTCTTCCAAAAATTGAAATAGAGGCAATACATCCTAACTCATTTTATGAGGCCAACATTATGGTACCAAAATCTAGTAAGAATAACAGAAAAAAAAAGAAAACTATAGACCAATATCTCTCATGAGTACAGATGTAAAAATCCTGAACAAAATACTAGCAAATCAAATACAGCCATACATTAAAAAGATCATACATTATGATAGAAGAGACAGTTCAGGGAATATAATCAATAATGTTGTAAATATTTTTTTTAGGTGATCAGATAGACTCATGTCTTGTTAGGGAGACAACTTCATGGACAGTGTAGTGGCCTGACCACTGTACTGTACATCTGAAGCTGCCACTGGATAATATTAGATGTTGACTATAATTTAACATGTATATAGTCATGGGATGTGGAGTATAGTGTGGGGATGTAGTCAATGGAATTGTAATAGATATGTATGATATCGGGGGTGTTTGGGCAGTGGAGGGGGAGGGGGAGTCACTTTGTAAGGGGTGAAAAAGAAAACTATTGCATTGTTTTGTACACCTGTAACTAATAATAATAATAAAGATAATAATAATAAGTAAACCAAAAAAAAAGAAATCATACGTTATGATCAAGTGGGGTTCATTCCAAGGACACAAGGATAGTTCAACATATGCAAATCAAAATAAAGGATAAAAATCATATAATCATACCAGTAGATGCAGAAAAGAGTCTGACAAGATACAACACCCATTTATGATTAAAACAATTAATAAAATGGGTATAGACCGAAAGTACCTCAACATGATAAAGGCCACCATATACAACACTCAGCTAATATCATTTTTACTGGTGAAAAAATGAAAGCTTTTCCTTTATGATCAAAATCAAGACAAGGATGCCCCCTCTCCCCACTGTTAAGCAACATATTATTGGAAGTTCTAGCCAGAACAATCAGGCAAGCAAAGAAATAAAAGGCATCCAAATTGGGAATGAAGAATTCAAATTGTCAGTTTTTGCAGATGACATAATTCTCTATATAGAAAACACTAATGACTCCACCAAAAAACTATTAGAAACAATAAACAAATAAAGTAAAGTTGCAGGATATAAAAATCAATGTACAACAATCCTTTGCATTCCTTTGTATACTAACAATGAAATTTCAGAAAAAGAAATGAAAAAAATTTTTTATTTCATGATTGCAACAAAAAGAATAAAATACCTAGGAATAAACTTAACAAAGGATGTGAAGGACCTATTGAAAGAAATTGAAAAAGACACAAAAAAATAGAAATATATTCCATGTTCATGGTTGGAAGAATTAAAAATGGTCATATTACCCAAAGGAATACACAGATTTAATGCAGTCCCCATCAAAATCCAATAGCATTTTTTAAAGAAATAGAACAAAAAAATCATCAGATTTGTATGGAATTACAAAAGACCCCAAACAGCCAAAGCAATCCTGAGGGAAAAAAACAAGGCCAGAGGTATCACACTCCCCAACTTTAAATTATACTACGAAGTAACTAATCAAAATATGGTATTGACAGAAACACAGACACACAGACCAATGAAACAGAATTGAGAACCCAGAAATAAACCCACCTATAGGCAGATAATTTTTGGCAAAGGGGCCAAAAACATATAATGGAGAAAAGAAAGCCTCTTCAATAAATGGTGCTGGGAAAATTAGAATAATGCCTGCCAAAGGATGAAACTAGAATGCTATCTGTCATCATGTACCAAAAATTAACTCAAAGTGAATCAAAGACCTAAACATAAGACCTGGAAAAATAAATTGCATAAAAGAAAACATAGGCACTAAACTCGTATGGACCATAGGTTCAGAGAGGAGTTTATGAATTTGACCTCAAAGGCAAGGGAAGTAAAAACAAAAATAAATGAATGGGACTATATCAAACTAAATAGCTCTGCACCGCAAAAGAAACCATAAACATAACAAAGAACCAACCAACCAAATGAGAGAAGATATTTACAACAATGCCTCAGATATGGGACTAATATCCAAAATACATAAAGAATTCACTCACGTACAACTCAACAACAACGAAAACAAACAATTCAATTAAAAAATGGGCAGAGGACCTGAACAAACACTTCTCCCAAAAAGACATATAAAAAGCCAACCGATACCTGAAAAATGCTCCACTTCACTAGCTATTAGGGAAATGCAATGAAAACCACAGTGAGATAGCACCTCACACCTGTTAAAATGGCTATTATCAATAAGGCAAGTAATAACAAGTGTTGGGAGACATTGTGGAGAAAAGGGAACCCTCATGCACTGCTGGTGGGAATGTAAATTTGTACAGCCACTATCGAAAACAGTATGGAGGTTCCTCAAAAAAACTTAAGAATATAATTACTGGGTGACCTATTGGCTTAGTTGGTTCGAACATGGTGCTGATAACACCAAGGTTGCCGGTTCGATCCCCACATGGGCTACTGTGAATGGTGCCCTCCTTAAAAGAGTCAACTATGCCATTGTAGCATGAAAGCAATGTGTAATTAATGATAATGGCTGTTCTCAAATAAAAAATGTTTTTAAAAAAAGAATAGAATTACCATACAACCCAGCAATGCCTCCTGTGGATATCTACCAAAAATCTGAAAACATTTATCTGTAAAGATATATGTACCCCTATGTTCATTGCAGTACTATTCATGGTGGCTAAGACATGGAAACAACTGAAGTACCTTTCAATGGATGATTAGATTAAAAGATGTGGTATGTATATACAATGGAATATTACTCAGCCATAAAAGATGAAATATTGCCATTTGACACAACATAGATGGATCTTGAGATTATCGTGCTAAGCAAAATCAGTCAGGCAGAAAAAGTCAAGAACCATATGATTTCACTCATATATGCGATATAAAACTGAAAGCAACAAACAAAGACAGACAATCAAAAACTCATAGACACAGACTATAGTTTAGTGGTTACCAGAACATAATGGGGGAAGGGGGCAGGGAAAGAGGGTAAAGGGGATCAAATATATGTTGATGGATTTAATAAATATTTTAAAATACAGTTATAGCATGGGAAAAGTAGGCTTCAGGAGAAGTAGGCTCATTATTGACTAGTTACAATTTATATATAACTATATTTTAAATAGTTTGATATAGTGGTAGAACAAATTATTGCCTCTCTATAAAGATTAGATTTAGATATTCCAGATTTTATGATCATTATGCAGTTCATTTCTTGTTGTCTTCTTTGTGCTTCCCTTGCATATTAGAATGCTACTTACTCTGGGATGCTCTTTCCAGTTTCACTATGCAATATTGATCACTCTTCTACATTCTTACAACTTGTTACAGTAATGTGATGTTATGGCACAAAGCTATCAAAATCAAGGGCCTGGGGTTTAAGACCTGGTTTTGCTACCTCTTTCCTATCTTGGCTAGTTTTTGTTTGTTTGTTTGTTTGTTTGTTTTAAAAGATTTTATTGGGGAATTGGGGGAGGGAATAGCGTTGGGGAATCGGGAAAGGGGAACAGACAAATTGCTGTCCTTCAGTTCTTCAGTTAGTTGTGGAAGATGTCGCTTCACTGGCCCATGTTGGTATTGTGATTATTGCGCTCTTCCTTGCTGAGTCAGATCAGTCACCGGCCATTGGATGGCCGCTCATGGAGGCTTACAGCAGCTCATGCTGTCTGCCGGCCACTCACAGTAGCTTACGGCAGCATACTACAGCCCTGCTGCAGCCTACACTGTCACCAGCAACTCACGGCAGTCCAGCTCCAGGTCAAGCTGTTCACCGTCTTAGCTGTAGAAGGCACAGCATCACTGGCCCATGTAGGATCTGAACCGGTGGTCCTCCTACTCAGAACTAGCTCTCCCAAGCCAACTCTTAACCAATGAGTGACTCAGCCGGCCCTTGGCTAGTTTTTAAAACACTCTGAGCCTCACTTTCTTCATCTATCAATGGAGGTAGTAATGCCAACTTTCCTCAGTTGAAGGATTAAATAGATAATATATGAGAATGTTCTAATTGACCATAATACATTATATTAGTTTTAGGTGTTAATGTTGCCGTGCTATCTCTTCTTTGATTGTCATTGTATTATTTTTATTTGATCCACTCTTTTTGGATATCCTACAAATTATAAGCCAAATAAGCTTCCAATGAATGCATTAGCAAGTGAGTAGGTGAATGAATATTTCTGAGAACATTGTCTGTAATTAGGTATTATGTGAGTTTGTTGTACATGTGTTCTCCACAGAAACACATCCAGTCCCTCATGCATGGTAGGAGTATTTACTGAGAGCCTGCTATATCTCAGATAGAAAATATGGGAGCAGGGCCAACTGAGTGGTGCATTGTTTAGGAGTTGGCTTGGGATGCCAGCTCTGAGCAGCAGGACCCCGGTTCAGATCCCACATAGAGGACCAGTGACCCTGCGCCCTCTACAGCTAAGATGGTGAACAACAGCTCGACCTAGAGCTGGGCTACCGTGAGTCGCCAGCGACAGCATAGGCTGTAGTGGGACTGGCCGGCAGCTGATGTGCGCTTTCGTGAGCTGCCGTGAGCCGCCGTGAACGGCCGTCCAGTGGCCGGTGAGTGAATGCCTCACCCTGGAGGGGCGTGGTGATGATGCCAACATAAGCCAGTGGATTGACATCCTCTGTGACTGGACTGAAGAACAGGACAGCAACTTGTCTGTTCCCTTTCCCCAATTCCCCAATGCTGTTCCCCTCCCCCAGTTCCCCAATAAAATATTTTTAAAAAAAGAAAATATGGGAGCAGTTTCAACCCTCATGTTTTCAGGGTAGTTTCCTTATAACGGAAAAGATTGCAGAGATAGGGTAAGATTCTAAATTTTATTATATTGAAAATCAACAATGTACTTGTTTCCTTTTTTAAAAATATATATATTTATAATTTCAAATTCTCAGAGGTATCTCTAAAAGTAAGTGGTTTTCAGTAATTGTTGAAGATGCACAAGAAAATGCACTTAACATTACATCACAGTTTTTCTTTGAAAATTTATGTATAATGACAAGGTGAAATGCCCCTTTGCAAACCATATTTTTCTAATAGATTTTTAAGTGTTTGGTTTTCTTCCCATTGTTTGACAGTTTTTAGAACAATGAGTTTAAACCCTATCAACTTTCAAAAATACCAGTAAGCTTTCCCATCTTTTCTCCACAATTATCCTGTGTTTATTTAGTGGGACCTCTTTCACGTTGTCTCCTATTTCAGTTTTTTTTTTTCTTTAAACAATTTTTTGAAGGTATTATGTATATACACACAATACAGTTTACATACATAAAATAAATGCACTCACTTAAGCATAGGTTTTAGTGGGTTTTGACAAATGTTTCTACTATATAATACCCACAGCAAGGAAGACATAGACTATTTCCATTCTCCAAAAAATTTCCTCTGCTGTAAATCCCTCTTAGCCCCAGTCCCAGACAACTACAGATCTGCTGTCGCTATGTATTACTTTTGCTTTTTCTATAATTTGATATAAACATAAACTATTTTGATCGGGGTTTTATTCCACTCAGCAAAATTTTTTTCAAGATATATTCCTGTTGTTGCATATGTCAGTAATTTGTTCCTTTTCACTGCTGAGTAGTAATCCATTGTAAGGATATACCACCGTTTATCCACATTCAACTATTTTTGAACATTCATCTTGCTTCCGGTTTGGCACTAATTATTTAATAAAGCTGCTATGATATTAGCTGTCTGTTAATCTTTGTGTGGACATATGATTTTATTTATTTTGAGAAAAGATAGAGTGGAATAACTACCCATGTGATAAGTGTATGTTTAACTGTATAAGAAACGGCCAAAGTGGTGCTTGCTTCAGTTGCATGTATACTAACATTGGAACAAACAAAGAAGATTGTCGGGCCGGCCTAGTGGCTCATTGGTTAAGAGTTGGCTTGGGACCCCAGCTCTAAGCAGCAGGGGCCCGGTTCGGATCCCACATAGAGGTCTGGTGACTCTGCGCCCTCTACAGCTAAGATGGTGAACAACAGCTCAACCTGGAGCTGGGCTGCGGTGAGTGGCCAGAGATGGAGTAGACTGCAGTCCCTGCTACAATGGGCTTCCGTGAGCTACCGTGAGTGGCTGGCAGTCAGCGTAAGCAAGCAGCAGCTAGCGTGATATGCCATAAGCTGCCGTGAGTGGCCGTCCAATGGCCGGCAAGTGACTGCCTCACCCCAGAAGAACGCAATGATAATACCAACATGGGCCAGTGAAGCGACGTCCTCCACAACTAGACTAAAGAACAAAAGGACAGCAACTTGTCTGTTCCCCTTCCCCGATTCCCCAAAGCTGTTCCCCTCCCCAAATTCCCCAATGAAATCTTTTTTTTAAAGAAAAGATTGTCATGGCCCCTGCACATGACATGTAAATTTCATGAAGCATTCCATATTTTTAAACAGACTCATGTGTTACCAAAGGGATGGTTACCAGAAGGGAGGAGGTTGGGGGATATGTGAAATATAGAAGGGAGGCATATACTCAATAATATCTTGATAAGTTTACATGGTTACAGATGATTACTAGAATTAGTGGGGTGATCACATTGTAAGGCATAAAAATGTCAAATCACTATATTGTATACCTGAAACTAATACAACCAATATAAGATTTATACCAACTACATTTAAATTAAAATAAATTTTAAAATAATAAATTACCAAAGTATATTCTACAGTGGCTAACATATATTTTCACCTAAAATGCATGATAGTTCCAGTTTTTCCCTATTCTCAACAAAACTGGATACTGTACTCATAAATCTTTTTCATTTTAGACTTCCCAGTGAGTGTGTAGTGGTATCTCATTGTGGTTTCCACTTGCACTTTCCTGATGCTTAAGAGTATTATGCATCTTTTTATGTGTTTTTTGGACATACATGTGTCCTTTGATGAAGTGTTTACTAAAGAATTTGGACATTTCATTTTACATTGAAGTAATATAGTACCAACCTTTCTCCACCCAAAAAAACAAAAAGATTTCATTGGGGAATTGGGGGAGGGGAACAGCTTTGGGGAATCACAGAAGGGGAACAGACAAATTGCTGTCCTTTTGTTCTTCAGTCTAGTTGTGGAGGACATCGCTTCACTGGCCATGTTAGTATTGTGATCTTTGCGCTCTTTCCGGCTGAGGCAGTTGGTCACCGGTCATTGGACAGCCGCTTACGGCGGCTAACAGCATCTCACGCTGGCTGCCAGTCACTCACTGTAGCTCATGAGAGCCCACTGCAGCAGGGGCTGCAGCCTACGCCATCGCCATCACCTCACAGGAGCTCAGCTCCAGGTCAAGTTGTTCACCATCTTAGCTGTGGAGGGCGCATGTGGGATTCCCAACTGGGGTCCTGCTGCTAAGGGCTGGCGTCCCAAACCAACTCATGACCAATGTGCCACTCGGCTGGCCCATGTACTAACCTTTTTAATGTGAACAATTCAGTGGTATTTAGTACATTCACAGTGTTATGCACCACTAGCATCTAGTTCCAAAACATTTTAGTCACTCCAAATACCCATAAAAGTTACAGGCATACCTCTGAGATATTGCCACTTTGGTTCCAGACCACTACAATAAAGTAAATATTGCAACAAAGCAAATATCACAATAAAGTGAATCACTCGAATTTTTTGGTTTCACAGTATATATAAAAGTTATGTTTATATTATCCTGTAGTCTAAGTGTTCAATAGCATTATATCTTTAAAAGTGTACATACCTTAATTTGAAAAAACCTTATTGCTAAATATGTGAACCATCATCTGATCCTTTACCTAAAATCATAATCTTTTTGCTGATGGAGAGTCTTGCCTCGATGTTGATGCCTGCTGACTTACCAGGGTGGTGATTGCTGAAGGTTGGGATAGCTGTGGCAATTTCTTAAAATATGACAACAATGAAGTTTGCCACATCAGTTGACTCTTTCTGTGGCATGGGTGCTGTTTTATAGCATTTTCCCTTCATTCAAAGTTCCTTTAAAATTGGAGTCAAATCCTTGAAAACCTGCCACTGTTTTATCAACTAAGTTTATGTAATATTTTAAGTCCTTTTTTTTTTTTTGAAGACTTTTACTGGGGAATTGGGGAAGGGGAACAGTGTTGGGGAATTAGGGAAGGGGAATATTCAAGTTGTTGCCCTTCAGTCTTAGTTGTGGAGGGTACAGCTAGCTCAGGTCCAAGTCCAGTCACCATCCGGCCACCTGACGGCAGCTCGCAGCCACTCAGCTCAAGTTACCATGTTCAATCTTAGTTGCTGGTGGGTGCAGCCCACCATCCCATGTGGGAGTTGAACCAGCAACCTTGTTATTAGGAGCACATGCTCTTACCAGCTGAGCCATCCTGCCTCTTGTTGGCAGCACAGTGGCAGCTCAGCTTTGGCAAAGCTCACTGGCACATGTGGGAATCGAACCAGTGACCCTGTTACTCAGAGCTCGCGTGGTTAACTAACTGAGCCACTTGGCCAGCCTCTCTAAGTCCTTTTTTGTCATTTCAACAGTCTTCACAACATCTTCACAAGGAGTAGATTCCATCTCATGAAACCACTTTCTTTACTCATCTGTAAGAAGTACCTCCTCATTCATTAAAGTTTTATCATGAGGGCGGGGCAAATCGCTCAGTTGGTTAAGAGCGTGTGCTCTAAGCAGGGTCACCAGTTCAATTCCCACATGGGCCAGTGAGCTGTGCCTGAGCTGAGCTCTCACTAAGCTGCCAACAGGTGTCAGGATGGCTCAGCTTGTAAGAGCCCATGCTCCTAACAACAAGGTTGCCAGTTTGACTCCTGCATGGGATGGTGGGCTATGCCCATCCACAACTAAGATTGAACATGGCACCTTGAGCTGAGCAGCTGCGAGCTGCTGATGGGCGGCCAGGTGGTTACTGGACTTGGAGCTGAGCTAACTGCACCCCCCACAACTAAAACCAAAGGACAACAACTTGTCTGTTCCTCTTCCCCAATAAAAATCTTTAAAAAACAAAAAAGTTTTATGAGATTTGAGCAATTCAGTCACATCTTTAGGCTCCACTTCTAATTCTAGTTCTTTTGCTGTTTGCTCTACATCTGCAGTTACTTCCTCCACTGAAGTCTTGAGCCTCTCAAGTTGTCTCATGAGGAATGGAATCAACTTCTTCCAAGCTCCTGTTAATATTGATATTTTTACCTCTTCCCATGAATCATGAATCATAAGTGTGATCCATGTCATTAATGGCATCTAGAATGGTGAATTCTTTCCACAAGATTTTCAATTTAGTTTACCCAGATCCATCAGTGGAATCACTATCTATGGCAGCTATAACCTTATGAAACGTATTTCTTCAATAATAAGTACTGAAAGTCAAAATTACTCTTTGGAACATTGGCTGCAGAATGGACATTGTGTTAACAAGCATGAAAACAACATTAATCTCATTGTACAACTCCATTAGAGCCCTTGATGACCACGTGAACTGTCAATGAGTAGCAATACTTTGAAAGGAATCTTTTTTTCTGAGCAGTAGGTTTCAACAGTGGGCTTTAAATACTTATTAAACCATGTTGTAAACAGATTTGCTGTCATCCAGGCTTTCTTGTTCCATTTATAGAGGACAGGCAAAGCAGATTTAGCTTAATTCTTAAAGGGCCTGTTAATGGTAAGTGAGCATTGGCTTCAACTTCAAGTCACCAATTGCACTAGCCCTGTATAAGAGAGTTAGCCTGTCCTCTGAAGCTTTAAAGTGAAGCACTGACTTCTGTAGCTATAAAGGTCCCAGATGGTATCTGCTTCCAATATAAGGCTGTTCTGTCTACATTGAAAATCTCCCAAGAAGATATACAAATTGCCAATAGATATATGAAAAGATGTTCAACTTCACTAGCTATTAGGGAAATGCAAACTAAAACCACAATGAGATACCACTTCATACCTGTTAGATTGGCTATTATCAACTATCAAGTGTTGGAGTGGTTGTGGAAAAAAAGGAACCCTCACACACTGCTAGTAGGACTGTGAACGGGTACAGCCACTATGCAAAACATTATGTAGGTTCCTCAAAAAACGAAGAATAAAGTTACCATATGACCTAGGAATCCCTCTTCTGGGTATCTACCTGAAAAGTTTGAAAATATTTATTCATAAAGATATATGCACCCCCATGTTCACTGCAGTATTATTCACGGTGACCAAGACATGAAAACAGCTGAAATGTCCTTCAATAGATGATTGAATAAAGAAGATGTGGTACAGGGCCAGCCAAGTGGCACGTTGATTGGGGGTTGGCTTGGGTTGCCAGCGGCCCCAGTTCAGATCTCACATATGAGGGCCAGTGACACTGCCCTCTACAGCTAAGACGCTGAGTGGCAGCTCCACCTAGGACTGGGCTGCTGTGAGTGCCCAGATGGCATAGTTGCAGCCCCTGCTGCAGTGGGCTGCCATAGGCTACAGTGAGTGGCTAGCAGCCGGCCAGCGTAAGTGGCTGGCAGCCAGTGTGAGCTGCCGAGGGCCGCTGTGAGGGGCCGTCCAGAGGCCGGCCACCAATCTGCCTCACCTGAGAAGAGCACAGTGATGATGCCCACGTGGGCTGGTAGGGCAGCGTCCTCCGCAGCTGGAGTGAGGAGCAGGGGGACAGCAACTTGTCTGTTCCCCTTCCCCGGTTCCCCAATGCTGTTCTCCTCCCCCAATTCCCCTATACAAAATTTAAAAAAGAAAAAAAGGTGTGGTGCATATATATAACGGAATAATACTCAGCAATAAGAAAAGATTGAATACTGCTATTTGCAAAAACATGGATAGATCTTGAGAATATCATTAAAAGTGAAATAAGTCAGACAGAAAAATTCAATCATATGATTTCACTCATGTGAGATATAAAACAGAAAATAATGAACAAACAAGACAAATAAACAGAAACTCATAGACACAGACAACAGTACGGTGTTTACCAGAGAGAAAGAAGAGAAGTAGAAGATGATAAATGGAGTCAAATAAATGGTGACAGAAAAAGGCTTGACTTTGGGTGGTGAACACACAATGCAATATCTAGATGATGTATTATAGAATGGTACGTTTGAAAACTACATAATTTTATTAACCAATGTCACCCCAATAAATTTAATAAAACGTTTCTTGAAAAGAATCTGTTGTTTAGTGTAGCCACCTTCATTAATTATCTTAACTAGGTCTTCTGGATAACTTGCTATAGTTTGTACATCAGTAGTTGCTGCTTCACCTTGTACTTTATGTTATGGAAACAGCTTCTTTCCTTAAATCTCATGAACCAGTCTCTGCTAGCTTCAAACTTTTCTTTTTTTTTTAATTAAATTTATTGGGGTGACAATGGTTAGTAAAATTACATAGGTTTCAAGTGTACAATTCTATAATACATCATTTATATATTACATTGTGTGCTTACCACCCAGAGTCAATTCTCCTTCCATCATCATATGTTTGACCCCCTTTACTCTCTTCTAATATCCCCTCCCTTACCTTCTGGTAACCACTAAACTGTTGCCTGTGTCTACAAGAATTTTTGTTTATTTGTTTGTTTTGTTCCTTTGTTGCTTTCAAGTTTATATCCCACAAATGAGTGAAGTCATATGGACTTTTTCTGTCTGACTTGTTTCTCTTAGCATAATAATCTCAATATCCATCCATGTCGTTGCAAATGACAGTATTTCATCTTTTCTTATGGCAGAGTAGTATTCTATTGTGTATACTCGCCAATGTACCACATCTTTGTTATCCAACTATCTATGGAAGGACACGTTGGTTGAAACTTTTCTTCTGCAGTTTCCTCACCTCTCTCAGCCTTCACAGAACTGAGGAGAGCTAGGGCCTTGCTCAGGAGTAGACTTTGGCCTAGAGGAATACTGTGGCTGGTTTTATCTATCCAAACCACTAAAACTTTCTCTATTATCAGTAATAAGGCTGTTTTGCTTCCTCATCATTCATCTGTTCACTGGAGTAGCACTTTTTTATTATATTTATTGGGGTGACATTGATTAATAATATTTAAGTTTCAAGTGTACATTCTGTGATACATCATCTGTATATTGCATTGTGTGCTCACCATCCAAGGTTTAGTCTCCTTCTGTCACTATATATTTGACCCCCTTTACCTTCTTTATCCCATCCCCACCTCTATCCCACTGGTAACCACCATTCTGTTGTTGGTGCCTATGAATTTGTTTGTTGCTTTCTGTTTTTTAAACAGAGTTTATTATTTAATACATTGTGAAATGGAAAAAAATTGTAGCAAAACAGCATATTCAAACTGCAGCAACTCTAACAAATAATAATTCTGACCCCTTTGCAAAACCAGTCGGTTCAAAAAAAAGTAATGTTCACATCTGTGAGGCAGATAAAAAAGTGTGACTTCTGTACAAACTATATTTAAAATTTCATGGTTAAGGTCTTTTGAATGCAATGTGCTCATCAGAGTTTTTCTGAAATCCTGCCCAGTGCAGCCTAAACAGAGACATGAAACCTCCATATGCAAAGAAAGTCGATTCACGTTGTGTGTGTGTGTTTTAAAGGAAAAAGAAACAATAAATGGCTGTTGACAATGGAAACTGTAAGGAGTTGCACCCTCACTGCTCATGGCTTGTTTACTGATTAGAGACCTTGGGAGGTCTAGGACACTTCACAGTCATCAGAGCACCAACTGTAGCTACCACCTTTTTTTTTGCATTTCCTACCTTTTGTACATATGTGTGTGTGTGTGTGTGTGTGCATATATATTTTACAACTTGAAGATATCACTATCCTATTTGGTCTCTATTTGATATAAATGTGTCTTGTATTCAATTTTAGGTGCAGGACTTGACTTGCTGTTCCAACTCCACATAAATGTCCCTTTTTTGATTGTGTTATTTGTTGTATTGTCGCATCCTGCACGACAGGGTAGGTGGGAGTAGAGAAGGGATGGCGAAAGATTAAGAAAGAGAGAGAGACACACAAAATAAGAGAGAAATACAGTTCGGGGGCGGGGGACCTCCGCCTTATGGACGGGAAGCCTGAATCGGGCCTGACTGTTCTTTTTATTATCTTACACATAAGCAAGCGTCAATGTATCTTCTGTGGTCTGTGTGTCTCACACCTGAAAACATAGCTCAGGGCAAAATCACCCACACCTGCAAGCTGCCATTACTGGAGGCCCCATGAGGTTATTGTGCACCTCTTAAGAGACAGAACTCCTTCTGCAAGGCTTACTGATAAGAATGCACAGAGGACAGATATTATCATATCAATAGGTCATTTCACAGGCAGGCTGCCAGACCCTGAAGCAGGGGGTTCACGCCCTATTTCTGTCAACTCATGATTCCTCCTATTGGTACCCACTGCACCCACGAGCACCCACGCTACCGTATCTGGCTTAGATTGCCCCTCCCTTGAGGGATCTTATCCGTCATTGACTAACTGGCCATCCTTTGGGGCCAAATAAGGATACATACAGTAAGCATAATATTGAAGTAACGATCTGTCTGGAGAGGTGCATGGGGCAGACAGGCAGGCTATAATGTGACATTGTATATGTGTTTTCATTTTTGCATTGAGAAATATGTTTGTGTAGTCCTGAGGCTCTTGCTTTATCCAGATGATGGAGCAGCCGGTCCCCGGGGCATCCACCTCAGTTCCCGCGGCAGGAACTGCTGAACTGAGATGAATCCAGTTCTCCTTCACAGGACCCCACGATTTCAAATCCTCTTTGTTGCAACCCCTTGAGGACCTGGATTGAGTTGATGTGACAGTGGCCATTCAGTGGAAACTTGATGTTTATCAAGTTGTGATTCCAGCCTGCACTGAGAGTTACACATCACATCCCCAATTTCTGGAAACAATTCTATCAAGGATTTGTCACCTCTGAAAGTGATCCTTTCTCCAAGATCTAGGGCCATGCACACCACTAGGCACTAACAGCGCCTTGAAAAAACCAACAGTTTCGCTGTTGGGCTTCCATCTTTCTATTTTCAGCAACATGCACTGAAGCTGAAAATATTTTGCCTCTTCATATAACAAAGCGTAGTCCTTGAAATCATTGGGAATAGGGAGTTATGATGTTCTGTGTAGAAAAATCATGATATATCTGAACATCTATCCATCTCTGTCAGTGAAATATGGCTGTTTGAGACTGTCTAAAATAATGTACCATCAAAAAGTCTTCCAATTATTGATTCAGGGTGTTCTGTGAAGGTGATAGGCTGCTGCTGTACATGTGCCTTCCCACAACAGTGGACTGGCACACTGGATTTTGTGAGTTCTGCTGGGGTAGAAATGCCTTGGTTGCTCTTTGGAGATGCAGATCTAGTGACCAGAGGTCGTGGCATATTGGGCTGGCTGAGAGAGAAGGAGGACCAGCGAGAAGGTGGGGCAGTCTCACTTCTCTAAATAATGGAGGAGGAGCAGTGTTCCTTCCACCGCTCCCTCATTGCCCCTGCCCCAGCCAGGGGTTTGGGAAGGCAGCTGTCCCTGGTGGCTGCTGGTGCTGCTTCAAGAAGGCCATGTCTTCTGTTGGGGCTGCTGTTGGTTTCTGTTTTATATTCCACATGTGAGTGAAATCATATGTTTTTTTGTCGTTTTCTATCTGACTTATTTTGCATAGCATGATACTCTCAAGATCCACCTATGTTATTGCAAATGACAATATTTAATACTTTCTTTTGACTAAGTAATATTTCACTGTGCATATGTACCACATCTTCTTTATCCACTTGGCTACTGAAGGACACTTAAGTTGTTTCCTTATCTTGGCCACCACGAATAATGCTGCAATGAACATAGGGGTATATATATCCTTACAAATAAATGTTTTTACATTTTTTCTGATAGATGCCCAGAAGAGGGATTGACCTTTTGCATTCACAACTTGGAAAGCTGTTTGGCACAAGAGGCCTAGTTTTTAGCCTGTTTTGGCTTTTTTTTTTTTTTAAGATTTTATTGGGGAACTGGGGGAAGGGAATACCACTGGGGAACTGGGGAAGGGGAACAGACAAGTTGCTGTCCTTTTGTTCTTCAGTCTAGTTGTGGAGGACATTGCTTCACTGGCCCATGTTGGTATCATCATTGCTCTGTTCTCGACCACCACTCAGCTGTCCCCTGTTTTGGCTTTTGACATGCCTTCCTCATTATGGTTTAAGTATTTCTAGCTTTTGATTTAAAGTGAGATATATGCCATTCTTCCTTCATTTTCTAGACCATTGTAGGATTATTAATTGGCCTAGTTTCAATACTCTTGTGTCTCAGGAAATAGGAAAGTCTGAGGAGAGGAAGAGACATGTGGGAATGACCAGTTAGTGGACCAATCAGAACACACATATTTGTGGTTTAAATTTGCAATCTTCTATGGGCACAGTTCATGATTGCCCAAAACAATTACAATAGTAACATCAAAGATCGCTCATCACAGGGCCAGCTGAGTGGCTCATTGGTTAAGAGCTGGCTTGGGACGCCAACAGCCCTGGTTTGGATCCCACACATGAGGGCCAATGACACTGCCCTCTACAGCTAACATGGTGAACAACAGCTCCACCTGGAGCTGGGCTGCTGTGAGTCCCTAGGACAGCATAGCTGCAGCGCCTGCTACAGTGGGCTGCCATAGGCTACAGTGAGTGGCCAGCAGCCAGCGTGAGTGGCCGGCACCCAGTGTGAGCTGCCAAGAGCCGCTGTGAGGGGCCGTCCAGAGGCCTGCAACCAATCTGCCTCACCTGAGAAGAGCACAATGACGATACCAACATGGGCCAGTGAAGCAATGTCCTCCACAACTAGACTGAAGAACAAAAGGACAACAACTAGTCTGTTCCCCTTCCCTGGTTCCCCAATGCTGTCCCCCGCCCCCAATTCCCCAATTAAAAAAAAAGTCACTCAACACAAATCACCACAACAAATATAAGTGAAGTTTTGGTTTTTTGTTGTTGTTGTTTTGTTTTAATATTTTATTGGGGAATTGGGGGAGGAGAACAGCATCGGGGAAGGGGAATAGACAAGTTTCTGTCCTTTGTTTCTTCAGTCTAGTTATGGAGGATGCAGCTTCACTGGCCCATGTTGGTACTGTGATCATTTTGCTCTTCCCAGCTGAGACAGTCAGTCGCTGGCTGTTGGTCAGCCACTGACGGTGGCTCACGGCAACTCTCGTGGCTGCTGGCCATTCAAATAGCTCATGGCAGCCCACTGCAGCCCTGCTGCAGCCTACACCATTGCTGGCGATTCATGGCAGCCCAGCTCCAGGTTGAGCTGTTGTTCACCATTTTAGCTGTAGAGGGTACAGACTCACTGGCCCTCATGTGGGATCTGAACTGGCGGCCCTACTGCTCAGAGCTCATGCTCCCAAGCCAACTCTTAACCAACTGAGCCACTTGGCTGGCCCAATAGTGAAGAAATTTAATATGTTGAGAGAATTACCAAATTTTATGCAGAGAAAAAATCAGAAAATGCTGTTGGAAAAATAGTGCCAATAGACTTGCTCATGGCAGCGTTGCCACACCCAACCTTCCATTTATAAAAAAAAAATGAGTATGGGGCCGGCCGAGTGGCGCGGTGGTTGAGAGCTGGCTTGGGAAGCCAGCGACCCCAGTTCAGGTCCCACATGTGAGGGCCAGTGACACTGCCCTCAAAAAAAAAAAGAAAATGAAGGGCCGGCCGAGTGGCTCAGTTGGTTAAGAGCTCGCTCAAGAGTGCGAGCTGAGCTCTGAGCAACAGCTGTTCGAGGCCAGCCCGAGCTGAGTTGCCGTTGAGCTGCCAAAAGGTGGCAGGATGGCTCAGCTAAAAAAAAAAAAAAAAAAATGAGTATCTGCATAGCACAATAAAGTGAGTGCAGTAAAACTAGCTATGCCCATATGGCCTATTTCATGCTCCACCTAATATCTGGCAACCACCATTCTGTTCTGTCTCTATGGATTTATTCTGTATATTTCATAGAAATGGAATCATACAATATGTGACATTTTGTGTCTTTAACCCTTTTTTTTTAAGTTTTTCCATAGTTGTTGGGGTTTTTTGTTGTTTGTTATTAGTTTCAAGTGTACAAAACAATGTAATAGTTACACACTTACACCCCCCTCACAAAGTGATAACCCCCTTCCCCCAATCTACTACCCTTTTGACATTGTATATAACCATTATAATTCCATTGACACTATTCCTTATGCTGTACTCCACATCCGATGACTATATATAATTATAGTTCACATTCAGTATTATTCGGCTTCAGCTTCAGGTGTACACTGCAGTGGTCAGGCATCTAAATGGTCCATGTAGTGGTCTCCTTAATAAGACAAGTGCCCATCTGACACCCGACAAAATCTTACAATATTATAGATTATATTCCCCAAATGGTCTTTCATATCCCTGTGGCAATATTGTGGCTATTAAATTGTGTTTCATAATCCCTTTACCTTCTCCCCCATTCCCACCGTCCTCCCATCTAGGAACCATCAGTTTTTTCTCTATATATCTGAGACTATTTCTATTTAATTTGCTCATTTATTCTGTTCTTTAGATTCCACATATAAGTGAGATCATATGGTATTTGTCTTTCTCGGATTGACTTATTTCACTTAACATAATGTTCCCTAGGTCCATCCATATTGTTGCAAGTAGTAAGATTTCATTCTTTTCTATGGCCGAGTAGTACTCCATTGCATAAATGTACCACAGTTTCTTAATCCAGTCATTTACTGATGGGCATTTCAGTTCTTTCCATGTCTTCGCATTTGTGAATAGTGCTGCAATAAACATAGCAGTGCATATATTTTTTCAAATTAATTTTTTGGATTTCTCAGGATATAATAGCTACCCAAGAGTGGGATTACTGGGTGAGAAGGTAGTTCCGTTTTCAGTTTTTTGAGATACCTCCACACTAATTTCTATAGTGGCTATACCAATCTACAATCCCACCAACAGTACATGAGGGTTCCCTTTTCCACATCTTCACCAGCATTGTTTGTTGATTTATTCATGATAGCCATTCTGACCGGAGTTGGGTATCTCATTGTGGTTACTATTTGCATTTCCCTAATGATCAGGGAGGTTGAACATTTTTTTCATATGCCTGTTGGCCATCTGTATGTCCTCTTTACAGAAATGTCTCTTCATATACTCTGCCCATTTTTTAATTGGGTTTTTTGTTTTTTTGGTGTTGAGTTGCATGAGTATTTTATAAATTTAGGATATTTACCCCTTATCAGATATATCATTGACAAATATATTCTCCCACTCAGTAGGCTGCCTTTTTGTTTTATTGATGATTTCCTTTGTTGTGAAAAAATTTTAAGTTTGATATAATCCCATATGTTCAATTTTTCTTTTACTTCCCCTGCCCGCGGGGATGTATCATTAAAAATATTGCTCAGGGGCCGGCTGAGTGGCGCATTGGTTAACAGCTGGTTTTGGGATGCCTCTGCGGGTAGGAATACCTCTGTAGTCTGACTCTACTGCTCCATTCAGGGGTCAGTTTAATACTCTGGCTTGGCAGGGGCCAATGTTTCTGAGGGAGCGTGGGGGTGGGTTCTTATTTCTGTAGTTGTTTTTTCTAGCTTTCTGTCCAAGAGAGGAGGAAAAACAAAAACAAACAAACAAACAAACAACACAGTCCCAATACTTTTTTGAGCTAAGGCTTTTGCTTCATATGCTCCAGCGGAGTTCCTGCTGCTCTTCCAAAGGGACTGCCGGTGTTTAGCAGACTGTGCACACCCTGCAGCGGCTCAAATCTCCGGTCCGTCTCTGGGGGACCTGCATCTCCGCTCGGCGCACGCTGCGTCTCCCCAGGCAAGTATTCTTTTTTCCCCTGCTCGCCAGGTTTCAGAGTTCTGCCTTGCAGCCTGCACAAGCGCAGTGCTCCTGCTGCTCTCCTGATCTTTTTTTTTTTTTTTTTTTTTTTTAACTATTGGGGAACAGTGTGTTTATTCCAGGACCCATCAGCTACAAGTCACGTCATTGTTTTCAATCTAGTTTTGGGAATCAAACTGGCAACCTTGGTGTTATGTGCCTGCACTCTAACTACCTGAGCAAACCAAGTGCTCTGCTTTGTTCCTGATCTTAAGGGGAATAGTTTTAGCTTTTCCCCATTGAGTATGATGTTAGCCTGTGGGTTTATCATATATGGCCTTTATTATGTAGAGATATGCTCACTTTATTCCCACTTTGCTAAGAGTTTTTATCATGAATGGCTGCTGGATTTTGTCAAATGCTTTCTCTGCATCTATTGATATGACCATATGATTTTTATTTTTCATTTTGTTAATATGGTGTATCATGTTAATTGATTTGTGGATATTGAACCAATCGTGCATACCAGGAATGAATCCCATTTGATCCTGGTGTATAATCTTTTTAATGTATTGCTGAATTTGGTTTGCTAATATTTTGTCGAGGATTTTTGCACCTGTGTTCATTAGGGATATCAGCCTATAGTTTTCTTTGTTGTAATGTCTTTGTCCGGTTTTGGGATGAGGGTGATAGTGGCCTCGTAAAAAGAGTATGGGAGCTTTCCCTCCTTCTGGATTTTTTGGAATAGTTTCAGGAGAATAGGTGATCATTCTTTTTTGAATGTTTGCTGAAATTCATCTGTAAAGTCATCTAGTCCAGGTCTTTTGTTTGTTGGGAGCTTGTTGGTTACTGATTTAATTTCACTGGTAGTAATCAGTTTATTCAGATTTTCTGTTTCTTCTTGATTCAGCCTTGTAAGGTTGTATGCTTCTAGAAAATTGTTAATTTCTTACAGATTGTTTAATTTGTGGGCATATAGTTGCTTGTAGTATTTTCTTACATTTTTTTTGTATTTCTGTGGTGTCTGTTGTCACTTCTCCTGTTTCATTTCTGATTTTATTAATTTGGGTCCTCTCTCTCTTTTTCTTGATGAGTCTGGCTAAAGGTTTGTCAACTTTATCTTTTCCAAAAACCAGCTCTTGGTTTCCTTGATCTTTTGTTTTGTTTTGTTTTGTTTTTTTGGGGGGGGTTATTTCATTTATTTTCACTCTGATCTTTATTATTTCTTTCCTTGTACTCCCTTTGGGCTTATTATGTGTTCCTTCAGTTCCCTTAGGTGTAAGAATAGACTGTTGGTTTGAGAATTTTCTTGTTTAACCCAGTTTTTATTGGATTAATTATCTTATTATTGACTCCTAAGAGCTCTTTTTGTATTCCAGATACAAGTCCTTTGTCAGATATTTGTTTAGCAAATATGTTCTACTAGCTTGTGGTTTGTCGGTTCATTTTTTTTTTTTTTTTGAGGGCAATGTCACTAGCCCTCATATGTGGGACCCGAACAGGGGCTGCTGGCTTCCTAAGCCAGCGCTTAACCACCAATCCACTTTGCGGGCCCTCGTTCATTTTTTAATAGTGTCTTTTGAAGAGAAGTTCTAATTTTGATAATGTCAAGATAATCATTTTTTGAAAATATATTTTGTTTTTATGTCCTAATTAAGACATGTCACCTACCCAAAAGTTACAAAGATTTTTCTCATTTGTTTACTTCTAAAAGTTTTATTGTTTATATTTGGGTCTATGATCCATTTTGAGTTAATTTTTGTGTAAAATTTGAAAAAACACTTAAGGTTTTGTTTTTGTTTTGTTGTACATGGATATCCACTTTTTCCACTACCTCTAGTAGCAGATGAAACAGGCTTAAATAAAAAATCTAATTGGTGGACCAGCCAAGTGGCTCACTGTTTGGGAGTTGGCTTGGAACTCCTGCTCTGAGCAGCAGGGCCCCGGTTCAGATCCCACATGGGGGCCAGTGACGCTGTGCCCTCTATAGCTAAGATAGTGAACAACAGCTCAACCTGGAGCTGGGCTACCATGAGTCGCTGGAGACAGCATAGGCTGCAGTGGGGCTCACCAGCAGCTGGCGTGTGCTTTCGTGAGCTGCTGTGAGCTCCTGTGAGCAGCAGTCCAATGGCCGGCAAGCTACTGCCTCACCTGGAAGAGTGCAATGATAATAACAACATGGGCCAGTGAAGTGACGTCCTCCACAACTAGTCTGAAAAATAAAGAGGATGGAAACTTGTCTGTTCCCTTTCCCCAATTCCCCAATTAAAAAAAAAACACAAAAAACAATTGGTTGGAAATCTGCCCTGGAAGTGATCATGTCCTGGATTTCACTCTACATTTTTTTGTGGTTGCCTCTCTCTTACCCAGCACATAGTGGTAAAAACAGGTCTTTTCTGAGGAATTTTCTCTTCAAGAGGAAAGATATAAAGATATAGAGACATTGACATCTGACAACCTGATTACCCTTGTGTTATTCATGGCTGACAAGATCCACCTGCTCATTCAGAGATTCCAGGAAACTTGTTAGAGCCTTATCTTAAATAGAAACACACAATAGGATCACTGGGGCCTGAAGAAAGCTTCTTAAATGAAGTTACAGGTATTACAACCATGAAACAAATGAGGACACTATCAAGGGGCAGAAAAGCATCTTTCAAAGCTTAAAAGAGAAGTCCTGGAAGTTAAAAAAATGAAAACTAGAAATTATGAAATACCTAATTAGAAGTATTGGTAAACAAAGTTGAGGATAATCCCAGGAAGAAATGGAAAAGAGGAGAGAGAAGTTAAGAAAATTATAGGACTAGTACAGGATGTCCAATAACAAGAATGAAAGAAGAAACAAAATGAAGAGGAGAGAGTATCAAAGAAGTAGACATGATTCCACTGTGAAAGGGCCCACCCTTTCACTTACCTAGTGCATCGAAAACAGATCAGTACCTATGTACATGACCATGCAATGTCAGTGTCCTGGGAACTTAAACAAACCTCAGCTCCTGGAGAGAAGAAAGGGGGAAAAAGCAGAATTGGATTGGGAGTAGAAAAATTATTTCCAATCTAAAAATATGTACCCAGCCAAACTGCCCATAAAGTTTGAGGATAAATTATTGACAATTTCATGAATTGTTTCAAAATTTTATTTTCCACTCCTTTTTGGTAAGCTAAAAGATGTGAGCTACTAACTTGAAAAAGTCAATTAAGAAATAAAGATATGTGATATGGGAAATAGGAGATCCAACATACTAGATTAGCAAAGGGAATACCCCAGATTTTCTGACAGGAGATCTCAGGGTGACTGTTGTGCCACAGTTAGATGCTAATCAGTTCAGACTTGAGCAGAGCAGAAGGCTCCAGGTGCCTCTTCGGTTAGAATACTGTAAAGTTCTGCATCATACAGGAAGATTTTGAAAATTGAAAGAGATTTGGTATAGAATTCATGATAAGTACATAGAAAACTAATTTTACGATGTATATAGGAAAGGAAAAAAAATCATGTTTTATTAAAAATCATACATTTCTTATTCTGTCATTGTAGTCTACAAGTTTTAATATATGACATTTTTATTATCGAGTTCAGGGTATTGTCTCTTTTTCACTATGATTTCATATTTGACCTAAGAGTTGAAAAGGAATGTTGTAAAATTTCCAAATATAGGAGGACTCTTTTAAGTACATTTTTTGCTTGATTTCTCATTTAATTATATTGTAGGCAAAGAAAGTACCCTATACAAAGCTGGTTCTTTGAAATTCATTCAGACCTACCTTATGTACAAGTATCTGGATGCTTTTTATAAATGTCCCATGTGTGCCTGAGAATGTACTTTATTTAGTTTCGGGCAGTTTTTCTAATTGTATATCCAACAAATTAAACATTTTGGTATATGCAACTTTTCTAAATCTCAGTGTTTTTTTCTTCTGGCCAACTTAATAATTGGCAGAGGTATGTTGGATTTGTTTATTTCTCTCTGAAGTTTTATCAGTTTATGCTTTATATATTTTGAGGCTAAGAGCATAAAAGTTTAGAATTACATGTCTTTGTAGTAAATTAAGCTTTTTATTTGTCTTTGGTGTTCTCTAGTTTCATTACACTATGAATATTAGGGTGATTTTTTTTGTTGTTGCCCTGATTGGTATTTGTTTTCTTATATCTATGGATTCATTTCTTATATCATTAAGAGAAATTCTCAGTTACTAGTTCTAGAAATTACTGCTTCTACTTCTTCTATTTTATTCCTCTTGAATTCCTATTAGACATATGTTAGACTTTCTCATTTTGTCCTGTGTATTTCTCTCTTCTCTCATGTTTTTTAATCACAGCTCTCAAGATGGATTCTGGGTAGTTTATTCAAATTTATAACCCAGTTCACATATACTCATTGTCCAGATACATATAACCATTTGTCACCCTATTTAATAATTTTTTTATTTCAATAAGTAGCTTTCCTTTTTCAAAGTTCTAATTCATTCTTTTTCATAGATGCCAAGTCATTTTGTATAGCTTTTTGTCTATATATATTTTGTGATTTTTACTTTTTTAAAATAACTATTCTATATTTTGTGTTTTAGTTCTAATATGTCAAGTCCTCAGCAGGTCTATTGTTATTTTTCCTGACCCTTCCCACATAATGGTTTGTTTCTTTTGTACTTGGTGATTTTTTTTTTTTTTTGAGGGCAGTGTCACTGGCTCTCATACGTGGGACCCGAATCCAGGCCACTGGTTTCCCAAGCCAGTGCTTAACCACCACACCACTCGGCCGGCCCTCTACGTGGTGATTTTTATATGAGCACATCTTATTTGATCTTACTCCATGGCAAATTAATAATATAAATAAAGGTGCTTTTCTTCTAACAAGATTTACCTTCACTTTTTTTTTTTTTTTTTGAGGGCAGTGTCAGTGGCCCTCACATGTGGGACCCGAACCGGGGCCACCGGCTTCCCAAGCCAGCGCTTAACCACCATGCCACTTGGCCAGCCCTTCACTTTTATTTTTTTAATGTAATATATTAGGGTAACATTGGGTAATAAGATTAAATAAGTTTCAATTATATAATTCTATAATGCATCATTTGTATATTGCATTGTATGCTCACCACCCAAAATCTAGTCACCTTCTGTCAGCATATATTGACCCCTTTTACTGAGCTCATCCTCCTTACAACCCCTTTTCCTCTGGTAACCACCATATTGTTGTCTGTGTCTGTGAGTTTTTGTATTTATTTTATCTGTTTGTTACTTTGTTTTATATCCCACATATGAGTGAAATTGTATGATTCTTGTCCTTTTCCATCTGGCTTATTTCACTTCACATGATTCTCTTGCAAACCAGGGGCAGGGGGAGGGGGACATGTGGACCTGGGAGACTTAATCAGGAAATGTAGACTAATCTACTCCCTTTTGCTAAGGTAGTGTTTAAGGTTCATACCTTCAGATTTAACTTTTCTTTGTTCATTGTTTATTTGTTTGTCATGTGTTCTTTTCCAACATGCACTTTCCTTTATACCCACATCTTTAAAATAGTTTTGTTCCTCACAGTCTGTTGGGTGGTGTTATCTACTAAATTTTTTTTAGGCTCCAATAAATGTTTTCTGAGAATGTGTGTTAAATAAGACATTTACCTGAATTATGAAGTGAGAAGATTGGAAATTCAGTCATAAGTAGGTTTTTATAAGCACTACCCTTTGAACTTAAAACTTGGGAGGAATCCCATCATGACATTAGATATCCATCAAGTCTTTACGTTGCCGCTAGCTGGGACCCTGGTTTTATCCTGCTGGGATATGCATGTCTGTAAATATGTACCTTCTCAGAGAAGGCCCCTTATTGTTATTCACATCATAATGTTACACTGAGACTTTCCTTAGTGTTGAGCATGCATACAAAATATGTTACCTGTTATGCCAGACAGGATAAAAAATGGGGAAGAAGATGCTCTACTTCTGGGCAATGGTAATATATTTGACTTGAAAGGATGTTCTATTTCATGTGCAACCTCATTTGGCTTAGGGTTTCGTTTTATGCTAAAAGAGAATTCTCTTGTATTTTGTGAATAATGATCAAACACCGGGAAAGGGGAACAGACAAGTTGCTGTCCTTTTGTTCTTCAGTCTAGTTGTGGAGGACATTGTTTCACTGGCCCATATTGGTATTGTGATCATTGTGCTCTTCCTGGGTGAGGCAGTCACTCGCCAGCCATTGGACAGCCACTCACAACAGCTCACGGCAACTCACGGCAGCTCACGCCGGTTGCCAAAGCTCACGCTGGCTGCCAGCCACTCATGGTAGCTTACGGCAGCCCATTGCATCAGAGGCTGCAGCCTACGCTGTTGTTGGCCACTCATGGTAGCCCAGCTCCAGGTGGAGCTGCTGTTCACCATCTTAGCTGTAGAGAACACAGCATCACTGGCCCTCATGTGGGATCCGAATTGGGGCCCTGCTGCTCAGAGCTGGTGTACCAAGCCAACTCTTAACCAACTTGCCACTTGGCCGGCCCTCTAATTTTATTTTTAAAGATGATAAACAAGGATCTTAGAATTTGCCTGTAAAACAAGGTCAGGGGTTGAGTGAAACCCATAAAGTACCTCTGGGGGGAAAATGATAATTGACAACAAAAACAACTATATATGTTTACTGATTCATGATTTTATTAAAATTAAGATTTTAAAATGTTATGTGTTTTTATTCTAAAAAATGTGTTTTCTGTGTGTTTTCCTAATTCTAACAATAAGGCAGCTTTGTATGAGTCAGTTTATGTAACTGAAAATATACTTTAGTGAAAATAAGTATAAGCAAAATTCTTTTAAGTTGACACATATTTTTGCTTTCCATTAAGAAAGACTTGTTCTCTGTCAAGTTTCATGGCACTCACCCTAAAATGTTTTGAATAGGCAGAGATGGAATGGTACATAAACCTGGCCCAAACTGTGGCTGTTACAATAATCATCCATGAATTAGGGGAAAGAAGAAACGTTTTTAATGGAACTATCCAGTCATACAGAGAATTAGTGTAAACTGTGAATTTGGGATTTTCTCAGTCTTATTATAAACTCTCTTTCCTCAAATAGTGTATTGTTTTAACTCTCTTGATGTTAATGTTTTGTTTAATTATAATAATATATGAGCTTATAACAGTATCTGAGGGAGAAAAAAACTATTATGAGTACATGATATTCTGATTTTGATTCAGCTATTAATAGCATCTTTCAGTGGTTTGCATAATGACCATTCTAGCCATCATTCTAAATTGTGATCATTTACTGAGCATTTCTCCTGACTGACCTCTATAGACAGTCAGCTTTCCTATGGGCCTCAATTCTGTATCTCATCTTTCTTTCATATGGCATGGAGATGAGTGATGGCTCTGCCCAAAAGCTTGTTTTTCTATAAGATGCGTATTTCATAGACAGATCCCGTGTCAGCACTGGGTAGATACAAGAATATTTTATTGACCCATGTAGATTTGTCTTGTAATAAATGCTTCCTTTTGTTCATAAAACGGTAGCTGTATTATAATATAATTGCCTTATACATTGGGGTGGGGTGGGGGTGTCACCCAGATATTTGGAAAGCAAATAAGCTTCACTAGGTTGTATGAACCTTATCCTTACAAGGCTGAATCTCATTATAGTCCTCAGAATCATAAACATCTGAAAAGACTAAGCATACTCATGGTAAAAGATATTGCTGCCCTGGCATTGACCTGATAGCATTTGTCTTTCTTCACATGAACTCTACATAAATAAGCTCCCCATCTCAGGAGAGCCTTGCCATGGGGCAACAGTATTGCATAGACTGTCAGGTTTCCTGGTGTGCCTCAAGCCAAAGGGAGACTGCTCCACCCTGGGAGACACACTTCTTGCCAGAGATTGTGGGACATAACTTATTGTGAAAATACTACTGGTGAATGACAGAGCCAGGACTGGAATCCAGTGGTCTTCGGCTCTATAAAGTTCATGTTTTTTTATCATTATACTTTACATCTGTATGTGTACCTAATATTTAATCTAGTTTTTGTAGTCAAGTTGCTGTCTTTTTTGTTGTTGTTCTTCAGTCTAGTTTTTGTGGGTTACACTGGATAGGAAATTTTTTTTTTTCCATGGGAAATGCACTGAGTATTTGAAATCATTCATTTACAAACTTTTGGAAGCCACTCCTTTTTTAAGTTGTGACTTAATATCTGATGCTTCTTTCTTTAGGTTGGTATTAATTTATCTTATATATGTAACTTTATTTGGCATGCAATCATCCAAATAAATATTTAGATATTTTGTTCTTTTGGAAGTTATATTTCATATATATATATATATATATATATATATATATATATATATATAAAAATTGGGGAATTGGGGGAGGGGAACAGACAAGTTGCTATCTTTTTTGTTGTTGTTCTTCAGTCTAGTTGCGGAGGACGTTGCTTCACTGGCACATGTTGATATCGCCATTGTGCTCTTCCCGGATGAGACAGATCAGTCGCCGGCCTCCGGATGGTCACTCACCACGGCTATTGGCAGCTCACGCTGGCTACTGGCCACTCACTGTAGCCTATGGCAGCCCACTGCAGCAGGGGCTGCAGCCTACACCATCACCAGGACTCGCAGCCCAGCTCCAGGTGGAGCTGTTAGCTGTAGAGGGCAGTGTCACTGGCCCTCATATGTGGGATCCGAACCCGGCCCGCTGGCATCCCAAGCCAGCTCTTAACCAATGCGCCACTCAGCCGGCCCAGAAGCTATAGTTCTTCAAAACAAATTATTAAATAGTTTTGGAACACTGGGTGTTATAATTGCCTATTAGTGATATCATCTATTGCCAGTCATCCACCTGTGGCCCAGTAAACACAAATTGTCTTTCTTTTTTTTCCAAATTACTGTGTTTCTTAGCAACTCTCATAAACTTTAACAAAATATACTTCTCATAAACGTTAACAAAATACACTTACTTCCAAAAAATCAAGCTAAAATGATTAATTATAATTATATAATTCCAATATTTAATAACAGAAAATAACTCTTTTTGCCAGTTGGAAGATAGTTGTATGTTTAGGCTAAGTCATGGAGTCCTTTGGATCTTGGTACTAGATTTCATATGGTCCATGGTTACAGTGATGGAAAATCACTACTCCCTACTATGACTTTGAAGTGGACTGATGACCTCAGAGCTGTTGAGTCAGACAAACATGCTGTTGGACCACTATGCAGGGCGCATCATTCTGTCCACCTGCCTCATTTAGAAAGGCTTGCAGAAAAACAGCCATCATATCTTTTCTGTTTCTGTGATGTATTTTTGGAGTTGAGTCTCCATACTAACTGGTTAAAGTAAGAAGAGTCAGAAAAACAGCCTGAACTTAAAGGAAAAAACTACCATTTTCAAAACAACACTGAAGCATGCTCACTAGGCAGCATGTGGAGCTCTGCCTATGCTTTCCTTCTCTCTTTTTTTTTTTTTTTTTTTTTTGAGGGCAGTGTCACTGGCCCTCATAAGTGGGACCCAAACCGGGGCCGCTGGCGTCCCAAGCCAGCGCTTAACCGCTGCGCCACTCAGCCGGCCCTGCTTTCCTTCTCTCTAGAGCATTCTCTGCTATTTGTTCAGTTACTTCCCCCCTAAGGTGTGTCTCCTGACCTTTATCCTCCATTATGGGAGAGCGGGCTCTTCTCGGCACAATGTCCAGATTTTTGGCATCTTCTCGGCGCAATGTCCAGGTTCTTGGCATCTAGACCAAAGAATTGAATGAGACACAGAAATAAAGTAGTGAAAGAGCAGTTTATTAGAAGAGATAGTACACTTCAAAGAAACAGAAGCGGACCTGAGCAGTAGAGAATGGCTCAAGGGTCATTATTAGAAGAGAAAGTATACTCCAAAGAGTTTGGAGCAGGCTGAGCAAAAGGAGCTCAAAAAAGCGCTGACTAGCCAGGACTTGGGGTTTTTATCTTTTTTCTCTAGAATGGGCTGTTCCTCTCTGGTCTTGGGACCACTTGACTGACACCTGTGATTGATAGGCTATTGCCCCATCTTTTTAGACTGTTCATGTTCCTTCCCAGAATTCAGTCTGTTATAATGAACTTCTGAGCATATGTATGATATTATAATGATGGTATAATGAGGCCCAGCTGAAATGAAGGTCGTCATGGCCTTTATTGTACAGATGCAAGTGATTGGTCTCATCTAATTGGGTATTTTGTACCCATTTGTTTCCCAAAGGTATAGATAATTACAATGAAACAGGCAAGTTTAAGGTGGAGAGAGGAGGTTTTTTGGGTGGTAGCATTCTGTGGGTTGTGTTGGATGTGCAGGAATGTAGAGACCCAATGCCTGTCTCTAACTACCTGCCTTGTTTTCCCCTTGAGAGACGTGATCCCCATAAAATCTTTATGGGTAGTTGAAGGACAGGAGGTCTTTTCTTCTGTATCTGCTTCCTGCTGGGCAAGGGCACTGAGGTGTCCCTGGATATTTGGGGGACTCACGGAACTCTCACCCTATCTGATCTCAGATTAAAGGAAGGGGTCTCGAGGTCCGCCTGCAAGACCATGTTGGCTTCTTTGGTTGAGACTGGCAATCTTGCTGGGGTATCATCTGTATCCCCAAGGCCCTTGAATGAGGAAAAATTGATTTTAATTAATAAATCCATTAATTCTTTTGGAGCCTATAGCCATTCAACTGGTCACTCAGGTGGCATGAATTGTCCAGAAGCTGGACCCAGAATGGGGTTAGAAAGAATAATTAGGCTTCAATGATTACAATCACCAAGTATACTGGCCTGGGGAAATGTTAAAATCTATTTAGTCTCTAGGATGAGATCATCCAAGACTTAGATCCAGAATGGCTTGGGGGATGTTGGGAAGTCACAGACTTTTAAGTAGTTGTCTAAAGCAGGGGTAAGAGATTTCTATGATTCAGGCTAAGAGCAATCTTTAGTCTAGGATTCAGAAACTAATTAGAAGAGTAATCAAAGCCAGTGGCTAAGAAACTAGGGAAGAGGAGACTTAAGTTTTCTATAGGGAAGAAAACTTTAAAAGTTGTCCAGTGGAGGGTAGGGCCCATGTCATTTTTTTTTTTTTGAGGGCAGTGTCCCTATGTCATCTTGAATGACCTTTTAAGAATAGTATCTTGGAAAGATTTTATTGCAGAGCATTTAGTCAGTGACTGTATACAGAAAGCTCTGCTTGAATGCTGAGAATGACAAGGAAGCAATTGACAGTATCTTTGACCTTGAATTGCATCTCTTAGAACAGAAAATTAGCAGGCACAAGTATTAGAGTATTTGATGCTTTAAGCGACTAGATCGTAACTGACTGATCTCAGAAGTTTTCATGAAAGAAATGAGTAAAAAATGCTTTGATCAAAACAAAATCTTGATCTGACAGAAGGAAAAGTTCTCAAATTGGTAAAATGTTATTTGTGAAGACATAAAAGTAGGATTAGGAAGGATGTATGCAAAAGTGGAAGAAAGAGTGCTTTTTGAAAAGATAATTCACTTATTTATTCAATAAATATTTAGTACCTCTTTGTGCTATGCCCCTGGCTAGTTGCTGAAGAACTGAACTATGTGATGGATTTTGGGGATGTATCCTAGACCAGAATATATTGAGATATAAAGTCAGCTAGATAAAACCTTAAATCCTATTATTAAGGATTCTACATTTCTCCAAAAGAAAATTAATTCCACTATGAGTTGTTGAGAGAGGAAAAGAAGAGGTAATAAAAATCAAAGTGAAGTTAAGATTATTCTACTGTTGTACTTATAATAGATTTGGCATAAAGGGAGAGACTGAGGCAGGGCTACAAGTTTGGAAACTTCTGCAGCAATTGAAGGAAGAACAATAAATTATTTACCATTTGATTTTGAATTTTTTTTTTAAGATTTTTATTGGGGAATTGGGGGAGGGGAACAGACAAATTGCTGTCCTTTTGTTCTTCAGTCTAGTTGTGGAGGACATTGCTTCACTGGCACACATTGGTATTATTATCATTGCACTCTCCCCGAGTAAGGCCGATCAGTCACCTGCCTCTATTGGCAGCTCACTCCGGCTGCCGGCCACTCACCCTGGCTGCCAGCACTCACTGTAGCTTATGGCAGCCCACTGCAGCAGGGGCTGCAGCCTACACTGTCGCCAGGACTCACACAGCAGAGCTCCAGGTCGAGCTGTTGTTCATCGTCTTAGCTGTAGAGGGCAGTGTCACTGGCCCTCATTTGTGGGATCTGAACTCGGGCCACTGGCGTCCCAAGCCAGCTCCTAACCAATGCTCTACTCAGCCAGCCCAGAATGTACTAAATCTTGAAACCAGGGGTGCTCAAAGAAGCAAAAGGAAGCTACTCCTAAAGAAGCACATGCTATTAAGTCAAGCCCATAATCAGTTTAGAAGTACATTTTATGTTTCCTTATGGGTTTTATTTTTTTCTGTCTTCCAGTGTTCCTTACCATTAGTATTTTAATTTAAAATTAAACCTTCCTATTGTCCTTTAACAATAGGGTCCTTTTTTGTCTCTTTAACAATGTACAGGGAAGCATAAACAATAGTAAAACAGTAAATGAAGTTTACTTATTTAAGCAACTTTTTTCAAGATTGTATCCCCTCTTCTGATAATCAGTACTTGAGCATCAAATTTTTGTGGTTGTTAATATTCCTTTCCGTATGTGTTGTTTTTGTGTTCTGATGTATTTTTTTTCTTGACATTACTTTTTACAGAATTTTTGTGTGTATCTGCACTGCACACACACACACACACACACACACTTATTTTGCTGTTATGGTGTTCTCTAATTTGAGGGCACCCAAATGAACACCCTCCACATAGTGGAAAGAGTCTTAACTTGTAATCAATAAACTTGGATTACATTATACTACTGGCTATGCTGCCAATACCAGTTGTCCTGATTTATCTGAAAATGAAAGGACTAGACTAAATAACCTTTAAGCCTCTTTAGATTTGACACTATTCCTTTCCTTTTCAGGGTTAGGATGGTAGGCTTTTATTTTTAGCTTTGTATACCTATATGTTTTTCCATCTGAACATCTTTTCCTCAAAGGTAATATTGAACCTGTTGATTAAACAATTTTCTCTCAAAAACCTGGAAATGGAACTACCTTTTGACCCAGCAATTCCACTCCTAGGTATTTATCCCGAAAAACCCAAGACACTTATTCAAAAAAATATATGCACCCCTATGTTCATTGCAGCGCTATTTACAATAGCCAAGACTTGGAAACAACCGAAATGCCCATCGGTAAATGACTGGATTAAGAAACTGTGGTACATTTATATAATGGAGGATTACTCTGCTATAAAGAAGAATGAAATCGTTCCATTTGCAATGATATGAATGGACCTAGAGACTATTATGTTAAGTGAAATAAGTCAGTCAGAGAAAGACAAATACCATATGATCTCACTTATAAGTGGAATCTGAAAAACTGAATGAATGAGCAATGTAAACAGAAACTGTCTCATAGATATAGAGGAAAAATAGGGTTGCTAGTTGGGAGGGGGGTGGGGATGAGGGAGAAGGGGAAGGGATTAGACAACAAAAATAGGCAACTACAATATTGCCACAGGGATATGAAAGACAGTTTGGGGAATATAATTAATAATGTTGTAAATACCTTGTGGGGTGTCAGATGGTCACATGTCTTGTTGGGGAGACCATTTCATGGGTGGAGTAGAGGCTTGATCACTGCACTGTATACCTGAAGTGGAGGTTGTATACCAACTGTAATTGAATATATATAGATAGTCACGGGATGTGAATTATACTGTGGAAGGGAGTCAGAGGAAGAGTAATAGATATATATGATATGGGGGGGGAGTGGGGTGGCGAATTGGGGGAGGGGGGTTGTCACTTTGAGGGGTAAACAGTATAACTATTGCACTGTGTTGTACACCTGAAACTAATAAAAGAAAATAAAAAAAATAAAAAATAAATAAAAAACAATTTTCTTGCCACCTACTTACTCTGTGTGTAAGCATAATAACTTGCAATCTATCTACTCAGTGTGTAAACTTGCCATCTATCTACTTAGTGTGTAAGCATAATAAACATTGTCAACATAAGAAATCCCTAACCTGTAGAGAATTTTTATAAGAGTTTATTTGAGCCAAACTGATGGCATATGCTGGGGAGCAAGATCTCAAATGCTCTGGAGAATGACAGTTTTGCGGTTTCTTTTATGCATTTGAAATTAAGAGGGAATGTTATGGGCTAGGCAAGTAGCTCCCCTACTGAAAAACTTTGTTTTTTCATTCCTATGGAAATTCTACATCTCCTCTTCCCTAGTTTCTTAGTTCCTGAGCCCCTGGCTTTGATTACTCTTCTAATCAGTTTCTGAATCCTAGCCTAAAGATTTCTCCTAGCCTGAATCAGAGAAGTGTCCTATCCCCCTGCTTCTTGATTGTTTTGTAAATCAGTTTCTTAATCATAAACAATAGATTGTTTTTAATCTAAATCAGAAATCTCCTACCCTTGCTTCAGATAATTACTTAAAAGCCTGTGACTTCCCAACATCCCCCAAGCCATTCCAGACCTACCTTCAGACAATTCCATCCCAGAGAGTAAATAGGTTTTAACATTTCCCCAGGCCAGTACACTTGTTGATTGTAATCATTGAAGCCTAATTATTCTTTCCAAACCCATTCTGGGTCCAGCTCCTAGACAATTGATGCCACCTGAGTGACTGGTTGAACTGCCACAGGCTCTATAAGAGCTAACTGATTTATTAACTAAAATCTATTTTTCCTCATTCAGGGCCTTGGGGATACAGATGATACTCCAGTAAGATTGCCAGTCTTAACCAAAGAAGCCAACGGGGTCTTCCAGGCAGATCTCAAAACCCCTTCCTCTTATCTGAGATCAGATAGGGTGAGAGTTCCTTGAATCCCGCAATAGGTAGGGACACCTCTATGCCCCTGCCCAGCAGGAAGCAGATAAGGAAGAAAAGATCTCCTATCCCTCAACTCCCCATAAAGATTTTATGGGGATCACACCTCTCAAGGGGAAAACAGGCAGGTAGTTAGAGGCAGGCATTGGGTTTCTGCATTCCTGCACATTCAACACAAACCACAGAATGCTACCACCCAAGAGACCTCCTCTCTACCCAAAACTTCCCCTTTACAGTGTAATTATCTACCCCTAGGTGAAACAAATGGGTACAAAATATGTGACTGGATTAGACCAGTTACCCACACATGTGCAGTCTAAAAAGATGAGGTAATAACCTCTTGCCAATCAAGTGGTCCCACACCCAGAGAGGAACAGCCCATTCTAAAAAAAAAGGGATAAAACTCCAAGTCCTGGCTGGTCAGGGCCTTTTGGGCTTCTTTTGCTCAGCCCGCTCCAAACACTTTGGAGAATACTTTTTCTCCTTGTAATATGCCACGTTGGGCTTGAGCTGATTTTCTTTGTGCTTAGCCCACTCCTAATGCTTTGATCTCTTCTAATAAACTGTGTTTTCACTACTTTACCTCCATGTCTCATTCAATTCTTTGCTCTAGAGGCCAAGAACCTGGACATTGTGCCAAGAAGAGCCCACTTTTGGGTAACAGGAACGTAAGGGACATTACATGGAGGTGGGAATAGGCAAGGTGGGGGTTGGATTACAGGATAGTTAACAAGATTATGTTCTGTCTGGAGGGTAGTTATGGCTCATTACAAAGACGTGCTAACCTAGATGCACAGAAGCAATGGACAGAGCTGCTTAAGGCAGGGATAAGCCTTTCACTAAAGAAGTTATATGCCTGGGGTGTGAGTACCCACCATACCCTGCCTAGTTAGGAATTTATGATCAGATCACCCTGTGAGGTTTCTGTCCATAGAACCCCTCTTTTTCATCCACAATGTTATTGAAGTATCTCATGTAAGTTCTCATAACACATGGGTTCCAATCATCTAGATTGTGATCTTTTTAATGTAGACTATTTTGGAAGGTAAAATAAGCTCTAAAATATTTTTGTAATAGTTACATTTTAAGAAGATAAAATCTTTTTTCCTAATTATTGTTTCGTTAATCACTTTATTTCTGAGTGTCTTTGTTACTATGAACTGTCAACTAATTTTACTAGTGATTCCAATCAAAGATTAATAGAGATCATGACTTTTATTTTTATTTTAGAGAAATAGTATTTTCTGCAATTTGAGATCTTAGTCCCAAGTCATACAAATTATGATTAGGATTTATAATCTAAGACTTCAACTATTTATTCATTTTCTACATATTTGGTTGCTGTGTTTCAAATCTGCTTACTGGTAAGTGACATTAACTGGAGCACAAAGGGAAACAGGAAAATACAAAAGAAGTCACATGGGTGAAGCTACCACTTGTCATATGCCATACACCATGCTGGGTATACATGTTATGTCTAATCCTCGATATAAGTTCTCAAAGCAAATATTTTATCCATTTAAAGTAGAGAGGAAATAAAGCTCATGAACAGTAAATGCTTTACTCTAAACCCACTTTTAAATGGCTCGAAAGAAAATCCTACCTCTATTACAACATCCTGAAGCATACATAGTCTAGTTTGATTGTATATGTGGCGGAGTTGGAGGGTAAGGGATGGGGTGCCCCGTGCTTGATAAAGAAATAAACCATAGGCCGGCTGAGTGGTGCATTGGTTAAGAGTTGGCTTGGGACGCAAGCTCGGAGCAGCAGAGCCCCAGTTCAGATCCGACATGAGGGCCAGTGACACCGCACCCTCTACAGCTAAGATAGTAAACAACAGCTCAACCTGGAGATGGGCTGCTGTGAGTCGCCGGTGACAGTGTTGGCTGCAGCCCCTGCTGCAGTGGGCTGCCATAAGCTACCTGAGTGGCTGGCAGCCAGCGTGCGCCTCCATGAGTGGCCATCCAATGGCTGGCAAGCAACTGCCTCACCCAGGAAAAGCGGAATGATAATACCAACATGAGCCAGTGAAGCAACGTCCTCCACAACTAGAATGAAGAACAAAAGGACAGCAACTTGTCTGTTCCCCTTCCCCGATTCCCCAATGCTGTTCTCCTCCCACAATTCCCCAATAAAATCTTTAAAAAAAGAAAGAAGAAAGAAAGAAAGAAAGAAAGAAAGAAAGAAAGAAAGAAAGAAAGAAAGAAAGAAAGAAAGAAGGGAAGGAAGGAAGGAAGGAAGGAAGGAAGGAAGGAAGGAAGGAAGGAAGGAAGGAAGGAAGGAAGGAAAGAAAAGAGAGAGAGAGAAAGAAAGAAAGAAAGAAAGAAAGAAAGAAAGAAAGAAAGAAAGAAAGAAAGAAAGAAAGAAACCATTATCCATTCCCTTCTGTTACTCTCTTTGACTGGGGTGGAATGGAGTTTGGGGAAAGGCATGAGAACGTCCCCACTGCAGGCTGTTCAGCTCCAATGAGATGTATGAGGTATGACAATTAAATTTGTGAACTAATCCTAGAAAAAGTGCTACACACCTCATTGCTGAACATCACTATGGTGACCTTCAAAGTACTCCTCTTGGGAAGCTATACATCGATGCCAGTGTCTAGTCCACCCTTCAAAGCAATTTTGGAACTCTTTTTCTGGAATGGCCATCAGAGATGTTGTCATATTACCCTTGGTGTCCTGAATGCCATCAAAATGTCTTCCTTTCAATAATACCTTTATACTTCAGGTAAAGAAAGAAGTCATCACCTGTCTTCATCAGTGACGCATTCTCTTCCCTCAGAAAAACATTTAATCCATTTGTACACTGCCATTTTCTTTATGGCATTATCCCCATAAACTTGGACTAACATGTCCTTGATTTCACTTCCACTCTTGCCAAGTTTAACAAGAAAATTAATGTTTGTTCGTTGCTCTAATTCAAGCTCAGAGATTCTCGTGATGGCACACAAAAACAGCAACAATAACGAATGCCACTCAGCAAGACACTGCCCCACATTAATGTGAACACAGCTGTGAAACACTGATATGCCAAGGGAATGAAACCTTACCGAGCTCTTTGTACAGTGCTCCCAATGTAAGCACACGGTGGCAAGTTTGTGAACTTAATTGTCAGACTTCATATGCTCAGAAATGCCTTGCTTCCTCCCCAAGTAGCAGGTGGAAAATGTCCTGTGCTGCTGTCTTTCCATCACCATTGTTTTCTCCCTGAAGCGATCCATGCAGCAGGTGCATGTTGGCTTATTAATTAGGTTGGAGCCTCATCACTTGGTAAAGGGTATTTTGTGTTTTCTTCTTCATTATTTGACATGACAATTTAAGTTATTTTGATAAGACTAACAGGTTCAATGTTTGAAAGAGTACATAAAGGGAAGTTACTTGATATGTGAATTTGTGATAATAGAATAGATTATAGGGAGTTTTTTTTTTTCAAGTATCAGAGCACACTTGTAATAATGTTTGGTTAAAACAAAAGTGAGGGCTGGCTGAGTGGCGCGTTGGTTAAGAGCTGGCTTGGGATGCCAGCAGCCCCTGTTCAGATCCCACAGATGAGGGCCAGTGATACTGCCCTCTACAGCTAAGACGGTGAACAACAGCTCGACCTGGAGCTGGGCTGCTGTGAGTCCCTGGGAGGGCATCTCTGCAGCCTCTGCTGTGGGCTGCCATAGGCTACAGTTAGTGGCCGGCAGCCAGCGTGAGCAGCTGGCAGCCGGTGTGAGCTGCCAAGATCCGCTATGAGTGGCCATCCAGAGGCCAGCGACTGATCTGCCTCACCAGAGAACAGCACAATGATGATACCAACATGGGCCAGTAAAGCAACGTCCTCCACAACTACACTGAAGAACAAAAGGACAGCAACTTGTCTGTTCCCATTCCCTTCCCCAATTCCCCAATGCTGTTCCCTTCCCCTAATTACCCCAATAAAATCTTAAAACAAAACAAACCAAAATTGAATCTATCAAGAAATATGGAATGACAGCTTTTGTGTGGAAATGTGGGTATTCCTGCCTCTACACTGGTGAGTGAGTAGATCATGTGACACTTCTGAAATAATTAGTATTACCTGGGACATGAGAAAAGACCAGGAACTGTTTACAAAGTTCCAGATAGCAACATGTTGCAGGACTTCTTTATTTCCAATGCAACTGTGTGTATATGTATTTCTTGCTGAGGCAGAACAGAAATGTGCAAAAGTTGAACTAGTTTTATACAAAGTTGTGCTAGTGAATAGTTTTATATTCCAAATCTTGAGGATAGAGTTGAGATTACGAAAGACATTTTTTTAAATATAACTGGGAGATATCCTATTAAATGTGAGGCATTCCAGAGTTATAAATTTATCTTACATACTTATATAAATTTAAACAGTAGTTCAAAGGAATAGTGCAAAAGAGTTTATTTCAAATGTATGTTTAATTTCCTTTTTTAGTTTTTTCCAACTATCTATGATTTGAAATGTGTTTTCCTGAAATTCAGTGAACTAGACTTGGGAAATGTTTAGTAGTTGTGGGGTCTTAGCAGAGAATGGTCTCTGGGATTAGAGTGCTTTTATACCCATTTTGGCTACATGAGCTTGGGGAAGGTACGTCTCCATACAGGTGGTTAGAGAGCTTCTTGGGGACATGCTTATAGGTGTGGAGCCAGCAGGTGGTGGCATTCTCAGTGAATATAATCATCCTAGCCATATTATTGGAAAGCTGTTTTACAGTATATATTCTATTGTTTTGTAATATCTGGCATCATCACAATAAAAGGTTTAAATCTGAAACTGCTTCTTAAAATTCATCATGGGCCGGCCGAGTGGCACGGTGGTTAAGAGCTGGCTTGGGAGCTGGTTCAGATCCCACATATGAGGGCCAGTGACACTGACCTCAAAAAAAAAAAAAGAATCAGCCATCAATCAGGACAACCTGTTCTGAAAGCTGTCCACAGATGTTTATGTAAACTCAGGCAGAAGTGACATATTTTTCTTGGTTTTCTAAACCATGTTCTCCTTAGCTTACATAAACATTGGATGTTGGCACACAGAGTCTTTGTCTCTGAAGAGCTCCAATGTAGGGCCAGCCTGTCCAGGGCCATACACCTACTTCAATGGGTCAGCAGATTTTGTCCAGGCAGCAGCACATGTGGCTCAACCAGGGCATGGAGGGCACAAACATGGAGGGAACATGGAACTAGTGTCTCACATCCTGCCTATCTTGACTCAGGAAAAGGAAGAGTGGGCATACCAAAAGCAGGCTGTTGAGGATTGTCTAGCTTTCCCCTGGCCTCTCTTTCCTCCTTTCTCCCTGCCCTCATACTGCATATTGGGTCCTGTGTAAGCGTTCCAGTAAAGATGATAGTATTACTATGTGATTACAGAAGTCCCCAGCCTTTTGTTTCCTGGCAACTTGGAGATTCAGTTGGTAGAGAGCTGCAAGGAAAGGGAATAAAAAGAATGTTTGTTGTAGCAAAATCATTAAGCAGAGCTGAGGAAGGTGTAACATTGGAAGTATTTCAGGTCATGGCTAGAGGTCTCCTTGCTGGAGACCGCACTCTTAATTATACTTTTTAAAATAACAGCTTTATTGAGAATAATTGACATATCATAAAGTTTACCCTTTGAAAAATATACTGTTCATTGGTTTTCATAGTCACAAAGTTGTACAGCCATCCATCACCATAAATTCCATTTTTATGACCCCATAATGAAACCCATACCTATTCGTCCCTGCCAGACGCTAATCTTTTTGTCTCTATGCTTTATATATACCGAGCGATGCATGGAAACATACAACCTGTGGCCTTTTTTGCTTGACTTCTTTCAATTAGCATAATATTTTCGAGGTCCATACATGTTTCAGTGCTTCATTCCTTTCTATGGCTGCCTGATAATCCATTATACCAGATTAATTTATCCATTCATCAGTTGACGGACATTTGGGTTCTTTCCACTTTCTGTAGTACTGCTATGACTATATGAGGTGTGACAATTAAGTTCGTGAACTTGCCACCATGTGCTTACATTGACAGCACTATACAAAGAACTCGGTAAGGTTCCATACCCTTGGTATGTCAGCATCACACAGTTGTGTTCGTGTCAACGTGTGGTGGTGTCTTGCTGAGTGGCGTTCATTATTGCAGTTGCGTTTTTTGTATGTGCCATTGCGAGAATGTCTGAGCTTGAATTAGAGCAACAAACAAACATTAAATTTCTTGTTAAACTTGGTAAGAGTGGAAGTGAAATCAGGGACATGTTAGTCCAAGTTTATGGGGATAATGCCATGAAGAAAACGGTAGTGTACAAATGGATTAAACGTTTTTCTGAGGGGAGAGAGTGCATCACCAATGAAGACAGGTTAGGGCAGCCAGTAACAAGCAGAACTGACGAAAACATTGCAAAAATGCATCGAATTGTGCATCAGAATTGTCAACTAACTGTGAGAAGCATAGCAGATCAAATAAATATCAATAGAGAAACAGTTAGGAAAATCTTGATTGAAACCCTGGGCATGAGAAAGGTGTATGCAAAAATGGTCACAAAGGAGCTCACCAATAAACAAAAGCAAAGGAGAGTTCGAAGATTGCCAAGACCTTTTGGGGGGGCATGATGATGTTTTGGGCCATGTTATCACTGGTGATGAAGCATGGGTGTACCAATATGACCCTGAAACAAAGCATCAAAGTGCACAATGGAAGTCAGCTGATTCTCCATGACCAAAAAAGTTCCATCAGTCCAGAGGCTGGCATTCTTGTGAGAACACAAGCAACAGTAACCAAGCAAGCTGATTTCAGATGGTAACAGGCCCTGGGAAAAGAGGGTGAGGTGGGGTTTCTAGGTAGGCATGAACCACTTCAAACTGACAGTAAAGACCCTCCCCACCCCCAGACTTAGCCTGTGGTCCTGCAGGGATGTATGTGGTCCCACACATGCATGACTCATGGTTCCGAGTGAATTCTGACACACGGTAGGCTGTTGGGCCTAGCTTAGACACCCAGGTCAGTGCTGCTTTCCCCAGCAGCAGGGAATCCTCAAGAGTAAACAGCCTATTAAATGATGAAAGCACATATCTAACCCCAAAGATACTTGACAATACAACAGAAGAGAAAAGCCTGGGAAAGGAAGGTCGTGAATCTTTTTTGATACATTCATTTTGGGTCTGGGAGATGTATAGGGATGGTTTAAAATTTCCTTCTTCTCTTTGAACACTTTTACCTGTACCAAATAAAAGTGGTCATGCTTATGTCTTGTTAGGGAGACCACTTCATGAACGGTAGAGGCCTGACCTCTGTACTGTACATCTGAAGCTGCCGCTGAATAATATTAGATGTTAGCTATAATTTAACACATATATAGTCATGGGATATGGAGTATAGTGTAGGAATGGAGTCAATGGAATTATAATAGATATGCAGGGTATCAGGGGTGGGGGGGGCAGTGAATGGCGGGGGGCTGTCACTTTGTAAGGGGTGAAAAGGATAACTATTGCATTGTTTTGTACATCTGAAAATAATAATAATAATAATAAATAAATAAATTTTTAAAAAGTGGTCATGCTTAGAAAAATGAACTATGCAACCTGACTTACATTCTTGCCTTTCTCTAAAGAGAGGGGTTATCCTGTTCCAGTTTCCTGCCCCCATCACCTATAACATAATAACCAATTCTATTGTGGCTGGCTGTTCTATCGTGTTTAGTTACTTGTACATTTTTCTTTCTATGATTTCTTTGATTCTCTAGTTTCACGGGGGTTTTTTTGTTGTTGTTGTTTTATCTTCAGACCCCCATTCAACTGTAGCCTCCCCTATGCCTAGATGAAAAGCACCTTGGGGATGGCAGTAGTGTCCCCAAGCTTGTCTGCACACACCCTTCCCATCCCCTCCCCCATCCCACCCCCAGTCTTTTCAACACCACCTTCCCAGAACAGACCAAGGAGCTCTGTCAGTGAGGATATGCCCAGATGTTGTCCAGCACAGCTCTCCCAGGTGTCTCCTATTACCATTCTGACTTTCAGGCTCTCCAAAGATGGTTGCCCCATGCTACCGCAAATAAAAAGTAACTTTGAGCCAGATGATACCTGTTGTGAGAAACTTTTTCATCGTCACCAGGTTCTGGTGGGGTGGTTTGATCTGGATTTGGCTTCAGCCTTCCGTTCCCAGTAGTAGCCCCTAGAACATCTCTGCTCTCCCATGGCATGGTTTGTATATGGCATGTATGTTTTGTAGGGAAGGTGGTGACACTGCAGTAAAGGGAGCCAGCTGTCTGTGGGCAGTGGAGGTTGTATTGTGGCTATATGAGGTCTCTGAAGAAATACTTTCTTTTTATCTCTCTGAATCTAAACTACTCTGTGTTGCTAGAATGTATAACCTTGAGCAAGTCAATTAACTTGCTATGATTTTTATCTATACAAATAGGGTTATCATAAAATTTAATACATGTAAAATGCTTAAAATAGTCCATGGCCCATAATAAAGTACTAAGTAATTATTAATAACTATTATTATTATTATGCTTATACCTGGATTTTCAAGAATTAATACCTTCCTAGAAAAGAAGATTTCTTGCTTTTCTACGGTGATTTTGGACACACACAAACAATACACTGAATGTTTAAAGTTTTAAAAATTTATTATTGTAAAAGATACATTGCCATTAATCCCCTTCAAAATACTCCCCCTCGCCTTGATACTTATCCCATCATTCTTGTCACTTTCTGAAGTATTATAGTTCTGGAAGTCCTCTTTCATGAGTAAGCATCTTCCTATCCTGAAATACTTTCTATATAACCATTTCAATGGCTGAATAATATTTCATTGTGCAGATGTATTATAATTGAATGAACAACCTCCTTCCTGTTCTTGTAAAGTTAGATTCAAAGTTCTGTTTGTCTGTGTGTGTGCCTCTGTCTTTTCCATCTGAATTGCCACTTATCCTGAATGGTGGCTCCTTGGCATTAGGGATGGTGTCTGTTAAGCAGATCTACATATGACCAGCTCATTGATAGGTACTTACTAAGTGATGTTTGGTGCTGAATAGCATCTTTTGTTTTTCCAGGGCAGCAGGGCTTTTCAGTTTGATTGACATCATGTGGCCTCCAGTGCCGCCTCTGAAAGCACCTCACCACAACCAGGCCTGTGAAGAGGTAAGCCCAGCATCTGAAGTGCTACCCCCTTGCTACCACGTGGTCTGTGCCAGGTGCTGAGCTAAACACCACCTACGCAATCCACATCCCCGAGAAACCCAGGTCCAGTAAGTATGACCTAGGCCAGGGATTAAGACCCACTCATCTCATTCCAGAGCCCAAGCTCTGGCTGCTTTCCCTGATGTGCTATAGTATATTCTTCTTGAGGTTAATTTATGATGGTATTTTTAAACTACAATCTTTAGGGTCAACAGTTAAGGTCTTAGCCTCATACAGATCAAAATGTTTTTCCCACCACCTTCCAGTCACTAGTAGAATCAACACTCAGTTACCAATTAGAGCAGAAACTCACATAACCTACTACATAAAATCCATGGATATTTGTACCAGTTTAGCCAGGAATTTTCATTTTCCTGCCTCATCAAATTATTTATGGTAGTTGCTCAAAAGTAGCAAAATTTACTGTCCCCTTTTCTCCATCTGGATGGAGCCTTATCCACCAGGCTGGCCAGTGCTGCTTTGAGCCATAGTTCCCAAAGCTGAAAACTGGGAGTTGCCTTGTTTGTGTAGTAGCTGACTTTTTAGCAGAATGCTAAGACTATGACTGCACTGTGCTAGGTCAGCAAAATTGTTGTCAAAAATGCCTATTTCGGGCTGGCCGAGTGGCACGGTTGTTGGGAACTGACTTGGGACGCCAGCGGCTCTGGTTCGGGTCTCACATATGAGGGCCAGTGACACTGCCCTCAAAAAAAAAAAAAAAAAAGCCTATTTCGGGGCCGGCTGAGTGGCTCAGTTGGTTAAGAGTGTGAGCTCTGAGCAACAGGGTCGTTGGTTGGATTCCCACATGGGCCAGTGAGCTGCACTTGAGCTGCCAACAGGAAGAGCACATGCTCCTAACAACAAGGTTGCTGGTTCAACTCCCACATGAAATGGTGGGCTATGCCCACCTGCAACTAAGATTGAACACAACACCTTGAGCTGAGCGGCTGCGAGCTGCCGACAGGTGTCCAGATGGCGACTGAACTTGGAATTGAGCTAGCTGCGCCCTCCACAACTAAGATTGGAAGGACAACAACTTGGCTGTTCTCCTTCCCCCATTCCCCAATAAAATGAAAAAAGAAAAATGCCTATTTCAAGATTATTTAAGAGGAAGAAGTTTCTAAATGGTATGTTCAGTATGCTCTGAAGAATAAATTTCTAAAATGAAATCATTAATTGGTAGTAATTTTAAAAATACAAGGTTTTTATACTTGGTCCCAGAGATAAATAGCATAATCTATTTCTTAACAATGATATTTCTTATAAGCTTTCCAGGGATAGTATATATGTACTCATATATTAAAGAGTATATTTTATATATGAATCTTTTAACAAAACACTCATGTTCTACCTTTTCTTTCATTTCAAATGATAAAAACTCAACTGCCTCCTCCTAGCTTCTGTTATATCCTTACCACTCATCCAAATCTGGGACAAATTTATATAATTGAAGAAGACCCCATTTCTAAGCTTTACCAGCCTCCAATTTCCCACTTCTTAAGAGAAATTCTCCAGGTAACATCTTTGTTTCTAACAAGGCCTTCCATTTTTCTGTATTTGTGTGCTTTGTGTGATGTTACCAGACTTTTTCAATACCTTTCCAGACTGATGATCTTGGTACCCATTGCAGTTTCTATGCCAGAGTGATTTATCAAAGACCACAGGTGATATTCTCTCTCTCTCTCTGTCTCTCTCTCTCTCTCTCTCTCTCTCTCTCTCTCTGTTATAATAAATAAGATATTATAAAATTTATTAAAGGATCATCTCTCTTAGAAATTAATGGAGTACCAGATTAGAAAAGCATTTCTAATATCCAGTTATGCATGCTTTATGCTGAAGAGATTTATTATCCTAATAGATTTATTATCCTAATAAATCTATTCCTTGAATAGGTGTGGACTGCCAGCCACTGTGTTAACTACTAGGGTATAGAACAACCCAGGCATAACCCTGTCCCAAAAGATTCTCAGCTCAGTAATGCTAGTTCCTTTCTGATACATAGGCAGGTTGTAGCAAGGAAAGAGAAGCTGAAACCTCATTTGTGGGCTAAATGTAGGAACCTCAGGATTGAGCTCAGCCACTTCTCAGAATTAACTCTTCAACAGTTTTAGGATCCTTCAATAGTTGAAGGGAACCCTGTGGTTCCTGTGAGGCCATGGGCTAGAGGAGCTTGTTGTTTGCTTCCTTGTGCTCAAAAGATCATCTAAGAATGGACATGGGCATGAGATGTTCTTGGCAAATTCAACACATGATGTAAGCCCTGCAAGAAGCCTCTGCTGGACCTTAACTTACAGAGGAACATCCATGTCTGAGAGGTATAGAGAACATCCCATTGTTCAGTCCTTGTTTTCCTTTCCTATGTTCACCTTTTAGTCATTTGACAGCAAATTCATGTCTGTCCTAAGGAATAAGAGAGTGGTCAACATTGCTCACTCAACACTGGTTCCTGTGAGCCATCCCAGCATCTGGCTCAACAGGTAGGGGACAGGCCCCCAGTGAGCACAAGGTCTGGGCACCTGACTTCCCAAGGTCTGGGCACTCTTACTTCCCAAGTCTGAGGTGAACTGAAGGCTGACAGTGCAGTCCTCTGCCCATCATCCACAGGACACTCAGTGTATTAAGACACACCTGGCAACTAGTACATTCCTGTATTTCTGAAGTGCATTCCAAGTTGTGGGGATGTGACATCAAGTAGTGATTTACTGTGCAGGTGCCATTTACCGTGCAGATAGAATGCTGTCCTTAGGGACATGAACAGCAATCCCACGATTATTATGCCATATGCTGTTGCCCACAGAGCCTAATGTGCCCACAGGTTTGCAGTTGAGACCAGAGGTAGAAGGTAAAGAAAGCAGGTGTCAAATGCTCATACCATAGCCAGCTCTCAGGTTTCCACCTCACTGGAGGAGAGTCCTAGGGCAGAAAGAAACAAACTGTAAGCTGTCAGCCTTGCTTGGTGAAGGAGCACTGCCTTAGAGCTGAGAACACTGGTCCCTTCTTGTACCAAGTTTTCTGCCAAAAAATAGGTTCCCATCAGCTCAGGTACAGCCTGCCTGCAAACATAGTTTGCAGTGGGTGTGTGTACCAAGGGACTGGCAGAACTTAGAAAACAGTCAGGGACTCGGAATCCAACCAAACAGATTCCTCAATTCACTAAAATTTCTTATTTTATTTTATTTTTTTTAAGATTTTATTGGAGAATTGGGCAAGGGGAGCAGACAAGTTACTGTCCTTTTGTTCTTCAGTCTAGTTGTGGAGGACGTTGCTTCACTGGCCCATGATGGTATTGGTATCACTGCGCTCTTCCCAGCCAAGGCAAATCAGTCACTGGCCATTGGCCGGCTGCTCATGGCACCTCATGGCTTCTCACACTGGCTGCCAGTCACTCACGGTAGCTTACTGCAGCCCACTGCAGTCCCAGTGCAGCCTACACCATCGCCAGCAACTCACAGCAGCCCAGCTCCAGGTCGAGCTGTTGTTCACCATCTTAGCTGTAGTGGACTGTGTCACTGGCCCATGTAGGATCCAAACCGGCAGCCCTGCTGCTCAGAGCTGGTGCTCCCCAGCCAACCCTTAACCAATGAGCCACTCGGCCGGCCCCACTAAAATTCTTTATACCTCCTGTGTTCTGCTTTTGTGGGAAAGTGAATCGCCAAAAACCAACTTCCTCGGGGGGAATTGAAATAAGCTAAGTCCTCGGTCCGCTATATGGTTAAGCCTACACATTCTATAGTGACAGCTGACTTTTAGCATAACACCAGGAGTCACTGAAAGAACCTGAGTTATCAAAAAAGATTCAGTTCTCTTCATTACACTAATGACTAAGTCATAAAGTGAAATATTTTTTTTTTGTATTTAACTTTTATTTTAATTATTCAAAATTTTTAGATTCCCAGTAATTATAGATTCACAGCAGATTGTGAAGAAATATACAGAAGGTGCCCAAAAAGATGTATATGCATTTTAAGAAAGTAAAACTGTATTAAAATTATAATACTCAATATATATCAATAAAAGATGAATACAAGTCATGTTTGACTTCTGCAATTATAAGAGGTGTTCAGAGAGGTTACCATCAGCATCTACTGCTTGAGCAATGTTGACCAAAGTGTCTAATCGTATACATTATTTTTGGCACCCCGGTATATATACATTCTCCTTCATGCCAATATCCCATACCCACAGTAACCATAGTACAATATCAAAACCAAGAAACAGCACAATCCATGGAGCTGGGTCAGATCTCAGCAGTCATACATATATGCACGTGTGTGTGTCTACACATATATGTACCTTTATGCAATTATGTCACATGTGTAGACTTGTATAACCTCCACCACAATCAGTATTCTTGACCACAGTATATCACAGACTCCCTCATGTTCCCCTTATAGCTACACCATCCCCTTCCCCATCCTAACCCCTAGCAATTACTAGTCTGTTCTCATTATAATTATGTTATTTTCTGATGGTTACATAAATAAAACCATGCAGTATATAATAGTATTAATTTACTAGGCCTGCTGTGCAAAACAACAAAAATTAGATCACTTATGACTTCACTCATATATGAGATATAAAACTGAAAGCAACAAACAAACAAGACAAACAAACAAACAATAACTCATAGACACAGATAATAGTTTAGTGGTTACCAGAGGGTAAGAGGGGAGGGGGTGGTAAAATAGGGTAAAGAGGGTCAAATACATGGTGATGGAAGGAGAACTGACTCTGGGTGGTGAACACACAATGCAATATATAGGTGATGTATTATAGAAATGTACACTTGAAACTTACATAATTTTACTAACCAATGTCACCCCAATAAATTTAATAAAAATTAAAAAAAATACAGATGTATTGTCTCACTCTTCTGGAGACTAGAAGTCTGAAATCAAGGTGCCAGCAGGACCATGCTCCCTCTGACAGCTCTAGGGAAGATTTCTTTCTTTCTTCTTGCAGCTTGTGGTGTTTGCTGGCAATCGTTGGCTTGCAGATGCATCACTCCAACCACATGGCCATCTTCACCCTATGCATGATCACATGGTCTTCCCTCCATGTTCAAATTTCCACTTTTTATAAGGACATCAGTTATATTACATTAAGGCCTACTGTAATGATGTCTTAACTTGGCTAAGTTTGTAAAGATCCTATTTTCAAATAAGGTCACATTCTGAGGTATGGGAATTACTGCTTCAACAGATCTTTTTGGAGGGTCACATTTCAACACATAACAGATCTTTTTAAGATTGGCTTTTTTCAATTAACATAATCGTCTACAGGTTCATACAGAAAATAAATAATGTTGAACATCTTTCAGGGGCTTATTAGCCATCCGTATATCCCTCTATGTGGGACCTGAACCGGGGCCGCTAGCTTCCCAAGCCAGCGCTTAACCACCGCGCCACTCGGCCGGTCCTGTATATCTCTTTAATGAAATGTCTGTGTATGTCTTTTACCCATTTTCTTATTGGAATGTTTGTTTATTGTTGAATTTTTAAAGTTCTTTACATATTTTATATACAAATCTTTTGACAGATACATAATTTGTAAATATATCTCAGGGTCTGTAATTTGTCTATTTATCTTTTCAACAGGGGTTTTTGCAGAGCAAACTTTTTAATTTTTATGTAGTCAAATTTATCAACTTTTCCTCTTATGGAGCCAAGTCAAGTCTAGTTCTAGGTCCAGAGTTTATCTTTTATGTTATTTTCTAGAATATTTATAATTTTATGTTGAATCCGTAATTCATTTAGAGTTGATTTTTGTGTAAGGTGTGGGGTTTAGGTCAAGGTCCATTTTTTTTTCCAATGCATGTCCACTCATTCTGGCACTATTTGTTGATAGGCTATTCTTCCTCCATTGAATTGCTTTTGCAATTTTGTCAGAAATTAATTTGGTATTTTTCTGTAGAAGAGATCTGCTTTTAATAAAGTTTTAACAGTAAGATTGATAGTACTGCTTTGAATGAATTGGTTATTTGTGTCTTTTCACAGATATTATTGTCACTGACCTTGTTCATAACCCAAGTATAAAGATAATTTGATAGTTAATTTCAAAGGAAAGCAGCCTATAAAGAGATTGAAAACTAGACTCTAGCCAATTCTAGGGTATTTATAAAAAATATCAAAATCTTTAAAGACTGTCAGAAGAACTCTGTACTTCAGATAATCTTATAGAAATATTCGTAAAACTTTGCCCTTTTTGAGATATCTAACATTTTAAAAAATGTTATAACTCTATAATTTATAATTAATAACTCTATAATTCAATACAGGGTCATGTATTGCACTTAGTTGTCTTGTCTCTTTCATCTCCTACAAAAGGAATATTTCTTTATCTTTGCTTATCTTTTATGACCTTGACATTTTTGAAGAACAGACGCCAGTTACCTATTGAGTGTCCCTCCATTTAGATTTGCTTAATGTTATCTCATGAATAGATTCAGGTATGCATTTTCAACAGGAACACCACATAAAAATACTATGTTCATATCAGAAAGCACAGAGTTGATTTATCCCAGTGCTGTGATATTTTAGCAATTGATGAAGATGGTATTTTCCAGGTTTTTCCACCCTAAAGTTAATTAATAAGTATTTCAAACTGAATTAATGAGCAAAGTAAACAGAAACAGTCTCATAGATATAGAGGAAAAACTGAGGGTTGCTAGTTGGGAGGGGTTTGGGGATGAGGGAGAAGGGGAAGGGATTAGACAGCATAAATAGGTAACTACAATATTGCCACAGGGATATGAAAAACAGTTCGGGGAATATAATCAATAATGTTGTAAATATTTTGTGGGGTGTCAGATGGTCACATGTCTTGTTAGGGAGACCATTTCATGGATAGAGTAGAGGCTTGATCACTGTATTGTACACCTGAAGCTGAGGTTGTATAATATTGTATTCCAACTGTAATTGAATATATAGATAGTCATGGGATGTGAATTATACTGTGGAAGGGAGTCAGAGGAAGTGTAATAGATATATATGATATGGGGGGAGGAGTGGGGTGGCAAATTGGGGGAGGGGGGTTGTCACTTTGAGGGGTAAAAAGTATAACTATTGCACTGTGTCGTACACCTGAAACTAATTAAAAATAAATAAATTTAAAAAAAATAAGTATTTCATAATTGTTAATTAATAACTAACAAATATTTTTAGGAAGATACATTGAGACTGTATAAATATCCTATTATCAAACTTTTAGCTACTTGTTTTTAACATTAGTATGATTCTTGCTTGCAGTATTACTCTGATAGTGGTCAAATGGTGATTTTTCTAATTCCAGCATTCCTTCTACTTTAAATAGTGGCATTTGGGTCTTTTACAATTAGGATCTTTTCATTTCCCTGACTTATCTATCTATTCATTTATTTATATCCATATGGACCAGTGGGTTCAGTTTTTATTCAGTGGGTTATAATCTGTTGTAATCAATATAATCTATTTTGATGCTCAAATTTTCCGAGATTCAAGCTGGCTAATTACCTCCCAAAGGTCCCACCTCCCAATATCATTACACTGGAGTTTAGGACTTCAACATATGAATTTGGGGGAGGGAAGAGTTATAAACATTCAGTTTATAACAATTCCTAATCCTTGGGAAATTTACATCTAGCAGGAGAGAAAAATGTATATGTGCTAAATACAAGGTTAGACAATTAAGTTTGCAAGCTCATCCTAGAAAAAGTTCTACGTACCTCATTGCTGAATATCACTACAGTCATCTTCAAAGTATTCCCCTTGGGAAGCCATGCACTGATGCCAATACCTAGTCCACCCTTCAAAGCAATTTTGAAACTCTTTTTCTGGAATGGCCATCAGAGCTGTCTAGACACCTTTGATGTCCTGAATGTCATCAAAATGTCTTCCTTTCTTCTTTTTTTGAGGGCAGTGTCACTGGCCCTCATATGTGAGATCCAAACCAGGGCCACTGGCATCCCAAACCAGCTCTTAACCACTGCACCACTCGGCCGGCCCAAAATGTCTTCCTTTCAATATTTTCTTTATCTTCGAGTAAAGAAAGAAGTCATTGGGGGTGAGATCAGGTTAGGAGGGAGGGTGTTCCAATACAGTTATTTGTTTACTGCCTAAAAACTCCCTCACAGACAGTGCTGTGTGAGCTGGTGCATTGTTGTGAAGCAAAAGCTATGAATTGTTGGTGAAAAGTTCAGGACATCTAACTTTTTCACACAGCCTTTTCAGCACTTACAAATAGTAAATTTGGTTGACTGTTCAGTTGGTACAAATTCATAATGAATAATCTGATATCAAAAAAGGTTAGCAACACAATTGTAACAAGTTTATGAACTTAATTGTCTGACCTTGTATAAAACAATTTGGTAATTAGCATTATAGGTGTACAAACATGGGACCAGGAAGGAAAGAACAATGAATCTTCCTGAGTAGGTCAGAGGACAAGTAGAGTAGTGCCAGGGAAGGTCAGATTGTATCCCAACCAAAGAACCCTTTAAATAGCCACGTCAGTGGAACCTAGCGACCAAGACATGTAAAGTCTATTGTATGTTTTAAAATGTTTGTTGAAATGATATCTAATAATGTTAGTGTTAATAATAGTCATATATAAGTTAATAGTCTTGACACTTTCATGTAGCTAAATAGTTTGCTTCTTCTGGAGCAAAGGCAGATTTGGCTGACAGTGACTGATGTCACCCTACAAATGCAAGATGAAAATAACTCTGGCTTTCCAAAAACCATGCCAGTCTATGTGACCTCCTCATGTGTGCTGGGCCAAGAAGTCCTGGAACTACTAGCCAAGGCTGCCCCTCACAGCTTCTTCTTCAGAGATGCTCTCTGAGATAGCGGTATGCTTTCTTCTTGACAGCTTTGATCCAGTGGCAAATGATAGATGCCATAAAATGGCTTTGTGGCTTCTAGACGTCTCTATACTGCTCTGCAACTGCTAGCCCTTTCACTGAGCTTACTGCAGACATAGCATGTGGTGTGGGATAGGCCCATGGTACCAGCCTCAGACTTTCAGTAACCCCTGTCGTGGCTACCTGGACAGAACTAGAACCCCTTAAAGTCCTGTGAGAGATTTTATTAGTTACAAAGGACTGTCTGTTGGTAGCACACTTTAGAGGTGCAGAAGTGACTTAAAGCCATTACCTGGAACATCACTTTTCAAAAGAAACAAAAAGCTACAAATCGTAAATATATACACTTAGATAAGTCAGTCCTTTTTTTCCAGGAATCAAACTAGGATCCTGCCTCAACTGTGTGTGTGTGTGTGTGTGTGTGTGTGTGTGTGTGTGTGTGTGTGTGTGTGTGTGTTTTATTTTATTGAGGCATAATTTATACACAAGATTCACCTTTCTGAAATGAATTTTAATCTAGCATGTGAGAGCTTTTTCAGCTTAGCATACTGGTGGCTTTGGGACTTTCTTCCTGCACAGTGGGTGTGTCTCTGGATACAACAGAGGGACCCCACAGCTGTGCCCTTTGGCCCACATGACTCATAGAAGGCTGGCAAAAGACACTGTTTACTGGCTGGAGAACTCGCTTTTCTTTTCAGTGCTTCAGTAATCTGAAGTGTCTCTGTTGGCAGGTTGGATTGTTTGTGTTGAACGAACTGTCCTGCTTCCAAAGCACATTCTGGATGTGACCTGTGGTGCTCAGTCTTCTGAGCTGCCCGGCCCTGTGATGCTTGATTAACTGGATTCTGGCACTCAGGTCAACTCCATTTGCAACGTTCAAGGTGGGTAGTTAATCTTGTTAGAAATGGTATTAAGGGGCCAGCTGAGTGGCTCAGTTGGTTAAGAACTCGCTCAAGAGTACAAGCTGAGCTCTGAGCAACAGCAGTTCGATGCCCAGCCCAAGCTGAGCTGCCGCTAAGCTGCCAACAGGTGGCAGGATGGCTCAGCTAAAAAAATAAAAAGAATAAAAAGAAATGGTATTTATATTTTTTTAAATGTCACACTTATTTTATATTCATTTACTCATTTATTCAACACTTGTTGAGTGCCTGACATGTTCCAGACATTGGATATATAAGGAACAAAATCAGAAGAAGTTCTTACCTCTGGGATTTATAGTCTGTATTAAAAGACATCAATCAGATACGCACACCACGACATATAGAACTGTAGCTTTCAGAGTGTTCCAGGTGCTGATTAGCAGCAACTCAACTTGTCTGGGAGGTCACTGAAGTCTCCCTAATGATTGGAGCCTTGGGCCAGATCTGAAAGGTAAGAGGGAGCTAATTGGGTGAATGGGTGGGGACAGAAAGAATGTATGATGGGAAAAACAAAACAAAAAAACAGGATTTATAAAGGCTGCTAACAGGATAGAATAGGTAACTAGAGTCAGGAAAGAGGCAAGAAAGTCACCTGGATGGACAGACCTGAGTTGAAGCTGGAGGGGCCAGCTAGTGCAGCAGAGTGGGCAGCATTGTCAGGAGTGTGCTCTTCATCTTGACAGAGAAACAGCATTGTCCAATTTCCATCTCTGCAGAGCTGAGTGAAGGGACTGGACTTTGGGTAGTAGCCAGTGGGAGGGCAAGCACCAGTCTAAAGGAATGAGACAAGGGAGGTGTACAAGTAAATCCAGGGGTGGACTTAGTTAAGAGGGCAATTGACAGGTTGGGTAATGAATTTGGTACAGAGGGAACAAGGCATACATGGAGGGCAAGAATGTAGATGACGACTTCTAAGATCCTGGCTTAGATGACCAGGCAATGGTAGTGCTTGCTGTTCAATGAAGTGGGACATGGTGGAAAAGACCAGCTTTGAGGGGACAACCTTAGTTCCGTCTAGGAGAGTTTGAGAAGGAGATGTTTCAGTATCCGGTTGAATATAGAGCCTGGAGCTGAAAATAGCATTCATACTTTATTTTTTAACTTTATAAATTTTTTTAATAATAAAAATAATACACATCCATCAGAACTAGTGAAATATGAATAAAGAGAAAAGTAACAATCTCCCACCACACACCCACCATGGTGCACCCTAAGCACAGGAGCACACATCTGCCCCCTTCAATGGGAACTTGTATGACTACAAAACGGAATGCTTATTCTGTCATTTGCTTTCCTCAGTACTCTAGCAGGGAAGACTGTTTCCAGGTGGTAGATAGTCTAGATATTGATGGTTAGGGGCCGGCTGAGTGGCGCGGTAGTTAAGCGCTGGCTTGGGAAGCCAGCAGCCCTGGTTCGGGTCCCACATATGAGGGCCAGTGACACTGCCCAAAAAATAAAATTTGCTCTTTGGGCCGGCCGAATGGCGCGGTGGTTGGGAGCTGGCTTGGGACACTGGTGGCCCTGGTTCAGATCCCACATATGACGGCCAGTGACACGGTGCTCTAAAAAAACAAGAAAAGAAAAAGATATTGATGATCACGTAATATTCCTTTGTATGAATAAACAAACTGTCCCTCCACTATGGACACCAAAGGTGTTCCTCTGTTTTGCAATTATAAACAAGGCTGAAATAAACATCTTTCCTTATATCAGTCCCTACTGATTTCTGTGCAGGAGGATTTCAGGGTCTTAGGGCTCATGTATTTTTTTTTAACCAACTTTATTGAGATATTACTTATGCTACAATTCACTCATTTAAAATGTTTTAGGGGCCGGCTGAGTGGCGCAGTGGTTATGAGCTGGCTTGGGACACCAGTGGCCCCGGTTCCAATCCCACATATAAGGGTCAGTGACACTGTCCTCTAAAAATAAATAAATAAATAAATAAAATGTTTTGGTATAGTCAGAGTTGTGCAGCCATCAATACAATCTAATTTTACAACATTGTCATTTCAAAAATCAACTCCATGAGTATTGTCAGTCACTCCCCACTATACTCTCCCCTCCCCTATCCCTCCTGTACACCATGGTCTTAGGAAAGCACTGATCTAGTCTCTGTCTCTATAGATTTGCCTTTTATGGTTATTTGACATACATGAAGTCATACATTATATGGTCTTTCATGACTGGCTTCTTTCACTTAGCATTATGCTTTCAAAGTCATCCATGATGTAGTATGTATCAGCACTTCATTTTTTTTTTTTTTTGAGGGTAGTGTCACTAGCCCTCACATGTGGGATCTGAACCAGGACTGCTGGTGTGCCAAGCGATCTCCCAACCAACGCGCCACTCGGCCGGCCCAGCACTTCATTTTTCTTTTTATGGCTGAATGTTTCATTTTATGGATGTACCATAATTTGTTTATTCATTCATCAGTTGATGGATATTGGGTTGTTTCTACTTTTTGGCTAAACAATGCTGTCAGGACTATTTGTGGACAAATTGTTGTTTGACCACCTGTTTTCAAATTTTGGGTATGTATCCAGGAATAGAATTGCTAGGTCATATGGTAACCCTGTGTTCAACCTTTTTTGATAAAATGCTAAAGTATTTTGCAAAGTGGCCATGCTATTGATTTTTGTATCTTTAATATTAAAAGGTATTACTAAATTAATTTCCAAAATATGTGTAAAAATTTACACTTCCAAAAGTAACATCTAAGAGGATTTGTTTCCTCCACCATTTCCCACCACTAGATTTCTGAATCTTTTATGACTTTTATGAACAACAAAAACTGTGATTCCGTTGTTGCTTTAATTCACATTCCCCTGTGTACTTGTGAGTTTGAACATTTGTTTATTTTGTTGACATAATTTGGATTTTTTTCTTCTGTGCATCCCCTTTTAGGATTAGTACCAAAACATAAGGTTGTAATTTGATGCAAAGAAGTAAGAGCAGTATAGCCTAGAAGTCCTGAAGAAAGCAAACTCTAACAAGTCACCTGTCATCTGGGCCTCCACTATCTCATCTGAAAAACTGGAATAATAGAATCAAGCACTGATGAGGATTAAATAAGATAAATAATGCACACAAGTCTTTTGGGATGTGAAGCACTCACAGGCTAGTGGAGAAGATAAACATCTCAATGCTTCCACTGCCACAGATGGGGATAGCTGGCTAAAGGCTGGAGGACCAAAGCCAGTGATAGCAGTGGTTGGGTGGCCTTAGAACAATCAAGATTTTCAGGCAGAGTTGGTAAAGGCCTTCTGGACAAGTGGGAGGGCACATGAGAAAACCATAGAGATGTCCAGAGCAGTTGTAAAAGCTTAATATGCTGGAGGAAAAGTAGGGTCATCATGGGACAGGGCTCGTTCTGTCTTGTTCTGCTTTTGCCGTCCATGCTAAGGAGGCTATATGATCAGATTTTTGTCTTAAATGAAGCAATTCTATTAGCACCATAGATAGACTGTGGTGCAAAGCAGGGATTGGTTGTTGGCAGGAAGGTGAAGTGCTCAGACCAAGAGTCTATGGAGGCTGAACATCCACACTGTGTGTGGCTACTTCTCTGAGCCCAGCTGCCCCATGCCCCAGAGTTGATGCACTGTGCATGGTCCTCAGCCTGCTACCATAGAGAATTCCCTTCCATCATCATTCTCCTTGTTGGTTGCTACCTGTTCTTCTCCCATGCCCCTCACCTTTCTCAGAGTCCAGGTTTGTTCAGAGGAGAGAAAAGGATGAGGGAACAGCTCAACAGTGGTGTTCTCTGCTCCACATATGTAAGTCACTGCTTAGACTGTATGGGAGCCTACTAATTGTGAGCATCACCACCACCTATATTAGCACCTTTTTATGGAAAAATATGTACCTGAAGAGCTAGCTTAGCTTTATTTGTTTTTTCTTTCTTTTTTTTTTTTTCAGATTTTATTGGGGAATTGGGGTAGGGGAACTGTGTTGGGGAATTGGGGAAGGGGACAGCCAATTTGTTGTCCTTCAGTCTTAGTTGTGGAGGGCACAACTAGCTCAGCTCCAAGTCCAGTCACCATCCAGCCACCTGTCGGCAGCTCACAGCCACTCAGCTCAAGGTACTGTGTTCAATCTTAGTTGTGGGTGGACATAACCCACCATCCCATGTGGGAGTCAAACCAGAAACCTTGTTGCTAAGAGTGCAATCTCTAACCACTCAGCAGCAGCTCAGCTCAGGTGCAGCTCATTGGCCCATGTGAGAATCAAACCAGTGACCCTGTTGCTCAGAGCTCGCGCTCTTAACCAACTGAGCCACTCGGCCAGCCCAAGAGTTAGTTTTCAAAGGAGGGTTTGGTACCTAACCCTTTTTTAAGAGGGCAGTGTTACTGGCCCTCACATGTGGGATCCAAACCTGGGCTGCTGGCATCACAAGCCAGTTCCTAACCACCATGCCACTCGGCCGGCCTGCTAACCCATTCTTAACTATAGCCAATGAGTGCTGCAGAGATGCCAAAAAAGGAAAATATTTGTGGGGAGAGAAGTAAATATTTGTGGGGAGAGAAGACCTCATGTTTCTAGTTTCTGAATAACTTCATATTTTAAAAAAATAATTAGAGGTGGGAGTTACAAAACATAAAATTAACCATTTTAAAGTGAGCAATTAGGTGGCATTTAGTTCATTCACAATGTTGTACAACCACTTCCTATTTTATATTCTGTCTTTTCACATCTCAACGGCTTTGAAAACAAAGTTTTCTATTTTTTAAATAACAGCTTAATTGAGATATAATTCACATATCATGAAATTCATTCTTTTAAAGTGTGCAACTCTGTGGTTGATAGTGTTGTGCAACTGTCCCACTAACTAGTTCCAGAGTATTATCATCACCCTACTAGGAAACCCTGTGTCCATTAGCAGTCACTCCCCATTCTGCCTAGTCTCTGGCAACTACTACATCTACTTCCTGTCTCTACGGATTTGCCTATTCTGGCAAATGAATGGAATCATGTAATATGTGTTCTTTTTTTTCTGGCTACTTTCACTGAGCAGAACATTTTTGAGATCCACATTGTAGCATTTATCAGTCAGTACTCCATTCTTTTTTATGGTTGAATATTCCATCATATGAACATACCACATTTTGTTTATCCATTCATCAATTGATGTCCATTTTTTTGATATTATGATTAATGCTCCTGTGAATATTCATGTAAGGCTTCTGATTGGACATATATTTTCTATTCTTTGGGTATATTTGTATTGTTTTTATATAGTTTCATGTTGACCTTCATCATAAATAGGAAGCGATGTAAAAATATTGGGTTGTTGGAAAAGTCATGACGCAGTTTTGCAATGAAAAACAGAAAAAATACATCATGACTTTTCTGACAACCCAATAAAATTAGAAAGAACGTGTTCCTTCATGCTTGGGGAAAGACATCTATAGAAAGTAATCACATCCAAAGAAACAAAACTGAAACTAAAGAGGTTTAGGAACTCTGAATCCAAACAAGGTGACCAAAGAGCAATTTCAGAAAAATATAACCCAAGATGAGACAAATCCATTGTCCATTATAACCTCTCCGGAGAAGGCCACTGTTAGTAGAGGATCTTCATGGAATCTAGAAAAGGGGAACTCACAGACAATAATTTGGACATTTTGCCAGCACTGCCTTTGAAGGAACACCTGGGCTTCTCCAGCTGCAAAGTACTCTGAGTTGTGGAGACAAAAAGCCCTCAGCTTTCCAGCTTCACAACATGGCACACTCAAAAATCTCCTATCCTCCCCTATTCTCTCACTCTCCGAATGGCACAGCTGGCTCCAGCACCTCGCTCAAGCATCTTGGTTATCAGGTAGAAAGCATCATCAGAAGATGCTGCTGGTTTGCACTTAGACCGTGCTACTGAGGGGCTTAGCTATTGGAATACTGAAGCAGTTTTGTTCTAGGTGGACCGTTACAGCCTTGCATGTCATTGCACAGTGGACCATGCCCTCTGGCAGCTGCTGGGAACACTGATGAGGTTCAGGGATCCTTAAGTTAACTTCACTCCAAACAACCTTTAGGGATAACAGTTTTTCAGCTCAAGCAGCTAAGCACTTGAAGGAGAGCTGCCTAGGATCCTGTACATAGGCTGTGTACTGGAAATGATATGTTCCTTCCAATTCTTTGTGGACTTTATTAAATGTATCACTTCCCTAAAGTGAGGAATGCCCTGGGGACAGGGGCTACTGTCATCAGCCTTAATGGAAAACATCTGCATGGGTACTGTTGTGGTGTCCACATGCCTGAAACACTGAAGGAGCAGAGTACCTGCAGCTCCTCATGCCCAGCTCACTCAGCCACATTGTAAACACCGAAGTGTTGCTATCTGGGTCTGTACTTTTATTCCAGGGCTTTATCAGTGTGTGTGCATTAATGATACTATGGTTCTTGCTTCTATTATGCAGTAAAATGGGCATATCAATTTAAATGACCTTCCCATCTGTCCATTGCTCATTCTCCTCTGGTCCCAAATTAAAGCTAAGAATTCAGTAAATAGAGTGTTTTTTTCCTGTAGCTAGAATTTCCCAAGGTGTTATTAGCAGAGAAAGAGAATGGTATTTCTAAACAGTAGAGCAAACAGGTTCCGGTTGGCTTATGTATTCCCCTTGTATTAAGATGAAAATTTATTTTCTTATAAATTGGTGGGATCACCATTTCTTTTCTTTTTTTTTTTTTTTAAGGGCAGTGTCACTGGCCTTCATATGTGGGATCCGAACCCGGGCCCCTGGCGTCCCAAGCCAGCTCTTAACCACCGCGCCACTCGGCCGGCCCCTCACCATTTCTAATTAAGCCAGTTCTGTTAGGCGCTTTTTCCTTTCTCAGTCACTTAATATGTTTAAGGCATTTTATTTATCTTTGAATCTTTTTAAATAGAGAATCATTGGAGTACCTCACAGCTCCTTCTTATGAGAGCTCTGTGTGAAAGTTGAGCATGGTGGGCAGGGAGTAGGTGAATGCCAGGAAGGGAGGTGGCCTGCAAGATACAGAGATGGCACTGAACACTGAACCACTGGTTTATCAATAGGAAGTTCTGGGTCTCTTGCAACAACTCTGTTAATAAATGTCCTAGGAAACACAGGTTATTCCAATGGCCTAAGTATTGTGGAAGGGCTTTAAGTGTTAGTTGTGTCCAGCTAGTCCAACCATGGCCATCAAAGCCAATATCAGGGGATTTCCCTTTTCCAAGTAGCCACAGCCAGCCAGGGCACTGGGTTGACCAAGGGGAATTGCTCTGGGAGCAAGCTAGAATGGCTAAGGCTAGGGCCCCCAAACCCAAGGGAGCCAGGGCCCTTAAACCCAGTGAAGCCAGGGTTCACTCCTTATGGTGTACAGTTCTGTTGGTTTGACAGTTGTATACTGTCATGTAACCACAATTATAGTATCATACAAGATAGTTTCAGTGCCTTAAAAATCCCCTATGTACCACCTATCATACTTCCCTTCCCATCTCAAACCTCTGGCAACTACTGATCTTTTTACTATCTCCATAGTTTTACCTTTTCCAGAATGTCATATAGTTGGAATCACACAATATATAGCCTTTTTCAGATTGGCTTCTTTCATTAACAATATGCATTTAAAATTGGTTCTTCCGTGTCTTTTCTTAGCTTGATAGGCATTTCTTTTTAGTGCTGAATACCAATATTGTATTGTTTAGATGTAGCACAGTTTATTTATCCATTCACTTACTGAAGGATATCTTGGTTGCTTCCATGCTTTGGCAATTATGAATAAAGCTGTTATAAACATTTGAGTGTGGGTGTTTTTGTGGACATGTTTGCAACTCATTTAGGTTAATATTAATGAATGCAATTGCTGGATCATATGGTAAGACTATGTTTAGCTTTGTTAAAAATTGCCAGACTATTGTATTTTATTTTGTTTCCTCTTCTGTTATTGAGTATGTGGTTTTTGTTTTGTTTCTGTTTGGTTTCTTCATTAGTATGATTGATATTTCTGTACAAGTTGACTGTAGTTTGATGGTTGGTTGTTTTTAATTGTGCGAGCATTTGGTTTCCTTTGGTGGCTGCAGAGGTTGTTCTTGTTGATCTGTTATGCTCTAAAATCACTCTGCAGCAGTGGGTCCAAACAAACAGACACAAGAATCATCATACCCGAGCCAACTTTAGATAAAACCAGAGCATTTCTGGGTTTGACATACAAAGTCACACCCAAAGAAGTTACTACAGGTACTAAGACCCATAGGGTCCAAGTTTCATCAGAGGGTCAATCCTCTCACAGCAGCTCATAAACTGCAGAAGCTGCTGATCCTCACAGCTAATCAATCTGAGAGTCAATCCCACCTACTGACAAAGTAATCAAAACTAAAACTTCAACAAGTGAGGGCCATACGACACAAGGAACACCTCAGATACAAGCACAGGAGAATAGGGAGACTGAGGTAATTCAAATATAAAGGATACACACCATATAAGTTTACCCAGAAAAGACTGAGAAATCTGGGGGATCTATCTGTTATATTGAAGCAAACACAAAGAGTAAGCCAGAATGGGGAGACAAAGAAACATAACACAAATAAAAGAACAGAAGAAACTTCCTGAATCAGTGGAAATAGAGGAAATAGAGGTAACCAACCTATGGGAGACAGAGTTCAGAACACTGATTATTAGAATGTTCAAGGAAATTAATGAAAATATAAAGAAGGATAGAGAAATCATGAAAAGCAACCAGCTAGAACTTAAGAACACAATTACTGAATTAAATAACAAACTTGATGGAATCACTAGCAGACTGGATGAAGCAGAAAATCGAATCAGTGACTTAGAAGACAAAATAGCAGAGATCACCCATGCGGTACAACAAAAGAAAAAAGAATGAAAAACATGGAAAATAGTTTAAGAGAGCTGGGGACAACATCAGGCGCAATAACCTAAGGGTCATTGGAGTACCAGAAGGAGAAGAGAGGGAGCAAGGGATTGAGAATATATTTGAAGTAATAATGTCTGAAAACTTCCCTAACCTGGCAAGGACATTGAAATACAAGCCCAGGAAGTGCAGAGAGTTCCAAACAGGATGATTCCAAACAGGCCCACTCCAAGACACATTATAGTGAAAATGGCAAGGGTTAAGGACAAAGACAGAATCCTTAAAGCAGCAAGGAAAGGCAGCAAGTTACTTACAGGGTACCCCCATAAGATTATCAGCTGACTTTTCTACAGAAACTTTGCAGGCCAGAAGGGGAGTGGCAGGAGGTTTTCAAAGTGATGAAAAATAAAGGCCTACAACCAAGATTGCTGTATCAGCAAGGTTATCATTTAAAATCGAAGGCGAGATAAGGAGCTTTGCAGAAAAAAAAATAAGTTAAGGGAATTCATTACCACCAAGCCAGCTTTGCAGGAAATGCTAAAAGGGCTTCTTTAAGTAAGAAGAGAAAAACAACCTATGAAAGACTACGAACACAAATAAGAAAATGGCAATAAATACACACCTATCAATAATCACATTAAATGTAAATGGATTAAATGCTCCAATAAAAAAGACATAGGGTGGCTGAATGGATAAGAAAGCAAGACCCCAGTATATACTGTATACAAGAGACTCACCTCAGATCCAAAGACTCATACAGGCTGAAAGTAAAGGGATGGAGTAAAATATTTCATGCAAATGGTACTGAGAAAAAAAGCTGGAGTAGCGATACTTATATCAGATAAAATGGACTTTAAATTGAAGAATATAACAAAGGACAGAAGGACACTTCATAGTAATGAAGGGATCAGATCAACAAGAGGACATAACTCTAGTAAACATCTATGCACCTAACATAGGAGCCCCTAAATATATAAAACAGATATTGTCAGACATAAAGACAGAGATCAACAGTAACACTATCATAGTAGGGGACTTCAACACCCGCTGTCACTAATGGACAGATCCTCCAGACAGAAAATCAATGTTGAAACAGCGACCTTAAATGACACATTAGACCAGCTGGATTTAACAGACATTTTCAGAGCATTTCATCCCAAAGCTACAGGAGATACGTTCTTTTCAAGTGCTCATGGAACATTTTCTAAGATAGACCACATGTTAGGCCACAAAACAAGTCTCAATAAATTTAAGAAGATTGAGAAATCATTTCAACTGTATTCTCTGACCACAATGCTATGAAACTAGAAATCAATTATAAGAAGAAATCCGGGAAGCTGACAAATAAATGGAGGCTAAACAATATGCTATTAAATAGTGAGTGGGTCACAAATGAGATCAAGGAGGAAATCAAAAGATACCTCGAGACAAACGAAAATGAAAACACCACGACCCAAAATCTCTGGGATGCTGCGAAAGCAGTCCTAAGAGGAAGTTTATAGCAGTGCAGGCCTACCTAAAGAAGGAAGAAAAATCTCAAGTCAACAGGTTATCCTTACACCTAAGGGAACTGGAAAAAAGAACAGCAAAAAGAGGCCCAAGGGGAGTACAAGAAAGGAGATAATAAAGACCAGAGCAGAAATAAACAATATAGAGAACAGAGAAAAACAATTCAAAGATCAATGAAACCAGAGCTGGTTTCTTGAGAAGATAAACAAAATTGACAAACCTCTAGCCAGGCTCATCAAAAAAAAAAAGAGAGGACTCAAATTAGCAAAATCAGGAATGAAAGAGGAAATGACTACAGACATCACAGAAATACAAAAAATTCTAAGAAATTACTATGAGCAACTATATGCCAACAAATTTGACAATCTGGATGAAATGGATAATTTTCTAGAAGCATACAACCTTCAAGCTAACGCCAGAAGAAACAGAAAATGTAAATACCCTGATTACTACCAAGGAAATTGAATCAGTAATTGACAAGCTCCCAAAAAACAAAAGCCCTGGACCAGACGGCTTCACAAGTGAATTTTATCAAACATTCAAAAAGAACTATCACCTATTCTTCTCAAACTATTCCAAAAAATCCAGAAGGAGGAAGGCTCCCAAACTCTTTTTATGAAGCCTCTATCACCCCTGATTCCAAAACCAGATAAAGACATCACAAAAAGGAAAACTACAGGCCAATCTCCCTGATGAATATAGATGCAAAAATTCTCAATAAAATATTAGCAAACAGGAATTCAGCAATATATTAAGAAGATCATACATCATGATCAAGTGGGATTCATCCTAGTGCGTGAGGCTGGTTCAACATCCGTAAATCAATTAATGTGATACACCACATCAACAAAATGAAGGATAAAGATCACATGGTCATTTCAATAGATGCAGAAAAAGCATTTGACAAAATCCAACAGCCATTTATGTTAAAAACCCTTAGCAAAGTGGGAATACAGGGATCATATCTCAACATAATAAAAGCCATATATGATAAACCTACAGCTAACATCATACTCAATGGGGAAAAAGCTAAAACCATTCCCCTTAAGATCAGGAACAAGACAAGGCTGTCCACTTTCTCCTCTTTTATTCAACATAGTGCTGGAAGTTCTAGCCACAGCAATCAGACAACAAAAAGAAATAAAAGGCATCCAAATTGGCAAGGAAGAAGTAAAATTGTCACTATATGCAGATGACATGATACTGTATATAGAGAACCCCAAAGACTCCATCAAAAAACTATTGGAACTGATAGACGAATTCGGTAAAGTAGCAGGATATAAAATCAATGTTCAGAAATCAGTGGCGTTTGCATATACCAATAATAAACTAATGGAAAGCGAAATTAAGAAAACTGTCCCATTTACAATTGCGTCAAGAACTATAAAATACCTAGGAATAAATTTAACCAAAGAAGTGAAAGATCTGTACTCAGAAAATTATAAGACATTGAAGAAAGAAATCATAGAAGATACAAATAAATGGAAACACCTACCATGCTCATGGATAGGAAGAATTAATATAGTTAAAATGTCCATACTGCCTAAAGCAATATATAGATTCAATGCAATTCCTATCAAACTACCAAGGGCATTTTTCACAGAAATAGAAAATATAATCCTAAAGTTTATATGGAATCATAAAAGACCCAGAATAGCCTCGGCAATTCTGAGGAATAAAAACAAAGTTGGGGGATCACGCTACCAGACATCAAAACCTACTACAAGGCCACAGTAATCAAGACAGTTTGGTATTGGCATAAAAACAGGCACATCGATCAGTGGAACAGAACAGAGAGCCCAGAAATAAATCCAAGCATTTACGGACAGTTAATCTATGACAAGGAAGCAAGAATTTACACTGGAGTAAAGATAGTCTATTCAATAAATGGTGCTGGGAAAATTGGACTGACACATGCAAAAAAAATGAAACTGGATCATCTCCTTCGCCTTATACAAGAACAAATTCAAAATGGATTAAAGACTTAAATGTAAGACCTGAAACCATAAAAATCCTAAATGAAAATATAGGGAGTACATTTGCAGACATTACCGGAGCAATATTTTTACTGATACATCCCCTACGGGCAAGGGAAGTAAAAGAAAAAAATGAACATATGGGATTATATCAGACTTAAAAGTTTTTTCACAACAAAGAAACCATTAATAAAACAAAAAGGAAGCCTACTGAATGGGAGAATATATTTTGCCAACGATATATCTGATAAGGGGTTAATATCCAAAATTTATAAAACACTCATGAAACTCAACACCAAAAAAAACAAACAACCCAATTAAAAAATGGGCAGAAGATATGAAGAGACATTTCTCTAAAGAGGACATACAGATGGCCAACAGGCATATGAAAAAAGTTCAACCTCACTGGTCATTAGGAAATGCAAATAAAACACCATGAGATACCACCTCACTCCAGTCAGAATGGCTATCATCAACAAATCAACAAACAACAAGTGCTGGCGGGGCTGTGGGGAAAAGGGGACCCTGCTGCACTGTTGTTGGGACTACAGATTGGTGCAGCCACTATGGAAGTCAGTATGGAGGTATCTCAAAGAACTGGAAATAGAGCTACCGTTTGACCCAGCAATTCCACTCCTAGGTATTTATCCTGAAAAAACCAAGACACTTATTCAAAAAAGTTATGCACCCCGATGTTCATAGCAGCACAATTTACAATAGCTAAGACTTGGAAACAACCAAAATGCCCGTCAGTAGATGACTGGATTAAGAAACTGTGGTATATTTATACAATGGAGTATTACTCCGCTATAAAGAAGAATGAAATCGTGCCATTTGCAATGATATGGATGGACCTAGAGACTATAATGTTGAGTGAAGTAAGTCAGTCAGAGAAGGACAAATACCATATGATCTCACTTATATGTGGAATATGAAAAACTGTATGAATGAGCAAAGTAAACAGAAACTGTCTCATAGATATAGAGGAAAAATCAGGGTTGCTAATTTGGAGAGGAATGGGAATGAGGGAGAAGGGAAGGGATTAGACAGCAAAAATAGGCAACTACAATATTGCTACTGGGATAGGAAAAACAGTTTGGGGAATATAATTAATAATGTTGTAAATATTCTGTGGAATGTCAGATGATCATAGGTCTTGTTAGGGAGACCATTTCATGGATGGAGTAGAGGTTTGATCACTGCACTGTATTACTAAAGTGGAGGTGGTATACCTACTGTAATTGAATATATATAGATAGTCACGGGATGTGGATTATACTGTGGAAGAGAGTCAGAGGAAGAGTAATAGATATGTATGATATGGCGGGGTGTGGGGGGGTGTATTGGGGGGGGTTTGTCACTTTGGGGGGTAAAATGTATAACTATTGCACTGTGTTGTACACCTGAAACTATTGGGGGTGGGGGGGTTGTCACTTTGAGGGGTAAAATGTATAACTATTGCACTGTGTTGTACACCTGAAACTAATTAAAAATAAAATAAAATTAAAAAAAAAAAAAAAAAAAAAAAAAAAAATTGCCAGACTATCTTCCAAGGTAAGGTAGGTATTTCATTTTGCATTCCTACCAGCAAAGAATGAGAGTTCCTGTTGCTCCACATCCTTGCCAGCATTTGGTATTCTCAGTGTTTTACGTTTTTGCCATTCTAGAAGGTAAATAGGAGTAATTTCATTGTTGTTTTTTTTGAATCCTCTAATTACATATGATGTTGAGCATCTTTTCACATGCTTATTTTTCATCTGTATATCTTCTTTAGTGAGGTGCCTGTTAAGATCTTTGGCCCATTTTTAATCAAGTTGTTCATTTTCTTATTGTTGAGTTTTAGGAGTTCTTTGTATACTTTGGTACTTTATCAGTTGTCTTTTGCAAATATTTTCTCCTATCTGTGACTTGTCTTTTTATTCTCTTACCAATATCTTTTGCACATCAGAAATTTTAATTTTAAAAAATTCATTGTCAAACCAAGACCACAAGACCATACAGACTTTCTCCTGATTTCTTCTAGGAGATTTTTAGTTTTGCATTTTACATTTACATCTATGGTTCATTTTAAATTTGATGTAAGTTCTTTCTCAAGATTCACTTTTGTGTGTGTGTATATCCAGTTCTTCCAACACTGTTGTAAAGATTGTCCTTTCTCCATTGAAATGTCTTTGTTTCTTTGTCAAAGATTAGTTGACTATACTTATGTAAGTCTATTTCTAGGCTCTGCATTCTGTTCCACTGATTCATTTGTTCTTTCAACAGTACCACACTATCTTGATTACAGTAGTCTATTGTATGTATGTCTTTAAGTTGAGTATTGCCAGTCTTCCAACTTTGTTATTTTTCTTCAGTATTGTCTTGGCTATTCTTTTTTTTAAAAGATTTTACTGGGGAATTGGGGGAGGGGAACAGTGTTGGGGAATTGGGGAAGGGGACCAGCCAAGTTGTTGTTCTTCAATCTTCATTGTGGAGGGCACCAGTCGCCATCTGGTTCCCGTTGGCAGCTTGTAGCTTCTAAGCTCAAGGTGCTATGTTCAATCTTAGTTGCGGGTGGGTATAGCCACCATCCTATGTGGGTGTCAAATCAGCAGCCTTGTTGTTAAGAGCACATGCTCTATCTACTGAGCCATCCGGGTGGCAGCTCAGCTCAAGGTGCCGAGTTCAGTCTTAGTTTCAAGTCAAAATAGCCACCATCCCTTGCGGGAGTCAAACCCGCAGCCTTGTTGTTAAGAGTGCACACTCTATCCACTGAACCATCTGGGCGGCAGCTCAGCTCAAGGTGCCAAGTTCAGTCTTAGTTGTGGGTGGGTGTAGCCCACCAGCAAATAAGCAATCTTGTTGTTACACCAGCTGAGCCATCCTGCCACGGGTTGGCAGCTCAGTGACAGCTCAGGTTGGAGCACGGTGTCACTGGCCCATGTGGGAATCAAACTGGTGGCCCTGTTGCTCAAAGTTCGCACTCTTAATCCAACTAATAACCAACTGAGCCACTTGGCCGGTGCCTGTCTTGGCTATTCTAGATCTTTTTTCTTTCCATATAAACTTCAAAATCAGTTTGTTGATATCCACAGAATAACTTGCTGGGATTTTGATTGGAATAGTTTTGAATCTGTAGATCAACTTAGGAAAAATTTACATCTTAATACTGTTGAGTCTTTCTATCCCTGACATAGAATATCTATCTATTAATTTAATTAATTAATTAATTAATTTTTTTTTTTTTGAGGGCAGTGTCACTGGCCCTCATATGTCGGACCGAACCGGGGCCGCTGACTTCCCAAGCCAGTGCTTAACCACCGCGCCACTCAGCCGGCCCTTCTATCTATTAATTTAAATCTTTGATTTCTTTTAGCAGAGTTTTGTAGTTTTCCTAGCATAGATCTTGTAGATACTTTGTTACATTTATATCTAAGTATTTCATTTATTTTAGTGCTAATGTAAATGGTGTTGTGTTTTGAATTTCAAATTCCATTTGTTCATTGCTAATATACAGGAAAGCAATTGACTTCGGTATTTTACTGTGTATCCTTACAGCCTTGCTACAGTGATTTTATAGTTTTAGTGTTTTTGTTGATTCTTTGGTATGTTCAACATAGAAAACTATGTCATCTGTGAACAAGAACAATTTTTTTCCCTTTCCAATCTGTACATCTTTTATTTTATTTTCTTAACCATACTGTATTAGCTAGGACTTCCAGTACCATGTTGAATAGAAGTAGTGATGAGGGACTTCCTTGATCTTAAGGGGAAAGTATCTACTTTCTTACTATTAGGTATGATGTTAGCTCTCGGGATTTTGTTCATTTGTTTGTTGTTTTATCTGCTAAAGATAGTATCTCTTTATTCCACATTTTGAAAGAAAAGAATATTAGCTCTCCTGTGCTTCTTTTACTGCACTCTTTCTTTTCACCACCCTACAGTTATCTCTGTACTCTATATTGCTGAGTAATAATATTCTATTCAATAAACGTAATTAAGCCTTGCATACTTTGTCTACAGTTTGATTCTCAAAGATGAAAATCAATAAATTGTATTTTTATTATAATGATTACATAAATATTTTTCACTGAATGGTGTGAATGAAAAAGGGATTATGTAATAAATCTGACAAGGTCAACAAAGTAAAGTAACCACACATGGTGATTTTGTCGTAAATTCCTAACTGGGCAGGTCATGGTGGGTAGTTACACCCCAGACCTATAACTTCCTTAGTAAAAAAAGGTTTATGTTTAGGCCAGCCAAATGGCTCAGTTGGTTAAGAGGTGGCTTGGGAGCGCAAGCTCTGAACAGCAGGGCCGCTGGTTCGGTTTCCATATGGGCCAGTGATGCTGCGCCCTCTATAGCTAAGATGCTGAACAACAGCTCGACCTGGAACTGGGCTGCCATGAGTGCAGGCGACCATGTAGGCTGCATTGGGCTACGGTGAGCTACTGTGAGTCGCTGGCAGCCAGCATGAGTGTAAGCAGCCGGGAGAACCACCGTCAGCTGCCAAGAGCGGCCGTCCAATGGCTGGGGACGGACTATCTCAGCCAGGAAGAGCGCAATGATCACAATACCAACATGAGCCAGTGAAGCGACATCCTCCACAACTAGACTGAAGAACCAAAGGACAGCAACTTGTCTGTTCTCCTTCCCTGATTCCCCAACGCTGTTCCCCTCCCCCAACTCTCCAAAGAATCTTTAAAAAAAAAAAAAGGTTTATCTTTGCCTTAGCCAGCCCTGTCCATTGTTCTTGTACATCTAGGGTAACAGCTTTGAAATGCCTTAATATACCACCCAACGGCTTTCATGTAATCTTCCTTGTTCCCTCATTTAACTCTAAATACATAAAAAGAACTGCAAAAATAGACATTCTCCAGAGCATTTTCTCAATCCATTGAGAACTGGCTTCTGGGCATGCCCTCAGCTTGGCTTAAATAAACTCATAAAATTTTCTATAGGCTTGGACATTCTCACATGAACAACAGGAAAATAGTATACCACAGTTCGATTTCCTTTCTTGTATGAGTTTTTCATGGAGTTTTATATTGACTTTTATTTTCCTTGCATTGCCTACACTGTATCATAATTTTTTCCCTCAGATCCTTAAAAATGGTCACATATCATTGGATTTATCTTTTTTCCTTTGTAATTTCCCTCCTGGAGGCTTCTAATTTTGTGATTGTTTATATTCTCTTTTGGTCTTAATTTGCATCTTTTTTTCTTGCTTTGTAAGAGGGAAGATTATAGATTACTGATTTTAAGTATTTTCTAATTTATGCAGTCACTGATATCAGTTTCTCTCTAAGCACTGCTTTTGCTGTGTCCCACAAGTTTTTATGTGTTTTTATTTTCACTGAGCTTATAATAGTTTTAAAATTTCTCTTGCGATTTCTTTTTTGACCCATGTGTTATTTAGGAGTATTTTGTTAAAGTATCCGTGTCCATGAGTTTTTGTTTCTTTATTTTTTTGTCTTGTTCCTTTCTTGCTTTCAGTTTTATATCCCACATATGAGTGAAGTCATATGGTTCTTAACTTTTTCTGTCTGACTTATCTCGCTTAGCATAATGATCTCAAGATCCATCTATGTTATCTCAAATGGTAGTATTTCATCTTTTCTTATGGCAGAGTAATATTCCATTATGTATATATGCTACATCTTCTTTATCGAAGGACACTTTGGTTGTTAGCATGTCTTGATCACCATAAATAATGCTGCAATGAACATCAGAGTACATACATCTTTAGAAATAAATATTTTCAGATTTTGGGGTGGATATCCAGGAAAGTGATTGCTGGATCATATGGTAATTCTATTCTGAATTTTCTGAGGAACCGCTGCACTGCCTTCTATAGCTGCTACAGCAATCTACATTCCCCCAACAGTGTATGAGCGTTCCTTTTTCTCCACAGCCTCTTCAACACTTATTATTTGTCTTGTTGATGACAGCCATTCTGACAGATGTGAGGTGATACCTCATTGTGGTTTCAATTTGCATTTCCCTAATAGCTTCCATCAAGTGAAATTGATCATTTTTTTCATATATCTGTTTGCCGTTTGTATGTCTTCTTGGGAGAAGTGTCTGTTCATGTCCTCTGCCCACTTTTTAACAGCACTGTTTGTCCTTTTGTTGTCGAGTGTATGAGTTCCTTAAATATTTTGGATATTAGCCCTTTATCAGAGGCATTGTTTGCAAATATCTTCTCCCATTTGGTTGGTAGCCTCTTTGTTGTGTTGATGGTGTCTTTTGCTTTGCAGAAGCTTTTTAGTTTGATATAGTCCCATTTATTTATGTTAGCTTTTACTTCCCTGCCTTTGAGGTCAAATTCATAAAATCCTCTTTGACCCAAAGTCCATAAGTTTAGTACCTATGCCTTTTTCTATACAGTTTATTGTTTCAGGTCTTATGTTTAGGTCTTTAATCCATTTTCAGTTAATTTTGGTGTATGGTGACAGACAGCAGTCTAGTTTCATTCTTTTGCACATGGCTTTCCTATTTTCCCAGCACCATTTATTGAAGAGGCTGTCTTTTCTCCATCATATGTTTTTGGCTCCTTTATCAAAAATTATCTATCCATATGTATATGGGTTTATTTTTGGGTTTTCAGTTCTATTTCATTGGTCTGTGTGTAGTTTTTCTGCCAATACGATGCTGTTTTGATTATTGTTGCTCTGTAGCACAAGCTGAACTCAGGGAGTGTGCTACCTCCAGCCTTATTCTTTTTTCTTCAGATTCTTTTGGCTATTCAGAGTCTTTTTGTATGGTTCCATACAAATCTGATGATTTTGTGTTCTATTTCTTTAAAAAATGCCTTTGGGATTTTGATGGAGAGTGCATTAAATCTGTATATCGCTTTGGGTAATATGGCCATGTTAACTATGTTGATTCTTCCAATCCTTGAAAACAGAATGTCTTTGTGTCTTCTTCAGTTTTCTTAAAAAATGTCTTATAGTTTTCAGTGTATAGGTCCTTCACATCCTTTGTTAAGTTTATTTCTAGGTATTGTATTCTTTCTGTTGCAATTGCAAAGGAATTTTTTTTTCCTTTTTCTGAGGTTTCATTGTTAGTATATAGGAATGCAGTGGATTTTTGTATGTTGATTTTATAGCCGGCAACTTTACTGTATTTGTTTATTGTTTGCAATAGCTTTTTGTTGGTGTCTTTAGGGTTGTCGAGATAAATAATCGTATCATCTGCAAAAAGTGACAATTTCATTTCTTCATTCCCAATTCAAATGCCTTTTATTTCTTTCCCATGCCTGATTCCTCTGACTAGGACTTCCAATACTATGTTGAATGATAGTGGTTATAGAGGACAACCCTGTCTTCCTGAATGTAGAGCAAAAGGCTTCAGTTTTTCACCATTAATTATGATATTACTGAGGGTTTATGACATATGGTTAAGGTATTTTCCTTCTATACCTATTTTATTAATTGTTTTAATCTTAAGTGTTGTGTTTTGTCAAGTGCTATTTCTGAGTCAATTGATATAATTATATGATTTTTATCTTTTATTTTGTTTATATGGTGTATCACATTGATTGATTTGCATATGCTCAACCATTATTGTGCCCCTGGGATAAACCCCACTTGATTGTGATGTATAATTTTTTAATACATTGTTGTATTCAATTTCCTAGAATTTTGTTTAGGATTTTTGCATCTGTATTCATCAAAGAGATCGGTCTGTAATTTTCTTTTTTTATATTATCTTTACCAGGTTTTTGTATCAGGGTAATGTTGGCCTCAAAAAATACATTAGGAAATATTGCCTCTTCTTCAAATTTTTGGAAGAGTTTGAGGAAGACACATGTTAGATACTCTTTGAATGTTTGGTAGAATTCACTAGTGGTGCCATATATTCCTGGACTTTTGCACTTCGGAAGACTTTGGATGACTATTTCAATTTCCTTACTGTTGATCAGTCTGTTTAGATTTTCTAGTTCTTTTTGATTCTGTCTAGGAAGGCTATGTTTCTAAGAACTTGTCCATTTCTTCTAGGTTGTTGAATTTGGTAGCATACAGTCCTTCATAGTGTTGTTGTATGATCCTTTGTATTTCTGTGGTACCTGTGCTAACTTCCCCTCTTTCATTCCTGATATTATTTGTGTCTTTTCTCTATTTTTATCTTAGTGCATCTAACCAAGGCTTTGTTAATTTTATTAATCTTTTCAAAGAACCAGCTATTTGTTGCATTAATTTTTTCTGTTGTCTTTTTGTTCTATATTTTTATTATTTGCTCTGATTTTTATTATTTCCTTCCTTCTGCTGACTTTGGGTTTCTTTGTCCTTTTTCTAGTTCTTGAAGGTGTAATATTAGGTTATTTATCTTAGATTTTCTTGTTTGTTGAGATAGCCCTGTAATGATATAAATTTCCCTCTTCATACAGCTTTCAATGCATCCCAATAATTTTGATAGGACTTATTTTCATTCTCATTTGTCTCTATCTATCTTTTGATCTCTCCTCTTATTTTTTTTTTGACCCAGTCATTCCTTAAAAGCATGTTGTTTAATCTCCATGTATTTGTTGTTTTTCCTTCTCTCTTTTTCCAGTTGATATCCAATTTCAAAGCCTTGTGATCAGAGAATATGCTTGGTATGATTTTGTAAATCTTGTTAAATTTGCTGAGGCTAGTTTTATGTCCCAACATATGGTCTATCTTTTAGAATATTCCATGTATCATAGAAAAGAATGTATAGTCTGGTGTTCTAGGATGAAGTGCTGTATAAAGGTCAATTATGTCCATTTGCTCTAATGTGTCAATTAAGGCTGATATTTCTTTTCCTTACTGATTTTCTGTTTGGATGATATATCCATTGCTATCAATGATATATTTACATCCCCTACTATAATTGTGTTTTGGTCAATTTCTCCCTTTAGTTCTGTTAGTATAATTGCTTAGTATATTTTGGTGCTCCCAGGTTGGGAGCATATATATTGATAAGTGTTATATCTTCTTGTTGTATTGTCCCCTTTATCATTATGAAATGTCCATCTTTGTCTCCTGTTACCTTTTTTATCCTGAAGTCTGTTTCATCTGCTATAAGTATGGTTACACCCACTTTTCTCTGGATACCATTTCCTTAGAGTATCGATTTCCACCCTTTCACTTTGAGTCTATATTTGTCCATGTAGCTGAGATGCGTCTCTTGGAGGCAGCATATGGTTGGGTATTGTATTTTGATCCAATCTGCTACTCTGTGTTTTGTATTATTTTGTTTTTGAGGGCAGTGTCAGTGGCCCTCATATGTGGGACCCGAACTGGGGCTGCTGGCTTCCCAAGCCAGCGCTTAACCACCGCACCACTGAGCCGGCCCAGCTCTGTGTCTTTTTATTGGTGGTTTCGGTCCATTTACATGTAGGGTGATTATTGATGTATGAGGATTTCCTATATCCATTTTATCCTTTGTTTTCTGGTATCTTGGTGTCCCCATTGTTTCTTTGCTTTTTTGTTGCTGTATGTTATTTTAGTGTAATGGTATTCTATGATTTTTCCCTCTGTTTTTTGTCTTTTTTGTTTGTTTGTTTTTGCTTTGGTTTTTTTGTATGTTATATATATATATATATATATATGTTTTGGTTTTTTGTTTGTTTATTTTCTTGTTTTTAGTGTTAACCATTCAGTTTATGTAAAAGAAATTTCATATATGCAGTAATCCTTTTTCTTCATCATGCGTATCTCCATTCCTCTTTGCAGGTTCACACCTTTACTCTCTCTTCTTTTATTTTTTTGTTGTAACAGGTTATCCCTACTTATACTGTGAATTGCTTTCTGTGTTGCAGTAGCAAGTTGTTTTTTCTTCTTTTTTTTTTTTAATGTTTCTATCTTCTTTACCTTTTATGTTATGTTTATGTGTATAGTGCCCTATTTTGTGTAGGGGTTGCCACTTACTGCTTTGTCTGTCTGTTCATAATATTGCTCATGGTTTTGTATTCTTTTGATGTTTTGTTTGAGGTCGAATAGCTTTCAGTATTTTCTGTAATGCAGGTCATGTGTTAGAAAATTGCCTCAGCTTCTGTATGTCTGGAAAGGTCTTTATGCCTCCTTCATATCGAAAGGATATCTTTGCTGGATATATTATTCTTGGCTCATAATTTCTCTCTTTCAATAGTTTTAATATTTTATTCTACTCCCTCCTGGCTTATAGAGTTTCTGCTGAAAAATCTGATGATAGTCTAATGGTCTTTCCCTTATAGATTACTGCTATTTTCTTTCACAGCTTTTTAAATTATTATTATTGTAGAACAGTGTGTTTTTCTGGGACCCATCAGCTCCAAGTCAAGTAGTTGTTTCAATCTAGTTGTGAATGGTGCAACTCAGTGGCCCATGTGGGGATCAAACCGCAACCTTGGTGTTATGAGCATTGCGTTCAAACCAACTGAGCTAACCGGCCTCTCAGGTTACTGCTATTTTTTTCTCTGGCTGCCTTAAGAATTCTTTCTTTTTCATTAATTTTTGACAGCTTCAATACAATGTGCCTTGGAGGAGGCCTGTTGGTAATTAGGCATTTTGTTTGCGTCTTGGATTTTTTTTTTTTTTTTTTTAGTTTCAGGTGTACAACACACTGCAATAGTTATACTCTCTACCCCCCAAAGTGACAACCCCTCTCCCCCAGTTCGCCACCCCACTCCCCCCCATATCATACATATCTATCACAGCTCCCCTGACTCCCCTCCACAGTATACTCCACATCCCGTGACCATCCAAATATTCAGTTACAGTTGGCATACAATACTATACAACGTCAGCTTCAGGTGTACACTGCAGTGATCAAGCCTCTACTCCATCCATGAAGTGGTCTCCCTAACAAGACATGTGACTATCTGACACGCCACAAAATTTTTACAACATTATTATATTCCCCGAACTGTGTTTCATATCCCTGTGGCAATATTGTAGTTGTCTATTTATGCTGTCTAATCCCTTCCCCTGCCCCCCATCCCCACCCCCTCCCAACTAGCCACCCTCATTTTTTCCTCTACATCTATGAGTCTGTTTACTTTGATTGTTCACTCAGCTCTTCAGACTCCACACACAAGTGAGATCACATTGTACCTGTCCTTCTCCGACTGACTTACTTCACACAACATAATAGTCTCTTCACAACATTATCAATTACATCCCCAGAACTGCCCCCATCTCCCTGAGGCAACATTGTAGTCCCACCTACACTGTCCAAAACCTTGCCCCTCTCCCTCTTCCCCACTCCCTCCCAGCCAACAACCATCAGTTTTTCCTTTATATCAACTCTTTCTCTGTTGATTTTCTGTCTAAAGGGTCTGTCCATTGGTGACAATGGTGTTGAAGTCCCCTACTATGATAGTGTTACTGTTGATCTCTGTCTTTATGTCTGTTAAAATCTGTTATATGTAATTAGGAGTTCCTATGTTGGGTGCATAGATGTTTATTAGGGTTATAGTGTCCTTCTTTGTCTTTTATTGTAGTCATTTTAAAGTCTATTTTGTCCAAAATAAGTAATGGTACTCCAGCTTTTTTTTTTTCTCATTTCCATTTGCATGAAATATCTTATTCCATCTGTAAACAGCATATACATGTGTCCTATTTTCTTATCCACTCAGCCACTCTCTGTCTTTTGATTGCAGCATTTAGCCCATTCACATTTAAAATGATTATTGATAGGTGCATATGTATTGCCATTTTGTTATTTGTATTCCTGGTCTCCCTGGGTTAGCTTGTTTACCCCTTTCTTTTGTTTAAAAAAGTCCTTTTAACATTTCTTGCAATTCTGGCTTGGTGGTAATGAATTCCTTAAGCTTATTCTTTTCTGAGAAGCTCTTTATTTCACTCCTTCAATTTTAAGTGATAGCCATGCTGGGTAGAGCAATCTTGGTTGTAGGCCTTTAATTTGTGTCACTTTGAGTATCTCCTGCCACTCCCTTCTGGCCTGCAGAGTTTCTGTAGACAAGTCAGCTGTTAGTCTAACAGGAGTTCCTTTGTATGTAACCTGCTGTCTTTCTCTTGCAGCCTCTAGGATTCTGTCTCTGACTTTAACCTTTGCCGTTTTAACTATGATGTGTCTTGGTGTGGACCTGTTTGGGTTCAGCTTGTTTGGAACCCTCTGCACTTCCTGGGCATGTATGTTGATTTCCTTCACCAGGGTAGGGAATTTTCAGTCATTATTTTTTCAAATACATTCTCGATCCCTTGAGAATCTCTTCTCCTTCTGGTATTCGTATGAGTCGAGAGTTGTTGTGCTTCACCTTGTCCCATAGGGCTCTTAAACTATTTTCATTGTTTTTTATTCTTTGAGCTTTTTGTTGTGCCAACTGGGTGATTTCTGCTATTTTATCTTCCAAGTTGCTGATCTGCTCCTCTGCTTCATCTACTCTACTGGTGATTCCTTCGAGTGTGTTCTTCATTTCAGTTATTATAGTCTTTGGTTCTAACTGGTTATTTTTTATGATTTCTCTATCCTTCCTTATGTCCTCACTAGGTTTGTTAAACATGCTTATCATAGTGTTCTAAACTCTGTCTCTGAAAGGTTGGCTCCCTCTGTTTCATTTAGTTCCATTTCTAGAGGTTTCTTCTGATCTTTTACTTGTGACATGTTTCTTTGTTTCCCCATTCTGGCTGTCGCTCTGGGATTGCTTTGATGTATTAGATAGATCACCAGGAGAGCCCTGGCTGGATCATGCAGGCACACAGCTCACGGCCCAACACTCCCAGGAAAACTCCCAGTCTCAGCCTGTCCCGATCAGCCACTCACATATCAGGCCGAGCAGCCCGACAACCCATCACCAGCCTGGCAACTCTGCAAGCACAGTGTGGAGAACGGGTATCCAAGGCGGCTTGCGCACTCTGATGTCTTAGTGAGCAGCCTTTTGGAACTGGAGCATGCCCACCAGGTGTTTCCCTGGCAATGCAGCACAAGCCGTGTGGAGGGAGGGGATCCGAGGCGGCTCGCAGACTCCCGGGTCTCAGTAAGCAGCCTGTTGGAGCCAGAGGGCACCCACCCAGCATTTCCCTGGCAATGCAGTACAAGCCGGGCAGAGGGTGGGGATCCAAGGCCGCATGCATGCGCACACACACACACACGCATTTCTGCGCCAATTCCACTAGACCAATGAGGTTCCGGACCTGATCCTCTGTGGGAGGGCCCAACCCCGACAAAACGGCGCCCTCCTTACACCACTCACGTGTAGGCTCCACACCAGGAGAACAATATTCCCAAAACCTCCAGCCTTTGCACCAAAGGTGCTTAGTTCAGTCCGTCCCCGGGGGCTACCGGACCCGGCTCACAGCCACTCCCTCCACCAGGAACCAGGTAAGTGCTTACCGGTGAGCAAGCCCATGTGCCAGCCCCACTGATTCTCTAGCTGCTCTTAGCCTCACCAAGGTGAGCAAAGAGAGTCCTCACTAATTTACTGCCAGCTATCTTGGAACTTCTCTTCCCGGCAAAGGAACTCTGGGCTGGTGAGCTTGGTGTGCAGCCAGAGCGTCTCTCCCCCAACCAGAGAAGCCTCCCCACAGCTGGGGCCTCCCTCACGGGGTTTGCCCTCTCTCATCTCTGCCCGTCCTACCAGACCCGACGCGGCCTCCTCTTTAAGTTCTTCATTTAGTGGTTCTGTTCATCTAGTGTTCCAGGGACCTCCAGGGTTGAATGCTGTATAATTTGCTTGTAATTTTGGTGTGATCCTGGGAGGTAGTTAGCACAACGTCTGTCCATTCCACCATTTTACCAGAAGTCCCGTTTAGTTTTATAAGATGTCACCAAACCACCTTCCAAAGTATCTGTCTTTCAAATCCTTAGCACAACTCACCAAGTAAAAGAGAGGACCCAAATTAATAAAATCAGAAATGAAAGAGGAGAAGTGAAAACAGATACCACAGAAATACAGAAAATTTTAGGAAACTACTATGAGCAACTATATGCTAACAAATTAGACAATCTGGAAGAAATGGATTAATTTCTAGAAGCATACAATCTACCAAGTCTGAACCAAAAAGAAACAGAAACTCTGAACAGACTGATTATTGCCAGACATTGAATCAGTAATCAACAATCTTCCAACAAACAAAAGCCCTGTACCAGATGGCTACACAGGTGAATTTTACAAAACATTCAAAAAAGAAATAGTACCTATTCTCCTCAAACTATTCGAAAAAATACAGAAGGAGGAAAGGCTCCCAAACTCTTTCTATGAAGCCACTATCACCCTGATTCCTAAGTCAGACAAAGATATTACAAAAAAAAGGAAACTACAGGCCGATATCCCTAATGAACATAGATGCCAAAATTCTCAACAAAATACTAGCAAACCAAATTCAGCATCTCATTTAAAAGATCATACACCATGATCAAGTAGGATTCATTCCTGGTATGCAAGGCTGGTTCAATATCCGCAAATCAATTAACGTAATACATCACATTAACAAAATGAAAAACAAAAATCATATGATCGTATCAATAGATCCAGAAAAGGAATTTGACAAAATCCAGCAGCCATTTATGATAAAAACTCTTAGCAAAGTGGGAATAGTGGGATCATATCTCAACATAATAAAGGCCATATATGATAAGCCCACAGCAAACATCGTACTCAATGGGAAAGGCTAAAAGCTTTCTTCTTAAGATCAGGAACAAGACAAGGCTGCCCACTTTCACCACTTCTATTTAACATCACATTAAGTTGTGGAAGTTCTAGCCACAGCAATCAGACAAGAAAATGAAATTAAAGGCATCCAAATTGGAAAAGAGGAAGTCAAATTGTCATTATATGCAGATGACATGATACTATATAGAGAGAATCCCAAAGACCACCAAAAAAACTGCTAGAACTGATAAAAGAATTTGGTAAGGTAGCAGGATAAAAAATTAACATTCAGAAACCAGTTGCATTTCTATACACCAATAATAAACTATCAGAAGAAGAAATCAGGAAATCAATCCCTTTTACAATTGCTTCAAAAACAATAAAACATCTAGGAATCAATTTAACTAAAGAAGTAAAAGACCTGTACTCAGAAAATTATGAGACACTGAAGAGAGAAATCAAAGAAGATACAAATAAATGGAAATACATACCATGCTCATTGGTAGGAAGAATTACTATAGTTAAAATGTCAATACTACCTAAGGCAATATATAGATTCAATGCAATTCCAATCAAACTACCAAGGACATTTTTCTCAGAAATAGAACATAGAATCCTAAAATTTATATGGAACAACAGAAGATCCCAAATAGCCATGACAATCCTGAGAAATAAGAACAAAGTGGGAGGCATCACACTACCTGACATCAAAACATACTACAAGGCTATAGTAATCAAACAGTATGGAACTGGCATAAAAACAGACACATAAAACAATGAAACAGAATAGAGAACTCAGGAATAAACCCATCCATATACGGTCATTTAATCTATGACAATGGAAGCAAGAATTTACATTGGTGTAAAGATTGTCTATTTAATAAATGGTGCTGGGAAAATTAGACTGACACATGCAAAAAAGTGAAAACGGACCACCTACTTATACCATATACGAGAACAAACTCAAAATGGATTAAACACTTAAATGTAAGACCTGAAACCATAAAACTGCTGGAAGAAAACATAGGGATTAAGTTTGCAGACATTACCCTGAGTAATATTTTTACTGATATATACCCTCGGGCAAGGGAAATAAAAGAAAAAATGAACATATGGGATTACATCAAACTTAAGAGTCTTTTCACAGCAAAGTAAATCAACAATAAAACAAAAAGCAAGCCTACTGACTGGGAGAAGATATTTGCCAACGATATATCTGATAAGGGGTTGATATCCAAAATTTATAAAACACTCATGAAACTCAGCACACACACAAAAAAAACCCAATTAAAAAATGGGCAGAGGATATGAAGAGGCATTTCTCTAAGGAGGACATACAGATGGCCAACAGGCATATGAAAAAATGTTCAACCTCACTGATCATCAGAGAAATGCAAATAAAATCCACAATGAGATACCACCTCACTCCAGTCAGAATGGCTATCATCAACAAATCAACAAACCACAAGTGCTGGCGAGTGTGTGGAGAAAAGGGAACCCTGGTGCACTGTTGGTGGGACTGCAGATTGCTGCAGCCATTATGGAAATCAGTATGGAGGTATCTCAAAAAACTGGAAATGGAACTGCCGTATGACCCAGCAATTCTACTCTTGGGTATCTACCCAGAGGAGTCCAAGACGCTAATTCAAAAAAAATATGTGCACCCCTACGTTTATTGCAGCGTTATTTACAATAGTCAACCAAGAGTTGGAAACAACCGAAATGCCCATCGGTAGATGACTGGATTAAGAAACTGTGGTACATTTATACAATGGAGTATTACTCTAGTATAATTAAGAATGAAATCGTACCATTTGCAACAATATGGATGAACCTAGAGACTATTATGTTAAGTGAAATAAGTCAGTTGGAGAAAGACAAATACCATATTATCTCACTTATATGTGGAATCTGAAAAACTGAATGAATGAGCAAATTAAACAGAAACAGTCTCATAGATATAGAAGAAAAACAGGGTTGCTAGTTGGGAGGGGGTTGGTGATGAGGGAGAAGGGGAAAGGATTAGACTGCATAAATAGGCAACTACAATATTGCCACAGGGTTATGAAAAACAGTTCGGGGGATATAATAATGTTGTAAATATTTTGTGGGATGTCAGATGATCGCATGTCTTGTTAGGGAGACCACTTCATGGATGGAGTAGAGGCTTGATCACTGCACTATATACCTGAAACTGATGTTGTATAAAAGTGTATGCCAACTGTAATTGAATATATAGATAGTCACAGGATGTGGATTATACGGTGGAAGTGAATCAAAGGAATTTTAATAGATATGTATGATATTGGGGGGAGGAGTGGGATGGCAATTTGGGGGAGGGGGTTTGTCACTTTGAGGGGTAAAAAGTATAACTATTGCACTGTGTTGTACACCTGAAGCTAATTTTTTTTTCTTTTTTTTGAGGGCAGTGTCACTGGCCCTCACATGTGGGACCGAACCGGGGCCACTGGCTTCCCAAGCCAGCACTTAACCACCACACCACTCGGCCGGTCCTAAGTATACATTTTTTTTTTTTTTTGAGGGCAGTGTCACTGGCCCTCATATGTGGGACTGAACCGGGGCCGCTGGCTTCCCAAGCCAGCGCTTAACCACAGTGCCACTCAGCCGTCCCCGAAGCTAATTTTTTTTAAAAAAAAAATTTATATCACAATAAGAAAAAATAAAAATTAAATAAAAATTTTAAAAAATTTTAAAAATGAAAACAAAACAAAACAGTGTGACTAACCTTTTTTTGGGGGAACAGTGTGCCCTTCCAGGACCCATCAGCTCCAAGTCAAGTAGTTATTTCAATCTAGTTGTGGAGGATGCAGCTCAGCTCCAACTCCAGTCGCCGTTTTCAATCTAGTTGCCGGGGGTGGGGGTGGGGGATCGAGGTGGAGGAGGTGCGCAGTCCACCACCCATGCAGGAATCGAACTGGCAACTTTGCTGTTAAGAGCACATGCTCTAACCAACTGAGCCATCTGGCTGCCTATGGCTGATCTTTTCTGACATCAGAGGGATTATTCATTATGAATTTGTACCAACTGGACAAGCAGTTAACCAAGTTTACTATTTGCAAGTGCTGAAAAGGCTGTGTGAAAAAGTTAGATGGTCTGAACTTTTCAGCAGCAATTCATAGCTCTTGCATCATGACAATGCACCAGCTCACACGGCACTGTCTGTGTGGAAGTTTTTAGCCAGTAAACAAATAAGTGCATTGGAACACCCTCCCTACTCACATGATCTGACCCCCAATGACTTCTTTCTTTACCCGAAGATAAAGGAAATATTGAAAGAAAGACATTTTGATGACATTCAGGACATCAAAGGTAATACAACGACAACTCTGATGGCCATTCCAGAAAAAGAGTTCCAAAATTGCTTTGAAGGGTGGACTAGGCGCTGGCATCGGTGCATAGCTTCCCAAGGGGAGTACTTAAAAGGTGACCATAGTGATATTCAGCAATGAGGTATGGAGCACTTTTTCTAGGATGAGTTCACGAACTTAATTGTCAGCCCTCATATTTCTTTCCTTATCAAAACAGTGGAAACCAAGATAAGGAATCCCATTATGCCTATTAAGGAGGCAAATATTGTTAATGCGCTCCCATGTATAACATGCACCCATGTTTTCGGACCAGAGTTTCAGGGGAAAAAAAATCTTTTTTAAAATTTTTTAATTCAAATTTTTATTTACATTTAAGTACTTGTTTTTTGTATTATAAAGGAATTTTATCATGTATGTTTTTAACATATTATGATAGAAGAAATTCTATGTAACAAATAATGACAAAACACAAGAACAGATACAAGATACAAGAAATTTTATGTACTGGTAACAAATTTACAATATTTACCCATCATAGAAGGACAAGAACTCTTCGTGGTTGCAAGTTCATTGTAAGTTCAACAAAACCAATTATCGTATTCCAGGGTATTATTTTGCATATGGATATTGTTATTGATTTCTAGAGTTACACTTTTAACTCATACATAAAATAATTTGAAAAATTTATATAGGTACAGAATTAGTACTACCCATGTATAATGCACATCCTTATTTTCCCCCTCACAAATTTGGACAAAAAAAGTACGCATTACGCATATCAAAATACAGTATTTAAAGTGATGTCAGCAGGCAGTGCAGTGAAACTGGCACTCTATGAATGGATGATGACAGTGTGAATCAGAAAGGCCTTATAGGAAACACCTTCTAAAAGGGTGTTTCTATGTCTGTAATACTCATACTCTTTGACACAGTAATTCTACCTGCAGGAATCGACCTTAAGGAAAGGGTCTCAGTACAAAAATAGTCTCGTGTAGAAAGATATCTGCTGCCTAACTCCTAAAGGAATTTGGACAGCTGAATGTCCTATATGGAGAATGGCTAAGGGAACTGGGACATATCACCTAAATGGAATATCAATAAGATAGATAAAACAATCCTTCCAGTAATGATGCAGCAACCTAAAAGGTAGAATGAGACATTGCACTGATGGTTTGCTTGTAATGACTTCAATATGTGTGCATCTGGAAAAAGACTAGAAAAGATCAGGAAAAACAAATACACTTGGTAATAATGTGGGCAAGTTTTAAAACTTTTTGTTGTAATTTTTTGCGCAATAGATGGAAATTACAAAAACCTTACGAACATTTATATAAACTCACAAGTGAGAAAAAAAAATTGAGACCCTTCATATTATCATCTGTGTCCTCAGGAGCAAAGAAAAGTTGAGAGTGCAGACACTGCCTCTGAGACCTTGGCTTTTCTTTTGCTTGGGTCTAGGCACTGTGATTGGCGTGGATGAGAGCACTGCTTTCTCATGGCCTACATGTGACCCGTGTGGCAACGAGAGATTGGAACAGTGCCCAGAAGAGAGGTAAGGGGTAGTGACTGGCCTGAAAGACCCTAGGGCAGAAGCAGCCCCGTCCCAGGATCCCCAGTGCCTTACTGTCTCAGGCCAGCTTCCCCTCTACCAGGGGCTAGGCATGTGCTCCAAGTGGAAAACCGAATCTGCTGAGCTGCAGGGAAGAGGCCATGGTGCACGGTGTCTTTTGTTCTTCATGACAGGGATTTTGGCTGTTCCTTGCAGCTCCTTCTGTCTTAAATGAGAAAAGAGCCAGGTTTTGTCCTCACCTCATTTATTATTAGTCAGGAGAAAAGAGAAAAACTCAGGGTAAACATGAATAAATAAGACATACTTGGTAACTGTACAGCTTGTCTTTTGTGAAGCTCAAATTTTTTCCAGAGACCAATGAACAGCTACATAAATAGATATTCCTTCCTTGCCAGTGTTACTGCATCCACTCCCTAGGGGCCCAGGGTCTGAGGCTGGGTTATAGGTGCAGTTCTCTGAGTGAGTGCTCTCGCCTCCCAAATTGACTTTGTCACATGGCAGATAGAAAGGGGCTTATTAATTTTCAACTTCTTAAAAATCAAAGGGAAGATGTCTCCTTGATGCCTCCTGGGTTGGTGGCCTTATGTATTAAACAAGTCACCACTGGATCATATTTAAGAGACAAGAGTGTGAATCACAGGTTTACTTGGTAGCTATAAGCAACATAGATACTGATGATTAAAAGCAAGTTTTCTGTTCAGGCAGATGAGAAGCCCCGACTTCCCCTTGCCTGGCAGAAGGCCTTTACTTTGCTTCATGAGACTTTGCTGTCATCCTCTATACCCAGCTTGAATGAGGCTTTTCTGCCTAAGTGTCCCTTCCCCAGTTACATGCCCACAAAACCGTTAGCTGCAAGTTGAGGAAGCTGACATTTTTCCCTCAGGACAGGCTGAGCCCATGGCTTCTTCTTGCCCATTTTAGGAACTTGGTTTCTGAAAGTAAATCCCCCCTTTCTATCCCAGCAATCATTCATGTTTAGAAAAATGTCTCTCTACTGTTAGGCTCTTTTGTGCCTTTTCAAGTCTTGTTTTTCTTGTGTGTTTCCAAACAACAGAGGCGTCTTGTCCTGTGGTGAATGCTCCCTTGTGGTCACCTCTTCTCAGAAGGCACCTGCAGTTCTTCCTAGACTGCCCCTCGCGACCCCAGTGCATGAGGGTCAAGGTAAGAACCGGTACAGGAGCTCATGTGCATCCTAGTCTACCGTGTGGGGCCCCTTTGACTCACTGTCTGGGAGAGAGTTGCATCTAATTCTCTTTCCCTGGGAAAAGGGGGAAGGACTCACTCTCAGGAACACAGTTTTTTCATGTCTGTGACTTAAAAAGTCACATTTGAGTTAAGGCTTTGAGATCAAAGCCACTAAAGAGAAGAGAGGTTTAGATTTAGCCTTAATTTTCAGCGCATTAGTATTTTTAGCATGAGCGATTACTACAGTAATGTGATTTTAACCCAGTCCATTTCACTGTTATTGCAGCTCCTGCAGAATAGTATCTCTTCACTCCTGAGGTTTGCCGCCTGTGAGGATGGGGTAAGTTTAGGGATATCCAACCTAGGTGTGTATCCTTATACTCTTTTTTTTTTTTTTTTTTTTTTTTAAAGATTTTATTGGGGAATTGGCGGAGGGGAACAGCGTTGGGGAATCGGGGAAGGGGAACAGACAAGTTGCTGTCTTTTTGTTCTTCAGTTTAGTTGCGGAGGATGTTGCTTCACTGTTGGTATCGTCATTGCGCTCTTCCCGGATGAGGCAGATCGGTCGCCGGCCTCTGGATGTCGCTCACCGCGGCTATTGGCAGCTCACGCTTGGCTGCCAGCCGCTCACGCTGGCTGCGGGCCACTCACTGCAGCCCATGGCAGCCCACTGCAGCAGGGGCTGCAGCCCACACCATCACCGGGGCTCGCACAGCCCAGCTCCAGGTGGAGCTGTTGTTAGCTGTAGAGGGCAGTGTCACTGGCCCTCATGTGGGATCCGAACCGGGGCCGCTGGCATCCCAAAACCAGCGCTTAACCAATGCGCCACTTGGCCAGCCCTATCCTTATACTCTTAAGTCCTAAGGCAGCAGGGTCATTCCCCAAATGAAGACCCATGTCCCATGTACTCTTTTTTTTTTTTTTTTTGAGGGAAGTGTCACTGGCCCTCATATGTGGGACCAAACCGGGGCCTCTGGCTTCCCAAGCCAGCGCTTAACCACCACGTCACTTGGCCAGCCCCCCATGTACTTTCAATTACAACAAAGCCCCACAATATAATTGTGTACATGCTGAGTGTTTAGACTACACTGTGATATGGATAAGTCCTACTGATGTCATTCACTGACAAATGCCTGTATCTGCTAGTAGGATCTTTTCTTTTCGCAGTTGAGGTTATTTCCTGATCGATTTTGTAGTAGATACATGAATCTGTCCCCCTGGTTTTGGATTATGGTAAGATAGTCTTGAGATTTCAAGTTCTACTTCCATGGTTTCACACCTTCCCATTAATATAACAGAATTATATGAGAGACACATACTGTTTATTTTCTTTTTTTAGTTCCTAGGTATTTCAGAGTCTGAGTAACTGGAAACTTTACCATTATTTCTCAGACCCAGTTTACCTGCCCTGAGAGTGATTACAGTGAGGCTTAGTAAAATGATGTGAAATTTCTTCTTCTTGAAATTTGGCCCTCATAAATGAGAATAGTCTGTCCTTGAGATGCCACCTCTGTCTTGTCAAAGCCATTTAAAAGCACCACAAGTGACCTGTAGAATTGCTAAACCCCAGAGAAGGGCACTGGGGACCACCGAGTGGTTGACAGGGCACAGCTCCCCTAAGTCACAAAAGGTATCTGTGACCACTGTTTGGGTCCACATTCAGGTAACAAGACCTGGGCCAGCTCAGGTTGTGGTGAAAAGGGTTGTCGGAAAAGTCATTGATGTATTTTTGCAACAAAAAAACATAGAAAAAAATACGTCATGACTTTTCCGACAACCCAATGCAAAACTTTCTGATGGGTTATGGCCAAATTTCAGATATGATTCCAGCCAGAATTTGAGGCTGATTTGATCCATCCTATTGAGGCTGCCCTCTCCAGCCCCTTGTCATCTCCTCTTCCAGCCCCTCCTGTACCTCAGGAGGAGCTGGCAGCACCAGGATATGAAGCAGCCATTTACACTCTAAACCATAGCTATCAGAGTTTGGTTTAAATTGGAATGTGAATAAATATATGAACAGAATCTTCAAGAATCACTGGTTTGACTGCAGTTCCCAGCTCTGATTTCAGGGTAGAATCACCTGTGGAGCTCTAAAAAGAGCTGGTTCCTTCCCTGGGGTAAAGTCCACTGGCCTGAGCATGTCTCTTTAAAGTAATTTGGTGACACCACCCCCCTGCCCCTCACCCCAGTGCCAAACAAGCGCTGCTGCTGCCAACAAGGATTGATGTTTAGATCAAATGGCAGGAGGGTTTATAAACAAGTATTCCCTGATTGTTTAAAAGTAAAATCTAAGTAAATAATTACCAAGAACTGTGCTCACTACTTTTCTCACATGTTGCCTCGTTTAATCTCCCCAACATCCCATTGGGGCAGAATCCACATTTTACTGCTGAGAAAACAAAGAGTACAGGACTAATGGCCACTGTTTTGGTTGGATCCAGAGATACCCCACAGAGGGAAAGTAATTGTTTTCCCCACAAGTAACCACCTAGCAGAGTTAGAGCCAGCCCAGAGTGCAGGGTGTGGGTGTCAGTGACACGGACCCTTGTGTGTATATTTCTGTTCTTACTGAAGTTTATATGTTTAATGGGAGACGAGTTAGTCGTACCTGTTGACTGATTCCTTGTTGCCTCATCTCTTGGTCCTTGGGGGAAGGAGGGAGGAGGGGAAAAAAGGACATAGTGCTGGGTAAGCCTGATGGATTGAAGATTTCCAAAACAGGGGGCTTTCCACAGATGCTTAAGATCAGGAAATATATTTCTGTGGAAAATGTTGGGGGAAAGTGTTGGTAAAACTCCTGCTTAAGAAGAACGCATAGAAAAATGAACCACCCCCCCCACCACCACCACCACCATCTAACCAAACTAAAACTAGCAACACTTGGGGATGATGCTCAACTCACCTGCGATTCCATGTAGCACAAAGGAGCAGTGTGCCCTGAAGTTCCTTAGGTGGCCTTGGCAGAGCCCTACCTCCCACTGGGTTCCTACAGTTTCCCCAGGAAAGTAGCCTGATGCTTCCTCTAGGAAGCCTCCAGTGATACACAGTCTTTGGTCACCCTACCTTAGGAACCCAGAGACCAGGAGGAAGCCCCAGCAGAAATCCTCCCTCATTCATTTGATTTCCTTCTGACCAAGGCTGGCTTGTACCTCTCACACATTAAACTTCTCAACTACAATGCTACGGTAGGTAAAACCTTACTTATAAAGAGCTCAAAAGGGCATGTATGTGAACACATGTTTGTACTTGAGTGTGGTTATATGTGCACATGTGCATTGTTTGAGAGACACAGGGTTGAGGTAGCTTCAGGTGCCAACTTTGTGAATGCTCTGTTTTCAGAGCTGACACCAGTAAAATTAGGGTAAATTCCGAGCCTGAGATCCATTTTAGTAAGCTCCTTAACCCAGCTTTACTCACAGGGGATAATCAGAGCTTTACATCTGACCTGGAAAGGAGCTAATGGAAGAGCAGTATACAAAAGGCCTATGTGTAGACATCAGCCATGAGTTTTCCAGTCTGGATTTTATGTTTTCTGGGAGAGAATGCCCATTTGCCAAAATCCAAAGAATCACATTAGGACTTTCTATGAGAACCATAACTCCATTCCCTAGAACAAATGTACTGCTTCTGGTTAAAATACATGAGTGTTAAGTTTTATGCCCTCACATTAATGTGGTCAAACTACAGAATTGGCTGTTGTTATACATGTCAGTTCTCAAAGGTAACATCACAGTTACATGAAATTTGGAGTTTGTTTCCTTAGCTTTCAGAAAAAAAAAAGTTAAAGGACAATATATTGTGCCTTTAAAAAATAGAGACATGTTTTATACATATGCACATATATATTCATATGAACAGTGCTTATGAGCTTGCTGGTAAATGTATTGTTTAACGTCTCCATTAATTTCTGCCAAATATAAAATTTATAATTTAATCTCCATTTATAAATGATAGTATTATTCAAGACTATAGCATCCAAACCTAACTTTTTTTTCTTTTTTTAAAAAAAGATTTTCTTGGGGAATTGGGGGAGGGGAACAGTATTGGGGAATTGGAGAAGGGGACCAGCCAAGTTGTTGTTCTTCAATCTTCATTGTGGAGGGTGCCAGTCACCATCTGGCTTCCCATTGACAGCTCATGGCCTCTAAGCTCAAGGTGCTGTGTTCAATCTTAGTTGCGGGTGGGCGTAGCCACCATCCCATGGGGGAGTCGAACCCAGCATCCTTGTTGTTAACAGCGCACACTCTATCCACTGAACCATCCGGGTGGCAGCTCAGCTCAAGGTGCCGAGTTCAATCTTTAGTTGCTGGTGGCCATAGCCCACCATTGAACAGGCAATCTTGTTGTTACACCAGCTGAGCCATCCTGCCACCTGTTGGCAGCTCAGCAACAGCTCGGGCACAGCGTTCACTGGTCCATGTGGGAATAGAACCGGCAGCCCTGATGTTCACAGCCCACGCTCTAAGCCAACTCTTATCCAACTGAGCCACTCAGCCGGCCCCTTTTTTTTTAAGATGTTTTTTTCAAGTCAGAATTCTGTGCTTTTATCCCAAGTATTGAAGGAATGCCTGGGCCATCTATTTCACACACACACACACACACACACACACACACACACACACACACACACGGCTAACTAAAATGGTAAGAGACAACAAAGAAGTATCTAGCTTCCTACCTCAATCTTCCCAGCCCTATATGGTAACGTCTCACTCTGTATCGCCCTGTGCTCTCCCTTCAGACTGGCAACCTTGCAGCTCTGTCTTGTTCACTGCCATTTCTTTAGTGTCAAGGCTCATAATAAACCCTCAATGAATGATCCATAAAATTGATGTGGGAGTGAGCCATAAAATCGACGTCTATGTCACAAATGAGTCCAAGCCATAGAAAGGCTTTAGCCACCATTGTCAAGTCAGATACTTTTAGCTCATCTCTTCATCTGTCTTGCCCAGCAACTCTCACTCCCTCCATTAAACCATTCTGTTGACCTTACACTAGCCTTTTACTAACAAACCAAAACTCTTTATAAATCACATTGAATAGGCTAGGTATTCCGCACCATGCCTGTCTTACAGATGGCCAAATAAAAGTATAGCAGTGAGTTGACATTAGAGCAGTATTCACATTCCAGATTGATACTGATATTTATTGCTTCAAACAAACTATCTCAAAGCTCAATAGCTTCCACACTTATTCTGTACACAGACCTGCAGTTTGGACAGGGTTCTACCAGGACAGCTCTTCTCTGCTCCAGTAGGCATCAACTGGTGCCTCAAAGCCTGGGCTGGAGTCACAGAAGACCCATTGGTCCCCAGCTGGCCATTATGCTCCTGTTGACTGGGACCTTCCCAGGGTCTGGCCAGACACCCACATAGCCTAGACTCTCTCACAGCACATGTCTGGGTCCCAAAAGAGGCAGCAGAAGCTGGGCACCTTTTCTGATCAAGCTTGGGATGTAATTGTCCTGTCCATTGCACACTGTTCATAAGAAGCCAGTTACTGAGCTCAGCCCTGACCCAGGATGAGGGCAGTGAAGTGCCCACCTTTGATGGGAGGGCACCAAGGAGCTACAAACATGCGCCTGCTTTGGCCGTGTTGTCTTGACTCCAGCCTCAATCTCCTTTGCCATGACACATTAAAGATGAAAGGGGTCAATTAATACATACTGAACAGAACTATTGTAGAGATTTGTCAAGGGTTTTGCACAGAGGAAGGATAGGAGATACCCCTGATATTACTTTGCAGGTGGCAGCAAAGGAGTTTCTAAAAGAACACATTACCTTCTAGGGATTCAATCTCCAATAAGGCCAGAGATGTAATTTACCCCAATGTGTTTTAGCCTGTCTTTATTTTCAGCCCCACCTGCACCCCAACAAGAACATGTTCTGAGATTTGATCTATAGAGACTCAGGAGGGCACACCACACCTTCCCAGCCTAGTCACACCTTCCAGCCTCGTACCTGGCAGGTATCCCTGCTACCCAGTGCCCTGTGTTCTCATCTAGAGATGAAATTTGCCTAAAATTAATTACCATAAAATATCCATCAAACAGAATGTGAAGAAAAAGCTTTCTACAACATAGAAAGGGGTGTTTAGCTCAGTGTAACTTTAGAAGAAATAGTATCATATTAAGAAGGGACGTTTGGGGCAAAGTACCAGGAAATCCTTTGATCAGACGTGTTGCTAGATTGGGGAAGTGTACCAAAGGAAGTAGGAGGCAGCTGCAAGCATAATGCTGCTTAGCTCCCAGGATCCCAGCTAATGTACAGGGCATATCCCTTTGTAGGTCTTCCCTCCACCCTCCCTTCCTCTCATAGGACAGCCAGCTGGAAGATGCTTATCATTGTATCCACTGACAAACATTAATAAGACATATTTTAAATGTTCTTGTGTAAAAACAGGATTCAATTACCAGAAAAAAAAGTTCTTTCACTTGCCATAATAAGGCTTTTATCACAGCCCCCCTTCCTTTTTTCCTCTTTACCATGTTCTCAACCATTTGAAGAATGAAAGGTCACAGACTGGGGAAAGGGCCTTTTACTCTGCTCTTTGGTGTTGTATTGTTGGGAACAGTATGTGCAGGGCTGTGTTTGCTTTAACCAGCATACCTTTTATCACTGCAGAGTTATGAAGTGAAGAATGTCCTCGGAAATGAGGTGGGGTTGTTAACTTGTTTTGTCCAGTCTATAACCATCTATCTGACAAACTGCATTGGATTGGAGGAAATTGAGCTTCTGAGTGCAGGAAGAGCCTCTTCAGATCACCATCGGTTGCCCATAGTAATCTGTGAACTTTGCGTTGTGGTTGCGAGTGTGGTGGTGGTGGTTTGGGTATTTATTTTTTAACTATGGGCAAAGTGAATGTATTTTATGATCTTGAAATGGAATTTAAGATTTTTCTGGGGCAAACATTAATAAATGGTTTTATAAATTATAAATCAGAATAGTTTTTTCTGGGGTGACTGGTTTGTTCACTTGGCTAGAGTGTGATGCTTATAATACCAAGAGTGCCAGTTCGATCCCCGCATGGACCACTGTGAGCTGCGTCCTCCTTAAAAGAATCAACTATGCCATTGTAGCATGAAAGCAATGTGTAACCAATGACCATTGTTGTTCCCCAATAAAATAAAATAAAATAAACTTTTCTCCGTGGCTACATGTATTTTTATTACCTCTCTACAAACTTGGGAACATAACTGTTAATAAAGTTTACACTGAGGTCTTCATTTTGTATTTATCTTAGGCAATAATAATAAGGTAGCAGGAAAAATTTTTTTCAATTGTAATTTTGGACACTAAAGTGTTTGAATACTCTGCAAAACTTAAACCTTTGCCCTATATTATGATATTACTGTTCTCCTACAATAAATGTCCAACCTAAGCATTCTGCAATTCAATATTTTTGGGAAAATATTCTGGGGAACTATGGCCAAAGTAAAATTGTTACCAATAAAGTGTAGATAAGTTAACCAGTGTGATTATAGCTATACTGAACAGAGATATAATTAGCTCACTCTAGATAAGCCTGTACACAGAAAGCCAAGATTACAGACTGAAGAGGAGTGGATCGTTAATATTTGCTTTGTTGGCAGAGATTTAAATTAGACGTAAAACCATGAATTAATCGCCTTTGGACACTAAAGGTTTTGTTTCCTCTCTTATAATGACAGGCCATGGTTAATTACATAATATAAAGTACTGGCTGAGCTCAAGAAAGGGTGCCTAGACCCACTTCCACTGGGGGAAGGCAAAGGGCTTTATTTGTCCAGATTAAGCTTTGAAAAATTAAATTAAAATTAAATTACTGGCAAGATATCCAGTTTTAAGTAGCTTTGTGACTGTCCTTTTTATCTACTACATGACTATTTTGCATTTATACACACGTTGAAAATCTACTTGATGAGACCGAGGAAAGTGAAAGCAAAGTCCCATAAAAGCCAAAGATGATTCAGACTTTTAGGATAATGTAAACCCTCCTCTACCCCCTCACCCCTGGAGCAGCCAGCTAAAGTTAGGAAGCTCTATTGCTGTTCTCCATAGGGCCCCTCAGATCAGCTGCAGGGCCAGCCCCCTCCCCAAGTCTGAGTACTTATTTGGAAGCACCTTCCACCGGAGGGCTGCCAGTTTAACGTGAACTTAGCTGTGCCTCGCTGATCTTAGACAAGTTAAATCAAACATTTGGAGATAGACTTTGACATGCTTTAAAAGCAAAGCAGACCCTCTCTTCTAAGATGCTTGGTTCCCCCTGGGGAGGGGAGAACCACACCTGTGTGATGCCCGGACTCCCAGGTGCCAAAGTTAAACAACTTGTACTGGAATGAGCCCTGACCCAGAGGGGTCTTGGAGCCCCCGGCGTGCAGGAATCACTGTAAATACAGGCCTCGGAGGCTTTAAATGCTTCTTTATTCTTACAAATACTGCAAAAATTAATATAAAAAAGTCAGCATGCTCAGTCTTTTCCTCTTATCTACAATACAAAGGGTTGTATTAAGTCTTTTTAAAAAAAAAACAACAAATGTACCTTAGTCTCATCAATAGACTAAGGTACAAATGTACCTTAGTCTCATCAATAGGAGTACGATGTAGAAAAAGCTACCATTATAAAAATAATTTAAGGGAAAATAAACACGTATAGCTTCTCTCGAAGTTCAGTGGTAGTAAGTCCAGGCTGTAGCTTCCTTTCATTCATGTCCCAAAGAAACTGCAGCCGGTCCCTGCGGCTCTTGCGGCGTCGGACAGGTCTTCGCTCTGGGCCCATCGGGTCTGAGGTATAGGTGGTTGGTGAGTCTCCCCGCCCCCTCCCCTCCCCCCTCCCCCCCTCTGGCCGCGCGTTACCGGCAGTCCACTGTCCCGGAGGCCGGCAGGAAAGGCGGGCTGGGCAGCTGTTTGAAGAACTGCCGGAGGCCGGCCAGGTCCCGCGTGAGCTGCTCCACGCGCTGGTGCAGCTTCTCATTCTCGGCCGACAGCTCCACCAGCTTCTGCTGCATCTCCTGGTTGCGCCGTTTGGCCTTGTCGCGGCTCTTGCGCACCGCGATGTTGTTGCGCTCGCGTCGCTGCCGGTACTCCGGGCTGCCTCGGTCCGGGCCCCTCTTGCCGGCGCCCTTTTCCCGGGCCAGGCCGGGAGCGGGGCTCGGTCCCGGGCTGCAACGCTGTGGTTCCGGCGACGTGGGTGGTGTGGGTTGAGCGGCGGCAGCCAGGCTCACCACGGTCTGCGCGCACGCGGCCACCTGCGCCGGCAGCAGCGAACCGGGCACGTCGCTGTCTCCCCAGTCGGGCTCGCGTTTGACGGGTCGCGGAGCGGCTGGGCCGGGACCTGGGGGTCGCGCGAGGCCGCCAGGCAACAGCTCCAGGGCGCCCGAGCCGGTGCCCGCCGCGCCCGCCTTGTGATTGCTGTTGAAGAGGTCGGCGAAGAGCTCGTCGTGGCACAGCTCCAAGGTGGGCACGGCGGCCATGGAGTCGATGTAGGCGCTGAAGTCGATCGCGCTCTCGTCGTCGTACATGGCGGGGGCAGAGGCGCCCAGCTCGGCCAGGCCGCCCGGTTCGGTGACGCGGCCCGGCTTGGCCGCCCGGCTGGGCTCGTAGAAGGGCACGGGCTCCGCAGGCCAGGGCACGCCGCGCACCGAGCCGTCCAAGCTGAAGAGGGCGGCGCTCATGGCGGCGTGGGCTAGGCTGGCTGTCCGAGCGCGGCTGTCACTGCTCTGGGCTCGGCCCGCCGCTTTTTCTAGCTCAGGCTGACGTGCAGGCCCCGCCCCGGCCCCAGAGCTGCGGGGGCGCCCCGGGGCCGCGGGGAGGGGTAGCGGCGGACGGCGGCGCCCTGGGAGCCTACACCCTGTTTTGGAATCGCCCCTGCAACCTTCCCCTACCGCCCTCCTGCTTGGTACACCCCGAAGCTGCCCCCGAGCCGGGCGTGAGAGAACGGGCGTGTGCTTCTTCCCACTTCCCGGGCCGGAGAAGCTCTGCTGGGAATGACCCTCCCTTTGCCCGCACTCTGGGTCTTTTTCTCCTTTCTATTTGTGGGGTTTGGAGTCTCTTGTTCTTCGGAGCGGAGAGTGAAATCAAAACCAGGACTCGGCCGCGTGTCCCGGGCCGGTTCCCGTCGTCAGAGGGAAGGAGGGAGGACGGGAGAACGTGCAGACGTGGGGAACCCGGTCGAGTCGGCTGCAAGGGCGCACTGGGGTCTGCCTCCACCTACTCGCTCGCGGCGAGCGAGTTTCGCACGTGTCAGGGAATTCGGGGCCTTATTTAGACATTCTCCCTTGGAGTTCCTGGGGTCCAGCCGGCCCTGGGGGTCGAAACTCGGCCTCGCGGCTGGTGCTTCCTGACCGAAGGGATGGCACGACAAAGCCAAAGGGGGAAGCCGAGTCGCGTCGCAGTGTCCAAGCCGCCGGCTACCCGAAATGCAGTCGGCTCCAGCGCGCGGGGGCTGGGTCACGCCCGTGGGCCGTTTCCGAACCCCGCAAGCACCCAGGGCAGAGGCACCCGCGCTGCCGGCACTCCCAGCATCCTGCCATCTTGTGGCGGTATCTTGCTCCAGTCCTATTTTTAGTTCCAGGCTTTTTTCCCCTCTTGTGCAGTATTCCAAAAAGAAGCGCTTTGAATCTAACGCAGTTAGGTCCTCTTTAGGAGAAAGGTAAGATTTATACCAGTAGATCGGACGGGGTGTTATGTTGCCAGCTCTTCACATTGTAAAATTGCATGAAAAGACAGTATGGATTGGCTTTGTTCCTTAAATTCCCTGCAATTTGGGACAGGCATTTCTGTTAAAACTCCATTTATTAAATCACTGTCCGTATTCAGACCTGGCCTCCAGCTCACATATGTTCTTGGGTTAGGCCTCTCATTCACCAGACGTTGGGTCCAAACACCAAATGCTCCACGAACTGCTGCCGGAGTTTCTGCAGTCTATTCCAGAGGTAATTTCTAATGATGCACTATGGGATATTTAATAGATTTTCTAGAACAAACATATTGCTTTAGAATTACTCAGGGTACACGATGTTGATATTCTACTATTAATTACCTATTAAAGGTAAAACTCAGGAACATATATAGTATGGGTTCATGCACACTTACAGAAAAGGCTTAGGACAGATTTTCTAGTTCTTATTTATTTAGGAAACCGTAAAAACACTATTATAGCCTTCTCCGATTAATTAGAAAATGAAAAATACATATTTATATGGAAGAACCATATTCTCAAAAATAATTCAGTGAGAAGATTAGTAGATTCAAAGTAATCAGAGTAAATATTATCAGAGTAAATATATTTACTAAGACAAAGTTGAGTTTACAAGGTAATGCCATTAAAGAAAGGCGCTAGAATGCCCTTTGATATTTTGGGATGGAGCTTGGAAAAGAAGCTAGGCCTACATTTTTATAATATATTAACTAGTAATTAAAAGTCACTTTTAGGGCGGCTGGATAGTTCAGTTGGTTAGAGTGCGAGCTCTGAGCAACAGGATTACCAGTTCGATTCCCATATGGGCCAGTAAGCTGCCCCCGCTACAGCTAAGATTGTGAAGAATGGCTCCACCTGGAGCTGGGCTGCTGCGAGGGGCCAGTGGCAGGTGTGACTGGCCTGCAGCTGGCGAGAGCTGCCATCAGCCTCAGTGAGCGGCTAGCCAATGGCCGGAGACCAAACGCAGTCTGGTAGAGCCAATGATCATAATACCAACATGGGCCAGTGAGTTGTGTACTCCACAACTAGACTGAGAACAATGGCTTGGCTTGGGGAGGATGGGGGTGATTTTAAAAAAAGAAAATCACTTTTAGATTTAAGAATTTTCTTCCTTTTTCCAGAAAGAGGGAGAGGAGAGGTCATAGATCTGCAAATGTGGATTTGTTGTGACAACTGGGGGCAAATTAAAGTCTTTGTAAAAAAAATAATAAAACAATTTAAAGTTTCATTTTTGTGACAGTAGTTCATAGGCATTTCTTGAATGTCTTCCCTTACTGCCCTTTCCTAACTCTACTAATAATGTATTCAAGGTAAATACAAAGTTGTTCTTAAACATGTCTCATGGTTAGAGGTCTGTTTCAAGTAATTATTTGAGACTTCTTCAGCATTTCAGACCTTTTCATTTCCCCATGTTTACATGGACATTCCCATGTTGTACAGGTGGACTTTCTAAACACATCAGTCATTAGAAATTCAAGAGGCTCAAAATGCTTAACATGTGCTCTAGTATTGTGCAGTGCTATCAGGATTAGAAAATCAATTTTGGTTTTTTCCTGCTCATTCATAACTCAGTTTTAATCGTCATTTTTGGATCTTCATATGGTGCAAGAACAGATCTCCAAATTAAAACCTAAAACAATTAAAATATTTTTTGAGCAGTACTATTTAAAATTTAAAAATGAAATTTCAAGAGGAGGAAAACTTTGCTGACTTTAGTACCCTTTTCAGATTATTATTCTCAACTATCAGATTGGATACTTTTGTTAACCTGCCTAAAGGCTAATTTTTAACTATGGTATATTTTCATGTGTTCTTTGTTAGACAATAGTGAGGTTACAAATACAGACTTTTGGATAAACCTTATTCCCAATATATGAGTTTGAAAAAGGAAAGACAAGGGCCAAAAGAAACCCAATGGGTGTTGGGGGTCATCGATCCCTCATATTGTTAAAGCCTGTATATTTTATTAAAAACCTACCAGATGGATAAACATTTCTGCATTCACTTCAGCCTCTGGAATTGAAGAGGTTGAGCCCAGATTACAAAGCAGCCAGAGCTGAGAATGGGTGTTTGATTCTGTGGGTCAGGTGTCCAACCTGCCAAATACTTGCTAACCTTCCCAGTAATAAAAACACAAAGGAGAAGCAATTTGTCTTCCCTGCCTATGTTCTTGTCAAGTGGATTCATTCCTCCCTTAGCCCACACCTGTCAGCCCTGCCTGTCACTTACCTGCCATGGTGCAGGCACTTCCTAGGTGGCACTTTAATTATGCTTGTTTACCCAGGAAGGGTACAGCAAGTTTGCACTCACAATCTGTTCTCTCCATCCAATCCTTTCCTCAGATAGTTGCCAAAAGATCTCTGAAGAGGAAGGAGCCGTCACACTACTCTGTTGTGTAAAATATTTGAAAGGTTCTTTACCAAGAGAATGGAGTTTCAGTTTTTAAATATGAGCCCCCCACTGCTCACTTCTTTAAATCCATTTCCTACCACAAGCAACTGATGGCCGACTCAACTCTGAATACCCCCACAAACAGCCCTACCTGGTCCTTGTGTGTGACGGTGATGGTTCTGCTTAGAGCACTCTTCCTCCCCTTTACTACTTGGCTGGCAAGATGCTTCCATCTGCTGAAGCCCTACTAGAATGGCACCGCTCTGTTGCTTTCTATGACTTACTTTAGCCAAATTAATAATTTCCTCATCTGGTTTCTCAGAAAAAAAATACATCCCATATATTACCAATTTTTAAATGCACATTTTTAAAAATATTTTGTTAAAATTGGGATACATATGATAATTGCCTTGGCCAAGGTATCAGTTATGATGTTTGCCATTGCCTGCATATGGGTGTCAGTGGCTGAGAGTGAAGTTCTGGGGATGATAGTGGAGAGCTCTCTTAAGAAATTCTACATTACCACCAACTCTCTGACAACATAGAGCAGTATTGTGTATAAAATCCAAACATCAACAATTCTGAGTTTAAAAGTGATTCAGAGGAGACAAACATGAAGATGTCTAGGAATATCTTAAGCAATACACCTGGCTTATATTTTCCTGTTTACATATGCGTAAGAATGATATATTAAAATCAATGTCTAAAGGAGATTAAGTTCTTTATATGAGTACAGAATAGTGATTTTAAGAAAATGAGAGGAGTAAAGTCACCAAAATGGTGGAGTACGGCTCTGTCTCTCCTCAATAACAACTGGCAAAAACTGTCAGAATCAACTTTCATAGAACTTGGAAACTGGCCAAAAACTTACAACCAGAAGAAAGCATAATGAAGAAAGAATCTGTTGTATTGTAGTAAAAGTTCTGTGGCATTTTAAATTGCCTGCTTGCTGTTCCCCATTCTCTAGATTACTGGCAGTCATGAATATAGCATTGAAATCCTGGTGCAGGTTGCTAGTGCCAGAGGGAGCAAAGCAGACTCTAGTTTCAGCAAACAGGTTACATGCTTGGACCTGTCCAGTGGCCCCCTGAGGGACCAGAGCAAGGGATGGCATTTGGGCATTTGCTGAAAGCACGTAAGGGAAAAACTACTGGCTGTAACAGCCTAGGGCAAGCAATAGAAAGACCAAAAACCTGGGAAGGAAGAGTTTGGAAAACTATGTATGCGGACAATGAGGACTTTGAAAGGCTACTGCATATACCAAGGAATCATGAAGTCCACATGCATGCCCAAGTTAAACTGCATGCTTAGAAAATGCCCACGAGACCCTAATCTTTCACTTTTGGCTGACCTTAAGGCTCCATTCATCAATCAAATGAAAGCTAATGCAGAATTATAAACAGCTTGGCTAAGGTTTATAGGACAACTTATCTGCAAAAACTGGAGGAGTATTCTTTTTTTCTTCTATATATATTGCCAAACAAAGGTATATACATTTAAGAAAGGAAAAAACTGTATTAATTGTAATACTTGATATATACCGATAACAAAAAATGAATACAAGTCATGTTTGACTTCTGCAATTACAAGAGGTACTCAAAGTACTCAGCGTAATTTTAGTACAGTGTTTTCCTCTCTTAAAATGTGTATACATGCAGGCCAAGTGGCTCAGTTGGTTAAGAGTTGGCTTACATCACATGCTCTGAGCAGCGGGGCCACCAGTTCGATTCCGACATGGGCCAGTGAATGCTGTGCCCTAGTTGAGGTGTCGCTGAGCTGCCAATGGGTGTCAGCATGGCTCAGCTGGTGTAACAACAAGATTGCCTGTTCAATGGTGGGCTACACCCACCCACAACTAAGGATTGAACTTGGCACCTTGAGCTGAGCTGCCACCAGGATGGCTCAGTGGATAGGGTGTGCACTCTTAACATTAAGGCTGCCGGGTTCAACTCCCACATGGGATGGTGGCTATGCCCACCTGCAACTAAGACTGAACTCAGCTCCTTAAGCTGAGCTGCTGCCCAGATGGCTCAAAAGATAGAGCATGTGCTCTTAACAACAAGGCTGCTGGTTCAACTCCAGCATGGGATGGTGGCTATGCCCACCCGCAACTAAGATTGAACACAGCACCTTGAGCTTAGAGGCCACAAGCTGCCGATGGGAAGCCGGATGGCGACTGGCACCCTCCATAACGAAGACTGAAGAACAACAACTTGGCTAGTCCCCTCCCCAAATTCCCCAACACTGTTGTTCCCCTCTCCTCCCCAAAAAATGCATATACATTTGTTTGGTACTGTGTGTGTGTGTGTGTGTGTGTGTGTGTGTGTGTGTGTGTGTGTGTGTGTATGTGTACACACACACACATACTTTGGCTTCAAACTTTTAAGGCAACTCTATTTAAATGCTAGTTGACCACCAAGCTAATGAGACATAGACTTTAATGGCTACACACAACTAGAATACATACATTATAAAAATGGCTTTGAAAAGTCACTAAACAAGCAATAACAGTTCAAAGCAAACATCAACATAAAACCATGAGAATAAGAGAAAACCTGATTTCCAGAATTGCCACATTATAATATTCAAAATATAACAAAAATTTATGAGGCAAGCAAAAATAAGAAAATATGACTCATTCACAGGAAAGAAAGAAAATAGTAGAAAATGTCTCTGAAGAAGCCCAGGTATTGGAATTCCTAGACAAAGACTAAATTGCCTGTTTTAAATGTGCTCAAAGAGCTAAGAGAAACTATGGACAAAGAACTAAAGAAAACCAGGAGAATGATGTATCATCAAATAGAGAATAGCAATACAGATTTAGATATTATCAATAGGAACCTAATTCTAAAGCTGAAATTAAATTAAAACTTCACTACAGGCATACAACAGCAGAACTGAACAAACAGAAGAAAGACTCAGCAAACTTGACTATAGACAATTCAAATTATTCAATCAGGGAATCATAAAAAGAAAAGAATGAAGGAAACTGAACATAGTCTAAAGGACTTGTGACACACCATCAAGCATACCAACATATGCATAATGAGAGTCTCAGAAAGTGGGAAGGGGAGAGAGAGAGAGGGTGAGGGAAAGAAAGAGAGAGAGAGAGAGAGAGAGAGAGAGAGAGAGAGAGAGAGAGAGAAAGGCAGAAAGAAAATCTGAAGAAATAATGACCAAAAATTTCCCAAATTTTATGAAAGACGTGAATCTACACAACGAAGAAGCCCAAAAATTACTAAGAATAATAAAGTCAAAGAGGTCCCCAAGAAAGATCATAGTCAAATTATGGAAAGCTAAACACCAAGAGAGAATTTTGAAAGCAACAAGAGTGAAGAAACTCATCACATGCAAGAGATCCTCAATAAGATCAACAGCCAATTTCACCTCAGAAACTATGGAGGCCAGAAGTAGTGTGATAAAAGAAAAATATGTCAACAAAGAATTTTATATCCTGCAAAGATGAAGGAGAAATGAAGAGATTCCCAGGTAAACAAAAATTGAGAGAGTATTTCACTAGTAGGTCCACCCTACAAGAAACCTCAAAGGGAGTCATTCAGGCTATAATGAAAGGACACTACAGAATCTCAAAAATATATGAAGAAATAAAGACAGGTAAAGGTAACTACAGAGGTAAATATAAAAGCTAGTATTGTATTTTTGGTTTGTAAACTTTTGTTTAGATTTGGTTTTAAAAGATAAAATGCCTAGGAGTAACATCAGCATCATGATGACATAAGACATCTCTCCTTTTTATCTCCCTTTTTAATTACACAAACAAAAATATGTTGGTGGGTCTTTTAGGACCTAGCACCTTACTCCAAGGGGCTCAGGAAGAGTCTCACCCACCAGTGCAGCTGGTAGGAGACAGACAAATCTCTCAAACAGGCTACAGAACTAGCAAAGCCAGGGAAACAACCTAGACCCTTCTCACTGCTGTCAGGCAAAAACGGGGTGAGTGCTGACCTAGGCAGTCACTCACGCATGAGAGAGAACTTGCAGAAGACAGCCATCCCACAGGGAGACTCCAGCACACCACTGGAGGGAAAAAGAAATAAAAATACAAATTTGGTTACAGTTGAGGCACTAAAAGAAACTTTCCCGGCATTGCCCCCTCCATCACTGCCAAAGACACATTGAACTGGGTGATTTGTCTGGGAGAGGAAACCTCTCTTGCAAAGAAAAGGAAAGCAGTGAATGAATGCCTGGATACGCTTATCAGGCAGGAAACAGCTGGAAAAAAAACCATTTCTCTATCAACATCAAGAGTACTAAAGTGGGAGACCTAGGTGGAGTAGGTAAATGTTGTGCTCACTTCCTCCTAAGACCACATCAAAATTACAACTAAATTATAAAACAATTAACCTGGAGAATTATCTGAAGGCAAGCTGAACAAAACTATAACAAAGGATATAAAGAGCAAGCCACGTTGAGACTGGAACAAGGAGTGTAGAAGTGAAACAGGCTGGTTCTACACCTATTTGTGGTGATTGAGAATCTGTAGAGCTATCTCAGCTGAAGAGCTATCCCCTGAGGAGCATGGGGTCCCAGCCCCACACTAGGCTACCCATCCCAGGGCTCCAGTGCCAGAAAGAGGAGTCCCTACAACAGCTGGATCAGAAAATAAATAAGGATCCTATCCGAGTGAAACAGGGGGAAGAATAGATCACCTAAGTGAGAGCTTCAACAAAGAGATAGTAAGCATAAAAAAAAAAGAGATAGGAATATATATATATATATATATATATATATATATATATATATATATATATATATATATCCAGTTAGAAATGGAAGAGCACAATAACAGGAATTAACAGCAGATAAAATGAAGCAGAGGATTGAAACAGGGATTTGGATGACACAGTAACAGAAAACACCCAATCAGGACAGCAAAAAGAAAAAAGAATTTTTAAATAATGAGAATAAGGGACCTCTGGGAAACATCAAGCATACCAACATTTCATCATAAAAGTACCAGGAGAAGAGAGAGAGCAAGGGATTGAAAACCTATTTGAAGAAATAATACTGGAAAACTAGTGAAAGAAATAGACTTACAAGTCCAGGAAGTGCACAGTCCCAAACAAAATGAATCCAAACAGGTCCATACCACCTAAAGTAATCTATAGATTCAATACAATCCCATCAAAATACCAATGGCTTTTCCCACAGACCTAGAACAAATAATCATAAAATTTATATGGAACCACAAAAGACCCTGAATAGCTACAGCAATCTCGAGAAAGATAAAGTTGGAGGTATTACACTACCTGATATCAAACTATACTATAAGCATATAGTAATTAAAACAGCATGGCACTGGCATAAAAACAGACCACACAAGTAGATCAATGGAACGGAATAGAGAGCCCAGAAATAAATTGATGCTTATACCGTCATTTAACCTATGACAAAGGTAAGAATATACATTGGAGTAAAGATACATGAAATCTAATACAACAACAGCAACAAAACTGAGCTCAGAGATACAGAGAATTGATTGGTTGCTTCCAGAGGGGGTGGGAGGTGGCAGTGGTGAAATAGGTAAAGTCAATAATATTATGCTATCTATTTATAGTGCCAGATTGGCCCTAGACTTATTGGGGGATCATTTCATAAATTTTATGAATGTGTAACCACTATGCTGTACACCTGAAACTAATATAAAATAATATTGAATGTCAATAGTAATTGAAAAAAAAATAAAGTGGGAGCTCTACCACTGAGGGGGGCTATTGGGAAAAAGGCAGATAAGAATTTCAAAGGGCATTAATAGGATTGTACTCAGAGGGAAATCCACCCATAAGACTCTGAGAGTAATACCCTTGGGGATGTCCCTATCATTTCCAAGGGCACCCCCAATATGTCGAGTGCTAAACGCATACCTTGCCCCACAGTTGGCTCCTTGTGCACATTCCTGAATGTGACTGCAAGACAGAGTCTGGTAGACAGGGAGCATGGTCAGAAAATAGGTCACAGTTTGCTAGGAAGAAACTACAAATTTGAGTTGAAGTGCCACCTTCTGGAAAACAAAAGAGAGGTTTCCAGTAGCCAGCTTGTGAATGGTAATAACCAGAAAAAACATAATAATTCAGCCATAAGAAAGAAAGTAGTATGGAGCAGGTTCACCTTTACAAACACAGAGGAAAAACTCATAAAATAACAATAGCATAGATCATAACATCCCGTCCGCTGAAGTCAGTGAGCACAGAGTGTAGGAGGTGTCTGCTATTTCAAATGTGAAAGTTCTGATGCAGAACCACAGGAATATGAAAAATCAGGGAAATATAGCATTAAAAAATGACACCAGTCCAGCAACTGAGTTCAAAGGCATGGAATATTGTGATCTAACTGATGAAGAATTCAGAATAGTGGTATGGACAAACTCAACAAGTTATAAGAAAATTCAGAAGCAACCTAATGAAATCAGGAAAAGAATATCTGAACAAAATGAGTTCTTTTTCCAAAGAGATTGAAATTATTAAAAAGAACCATGTACAACATACCAAAACCTATGGGTTTTGATCACATCTTGTATGTCTGAGATCATAAGGTAGATCTAGTTTTAATTTTTTGAGGAATCTCCATATTGATCAAAAACTATGGTGAATATTTAAATTAAAAATTTATTACAGTAAAAGACACATTGCCATTAATCCCTCTCAAAACACTCACTCCCCCTTGCTTCTAATACACTTATCCCATTGTTCTTGCCACCTTCTGAAGCAGTTCTGGAAGTCCTCTTTTGTGTCTTTAGTTGCATTGTCATGACTGTCTCAATGGCCTGAATCTATTCAAGACATTTTCCTTTCATGGTCATTTTGACTTTGGGGAAGATCTCACAAGGTGCCAGATCTGGTGAATCAAGTGGATGAGGACACATCATAATGGTTTTATTTGACATAAATTGCTATACGAGAAGTGACCTGTAACATGGCGCCTTTCTGTTATGATCACAAAATCCGGTGAATGCTACTGCCAAGTGCCATCTAATGGAAAGGCAGGGATCTTCAATATGTGAAGAGGTGAGTCAAACCTTCATAACACTGTGTGACAAGTTTCAACTTGTTCAGTGCAGTCAGTCAGATGTGAGCTATGGTTGAGAGAAAGTATGTTTTAAAGTGTTTGCTAAGGCTTGTCGAGTGGCATGTTGGTTAACAGCTGGCTTGGGAGTGCAAACAGCAGGACCCCGGTTTCGGATCCCACATGAGGACCAGTGACACTGCACCCTCTACAGCTAAGATAGTGAACAACAGCTCAACCTGGAGCTGGGCTGCTTTGAGTCGCCAGCCACAGCATAGGCTGCAGCCTCTGCTGCAGTGGGCTGACGTAAGCTACAATGAGTGGCTGGCAGCCAGCATGAGCTGCCGTGAGCTGCTGTGAGTGGCCGTCCAATGGCCAGCAACTGATCTACCTCACCCCGGAAGAGCGCAATGATCACAATACCAACATGGGCCAGTGAAGCAACGTCCTCCACAACTAGACTGAAGAACAAAAGGACAGCAACTTGTCTGTTACCCTTCCCTGATTCCCCAGGGCTGTTCCCCTTCCCCAATTCCCCAATTAAAATCTTTTTTAAAAGATAAACATAAAAATAAAAAATAAAGTGTGTGGTAAATCATCCTCCATCATGCTCCATGTCACACATCACTTCTGGTATACTAAAATTTCTGACGGGGCCGGCCGAGTGCCGCGGTGGTTAAGCACTGGCTTGGGAAGCCAGCGGCCCTGGTTCGGTCCCACATATGAGGGCCAGTGACACTGCCCTCAAAAAAAAAAAAAAGTGTGAACTCTAAAATTTCTGTCAAATAAAAACATTACAGTGTGTCCTCATCCACCTTATTCACTGGATATGGCACTGTGCAACTTCTGGTTCTTCCCCCCAAATCAAAATGATTCAGGACATTTAGGCAGCCACAACAGTACAACTAAAGACACTCACAAAAGACGACTTCCAAAACTGCTTCAGAAAGTGGCAAGAAGATGGGATAAGTGTGTTTGAAGTGAGTGGCATTATTGGCAACATGTCTTTTACTTTAATAATTTTTTTTAAACATTCACCATATTGTTTGATCACACCTCATATATGCATTCCCATGTTTATTGCAGCATTATTCACAATAGCCAAGATATGGAAACAACCTAAATGTCCATCAGTGGATGGATGGATAAAGGAGATATGGTCTATATATACAAGGAAACACTATTCAGCCATAAGAAAAAGGAAATCTTACTATTTACAACAACAATGATCTTGAGGACATTATGCTAGGTGTGATAAGTCAGACAAAGACAAATATTGTATGATATCTCTTATATGTGGAATATTTTAAAAAATGAATGCACACCAAAAAGAGAGTAGAATGGTGGTTACCTGGGGCTGTGAAGGGTAAATAGGATAGATGTTGTTTGAAGGAATATACTTGCAACTAGTAGATAAATAGGTCCTGAAGATCAAATACACAGTACAGGGATTACAAACAACAAAACTGTATTTTAAATTTGCTAAGAGGCTAGATCTTAATTGTTTTCAGCACTAGAAGGAATTATAATTATGTGATGTGATAGATGTGTTAGCAAACACTACAGTGGAAATCATATTGCAGAATAAATGTATCAAATAGATATGCTGTATGCCTTAAATTTACACATTATGTCACTTATACCTCAATGAAAAATTTTTGTATATTACAAAAATTGTATAAATAAATAAGAGGCAAATGCATAAAACAGTATTTACAAATCTGTGTTCATGAACACAAAATGCATTAAGACACAATTTGTGATGCAACATAAAGGAGGGCAACAGAATTGTAACAGTAGAGTTTTTGTATATTACTGAAACTTAATTGGTATTAACTCAAACTTTATTGCTATAAAGTTAATATATTAATAATAATACCCAAGGTAACCACTAAGAAAAAAACCTCAAAATATACAGAAGTAGAAATGAAAGGAATCAAGATGCTCTTCAGTAGATGAATGGATAAATTGGTACATACCTACAATGAAATATCATTCAGCACTAAAAAGAAATGAGCTATCAAGCTATGAAAAGGTATGGAGAGGGCCCGCTGAGTGGCTCTGTCAGTTAAGAGTGCGAGCTCTGAGCAACATGGTTGCTGGTTCAACTCCCACATGGGATGGTGGGCTGCACCCCCCACCCCACAACTAGATTGAAAGTGGTGACTGGACTTAGAGCTGAGCTAGCAACCTCCACAACTAAGATTGAAGGACAACAACTTGATTTGGAGCTGCTGGGTCATGGAAAAACACAATGTTCCCCTTCTCCAATTCCCCAACACTATTCCCCTTCACAATTCCCCAATAAAAATCTTTAGAAAAAAAAAAGAAAAGATATGGAGATATCTTAAGTGTATATTACTAAATGAAAGAAACCAATCTGAAAAGGCTACAAAGTGTATGATTCTAACACTATGACATTCTGGAAAAGGTAAATCTATGGAGACAATCAAGAGCTCAGTGATTGCCAAGAACAGTGGAAAGAAGGGAAGAATGAATAGAAGGAGCAGAGGCAATTTTAGGGGCAGTAAAATTATTCTATAAGATATTATAATGGTGGATACATGTCATTATACATTCGTCAAAACCTATAGAATGTAGAACACAAAGAACAAACCCTAATGTAAGCTATAGTCTTTGGTTGATAATGATATGTCAGTGCTGGTTTATAGACTTTAAAAAATATACCACACTGGTATAGGCTGTTGATGGGTAGGCTGTGGGTGAGTGGGTAGATAGGAGGTGTAAATACAAAAGAAATCCCGAGCTCCCATAATATAATGAAAACATTGTAAGGTTAAGGGCTGTGACACTTTTCCCTTCAGTATCTAACTCTTTGAGGTACAGATTTTGAACTCAAGAAGATTTCTCAAAAAGAAGAGAATTTTGTGTGACCTTTGGTAAATCATTTCACCTTTTGTACCTTCTACTTCTTTTTTATTTATTTTTTGAAATTCTTTTATTGTGAAATAAACATTTTTTAAAAAAAATAGTTTCAGGTATAAAACACAGTGCAATAGCTATACTTTTTATGTATCTTATACTTTTTATGTAACCAATAAAAATGTGAAGAAAGGGTACACTAGAAAAAGATCAATCAATCAAATGAAAGTAGAATTGTAAGAATTCATTAACAACAACAAAAAAAACTTACAAAAAATGGCAAAATAACAGAAGTGCTTCCTAATCAGTAGTCATGCAAATAGTACATGAGGTGGTTATACTAATATCAAACAAAACAGATTTTCAAACATGTTATGAGAAGAAAAACATGTGTTGATTAAAAGGTCAACCCATCAGGAAGATATAACAATTTTAAAGATATATGCACTAAGCAATAGAGCCACAAAATATATCAAGCAAAAAATTGACAGAAGTGAGGGGAGAAATAGTGCCACAATAATAACTGGATAATAACATACTTCTCAAGTGCAAATGAAACATTCTCCAGGACAATATATTAGGCCATAAAAAAGTCTAAATAGGGGGCCTGCTGGGTAGTGCAGTTGGTTAAGAGCACGAGCTCTGAGCAACAGGGTCACCAGTATGATTCCTACATGTGCCAGTGAGCTGCACCTGAGCTGAGCTGCCAACAGACAACCAGATGGCTCAGCTGGTGAGAGCACATGCTCTTAATAAAAAGGTTGCCGGTTTGACTCCTGCATGGGATGGTGGGCTGCACCTCCCCTCCCCCGCCCTCTGCAACTAGATTGAAAGCAGCGACTGGACTTAGAGCTGAGCATTCTCCACAACGAGATTGAAGCCAATGACGTGACTTGGAGCTGATGGGTCCTGGAAAACACACTATTCCCCAATAAAATTTATTTTTTTTAAAAAGTCTAAATAGCTTTAAAAGATTGAAATCATACAAAGTATCTTTTGTGAGCATAGTGGGTTGAAGCTAGAAATCATAACAAAAGGGAAACTGGTATATACACAAAGATGTGGAAATTAAACTACTTTCTGTTAGAGAACCAATGGATAAAAGAACTTGTAGTTAAAATAAAATAAAAACACTTTTAATGAATCGACACAAAACACAACATATCTAAACTGATAGGTTATAGTGAAAGCAGTGTTCAGAGGGAAATTTATAGTTATAAATGTATACTTAAAAAAACAAAGAAGAGGGTCTGGCCAAGCGGCTCAGTTGGTTAAGAGTTGGCTTGGGAGCGTGAGATCTGAGCAGCAGGGCTGCCAATTTGGTTCCCATATGGGCCAGTGACGCTGTGCCCTCTACAGCTAAGATGGTGAACAACAGCTCAACCTGAAGCTTGGCTGCCTTGAGTGGCCAGACACAGTGTAGGCTGCAGCTCCTGCTGCAGTGGGCAGCTGTAATCTATCGTGAGTGGCTGGCAGCCAGCAAGAACTGTTGTGAGCTGCCATGAGCCACCATGAGCAGTCGTCCAGTGGCAGGCAACCGACTGCCTCAGCCTGGAAGAACACAATGATCATAATACCAACATGGGCCAGTGAAGTGGCATCCTCCACAACTAGACTGAAGAACAAAAAGACAGCAACTTGTCTGTTCCCCTTCCCTGATTCCTCAACTCTGTTCCTCTCCCCCAATTCCCCAATAAAATATTAAAAAAAAAAAAAAAACGAAGAAGAAAGATCCAGAATTGATGACTTAATTTTGCACCTTATAGAAAAAGACAAAAAAGCAAGGTAAACCCAAAGGTAGGAAAAATAAATAAATAATAAAATAAGAGCCAAAATAACCTATAAAACAGAAAAACAATAGAGAAAAACAATAGTCAAAACTTGTTTCCTTAACCTTCTGTTGGGCACAACTGATCTCACAGATTCATTTCACATAAATTTTCAAATTTTTAACAGTTAAGTATTGTGACTCATTGTTTCTGTATCTTCCCCCTCTTCTGTAACCTACCGCCAGCCATGTTTGTGACTTAGTACAGTAAAGACGTGTATCATAAAGGCATCTTTGTGTACAATGAATCTGTGAGATTTGGTTATGCCTGACAGAGGGTTAAAAAGATTAACTAAAAATGACAAACATTTAGTTAGACTGACCAGAAAAAGGGGGGGAAAAAAGGACTCAAATTGTTAAAATCAGTAAGAAAGTGGAAAGGTTCTGGACATTACCAAGATGGCAGAATGTGAAATCTTGGCCCTCCTTTCCCTCTGTAATTATACCAATTCAACAATAATCCATGGACAAATTCCCTATGTGCAGAATTAGAAGCTAATTGAAAGGCCCCTGTATCTCAGGAGACTAAAAAACCAAACTCAGTATGGAGCCCCTTGCTGGAGATTCTGCCCTTGGCACAGCACCATATGCTTAGGAAGAGACCCCGGCTCCCAGATTTATCCAGTTAAGAGAAAGATTTGATTCATGTATTCAATGCCCTAACTTCTCTGAATAGACTCTTAAGAAGATTGGCTTCTATAGTGCCAATCTTGGAGTTCTGAAGAGTCAGGAAGAGCCTTGGAAGAGAAAAATGGTGGTTGTTTGGGTTGATAGACGCCATTGATCCTCCCCCATTTCAGCACAGAGTGAGCAAATGAAAATTTCTAGCTCTCAGCTCACCTCTTGGGGAGGGAAAGCCTTGATCTATGGATCCAGCACACCAAATTCTCTGATGCATCCTAAATAAATAGCATTTGTCTCCCCAGTCTTGCAGCTCTGAAGCATCTGGCAAAGTCTACCTAACTAGGTGAGAATGGAGGTAGGAGCTTGGGCTTGTAAACACCGTAGATCCACCACCTCCCAGCTCAGTACAGAAGGATCAGAAAAACACCACAGATGCTGCAGAAGGAGTAGGCAAAAATGCCTATCTCCCAGTTCTTCCCAGAAAGTGCTAAGTTACATACTTTTCCAGCCTAGCCAGGGTGTCCAGTTCCTGATGTGTGTATATCTAGGTGCTGACTGCATCAGTGTCCTTTGGGACATTGACTGGTCTTGGTATACCTTCAAATATTAGGAGTCACCAAGGAAAAAAGGAGGCATGGACAATCACAAAAGTTTGAGAGACAACTATAAGCTTGGGCTAAGCTGACCACTGAGGTTCATTTCCTTCATGAAACCATTCTGTCAAAACAATGAGAGGTGGATGTTTCGTCTAATACACAGGAATCAATACAGAATTGAGGAAAACGAAGAAACAAAGGAATATATTCCAAACAAAAAAAAAAAACAAAATAAATATCCATAAATAGATGTTAATGAAATAAGTGACTTACCTGATAGCAAATTCATGGTAACAATTATAAAGAGGCTCACAGGAGAGCAATGCATGAACAAAGTGAGAATTTCAACAGAAAAAAATTAAAGTACCAAATGGAAATCACAGATTAGAATATAATAACTAAACTAAAAATTCAATAGAGTGGTTCAAGAAATCAGATCAAGTAGCAAAAATGATCAACTTGAACACAGGGCAGTAGAATTTATCCAAACAGAAGAACAAAAAGAAAAAATGAGAGTCAATAAGGGACCTAAGGGACACCATCAAACTAAGTAATACATGCATCATAGGGGTTCTAGAAGGAGAAGAGATAGAGAAAAGGGCAGAAAGATTATTTAAAGAAATAATAATTGAAAACTTCATTAAACTGAGGAAAGAAACAGACACCAAATCCAGAAAGCCCAGCCTTTTCCAAATAGCATGAACCTGAAGAGACCCACACCAAGATACATTATAATTAAATTGTCAAAAGTTAATGACAAGGGCCAGCTGAGTGGCTCAGTTGGTTAAGAGTTCGCTCAAAAGTGCGAGCTGAGCTCTGAGCAACAGCAGTTTGATGCCCAGCCCGAGCTGAGCTGCCGCTAAGCTGCCAACAGATGGCAGGATGGCTCAGCTTAAAAAAAAAAGAAAAAAGAAAAAGTTAAAGACAAGGAGAGAATCTTAAAAGCAACAAGTGAAAAACAACTTCTTACATACAAGAGAACCCCCATAATATTATCAGTAGATTTTTCAGCTGAAATCTGAAGGGAGTAGTTCAGTATATTCAAAGTGCTGCAGGAAAAATACTGGCAATCAAGAACATTAAATGGAGCAAAGTTGTCCTTCAGAATTGAAGGAGAGGTAAAGAGTTTTCCACTCAAACAAAAGCTGAATGAATTTATCACCATTGGACAAGACTTACAAGAAATGTTAAAGGGTATTTTTCAAGCTGAAACAAAAGGACACTAATTAGTAACAGGAAAACACATAAAGTATAAAATTCATTGGTAAAAGTAAATATATAATTAAATTCAGAATACTCTAATGTAATAAGGATTTATAACTAGTATAAAGGTTAAAAAACAAAAGTATTAATAACAACTGTAAATACAATAATTTGTTAATGGATATACAATGTAAAGAGATGCAAGTGGTGACATCAAAAACAAAATTTGGAGTAAGGGAACCTTTGTATGTCTTTGAAATTAAGTTATTATGAGCTTAAAATAGGCTACTATATTTATATAAGTCTCATGTTAATTACGGATCAAAAACCTATAGGCTGTCAAGTAACAGAACTTTACATCTCAAAATACTAGAAAAAGAACAACACACTAAACCCAAATTTAGCAGAAGCAAAGAAATACAGATCAAAAGCTGGCCGAGTGGTGCGGTGGTTAAGCGCTGGCTTGGGAAGCCAGCGGCCCCGGTTCGGTACCACATATGAGGGCCAGTGACACTGCCCTCCAAATAACAAAAACAAAACAAAACAAAACAAAAAAACCCAAAGAAATACAGATCAGAGTGGAAATAATTGAAAAAGAAGCAAAAAGGCAATAGGAAAGATTAATAAGCTGAAGTGTTTCTTTTTGAAGATAAACAAAATTGACATATTGTTAGCTAGGCTCATCAAGAAAAAAAGAGGACTCAAATACATAAAATCAAAGAAGAAAGAAGAGACATTACAACTGATATCACAGATATACAAAGGATCATCAGAAACCACTATGAACAATTATGCATCAACTAATTAGATAACCTGGAAGAAATTAATAAATTCCTGAAACATACAACCTATCAAGACTAATTAATCAGGAAGAAATGGAAAATAGAAAATTTAGACAGACCAGTAAGGAGATTGAATTATTAATCTAAAATCTCCCAACAGGGCTGGCCGAGTGGATCAGTTAGTTAAGAATTGGCTTGGGAACACAAGCTCTAAGCAGCAGCATCGCTGGTTCGGTTCCCACATGGGCCAGTGACGCTGTGCCCTCTACAGCTAAGATGGTGAACAACAGCTCATCCTGGAGCTGGGTTGCGTGAGCCCCATTTAGGCTGCAGCCCCTGCTGCAGTGGACTGCCATAAGCTACAGTGAGTTGTGGACAGCCAGCATGAGCCGCTGGCAGCTGGAGTGAGCTGCCAATAGCTGCCGTGAGTGGCTGTCCAGCAGCCCGCGATTGATCTGCCTAACGCGGGAAGAGGGCAATGATAATACCAACATGGGCCAGTGAAGCAACATCCTCCACAACTTTGAAGAACAAAAGGACAGCAACTTGTCTGTTCCCCTCCCCCAATTCCCCCATAAAGATATTTTAAAAGCCAAAAATGGTCCCGAAGGAGCTCACCGATTAACAAAAAAGCAAAGGAGAGTCGAAGTTTGCCAAGACCTTTTGGAGAGAAAGACAATGTTTTGGGATATGTTATTATGGTGATGAACATGGGTGTACCAATATGACTCTGAAACGAAGCAAGCACAATGGAAGTCAGCTGATTCTCCATGACCAAAAAAGTTTCGTCAATTCAAATTGAGTCAAAACGTTGTTGCTAATCTTTTTTTATATCAAAGGGATTATTCATTATGAATTTGTACCAACTGGGCAAACAGTTAACCAAGTTTACTATTTGAAAGTGCTGAAAAGGCTGCATGAAAAAGTTAGATGATAGCTACCTGAACTTTTCACCAACAATTCATGGCTCTTGCATCATGACAGTGCACCATCTCACAGGGCGCTGTCTGTGAGAGAGTTTTTAGTCAGTAAACAAATAACTGTTTTGGAACACCGCCCCCCCTACTCACCTGATCTGGCCCTCAATGACTTCTTTCTTTATTCAAAGATAAAGGAAATATTGAAAGGAAGACATTTTGATGGCATTCAGGACATCAAGGGTAATATGACAAGAGCTCTGATGGTCATTCTAAAAAAAAGTTCCAAATTGCTTTGAAGAGTGGACTAGGCACTGGCATTAGTACGTAACTTCCCAAAGGGAGTACTTTGAAGGTAACTGTAGTGATATTCAGCAACGAGGTATGTAGCACTTTTTCTAGGATGAGTTTGGGAATTTAATCATATATATGTATATATACATAATTTAATATATATATATGTCTTTTTTTTTAAGAGTTATTGGGGAATTGGGGGAGAGGAACAGCATTGGGAAATCAGGGAAGGGGAGTTGCTGTCCTTTTGTTCTTCAGTCTAGTAGTGGACACCACTTCACTGGCCCCTGTTGATATTATGATCATTGCGCTCTTCCTGGCCGAGGCAGACGGTCACCAGCCATTGGATGGCTGCTCATGATGGCTCACGGCAGCTCACGGTAGCTCACGGCAGCCCACTGCAGCAGGGGCTGTAGTCTACGCCATCGCAGGCCATTCACTGCAGCCCAGCTCCAGGTCAAGCTGTTGTTCATCATCCTAGCCACTAGAACTGAACTGCTGATCAGAGCCCACATTCCCAAGCCAACTCTTAACCAACTGAGCCACTTGGCCGGCCCCTATATTAGGTCTTCTTGATGGATTATCCCTTTTCTCATTGTATGACTATCTTTGTCTGTGGCAGTCTATTTTGTCTGTTATAAATATGGATACACCCACTTTCTTTTGGATATTATGTACTTGGAGTATCATCTACTTCACTGACAAACTTCCGTTTGTCTTTGGAGCTGAGATGGGTTTCCTAAAGGTAGCATATATTTGTTTGTTTGTTTTTTCATCCATCCAATTATTGTGTGCCTTTTGATCGGTGAGTTCAATCCATTTACATTTAGGCTGATTATTGATATATGTGAATTTACTACTGCCATTTTATCTTTTGTTTTATGTGCTTTATATCTTCATTGTTTCTTTTCCCTTGTATTTCTCTGCTATTTCAGTTTGGTAGTTTTCTGATGTTTTTCTCTGTTTCCTCCTTTTATATATTGCTTGCCTCAGATGTAAGTTTTTGTTTTGTGGTTACCATGAAGTTTGTATAAAATGTCTCACAGATGGTCTTTTCTTCTGATAGCATCTTATCTTCATTTGTCTACAAGTTGTGGGTGTTTTCCCTCCTTCCCTTTTATGTTTTCATTGTCACAAATTATCCCTTTTAAAGTGCTTTTTACCAAATCAAAGTAGCTATAGTTATTTTCAATGCTTTTCCCCCTTTAAACTTTATAATTGTTTAACAGTCTAATCTGTAAAAGAGTTGCAGCTTTCTGATTCTATCACCTTACTCAGAGTTTTGTATACTTTCGCCTTTTCCTTTCTGGTAGAAGAGCTCATTTCACCATTACTTGCAAGGTAGGTCTTGTGGTGGTGATCTCCTTCAGCTTTTATTTATCAGAAAAGTCTTTAGTTCTCTTTCATATCTAAAGGATGAGTTTTATGGATAGATGATTCTCGGCTGGAAATTTTGTTTTTTAATATCTTAAATATGTCATTTCATTCTTTCTGGCCGAGAGTTTCTGCTGAGAAAACTGAGAGTCTATTGGGGCAGTTCCTTTTTAGGTTGCTAACCCCCACACCCACTCAAGCCCCATTTAAAAAATTCTTTATTATTGACTTTTGACACTTAAAATAATTTGTCTTGGAAAAGGCCTTGTTGCATTGAGGTAACTAGGTGTTCTATTAGCATCTTATTGTACTTGTATGTCCAGCTCCTTCCTCTGATTTGGGAATTTCTCATCTAGTAGTTCTTTAAATAGGCTCTCTTCCCTTTTCTCTTCTCCTTCTGGGATACCTGTTACGTTTATAATGTCCTATGTAATGAGCTCGATAGTTTTAGTAGAGGTCCCCCTCCCCTTTTAAATCTCAGTTCTCTCCTCTTCCATCTGAACCATTTCTGGATTTCTATCTTCAAGTTTGCTAAATTTCTCTTCCATATAATCTGCTCTATTTCCAATGCTTTTTAATGCATTCTTCATCTAATTCATTGAGTTCTTCAGCTCCAGAATTTTTTTTTTTGGGGGGGTTTTAACCATTTTGATATAGTATTCCTGTTCATTAATTTTGCTTCTGAGATTAAACTGCCTTTATGAGTTTCCTTGTATCTCGTTGGTTTTTTTCATGATAAGGATTTTGAATTCTCTGTCACTTAGATGAAAATCTTATGACTTTGAGTTTGGTTTCTGCCACAAGTTTTTAGTTTTTCTTACTGGACTAATTCTAGTTATGTTTGAGAGTCATCCACCACTTTCCACTACCTCTGCCAGAGGTGCCCTCTTCATTGCTGGTTTTGCCTCCGGGGTTCCTGATGTCTTGCTGCTGTCTGTTGCTGGGGTTGCAGGTATCATTGCATTCTTGAGCACTGCTGTCAGGGTTACAGGGATGGGTGTGAAACTCAGGCAACTCTTGTGGTGGGGGATGGGGTGGGTGGAAGCTAAGCCCTACCACTGCTGCTACCTAGTTCTTTCTGGCTGCTGGCAATTCTGCAGCCAAGACGCTGAAGTCTTGTGGAGCATCCCTACTGTAGTTACCAAGCTCTCTTGTGGTGTGGCACTGCTGCAGCATAGGGAGGAAGCCAGGCTCAGGTGCCAATGCCACTGGTGCCTTTTGCCTTAAATGGTGTTGGGACTAAAGTCTTGGCCCCTGCTCCACCACTGCTACTGCACTCACTAGGGCTTTAGACTCATCTGCCACAGCCACTATGGAACTGGGTTTACAGGCACCATCCCTACCATGTCCCCAATTCCACCTCCCCTATGCATTCCAATCCACCCACCTTCAGATGTACAAATGCGTGGATCTTTCAGGCTGAGCAGAGAAATCTTTGTTGAGTTATAGATGTCCCAGTCTTTGAAGTGGAAAGAAAAAGGGAGCTCCTCATTCTGCTATGAGTCTGATGTCACTCACAAAGTGTTGTTTTAAAGAGTGAGTCTGGAGAATAAGTAGAGGATTACTCTAGATAACATTCTAGAGAATAACTCCTTATCCTCAGGGCCTGGTCATAGGCAGTCTCTCCTACTGCCAGTGACCTTCTCACTGAACATTATGGACTTTTGTGTACAAGTATTACCTCCCTCAGTTGTAAACTTTTTGCACCTTGCCCAGTAATCTGCAAATAATAGACACATACAGGAACTCAAATGCGTAAGTTCTTGGCAACCATAAATAAAAAGTTAATCTGAATGATGTCATGAAAAATGCCTCAGTAGGACTCTCCAAGAATGGAGAAACCACCAATAAGCTGGCAAAAAGAAAGAAAAAAGACGCATAATCAACATTTTGGGAACTCTGGATTCTCATCGAATACAGAAAATAGGGTAGTGCTGAACAAAGAGGCTGTGAAAATTTTACAAATGTAGTGCTTTTGTTTACCCACCTACCATCCCTCACTTCCTAGCTTTCGGCAATGACCATAGGGATAGACCATGTTCTTGGTGCAGCTCATTGGTGCCAAGGGCAAGGGGTGGAAAAGGGTGCCAATATGGACTTTGTTCTAAAAAAAAAATTGTGATTGTGCATTTTACCTGTCTGGCAGTGACCTGAGGGATTAGCACAGAGGCTTCCTTTTGTTTTGCCCCCTCAGCTCAAAGTAGCTTTCCAGGAGGCAAATGTCAGCAGCCCATACTATCCATGAGCACTTGAGGCAAGTAGCAGATGGAGCCAATAGTCTGGATAGGAGGCTGAGGAGGATGATCCTTGGGGTTAGAATAAGGGCTTTGAGGCGCCTCATGTGCAATGTACATGCAAAGCCCTGACACATACTCAGAAAAGACCTGAGAGACCCTAAGACTAACACCTGTAGCCAGACCTTGGGCTCCACAAAAGCGGGAGGTGAAGGTTAATGTGGAGTTGCAGACAGCTTGGCCAAGCATTCAGAGTATTCCAGCTCAAAACCAATCTGAAAACTGCAGGAGAGGTGGTTTTGTTTTGTTTTGTTTTGTTTTAATGCCATATGTTTAAGGAAATGTCATTTGTTCACCGCTGAAAACAGTGGAACAGGGATTTTGGTGATCACATGTGTCAAGGAACAATCTTTAAAAAAAAAGTTTGGAAAAACCACTTAAAAATGGACAATTGAAGCTCTCAAAAAACAACAATAAACTGTAGGGAGAGAGGAAAAAGTGATTTCCAGAGTTACTGCATTATAATATTCTAAATGTTTCAACAAAAGATTACAAGGCTTACCAAGAAACACTGATAAAAGTAACTATTTAAATAAATATTGGTTTGCAACTATTTTTGTTTATATTATTTGAAAGACAAATGCATAAAACAATAATTATACATCTGTTAATGGGGATGCAATACACAAAGATGTAATTTGTGACAATTACATAAAGAGGAAGAGAGGATGGAGGTTTACAGGAACAGTTTTTTTATGCTATTGAAACTTAATATCAATTCAAATGATACTGCTATAAATTTAGGATGTTAAATATAACCACCAGGACAACTACTAAGAAAAAAAGGAAACAGTGTTGGAAGAATTTAAGGAAAAAAGAAAAACTTATAGAAAACAAATAGAAAAATGACAGAATTGTTTCCTAATCAGAAACCATTTTAAATCAAAATGGCTTAAACTCACCAATTAAAGAAAGGTTGGCAGAATGGATCATAAAATCAATATCCAATAATCTGCAAGTGACTCATTTTAGAGCCAAAGTAACAAACAGATTGAAAGTGAAAAACTGGGAAAACATAATTCATGTGTTAAACACTGAAAAACTGGTATGGCTACTAATATAAGAAAATAGACTTAAGACAAAAAAAGACATTACATATAGATAAAAATGTCAATCCATCAAAAAGATGTAATTCTAAATATACACACACCAAATAGCAAACCTCCCAAATGTATGAAGCAAACATTGACAGAATTGAACCACAATAAGAGATGCAAACCTCAAAATCCCACTTTCAGCAATGGATAGACAGAACATATATTGGGTTGTCAGAAAAGTCATGACACATTTTTGCAATGAAAAACATAGAAAAAATACTTTTTTTTGGGTTGTCATGACTTTTCTGACAACCCAATACATTAAAGAATAAGGAAATAGAGGATTTGAACAACACTACAAATGAACTAGACCTAACGGACATACAAGGTGTGATCAAATATGGTGAATGTTCAAATTTTAAAAAATTATTACAGTAAAAGACAAATTGTCATTAATCCCCTTCAAAATACTCCCCCTCAATTTGAACACACTTATCCCATCATTCTTGATACTTTCTGAAGTACTTCTGGAAGTTCTCTTTTGTAAATGTCTTTAGTTGTGCTGTCACGGCTCCTTCGATGTCCTGAATCATTTTGACTTTGGGGAAGAGCCAGAAGTCACATGGTGCCAGATCCGGTGAATAAGGTGAATGAGGACACACCATAATTTTTTTTTTTTTAAAGATTTTATTGGGGAATTGGGGAAGGGGAATAGTGTTGGGGAATTGGGGAAGAGGAACAGCCAAGTTGTTATCCTTCAATCTTAGTTGAGGAGGGCGCAGAGCTCAGCTCCAAGTCCAGTTGCAATCCGGCCGCCTGTTGGCAGCTCACAGTCACTCAGTTCAAGGTGCAGTGTTCAATTTTTTTTTTTTTTAAGATTTTTATTGGGGAATTGAGGAAGAACAGTGTTGGGGAATTGGGGAAGGGGACCAGGCAAGTTATTCTTCAATTTTTGTTGTGGAGGGTGCCAGTCGCCATCTGGCTTCCTGTTGGCAGTTCATGGCCTCTTAGCTCAAGGTGTTGTGTTCAGTCTTAGTTGTGAGTTGGCGTAGCCACCATCCCATGCAGCCTTGTTGTTAAGAGTGCATGCTCTATCTACTGAGCCATTCCAGTGGAAGCTCAGCTCAAGATGCCAAGTTAGTCTTAGTTGTGGGTGGGCATAGCCCATCATCGAACAGGCAATCTTGTTGTTACACCAGCTGAGCCATCCTGCCACCTGTTGGCAGCTCGGCGACAGCTCAGCTCAGGCACAGTGTCACTGGCCCATGTAGGAATCAAACCAGCGGCCCTATTGCTCACAGCTCGCACTTTTAAACCAGTTCTTAACAAACTGAGCCACTTGGGCGAACCTCCATGTTCAATCTTAGTTGTGGGTGTGCATAGACCACCATCCAATGGGAATCAAACTGGCAACCTTGTTGTTAAGAGCACGCTCTCACCAGTTGAGCCATCCAGCTGCTTGTTGGATGCTCAGCTCAGGTGCAGCTCCCTGGCCCATGTGGGAATCAAACCAGCAACCCTGTTGCTCAGAGCTCACACTCTTAACCAACTGAGCCACTCGGCTGGCCACTGTCCTTCAATCTTAGTTGTGGAGGGCACAAACTCAGCTCCAAGTCCAGTTGCCGCTTTCACAATCTAGTTGCAGGGGGTTGGGGGGCACAGCCTGCAGGGGACCAGTCTCCGCGAGTCCAGGGGTTCCCTCAGGTGGAGACGGCGTCGGCGAGGGAAGAAAAGAAGGGAAAGAGTGGAGACACCAGCGGAGTTTCAGAGAAGTGTCACAATTTTCTGCCACAGCATGTCCCTTTTATAGGGATTTTTGACCATTACCTCAATCACAAGTTAACCTCTTAGGACTTTTGCAGTCTTTACTTCCTTGTAATTGTTCTCCCCAGGATACACTGGCCTATTCTATGTTAAGGATTCACTTATCTTTACATATTGCCTAAAGAGTGGTTACCATGACTACCTAGCCATTATCCCAAATTCCAGCAGCTAGACTCACAGGCCATATACTTGAGCTATAACTAAAAGACTAGCGGTGGCTGAGTTTAGGGTTAAAAATGATCTGAAGTCTATTCCTATGTGATTACAATACTTACTAGCTAAAGGGAGTCTTAAACATCTTTTATCCTACGAAGGGCTACATATTATTACAATAGAGGGTAGCATCTGTTTCTCAGTCAAAGCTTCAGTATCTGTTGCTACAACAATGTACTAGGCAAATAATTCAAATAAGGCTGTTAACATACCCCATGGTCAGTAAGCTGCCTCTTATCGAAACTCTCATGGCCTGGAGTCTTTTAAGGGAGCTCAAGGACTGATGTTATTATTAGTTTCTCACAGGCAGTCAGTTTCTCACAGACAGGCTTGTGGCCTAGGTGACCAGAGGTCTGTGCCTCAGTTTCCAAGGGGCTTGAGTCCCCAATATCTGAGTTCAGGGGTCCCCTCAGACTGTAGCCTGTCTTAGGGAGTTTCATTTTTAGGAAATCTTGCCCTGTCGTTGACTTACACAGCCAGCTATCATCGGGTACCACAGGAACTTGTCACAAATGCAGTGAGTGTATTGTCTCCTATAGGAGGAAAGGCACATGGGTTCACAGAGGCAGGAGATATTACATGACAAACCATAAGGCAGCACCCCAAACATCCAGTGCTGAGTGTGGCACCGTGACCTTGTCAGACACCGGAGGGCTGTCAGCTCTCCATCAGCCCACCATCCCACAGGAGTTGAACTGGTAACCCTATTAAGAGCATGCTCTTACCAGCTGAGCCATCTGGCCACCTATTGGCAGCTCAGCTCAGGCGCGCAGCTCACTGGCCCATGTGGGAATCAAACCGGCGACCCTGTTGCTCAGAGCTTGCATTCTAACCAATGGAGCCCCTGGCTGGCCCCTACAGAGTAATGCTTTGACTTGACAGAAATTGCCATGTACCAGAAGTGATGTGTGACATGGAACATTGTTATGTTGAAGGGTGATTTACCACACACTTTATAAAACACAACTTTCTCTCAAATGTAGCTCACTCCCAACTGACTGCACTGAACACGTTGAAACTTGTCACACACTCTTACTAAGGCTTGACATGCTGCTTCACATATTGAAGATCCCTGTCTTTCCGTTGAATGGCACTGGGCATCAGCATTCACTGGGATTTGTGAGCACAACAGAAAGGATCCATATCACACATCACTTCTTGTATGGCGATTTCTGTCAAAAACATTAGTGTGTGCTCATCCACCTTAATCACTGGATCTGGCACCGAGCGACTTTTAGCTCTTCTGCAAAGTCAAAATGACCATGAAAGGAAAATATTTTGTATCAATTCAGGACATTCAGGCAGCCACAACAGCGCAGCTAAGGGCACTCATGGAAAAGGACCTCCAGAACTGCTTCAGAATGTGGCAAGAACTATGGGATATGTGTGTTAGAAGCAAAGGTGCATATTTTGAGGGGGATTAGTGGCAATGTCTTTTATTGTAATAAATTTTAATTTCAACATTATATATATATATATATATATATATACACACACATACACGTTTTAAAAAATATTTTTATTGGGGAATTGGGGGATGGGAACAGCATTGGGTAATCAGGGAAGGGGAACAGACAAGTTGCTGTCTTTTTGTTCCTCAGTCTAGTTGTGGAGGACGTTGCTTCACTGGCCCATGTTGGTATCGTCATTGTGCTCTTCTAGGATGAGGCAGATCGGTCACCAGCCTCTGGATGGTCACTCACCGCGGCTATTGGCAGCTCATGCTGGCTGCCAGCCACTCACGCTGGCTGCCGGCCACTCACTGTAGCCTATGGCAGCCCACTGCAGCAGGGGCTGCAGGCTACACCGTCGCCAGGGCTTGCAGCCCAGCTCTAAGTGGAGCTGTTGTTAGCGGGCAGTGTCATTGGCCCTCATATGTGGGATCCGAACCGGGGCCGCTGGCGTCCCAAGCCAGCTCTTAACCAATGTGCTGCCACTTGGCCGGCATTTTTTTTCTTTTTTTTTTAGCTGAGCCATCCTGGCACCTGTTGGCAGCTTAGCGGCAACACAGCTTGGGGCTGGGCATCTAATTGCTGTTGCTCAGAGCTCAGCTTGCACTCTTGAGCGAGCCCTTAACCAACTGAGCCAGTCAGCCGGCCCACCATATATATATATATATATATTTCTAAACATACCTCATATACAGAAGATTCCATCCATAAAAAGTAGAACATTCTTCTAAGTATACACAGAACATTCTCCAGCATTGACCATATATATTAGGCCACCAAACAAGTCTCAATAAATTGAAAACGACTGGAATCTTACAAAGTATCTTCTCTGCCCAAACTGTAGTAAAGCTAAAAAACAATTAAAAAAGTGAACAATTCCAAATATGTTCAAATTAAACAAAACACTCCTAGAACAACTAAGTTAAAAATGAAATCACAAGGAAAATTAGAAAATACTTTGAGACAAATGAAAACAAAAACACTATATCAAAACTTAAGGAATGTAGCAAAAGCAGTGATCATACTTTTAAACATCTACATTAAAAACAAAAAAGATTGTATATGAATAACCTAGCTCTATACCCTAAGGGCTAGAAAAAGAACAAGTAAACTTAGTTTTCAAAGCTAGCAACTAAGGAAATAATGAAGATCAGAGCACAGACAAAATATTTTAAAAAATAGGATTAATGAAACCAAAAGTCGGTTCTTTGAAGAGGGCAACAGAATTGATGTGACTTCTAAACAGGTTAAGAAAAAAAAAAAAGAACTCAAATAACTAATATCAGAAAAGAAGGTGGGACCTTATCAACCTTTCAGAAATAAAAATGCCAACACATTAGATAATCTAATTGAAATATAAAAATTCCTGGAAACACATAAGTTACCAAACTGACTCAGGAACAAATAAATCTGAACAGATCTATAGTAAGTAAAGAGATTTAATTAGTAATGAAAAACCTCCCAAGAAAGAAAAAGCCAGCACCAGATGGCTTCACTGGCGAATTCTACAAAACATTTCAAGAATTAATAATCTTTCTCTCCTCATGCCTCCTCGCCCCCCAAAAAAAATCAGAGAAGGGAAAACTTCCTAACTCATTCTATGAGATCAGCAATACCTGATAACAGAGCCAGAGACTCCACAAAAAAACAACTAGAGACTAGTATCCTTTATAAAATTCATTCAAAAATCCTCAACGAAATACTATTAATAGAAAACAGAATTCAACAGCGTATTTTAAGGATTATTCACCATGGCCAAGTAGGATTTATCCTAGCAATGCAGGGATGGTTCAACATTTAATATCAATCAGTGTAATCATAACATTAACAAAGGAGAAAAACAACAGGTTCATCTTAATTGATGCAAAAATAAAAGCATTTGACAAAATTCAAAACCATTTCATAATAAAAATGCTCAGCAAACTAAGAAGTTCTTCAACATGATAACATGCATTTATGAAAGTCCACAGTTAACATCATACTCAATGATGAAAGATGAAAATGTTCCCATTAAGATCAGGAACAGGACAAGTATGCTTACTTCCACTGCTGCTGCTATTTGATATTGTTCTGGATGTTCTAGCCAGAGTAATCAGGCAAGAAAAAAGAAACGAAAGGCATTCAAATTGGAAAGAATACTATCTATCCGCAGATGACACAATACTATATATAAAAAATTCTACAGTACACAAAATAAGGACTAGGACTAATGAATTCAGCAAAGTATCAGGAGAAAAGATCAACAGTCCACTGTATTCCAGCAATGAATACAAAAAGAAAATCATGTAAAACAATTCCATTTACAGTAGTATCCAAAAGAATAAAATACATAGAAATAAATTTAACCAAGGAAACAAGTATAAACATCAAAACCTAGTAAAAATTACAAAACATTGCTGCAGTAATTCAAAGACATAAATGAAAGACACTGTGTTTATGGATTGGAAGACTTAATTTTTTTTTTTTTAAAGATTTTGTTGGGGAATTGGAAGAAGGGAACAGCGTTGGGGAATAGGGGAAAGGGAACTGACAAGTTGCTGTCCTTTTGTTCTTCAGTCTAGTTGTGGAGGACATTGCTTCACTGGCCCATGTTGGTATCATCACTGTTGCTCTTCTCAGGTGAGGCAGATTGGTCGCCAGCCTCTGGACTGCCCCTCACAGCGGCTCTTGGCAGCTCACGCTGACTGCCAGCTGCTCACACTGGCTGCCAGCCACTCACTGTAGCCTATGCAGCTATGCCTCCCCAGGGACTCATAGCAGCCCAACTCCAGGTGGAGCTGTTGCTCACCATCTTAGCTGTAGAGGATAGTGTTACTGGCCCTCGTAGGTGGGATCCGACTCTCATCCCAAGCCAGCTCTTAACCAACACGCCACTCGGCCGGCCCTTAATATTCTTAAAATGTCTTTACTACCCAAAGCAACCTACAGATTCGATGCAAATCCTATCAAAATTCCAATGGCTTTTGCTTTTCAAAAACCAATCCTTAAATGTTTCAATTTCATAATGTCCCAAGAGAAAAGTACATCTCCCATAGCTTTGCTTTTATTTCAATGATAGGCAATATTCTGAAGTTGAAAAATATATATTTTAGCAGAAGTTACAAGTTGTTAAAAAATAGTACTTCAAAAATTCTTGTGGCTTGATTAAATAATTTTTATTTCTCTTGGGAATAGGTTTTAAAGTTTTAAGCCTTTATTCTTAACCCATGATTTTATTGTGTTGTGTGCTGTTGTAGGCAGTTAGATACAATGATTATGCCATTGTCCTGCTCTAATGGAAATCATGACAGAGTTGGGTTTAGTTTGATAAAGTACTCAAATTAATATTCATAAGCGTGAATTTATTTAAGTCTTCTTCATTGAGTTTAAATATGAACCTTCCTGGATTATTTTGGGGTTAAAAAAGAAAGGTTTCACATGCAACCTGAATATGTCAAAATCTGTTTGCAATGTAAATATTACCATTCATATATTTGCAAACTTAAAAAGATAGCTGTATTGAATATAAGTATACATAAATAAGCCCAATATTACACAGTGTAATAAATTAGTAATATTTACTTATTGCACTGTGTAATATATAATAAGTAAATATTATTAATTTACTTATTGTTTTACTAAAACTTCGCTCTTTCAGGCTTATCTCACCTCTTTGGCACATAGCACTAATAATGTACGTGAGCCACACTGCTCTATCTCTGTAAGATATGGTGTGAGGTGAAGAAAATGGATCACTCTGTCCACCTCTAAGAAAAAACTCTCTGCTTGCCTTTGAACTCTTACATTTCTGATAATGTATTTGGCTCCTACCTTTAAAAAATGCTTAATAACTTAATAAAATGCTTAATAAAAATATTAATATTATTCATATTTATTTATAATCAGTAAAGATTTCTTCTATTTTCTGGTTTCCAAAGTATCTTTTTAAAATTAACTTTATTTGGGGTGACGTTGGTTAATAAGTTTCAAGTGTACAATTCTATTATACACCATCTGTATATTGCATTATGTGCTTTCCACCCAAACTCTAGTCTCTCTCTGTCACCATATATTTGATCCCCTTTACTCTTCATCTTCACCCCAACTCTTCCCCTCTGACAACCATCCTTCTATTGTCTATGAGCTAAATCAAATATCTTTTTTCAGCAAGAATCACAGGGTTGAAGTTGGACCACAGGTATAGGTCAGACATGCAGTCCCTAAGTGTGTAATGAGGACATTTACCATATTGATTAATTGTGCAAATTTCCTATGAATGCTGTATACTGTAACTTTCATTTTACTGCACTCGCATTGGTTCTGATGGAATTTTCAAGCAGACAGCTTTGAAATCAGACTTATACACAGTCATCTGGTAACAATGAACTTATACTGACAGGAAAAGTAGTTAGAAAATAGGGTTTCCTATAATATAAGAATCTAATTAATGAATATGTCCCACATTATCAGGATTAAAGTAAAAACTATGGTTAATCAGTTGTTACAGAAAATGATATATTACAATGAACTCAACTCCAAAGTAGGCTTGTTTGGTTGTTTTTATGCTGTGGCAAAAAAAATCTTGTGTATACTGGGTTTTCACATACATGATCACTTATTTTTCCGTAAAGATGAAATTTCTTTGGTTGAATGGATACCATTTGTTGAAAACATCAAGGTTTATTTGTAATGTCATAATGCATTACCTATAATTATCAGAATAAATTTGCCAAGTAATGTAATAAAATATAAGCTGAACATTTTGCTTTTGAAACTGCGTAAGAGCTATACACTACTTTGGGAAAAAATAACTTTAATGTTCCATATTCTTAAGATTATCATTTCTCGAAATCACTCGAGTTTCCAAATATAAGTGTTTGAAGAAAACAATGATAAAAAGCTCAAAGCCAAGCTAAAAAATGTTCCAGGTGTGTGGATAATTAAAGGAAGGGCATTTTTTTGCACGTTGTAATTTGATCTTGCTGTATTAGAATGCATGCTTTCTCTCCAAATGAGAGATTCATTTCAAATAGGGATTTATTTGATTTTCCTAGAATTGAAATGCTTAGTGCTATTACTATATGATCCCTGAAATTTTTAAAGTTATCTGGAGTCTATCTATCTTTCTGTTGTGGACCAGAGTGGCAAAAATGAGTGCTAAGATCAAGTTTTTTTTTTGAAGATTTTATTTGGAATTGGGGAAGGGGACTCGCAAAGATAGAAGGAGCCAAGTTGTTGTCCTTCAATCTTAGTTGTGGAGGGCGCAGCTAGCTCAGTTCCCAAGTCCAGTAACCATCTGGCCACTCGATGGCAGCTTACAGCTGCTCAGCTAAAGGTGCTGTGTTTAATCTTAGTTGTGGGTGGGCATAGCCCACCATCCCATGAGGGAGTCAAATTGGCAACCTTGTTAGGAGCATGTGCTCTCACAGCTGAGCCATCCTGCCACCTGTTGGCAGCTCAGCTCAGGCGCAGCTCACTGGCCCATGTGAGAATCAAACCGGCGACACTTGCTCACAGCCTGCGCTCTTAACCTACTGAGCCACTCGGCTGGCCCAATACCAAGTTTTTTTAAATCTCTCCTAAATACTTTCTCTTCTATAGAACAGTCTATCATAAATTATCAATACTAGAGAATAAAATGAAAGAAATAAAACCCTACAAAAATATCCTAAAATATCAAATGCAATAATTTCTAAATATAAGCCATAATCACAGTTTTACCTGTTATTACTCCTGTATTGCTAATATAATGTAACAACCTATCAGTTATGCTATTGGCTTTATTCTCACAAAATATTAGTGATGCAGTCTTCTGGGCATTATTTCCAATATGCCATGATTACCAATGAGAACACTGAGTGGAATGTTCACATTTATAACATTTATTAAGATAGCTGGTTTATCTAAGTCACAATATTTATAATATGCTATCATCTTTATTGCTGTATGAGCCTGGAAATACATTTTTCTATTACAGTTCTATTATAACCGTAACCTAATCTTTGATTATAACCTAATCATTCATTCATACCGATATTCACTTATTCATCATGATTTTGATTAAACTTCTGCTAGACTGTATCGCTAAATAGACTTTCTTTAGTGCTTCAGGAAAATCAGCTCATTGAAAATTTAAGAGATTCTTTAAACACTTTCATATTTTTATCTGCTGACTTCCACAGATCTCACATCCAGGGCTCCCATCCTTCCCAAGTCCTGCCAAGGATGTTAGGGTCTGTTGCCTGGTCAATCAAGCACTTCACTTGAGCCTCTTCTGAAAGTCCACACTCTGGTTCTTGGGCACGAATGTTGTGATCTTTGCTTCCTCGTGCTACAGCCATATAATCTTCAAAGGCAAGTACCTTCTCGTGGCCCAGAAGTAACTCATCACTGGAAAAAATATTAAACCAGAACAAAAACACAAATCATGCATTATTTTTCCTTTGTTGCCTGCATTCCTGGCTATCAAACATTCCCTCTCATCATTTATAAAATATTTTCTGCTGTTCATAAACTTGAAGAGATTCAATTTATAGAAAAAGAGAACATGAATAATGCTGCTAGTAATGTTTGTCTACAATTTTTTGTGCAGACATATGTTTTCATTTCTCTTGGATGTATACCAAGGAGGCCATCTGCTGGGTCAAAGGGTAATTCTATGTTAACTTTTTGAGGAACTGCCACTGTTTTTCTTAACAGCTGAACCATTTTACATTTCTACCAGCAACATATAAGGACTCAACTTACTCCACATCCTCACCAACACCTGTTATATTCTAATTTTCTTTAAAAGGTTTTATTGGGGAATTGGGGGAGGGGAACAGATAAGTTGCTGTCCTTTTGTTCTTCAGTCTAGTTGTGGAGGACACCACTTCACAGGCCCATGTTGACATTATGATCATTGCGCTCTTCCCAGCTGAGGCAGTTGGTCACTGGCCATTGGACACACAGCTCTTGCTGGCTGCTGGCCACTGGCCACTCAGGCTGGCTGCCGGCCACTCATAGTAGCTCACGGCAGCCCACTGCAGCAAGGGCTGCAGCCTATGCTACCACTGGCCACTCACAGCAGCCCAGCTCCAGGTACATCATTTAGCTGTACAGGGCGCAGCATCACTGGCCCATGTGGGATCTGAACCAGGGCCTTGCTGCTCAGAGATTGCGCTCCCAAGCCAACTAACTCTTAACCAACTGAGCCACTTGGCCAGCCCTCTAATTTTTATTAGTCGGTGTGAAGTGATACCTCATTTGCATTTCTCTGATTGACTAATGATGTTAAGGATTCATTTGTAAAACAAGAATAATTTTAACATCATAGGCTAAATGTAAAGTTCTCAGCACTTTTGATTCTTCAGTTAAATGGTATCATCTAGTGTTTTGTTTTTTCCACAAATAATAATCTTACCAAGTAATAACTGCTGGATTGGCACCTGCTAACTTTCTCTTAGCGTAATGTATTTTCTGCCGCGGATACCAATTTTTTTCGGTTACATTTATTTCTTGAATCCATGATCCCCCTTTTTTCAGCATTTTCTGTTCAAAATTCTAAAGGAAAAGAACATGATTGTTTCTGCTTACTATAACAGTATATGTGATCAATTCAAACAGATTAAACAAGTAATAATCTTTAAACAAACAACTATCTCTATAACTGGGGAGAGCTCAATACCTTTTAATACAAATTCTAATGTTAATACACATAACAGTGACAATGATCTTGAGGGACTGCAGTTAGGCTTAAAATATCACTCCCTATATAAAAGACGCCATTGCTAGGCTTCATTCTTTTGGGTTGTATTATGAAAAACCCTTGTTATTCAAGAAAGCACTGTCGTTATGATCAAAGATCTCATACAGAACAGATTTTATTTATTTACTTTTTTCAGATTGGTTGCCGGCCTCTGGACGGTGGTTCACGGTGGCTATTGGCAGCTCACTCCGGCTGCCGGCTGCTCACACTGGCTGCCAGCCACTCACTGTAGCTTATGGCAGCCCACTACAGCAGGGACTGCAGCCTACACCGTCGCCGGGACTCACGCAACCCAGCTCTAGATCGAGCTACTGTTCACCATCTTAGCTGGCCCTCATAAATGGGATCCGAACCGGGTCCGCTGGCGTCCCAAGCCAGCTCTTAACCAAAGCGCCACTCGACTGGCCCAGAACAGATTTTAAAATAAAAGTTGTCTCCATGAGAAATCGAACCCACCATCACCAATGGGTCCATATTTACTTTCCTAGTTAGAAACACACTCAAATGAAATAACAGTTTTCTCCAAATAAAAGTATGTTTCATATCTGGTTTTTAGGACAAATGACCCCAAATGTTAATTTCAAGAAATGCTGTTAACAACAATGTAAATATTTTAGTGTAAACAATCTGATGCATTTCCATTATATAAAAGTAGATGCCAGATCAATTACTGGTACATTGTAATAAAAGTGAAAAAGTGCATATAAACAACCCTACTTTCCAGTCGAAGGAAGGTTCCTTTACAAATACGTCCATAGTGGTAGTAAGCAGGTCAGGGTGTGAACGGAAGGCTCTCAGTGCATGCACCATGATACTGTACATAACACCTGTTTCTTTCATTGGTAACATCAGATTGATAAATTGGCGAGTGAGACGAAAAGGCATCAACTCAGGGACTGGGAGAAACTAAACAGGAAAAAATTCATGCAAGAAATAGAATATATGAACTAGAAATCTCAAAGTAACAGGTACAAACAAAACATCTTCCCATAGTTATTATACACATTTAGTGAGAATATGAACTCCTCTTTTCTTGAAATCAGCTATACAGATACGAATTTACTATGTGCAAGAGTAATCACACAATAATCCTTGCAATGCAAAAACCTATGTGCATAGGACCACACAACCTGCAGAGATTTGGAAATATAATTTAAAACACTCAGAGTAATGTCAGAGAAAACATTTGTATTATGTCTTGTACAAGGCATTTTGATTATGGGGTTTCATAAAAACTTCCATACAGTTCTCTTTATAGGAACACATTTTATTCTTAGCTCTGATTAAGTAGCTTATCATCATACCTAACATAACCTGACTGAAAAAATGAAGTTGAGAATATCCCTTTCTGCAAGAATGTCAAATTTAACAACCATGACAAAACTGACCTGATGTGTCATTTCTTCTTTAAAACTATCCATTTCTAGAGGACATTATTACAAAGTTCTATGACAATTCTAAACTAGCCAAGAACAAGGAAACCAAGAAAAGCATACTTGCGTAGCTGATCCAAATGCATGTCCAAAGTCAATTCCGATCATTCCGCCCGTCTCCATGTTTATCATGAAATTGTTCAGATGTCTGTCTCCGATACCCAGAATCCAGTGGCTAATGCACATCAGTGCATGAGAGCTAGCAAAGTGGGAGCGGAGTGCTAGAAAGGCCTCAGGACCCATGCTCATCTTCAGAAAGGCCCGCCTAGGAGAGGGAGACACAAACTCTGTGGTATCTGCTACACTTACTAGCTGGCTGATAAAGTCAGAAGTATACTTACTTTAAGAGATCACAGGGCACTTTACTTTCTCTTTTTCTGAAAGATGTGACTGTTTCAGTACGACTAGCTCCCCTATGATTTAATTAGAGGAAACATCTGATTAGAACAAACTTATGACTGGAAATTTAAGATTCTTTGTTTACACTGAAGCTCAAATAACAAATAACTAGATTTTGATAATCTCTATGAGGTGAAACTTTCTAAGAAACTAAAGTATATATGGGGCCTGCCGAGTGGCTCAGTTGGTTAAGAGTTAGCTTAAGAGCAGGAGCTCTGAGCAACAGGGCTGCCAGTTGGATTCCCACATGGTCCAGTGACACTGCGCCCGAGCTGAGCTTCAGCTGAGCTGCCAACAGGTGGCAGGATGGCTCAGCTGGTGAGAGCACATGCTCCTAACAACAAGACTGCCTGTTCAACGGTGAGCTACTCCCGCCCGCAACTAAGATTGAACTGGGCACGTTGAGCTGAGCTGCTGCCCGGATGGCTCAGTGGATAGAGTGTGCATTCTTAACAACAAGGCTGTCGGGTTTGACTCCTGCATGGGATGGTGGCTATGCCCACCCGCAACTAAGATTGTAACACAGCACCTTGAGCTTAGAGGCCACAAGCTGCCGACTGGCAGCCAGAAGGCAACTGGCACCCTCCACAACTAACACTGAAGAACAACTTGACTGGTCCCCTTCCCCAATTCCCCAACACTGTTCCACTGTTCCCCTCCCCCAAAATCCCAATAATAAAACAAAAGATTACAAAAGAAAAGTATATGTGCAACTTTTAGAAGCATGAACTCATCAGTAAAAAGGAAAAATCAAAACACACTTACTTATACATTAGCATGTAAGCACCAACATCATATTTTCCGGACATCTTTGTCAGCCAGTCTCTATATTCAAATGGCGGTGCTTTGGGATTACTAAACAATAGGAAAAGAGAATAAGCATTAGGAAGATACTTAGCATGATGATTCCAGAAGCAAAGACTACCAAGAAAAATAGTGAAGAGGTGGGAAAAACAAATATGACTTTTAATTGTATTTAGTATTAATGCTGAACCCATGTTACTCTGGATCTAGAATATCAATATATCATTATTCATTCTTAATTAGTACTAAAGAAACCAAAGCTATTTCCTATGTAAAAATCCAGGCACAAAACAATCAGATACAATACTTTTCCCACTTCATACAGACAGGAACAAGATGACCTGAACATAAGGGTTTATGATCTAGGCATACGGTTCTAAAAATCTGATCCGAAAAGAACCATAACAGGATGACAATACTACATACAACTTCTTAAAAGTAGGCAACAAATGTTAAGCCATATTACTATTACAAGCAAAAAGACCACAAATTATTTGTTGAAGACAGATTAAGTCTGCTTTTGTCATTATTTAAAACATTGCTATACTCTTTTCAACGTTTCCAATATGCAGATACATACAAAATCTATATTAAGAACAATAAATTATTTTCTTAGATGACAAAGGATTTGAATTGAATTTAAAAAGCTGTTTTCAATAATGCTCCATAGGCAAAAGGCAGTAACTTGGTAGTTAGAAACTATATGATATTTATATGTTTAGTCACTTTTGGGTTTGTGTAAAAAGCATTAATAAATTTTTCTTAAAAAAAAAATCTAAAGACAGAACAATTTCACAATATATTACTTAGTAGTTCAATCACTTAAGGTGTATCTTTTTCTGAGGTGCTACTAAGTTAATTTCATAAGTGGGTACTCCATTTTCACCTCAATTCTCTACTTTCAACTGGGATGAACATCTTTAGTTTGGAGAACTGCAACATATAAATTAAGAAAAAAATAGCAATGTTTTTCAGTAATAGAGGCTAGAAGGGCTTTGTTTTAAAAAGATAGTGGGGAAGTAATTTATACAATTCTGTATTTGAAAAACACTTTAAACTCTATTGATACCTATGTTTATCTAATGCATTTTAAATTACTATCCCATGTTACAAATAGAGGCATGAGAACAAGGGAAAGACAAGTTACTTTTCAAAGATTCCCCTTGTGAGTTAGGACCACTGTGAGTTAGCACTGGTCCAAGCTCTGGACTTTCTGACTCCAGGAAGTACTGTTCATCAGTTTCCCTGTCTTCCAGAGAAGGCAGAAACAATTCTAGGCAAAGGACTCAAATTACTGGAATTAAAAATTGGGAAACATTTTCCTATTGAGCAACTATTATCCACAAATAAGAGTTTGAAAAGAATAGGATTAATTTTACAAAAATCATTCCTGACTGATATTGTGTAAATACTTTCAGGAAAGAAGGAGTACAATGAAGAGAAACAGGCCTTAAAGCTATTTGTTACTATTTCCCTTTCCTTTATTCTATAGCTTGTCATAAAAACTTGTCAACTCCTCCTTCAAAATGCCTTTCAATCTTGTACTTACTTTTCTTTACAGAACCCCCCCCCCCAAAAAAAAAAACCCTTCTGATTAAAAAAATACATGTTCTGGGGTTGGCCGAGTGGTGCGTTGGTTCAGAGTTGGCTTGGGATGCCAGCTTTGAGCAGCAAGGCCCTGGTTTGTATCCCACATGAGGGCCAGTGACGCTCTACCTTCTACAGCTAAGATGGTGAACAACAGCTCAACCTGGACTGGGGCTGTCATAAGTTGCCGGTGATGGTGTAGGCTGCAGCCAGCATGAGCAGCCAGCAACCGGCGTGAGCGGCGGTCCAATGACCAACAACTGACTGCCTCAGCTGGGAAGACCACAATGATAATACCAACATGGGCCAGTGAAGTGACGTCCTCCACAACTAGACTGAAGAACAAAAAGAACAGCAACTTATCTGTTCTCCTTTCCCCATTCCCCAACTCTTTTTCCCTCCCCCAATTCCCCAATAAAACCTTAAAATAAATAAGTAAATAAATAAATAAATAAATAATACATGTTAATTGTAGAAAAGTTAGAAAATAGAAAAGGATAAAGAAAAATAAAAAGCACCTACATCATGACCTAAAATTAATCACTAATAATTCTAGTTATACCACTTAGAACTTGGGTGACTTAAGATAAGTTATTTAACCTCTCTGGGACTCAGCTTCCTCATTTGTACAGAGATGGTAATAATGCTCACCTTGTAGATTTTTGTAAAAAATAAATGACTTTATACGTATTAAGAACTGAGACTAGGGTGTGGCACACAGAAAATGTTTAATAAAATGTTAGCTGTTAATCTTATTTACTCATATATTTGTTTTATTTCCTCCAAGGTTCTTTTTTCCAAGTTAATACTTTTTTTTTTTTAACATTTTCTTTTTCTTCATTTTTTTTAAAATTAGTTTCAGGTGTACAACACAACTCTTTACCCCCAAAAGCGACAACCCTCCTCCCCCAGTTCGCCACCTCACTCCCCGCCCATATCATACATATCTATTACAATTCCCCTGACCCCCTTCCACAGTATACTTCACATCCCGTGACTATCTATATATTCAGTTACAGTTGGCATACAATATCATACAACATCAGCTTCAGGTGTACAGTGCAGTGATCAAGCCTCTACTCCATCCAAAATTTTTACAACAATATTATATTACCCGAACTGTATTTCATATCCCTGTGGCAATACTGTAGTTGTCTATTTATGTTGTCTAATCCCTTCTCCTTCCCCCTTATCCCCACCCCACTCCCAACTAGCAACCCTCAGTTTTTCCTCTATATCTATGAGTCTGTTTACTTTGATCATTCATTCAGTTCTTCAGATTCCACATATAAATGAGATCATATGGTACTTGTCTTTCTCCGACTGACTTATTTCACTTAACATAATAGTCTCTTCACAACATTATCAATTACATTCCCAGAACTGCCAACATATCCCAGCGGCAACATTCTAGTCACCCTCCTACGCTGTCCAAAACCTTCCCCCTCTCCCTCATCCCCACTCCATCCCAGCCAGCAGCCATCACTTTTTCCTTTATATCTGTTTGATATGACTTCAATCTCCTTAAATTTACTGAGACTTGTTTTGTGGCCTAACGTGGTTTATCTTGGAAAATGTCCCATGTGTACTTGAGAAGAATGTATATTCTGTTTTTTCAGGATGAAATGCTCTAAAAATATCACCGAAGTCCAGCTGGTCTAAAGTATCATTTAAGGCCCCTCTTTCTGTGTTGATTTTCTGTCTAAAGGGTCTGTCCATTGGTGACAATGGGGTGTTGAAGTTCCCTACTATGATAGTGTTACTGTTGATCTCTGTCTTTATGTCTGTCAAAATCTGTTATATGTAATTAGGAGTTCCTATGTTGGGTGCATAGATGTTTATTAGGGTTACTGTCCCCTTCTTTGTCTTTTATTGTAGTCATTTTAAAGTCTGTTTTGTCCAAAATAAGTATTGGTACTCCAGCTTTTTTTTTTTTTCTCATTTCCATTTGCATGAAATATCTTATTCCATCTGTAAACAACATATACATGTGTCCTATTTTCTTATCCACTCAGCCACTCTCTGTCTTTTAATTGGAGCATTTAGCCCATTCACATTTGAAATGATTATTGATAGGTGCATATGTATTGCCATTTTGTTATTTGTATTCCTGGTCTTCCTGGATTAGCTTGTTTACACCTTTCTTTTATTTAAAAAGCCCTTTTAACATTTCTTGCAATTCTGGCTTGGTGGTAATGAATTCCTTAAGCTTATTCTTTTCTGAGAAGCTCTTTATTTCTCCTTCAATTTTAAGTGATAGCCATGCTGGGTAGAGCAATCTTGGTTGTAGGCCTTTATTTTGTGTCACTTTGAATATCTCCTGCCACTCCCTTCTGGCCTGCAGAGTTTCTGTGGACAAGTCAGCGGTTAGTCTAACAGGAGTTCCTTTGTATGTAACCTGTTGTCTTTCTCTTGCTGCCTCTAGGATTCTGTCTCTGTTTTTAACCTTTGCCATTTTAACTATGATGTGCCTTGGTGTGGACCTGTTTGGGTTCAGCTTGTTTGGAACCCTCTGCACTTCCTGGGCATGTATGTTGATTTCCTTCACCAGGGTAGGGAAGTTTTCAGTCATTATTTTTTCAAATACATTCTTGACCCCTTGCTTCTTCTCTTCTCCATCTGGTATTCCTATGATTTGAAGGTGGTTGTGCTTCGTCTTGTCCCATAGGGCTCTTAAACTATTTTCATTATTTTTTATTCTTTGGTCTTTCTGTTGTGCCAACTGGGTGATTTCTGCTATTTTGTTTTCCAAATCGCTGATCTGCTCCTCTGCTTCATCTACTCTACTGGTGATTCCTTCGAGTGTGTTCTTTATTTCAGTTATTTTATTCTTTAGTTCTAACTGGTTGTTTTTTATGATTTCTCTATTCTTCCTCATGTCCTCATTAAGTTTGTTAAACATTCTTATCATCAGTGTTCTAAACTCTGTCTCTGAAAGGTTGGATCCCTCTGTTTCATTTGGTTCCATTTCTAGAGGTTTCTTCTGATCTTTTACTTGTGACATGTTTCTTTGTTTCCTCATTCTGGCTGTCGCTCTGGGATTGCTTTGATGTGTTAGATAGATCACCAGGAGAGCCCTGGCTGGATCACACAGGCACACAGCTCACAGCCCAACACTCCCAGGAAAACTCCCAGTCTCAGCCTGTCCCAATCAGCCACTCACAGATCAGGCCGAGCAGCCCGACAACCAATCACCAGCCTGGCAACTGTGCAAGCGCAGTGTGGAGAGCGGGGACTCAAGGCGGCTTGCACACTCCCACGTCTCAGTGAGCAGCCTGTTGGAGCCGGAGCACGCCCACCAGGCGTTTCCCTAGCAACGCAGCACAAGCCGTGCGGAGGGTGGGGATCCAAGGCAGATCGGGCACTCCCGGGTCTCAGTGAGCAGCCTGTTGAAGCCGGAGGGCACCCGCCCAGTGTTTCCCTGGCAACGCAGTATAAGCCGGGCAGAGGGTGGGGATCCAAGGCCGCAGGCGTGCACGCGCAAGCACAGACGCACTTCTGCGCCAATTTCACTAGACCAATGAGATCCCGGATCTGATCCTCTGTGGGAGGGCCCAACCCGGACAAAATGGCGCCCTCCTTACACCATTCGTGTGCAGGCTCCACACCAGGGGAACCATAGTCCAAAAACCTCCAGCCTTTGCACCAAAGGTGCTCAGTTCAGTCCATACCTGCAGGCTCCTGGGCCTGGCTCACACAGCCACTCCCTCCACCAGTAACCAGGTAAGTGCTCACTGGCGAGCAAGCCCGTGTGTCGGCCCCACTGATTCTCTAGCTGCTCTTAGCCTCACCGAGCTGAGCAAAGAGAGTCCTCACTAATTTACTGCCAGCTATCTTGAAACTCCTCTTCCCGGGAAAGGAACTCTGGGCTGGTGAGCTTGATGTGCGGCCGGAGGGTCTCTCCCCCAACTGGAGAAGCCTCCCCACAGCTGGGGCTTCCCTCACGGGGTTCGTCCTCTCACGTCTCCGCCCATCCTACCAGACCCGACGTGGCCTCCTCTTTTAGTTCTTCGTTTAGTGATTCTGTTCATCTAGTATTCCGGGGACCTCCAGGGTTGAATGCTGTATAATTTGTTTGTAATTTTGTTGTGATCCTGGGAGGTAGTTAGCACAGTGTCTATCTATTCCGCCATCTTACTGGAAGTCCCAAAGTTAATACCTCTTTAAAAATTGTGGTAAAGTATTACTATTACTGTTTAGAACCTTCTACTCCATTTAGTTTATTCACCTAATAAAGACAGATTAAAGACTAGACCAGAATTTGGCTAAGAGCACCAATTAACAGGGGCCCTAAGATGTCACTGGAAACATGAGGTAGAGGAAACTGAATTTGCAACAACTCTCCTCAGAGGATGTTAAGTCTGGGTAGCAGCAGGCTGGCTGGGCTAGGCTTGGGAAGAGCTAGAGAAAATATTTAGACTCCATGTTACCTTGTATAAGCTGCTTTCTCCTCATGTGACATGTTACTCAAAAGAAGTTCCTTTAAGGTAAGAGTATTTTCAATCCATTCAATTAATCCTAATCTGAAAAGGAGAATAAAAGGTTTATGAATACAAACCTAAACTGCTTTCTTTAAAATGAAAACCATAAGTTTATCAGTGTTTATTAATTCTGTTTAGTCTGTCATTGTGAAATCTAAACCACTGAATTGTCAAGTAACCTCCAACACCATCTTGGCAAAATTAAACAAAGGATTTATCCTAGTGTTAAATTTCCATTCATATAAATCTTCTTTAAAATGACAATGCCCATGTGGCATACCTGGAGGTCATGGGTATGACGTGGTATGTCTTTAACTGCATGTTTCTCTGACTACAGGCGGCATCTTGGGAAAGAATGACATTCATGACCTCGAAGAGCTGCTCGATGCGTTGGTCCTGCCGCAAATCTTCACCCCCCTTCACAAGGAAAGGGTATTCTCTCTCATCATGGCCTCGGATGATGATGCGCTTCGGTTTTCTGATAGAAGCCATTATTTTTACCTTTAAAAATTAAGAAAAAGATTTTTATGTGCAGCCTGAGAAATTGAGAGAATAGCCATCATATCATCATTAAAAAAGTAAGGCACACATTCCTCAAAAAGATCTCTCTTTGAAGACAGAGTCAGGTGATAGAGAAAAAAATAGAGAACCTAGAGTCAGTGAAATATTTCTGTTAGCCTGCTCATGCCTGTAATGTTGTACCCACAGAATTTCATATACCAGGTTACAAATAATTGCTTATAAATGTAGATGTCCTTAGCAACAAGCAACATACAACATTAACTTTCTATAATTACTTAATTTTACATATATTTTATAATGGATACACACACATATAGTTTACTCTTAGTTTATCATATCCTTTTATATGATTGATGCTAAAATATTGAAAACATATGAAGAAATTAAATAAATAACAGGGTCAGAAAACTACATATGAGATCTGACAATTAAGTTCGTGAACTTTTCCTAAAAAAAAGTACTCCATACCTCATTGCTGAATACTACTATGGTCACCTTCAAAGTACTCCCCTTGGGAAGCTATGCACCAATGCCAGCACATAGTCCACCCTTCAAAGCAATTTTGGAATTCTTTTTCCCATCAGAGCTGTCATCGTATTACCTTTAATGTCCTGAATGTCATCAAAATGTCTTCCTTTCCTTATTTCCTTTATCTTTGAGTAAAGAAAGAAGTCATTGCGGGCCAGATCAGGTGAGTAAGGAGGGTGTTCCAATACAGTTATTTGTTTACTGGCTAAAAACTCCCTCACAGACAGTGCTATGTGAGCTGGTGCATTGTTGTGATGCAAGAGCCATATTATTGGCAAAAAGTTCAGGTCATTTTCGTCTAACTTTTTCATGTGGCCTTTTCAGCACTTTCAAATAGTAAACTTGGTTAATTGTTTGCCAGTTGGTACAAATTCATAATAACCCATTTGATATCAAAAAGGTTGGCAACATCGTTTTGACTCTTGATTTGGATTGATGGACCTTTTTTCGTCGTAGAGAATTGGCTGACTTCCATTGTGCACTTTGTTTCAAGGTCTTATTGGTACACCCATGGTTCCTCACTAGTGATAAAACGGCCCAAAACATCATCTTGCCCCTCCAAAAGGTCTTGGCAAACCGACTTTCCTTTGCTTTTGTTCATCGGTGAGATCCTTCAGGATCATTTTTGCCCACAGATTTCTCATGCGAAGGGTTTCAATTAAGATTTTCCTGTTTATCGATGTTTTCTTGGTCTGCTATGCTTCTCACAGTCAGTCGACAATTTCGATGCACAACTGAACGATTTGTTTTCATCACTTCTGCTTGTTACTGGCAGCCCTGACCTCTCATCATCAGTTATCCATTCTCTCCCTTTAGAAAAACACTTAATCCATTTGTACACTGCCGTTCTCTTCATGGCATTATCTCCATAAACTTGGACTAACATGTTCCTGATTTCACTTCCACTCTTGCCAAGTTTAACAAGAGATTTAATGTTTGTTGCTCTAATTCAAGCTCAGATATTCTCGTGAGGGTACACAAAAACACGCAACAACAATGAACACCACCCAGCAAGACAACGCCATACGTCAATATGAACATAGCTGTGAGACACCGATATATCAAGATTATGAAACTTTACTGAGCTGTTGGTACAGTGCTGCCAATGTAAGCGCACAGTGGCAAGTTTGTGAACATAATTGTCACACCTCGTATATTTGAGACCAACACAGGAAGTTAACTGCCTTTTCTTTAGAAAACACAAATATTCTCATAAGAACAAAACGCCACATAATGCGGTAGTGACTGGGGTCACAAACAATGGCACCTACCCGCTCATCAAACCCAGCAATTCGTGCATGGTATTCTGGCACTGGCTTTCCTTTGCCATCATATTGACCTAAGATAAAACAAAGGTAGCTTACTTAGATATCGTTTGTTGTAGAACTCTGTATTTTAAAACATATCTGTTGAGCTAATTAAAAAAAGCTAATCTAACATGATAAAATTTTTTTACCAAAAGTTTTCATTTAAAGGAAATGAACTTTTAAAAAAGTGCTATTATTTCTCAATTTGACTGATAAAAGTTAGCTTCTTATTCTAAGGGAGTAGACGTATTCCAAAAAGGAAAAGTAATGCATTGAGCTAGTACACTGCATTATTTCAGAGGATCAAGCTGCATATTGGGGGTCTCACATTTTCAATGTTGTTGTTTTTTTTTATATCAGTTTATCTGAGCTGAACTGATGACAATTACTGGGAAACAAAGTTTCAATAGGCTGAGAAAAATGCTTCCTACATTTTCAATGTTTCTGTTCAAACTATCTGTATGCAATGCACAGCTGTTAATAATAACAAAGAAAAGTGTTTCTCTAAATATGTTATTTTAGATCCACTGGAATGAGAATATGAGTAACGATATTGAAACATTTTTTTTGTCTGGCAAATTCCAGGGTGACAAACATGGAATATAGAAAGAAAGCCTTTGAAAAGCTATGCTGTGTTCACATTTGAGCAACTTGCTGTGTGTCTCCCTTCTCAATGTTACAATTCTCTTTCCTGAAGGTAAGTCATTTACCATTACCTCATCATTTTAAATGGGGCCAACATGTACATCCCAGGAAATGATTTGCATCTATAGCTACATTTCCAAGGAAAAGTTATTCAGGAGTAAAACATGGGTGTGTTTAAAGGAAATTACAAGTTACTATTATTATTAGAAATCTGAACACTTGTTGTCATAATCAGGAATATGGAGTCAGGAATAATCAAGAAATCTATAATCTAATTAGACATTGGGTAAAGTATACTGATTAACAGTAATGATGATATAGTGAAATCTTAAATCTTTTTTAAAAAAACCATTAACTGTCAAGATCCTGATATTATTTTAGAAATCAAAAATTCTTACCACGATATTCTGATTAAAGTAGTTTTGTCACTCCTAAAGGTTCACTTACCAGGAATCTCCAGCTCATTTCTCAAGAATTCTGTTCTGAAGTCACTCATCCAGGGTGAGCATTCTTTCAGATTCCCAGGTGGCTTTGAGTCTTTGCACATTTTTAAAAGTAGTGAGTTGGTAATGTCATTGAAGTCACAGAGCTTCATTCCAGGTAGCTTAGAACCTCCTCTACCAAAGTGTTTATCGAATTCTTTTCCAAAAGCCTGAAATTAATAATAATTTACCTTAAATATTAGTGTTTAAGGTACATTTGAACTTTGGAAAAGTTTCTAGGCTTATGAATGTTTATAATAAATAAGTACTTAATTATATGTTTTTTCCTGTGCTTTCATGATTTATAGTTTTGCTTTCTTTGAATGTTTCAATAGTCTAAAACATCTTAAGCCTGCCTTTTGCTTATTTGTGTTCCGTTGAAAAGACAGAAAGGATATAGCTGGTAGTGACTTCTAGGTATAAATTCTAATAAGGGCTTTAAAAACCTGGAAAAGTCATTTAATCTTTGTGTACCCATTGTCTAGTTACTGTACACCACTATGATAACAGGAGTAATTAGGAACAAAGCACAAAATAAATGGAGTAATTCAACTAAAATGAACAGTCCATAATTATTTATCACAGCTGAAGAGAAAAACATTAGACTGTTACTTTCCTTAGTAAGCTATTATTTGGATCATAATCCAGTATAAACATTAGATAATTTATATTTCTAAAAGCAATTATTATTAGAAGTACTTTATCTTGGAACATATCAAATATTTCTTTGTATTAGTCTCTACTCAAATATTTAAATTATAATCCTGATATCAAAATAATAAAAAAACAAAACTCAAGATTATTATTAACAGTGACTTAATAGTTTCAAGATCATCTTTAATTAGAAATGTTTTTTTACCAAATTTAGAACTAACCCCACAACATAAATCTGGTATAAATGAAATATATGCTCTATGTTAAGACAATCTACTATAGGAAAACTGATATATAAAAGAAATTTTTTCTTTGATCTATAAATGGATTACAAGTATAGAAAGTATAGAAAGAATCTGCAATTCTTAGAATACATGGAAAGACTGGCTATTTCCCAAACATAACCAGCACCAACAACATAGCTGAATGGAATAATGCCCTTAAGGATCCTTGAAAGTGAAATGTGAAGCAACTGTTTTGGTAGATTATTATTTTAATGAATGCAAATTATGTGTTGATTTGGTACAAAGAGCAAGTTCTGGATTGATTTTCCAATGTACTAGAAAATAAACTCATGATAAGTAAGTATCATGCCTGATAGGAACAATGGAGGTAGGTTTCCACCACTGACATTGTCCCTTGGTTAGGGTTGGATGCAGCTATGTTCTGCAGCAGCTGGGAAGAACAGTGGTCTATACTAACAGATTTGCAGCCGAGAGCCTTATGGTATCCAGCATGCTTGGAAAGGAAGTGGCCATGAATTCAAAGGGACAACATGCCGTCTTTTCTGGGGACTATGCATCATTATTCAACATGAGGCAATGAAAAGGATTGCTGCAGACATTCTCACACTGGTTGAGAAGACAGACAAGTAGCAAACTATAGTGAAACACCCGCAGTCTGGGATAGGATCCAGAACCCACTGGAGAGCAGGGTAGATTAGGGAAGGCTAACAAAGAGGTACTGCTGAAATAGAATCTTTTCACAGATGATAGATTGGTCCTACTACGCTGGGAGACCTGGTTCTGGTTTCCATCTTGCCACTCTCTGTTCGACACTGGGCAAGTCACCTGTTTTTCAGCTCTAGTTTCTTTGTTTAGAACAAGGTTTGGCAAACTACAGCCCACAAGTAAAATTCAGCCCACTGCCCGTTTTTATAAATAAAATTTTATTGGAATTCTGCCAGCTATGACTTTCATTTACGTACTGTCTAGGGCTGCTTTTTCACTATAATGGCAGATGTGACAGTGACAAGAGACTTGTGATAAGAGACTAATATGGCCTACAAATGAAAATTTGGGCCTTTACAGAAAAAGTGTGCCTAAAAGTTTCTTAAAACACTGGTTTAGGGGAAAAAACCCATAACACCTTTCTAAATACAGTATTCTATAATTTTATAAATTTTATTAATACCAGTACATGAGTTTTAAGTACATTTACAGTATGTGTATTTCCTGTTCTGAGACCCTTGCATACCCAGTGTATAGCAGTACTATGAAACAGATTTGATATGATGTGAAGCCTAATACATGTCATAAAATGAAATACAGAGGTTTATGGTTTTTATCTTAACTTTTAGTATACATCCCTGGTCACATTTAGGTAATGACAGTTCTATACATTCATTCATTCATTCATACCTTTAAAACTACCTTAACTAGGTATGACCCAATAAAATCTATCTCTACTTATCAAAATTATACCATTCATTCATCTAATTAATGATGCCTGTTTCACACTAGGCAGTATGCTAGATCATGGAAAGAAAAGATGAATAAGACAAAAAGCCCTGTTCACAAGTCTAATTTGGGAGGCATAAATTGAAGGAGTTATAAACATGATTTTCCACTCCTGGGGATTTCCCCACAAGAACTTCTACACTGATATTAACGGCAGCACTACTTTTAAGAGCTAAGAAGTAGAAACACCTAAAATGTCCATAAGTTGATGAAAGGATAAACAAAATGTGGCATATCCATACAATGGAATAATATTCAGCAATAAACAGGATGAGTACTGACACATGTTACAACATAGATGAATTCTGAAAACATGATGAATGAAAAAGCCAGGTCACACATTATATGATTCCACTTAAAGGAAATGTCCAGAACAGGCAAATCTATAGAGATAGTAGTTGTTTAGTGGTTGCCAGGGGATGGCAGGAGAAGGGAATGAGGAGTAACTGCTAACAGGTGTGGGGTTTCTTTTTAGGAGTGATGACAATGTTCAAAAATTGATGTGTTGATGTTTACACAACTCTGTGAATACAATAAAATGTACAGCAGTGTACACTTTAAATGTAGGGTATGTGAATTACATTCTAATAAAAAATTAATGAAACCCACCCCACACACAAAAACCAGAAGTGACAGAGATCCTCCTTTGCACTAGCGACTGTGGAACTTGAGAACTCTAGCAACATGAATACTAGGACTTCTCTATGTTCTTAGAACTTCCTGAGTTTAATGAACAAAGGTAGTTTGACAAAAACTAGAAAAGAAACATCAGTGTGATGAATGCTAAAAGAGATGCATCGGTGCCTTAGGCAGCAGAGAGGAGGAGCTCCTAATTCTTCTTGGGGACAGTTAAGGAGGAGATTCAGAGAAGGATCTAAAGGGGAAATGACACAGCTAAAGGGGAAATAAGCCACATCTCTATGGTTGAGTTCTCCAGATGAACAAGGGAGAGAAGATAAACTCATAAAGAGGAACCAACAGGGATAAGGAATGGTGGTGTAAAGCCTGGACATTTTAAGGGTCATTTAGATCTCCATTTGCTCCAAGAGGCTTTTCCTGATTCCTTCCAAATTGAGGTGTATTCTCTTTCTTTCCACTCTAGAGCAACTTTAAAAACAGATCTCACATTTATTACATTTTTCCTTATGCCACAGTTTTTCATATATAGTATTTGTCAGAAATCCTTTTGAATTCAGGAACTGGGTCTGACTTCTCTTTGTATCTCCTGTAGGGACCAGGAGTGTGCCTTGAACAGAGAAGTGCTCATAGCACAAATAGTTAACCTATATATAAAATACAAATATTTTCTTGATCCAATATTCAAATAATTGAGAATTAAAAACATTGAATTATATGTAACCTTCATATCTAAGAATCTGAGCATGAAGAAAGGAATGTAATAAAACCCCCAGGGTTTTACCTATTGCCCCACTTAACACTATCTGACCTAAAAATATGCCATTAATATCTCATAGAAAGCATAGCATCTAAAGGAAGTTTACAAATACGACATTTTAAAACCAGAATTGTTAACAATAAGTACTGATCTTCACAATGATTCTGTAATCATAACGGCAGGCTGCTGTTCACCCATACCTGAATAAACTTCCTTCTAAAAGCCCCAAGGCCTGGGGCATTTGGGTCTCCCAAGGCTGCATACATTCTTTCATACATCTTTTCAATATTTTTTTTATTTACAGGTTTATTTGCTAATTCAACCTTCATGTCATTAGTCCAGTCCTATGCAAAATAAAAAAAAAAAAGAGAAAGAAAGAAAATCAAGCTAGGTTGTAAGAAGGTCTTATCCAACTTCTGTTTTTTTGTTTTTTTTTAAGGGCAGTGTCACTGGCCCTCATATATGGGACCCGAACTGGGGCTGCTGGTTTCCCAAACCAGTGCTTAACCACCATGCCACTCGGCCGGCCCCAAGTTCTGTTTTTTTTATGTGCTAGAAGGTATAATATTACCTTAAAGAGCATTTCAGGATTTGATAGCTGTTCTAGGGCATTAATAAAATCTTGAATCACTCCTCCTTGATCCAACTTAATTTTAATCCTATAAAAGATTACCAAGTTTAGGTCATCAAACATCTTTCACAGATCAAAGCTTATAATTTATAATTATTTTATTTATATTTGTATATAAAACTATATATTAACCAATTACATACTCTAGGAAGAAGCAATTTAAAAATTCTATCCAGCCACTATGAGCAGCCTTCCAGAGGCAGGCAACCGATGTGCCTCATTTGGGAAGAGCACAATGATAATACCAATATGGGCCAGTGAAGCAATGTCCTCCACTAGACTGAAGAACAAAAGGAGAACAAAAGGACAGCAACTTGTCTGTTCCCCTTCCCCAGTTTCCCAATGCTGTTCCCCTCCCCCAATTCCCCAATAAAATATTAAAAAAAAAAATCTATCCAATATTAGATGAAGCACAAAGTACATATAATATTTCCTCTTATCTGCAGTTTCCGTGGTATCAGTTACCTGTGGTCAACTGCAGTCTGAAAATATTAAATGGAAAATTCCACAAATAAACAATTTGTAAGTTTTAAATTATGTGCCATTCTAATAGCGTGATGAAATCTTGTGCTGTCCTGCCCAGGACATGAATCATTTTTCTGTGCAGCATATTCACCCCACTTCATCTCATAACTTAGGCATTGTATGAGCATCATCTCACATTATCACTAGAAGGGTGAGTATAGTACAGTAACATATTTTGAGAGAGACCATATTCACATAATCTTTACTACAGTATAATGCTGTAACTGGTATTTTGTTTGTTATTGTTGTCAACTGCTTACTGTGCCTAATTTATAAATAAACTTTATCATAGAGATTTATGTATAAGAAAAAAAATAGCACATATAGGGTTTGGTACTGTTTGAAGTTTCAGGCATCCACTGAGGGTCTTGGAACATGTCCCTCATGGATAAGGTGGAACTATTGTATTCTACAAAGATTAAAAAGTCCAACATTTTGATGTATACAATTTGTTTGTTTTTTTGTTTTGTTTTGGTTTTTTTGAGGGCAGTGTCACTGGCCCTCATCTGTGGGACCCGAACCGAGGCTGCTGGCTTCCCAAGCCTCTGCTTAACCACCACACATCACTCGGCCGGCCCTTGATGTATACAATTTGATACATACAGTTCCTGAAGTTACATTATGAAAGAAACGGCCACTTTCTTAACACACTTTCAAATCTTTTTCTTTCTTTTTTTTAAAAAAAATTAATCATGTTGCAGTTGACTCTGTTGAGAGACCATGGGGTAGGTAGGGCATCAGCACTGGCAGATAGTGTGTGCACAGCCAACCTACCAACAAACCATGACAAAAGTTATGCACCTTCCTCTTCGTTGTCTTCTCGGAAACAAAACACTCTAAATAATAAGACAACTCAGCTCATGAGTAAAATAGCTCTTGACAGAGAATGTCAACTAAAATACCGTGCATTTACAAAGTATTCTTGCAAAAGTAATACACCATCGCTAGGTATGTCAACTGTCTCCATCTACAAATCAACTGAAGAAGTGAAAAGGATGAATGACACTTCAGGCATTTTACCGAATTCTAATTAAGAAGAGGGGCTTCCCATATATTTCCAATTAAAGAAGAATATCAGGACCTGATTTTCTTTTTCTTTTTAAAAAGCATCTCATCTAGTCTGTTTCAACAGGTTACTATTAGCATGAGGGTAGAACGTTTCATGAATATTCTCAGATGAAATGTATTTAAAAAAGAAATTCTGTAATAACATACCCAGGTTAGACACATTTAGCAAATAGATGTCTATAATTTTTTATTCTACAGTGACAACTCAAATTAATTTGAAGACAAATATAAGCTTCCATGAGTTTGCTTTTACCGTACACATTTTTTTTTTTTTTTTTTGAGGGCAGTGTTACTGGCCCTCATATGTGGGACCAGAACCAGGGCCGCTGGAATCCCAAGCCAGCGCTTAACCACTGCGCCACTCGGCTGGCCCAAAATACATATTTTTTATAACCTGTAGAATTTGATCAACCAAATTTCTCTCTAATATCACCTTGCCACAAACTCCTTATTCTTATGACCAGCAGAAGTATCTTTGAAAGAATAGCTTTCACTGCTTATTAGGAATGGGTAGACAATCGCCTGTGGATAGTTATCAGCAATCTCTTCCACAGTGTGCTGGATGGCAACAGCTTCATCTTTGTCCAGTAAGGCCACTATGTGGCTGATCCAGCCAATGAACTGCCAGCAAGGAATGGAAAAAATCTAAAACACAGAGAGCTGTAACTTAATAAAACATTTAACATTGTTTCATAATAAAAGTAACGTGTCCAATATAAAAATGTATATATATTATATTTATAATTATAATTAGAAGTATGAAAACAAAGAGAAGTACAAAGTTTTTTCTCCCTCAGCTTTCTTAGTTCCTATTCCACTGAGAACCATTTGACTCTTCCAGATGTTTTCTATGCATGTACACACATATGTTTTACAAGAATGGAATCAGAATAGACATACTATTGCGAGTTTTTCTTATAGATTTACCTCATTCCTTTTAACAGCTGTTTAGTATTCCATTTTGTTTAACTACTGCTTTATAATGAATTTTTAAGGTATTTTCCAATTCTTGCAATTTTCCAATTACATATAATGCTACCGTGGACATCGCTATGTTTATCTTTTTGTACTTGTACTATATATCCATAGGATAAATTCTTAGAAGTAAAATTACTGTTTGAACATTAACAACTGTAAAAAACATTGCTAGGTTTCCCTCCAAAAAGATTTCTCGAATTTTCACTTCTAAAAGTGAATCAGATTGACTACTTTTCCAAAATCCTTTCTAACACTGGACATGATCAATTTTTTAAAAACTGATTGTTACTCTGAGGAGTGAAAAATATCTAATTTTAATTTTTCATGTTTCATTATTAGTGAGGCTGAAGAGTCTGTTTATTTGCCTTACATGTCTTAATCATGCATGAATTCCTTTGACCATTTCTATTGGTCTGTTTATTTCATACAGTAGAGATATCAACTCTGTCTGTAATATGTATTAAAAATATTTTTCTCCAGTTTTTCTTTTTCTTTTTTCTTTTCAAACTGTGTATATGATAATGTATTGTTCCTGAATAGATGTCAAATTATTTTCGTTTATGGCTTCTGGTTTTTGTCTCTACTCCAAGAACAATTTCAACATTTATTCATATTTTCCTCTAATGCTTTTTAAGATGTGAATTTTAAAATCTAATTTACATGGAATATTGGTATAAAGAGTGAACTTGAGCAAGATTCCTAACTTCATCTGTAAAATGAGGAAAGAGCAAGGTATGCAAGGATAAAATGCATCAATCTACATAGCTTACCAGGAGCACTCAATAAATGTTAGCTGCCCCATCTCAAATGTCTTCCCCAGTGTCATAATTACATTGACTGAATACTCTGTGTTTTCACAAATTTAAAATGCTATCTTTATTATATATAAATGAAATATTTGGATAAAACAAAAATTATAACATTTATTTCTTCACTTATCTTTAAGAAACAAGCATATATATTGCATTTCTGAATTTACTTTAATCTTCTAAGACTTACTGAAAAAATCCCCATCATTCCAAATGCACAAGAGGGTCAGAGGTGTGGTAAAGCCCCGACAGGCACTGAATCTCCACAGCACAGAGATCAGCATTGTTTAAAAACTTACTATATAAAACTAACAGATTTCTGTATCACCCTTTTTGAAATATTACATTATTAACTCAAAGCTTGGCCCTATCTTCCAGTTAAACATCTATAAATGTCATTAAGGAGCCTTTCAGATGGCTTTTATGATAGGAAGGCCACTTTTATAGAAGTGGCCTAAGTGACAAGAAGGCAGCAGGGTGATGCAGTTCTGTGTGGGGCAAGAACAGCAGGGACATACAAGGGGTGAGTGGAAAATGAGGGGGCTGTGGGCTGCTCCTGGGTGTACCCACATATTAGCTGCTCATTGTGAATTTGGAGACTTCAGGTTCCCTGTGGACATGGTGCTCCAGGCAGGCATTAGAGTCACTGGGGTATGAGGCCAGCTGAAACATACTCCTTTCTCCCTGGGCTAATTAACACACTGAGCATAGGTACCAACAGGTATTACAGAATACAGCCTAGTCTTTATGGGCAGCAAACTGTGCTATGGAAAATTTCCAAATATACCTCCTCTTCTATTTCTTGGGGTCTTTATTCAGACATATCATTATCAACACCCACTGAGGAAAATGGGTAAATGTGAACACCCCTTTAATCAGTTTTATATTATGTATGTTCTTGGAATATAGCAAAATTCACTGCTGGTTAGGAAAAGCTATAACATAATATATATATTATATACATTAATGTGGCTATAAATAGGAATATGGCTTCAAGTTCTGTAAAGTTCCCTTTCACTAGAATAAAATACTAACCTCTTTTGTCATTAGGCTCAGGGTCTCTTCTGGATACTGCTCTATAATCTGCAGTAGTCTGGGAAACTTCAGCCTGGCTTCATGGGAATGTAATTTTAAAGCTTTCAACATTTTGTCCACCATAAGGACTGCATACATCTGTAGTTCTACAGGCTCGACAACTGATAAGGGCAGGAAAAAAGAAAATGTTCAAGATATCCACTCATACATAAATTATAAATTTAACAAATGATTATATTTTTGCTTGTATCCTTTTTTTTCCTTTTTAACTTTATTGGGGAACAGTGTGTTTTTCCCAGGACCCATCCGCTCCAATCATGTTGTTGTCCTTCAAACTTAGTTGTGGAGGGTACAGCTCAGCTCCAAGTCCAGTTGCCATTTTTTTTTTTAATCTAGTTGCGTGGGGGTACAGCACACCATCCCATGTGGGAGTTGAACCGGCAACCTTGTTAGGAGCACGAGCTCTAATCAACTGAGCCAACCGGACCCTCATCGGCAGCTCAGCTCAAGATGCCATGTTCAATCTAGTTGCAAGGGGGGAGGCCCACCATCCCATTCAGGAATCAAGCCAGCAGCCTTGTTAAAACCACACACTCTAACCAACTGAGCCATCTGGTTGCCCCTTCTGCTTATATCTTGAGGACATCATTATTTTCTTTAGATCAACAAACACCAGACGCAATTTTGGACTATATGTAGAGGTTTCTATCTTGAAGCTGAACTTTTCTATTAGATTACCCATTCTGCATGAAGCAATTTGTTTCCTGGGCTGGTAACAAAAGGGGCACATGCTGATTATTGAATTTATTCCAAGAGCAGGAGGCAGAACACCTAAGTTAATAATACCAAAGCTACAAGCAAAATATGAAAGCATAAATTAGGCAAATGGAAAGACTGAGGACAGCTTGACTCCTGGATAGAAGAGACAGCAAGGCATGTTGCTTGGAGATGTCATCCCCTTCTTAAAAAGATGTTTCTCAGAATTTGTCATTTAAAACGAACACACAAGTAGAAAACCAAAAGTATGTACAAAATTCATCATTTTACACTAACAGTGTGTGACACAGATTTGTTTTCTTTTGTGATTCACCTGATGCAGTCTCTTCTTTCTTGCGAAGCTGTTGGTCACAGAAACCCACCAGCGTCATATAAGCATCTGTTACTCCAGCTTCAGGTTGCTGGCCACTGGTGGAAGGCCAAGTCTCTTCCTCAGCTGTCCGCACGGCCTCGGAAAAGTAATGGAATGCTCTCTGGTTCAGCCCAGTGATAACCTAGAATTCACAGAGATCTCAGAAAACCTGTCAGTGTGTTTGAAGCTTTCTGTAAGAACTCTTATTTTCTACTTGTAATGATAAAGGAAGAATATTTGTGATTCGTTAGCCATAAAATAACACAGAAAGCTGGATAAATGGAAAAGGGAGTCTGCCCTGATTGTGAAACTGTAAGCAATTCCAGTAAGATCCTTAGCATGTACAATACAAGCAAACAAAAAAGAATAAACCAAGTGTGGAATAAACAGTTCACTACCATGTCTCCCCGAAAATAAGACCGAACTGGAAAATAAGCCCTACCATGACTGTTCAGGATGCTAGTAATATAAGTCCTACCACAAACATAAGCCCCAGTTAACCTCATCAGCCAGACATGACTGAATCAATGTAGATTTCTGTACATGAACAAATGAATAAATATGGATGGTTGGAGCAAAAATTTATATAAGACCTGGTCTGATTTTCAGGGAAACACGGTAGTCATATACAGCTGGCACCAAAAGTCAATGCAGTTCACACAGCCCTGTAAGGAATTTAAAGTGCTGGAAGTTGGCACCTTATGCACAACATCCTGCAGAGATATTGGTAACATTGTGGATGAAGAAGGCAAGGCTACGTAACTGAAGTGAGCGGGACATGGTCAGATGAGAAGCTGGTAACTATGAAAAATACAAAATCATTTAAAACAGCTAGACAAAGCAGGTGCTAAATATTGAGTTGTTGGAAAAGTCATGCCGTGTATAAAGAACAAAGATCAATGATATATTGCCCGTTTTGTTCGATAACATTTCGCCATCTTTCAGTAAGCTTCATAATTCCTTGTTCATAGAAGGACCTGTCTTTATTTGTGAAAAACTAAACAAGGTGCTGATTTACAGTCTCATCTGAATTGAACGTTATACCATGCAGAGAGTTTTGAAGACAGCGAGACAAGTGGAAGTCTGATGGCACAAGGCGAGTACGGTAGGTGTGGCAACATATCCCATTCAAGCTCCAATAATTTGTGGTTTTTTTTTAAAGATTTTATTGGGGAATTGGGGGAGGGGAACAGCGTTGGGGAATCAGGGAAGGGAACAGACAAGTGCTGTTCTTTTGTTCTTCAGTCTAGTTGTGGAGGATGGTGCTTCACTGGACCATGTTGGTATTATCATAGTGCTCTTCCTGGGTGAAGCACTCGCTCACCGACCATTAGGTGGCGGCTCACGCCAGCTGCCAGTCAGCCCCACTGCAGCCTATGCTGTCGCTGGAGACTGAATGGCAGCCCAGCTCCAGGTTGAGCTGTTGTTCACCACTTAGCTGTAGAGGGAGCAGTGTCACAGGCCCTCTATATGGGATGAACCAGAGCCCTGCTACTCAGCTGGTGTCTGTCCCAAGCCAACTCTTAACCAACATGCCACTTGGCCGGCCCCAAGCCCCAATAATTTTTGAAGGGTGATCAAACTTGTGCTGTCTCGTGCTATTGTGATGGAACAAAACTCCTTTATAATTAATAAGCTCTGGACGTTTCTGGATGATGGATTCGTTCAAACTGTCCAAGTGCCGACAGTACACATTCGAATTGATTGTTTGGTTCCCTGGTAGGAGATCGAAAAACACAACACCTTTAAAATCCCACCACACTGACAGCATAACCTTCCTCTGATGAATGTCTGCTTTCGATGTCAATTGAGGCGAACAAGAACCATTTGCACACCACATTATTGTAAACAATCCACTTCTCATCACCAGTTACCAGTGGTTTCAAAAAAGTATCCTTTTCCTCACATTTAATGAGCATATTGCAGATGTTTATAAGCGCCATCAAATGAATTTGAGTTCATGCGGAACCCAAATATCGAGCTTGGTTACGTATCCCAGCTTCTTCAGGTGGTCGTGAATGCTTGAATGATGGATGTTCAATGTTTCTGCAATCTCTCGTGTCGTGTAACCTGGGTTTGACTCGATCAATGCCTTTATTTTGTTGTCATTAACCTTGGTGAAGATACCTGGTCGAGGAGCATCACTGATATCAAAATCACCAGCATGGAATTTTGTGAACCATTGTTGGCACTGATGTTCTTGTAGACCACTGTCACCATAAACTTTACACAACTTTTCACAAGCATGACGCGCGTTCTTCCCTTTATGGAAGTAAAACAGTAAAATATGGCAAAAATGCAGAGTTTGGTCTTCCATCTTCAACTTGTAAAATCTCCAAAACTCAACCAAATTGCTAATTTTTTTTTTAGAATGAAGCTAGAACTGTCAGCTGTCAAATGACATAGCAATAACATATATGCGAACGAATCTAGTAATTCCAAAAATGAACTAGTGCCATCTGTTGCAAACATGTGTCATGACTTTTCCAACAACCCAATAAAAAAATGAGAAAGGCTGATTTGTCTCACAAACTTGTGGGATGTCTCAATGGTGACTAGTAGTGAAATTCCATTAACAAAATTCATGGAAGAACTGTCCACATCATTCCATCATAAATTTCTTATTTTTAATACTGAAAATCTTTGTATCATTCAAATAAACAGGAAACATATAGTTTGTCAGTTTTCCACAGAATAAACTTTGTCAAATATATTTTAAAAACACAAAGTAATGTCCATTATTTATTTATTTATTTTTTTCATTATCCCTTCTTAGTCTTTAAGGTACAGGTTAAAACTGACCCTGAAAATGATGGCTCTCTCATCTTCGTTGTTCTCAAGTATTTAGCCTAATTCCTTACATGTAGTGAGTGACGTCATCAACAACTATTTTCAGATTGGGAGTAAATTTCCACAATTTATTCTTTGGCAAACTGTTATTTATTCAAATAACATACTGTATTTTAAACCACTGAATAAATAATTTTAACTAGTAGCTGAAAGGTAATAAAATGGAACAAAGTAGCATAAAGGAAATTCAGAGCTCTATGCTTTCCCCCCAAAGTTATAATATCTTTCTTCTTTGGTATTTCACTTAACAGCTTGAGAATGCCCACTGGCAATCAGATTCCCATTTGGAATCAAGGAAAAGGGACAACTACTTAGAATTCCCACTAATTGGAGTGTATCACAAAACTTAAAGATTTACAATTTAAGATGAACATATCAAATGTTCATCTTAAAGAATATATTCCTTTCCCTTTGTAAATAACTTTTTCTGTAGTTGATTCAATTTTTCTGTACTGATTTAAAAAATTTTTTCAATTATAGTTGACATAGAGTATTATTAGTTTCAAGTATATAACATAGTGACTAGACATTTATATATCTTACAAAGGGATTGCCCTGATATGTCCACTACCCAGCTGACACCATACATCGTTATTACAATTTTACCACCTATATTCCCTATAACTGTACTTTACATCCCCATGACTCTTTTTATAACTGGCAATTTTTACTTCTTAATCACTTTCACGTCCATCCTCCCAACCCGTCCAACCTGTCCAGTATCAGGTTGTTCACTCTATCTATGGGTTTGTTTCCATTTTTTTTTTTTTAAGCTGAGTCATCCTGCCACCTGTTGGCTTCTTAGCTCAGGCTGGGCATCGAACTGCTGTTGCTCAGAGCTCAGCTCCCACTCTTGAGCGAACTCCTTTTTTTTAAGCATTTAAGTTACTATTTTTATTTCTCATATTTTATTTTATTTTTTAAAAATTAGTTTCAGGTGCACAACACAGTGCAATAGTTATACTTTTTAACCCTCAAAGTGACAACCCCACTCCTCCAATTCGTCACCCCACTCCTCCCTCCCCCATATCATATATATCTATTACACTTCCTCTGACTCCCTTCCACAATATAATCCACATCCCGTGACTATCTATATATTCAATTAATTGGTATACAATATTATACAACATCAGCTTCAGGTGTACAGTGCAGTGATCAAGCCTCTACTTCATCCATGAAATGGTCTCCCTAACAAGACATGTGACCATCTGACACCCCACAAAATATTCACATTATTAATTATATTCCCTGAACTTCCGTGTCTTTCATATCCCTGTGGCAATATTGTAGTTGCCTATTTATGCTGTCTAATCCCTTCTCCTTCTCCCTCTTCCCACTCCCAACTAGCAACCCTGTTTTTCCTCTATATCTATGAGACTGTTTCTGTTTACTTTTTGAGCAAACTCTTAACCAACTGAGCCACTCAGCCGGCCCTCTACTTTGTTTGTTCATTTATTTTGCATTTTTGGATTCCTCTTATAAGTGAAACCAAACAGTTTTGTCATTCTCTGTCTGACTTATTTCAATTAGCATAATGCCCACTAGATCCATCCATGTTGTACAAATGGAAAGATTTCATTGTTTCTTATGGCTAATATTCCATTTTGTATGTGCCATATCATCTTTATCCATTCATCTATCGATGGACACTTAGGTTATTTCCATGTCCTGGCTATTGTAAATAATGCTGCAATGAACATTAAGGGTTCGTATATCTTTTAAATAGTTTTCCATAGTGGCTGCACCAATGTACTCTCACCAACATTACACAAAGATTCCCTTTTCTCCATAATCTCGTCAATACTTGTTTGTTGATTTATTAATAACCATTCTGACAAGTGTGAGGTAATATATCATGGTTTTAATTTACACTCCTCTGATGATGAATGATGTTGGACATCTTTTAATTAAGTAAATTGGCTATCTATATGTCTTCTTAGGAGAAATGGGTATTCATGTCCTCTGCCCTTTTATACATCAAATTGTTTGTGTTTTGGTGTTAACGTTGTATGAGTTCGCTCCTTATATATTTTGGATATTAAGCCCTTATCGGATGTATCATTGGCAAATACCTTCTGCCATTCAGGAGGCTGTCTTTCATTTTGTTGATGGTTTCCTTTGTGGTGCAAAGCTTTTTAGTTTGATATAGTCCCATTTGATTCTTTTTGCTTATGTTGTATTTGCCCTAGGAGACACATCCAAGAAAATATTGCTAAAACCAATGTCCCAGCACCAGTTATTAAAGAGACTATTGTTACCCAGGTGTATATTTTTGCCTCCCTTGTCAGATTAATTGAACGTACAAGTGTACATTTCTGGACTCTCTATTCTGTTTCATTGATCAATGTGGCTGTTTTTTTTTTTTTAAAGATTTTATTGGGGAATTGGGGGAGGGGAAGAACGGTGGGGAACCGGCGAAGGGGAACAGACAAGTTGCTGTCCCTTTGCTATTCAGTCTAGTTATGGAGGACATTGCTTCACTGGTCCATGTTGGTATCATCATTGAGCTCTTCTCGGGTGAGGCAGATTGGTTGCCGGTTTCTGGAGGGTTGCTCACAGCAGCTCTTGGCAGCTCACACTGGCTGCCAGCCACTCACTGTAGCCGATGGCAGCTCACTGCAGTAGGGGCTGCAGCCATGCCATCCCAGGGACTCACAGCAGCCCAGTTCCAAGTGGAACTGTTGCTCACCATCTCAGCTGTAGAGGGCTAAGTGTCACTGGCCCTCATATGTGGGATCTGAACCAGGGCCACTGGCTTCCCAAGCCAGCTCACAACCAATGCACCACTCGGCCGGCCCTCAATGTGTCTGTTTTTATATTAATACCATGCTCTTGTGATTACTATAGCCTTGTACGATAGTTTGGTATAGGTATCATGATAGCTCCAACTTTGTTCTTTCTTACGATTGTTTTGGCTATTCAGGATCTTTTGTGATTCCATATAAATTTTAGAATTATTTGTTCTAATTTGTGAAAAGTGCCATTGGTATTTTGTCAGTGATTACATTAAATCTATAGATTACTTTGGATAGCATGGATATTTAACAATGTTATTCTTCCTATCTATGAGCATGGTACAGCCTTCCATTTATTTATTTATTTATTTATTTTTTAAAGATTATTTATTTTTAATTAGTTTCAGTTGTACAACACAGTGCAATAGTTATACATTTTACCCCTCAAAGTGACAACCCCCCACCCCCAATTCGCCACCCCACTCCCCCCCCATATCATATATATCTATTACTTTTCCTATTTTTATCTTCTTACGTTTCTTTCTTCAGTGTCTTAGATTTTTCCGAGTACAGGTCCTGTACCGCCTTGGTTCAATTCATCCAAAGTTATTTTATTATTTTGATGCAGTTGTAAATGGGATTTTCTTAATTTCTCTGATAGTTTGTGCATAAAATGCAATTGATTTCTGAATAAATATTATGTATCCTGCTATTTTACTGAATTCATTTATTGGTTGTAATATTTTTGTGAAATCTTTAGCAGTCTCTCTATATACTAACATGTCATTTGCAAATGACACTATTACTTCTTTCTCTCTAACTCAGACCTTTTCTTTCTTTTCCTTGTATTTGCTGTGCTAGGACTTGCAATATTATGTTGAATAAAAGTGTAATAGTGGACATCCTTGTCTTATTCCTGATCTTAAGGAAAAATCTTTTAGCTTTTCATTGTTGAGTATGTTAACTGTGGATTTGTCATATATGGCCTTTATTATGTTGAGATAAGTTCCCTCTAACCCCACTTTGCTGAGAGTTTTTATCATAAACAAATGTTGGATTTTGTCAAATGCTTTTTCTGCATCTATCAATACAACATGATTTTTATCCTTCTGATTGTGTGGTGTATCATCTTAATTTACAGCTATTCAACAAATGTTGCATTTCTGGGGAAAAAATCCCACTTGACCATGGCGTAGGACCCTTTTAAGGTATTGCTGAATTAGGTTTGCTAATATTTTGTTGACGATTTTTGCATCTATGTTAATCAGGGATGTTGACCTATAATTTTCTTTTTTTGTATTATCTTTGGTGTTGGTGTCAGGGTAATAGAGGCCTTGTAAAATGAGTTTGGAGGCTTTCCCTTTTCTTATTTTTTTTTGGAAATAGTTGGAGAATAGGTATTCCCTGGATGTTTGCAGAATTCACCAACATGAAGCCATCTGGTCCAAGACTTTTGCTGGTTGGGCATCTTTTCATTACTCATTCAATTTCATAACTAGTTATCAATCGGCTCAGATTTTCTGTTTCTTCCTGATTCGCTCTTAGAAGGTGTATGTTTCTAAAAATTTACTCTTTTCTCCCACATTGTCCAATTTATTGGCACATAACTGCTTGCAGAATTCTTATAAACTTATGCATTTCTTTGGTGTTAGCTGTCACTTCTCTTTCATTTCTGATTTTATTTGGGTCCTCTCTTTTTTCTTGATGAGTCTGGCTAAAGGTTTATCAATTTTGTTTATATTTTCAAAGACCCACCTTTTGGTTTCATTGGTCTTTAATATTGTTTCTGACTCTATTTCATTTATTTCTGCTCTAATCTTTGTTATTTCCTTCCTTCTACTCACTTTGGCTTTATTTGTTCTTTTACTACTTCCATTAGTTGTAAGGTTAGATTGTTCATATAAAGTTTTACTTGTTTCCTGACGAGGGTTGTATTACTATGAATTTCCCCCTTGGAACTGTTTTTGCTGTGTCCCTTAGTTTGAGCAAGTGCATTTTCATTTTCTTTTGTCTCAAAGTATCTTGATTTCCTCCCTGTTGTTAACCCATTCATTATTTGGCAGTATGTTGTTTAGCCTACACATGTTGTTTGTGTTTTTTGGTTTTCTTCTTGTATTTGATTTCCTGTTTCATACAATTGTGATCACAGAGGATGCTTGATATGATTTTATTTTCTTAAATTTATTGAGACTTGTTTTGTGGCTTAACATGTAGTCTATACTGAAAAATGTTTCATGTATACTTGAAAAGAATGTATATATTCTGCTGTTTTGGGGTGAAATGTTCTGTTAATTAATCCATCTGGTGTAATGTGTCACTTAAGGCTACACATTTATTATTGATTTTCTGTCTGGGTAAATTATCCATTGGAGTGAGTAGGGTGTTAAAGTTACTGTTACTATATTACTGTCAATCTCTCCCATTACACCTGTCAATCAATATTTGTTTCTACACTGGGTGTATAGATGTTATATCCTCTTGTTGGATTGATACCTTTAACATTATGCAATGCCCTTCATTGTCTCTTGTTATCGCCTTTAAATCTATATTGTTGGATATAAGTATTGGTATTTAAAATTTTTTTTGTTTCCACTTGCATGAAATATCTTTTTCCATTACCTTTACTTTCAGTCAGTGTATATCTTTTGATCTGTAGTAAGTCTCTCACACAGCATGTACATGGATCTTGTTTTAGTATCTATTCAGCCACCCTATGTATTTTGATTGGAACATTTGGTTCATTTACCTTTAATTAATGATAGGTATGTAGTTAATGTCATTTTAGTAATTGTTCTGATTGTTATATTTCTCTGTTCCTTCTTGATCTCTCTCTTTCTCTCTCTCTCTCTCTTTCTTCTTTCTTTTAACTGGGATAACTGGGGGAGGGGAACAGTGTTGGGGAATTAGGGAGGGGGACCAGCCAAGTTGTTTTTCTTCAGTCTTAGTTGTGGAAAGCGCCAGTCGCCATCTGGCTGCCAGTTCTTAGATCGTGGCCTCTAAGCTCAAGGTGCTGTGTTACAATCTTAGTTGTGTGTGGGTGTAGCCACCATCCCATGCGAGAGTCAAACCAACAGCCTTGCTGTTAAGAGTGCATGCTCTATCCACTAAGCCATCCGGGCAGCAGCTCAGCTCAAGGTGCAGAGTTCAGTCTCAGTTGCAGGGGAGGGTGCGTAGCCCCCTATTGAACAGGCAGTCTTGTTGTTAGGAGCACGTGTTCTCACTAGCTGAGCCATCCTGCCACCTGTTGGCAGCTCAGCTCCAGTGCAGCATCACTGACCCATGTGGAAATCGAACTGGCAGCCCTGTTGCTCAGAGCTCATGCTCTTAAGCTAACTCTTACCCAACTGAGCTACTCAGCCGGCCCACTTTTGTGTTCTTTCACTTCTCTTGTGTGTTGATGACTTTTTATAGTGTTAGTTTTGGATACTTTTCTCTTTATTCCTTGTATATATATCTCTTATTAGGTTCTTGGTTTGTGGTTACCATGTGCTTCATATATAACAAGCTATGCTTTTAACAGTCTAATTTAAGTTGACAGTTGCTTAAGTTTGAACACATTCTAAAATCATTACATTTTTACTCAACCACACATTTGTTTTGTCATTATATTTTCTTTGTGTGTGTGTGTACTCCTTAGTACATGGTTGTATTTACATAGTCTTCCTACTTTTGACTTTCCACCTTTGTAGTAGCTTTATAATTGGTTGATCCAGAGTTTTTACTAAGAGCTTGCCTTTGTCAGTGAAATTTTTTCTGTCCTATATTTTATATTTATTTTTTCTACTTACAGAAGTCTTTTCATCATTTCTAGGAATGCTGGCTTAGTGGTGATGAATTTCTTTAGCTTTTGCTTGTCTGGAAAACTATCTTTCTATTCTAAATAACCTTGCTAGGTAATTTTGTTTTGTTTTCTCATTAAACTTTGTTTTAATTGGTCAAGTTGTTTTCATTAAAAAGTACTAATTTTAAAAATATTTTAAAAACTGTCACACACAAAAAAACAAATGGTTCATAAAACATTCTCCTTTCCTTTGAAAGCTTTATGATGCATTGTAATCATTAACCAGTCTTTTACTATTAAACTTAAATGGCCAATTGAAATAAACAGTTCTGAAACTGTTTTTCCACCACTGATTAAGACTGGCATGGCAGGTATTGGAGATAATATTCATTTAGCCTTCTGAGCTTTACGGGCAGACTTTGTGATCTTGCCAGATCCAGTTGCCTTCTTGTCCACTGCTTTGATGACACCCACAGCAACTGCCTGTCTCATGTCTCAAACAGCAAAATGACCCAGAGGAGGGGTTAGGGAAGCTCTCAACATACATGGGCTTGCCAGGAACCATATCAATGATGGCAGCAACACCAGATTTCAAAAAATGTGGGCCACATTCCAGTTTTTTCCCAGACTAGTGATCAACCTTCTTCAGCTCAGCAAATGTGTAAGCAATGTGAGCTGTGTGACAATTGAGCACAGATGCATATCTGACACTGATTTTGCTTGGATGGTTCAGGATAATCATCTGAGCCATGAAGCTAGCTGCTTCCATTGATGGGTCATTTTTGCTGTCACCAGCCACAATGCCATGACAAACATCTTCAACAGGCACATTCTTGACACTGAGGCCAACATTGTTCCCAGGAAGAACTTCACTCAATGCTTCATGATACATTTCAACAGACTTTACTTCAGTTGTAATGTTGACTGGAGTAAAGGTGGCCATCATGCCAGCTCTGAAAACATCATTCTCCACTTGGTCCACATGGAAGGACCAATACCACCAGTTTTGTAGACATCCTGGAGGGGCAGATGCAAAGCCTTGTCAGTTGGATGAGTTGGTAGCAGGATACAATCCAGACCTTCAAGCAGCATGGTTCCACTGGCATTGCCATCTTTATGGGAGACTTTCTGTCCCTTGAACTAAGGTATGTTAGCATTTGGTTCCAGAATGCTGTCACTATTCCAACCAGGAAATGGCACAAATGCTACTATGTCATGGTTGTAGCCAATTTTCTTAATGTAGGTGCTGACTTCCTTAATGATTTCCTCATTATCTCTTCTGGCTGTAAGGTGGCTTAGTGGAATCCATTTTGTTAACACCAACAATAAGTTGTTTCACACCCAGTGTGTAAGCCAGGAGGACATGCTCATGGGTCTACCCATTCCTGGAGATACCTGCTTCAAATTCACTACCACCACCAGCAACAATCCGGACAGCACAACCTGAGATGTGCCTGTACATGGTTTTGATAAATTCTCTGTATCCTGGGATTTCAATGATGGTCACATAATTCCTGCTGGTCTCGAATTTCCACAGACAAATATCAATGCTGATACCACACTAACATCCGCTTTCAATTTATCCAAGACCCAAGATCCTTGAAGGAGCCTTTTCCCATCTCAGCAGGCTCCTTCTCAAATTTTTTGATGGTTCTTTTGTCAATCCCACCACATTTATAGTTGAGATGACCTGAAGTGGTAGACTTGCCAGAATGTACGTATCCAATGAAGATGATATTGAAGTGTGTCTTTACTTTTGCCATTTTGATTAGATTTAGCAGTGGTTTTCACTGGGAAAAAGCTGGGGAGAGAAACTTGATTGTAGGTTTTGACCTTTCATCACTTTGAATATTCTGTGTTTCGTATTTTGCCGTGTATAATGCACGTTTTTTTGCCCAAATTTGTGAGGGAAAATTAAGAATGTGCATTATACATGGGTAGTGCTAATTCCATACATACCTACAAAAATGTTTTTAATTCTTTTATTTATGCTTATGAGTGAAAAATGTAACTCTAGAAATCAATAACGATATCCATATGCAAAATATCCTGGAATAAGATCATCAGTTTTGCTGAACTTATGATGAACTTGCAGTGATGAAGAGTTCCTGGCCTTCTATGATGTGTAGATACTGTAAACCTGTTAATGGTACATAAAATTTCTTGTATGTTTTATCTGGCTTGTGTTTTGTTATTATTTGTTACATGAAATTTCTTGTACCATAATATGTTAAAAAATAAATGTTGAAATTCCTTTGTAATCCAACAAACAAGTACCTAAATGTAAACAAATAAAAATTTGAATTAAAAAAATTAAAGTGAAAGATTTTTTCCCTGAAAGTTTGGGCCAAAAATATGGGTGTACATTATACATGGGAGTGCACTATACATGGCAAAATATGGTAATTCCCTTTTGGCCTCCAAAGTTTGTCAAAAGATCATCTGATGGTCTTTTATGGGCGCTCCCTTGTATATAGCTGCTTTTCTCTTGCTACTTTTATGATTCTCTTCATCTTTATTTTTGGCATTTTATTATGTCTTGGTATGGTGCTTTTTGGGTTCACCTTGTTTGGAACTATGTGTACTTCTTGATTTATATGTCTATTTCCTTCACCAGGTTAGGTAAGTGTTCAGTCAATATTTCTTTAAATAGGTTTTCAATCTTTCTCTCTCTAGTCCTTCTGAGACCCCTATGATATGAATGTTGGTTCCCTTAATGTTGTTCCAGTCCCTTAATCTTCATTTTTTATTTTTCATTGTTCCAAATGGGTATTTTCTACTACTTTTTCTTCCACATCGCTGATTTCATTCGCTGCCTCATCTAATCTGCTGTTGATGCCCTCTACTGTATTATTCATTTTAGTAATTGTAGTCTTCAGTTCTGAGCTCTGATTTGTTCTTTTTTTTTCCCTTCTATATCTTTGTTGAAGTCTCACTGAATCCATTTATTCTTTTTCCAAGCTCACTGGTCATCTTTGTGGCCAGTGTTTTGATCTCTTTAACTAGTACATTGTTGTCTCTGTTTTGTTTAGTTCTTTTTCTGGAGTTTTGTCCTGTTCTTTAATTTGGGACATGTTTGTCTCCTTCTGGCTGACTCTCTGTTCGTTTCTATGTATTGGGTAGATCTGCTACATCTCCCATTCTCAAGAAGTGGCCTTATGTAGAAGGTGTCCTGTGGAGTCCAGTGGTGCAGTTTCCCTGAGCCAGGAGATCCATGGGGTGTCCATTGTGTAGGTTTGGGTGTGCCCTTCTGTTGCAGTTGAGCATCAATTGCTGCTGGCATGTTAATGGGTGGACTGACCCTCAGGCCAATTGGGTGTGAGGGTCATCTGTGATTCCAGTGGACAAGCTGTTGTGCAGGGGCTGACTCCATGAAGTGGGAGTCACTTTAGTGACTGATGCCAGCTGAGGTCTCCCATAATGTGTATTGGCTGTTGAGAAAGTTAGTTAGGGCTTTGGCAAGGTCTGAAGCTGGTCACCAGGTGTGGCAGGTCAGGAGCCTCTTGGGAGGGCTTCTGTTGTGGGACAATGTCAAGCACAGATTGTGATAGGCTTGGAGCTACTTGGTAAGAGCTATGAATTGGTCTGCAGTTAGCTGCTGCTTGTGCTGGGCTTGGGACCCTTGTTGGGCACTATAATGCGAGTTGAGGATGGGTGCTGCTTATGTTAGACTTGTGGCCTAGATGAAGCTATGCTGCAGCACAAGACTTGCCACTGCTTACACCAAGCTTGGGCTACCAGGTGCTGGAGATACCATGTAAGCTGAAGCTGGCTGTCACTTGTGCTGGTCTTGGGGTTGATTGGCAGGAGCTACAATGCACTTTGAGGTTGGCTGCTGCTTGTGTGGGGCTTGTGGACTATTGAGTCTTCTACATGAGCTGAAGCTGGCCAACACTCTTATGAGATTTGCGGATTTTGGGAAGACTGCAGCGTGAACTAGGCAGGCTGCTTGTGGAGAAGAGCTGTTGAAAAAGTCTTGGTCTGGTAAACAAGTTGGGTGGGTCAAGGAGTCTTAGAGAGACACTAGGATAGGAAGAACATTCTTAGCCAGATTAATAGAGAGTACAGATTTGGTGTCTGCCTATACTGGGCCAGTTGGGTGGGAGGAGAGTACAACGAAAGAAAAATGGCATGCCTAACAGTGCTTCCGTCCCAAGAGAGTTCCCCATTCCCCACCCTTGCAGCTCTCGACCTGAAGTTAGTCAGTTTAGTTTCTCCCCATGTAACTCTGGCACTTTTTGAGCTGCTGCCTCTCTGCTGGAGCTCAGAGCAAGTTTGTGCATGAGCCCCTAAAAAAAAAGGAGCTAGGGCTGAGTGGCGCATTGGTTAAAAGTTGGCTTGGGAAGCCAGCTCTGAGCAGCAGGGCCCGGCTGGGATCCCACATGAGGGCCACTGATGCTGTGCCCTCTACAGCTAAGATGGTGAGCAACAGCTCAACTTGGAGTTGGGCTGCCGTGAGTCACCGGCAACCTCACAGGCTACAGTAAAGCTGGTCGACAGCTGGCATGTGCTTTCATGAGCTGCTGTGAGCAGCTGTCCAATGGCCGGCGAGCAACTGCCTCACCTGGGAAGAACGGAATGGTAATACCAACATGGGCCAGTGAAGCGATGTGCGCCACAACTAGATCGAGGTAAAAAAGGACAGCAATTTGTCTGGGGAATCTGTTCCCCTCCCCAATTTTCCAATAAAATCTTTAAAAAAAAAAAAAAAAATCTTAGTCTCCCATAGCCATTTGTCTCAATACAATCCCCTCTCATTTTCAAAGCCAACTGTTATGGGGACTCCTTTCTGGCACAGCTGCCTCAGGCTGGGGAGCCTGGTGTAGGACTGGGACCCCTTACTCCTCAGGGGGGACTTCTGAAGCCAATCTATCCCTACCTTCCATTTATTAACGGCCACATTTTAAGTATAGGACCTGCCTCATTTCCACCCCTCCTCCCCATCTTGATGTGGCTTTTTCTTCGTATCCTTAGTTACAGAAATTTTGTTCAGCTAGTCTTCAGGTGGTATTCAGTGATGATTGCTCTATAATTAACTTGTAATTTTGATGTGATCATGGGAGAAGGCGAGCTCAGTTTACCTACTATACCATCTTTACTCCACCTTCTATCCATTATTTCTCTCATGTAGCCATAGGTTTGCACATTAAAGACGTAAAACACAAACATAAAAAACTCATTCTTCTGGTATACATTACCTTTTCTGCATTCTCTGAAGTAACTCCAGAAATCTCCATGATTCTTCTAGCTTTGCTTTCCTCAATTTCAGCAAGGCAAGTTGGCTGACTATTGAGAGCATCAGCTATGAGCTTGTAAGTTGTACCCAAAAGAATGTTCTGGTCACGGAAAGCCAGAATATTTTTGCTTAAGTAGCTTGATGTGTTCTCACCTGTTGGATTAAAAAACAAACATACACACACAAGATTTTTTTCAGAAGTAAATTAATAACCATAAATGAAAAAGAAGAAATCAATAGTATTTCAAAGTTGCTTCCTATTAAAAAATTAACTACGGTAAATCTTGAGGGTATAAGAAACTGATTTCAAACATGGGTTAGGGAATTTCTTGAACTCACATTAATGAAAAATGTTCTTTGTTGCAGTTACCATATCAAAATCAACAGATGCTAAGCAAATAAAACACTGATTAAATTTTATTCAAGCATCATTATTCTGCATTTTGTCAAAGCACCTAATTCTTTCTGTTACAAAGAATCAAAAATGGCTCTTTTTAATACATTTCTGCATATACATTAATAACCCAGAGGAGATTTTTAAATTGATACTGTTACCTGTTGCTGATAAAGCAAAAGGTCTTTAAAGTTCTGGTCTTCCCAGACAAGAAAGAGCTGAAGGAGTTCATCATTACCAAACCAGTATTATGAGAAATGTTACAGGGATTTCATTAAAAAGAAGAAGAAAAAAAAAAAGAATAAGAAAATATCACAAAGAAAAAAAATTCTCACCGACAAAGGCAAACATGTAATAAAAGCAGTGTAGTGATGAACACTAAAGTTAGTGTAAAGGTTAAAAGGCAAAAGTAGGAGAACCATGAGTAATTACAACAGTAAATTAAGGGATACACATACACACACAGACACACGCGTGCGTGCACACACACACACACAGAAAAAAGTAATGTCGAAAACATATACATGGAGGGGGTGAGTAAAAATGGTGGTGATTTTCATTTTTTTTATTTAAAAAAATTTTTTTTTTTTGAGCGCAGTGTCACTGGCCCTCATATGTGGAACCCGAACCGGGGCCGCTGGAGTCCCAAGCCAGCTCTTAACCACCACGCCACTCAGCTGGCCCTGGTGGTGATTTTTAGAATGTGTCTGAACCTAAGTGACCCTCAGCTTAAAATAGACTGCTATAAACATCTTGGTGTGTGTATATGTAGCTAAAGCATATGATAACCACAAATGAAAAACCTATAAAAGATACACAAGAAATAAAGACAAAGGAATCCAAACACAGCACTACAGAAAATCATCAACATAGAGGAGAGCAAGAGAATAAGAAAGGAACAGAAGAGAACTACAAAAACAATCAGAAAACAATAATGTGGCTATAACTACATACTTATCAATAATTACTTAAATGTCAATAATTAAATGCTCTGATCAAAAGATGAATGGATTAAGATGTGGTACCTAAACACAACGACTATTACTCGGCCATAAAAAAATGAAATCTTACCATTTGTGACAACATGGATGGATCTACAGGTATTATGCTAAGTGAAATAAGTCATAGAGAAAGACAAATACCATATGATTTCACTTATATGTAGAATCTAAAAAACAAAACAAACGAAAAACAAAACAAACAGAGAGAATAAACTGATGGTTGTCAGATGGTAGCAAGGTTGGGAGGCTGGGTGACAAAAGTGAAGAGATTAAATACAAACTGGCAGTTACAAAATAGTCATGAGTATGTAAAGTACAGCTTAGGGAATATAGTCAATTATATTGTAATAACTATATATAGTGTCAGGTGCGTGCAAGACTTATGGGGGAATAACTTGATAAGTTATAGAAATGTATAACCACTACGCTATACACATGAAGCTATTGGGTCGTTGGAAAAGTCATGACGTATTTTGTCTGTTTTTCAGAAGTCATTTAGTTATATAAAGAACAAAGATCAATCAATGATATATTGCTCGTTTTGTTCGATATCCTTTTGCCATCTTTTAGTGAGCTGCATAATTCCTTGTTCATAGAAGGACCTGTCTTTATTTGTGAAAAACTAAACAAGGTGATGATTTACAGCCTCATCTGAATTGAACGTTATACCATGCAGAGAGTTTTGAAGACAGCGAAACAAGTGGAAGTCTGATGGCACAAGGCGAGTACGGTAGGTGTGGCAACATATCCCATTCAAGCTCCAATAATTTGTTTTTTTTTAAAGATTTTATTGGGGAATTGGGGGAGGGGAACAGTGTTGGGGAATCAGGGAAGGGGAACAGACAAGTTGCTGTCTTTTTGTTCTTCAGTCTAGTTGCAGAGGACGTTGCTTCACTGGCCCATGTTGGCATCAACATTGCACTCTTCCCGGATGAGGCAGATCAGTCGTGGGCCTCTGGATGGTCACTCACCGCAGCTATTGGCAGCTCACGCTGGCTGCAAGCCGCTCACGCTGACTGCTGGGCACTCACTGTAGCCTATGGCAGCCCACTGCAGCAAGGGCTGCAGCCTACACTGTCGCTGGGACACACACAGCCTAGCTCCAGGTGGAGCTGTTGTTCACCATCTGAGCTATAGAGGGCAGTGTCACTGGCCCTCATATGTGGGATCCAAACCGGGGCCGCTGGCATCCCAAACCAGCTCTTAACCAATGTGCCATTCGGCTGGCCTCAAGCTCCAATAATTTTTGACGGGTGATCAAACTTGTGTGTGGTCTCATGCTGTCGTGATGGAACACAACTCCTTTACAATTAACAAGCTCTGGACGTTTCTGGATGATGGATTCATTCAAACTGTCCAATTGCTGACAGTACACATCTGAATCTATTGTTTGGTTCCTTGGTAGGAGCTTGAAAAACACGACACCTTTAAAATCCCACCACAATGAGAGCATAATCTTCCTCTGAAGAATGTCTGCTTTTGATGTCATTTGAGGCGAACCAGAACCGTTTGCACACCACACTATTATTATCAGTTATCAGGTGCTTCAAATAAATAAGAAAAGGGTCCTTTTCTTCACGTTAATGAGCATATTGCAGATGTTTATACACATCATCAAATGAACTTCTTTGTGTTCATGCGGAACCCAAATATCAAGCTTGCTTACGTATCCCAGCTTCTTCAGGTGGTCGTGAACGCTTGAATGATGGATGTTCAATGTTTCTAGAATCTCTCGTGTCGTGTAACCTGAGTTTGACTGGATCAATGCCTTTATTTTGTCATCTTCAACCTCAGTGGGCCTCCCTGACTGAGGAGCATCACTGAGATCAAAATCACCAGCATGGAATTTCATGAACCATCGTGGGGACTAACGTCCTTGTAGACCATTGTCACCATAAACTTTATGGAACTTTTCACAAGCTTGACGTGTGTTCTTCCTTTTATGGAAGTAAAACACAGTAAAATATGGCAAAAATACAGTTTGGTCTTCCATCTTCGACTTGCAAAATCTCCAAAACTCAACCAAATTGCTCAATTTTTTTTTAGAATGAAGCTAGAACTGTCAGCTATCAAATTACATAGGAATAACATAGATGCGAACGACTCTAGTACTTCCAAAAAGGAACTAGTGTCATCTGTCACAAACATGCATCATGACTTTTCTGAAGACCCAATGATATAGTATTGAATATCAACTGTAATGGAAAAAAATAAAAATAAAGGTCTGGTTTTATACCTTACGGTGTAGCTTTGGCATAGAGATTGCCTAGCCTTGGTCAAGCCTGAATCTTAGCTTGTAGAGGAGAGAGAGGGGATCATAAAAGAGAAAAGGCAGTCTCCTAGCAAGTCCAATTAACCACACTACCCTGCTCATCCATGGGATGACAATTCTCTGCCAGATTTCTCTGAGATACATGACCGTAACTACTGGCTCTGCTTATTTCACAGGGTGTTACGAACTACAACCATGCTATAACTACTTCTTTAAACAGAATTTTTTTGATGAATATTGCCATGTTAATATCAGCACACTCCTCCTATTCTCTACCCCACAAAAAAAACAACAACTTGTAAAATAATTTAAGGAGTTGTAACAGTGATTTTCATATCCTGGGATCAATATGGAAAGACTGCTTCTCCTGTCTGCACATTTACAGAAACTAATACTCTTATATGATGCCGTGTCCTGCTGAAGAGTCAAATTTTGGGATATGTTTGGGAGCATGTTCAATAATGGTTCTACTATGTACCGTTGGACATGGCAATAGAGCAGGAGTAACAGGTCCAAAACCCACACAAAAAATGTTTTTTTCCCCCCTCAGTGTTAAAGGCTGCATTATTATAAAAAGAAAGACCTGAGGAGGAAAAAGGCTTTCATGTTTAATTTTTTCAAAGGTAGTTCTTGTATGTAAACATAAAGTTTTCAAAATAATTAAACTATTAGACTCATAAATTGGCTAAGTATTAAAAAAAAAAAAATTTTCAGTGGGCGGCCGAGTGGCTCAGTTGCTTAAGAGGTGGCTTAGGGCGCGTGCTCTGAACAACAGGGCCGCCGGTTTGATTCCCACATGGGCCAGTGAATGCTGTGCCCTAGCTGAGCTGTTGCTGAGCTGCCAACAGGTGGCAGGATGGCTCAGCTGGTGTTAACAACAAGATTGCCTGTTTAACGGTGGACTATGTCCTCCCGCAACTAAATATTGAACTCGGCACCTTGAGCTGAGCTGCCACCTGGATTGCTCAGTGGATAGGGCATGCGCTCTTAACAACAAGGCTACTGGTTTGGCGCCCACATGGGATGGTGGCTACGCCCACCCGCAACTAAGACTGAACATAGCACCTTGAGCTTAGAGGCCATGAGCAGCCGACGGAAGCCTGATGGCTACTGGCACCCTCCACAACGAAGACTGAAGAACAACTTGGCTGGTCCCCTCCTGAAATTCCCCAATAAAATCTTTAAAAAAAAGTTCTCAATTTTATAAAGAAATAAAAGCTCCAAATGTCATATTCAATAGCAATACTAGGATACAAAGTAACTTGGCTCCAAATATTTAATGTAGTTATTATAAAGATTTAATTCCCAAATGTCAGATAAAGCAGCACAAAGCATAGTCTTAGAAGACACACAGACATAAAATAAAGTAGCACTCTTAAGCTTATATAGATAAAAACAGTAATACCCAACAAAGAGACTGTTTTCAAGACAGTAAGAATCTGCTCAGGGCAATTCTGGGTCTGGCACCGGCTGTGGCTGAGTCGACAGTAGCTCTGCACCCATTTCACCTGCCAATCATCTCTTGTTTTTGACTCTTTATGCAGCTCCTTCAGTAGTTTCATGGCAAGTGAGAAACTATTCTGTATAATAGGAGAGAGAAAGATGTACAATGACATAATTAAAAATAAAATTATTTTACAAAATGTTTTTTAAATTGGCCTGCTTCCCTTATTGCATGACACAATTTACCTTAGAGCAGCTAATCCATGTCCTTATTTTAAATTATTGGGTTATTGGAAAAGTCATGACGTATTTTTTCTATGCTTTTCGTTGCAAAAATGAGTCATGACTTTTCTGACAACCCAATATGTGGATGTCTTTTTTTATCATGGGAATATAATTCACATTTAAAATGTACAATTCGGTGTGTTTCAGTATATTCAAAAGTTGGGCAACCATCGCCACTGTCTAATTCGAGAACATTTTCATCAACCCAAAAAGAAACTCTTTGTCCATTAGCATTAATTCACCATTCCCCCTAGCAATTGGCAAACACTAATCGCCTTTCTGCCTCCATGGATCTGCCTATTTTGGATGTTCATTATCAGTGGAGTCAGAAACTATGTGTTGATTTTGTGTCTGGCTCCTTTCACTTCACATAGTATTTTCTAAGTTCATCCATTTTATTAGTGTGTATCAGCACTTCATTCCTTTTTCTGGCTGAATGATATTTGCATGGAAAATCACTTTTTATTTATCCAATTATCTATTGACTGACTTTCAGGTTGTTTCTACCATTTGGTATTTTGAATAATGTTACTATGAACATTTGTGTACAAATTTCTGTATGCTCAGATGCTTTCATTTCTCTTTGGGTTTATACCTAGGAATGGAATTGCTAGGTTATATGGTAACTCTATGTTTAACTTTTTGAGGAACTGTCAAGACTTTTCTCCACAGTGGCTTTATCATTTTACATCCCCACCAGAAATGTATGAGGGTTTCAAATTTCTCCACCTTCTCACACTTGCTTTGATTATAGCAATCTTACTGGGTGTGAAGTAGTAGCTCACTGTGGTTTTGATTTGTATTTTCCCAATAACTAATGATGTTGATCATCTTTTCATGTGTTTGTTGTTCATTTGTATGTCTTCTTTGGAGAAATGTCTATTCAGATCCTTTGCCCATTTTTCAGTTGGGTTGGTTGACTTTCTTTTGTTCATTTGTAAGGAGTTCTTTATGTATTCGGGACAGTAGATCCTAATCAGATATATGACTTCCAAATATTTTCTCCTATTGTATTTTTTTCCAAACTTTCTTCAGTGTTATTTGAGGTACAGAAGTTTTTAATTTTGATGTACAAATAATCTATTTTTAATTTGGTTGCTTGTTATGTGAATGTCTTTTAAATCCACACCTCTAATTCTCTACCAAGCTTCAAAAGACATTTTCATCAGACGTGTGCCTTCCTAATTATTACCCTTTCAGCCATTTAGGCTAAAAATCTGAGTCAACCTCAACTGTACTCTCTCCATCATTCCTATTATCTCAGGTCTTCTTATATCTACTTTTATAGAACGTCTCTTATTGTTTCATTCCCACCACTTCTCTAATTTGAGACTTTGTGGTCTTTCTGTTTTTTCCCCTTAGCAGTTAATGTTCCACATTGCTTCTAACTTAACCAGCATGCTTGAAAAACCTTCAATGACTTCCCAAGTCCTACAGGATAAAGTCTTCAGTCATTATTTCAACACTGAAATGCTTTATGATCTACCTTTAACCAGCTATCATGAGACCCCCACAATCTCTACTGAAAGCAGACACTGAAATTCCCAGTTTGTTTCATGATTTTGTTTGAATATATCTTACACCTATAATACCCTTGTCACCTCTCTAAGTCCAAATCCTACCATTCCCAGGGAGTCCAGTCCAGATGCCTCCTTCTCCACAAAGTTTTTTTTTTTTTTTTTTTTTGAGGGCAGTGTCACTGGCCCTCACATGTGGGACCCGAACCGGGGCCACTGGCATCCCAAGCCAGCGCTTAACCACCGCGCCACTCGGCCGGCCCATCCACGAAGCCTTTTTATTCCAGGCAGAATTTCTCTTATCCCTGTACTCTCCTAGCATTGTTAACATCTCTTTTCTTCGCCCATCTCATGCTGCTTTCGGTTATAAGTGTAGTTCTTGCTCTGTCACTAGACAGTGATCATGAGGGCAGGGACAATATCTTTCCTCTTTAGAATGCTGGGTACAGTTTCTTAGCTACACCATAATCCTCATCATTATTCAGAACTCCCTCATCACCAAATTCTTAAACTCAAATCATCCTATTCTGAACAAAAACCTGCTCTTCAACTCACCAAATTTCTGTTATGCTTTCTTTATAACCTATTTAAGATCTCTGGTAACTACCTGCCTTCTTTTTGCTTTCACTTCTTTCCATGTCCAAATAAGCACGCCAATCATTCCCACCATTCTCTTAGCAATATTCTTAAATCATTAGCCTTCAGGTATCATTTGTCCGGTGTCACACCTACCTGGAAAAATCACACTCTTGGGTACATCATAGTACATGCCTTCTCTGCTCCTACACTTAGATTCAGTGGAGACAACACTTACCAGGTTCAGTGCTGTCTGACACCATTTTTAGTGTATTGGTCAGCTTTTCCCACCATGGTCCAGAATAATTTCGAACCTCCTCACTTTCCTCAATTCTCCTTCCTGTTCAGTCTCTGCAGTTGACTTCACCTCCCACTTCTAGATAAAACATGAGATTCCGTACTCTTTCTAACATTGAAGCCCATTCTTCCTTCCTGCACTCTATTATGATAGAAGATTCACCTTTGCCCTGAGACCTGTGCCCGTCAACCTCCACATGGAATCTCATTTCACCAATGATTCCTCCTCTGTATGTCCAATCTCTTCACATCTATTAGTTCCTTCTAATAGGATTTAAACATTTCCAGTCTCTCCTATTCTAAAAAAATATTCCTCCCTGAACACCTCCTTGTCATGGCTTCTTTAGGAGTAGCCTATACTCACTGTCCCCATATCCTTACTTTCATCCATTCCTCCATCAACTATAATCTGACTCCAGTAAAATGGTTCTTACCAAAGTCAACACCAACCTCCTTCTTTTAAATGCAAAAACACTTTCAATCTTTTCACACATTCACTCTCTTTGGTAACTGACACTGATGATTTCTGGCCCTTCCCTTGTGGTCTCACAGTCCTTTGATCATCCTCTAATCTCATTATTCACTTTCAGTTCCTTTGCAGGTGTCTCCTCCTGTGCTCACCCCTTAACTGCTAGTGTGTTTTGGGAACTGATCCTGGTCACCTTATCCACTCCCATAATTTTAATGACTATCTACATGCTTATCACATTCAGATCACTACCACTAGCATAACTCATTTTCTTCTGAGCTTCAAATTTTTTATGTACAAATTATCTAACAGAAATCACAACTTGCATATTCAAAGGCCTTGCAAAATCAACATGTCTTGAACTGAATTTATCATCTTCCCCACAAACTCCTCCTCCTCCTGCATTCCTATCCACCCAGTTACTCAGGTCAAAACACCTGTGTTGTGTATCACGTTTTTTCCTCTCAAACAGAGCTAGTCACCATATCTCATCTGAGTAAGCCTCATTTTTTAAAATCTGTCCACTTATCTCCATTTCCTTGACCTTTAACCTTAGATATGGCCACAATCATCTCTCACTAATTCTTTGCACTTTCTCAGATCACCTTCTTATTACAACCAGTATACATTTTAAAATTGCACATCTGGGGCCAGCCGAGTGGCACGTTGGTTAGGAGCTGGTTTGGGACTTCAGCTCTGAGAAGCGGGGCCCCAGTTCGGACCACACATATGAGGGCCAGTGACACTGCCTTTTATAGCTAAGGTGGTGAACAACAGCTCCACCTGGTTGCCTCTATAGCTAAAGATTGCCAGTGATGGTGTGGGCTGCAGCCCCTGCTGCAGTGGGCTGCCACAGGCTACAGTGAGTGGCCCGCAGCCAGCATGAGCAGCTGGCAGCCAGCATGAGCTGCCAAGAGCCGCCAGGAGCAGCCGTCCAGAGGCAGGCGACCGATCTGCCTCACCTGGGAAAGAGCGCAATGATAATACCAACATGAGCCAGTGAAGCAACATCCTCCACAATTAAGACTGAAGAACAAAAAAGGACAGCAACTTGTCTGTTCCCCTCCCCCAATAAAATCTAAATAAACAAACAAACAAACAAACAAGTAAAATTGCACATCTGATCACCTTGATTGCAGGGCTTTCTTGCACAAAGGTGCACATCCATTTAGTATGGGCTAAAATTCAACCTTCACTCCACTTAGGAAATTAAGTGCTCTAGGTCATTGCCGGGTTTTGTATGTTATTCCCTCTACCTTATTTCACATTTCAGTTCCCAACATTAGCTCCTACTGCAAGAAACTTTCTCTGTTCTCATAAGGCTGGGTCAGGTGTTCATCCTGTGATTGTCTTTCACTATTATGTTTTATAATTGTTTGTCCACTTGTCTATATTTTGTTCAACATGGTATCTCCAGAACCTAATGACGTGCTTGGTAACAAAGAGAGGCAAAACTCAAATTTCAGTTCTGTGACTTCTGAAGTTTTAAAGAGTATCGACATGTAAATTCAAATAAACTAAGCCTGATGTCATCTTCAGATTTGAATTATTCTTCTCTCTACCTTCAATACTACTGGTATTGATAGCTATGTAGCCCATATTTATATGTGAATATATTGTTGAAATTTTCTGAAAAGCCAATATGCTGTATGGAAGACTTTTGGCTATCCTGATGATTTTCACATATTTCTAAGTAATGTACTCATAATCCATTTCTTCCCTTCTCTTCTCTTATCATGCTTCCACTGAGCTCCAATATGGAGAACTTTGAGCAGCAAAAGGGAGCAACCTTTGTCTCTCCATCTAAAATGAACACCCTACTTCCTGCTGAGAAGCCACATGTACCCCTCCTTAGCTGTGTGCCTTGCATGGCTTTTTCTGTTGCAATCAGAATGAATGAGACAGTGGGAGACAATAGTTAGTGCCTTCTGGAAAAAATTTTTTTTTTTTTTTGTAAGAAATAGAAACTATATATAATTCCTGGAAGTTGTGGTGTGGAAGAAGACATAAAATATCCACATCCATTTCCAACTGCCAGAGAATGCTGCTATGTAGAATCTGAGGATTTGAACCAACATGGTGGAAGAGGGAACCAAAGCAGAGAAAGCAGGTCCTTGGTGATAGTACTTGAAAGCTGGCTATTTTAGATTTTACATTTATGGGTACTGATAAATATCCTTTATTCATTTAGGTTGCTTTGGGTTGGATTTTCTGTTATTTGTAATATAAAGATTCCTAACTGATACAACACCCATCTCAGAGAAAAACTGGTAAGTGAGAATTGAAACTTACAAGACTGAAATATTAATTATTTCTATAACATTCTTTGCTTTATAACAACTATCAATATAGGGTCATTAAATGAGCAAGCTCCCCTAGAATATTCAAATATGATTTGATAAACTTAAACAGTTATATGCAGTTTTTAGCAAAGCATACCTATATTAATAAAAGGTCTTATTATCAAATGATAGATTTCCACAAACTAAACCTCAATATAATTTGTAACTATCTGGCAAGCATTCATTTTGTTAAAGGATATCAAATATATTAGGTCTATTTTCTTTTTCAATAAGAGAAAAATAAACATTTTGAAATGATTAACAAGTATATAAAAACTTTAAGAGGCTTTCTGGATAATTTTAAGTGTTTCCTTAGTTTACTTTTTATACAGAGAAAAAATACGAATGACTCAATTATTCTAAAGCTTCAGATTTTAAAGAAAAGCTAAATTTAAGAAAAAGCTAATTTAAGAAAATTCGGTGATACAATCAAGGAACATAAATATGAGTACCTACCTGCTTCCTTGCACTCTCTATCATCTTCATTTTCATGGAAAATTTACAACTTTTAATCAGAGAACAAATATTTTCTTCCTGCTCCTGTACTTCCATCCTGTCATTGGAATCTCCATCTCCATCCATGTTCGTACTAAAATCAACTGGAAGAAGAGTCAATTTCTCCTCTATTTTGCTGAGAAAGAAACATCTACACAAAACAAAGAATGAGAATTAACGCCTCATGAAAGAAATCCTTGACATATAGGAAACTACTGGATAGCATTCCCCGACAGAAATTCCACAGTTATTAAATTTTTGCTCATTTTTTTGGACTGTAAATATATACTCTAGGCACTGGATTTAATCTCTATTTTATTTATTTATTTAAAGATTTTATTGGGGAATTAGGGAAGGGGAACAGCATTGGGGAATCGGGGAAGGGGAACAGACAAGTTGTTGTCCTTTTGTTCTTCAGTTTAGTTGTGGAGGACGTTGCTTCACTGGCAGATGTTGGTATTGTGATTATTGTGCTCTTCCCGGGTGAGGCATATTGGTCGCCGGCCATTGGACAGCAGCTCACACTTGCTGCCAGCCGCTCATGCTGGCTGCCGGCCACTCATAGTAGCTTATAGCAGCCCACTGCAGCAGGGGCTGCAGTCTACACCATCACTGGCACTCACGGCAGCCCAGCTCCAGGTTGAGCTGTCGTTCACCATCTTAGCTGTAGAGGGAGCAGCATCACTGGCCCTCATGTGGGATCCGAACCGGGGTCCAGATGCTCAGAGCTGGCACTCCCATGCCAACTCTTCACCATGTGCCACTTGGCTGGCCTTCCATTATAATTAACCAATTCTTTAAACAACACCAAGGATATTTCAATGGAATTTTCCAGATAACATTGATTACCTTCACTTCCACAAAATAAAACCTTAAACTCATAATTTTCTCTCTTCATGAACAGGTAATAGATTCTGTGTTGGGTCAAATCTCCCAATCTCATATCTCCCAATCTAAAGTCCTCATATCTCCCAATCTAAAGTCCTACTCACAAAGGTGAAAAATATAAAGCAACAAAATAGGTTATAGTCACTGAAATTATTAAAATATAAGGTTATATTGCTATAAAATTATTTTTATTTATATCATAATTTACATATATGACTTTGTTGTACTGCTTTTATTTTAATTATTTTCATTGTTCGTAACACGGGCAAAGGAACTTAACACACAAAAAATTCACCCCTGATCAAAAATCAACTAAATTTCTGTTCATCCAAAAACAATTTCAATTTTCTTAGAAACACTATAGTTAGATAAACTAGCATGTCTCATATGTGTCTCTTTTGTTTTTTCAGTCATTCCAAAGATACGAGCCTCACTAGTGATCTATCTGCTTCTGTGCTCCTCACCCACTAACTAACACACAAAGGTCCCCCTCCCTTCCAAGAGTCACTAATGTTTTTTAAGCTTTCAGTTTTTAATTGTAAGAATAAACAAGTAAAAGTGGTATAAAATCAGTACTTAATAAATATTTGAAGAAATAGGGCTGGCTGAGTGGCTCAGTTGGCTAAGAGTTTGCTTAAGAGTACGAGCTCTGAGCAACGGTCACTGGTTAGATTCCCACATGGGCCAGTGTGCTTTGCCTGAACTGCACCTGAGTTGAGCTGCCAACAGGTAGCAGGATGGCTCAGCTGGTGAGAGCACGTGCTCCTAATGACAAAATTGCCTGTTTGATGGTGGGCTACGCCAACCCACGGCTGGGACTTATCTCAGCACCTTGAGCTGAGCTGCAGCCTGGATGGCTCAGTGGATAGAGAGTGCACTCTTAACAGCAAGGTTGCTAGTTTGACTCCCGCATGAATATATATATATATATATATATATATACATATATATATATATATATATTTGAAGAAATAATTAATGAATGAAACCTGTTATACTACCTGTATAAATAAGGTGTCTGGGCTCAAGGAAAGGGGAGGTGGGACAAGAAGGGGATGTAGATAAGGAGAGGTGGACTTTTTCCTGGGCTTTGAAGAATGTATTCAATTTCAGATGGTACAGGAGGTTAAGAAAGTTTCAGATTCAGATACAAGGAACAAATTAAACAAAGGTAGAGAAGTCCTATAGTACATGACATGTTCTTGTATCAGACTGGGGAGAATGGAGTCAGGAAAAGAATCATATTTCTAAAAACCAACAGAGTTCTGATTCTAGTGTGAGCCCCTTATAGCCCATCCTTCTGCTGATAACAACTGGAAACTCTGGATAAAATGCAAAGTACAACCACTTAAGAACTCTAAGAGTAAATAAAACAGCAGACTGTATGTGCAGTAAAGTCAAAACAAGGAGAAGTTACTGCCACTGGAATGAGTTTCCTGTATTTTCTTTCTTTTTCCAGTTTTGCCATGAGAGTAACAACAGTTGCAGAGTGGTGTGGTAGCCTGAGTGACTAAGATTCTGAATAGAAGCCCAATTGTATTGTGTATGGATAGATTTGGAAAGAAGCTTAGGCAGACCAAAGATTATAATGGGAATCCTAGAGGGGAAAAAGCCATAGAAGGGATCCTTTAATTCCTTTTATGTATATGTGGAGCCACACAGTTCTCAGCTTGTCTGACTGATCAAACCGTTAAAGGAAAGTTTTGAAAACTGAACTGAAATTTGAACCAATGAAGGCAAGACAGAGTCTACTATTCAAATCTCGGTGGGATCACTGCTTACTAAAGTAAAACAATCTATATTCTCCTGAGAATTATAAAAGAAATCAGAGTTTACACAAGATAATATTCACAATTTCTAAGAGACAACCCAAAATTAATTGATATACAAAGAACGAGGAAATCGTATCCATTGTCAGTGGAAGACAGTCAATACATGCCAACTATAAAATAACCCAGATGTTGGAACGATTATATAAGGATCTTAAAACAGTTATTTTAACTATGCTACAAGAGGTCAAGACAAATATACATGAAATAAATTAAAAGGTAGGTGTCTCAGTAGAGAGTATAAAAAGAGCCAAATGGAAATTTTACAACTAAAAAACACAATGCCTAAAATAAAACATTCACTAGGTAAATTTAAAGAGGAATGAAGAAAACGGAGAAAAATGACACAACTTGAATACAGATCAATAAGAATGAATTATTCTGAAAAATAAAGGGAAAGTAGTAGATTGAATAAAAATGAACGTAGCTTAAAGGATCTAGGGGACAATGTTAAAAGGTCTAATATACATGCAATTGGCATCCCTCAAAGACAAAGAGAAAAATTGTGGCAAAAATTTTTTTTGAAGTAACAATGACAGATTTGTCTCAAATTTCATGACATAAATGTACAGATCAAAGAAGCTCGGTGAACCTCAGACAAGATAAATCCAAAGAAAACCATACCTAGATTCATCATAATCTAAACACTGATAACCAATGATAAAGAAAAAAAACAGCTTGCAACCAGCTAAAAAATAGAATACATCACATACAGGCGAACAACAATTTGAATAATGATGACTTTCTCTTCAGAAACATTAAGGCCAAATATACTACTGAGGAAGGGGGATCCACCCGGAATTCTATATTCCGGAATGACAGTGAAATAAAAATATCGTCAGATAAAGGAAAACTAAGAGAATTCATCACATGGAGACCTGCACTACAAGAATAGCTAAAATGGAAAATTTTCAGCTTAAGGGAAATATCAGAAGAAAACCTGGATCTTTGGGAACATGAGCATCAGAAATGATAACTATAAAAAGACTTTTCCCCCACAAATTCTTTCAGTTACCGGGGTGCCAAAAAAATGTATACACTTTTTTTTTTTTTTGAGCATAGTGTCACCAGCCCTCACATGTGGGATCCGAACCGGGGCTGCTGGTGTCCCAAGCGAGTTCCCAACCAACATGCCACTCAGCAGGCCCTGTATACACATTTTAAGAGATGTTATCTATGTATTACTTCTTGAAATTGAATTGAATTACGATAGCAATGTGCAACATGCTGTTCATTCAAAAGATGGTGTTAATCGGGCCGGCCGAGTGGTGCGGTGGTTAAGCACTGGCTTGGGAAGCCAGCGGCCCCAGTTCGGGTCCCACATGAGGGCCAGTGACACTGCCCTCAAAAAAAAAGAAAAAAAAAAGAAAAAAGATGGCGTTCATCAATTTAATGCCACTGTCACCATGCAACAGGCAGGACAGTCAAAGAAAATGGTAGAAGCACATTGTTGTTCACACTTCCACCAAGATGTGAGAGCTTACCTCAATAAGAATTTGCCAGGACAAAGGATAGGACGAAGAGGTGCAGTTGAGTTTCCCTGACATTCTCCTGACTTAACACCCCTTGACTTCTACCTTTGGGGGACCTTAAAAGATGTGGTGTACTGTAGAAAACCAGCTACACTGGCAGTACTTCAGAAGGAAACTGAAACAGCATGTGCATCGATAAAAGTGGATACTTCGGTCAACATGCTCAAGCAGTAGTTCACCATAATCAGAAGTGTCTGGACACTGATTGTAACCACTTTGAGCACCTCTTGTAATTGGCAGAAGTCAAACATGGCTTGTATTCATCTTTTGTTATCAGTATATATTATTACAATTTCAATGGTTTTCCTTTCTTTTTAAAAAAGATTTTATTGGGAATTGGGGGAGGGGAACAGTGTTGGGGAATTGGGGGAGGGGACCAGCCAAGTTGTTGTTCTTCAATCTTCATTGTGGAGGGCGCCAGTCTCCATCTGGCTTCCCATCGGCAGCTTGTGGCCTCTAAGCTCAAGGTGTTGTGTTCAGTCTTAGTTGCGGGTGGGCGTAGCCACCATTCCATGTGGGAGTTGAACCCGGCAGCCTTGTTGTTAAGAGCGCACACCCTAGCCCCTGAGCCACCTGGGCAGCAGCTCAGCTCAAGGTACAGAGTTCAGTCTTCCGTTGTGGGTAGGCGTAGCCCACCATTGAACAGGCAATCTTGTTGTTATTCCAGCTGAGCCATCCTGCCCCTCCGTTGGCAGCTCAGTGACAGCTCAGCTCGGGCGCAGTGTTCACTGGCCCACGTGGGAGTTGAACCGGCGGTCCTGTTGCTCAGAGCAAGCGATCTAAGACAACTCTTAAGCAACTAAGCCACTCGGCCAGCCCCAGTTTTCCTTTCTTAAAATATGTATACATTTTTTAGTCACACACACACGCACATAGGCATGCCTCATTATACTGTGCTTTGCTTTACTGCACTTTGTACAAATGGAAGATTACAATATTTTATTAGTTTCAATGGTACAATATAGTGATACAATATTTATATGCCTCACTAAGTGATCACTACAAGATGTCCAGTACCCATCTGTTATCCTACATAGTTATTATATTTATTAAGTATATTCCCATGACTTATTTTATCACTGCAAGCTTGTACTTCTTAATCCCCTGCCCTATTTCAGTCCATCTCCACACCCACCTCCCCTCTGGCAAACAGCAGTTTGTTCTTTTACATATTGAAGGTGTGTGGCAATAGTGTCTTCAAGTCTATCTATCAGAGCCATTTTCCCAGTAGCGTTTGCTCACTTCATGTCTCTGTGTCACATTTGGTAATTCTCCTAATATTTCAAAACTTTTCATTATTATCATATTTGTTACAGTGATCTGCGATCACTGATCTTTGATATTACTTTGTTTTGGGGAGCCATGAACCATGCCTATAATAAGAGGGCAACTTAATGAATATGTGTTCTGATTGCTCCAATGACTGGCCATTCCCCCATCTCTCTTCCTCTCCTCAGGCCTCCCTATTCCCTGAGACACAACAATATTGAATTAGACCAATTTATAACCCTGCAATGGCCTCTAAGTGCTAAAGTGGAAAAAAGAGTTGTATGTCTCTCACTTTAAATCAAAAGTTGGAAATAGGTAAGCTCAGTAAAGAAGGCATGTCAAAATCCAAGACAGGTAAAAAGCTGGGCCTTTTGTGCCAGTTAGTCAAATTGTGAATGCAAAGGAAAAATTCTTGAAGGAAATTAAAATGAAGGAAATTCATGCCAGTGAACACATGAATGATAATCAAGCCAAACAGTGTTACTGCTGATATGGGGAAATTTTAGTGGTCTGGGTAGATCAAACTGGCCTCAACATACCCTTAAACCAAAGCCTAATCCAGAACAAGGCCCTAACTCTCTTCAATTCTATGATGGCTGAGAGAGGTAAGGAAGCTGCAGATGAAAAGTTTGAAGCTAACAGAAGCTGGTTTATGAGGTTTAAGGAAAGAAGCTATCTCCTTAACATAAAAGTGCAATGTGAAGCAGCAAGTGCTGATATAGAAGTTGCAGTAAGTTATCCAGATCTAGCTAAGATAATTAATATAGGTGGCTACACTAAACAACAGACTTTCAAGGTACACAAAACTGCTTTATATTGGAAGAAGATGCCACCTAGGAGTTTTATAGCTACAGAGGAGAAGTCAGTGCCTAGTTTCAAAGCTTCAAAGGACAGGCTGACTCTCTTGTTAGGGACTAATGGAGCTGGTAACTTTAAGTTGAAGCCAATGGTCATCTTCCATTCCTAGGGCTCTTAGGAATTATGCTAAATCTGCTCTGCCTATAAATGGAACAAAGCCTAGATGACAGTACATCTGTTTATAACATGGTTTACTGGATATTTTAAGCCCACTGTTGAGACCTACTGCTCAGAATTTAAAAAGATTCCTTTCAAAATATTACTACTCATTGACTGTGTACCTGGTCACCAAGAGCTCTGATGGAGTTGTGCAATGAGATTGTTATTTTCATGCCTACTTACACAATGTCCATTTTGCAGATGATATTTCAAGGAGCAATTCAAACTTTCAATACTTATTATTGAAGAAATATATTTCATAAGGCTATAGTTGACATAGACAGTGATTTCTCTGATGGATCTGGGCAAACCAAATTTAAAACCTTCCGAAACGTTCTAGATGCCATTAAGAACATTCATGAATCATGGAAAGAGGTTAAAATATCAACAGTAAGAAGACTTTGGAAGAAGCTGATTCCAACCTTGATGAGTGACTTTGGGGGTTCAAGACTTCAATGGAGGAAGTAACTGCAGATGTGGTGGGAATAGCAAGAGAACCAGAATTAGAAGTGGAGCCTAAAGATGTGACTAAATTGCTCAAATCTCAAGATATTAGTAAAACTTTTAACAGATGAGGAGGTGCTTCTTATAGATTAGTAGAGAAAGTGGTTTCATGAGATGGAATCTACTCCTAGTGAAAATGCTGTGAAGGTTGTTGAAGTGACAAAAATGACTTAGAATTTTACATAAACTTAGTTGATGTTTCAAACTTAGTTTTGAAAGAAGTTCTACTGTGGGAAAAATGCTATGAAACAGCATGACATGTTATTGAGAAATTGTTTGTGAAAGAAAAGAATCAATCGATGTGGCAAACTTCACTGTTGTCTTATTTTAAGAATTCCCATAGCCACTTCAACCTTCAGCAACCACCACCTTTATCAGTTAGCAGGCATCAACACTGAGGCAAGACCCTCCATCAGCAAAAAAATTACAACCTGCTAAAGGCTCAGATGATGGTTAGCATTTTTTAGCAATAAAGGGTTCTTATTTTTTAAAAATTTTATTGGGGAATTGGGGAGGGGAACAGCATTGGGGAATTGGGAAAAGGGAACAGCCAAGTTGTTGTCCTTCAATCTTAGTTGTGGAGGGTGCAGCTAGCTCAGCTCCAAGTCCAGCTGCCATCTGGCCGCCCGTCGGCAGCTCACGGCCACTCAGTTCAAGGTGTCGTGTTCACTCTTAGCTGCGGATGAGTATAGCCCACCATCCCATGAGGGAGTTGAACCGGCAACCTTGTTGTTAGGAGCAAATGCTCTCACCAGCTGAGTCATCCTGTCACCTGTTGGCAGCTCAGCTGAAGCTCAGCTAGGGCGCAGCTCACTGGCCCATGTGGGAATCGAATCAGCGACCCTGTTTCTCAGAGCTCGTGCTCTTAACCAACTGAGCCATTCAGCCGGCCCAGCAATAAAGTATTTTTGAATTAAGAAATTTACATTGTTTAGTTTGACATAATGCTACTATACACTTAATAAACTACAGTATAGTGTAAACAATAACTTTTATATGCACTAGAAAACCAAAGGATTCATGTGACTTTATTGCAATATTTGCTTTATTTTTGTGGTCTGGAACTGAATGCAATATCTCTTGAGGTTTGCCTGTATATCAATATATCATTACTTTGACAAAATGATAAAAAAGAACATTTTATCATGAAAATATAGCAATTATCAATGTATATGTGCTTAATTATAGAGTTCAAAATACAGTAAGGAAAAAATAAGACAGAATTAGAGAAAAACAAAATTCATAATCATAGGAGGTTTTGAAATCCCTATCTCAGCAGCTGATGGAACTAGAAAAAGGAAATCAGTAAAGACATAGATCTGAAAATCGCCACAGACCACTTCAATCTAATTAAATTAAAAGACATTACTTGTAAGAACTGCAGAATATACAGGATTTTCAAGTGCACATTCTACATTTACTAAAACAGACCATACACTGGACTGTAAAACAAGTCTCAATAAATTAAAAAGATTGAAACCATACAGAATGTAGTTTGTGACTACAATGTAATTAATTTAGAAATCAATAACAGTAAGAAGGATAGAAAATTCACTATTTAGAAATTAAAAGTTCTAACTTTTATATGGATCAAAAAGAAATCACACGAAAGTTAGAAAGTATTTTGAACTAAATGATAGAGTAAACACAACATATCCAAATTTACAGTATGTAGCTAAATTGGTGCTCAGAGAGACATGTATAACTGTAGTGTTTATACTAGAGGAAAAAGTATAAAATCAATGATTAAAGTTTTCACCTTAAGAAATTAAAAAATAAGAGCAACATAAATCTAAACAAAGTAGAAAGAAGAAAATGGAAATGGGTAAAATAGAAAACAGATGGATAATAAAGAAAATAAACAAAGGCAAAAGATGGTTCTTTGAGAAGATCAGTAAAACTGACAAACCTCTATAGCTAGACTGATCAAGAAAAAAAAAAGAGCAGAAATCAACAATATCAGGAATGAAAAAGGGGTTCCCACCATAGATATTACAAATAATAAGATATGAGCAACATTATACCAACAATTTGACAAGTTAGATGAAATGGAAAAATGTACTGAAAAAACAATTTAACAAAACTGACACACACAAAAAATAGAAAATTTAAATAGCCCTATATTTATTGAAGAAATTACATGTATTAAGGAAAATAATTCCCAAAGGAAAACTCCAGGCCCACATAGTTTCACTGGAGAATTCTTTCCAATATTAAAGTAAGAAATAAAACGGATCTTACATAACCTTTTCTCAAAAAAGGGAGAAGGGAATATGACTTAACTCATTTTATGAGGACGGCATAGCTCTAAATACCGAAACCTGACAAAGACTACAAAAAAGGAAATTACAGACCAATATCCACTTGAACATAGACATTAAAATTCTTAACAAAAGTTAGCAAATCCAAGAATGTACATAAGGGATCATTATAACTACACACAGTTTACCCCAAGAATGAGACATCTGTTTCATATTAAAAAAACAATTAATGTAATCCACCATAAACACATTGAAGCAATGTCATCAAAATGGAGAGACACAGGCTGTTCTCAAATTCAGTTCCCCTCACAAGATAGCCAACTAACAACTATTCATGAACAAGACACCATTGTCAAAAGTCCTAGAACACAGTGGGTAAGGCTTAAGCTCCCCACTGCACCACAGAGACTGAGATGGCCTACGACCCAGACTGGCACAGAACTGTACCAAGAGCCCCTCACCCCACCCTAAGCCTACAGTTTCCTAAGTGAAAAAAAGAGAGCCAAAGGTAAACATTCAGTTACCCCAGTGGTGTGAGTCACTCATTAACTGGTAGGTCCACTTGGATCTAGGGCTTGGATCTTGGCAGACTGATTACCCAAGTAGAAATCCTAAGCAGTGGCTCTGCTTTTCTGCATAGCCAAGATGGTGACCTATTCTGACCAGGGAACTTGGCAGGGTGCAGGTCTGCCTGATTTGAGACCCCAAACAATGAGACTTACTAGTCTTGTCCGGGCAGGGAAGCTAATTTATAGCTTCATCTATTGCTGAATATAACTCTTGGCCCCCAATCTACCCGGAAGCCTGACCAGAGCACCTTGGAAGCTGCTTAGCCTAGCAGCCCTAAAGCAGAGAGCCCAGCCAGTGGACATAAAGAAGGGCTAATAAAGGGGTCAATCTATCAAGAAGATATAACATTTATAAACATTTATGTATCCAACATCAGAGCACCTCAATATATAAAGCAAATACTAACAGACAAAAAAAAAAAAAGACAGCAATACAATAATAGTTGGGGACTTTAATATCCCACTCTCAACAGTGGAAAAAATCATCCAGAGAATCAGTAAGGAAAGAGCAAATTTGAGTGACACTATAAACCAAATGGACCTAACAGACATATACACAATAAAGGAGAAATACAATATGATTAATTAAATAGATGCAGAAAAAGCATTTGACAAAATTCAACACCCATCCATGAAAACAAAACAACTGTTTCAGAAACCAGCATAAATGCAGCAAATAATTGAAAAATTAAAAAAAAAAAATCTCCATACACAACAGTGCCGAAAATGATAAAATATTTATGAACAAATCTAACCAAAAAAATCCAAGATATCTATATTGAAAAAGTAAAATCACTGAAATTAAAGAGGACTTAAATAAATAGACCTATTACATTCATGATTTGGAAAATCCGATATTGTTAAGGTGGCAATTCCTGAAGTTGATCTACAGTCAATAAAATCCCAACCAAAATCTCAGTTTTTGTTGGTAAAAATTGACAAGCAGAATCTATAATGTATATGTAAATGTAAATAACCTAAAATAAAGCAATTTTCATAAGAAAAACAAAGTTGGAGCACTCACCCTATCTGATTCAAGGCTATAAAGCAACAGTAATGAAGACAGTTCAATATTGTGAAAATATACATATAAATCAAGGAACAGACCTTTCAAAAATAGACCCTACACACATACTGTCATTGATTTTCAAACGGTGCCAATGCAATTTAATTATGAAAAATAAGACTTTTGAATAAATGGAACTAAAGAACTAGATATCCATATGGAAAAAGTGAATATTTACCTTATACCATCTACAAAAATTATCTTCCACTGGATCACAGACCTAAATGTAAGAACTACAAAATTTCTAGAAGAAAACATATGTGCATAATTTTACAAGATGAGTCTGGAATATCAGCTTGAAGAGGATCCCGTTAACCAAAACTTGAGATAATTTGAACATGAAGAAAATCAGGACAGTAATAATGGATTACATTCCATTAAATAAAATTGGCATCCACGATTCTATATTCATAATTAAAATTGCAGTAAATTAATAAATAAATAGATGGGGAAGAAGGAAGGGCTCTTCCTTATAATAAGATATAGATTGATAAACATGGAACAAGTGGTAAATTCATCATCTTGCAACCATCACTGTCAACAATGGTTTGAGCAGAGTCATCCAAAGATACAAAAATATAGAGAGCTAAGTCTTATGACAAGCAAGATATATGCATGTCTCAATAAGCACACTGCTTATTAGCTGTAAGGGAAAAAAACAGGAATTTCCACTAGAGAGACCAGACAATATTTTAACTAGGCAATCAAAATACTGTCACCAGTAAAAGGCAGATGGACACTGAGCTGCCAGATGTGATACCCTGAGAAGAATACTTCACTTAAGTAGTATTCTGCCTAGGGATGAACTATCTGAATCTAAAAGTGAGGATACATAGACAAATCCTAACTGAAGAACCATCCTCAAAAGTGTCAATGTCAGGCCAGCCAAGTGGCGCGGTGGTTGAGCGCTGGCTTGGGAGGCTAGCGGCCCTGGTTCGGATCCCCATGTGAGGGCCAGTGACATTGCCCTCAAAAAACCAAAAAAATACCCAGTGTCAATGTCATGAAAGATGGCTGAGCAACTATTCCAAATTAAAGAAGACTAAAAAGACATATCAACTAAATGCAGTATATAATTCAGGACTGGTTCCTGTCTTAGAAGGAAAGAAAGTGCTCTAAAGGGCATTAATAGGACAACTGACAAAACTGAAATTGGGACTATAGATTAAAAATGAAAACAAGTGAAATTATTATTGTACTGTACATTGATAAATTAGGAGGTAAGGAGACACATATGTATGCAACTGACTATCAAATGGTTCAGAAAATAAATATGTATATGTGGAGAAAATCACAAAGCTAATGTGGGGGCCGACTGAGTGGCGCATTGGTTAAGAGCTGGCTTGGGACACCAGCGGCCCCGGTTCGGATCCCACTTATGAGGGACTGCCCTCTACAGCTAAAATGGTGAACAACAGCTCCATCATGAGCTGGGATGCTGTGAGTCCCTGGGATGGTATAGCTGCAGCCCCTGCTGCAGTGGGCTGCCATAGGCTACAGTGAGTGACAGGCAGCCAGCGTGAGAAGCTGGCAACCGGTGTGAGCTGCCAAGAGCCGCTGTGAGTGGCCGTTCAGAGGCTGGAGACCAATCTGCCTCACCTGGGAAGAGTGCAACAATGATAGCAACATGGGCCAGTGAAGCAATGTCCTCCACAACTAGACTGAAGAACAAAACGACAGCAACTTGTCTGTTCCCCTTCCCCGGTTCCCCAATGCTGTTCCCCTCCCCCAATTCCCCAATAAAATCTTAAAAAAAAGCTAATGTGGCATCATGTTAAAAAACAGTGAATCTGGGTAAAAGGTACACAGGAGACAAGGGGGGGCAAGTAGGGACAAAGGACACACTGTTGACATGGAGAGTATTGTTAGAACAATTTAACTCGGAAGTTGGTAAGATAAGAAATATCTATACTAGACTCAAATGCCACATTTTTCGAGAAAAATCATTCTGGCAATTTCGGAAAATAATTCATATTCAACTCAAAAGATCACATCTTACCTATTTGTGATGATGTCATCCCAGATGTTCATTGGGTCCATTTTAGCATCCGGATATCTGTTTGTCCAGGTTTTCAGAAGTCTCTTAAGAAGAACTTGCGAAGATAAATTACCTAAAAATAATATTAGAGGCTGACTATATTCACAACTCAATGACAATGGCAACTTAGTAGGGCTGTCATTAGTAAACAAAAACTTAATTCAAATTTCTTGCCCAAATTAAAAAAGTTCCTCTCTTCTTTCACAATAGGAATACAAAGCTACCATATTAAATCTAATGTATTCTGACATTAAAACTCAGTTTCTTAAGGATATAGAACATGGGGAAATAAACATATAATTTTAACATTTAGTAAACGTCCACTTCATGTACAATTCCAAAATCAAAAAAGCACTGAAAACTGAAAAGAGTTTCATGGGGTTGCAGCCAATTATTTTGGCAAAATCTGACCTGAATTGGCATAGGGCCTGGTCTCTGTTTATGCCATTCATAGGAATATTCACCACTTAAGCTAGAGGTGCACTGTTGTATTTAATTATGGAATACTGCCCCAAGCCCTGGTGTGTAGACAAGGTTACATAATAATAGTAATAATAATAATATCCAAAACTATGTGGCCTCAAGGATTTTAGTAAAAGGATTCATAATTCTCATGAAATTTAAATTTCACATTGCTAATGTTTAAAGCTACAGTTTCGTCTTTCTGTTGGTGAAAAGCAGTGGTTAAGAACACAAGCTAAATCATAGTCCTAGGTTCAAAATCTTTATCTTTCACTTAGTACTGTAAGACAATTATTTAATCTCCGAGCCTCTATAAAACAAGGAGAAAGAATCTACATCTCATAAGGCTGTTATAAAAACTAGGTAATATAGAAAAAAGAGATTAATGTAGCTCCTGGAAGGTAGAAAGCACTTAATGAATGCTAGGTCATTAACATAATGTATACTTGAAAAATAACTCTCCAAAATTAAAATGGAGAACAATTAGATAGATATGAATACCATCTTTTATTAGTACCCTGAAAAGTGTCTTTCATATTATTTTTCATTATTTGGGACAAAAATTAAAATTCAAATTTATAACTACGATTTGTTACTGTTGCAAAGATGTACTCTTTCCCTTTGACTTCAGGTGGCTTCCTATAAGCACCAGGATAAAATCCACTTCTTGGCTGCAGAAAGACTTTCATAATCTAAGTACTACCACCTGCAGCCTTACCGACCCCACAAGCGAGGACACCTCAGAGGAAGCTGCAGGATTTCTGTCCCTTTCCCCAGTCCACACTCAACTCAGGCCCCTCATCCAGGAGCCTTCTGTACCCTTCAGTCCAGGGCTGGTTCTGTTATCTGTGTTACGTGGGATGCTGTGCATGCTTCTGCTTAAGCAGGCAGCATATTGTGTTGGAATCACCCCACTATTTTGAAAGCTTCCTCAAGCTGGGCAATATGTTTTATTTGGCTTTACACACCCAGTGCCTAAAATAGTATCTGACCATTTAAACATTTAATTTATTTCAATAATCTCAAAATATATACTTGTAGAATAAACTCAAAGCCATTTCTAACCCATACATTAAGAAACATACACTTTCACTAAGCACAAAAAAGATGCTAAAACTATACCATAAATATATAATATATATATATATATATATATATATAAAATAATGGTAGGTTAAAAAAGTTACCTTGTTTACTTATAAAGCTGATGTACTCCTGAATTTCTATTAAAGTTTGTACAGACTGCAATTTGGTGAGTCTACTTCTGTGTAAAAGGACATCAATACTAGAATAGTTCTAGAAAAAAGGCATTTAGCATAGTTTATAAGTCAATTTACTACTTTAAATTTTGATATAGTTTTCTAAAAGGTGAAATATAGCAACAACCATACAAATACATCAGTTACACAATGTGTCTCAGAGTGATTAATAATTAGGTCATAGAAGCAATTAACAAGTGGTTTACATTTTAATAATTTAGGTTTTCAATCACATTTTAGTTCATCAAAATCAATAAAATCAATACAAATGGGCTATCATTCCCCTATTTGCCAACACTTTAAAAAAAATCACATCCTATAAAGTATAGAAACCAATTCTCTCTTCAATAAACATTCTTTTGAGTGTACTAATCAATTTCCAAAAAGTTTAAAAATAATACAGGACAATAAATGAGTATGCTTCTAAGATCAACATATGCCAATGTTAATATATTCTACACAACACATTGACATTAAAAATTAAAAAAGAAAAGCATTAAGACAAAAAACAGAGTAAAAAGAGATATCAGAAGACACTGGAAAAATAGAATGAAGGAAATGGGTGGTATCAAATAGTAAATGAAAATTTTTTCTTGTTGACTTTGTTATTCATGAGTTTACTGACTTTAAAAGCATCACAGAAATGGTACATTTCAGATTGGTATATATGTATTACCTGTATAAAAATCTGAATGCAATTTTCAATATAATATTTGGCTCTCTCAACATCATTTTGTAAGATGTAAAGAAGGCTCAATTCCTGACTATAATGAAGCTCTATGATAGCCTTCTGTAGCTCCTTGCTCACAGCCTCATCAATAAATGTCAGAAGGGACTGGTCATCCTCCCCTTGAAGAAGTAACTTCAGCTTGCTGCGGATCATGTAAGGTAGATAGGTCTCCTAAAGAACATAAGAATTTACTTATAACTTCGAAAAGCCAGTTTTAGTATGTCTAATTATTTTATTACTATGATATTGTTTGGTTTAATATCATACATAAGGACTTAGAGACAAAGTGATTATGTTTGATACTTCAAACTTAGAACTATAATTTTTAAATGTGTTCATCTAAAATTGCTCATTTTGTAATCACAATATATATATATATATATATGAACGTATTCTATAGAAAATAGAATTATGTACTTTTATCTGAAAGATAATTGGATGATACATACAAAGTGAGGAATTTTTTTTTTTTTTTTTTTTTTTGAGGGCAGTGTTACTGGCCCTCATGTGCGACCAGAACCGGGGCTGCTGGCTTCCCAAGCTAGCGCTTAATCACGGTGCCACTCGACTGGCCCAAAAGTGAGGAATTTTTAAGCATAGCCAAGGTAGCAGCAGTATCAGAGGGACAAGGAGAGCAGCCTTGTTCAGGAGTTTGGGTGACCCTGTGAGTGGGGAGCTGTCCTGCATGCCATTTATTTTGAAAGGGTTAGATAAAAGCGCTAAGAGATTTAATAAAAAAAATGATGGAGTTCGTGAGAGGAGTCAGGATATATAAACATCCGAATACTTTACAACTACTACATTATTTTGAAAAGTTTTAAACAACTTCATTAATTAGAAAATACCTGACCATCTAAAATATTTCAATGACCTCAAAAATAATTCTACCCACCTGATAAAATGGCTCACTCCATATTTTATTTAGATCTGGAGGATTCTTACTGTCAATACTGACTGTAGAACAGTACGCCAGTGATTTCCACTCAGCAAGTTGGTTATAACAGTCAAGGGATGCAAGTTCCCAAAAATCCTTCTCGGCTTCGGAAGGCGCACCATCCTCCCACACTTGTTTATTGAGAGCCTGGCAAAGAAAAGTTCCTAAGATTATTTTATAAAGTTGGAAAGAATACAAATGAAATATATTTGAAATAATGTAGGTAGTATAGTATTCATACTAAGGACAAACATTTTTAGGTTTATGACAAGGGGAGAGGAAAAGCAAATAGAGTTAACAGTGAATGGAAGAAAACAAACAAAAGGAATATTATAGTAACAAATAAATATAAAAACCCTAACCAAGAGGAAACTACTCTGAGAAACCTAACCAATGAAATCCAAATAACAAAATGAAGACTTTAAATGACCCATAATTTGATTTCAATCAATAATATAGGTTATTTACTACTTAAAAAGTCCCTAGAATGAAAATGAGAAAATATGACATTTACAGAAAATTGCAGAGAATTTTACAACTTGAATTGCTCATTTAAGAGACTCACAGGTCACTCACCCTGCATTTCAACTATTTGGTAGACTTCTACACTTAGATAGCTACTGCCAACTCAAAACACAAAATGCACAAAATTGAATTTATAGTCACCTTCCCCAAAACAATTTTTATGTGCCTTTTTATAAATTTTTACTTGCTAAAGGAAAACAATCTACTCAAATAGAAATTATATAATACTAGCAGATACTGATATATCTTCCAGTTTTATAGTACTTGGTGTTTTATGACATGCTTCCTTTTATTAAATGATGTTTTCTTTAAAAGAGTAAGAGATACAACAATAATTATTTCAAATGTTGGTTATTATGAAACCAGACACCATTCTCAGCTATTTGTGTAAAATCTAAGGAATAAAGCTGAAACATCATGAAGCTCTAAATTTTAATAAGTTTTTTCATCCAGGGAACAAAAGTGTTTAAGCAACTGACATTTGCTAGAGATCAATTTTACCTGATTATACTGCTTAGCTGCTTCAGAATAATCACCTCTGGCTTCTTCTAATAATGCATTCTGAGTGACTTGCTTTGTTCCTATCTCACTGCTAAAAATGCCACGGAGAACATCATATTCTCCAATTGATCTATACAGTCTACAAAAGAAACCAAAGGAAAAAAAAGTCCAAATTAATGAATGCTCAATATTTCTAAAGTATTTATTATAATGAAATAATATTTAATCAACATGTCACAGATTATTTAACTAAAAGATATATGTTGTTTTTGTTTTATAAAAATACAAAATCTTAAAAATTCTGAAATTACCATTAGGTTTTACTACTTTAGTCATACAGCAGGCAGAAATTATTCTAAGGTGCATTTAAAGTGAAATTTGAAATTATAGGTTCACAATGTATAAATTTTGTCATTAAATAAACTTCTTCCATGTTAACAGTACCATGACAGTAACACTGCATATATCTGTGGGCGGCCTATTTGAAATCTTTGTCTAGCTGTAAAATTTGGAAGGTAGTCAAGAACCCAGCAGTGAGTAAAAATTAATATAGGACTTACTGATGCCACGTTTTAATTCTTGTTCTATGGACAATCTCAATAATACTGAAAGTAATTTTCTTACAGTCTTAATATTTGCTAAAGCTTTCATTCATCATTTCACATTAACACAAATCTGCTTGACCCCATTAACCAAGCTTCCCCCTTTGGGATATTGTAAAGTAAGTGTTTAATGAGTTTGGTTCCTATCCCCTGGAAAATTTTTTCCATCTTTTAAATCTCAACATAAATGTCATCTCTTCCTGAATCTGCAGTCACCTGATCAGCCAGAGGAGAACTGCTTCCTCCTTGGTTTTTCTGCAGTTTGGTCCCTTCCCAGGTATGAAATCTCATGTATTTATATCAAAAGAACCATATCAGCCCTCTCTCAGAGCCTACTGTTCCAAATTTGGATAAAAAGCTAACACATACGGCTCCTTTATTGCCCCAACACAGTGAGGGTAAAAGGTAACAAATTAGAGGCAGAGGTGGGAGGTAGATTATAGGATAACAGCTCACACAGCTCAAGAGCCCAAGAGCCCAAGAGGAGATAGCCATATTTTTTAGGAACTCACCACCCTACACACTGGCCCAACTTCCCTGGATTACGTATACTATAACGTGGGCAAAATGATGACTGTGACATCAAGAAAAGGGTATATTATGTTCTCAAAACTGTTTGAAGTTATGCAAAAATATTATATACAAAAGTATGAGCAAGTAATAAATAAAGCTTGAAAAAAATGTTTAAAGTTTAGGCACGTTAGTGTGTGCTGCTTTTATCCAGTAAACACACACGAGTTCTCACTCCCTGAAAATACTAAATATACGAAGTGTTACTTACTGTTCACATACATCTGGAACAATAAGATGAAAAAGCCAAGATGCACTTTCTGAACTGCCCTAAGATTTATCTATCCCCTTGGAGAACTCACCATCTCCTACTTCATATTATGGTCGGTCATGCATATAAGTAAATACATTTCCTTCTGGTTGGCTAAGTTTTGTGAGTTTGTGGGAAATGTCTAATTCATATTTCAATTCTTCTCAGCACCTGTCACAATGCCTTACTCACTCATATTGCTCAATTAAGAAAGATAGGAATGACTATAAAACAGAGAAAAGTGAAAGGATTCCCCACCCTTTAATTCTTTTCCTCTAGACTCTGAAGATCTAAAAATCAGTGCTATAAAGTAGAAGTTTCAATTAAATTTCAACCGAATCTAATAGGCTTCTCAGAACCAGGTGCCGGCTTTCTTTTATGATAAAACTACAGGTAAGGGAAGAATCAGATATAATGCAAAATGGCATTGTAACTATAAAATGGAATTTGTTTTTCCCAAATAAACACAATAATTAGACTAAATTGTTCCCAAAAGTTTGAATTACTGTTGAAAATAAATCATCTTCTATTCAGTTTAGCAAACCAGCAAAAACATACAAAATGCTAGGATCTGTAAGTTAACCGCCACACTTAACAGGAAACTAAACTTAGAGGCTAACACCCTGAGTCCAAAAAGATTGTATATTGAAAAAAAATTAACAGATGTAATAAATCTCTTTCCTTGACAAGACATTCCTTACCATGACAACTATTTTTGACTCACGGAATGGTACTCAACCTGAAAAATTTTTCTAAAAATTTTATAGAAATGTTACTATCAACTTTACTTGTTCATTTCTGCTAAAATGAAGCCAAGATTTTTCTGTATTACTTTGGTGAAATTCCACTTTGTCCCAACAGTGTCTGATGACAGAGCTTACTTAGCAAGTTCCATCCATCTGAGGACATCAGGAGGGAGGCAGGGTTTCCCCCGAACTCGTTTGGCAGGTGGTTCTTGAGGCATCAGGTGGAGCAGGGCCTCTTCAAGAAGGCGGATGCCCACAGACTGCTGCAGACTGGCAAGGCTGCCAGCACTGACAAAGGCTGGATCAAGGCTCAGCAAGTCTGTGTGCTGGCAACAGATTTCCTGTGAAACCATAAACACATATAGCTATTTAGCCTGTGGTACTCTGACCATATCTTCACAAGTGAATAATTCATTTCACTAAACATATAAGAAAGTTTCAATGTAAGTAGTAATATAAACAAAAGTTTCTCTATGTAATTCTATTAATTTTCCTCAACATTCAATTGGCTCATTGGAGGAAATGACCTTTTACTTTTACACTTCCAATCCAGGGATTAATTTAAAACAAACAAATAAAAACAACTAGCAAAATAAGATTTTTATCTATATGCTATATATTCAAACAACAATTGCAGTTTCCAGGAATACTGAGCTTTAACAGATGAAAAAGGCAGCTGAAATACAAAAAGTTCCTGTACAATCACTAAGTATGTACACTCATTTCTGTTATTCTATTCGACACCTTTTTTCCTATCTCTTTGCACCCACGGGCTAACTTATTCAATAATATAGAAAAGAGGATTTCAGGAATTATTATATGTACCTTTACTTTGTAACTCTCAATTTGAGAGTCCTATATACACCAAAATAATGAGAAATAAACCCCAAAGCAATATACAGAACAATATGAACAATTCCTCCCCACCCCACCTATATCCACACCAGCCTCTTCCCAACCCCGTCACAGCTGTGCCATGCACAGACCACTTACTAAGCCTGACCAAGTTACTACCAAGCCAACTTAAGTCTACATGAGATGTCTTGAAAGAATACATATTGTCCAAAGCAAGCAAACAAACAAAAACATTTTACACTCTTAGAAGGAACTAGTGGTTCAGGAAAGAAAATACAAATAAAATCCTATTTTAATTAATAACTTAGCAAATGCCCGTAGTTGAGGTTATCAGATTTTGAGATAACACCATTCTAATTTGGACAGGGAAGCCCAGAATATTAAAAATACACACACACACACACACACACACACACACACACACACGGTCGGACAATTAAGTTCACGAACTCATCTTAGAAAAAGTGCTACATACTTCATTGCGGAATATCACTATGGTCATGTGATCTTCAAAGTACTCTCCTTGGGAAACTATGCACCAATGTCAGCACCCAGTCCACCCTTCAAAGCAATTTTGGAACCCTTTTTCTGGAATGGCCATCAGAGCTGTTGTCATATTACCCTTGATGTCCTGAAAGCCAAATAATGTCTTCCTTTCAATATTTACTTCTAAAGAAAAAAGTCACTGGGGGCCAAATCAGGTGAGTAGGGAGGATGTTCCAATTCAGTTATTTGCTCACTGGCGAAAAACTCCCTCACAGACGGTGCAGTGTGAGCTAGTCTTTGAATTGTTGCTGAAAAGTTCAGGTCGTCTAATTTTTTCATGCTGCCTTTTCAGCACTTCCAAACTTAGTTAACTGCTTGTTCACTTGGTACAAGTTCATATGAATCATCCCTCTGATACCAAAAACGTTAGCAACAAGTTCGCAAGCTTAATTGTCACACCTCATACATGTGTGTCTATAAATATAATACATATTTTGAGCTGTGAACCCTTGTATTTTCTGTTTAAAATCAAACAGAAAACAAACAGCAATTCTGTTATACACAAAACATTTTTAAAGTATAACATTTGTACAAGAGAAGGACTAAGAACAGGATATTCACCAAGATCCAAACACAAGCGTAAGTAAACGCCTCACACAGATTTCAAGTGGTATTCAAGGAGGGGCCACTTCTTACTTGCTGGCACTAAACAGAGTTGCAAAATTCACCAGGTTTTTTAGGAAATCATGAAGATAATTCAGTAACAAAGCAAGGCACTTCCAATCCAGAGGTGTATAGGCCAACATTGCTCCAATTTGTACAAAAAATCTTAGTATGTGTAGCCCTTCATACACCTGGGACATGGGTGCACCTGGATGATCTGCGAGGATTTCAGCATGCTGCAGTGTCTCCAGTTTGTAGAGTATCTGAGTGTTCACCTTCACACTGTAGTACTCCTTTATCCCCACCACAACTTCATTAACAGCATACTCCTTATTGTCTATGTTTCCTGGAGATTTCTTATAATTTGCATAATCCTATAGAATGGAATCCACATTCATTTTGGCAGGCAGATAAAGCAGCTGTTTGTATTGGGTAATTCTCTGTCTTCAGGAATCTTTACTTTGTCAACTCTGTTCAAGAATGTTTCCCTGATTTCAACAGCAGGGTCTCCTCAGGCTCTTGCCAGAAGGCTGAGATTTATCACTGGTACTGCCACCATCTCCATTTTCAGGTGTTTTTTTGTTCGTTGTATTTTGTTTCTACTTTAACATTTTTCTTTTGCAGACCAGATGCCTTCTTTCCTGGAGCAGCCCCTCTCATCTTCCCCCTCTGCATATTGCTCCTGATTCGCCTTTTGAAGTTCTCACTGTTTCTGCAGGTTGGTGTCCACATATTTGAGTACTCTGCTTTCTGGAAACCATTCATCCCAATTTTTATTCCAACCACTGTCATGTATAAAGTATTTCACTTGTTTGTCCTTTATGGCAACCTTTAAACACTTTGCTTCATAAAGAAGAGACCCATGAAAGCACAGCACTCGCTCACCCTCCTGGAATTTAGGCTTCAGGTCCTGCTTCAGTGCTATTTAAAGGGATTGGCTGCCACCTCCTCCTCTAAAATTAATATATTTTTAACTTTCAATCAATCTCCTCATTCTATAAATATTTATTGAGTGCCTTCTATATTCCAGACACTATAGTAAACAATGTTGTTTCTGATTGCATGTATCTTAAGATTTATTCCTATTGGCCCACAAGAAGTCTTTCATGAAGTGGTTTTAATGAATAAACTACTATTATTGGGATATCATTCCTTTATATTTAAATGTGTACTCATAATTTAAATGAATCTGGTAAATCCATTTTCAAGATTGATTATTTACTCTGTATATTGCTGACATAATCACTTCACTTCATAAAGCATGATTTACTAAGTAAACAATTTTAGCCCACTAACCAATTTCACTTCCTATAAATTCCAAAACAGAGCAAAGTAATGAAGCCTAATTTTTAAAATGTTGACTGTATACTAGAATTAGTAACAATACTTTTATTTCGACCTTTATCTTATTGTATTAGGTGAAGGTAGGGGCCATTTATTTCAAATGTTCCATAGTTGTTAAACAGAGATTTGCACATAGAATATATTCCACAAGTGTTTTTGTAAAGCAGTTCAAAATTTATACAAAGTTCAAACAAGCAATGAATAGCATAAATGTAGGTAGGGCACAAAATTAATGTTTGTTTGTCAGTCACTGACTGTGTCATGGGAAAATGGCTGAATGAATTTTTCTTCTAGTTTTGAACGATATATTTGGGAATCGTCTGTCAAATACAGGATATGTCACACAAAAGAAACTCATTGTGTGAAGTTCTGGTAAGGCACTGGCATCTAAAAGAAACAGCCATCCTTGCTAGAAAATAACTAACGTGAATGTTATGCCAAACATACTACGATTCCATGGAGAGAGAAAACAAAGCCTAGTTTCAGATATAAACCACAAACAGAAAGTCATAACAGCAAATGCTGCAAATTGCAGGCACTGACTTCCATTCTTGCTGCTTTTTCCATGGTCAGTGTCAAATAGCAAACTCTAGTGAAGTATGAGAAGTGATTTATTTACTTAGTGACAATTAATGACTCCTAAACAACAATGGAAAAAAAAATTTTTTTTCAAATAAAAGAAACAAAACTAGGAATTCAGATTTTAAAAATCACCTCAGAATACAATTTATAGAGAAACTTACTTTTAAATACTGGCTGATTCAGTATAATTACTCAAACATTATCTTTAGTGTAGACAGGAGAAAAAAAAAAGGAATCAACTTCTAAATTATAAACCAATCAAAATAGAATATATTTAAAAAACCTGTATTAATGGTTTCATGCTACATCAAAAACCAGAAAAACCAAGAACTTCATCTCAGGGAATTACTGACCAATTAGTTTGCAAACCAAAGCTACTAATAAATAATATTAAAAAACTGATTTTTAAATTACTCCAGGGAGGTTACTAGTTACAAAAATACTAAAATGAACCAAAAAGATTTTTATTGGGGACTTAGTAATGATCCATGTTTTGAGTGGCAAAGAAAACATTCGTTACATAAAAAAGTAATCTTCCAGTAAGTATGTTTTAGTAGTAACTGAAAGTATTGCCTACATTAAGTTCTCTGCTCAAACCATAGTCTCAGAAAGGCCTTCTCTGACACTCCATCTAAGCAATATCTATGGTGCACACACCCGACCCTGATCAAAGGGTCTTACCTGCTTCATTACTAACCTACATTCCTTTAGTACTTCTATATTGCTCAAGCTCTATTATACCTACTACTACTACCTCATGTTATTGTCTATATTTGTTTATTATCTGTCTCTCATCTAGAATGTTCGTGGGAGGGCAGAAAGATTTGTGCCTCTTCATCACTGTGCCCCAACCACTTAGAACAAAAGTCAGGCATGTGCTCAACCAACATCTCTTGAAGGCAGGTATGAGGAAGGAAAGAATTTAGTGAAATACTACATAAGGAAAAACAACTAAACAATATGTAGGGTTCGACCAAAACACTGAAGGGACTGGCTTATTAAAAATCAGAACACTTTAGGGCCGGCCGAGTGGTGCGGTAGTTAAGAGCTGGCTTGGGACGCCAGCGGCCCCAGTTCGGATCCCACATATGAGGGCCAGTGACACTGCCCTCTAAAGAAAAAAAAAAAATCATAACACTTTAATACCAAGTTTGATGTCTGATTATTCTGTCATATATAAGAATTTCTTAAGTATAAATCAATTACATCTACTCATTCGGAAAAGGTAAACAAAGCAGAGTACATCTATTCTGTTAAACACTTGTGTTGAACTTGTGAAACAAATGAAGTTATTATGACACAGTCACAGGAAGGCAAAGTTGACAATGCATATATTATTAAGTATGTATGTAAGTAAATATATTATTAAGTATTTTTTTACCTGGATACAAGAGACAAAAGGTGGAAAGAAAGAGAAAGTGGTATTAAGAAAACGATTGAAGTCCTGGAGCAACTTTTGAGTAATGCTGTTTTTTTCAGACATGGTTTTATATTTATCCATCTCTTTTATAATTCCAGAAAATAAGCTGCCAAAAAGCTGCTTTGCAATTATTGGGTCTCTCTGTAAAATAGTCAAAAAAGACAAATTAGGACCTGAAGTAAAAATACTGTAATTTACCAACTATCAGAGCTTTATTTGAAAATACAAACTTCTGCAAACATCTACTAAACATTTCAATCCTATTTAGAAAGTTTTGACAGGTTAAGAGTATTGACAAAGAGAGTATCTGGAATTTAACCAAATGTATCTGTTTGACATGTATTTAAAAAGGCTTCATAACATGGATCTGGGATCCAGAGATATGAATTTAAAAGCTGGAATAATCACACATGTAACCATGGGCCTGGGCCTTTAGATTCTTCTCTTTAAAATGGGGATAACAGAACACGTCTCATAGGGTTGTGGTAAAGATTAGCCAAGATAATGAATGTCAAGTGTTCAGTGCAGTAACTGATAAAATCTGGGAGAAAGATTAGATTTTCAGGTAATACCCTTACAACAGCATCACTATAAAGCTTAAGATAACTAAATGATGAGCTTCAATAAAATGCCAATTTTAATTTTCAAAGTCCCATTATTTTGACAATTTAAATTGTTAAAACCATCTGTAGTCATTTTTGTGTTTTTCATGTTTGGCGTATTCATCTCTAACAGCACACTACCTAATCTTTCATGACTTTAACCCTCATACTCCATAACCACAGGAACGTTATCCTTTACTTATGACTGTAACACCAGTATAAAGAACAGTTTCTGGGGACGGCCAAGTGGCACATTGGTTAAGAGCTGGCTTGGGATGCCAGGGGCCCCGGTTTGGATCCCACATATGAGGGCCAGTGACACTGCCCTCTACAGCTAACAACAGCTTCACCTAGACCTGGGCTGCACAAGCCCCAGCGACGGTGTAGGCTGCAGCCCCTGCTGCAGTAGGCTGCTATAGGCTACAGTGAGTGGTCGGCAGCCAGTGTGAGAGGCTGGCAGCCAGTGTGAGCTGCCAAGAGCTGCTGTGAGTGGCTGTCCAGAGGCCTGCAACAGATCTGCCTCACCTGAGAAGAGCGCAACGATGATACCAACACGGGCCAGTGAAGCAATGTCCTCCACAACTAGACTAAAGAAAAAAAGGACAGCAACTTGTCTGTTCCCCTCCCCCAATTCCTCAATAAAATCTTTAAAAAAAACAAACAGTTTCTGGAATGTAATGTCTATATTTTTTTAATGAAGACATGAGTACATGGATAAATAAAATTAAAAAAAAATTACTTTGATAAAAGATATAACTGAATAGAAAGTACAATTTGACTTGTTCTTTATTAATTTAAGTAGTGGATTTATCTTACAAAAAGTTACACCAGCTGCTACCTAAAACTGTAGAAAATATGGATTAGAAAAACAAAAATAAGTATTACACATAATTATACTACATGACGATAGGCACTGTAATGGTTAGTCTCTTACTGACATGCACACTCTTTTATACGGTGTCTAGTGTTTGGTAACCTGCCTTTTTCACTTAACATGGGGCAGACAGGTTTCCATGTCTACAGCCCACTGATTCTTTCAATTTATGTACAAATTCCTTCATTTTCCAAGGAGCCCCAAATGCTCATTGTTACAATAACTGCAGTAATCAATATAAATAATGTCTTCAGAGCAATTAGATGCTGCTGCTGGACATATCCCATAATGGCTAGTTTCCAGGCTCCTTTTTAATGCTTAATGGCAGTCCCAGGAGAGCAGAGGCGGCCTCATCTGTTTTATTTACAATCTCATCCCTATGCCTGGAATAGTCCCTGGCATACCAGAGGAGTTACCCCAGATAATAACATTTGTTGAATAAATAAAGTATTGGAGTTTGAAAAATTAACAAAAGTTTAAACGAACATATTCCTCCTTAAAGAATAGAAAAAAATGGGGGCCGGCCGAGTGGCGCGGTGGTTAAGCGCTGGCTTGGGAAGCCAGCGGCCCCGGTTCGGGTCCCACATATGAGGGCCAGTGACACTGCCCTCAAAAAAAAAAAAAAAAGAATAGAAAAAAATTTAGTCATGTTTTTTTCAAAACAACATACACCATCTTTATTTTTTCCAAGTATAAACGAGATGAACTGACTTAGACTTGGGTCTCTCCACAGTCTCAGGCTTGCTATCCTACTACTATCATTCCATTCCATATACTTCTTCAGTGTGGACAGAAGTAAATCATGCCTAGGAGAGCAGGTGTCAACATCATTTTTGAGGCAGTGGTGTGAGCATGTATGCAGGGCATCAGAAAAACGGGGAAATATGGAAACATAGGAAAAGCACTGGACCAGGCATCAAAACACAGAAGGCATTATCCTTGCTCCACTACCAGTGAGACATATGGCTGTAGCCATATTATCCATTATTTGCTATTTTTCAGTTCTTCATCTCTAAACGTGTCTAATAACTGCGTTAATGTTACAAAACTATTGGGAGAATCTAATGAGAGAATATGAAAACACTTCAAAATAATCAAATGCTATATTATGATAGTAGTTACATGAAATTACATATGGGATAAAACTGCATGAAAATCACACACACACACACACACACACACACAAACACACACACACATATACACAAATGTAGAGGAAAATGAATGTCTGCAGTCTAGTTAACACTGTCGTACCAATGTCAACTTATAAGTCTTAATAAGGTACTACGATTATATAAGATATCACTATTGGGGAAAGCTAAGATGAAGGATACACAGGACTCTGTACTACCCTTAGTTTTCTTTTTCTTTTTTTTTTAAAGATTTTTTAAAATTGGGTAATTGGAGAGAGGAACAGTATTGGGGAATTGGGGAAGGGGAACACTGTGTTTTTCCAGGACCCATCAGCTCCAAGTCAAGTTGTTGTCCTTCAGTCTTGGCTGTGGAGGGTGCAAGCTCAGCTCTAAGTCCAGTCGCTGCTTTCAATCTAGTTGAGGGGTGTGTGTGTGTGTGTGTGTGTGTGTGTGTGTGTGTGTGTGTGTATAGTCCGCCATCCCATGCAGAAGTCAATCCAGTAACATTGTTGTTAAGAGCACGCGCTCTCACTGGCTCAGTGGCAGCTCAGCTTGGGCGCAGCTCACTGGCTCATGTGGGAATCAAACTGGCAACCCTGTTGCTCAGAGCTCGTGCTCTAACCAACTGAGCCACTTGGCTGGCTCTATACTAGTTTGCTATAATTCTTTATTCCTGTAAATCTATAATTATTTAGATTTAGTAAAAACCTTAAAAAACTGTAAAGGGCTATGAAGATATAACCTATTATCACAATCAATATTAGTACTGAAAACTTAAGTACAATAAAATATAAGGGATTGTATTTCAGTACCTAGCATAATGCTATATGCTACATATTATAATACTATTCAATTTTAAAAATTATTGCAACAACAGTCAAAGGAATCAATCAGGCTTTTGGGGGATAAATATCCTGTTTTTGTCAAAGAATTCAGCTAGAAAACTTGCTTTACTCTCAATACTTTTACATACTAATGACAGAAAAATATTTCCAATCTTCTGTTAGGAAGAACAGACAAGGAAGAATACTGATCTCACTGATAAACTTGATAGATAATCTGATTCCACACAATCCCAAAAGAATTATATATAAGCAACGGTTTAAGTGCCTTAGCACCTTAAAATTTACAATGATTTTTTACACATTATTTCATTGTATTCTGCCTTTTTTTTTTTTTTAGCTGAGCCATCCTGCCACCTGTTGGCAGCTCAGCAGCAGCTCAGCTTGGGCTGGGCATCAAACAGCTGTTGCTCAGAGCTCAGTTAGCACTCTTGAGCGAGCTCTTAATTAACTGAGTCACTCGGCCGGCCCCATTATTTCATTCTAACATTACTGGTAAGAAAAATAGATTTCACTCTTTGACTTTATAGATGAAAACACTGTGGCTCTGAGTATTAAGTGTCTTGACAAGGACCCCAATTACAGGGCTATCTTCTAGATGACTCTAAGTCACAGTCTCACACTATGTGAAAAAAAAGATTAGGAGCCAGGAAATGGTATAGCCCAGACTTGGGAACCAACATCTTTTAACCAAGTCCATTGTTTAGGACAAATCAACATCTCATTGATGATATACTGTAGCCTCAACCGTTTTTCCTTGCACATAGTACACCACTGTTAAAACAAACAATTTTTATCATTGTCAATACAAAATGCAGTGTTCAAGGACCAACCTGGGCCACAGCTTGTAAGGGGGTGATCAGACTGCTGTATTTAATCTGAATGTCAGGAAGGTCTCCTTGACGGTAACTTCTGTACAAAATGACTTGGGCATCGTGCTTTAATTTTAGCTCACTCTTGATCTCCTATAATCATTGGAACCAAAGAAAGAAGATTTAAATTCTTATTTAAGAAAATCAGCAGTACATGGGCTATGAAACTTTCAGTACCTATCTTTAACATAAAGGTGAATTAATGACAATTTTTATCCAAAATGGTTTAGTCACTAAGCTTCACCAGTCTAGGGTAAATGATAAATCCAAAAGAACAATCACTATGGCAGATGAGCACCGAAAAGATTATTTAAATATTTATTACACAGTAATCTGTATATTTTTAAAATTACAGAACTTGTTTAAAACTTTTTAAAGCCATAAATCTGAGAGCTTTATTTCCTTTCAATTTATTCCTTAGAATAAATGTTGGCTATAAGGCCCAGTGCTATCACTACAGTCCCTTCAACGTCCAGGTCCTCCAGGCCCTGTTCAACTGCTCAGGCCAAGTCTGGGCCTTCCACCTGCTCCTTAATCAGCCCTCAACCCGACTCACCCCTATGCAGGGCCATGGGTACAGGATCGTCTCTTTGCCTAAAATGTCTTCCTATAGCTTTTCACTTATCATTTGGTTCCCATCTCAGATATAATCTCTTCAAAAAGGTTTCCCTCACTACCTCTTTTAACAGTTCTCTCCAGACATGCTAATCACCTGGTTAATTTCCGATATTGCATGTTACAATCTTAACTCATCTCTTTTTTGTCTGTTGTACACACTCTACTGTAGGCTCATCAGTGCTCCTATTACACTCATCTCTATGCCACTAGCATTAAGTAGTGCTACACACTGAGCGCAATGCTCTAACAAAGAAATGACCATAAGTACATGGTCTTCGGATGCCCGATTATTCCCATGCCATTCTTAATGAGTGGTCAGCAACTTCAAATTAGGACATCTGTGTCTGAGGGAATGCACACAGTATGCCATTCTACATTTCTTAATGACTAAAAAGACCTTCTCATCAGGTCAAAATATCTCCCTGCAAATTTCTATCCAACAATCCTGGTTTTCTCTCTTCTTCTGCTGCCTAGATATTGTTATTTCCTTCAGGTATGCCTATTTAGTTTTTAGGGTTTAATTAGGAGCTACTTCTGTGAATGGACAAAACAGAAGGTTCTCCACATGTGGTGGGGCCAGTGAGAAGGAGGGTGAGATAACCTTGGGACACTGATTTTGGACCCTGGTTCTCAAAAGAATAGTTGTAGTTACAGAGATGAGAGGAAGATGAAAAGCACATTTTCTTTCCACAGAAAATACAGTGAAACTACTCAACTACTTTATACTTATATTTGGAAGTTAATTAAGTGGTTAAGGATTTAAATTAAATTAGAACAAAGACGGTTTTTTTACTCACAATCTAGTCTTCCTTCCTTGAACACTTTGTTGTTAACTACTGATTTGTAACTAACATTAAAGCTATGTCTAAACAAATTATTTCACTATTTCTACGTTTTGAGAAATATTTCTATTAATTCATGTCATGCTTGTGCCTGTTTAGGAGTGTTTGCCTACCCTGCCCACCTCTTCTTCTGGGCTGAACATTCCCTTCCCATCCAGGTATTTACAGGAGAGTGGTTCGTTATAATGTGTCCTCACCCCTTTGACCATAGCTTATTGGTCCATAGTGGCCCCTGACCCGAGGGGGGTCAAGGCTCTGGCCTTGAGGTAGAGAGTGGGACTATTCTTTCCTAGCAGCTAAAGTTGTTAAGATGTAAAATTCAGGAATAATTGCTGGTCATGGTCCCACATGCATAAAGGCAGTCTGTTTAGCGAGAAGAACAAAGCCAAACTGCGATATTAGACTAAAAGAAGGGGCAGAGATGCGGTCCTGAGAGTGCCTGTGAGCCAGGACACACCACAGATTCAGGGGATGACCCATATATGTTTCATTCCAAGATAACACAACTTCATCAGAGAGTCACGAATGTCCTTTACATCTATATTAGTTGGAGGAGACTTTGGTTCATGAAAGACTTTAAGTAATATAGTACTGCTTCAGAGATTTAGGTTTGTAGACCAATATTGGAACCAACATCTGGCAGGGAGCGTATTTCCTTAGTATATAATAGATATTTCTGACCAATCAAATTCTTGAAAAAGATACAAACCTTCTCTCGTTTTTGTTCAACAACACCTTTTTTGGCATAAATCAAACTGAGCTTTTCTTGGTCCTTTAAAAATCGTCTGCGTAATCTTAATATTTCTGTCCAATTGTCTGTACCTAAAGAATATAAAGAAGATTTTTACAGTTGGCCAGCTCGACAATTGCAGTTGACTTGTCTCTTTCCCAGAATCCCCTAAAACAAAAGTGAGACTGTTTGCTTATCTTCATTTTTTACCTGTTACTTAGTTTTTCTTTTTTCTTTCTTTCTTTTTTTAAAATAACACAAACCAGGCAGGCCGAGTGGCGCGTTGGTTAAGAGCTGGCTTGGGACGCCAGTGGCACTGGTTTGGATTCCACATATGAGGGCCAGTGACACTGCCCTCTACAGCTAAGATGGTGAACAACAGCTCCACCTGGAGCTGGGCTGCTGTGAGTCCCCGGGGACGGCATAGCTGCAGGCCCTGTCACAGTGGGCTGCCATAAGCTACAGTGAGTGGCTGGCAGCCAGCATGAGTGGTTGGTAGTAAGTGTGAACTGCCAAGAGCTGCTGTGAGTGGCTGTCCAGAGGCCGGCGACCGATCTGCCTCACCCGAAAAGAGAGCAATGATGATACCAATATGGGCCAGTGAAACAATGTCCTCTACAACTAGACTGAAGAACAAAAGGACAGCAACTTGTCTGTTCTCCTTCTCCGGTCCCCCAACGCTGTCCCTGCCCCTAATTCCCCAGTAAAATCTTAAAAAAAAAAAGAAACATTTATATGTTGAGATACAATAAAACACAACTGTATAACTCAGAGGAAATTTGGTGATAAATGTGTAGAAATGTAAGCATCTAAACCAAATAATTAATGCCTAGGAAAAATTATTGTACAAAAAGGAAAAATGATAAGAATCATTCATGGTTTAACCACAAATAATATTTATGTACTAAAAATAAAAAGAAACTGAGTATGATGAAAAGAAGACTAAGACATAATTATATCAGAAGATGAAGGCATAGGAAGAATTCATTGTGAGTTGGGGATAAGGGACAAGATAGATGTCTTACATGGTGAGATAGATGAGGGTAAGGGACAAGAGAGGGAGGCAAATCTTCAATGTCGATAATGCGAAGCCAAAAGAGAATGACTGAAAGAAAAAAAAGGTAGTAAGATAAAAAGACTCTTTGGAGAGATGGAAGAAAATACCAAAAACTGGGCTAAAAGGGTGTAAGTGATTGCCTCTGGGATTTGGGAAATGGGTATGGAGGGCTGTTATTATCATTTCTTCGAACAAGCTTTGGAAAAGTGTTTGACTCTTTAAACTGCATTCATATATTACTCTGATACAAATAACCAAAGTAAACTGAAATAAAGAATTAAGTAAAATAATGGTTGAAAAGTGGTCTTTTAATTAGGTTATAACCTCAAGTTTTAAAACTGTATTCCCTTTCAATGATAATATCACAAAAAGTATTAATTCACCATATTTTATGAACTTCCAAGTGTTCTTTAGGCAAGAAAATAAATATACATACTTCAAACAAGACAGGATGTGAAATATTTTAAATCTACAAGGTTACACGGGGAGATTCAAATATATCAGTCGAATTGCTATTAGCATTTATTTTACCTACTCAGTTGGATGACTGAGTTTTTCAAATCCTTATATAGAACTTTTAAGGAAAATGGTTTAAAAATTAGGTTTCGCCTCTTCCTTAATTTCTATACATGGTGCCCCAATTCTACTTATATCATCTGTGACATTTTTTTCACTATAAAAATGTAGACAGGGTAAAACTATGCAACAATTTGTGCTGTAGACAATAACTGCTGTCATCCTCAGCAATATCATTTGTTTCTGAGCCTCATCTCATTCAATACAGAAACAGACTAGCCCAAGTCAGTTACTAGCAATCACCATAAGTTAGCTGACTGTAGACTACCCCAAATGCACACCACTCTTTAACATTCTACAGAAAGCTGCACATGCCCATGTGTTTGAGATGAGCAGGTCTAAAGGTCAGAGAGACAATTTATAAGCAATGGGATGGTGATAATCACTTTGGGACTCCCATTTTAACTTTGGGACTTTCATAATCAGTTACACGAAGGACAGAGCCGTGCACTCTTGGTGGATCATACATCAGTTTGATGGAAAACAATAAAGAATGGAAATAAAGAAGACTGGTAAGAAGTAGTCAAGTGTGGCGGAAAAAACAGAGAGGATTCATTAGTCCTCCGCCAACTTCAATAGTTATGAGCAAAAAGAAGTCTAGATACATTTGCCTCTCTACATTAAATTCAGAGAATTGTGCATGCCCATAGGTTTGCAACATAAAAGTATGAAAGAGAATGGATGGGGGTAAGGAAAGTATTTTGTGTGTGTTTTTTTTAGTTCCTAAAATTAAATAAAAGAGAATATACCCTTGCTCCTAATTTTATTTCTATCTATCTAAATTCCTATGTTGGCATTTACCCAGGGTTCTGTCTTGGGACCTTTACTCTTTTTCATATTTTCTTCCACTGGGCTTTCACTCCCGAGCTGCAATTCTTATAAGGCGCTAACTTCCAAACTGACCTCTACCCCATTCCTCTCAGTGTTGGGTCTTCAAGGTCTGCCACCTCTTTCCACTCAGCCCTCTTGGCATCTCCCCGCATCTTTCCCATCCCATCTTCTTCCTGCCTTGACCCCAAGTCAAGGTGTGGTTGCCTTTGACTTCTACCCTCAGTCCTCCTCAGGCATTCCACATGTTGTTCCATACAAACCTCCCCAAGAGAAGTCATTCAGAGACCTTGTGCTTGTCTCTGCTCGGTTCATTCTTAAAGCTACACTCCCCACACCCTCAAGTCTGTTTTCTCAGCATTCTTTACCTTTCCTCCCAGTGTGTCCTCAGCATCCGTTTAACTGGACTGCTGTAAGGCATCGCTAGAATAAGCTCTCACTAAATGTTCACTGAGCTGATCTGAGCCCCTTCCCCCTCCCAATCCATACCATACTTCTCCATCTCTGTCCTTGTTAATGTTCTCCCTCCCCATATCCCAAACCTCTAATCTAGTCTCAAAAGCCACCTCCTCTACCACGTCTTTCCTGAGTCTCTCTCTTCAATCTCTAGCAGGATTTAAACTCTATGAGACTTAGCTTATTAATTCTGCCTCATCACATGATCACCTACCTATTGCCTTACCCATTCTTTTTATTCTGGAAAGTCACTAAATAAATGGACTGAGAACAATATATTCAACACATCAAACTATGTGTTTTTCTGGAAAACATAAAACTATGACTTCAACATGGTAAGTGCCCAGACAATATTTACTGAATTAAATTTTAATGGGCTTACTTTTAGGTTATAAGGAAATGTAAATACAGTCAGAAATGTGCTTTCTTTATCTAACCTCTACACTGATTTAGACAGTAGGTCATTTTAAACATTTTTCAGCAACCGTACTTTACCTTTTGCTTTGTTATCCACTTTGTCCCCTGGTAGGCCCAGCCTTTTTCTCCCAAAATCAGGTCCCACTGACTTCAAGGGTACTCTCTGTGATTTTTCACTCCTCTTGTGGGCAAACAGTAAGGAAGAAGACAAGGAATCGGATGATGAGGAGACCATGTAATTCACCAGCGGGTCAATACTGCTCCCAGTGAGCCAATTAAAGGAGTTTCTTCCATCTGCAAACAGGCATAACCAATAACCACAGCATGTCACAGCATATTCAGCACTGCACAGCCCTGTCAAGTCCACCCCACACTGGGGCAGCACCAACTGCCAGAAAACATTGAGAGAAAGAAGGGGGCTCATCATCCTAGCAGCACCTGGGGCATCCACATGCTCACCTGCAACAAGTGACTGGGGACAGCTCCTCCAGGGAGACAGTCATGTCACAGCAGAAAGATATTGGATGGAGGCTCCATGAGGTTACTAGTGGGTGACCTGAGGCAGCTCAGGCATCCAAGCCTTATAAGCCTTTATAAGTTTTCTACTTATAAAGTACTAAGATCCATGATTTCTAATATCAGTTATAAAATGTCCATTGTAATTATTCAAATTAGTTCTACTTCTAGAACCAATAGAATGTGAAAAAAATTATATAAAGGAAAAATGTTGAAGTGTTTCTATAAAATGATTTAGATATCTTACTCTACAACTTGGTACTCTGATGGTGAAAGGAAATAGTTGATGCATTTCAGAAAGAGAAGTTTAATAAACTATAAACATAGTAATAAGTTTGGTTTAGCTCTACTTTGTTTCTGAGATATGAGGTTTTAAATTTGATGCACTAAACAGATTTTTCTGAACAAAACCAAAACAGAATATACATGTACTGAAACTTTCAAGTCAGAAATAATCCTTTTCTAGTGTTTTCAAAATTGTGGTAAAATATACATAACATCAAATCGACTATTTTAACCGTTTTTAAGTGTACAGTTCCATGGCATCAAGTACATTCACACAGTTGTGCAACCATCACCACTATACACCTCCAGAGCTTTTTTATCTTCTCATTACTGACTCCATACCCATTAAAAATTTATTCCCCATTGTGCTCTTCCCCAGACCCTAGAAACCACCCTTCTACTTTCTGTCTCTAAGAATTTGACTACTCTATGGACCAAATCCTCTTCGTCGTTGACTGACATATCTTTTTTGTGGTTCTTATCACTTTTTCCTATTAGCATGTCACTTCTCTTACAAATGGTCAAAGCTCTTCGAGTAGAGGCTGTTTTCACAGTGGACAGAACCTGGTTAAAAGCAGGGAGGCATTAGGGTTGACTGTTACCTGTGTTTTGTGTAGGTGTGAAATCATATTGCTGTTGGGTGGCCCGTATCTGCCTTGCCATTGTCCCTCGAGCTGAGAGTGATCTTTCCTGGGTCGAGCTCTGAAGAGCACTTTGGGAAGCCTGAGTCTCAATAAACATTGGAGTGAGAACAGTACTTCGCAAACGCCAGTCAGAATCAATAGTATATTCCTGCAAGTAAGAGTTTCAAATTAAATAATGGTCCTTCTTTAGCAACATGAAAATACTGTAATTTAAAATTCAATGGTACTATCAGCAAGTATGTACTATAATTTCATATCTTTTTTTATTTTTTTTTTAAAGATTATATTGGGGAATTGAGGAAGGCGAGAGTGTTGGGGAAGGGGAACAGCCAAGTCATTGTCCTTCAGTCTTAGTTGTGGATGGCGTAGTTAGCTCAGCTCCATGTGCAGTCGCCATCTGGCCGCCTGAAGGCAGCTCGTGGCTACTCAGCTCAAGGTGCAGTTTTCAATGGTTAGTTGCGGGTGGGCATAGCCCACCATCCATGCAGGAGTTGGGAGTTGAACCGATAACCCTGTTGTCAGGAGCACATGCTCTCACCAGCTGAACCATCCTGCCACCTGTTGGCAGCTCAGCGGTAGCTCAGCGTGGGCCCAGCTTACTGGTCCATGTGGGAATCAAACTGGCGACCCTATTGCTCAGAACTTGCGCACTTCACCAACTGAGCCACTTGGCCGGCCCTAATTTCATATATCTTTGTGGGAGGCAGCTGAAGTACCTTTTCGAGTCTAAAAATTTTATCTAAATAATTATTTGCCAACTAAAAAAACTAATTGGTCCTAGGGGTGAAAAATCATTTTTCTACCCTTAACACTGTGCATTAAAAATGGCTTAATGTGGAGGGAGTGGGGTGGTGGATTGGGGGAGGGAGGTTGTCACTTTGAGAGGTAAAAAGTATAACTATTGCACTGTGTTGTACACCTGAAACTAATTTAATATATATATAAAATAAGTGAAACTAAATAAATTTTAAAAAATGGCTTAATGACATACTCAATAATAATAGCACAACACAACTGCAACAAGTTAAATGACTCAACTTTTTCCTAAGTACTCACCATATGCCCAGCACTGTGAAAGATACTAGGAATACAAGTGCAAGCAGAACAGGCTCAGGCTCAGCTGCCCAGGAGCTTGGACTGAGATAAAGTGAACTTGTTTGTAAATGTGTAAATCACAGTTGTTAAGGCTACCAGGAGAAGGAGCAAACTGGGCATGTACTCAGTGGGTAGGATTGACAGAAGCGGGGAAGGCATTATGGAGAAAGGAAAATTTAAGTGGAGGATGAAAGATTGAGAAGTGTGAGCCATGTGAAGGGAGTGTGGGCAGAGAAGGTATAACAAATATGAGTGTTTCAGAAAGGAACATGCGAGTGTTCCAAGGAAAATAAAAAGCCAACATCACTAATCACCAGTGAAATGCAAATCAAAACCAGAATGAGATATTACCTCGCAATTGTCAGAATGGCTATTATCAGGAAGACAAGAAATAACAAATGTTGATGAGGTTGTGGAGGAACGGGAACCCTTGTGCACTGTTGGTGGGAATGTAAATTGGTGCAGCCCCACTATCAAAATCCCTATAAAGGTTCCTCAAAAAATTAAAAATAGGGCTGGCTGAGTGGCACGTTGGTTAAGAGTTGGCTTGGGAGGCCAGCTCTGAGCAGCAGGGCTCCGGTTCCGATCCCACATAAGGGCAAGTGATGCTGCACCCTCTACAGCTAAGATGGTGAACAACAACTCGACCTGGCGCTGGGCAGCGGTGAGTCGCTGACAATGCGTAGGCTGCAGTGGGGCTGGCCAGCAGCTGGTGTGCACTTTTGTTAGCGGATGTCCAATGGCCGGCAAGCAACTGCCTCAGCTGGGAAGAACGCAATAATACCAACATGGGCCAGTGAAGCAACGTCCTCCATAACTAGACTGAAGAACAAAAGGATAGCAACTTCTCCTCCTGTCCACTGATAAAGAAAATGTGATATATATGTACACAATGGAATATTATTCAGCCATAAAAAAGAAATTTTTCCATTTGTGACAACATGGATGGACCTTGAGGACATTATGAAAAATGAAGTGGGCCGGCCAAGTGGCGCATTGGTTAAGAGCTGTTTTGGGATGCCAGCGGCCTGGTTCGGATCCCACGTATGAGGGCCAGTAACATTGCCCTCCACAGCTAACAACAGCTCCACCTGGAGCTGGGCTGTGCGAGCCCCGGCGACGGTGTAGGCTGCAGCCCCTGCTGCAGTGGTCTGCCATAGGCTACAGTGAGTGGCCGGCAGCCAGCGTGAGCGGCTGGCAGCCAGCGTGAGCTGCCAACAGCCGTGGTGAGCGACATCCAGAGGCCGGCGACCGATCCGCCTCATCTGGGAAGGGCACAATGACGATACCAACATGGGCCAGTGACGCAACATCCTCCACAACTAGACTGAAGAACAAAAAGACAGAAACTTGTCTGTTCCCCTGCCCCAATTTCCCAATAAAATCTTTAAAAAAAAAAAAAAGAAAAATGAAGTAAGTCTGACACAGAAAGACACATACCACCATATTTCACTTATATGTGGAGCCTAAAAAAACAAAACAAGTAAAACTATTGCACTGTGTTGTACACCTGAAACTAATTAAAAATAAAAAATAAAACCAAACCAAAACAAAACAAAACAAAAAATTCAAAGTCATAGATACAGAGAACAGATTTGGTGGTTGCCAGGTGTGGGAGTGGGAAAAGGCAAAATGGATCAAGGGGAACAAAAGGCATGAACCTCCAGTTATAAAATAAATAAGATATGGCGATATAATATACAACATGGTGACTACAGTTAATAATTATATTTGAAAGTTGATGAGAGTAGATCTTAAAAGTTCTCATTGAAAGAAAAAAAATTGGTAACTATGATGGTTGTTCACTAGACTTATTGTGGTGATCATTTTACAATAGATATAAATACCAAATCGTTATTTTACACACCTGAAACTAATATGTCATATGTCAATTATATCTCAATTTTATTTTGTTTTGTTTTGTTTTTAGCTGAGTCATCCTGCCACCTGTTGGCAGCTCAGCAGCTGCTCAGCTAGGGCCAGGAATCAAACCGGCAACCCTGAAGCTCAGAGCTCTCATTCTTGGGCTAGCTGTTAACCAACTGAGTCACTTGGCTGGTCTATATCTCAATTTTAAAAATAGCCATTTTAACACTATTAGAAAATGTCTGTTGACTAAGACAGGGAAAGCTTATCATGTTTATTATTACAGAGACAAATACTTTACCTGAAATTCACATTCTGACAGAGGATGCTCAAACACAGGGTTTAGATAATCTGGGCTCATGCTGGTCATTTCAAGCAGAAAATCTGTTGCTAAACTTAAAAAGTGCATTTCTATCTTAGGAGAATATAAGGAATTTAGTGCTAATAATCGGTCCAAAGTATTTGAAGGTAACCTAGTTTCATGGCTCCAGAAATTTCGAATAATTAATCTGAAAAGCAAAGAAAGAAGCATATTGCTTAAATATTGGCAAATGACAAAGAATGGTCTACACATAGTGTTAGTTAGGTGAAGAAGGTAGTTTTCTATTTATATAAAATTTAACATAGAGGGAAACCACATTCAAAATTTTATAAGCAGCATAATCTGAGTTATGAATAACAATATGTATTAAAGGAAGTATTTTAATACTTTAGCATATTTAATGGGAGGCGAGAACTGGGTGATTTTATTCCCATCTCTATTACCTGGGAAGTTTTCAATGATGATTATGTAATATTAGCTATTCTGAAACTGAGAAAACACTTTAAGAAATGACGTATAATTCTTTACTGCCATGCTGAAACAATTGACTCTGAAAATGAGTGCCATAAAATATTCAAAATTTAGTTAAAAGCCAGTGTATGCTTTGTAATTTATAAAAGCTTATAAAATCCAAATACAATTTTTAAAAGCTCAGTGATTTAAAATTCATCAGCATGGAAAATTGTTATATATTATCACACAAAAAGTTTATGTTCCTTCTTAAAAAACTAGTACTTGGTAAAACACTCATGTAACTAACTAGCTTAGAGTAGGCATTTTGGAGGAGAACAATTATTCATATTTCCATGTATAACACTGTTTCCTATTTCTAAGGTTTCAAACATTTCATTAATATGTATTGTATGATATTTCAACTATGTGAGTTAAACAGGAAATAATAATTGTCATTACAGATTTTCTTTTCATTTTGAAATGCTTTAATTCACTGCACTAGCAGAGACAGTTTTAGCCATATCACTTTTCAAGACTTTTATATTCAAGTAACTTGTCAGGATTTTCAAGTCTCATGTGAGTTAAAATACATTTTTGTTAAACATTATAAATGCAAGAGGCAGAGAAAATGCTAATGCTGCAAATGTATTTCCAAAACTGCTGAAAACTACACTATGCTAGTCTAGAAAGAAAAATACCCTTAAATTTATTTGTCCTGGCCCAATTATTCCAGGAGGAGTACGTACTGAAGCCCAAGGTTCTCCTCAATCAGTCCTTGAATCAACACATCTTTTGCCAACTTAAATATTTTCTGGGAGTCACCATCTGCTTGACTTTCGGAGTCTCTGAGAAAAATAACAAAAGAACAAAACATTAATGCTCTCTTGTATCACTTTTTTTCAAACAGAGTAACACTATCCAGAATTAAAGTAAAAAAGTCTTGCTTTCCCCATGGACCTTTAACTTCCAAAATCACAGCAGAACCCACTCTCATAGTATGTACCCTCTGACACCCTCCTCTAGTGCCTCTGTGAGCCCATCACCACCCCTCCCTCACTGACAACATGAAGGGGCTCAAGTGTGGGGCAGGAGGGGTAGGTTGTGAGAGCAGGGCTTCAGATGGCTCCCTGGGAATGCTAAGAGGTCCTAGGATGGACCCAGGAGACATGGGAAGAGGTGTAACGGTGGTCCTAAGGTATGAATATATCCCAGCAGAATTCATTTCCTTAAATTCATCAGATCTTAAAGGGATAACTATGAAAACAAATTACACTTTTAACTCAACCAATAATTTCATGCTCTGAATATTTCCCACACATATGTAATATGAATTAAAATAAGGAAACATTTTAAAATGGTAAAATAAACTTTAACTGTTTTAACTGTTAATCATATGTTAAAAATATCTTTATTATTTATTATAATCTGTTCCATATTGCTAAAGGCACCCAATTTCTCCCTTAAAAAATGTAATATAAAATGTCACTCGGGCCGGCCGAGTGGCGCATTGGTTAAGCGCTGGTTTTGGGATGCCAGCGGCCCCGGTTCGGATCCCATATGAGGGCCAGTGACACTGCCCTCTACAGCTAACAAGAGCTCCACCTGGAGCTGGGCTGTTCGAGCCCCGGTGATGGTGTGGGCTGCAGCCCCTGCTGCAGTGGGCTGCCATAGGCTACAGTGAGTGGCCCGCAGCCAGCGTGAGCGGCTGGCAGCCAAGCATGAGCTGCCAATAGCCGCGGTGAGCGACATCTAGAGGCCAGCGACCGATCTGCCTCATCCGGGAAGAGCGCAATGACGATACCAACAGTGAAGCAACATCCTCCGCAACTAGACTGAAGAACAAAACGACAGCAACTTGTCTGTTCCCCTTTCCCGATTCCCCAACGCTGTTCCCCTCCGCCAATTCCCCAATAAAATCTTAAAAAAAAAAAAAAAGTCACTGTACAGCTTACCGGTAATTATCATGAATCCACATAAGAATATTATACATTTGTTCCCTACACACTGGAGAAGGATGAGAAATGAATTCTACAACAGGATTCAGAAGTTCTAGGAGTTCTGCTGGTTTCAATTTTGCCACCACCGTATAAATTATGTCCAAACACACTTTCTGTCTTTCATCATCTCTATAAAAAGGGAGATTTTTAAAAACACACAAATTTAACAATTTTTATTATTATACTTTCAGATATTACAGGTTAACTTTTTCTTATTTGTGCTATTCTGCATTTCATAATTTGTTGTAATACATTAATACTAAACTTACATAAAAATTACATTCTTAAAAGTAATTATCATGGGTTAGATTATTAAAAATAAACGAATTCAATGTGGTATCCTGAATTGGATCCTGGAATAGAAAAAGAACATTAGTTGGAAAACGGGCAAAACCCAAATAAAGTCTAATTTAGTTATTATAATAGTAACGTACTAATGTTAATTTCTTAGTTTTGACAATTGTACCATAATTTTGTCAGATGGGGAAATTGGATGAAAGGTATGTGGGAACTACATGTACTATCTTTTAGCTTTTCTGTAACTATAAGATTACTCCAAAATTAGAAGTTCATTTTGTTTAAAAAAATCTGAAAATATCAAACAAAATAGCTAAGTATAAAAAATTTGATGATTAAAAAAATGATTTCAAGTGTTAGGCCATCTGGCGTGTCATATAGGCGGATTAAATGTAGTCTGGGTCCCACATAAGGAACCACAACCTATTTCCTTATTTTATATATCTTTTCCTCCTTAAAGCACTTTACACACAGTAGATACTCAGTTAATGTTTAATGAAGGATATCAGAACACAATGACACACATTCTTTCTTACTGTCACATCACACATTTATCAGTAATTTATCACTATGTAAAAAATATATACACAGACAAGTCTGGAAACGAATACTGAGAAATAAAAATATGGTGAAAAACAGCATTCTCTTTTAACATTTACTGAAAGACTACAATTTTGAAAATAAATGAACAATAACAACAAAAAAATGAAGCCTCTTACCTGGCAAAATAAGTACAAAACTCAAAACATGCATTTTATATCTGATCCTCTCAGATATAGTCTATCTCTCTCAGATATAGTCTTCCAAGGTACCAGGAGGGCTAGGCCCCACCTCACCCCACCACCTTTTCCTTTCAGGTTCAAATTTAACAAATACATATTTTATGAAAACCTGTAAGTTCTGAGTTGAAGGAGACAGCTGAACAAATCAATATTTTATGAGCCTGCTGAATCTAAGAACATGAAACTGGTTTCCTACTCACCTATGTCTCATGATTTGAATGAAATCCTTACTCTTTAACTGTAAATACAGATCTGTTATTTCCTCTGAGCGACACAGCACCACTTCCAGACAAAGTGTCTTCATCATCCCATGAAATTTTGGCAGCAGGAAGAACACAGTGTTCATAAACCTAATCAGTAGACACAGTCAGTGAGTAGGAGGGCAGTCCTGACCATCTCCCACCACATTATGTTCACCAATACCAACATCTTACCTATCGGCAAGAGGAGGGAAGTTCTTCACAACTTTGTTCAAGCACACGATAAATTTGTCCTCCATTGTATTCTGATGTTGCTTCAACTGTTTTACAATCAGTTCACATACAGACTCCTCTAGTATCTGAAAAATTAATACGCAAATACACAAAGGTAGAAACTGATGTTAAGTTTCTGAAAAATGGTTTATCTTGAATATTTAAGTAAATTTAAAGAAGTGTTCAGTACTATCATCCACAACAGTGTTCATTCACAAGGTGAAGTGCCAGGAGCCATGGGTTTGCATTAGCCACTGAGGCTCTGGAACTGTGAGTTCCTGTGAGCCAGGCCACAGTCACGTGTGCTTTGTGCTACTAGCACTGACAGTTATCTGGCTCACATTAGATATCAGATCAATAAAGAAGTTCTTCCTTCAGACACTGAAAACGTTTGCAAAGAGGTCATTTGAGAATTTGAACTAAAATTAATGATTAAATACTTTCAGGACACATTTTATGATGCCAGTGTTCACATCTCTGGTCAAATGTTCACACAAACCAGAATTCTCAAGCAATTTTATCTATATAATAATAGTCCATATCACTGTCTATTTCTCTATATCCTACTTTCTCTTGATCACATATTACTACCTACTGCGATAGATTCGTTTGTGTCTCCTTTCACCAAATGCTAGCTCTCTAAGGGTAGATTTGGCCTGTCCTGCTCCCAGCTGTATAACGAGAGTGAAGAGCCAACCAGTAAGTACCCACATATATAAGTGACCAACACATGTAAGTGCAAAAATTATAAGTATAAAACAAAGTGAACCTAACAATATGGATAAAACAATATTAGACAAATTATGCACACACATACTGATGACTGGAGTCTATGTCTCAAGTGCCAAAAGCAGTTTAGTAGTTAGAATATAAGTGACTGTTATTTCTTTATGTTTTGTTTCCCATATTTCTACACAAAATTAATACCATTTGATATTCAGAAAAGAATTATGTAAAACAAAAGTGTTTCTCATGCCTATTATGCTGTAATTTAAGTCAAGAGAGATTAAACCTGTGATATGTTGTAATTTGCTCTATCCATGGTGAAAATTCAGCATATTATATAAACTCATACTAACATTTATGGAGATCAGAATCAGGTCGTAAAAAGGTTATTCTGAATTTTTACAATGGTTTATTTTACAAAAACAGCTGGTAATCCCCAAAACAAATAAGTGAAGTTTGATCTTCCCAAAGGGATCTGATTCCTTTAAGCTTAATTTTCCTTTAAATCCAAATAAATGCCCAATTGGTGAAATCAGCAGCAGTCTAAATACGCTGTGTTGCAGTACCCTGGGTACCCTCAGGGCCTCCTGACTTCCGGCAACTTCTCTTCATCCAGCCTGATAGTGAATGTAGCCCAAACTTCTCTCTCTTTTCTTTTAGAAGAGGAAGTGGACTGGAGATACAAATCTGGATTATAAACCTATAGGCAGCTTTTTTTTTTTTTTTTACTATTTTCAGGTGTACAAAATAATAGTGATTAGACATTTATATACCTCAAAAAAGGGTTAACCCCCAGTAAGTCTTTTACCCATCTGACACTATACATTATTACTGACTATATTCTCCATGTTGTACTTTACATCCCATGACTTTTTAAATTTGTGTTGACATTCAATGTTATTTTAGTTTCAGTTGTACAACGTAGTGGTTAGGGATTTATATTATTTATGAAATGAGCCAAGTTAAGTCTAGTCCCACTTGACACTGCATAGTTTTTACAGTATTATTGGCTATATTCCCCATACTGTTCTTTATATTACTATGACTATTTTATAACTATCAATTTTTACTTATTTACTTCAACTTTTTCACCCAGCAATGCAACCCCCTTCCCATCTAGTAACCATTAGTTTGTTCTCCATATCTGAGTTGTTAGTTAGTTTATACTGTTCTTTACTTTCCACATGTAAGTGAGATCATCTGGTATTTGACTTGATTCTCAGTCTGACTTATTTCATTGAGCATAATATTCTCTAGGTCCATCCATTTTTCTGCAAATGGTAAAATTTCATTCTATTTTTTATGGCTGAGTAATATTCCATTGTATATATGTACCAGCTCTTCTTTATCAAATTGTCTGTTGATGGGTACGTATGTTGATTTGACTTCTTGGCTACTGTAAATAGTGCTGCAGTGAACATAAGGTGTATACCTTCCAAATTACAGTTTCGGATTTCTTTGAATAAATATCCACAAGTGGAATTGCTTGGTCATAAGGTAGTTCTATTTTTAATTTTTTGAGGAACCTCTGTACTGTTGTCCATAGTGACTGCACCAATTTACAATCCCACTAAGAGTGAAGAAAGGTTCTTTTTTCTGAACATCCTCGCAAACACTTGTTTGTTGACTTATTGATGATGGCCATTCTGACAGGAGTGAAGTAATACCTCACTGTGGTTTTAATTTGCATATCTCTGATGATGATGATGATGAGCATCTTTTCTTATGTCTATTGGCCACCTGTATGTCCTCTTTGGAGAAATGTCTATTCAGGTCCTCTGCCAATTCTTAGATATTTTTTTTTTTTAGGGTTGAATTGTATGAATTTATAATAAACGTTGAATATTAACCCCTTATCAGATGTATCATTGGGAAATATCTTGTTCCATTCAGTAAGATGCCTTTTTGTTTTGGTGATGGTTTCTTTAGATGTCAAAACTTTTTAGTTTGATGTAGTCCTATTGATTATTTTGCTTTTGTTTCACTTGCCTGAGGGGACATATCAGTAAAAATATTACTAAGAGAAATAAATGTATGAGAGTTTACTTCCTGTATTTTCTTCTAGTTTTACGGTTATATGTTTTACATTTAAGTCTTTTGAGTGTATTCCTGTATATGGAGCAAGAAGGTGGTCCAGATTCATTTTTTTCCATGTATCTGTCCAGTTTCCCCAGCACAATTTATTAAATAGACTGTCTTTACACTATATATATTCTTGCTTATTTATCATAGATTAAATGATAATGTAGGCATGGATTTACTTCTGGGCACCCTACTGTTCCACTGATCTATGTGTCTGCTTTTAGGCTAATACCATACTGTTTTGATTACTATGGCCTTGTATTACAGTTTCATATCAGGTAGCATGATGCCTACAGTTTTGTTCTTTTTAGGATTACCATGGCTTTTCTGGGTCTCTTATGGTTCCATATACATTTTAGGATTGCTCTAGGTCTGTAAAAAATGCCAATGGTATTTTCATAGGGATTGTACTGAATTTATGTATTGCTTTGAGTAATACGAACATTTTAACTATATTAATTCTTCCTATCCACAAGTATAGTATATGTTTCCATTTATTTTTGTATCTTCTTTAATTTCTCTTTGATGTCTCATAATTTTCTGAGTACAGGTCTTTTACTTCTTTGGTTAAATGTATTCCTAGGTGTTTTTGTTTTGTTTTCTAAATGTAGTTGTAAATGGTATTGTTTTCTTTATTTTGCTCTGATAGTTTATTAAGGCATAAAAATTCAACCAATTTCTGAATTTTAATTTTGTATCCTGCCTACTTTACTAAATTCATTTATCAGTTCTAACAGTCTTTGGTGGAATCTTTGGGGTTCTATATATATAGTACAATGTCATCTGCAAATAATGAGTTCTACTTCTTCCTTTCTAATTTAAATGCTTATTTCTTTTTCTTATCTGATTGTTGTGGCTCAGACTGCCAAAACTATGCTACTATGTTGAATAAAAGTGGAGAAACTGGACATCTGTGTCATGTTCCTGATCTTAAGGAGAATGCTCTTAGGTTTTCCCCATTGAATATGATGTTAGCTGTGGGTTTGTCATATATACAATTTACAATATTATGTTGAGATATGTTCCCTCTATGTGCACTTTGCTGAGGATTTTTTTTTTTTTAAATCATAAATGGATGCTGAATGTTGTCAAAAACTTCTTTGGCATCTATTAATATGATCATATATTTTTTATTTTTCATACTGTTAATGTGGTGTAACACATTCACCGATTTGTGACTATTAAAGCAACCTTGCATCCCAGGAATAAATGCCACCTGATCATGGTTTATGATCTTTTCAATGTATGACTGTATTTGGTTTGCTAATATTTTGTTAAGGATTTTTGCATCTATGTTCATTAGGGATAATTTTGTTATTAATTCCAAATGTATAAAGCAAAGTAACAGACATTTACACCCCACACAAAGTATTACACCCCCAATCTACTATGACTCAAACATAGAATATACCTATTACAATACCATTGATTATATTCCCTATCCTGTACTTTACATTCTGTGACTATACATATATGAGGTCAGACTATTTTTTTTTTTTAAAGATTTTATTGGGGAATTGGGGGAGGGGAACTACACTGGGGAATCGGGGAAGGGGAACAGACAAGTTGCTGTCTTTTTGTTCCTCAGTCTAATTGTGGAGGATGTTGCTTCACTGGCCCATGTTGGTATCGTCATTGCGCTCTTTCCGGATGAGGCAGATCGGTCACCGGCCTCTGGATGTCGCTCACTGTGGCTATTGGCAGCTCACGCTGGCTGCTGGCCACTCACTGTAGCCTATGGCAGTCCACTGCAGCAGGGGCTGCAGCCCACACCATCACCGGGGCTCGCACAGCCCAGCTCCAGGTGGAGCTGTTTTAGCTGTAGAGGGCAGTGTCACTGGCCCTCATACGTGGGATCCGAACTGGGGCCGCTGGCATCCCAAAACCAGCTCTTAACCAATGCGCCACTTGGCCGGCCCCGAGGTCGGACTATTAACTTCATGAACTCATCCTAGAAAAAGTGTTCCCTACCTCATTGCTGGATATCACTACAGTCATCTTTGAAGTACTCCCCTTGGGAAGCTGTGCACTGACGCCAGTACCTAGTCCACCCTTCAAAGCAATTTTGGAACTCTTCTTTTGGAATGGCCATCAGAGCTGTCATCATATTACCCTTGAGGTGCTGAATTCTATCAAAACGTCTTCCTTTCATTATTTACTTTACCTTCAGGTAAAGAAAGAAGTCATTGGGGCCAGATCAGGTGAGTAGGGAGGGTGTTCCAATACAGTTATTTTTTTACTGGCTAAAAACTCCCTTACAGACAGGGCTGTGTGAACTGATGCACTGTTGTGATGCAGGGCCATGAACTGTTGCTGAAAAGTTCAGGTCATCTAACTTTTTCATGCAGTCTTTTCAGCACTTGCTAACAGTAAACTTGGTTAACTGTCCAGTTCATACAAATTCATAATGAATAATCCCAGTGATATCAAAAAAGGTTAGCAACATCATTGCAACAAGTCCACGAACTTGTCAGATCACGCGCAAATGTGTATTTAATTACAGTTGACATTCAGTATTATTCTACTGCAGCTTCAGGTATATAGCACAGTAGTCAGGAATCTACATAGTATATTAAGTGATCCCCCTGTTAAGTTCAGCACTCATATGGCATCCTATATAATCTTTACATTATTATACTCCCTATACTGTACTGCAATACCCCGTGAGTATATTTTGAGTACTAATTGTATTTTCTAATCCCTTCACCTTATCCCACGTCCCTACCCCCTCCCATTTAGCAACCATCAATTTTTTCCCCCTATACCTCTGAGTCTATTTTTGTTGTTTATTTATTCTGTTCTTTAGATTCCATATATAGGAGAGATCATATGGTATTCGTCTTTCTCAGTCTTACTTATTTCATTTAGCATAATATTCTATAGGTCCATCCATGTTGCTGCAAATGATAAGACTTCATTCTTCTTTACAACCAAGTAATACTCCGTTGTATAAATGCAGCAGTTTCTTTATTCAATCATCTACTGATGGGCTTTCAGTTGTTTCCATATCTTGGCTAATGATTAGTGAAGTTGAGCATTTTTTCATATGTCTTTTGGCCATCTGTATGTTCTCTTTAGAGAACTGTCTCTCTCTTCATGTCCTCTCCCCATTTTTAAATTGGATTGTGTGCTTTTATGATGTTGAGTTGTATAAGTTTTTAATAAATTTCGGGTATTAACAACTTATCAGATGTATCATTGGCAAATATCTTCTCCCATTCAGTAGGATACCTTTTTGTTCTATTGATGAATTCCCTTTACTGTGAAAAAACTTTTTAGTTTGATGCAAATCCATGTCTTTTTCTTTTTTTCCCCTTGTCCTACTGGATATATCAGTAAAAATGTTACTAACGGTAATGTCTGCAAATTTACTTCCTATATTTTTTTTCTAAGAGTTTCATGGTTTTGGGTCTTACATTTAAGTTTTTAATTTTTGAGTTTATTTTTTTTTATATATACATTTAAAAAAAATTGTGGAATTGGGAGAGGGTAACAGTGTTGGGGAATTGGGGAGGAAGACCAGCCAAATTGTTGTTCTTCAATCTTAGTTGTGGAGGGTGCTGTCTACATCTGGCTGCCCGTTGGCACCTCGTGGCCTTTAAGCTCAACATGTTGAGCTCAGTTTTAGTTGTGGGCAGGCGTAGTCCCCATCGAGCAGGCAGTCTTGTTGTTAGGAGCACGAGCTCTCACCAGCTGAGCCATCCTGCCACATGTTGGCAAGTCAGCAGCAGCTCAGCTTGGGTGCAGTGTCACTGGCCCATGTGGCAATCGAACTAGTGGCCCTGTTACTCACAGCTTGTGCTCTAAAGCTAACTCTTAACCCACTGAGCTACTCGGCCAGTCCCGAGTTTATTCCTGTATATGGCATAAGAATGTGGGACGGTTTCATTTTTTTGCACGTTATCTGTCCAATTCCCAGCACCATTTATTAAATAGACTGTCTTTACCCCAATGTAAATTCTTGCTTCCACTGTCATAGATTAAACTACCATATAGCCATGAGTTTATTTCTAGGCTGTCTTCTGTTCCAGTGATCTATGTGTCTGTTTTTATGCCATCACCATGCTGTTTTGATTACTATAGCATTGCAGCATGATTTGATATCAGGTAGCACTTCCATTTTTGTTCTTATTTCTCAAGATTGCAGTGGCTATTTGGAGTTTTTATGGTTCCATATAAAGTTTAGGATTATTTGTTCTACTTCTATAAAAAATGTCATTGGTAATTTGATAGAGATTGCACTGAATCTATATATTGCCTTGGGTAGTATGGACATTTTAACTGTATTAATTCTTCCTATCCATGAACATGGTATATGTTTCTATTTATTTGATTATTCTTTAATATCTCTTCAATGTTTTATAATTTTCTGAGTAGAAGACTTTTACTTTCTTGGTTAAATTTATTCCTACATATTTTATTCATTTTGAAGCAATTGTAAATGGGACTGTTTCCTTAATTTCATTTTTTTTTTTTTTTTTTTTTAGCTGAGCCATCCTGCCACCTGTTGGCAGCTCAACGGCAACTCAGCTCGGGCTAGCCTCGAACGGCTCTTGCTCAGAGCTCAGCTTGACACTCTTGAGCGAGCTCCTAACCAACTGAGCCATTCGGCCGGTCCTCTAATTTCACCTTTTGATAATTTCTTATTAATGCATAAAAATACAACAAATTTCTAAATATAAATTTTGTATCCTGCTACTCTACTAAATTCATTATTCAGTTCAAATAGGTTTTTGGTGGAATCTATGGGGTTCCTTCTATATAGTACCATGTCATCTGCAAATGACGACAATTTTACTACCTCCTGTCCCATTTGATAACTTTTATTTCATTTTCTTATCTGATTGCTGTGGCAAGAACTTGCAGTATTGTTGAATAAAAGTGGTGAAAGTGGGCTTCCATTTCTTGCTCCTGACATTATCGGAAATTCTTTTTCCCACTGAGTCTGATGTAAGCTGTGGATTTATCGTATATGGCATTTATTATTTTGAGATATGATCCCTCTATTCCCACTTTGCTAAGAGCTGTTATCAAAAATGGATGTTGGATTCTTGTGAAATGCTTTTTATGCATCTACTGATATGACCATATGACTTTTTTCATTTTGTTAATCTGGTGTATCACATTAATTGATTTGTGGTTATTGAACCAACCATGTATACCAGGAATGAATCCCACTTGATAGTGGTCTATGACCTTTAATGTATTGTTGAATTAGGTTTGCTAATATTTTGTTAAAGGTTTTTGCATCTATGTTCATTAGGGATGTCAGCCTATAGTTTTCTTTTTTTGTAATGTCTTTGTCTGCTTTTCAGATCAGGGTAATAACGGCCTTGTAAAATGAACTTGGGAGTGCTGCCCCACCTCTTTAATTTTTTGGAATAGTGTAAGAATAGGTGTAAATTCCTTGTTTTGAATGTTTGGTAAAATACACCCGAAAACTTTCTGGTTCAGTACTTTCGTATGTTGGGAGTTCGTTGATTACTGATTTTATTTCATTAGTGGTTAACTGGTCAGTCAGATTTTTTGTTTCTTTTTGATTCAGCCTTGGAAGATTGTGTATTTCTAGGTTTTTATCCATTTTGTCCAGATTGACAATCTGTTGGCTGTACAGCTGCTCATAGTATTTTCTTAAAAGTTTTTGTAGGGCTGGCCAAGTGGTGCATTGGTTAAGAGCTGGTTTTGGAATGCCAGCAGCCCCGGTTCGGATCCCACACATGAGGTCCAGTGACGCTGCCCTCTACAGCTAACAACAGCTCCACCTGGAGCTGGGCTGTGCAAGCCCCAGCTGCAGTGGACTGCCATGGGCTACAGTGACTGGCCAGCAGCCAGCATGAGCGGCTGGCAGCCAGCGTGAGCTGCCAATAGCTGCAGTGAGCAACATCCAGAGGCCGGCGACCCATCTGCCTCATTCGGGAAAAGCGCAATGACGATACCAACATGGGCCATTGAACCAACGTCCTCCACAACTAGACTGAAGAACAAAAAGACAGCAACTTGTCTGTTCCCCTCCCCCAATTCCCCAATAAAATCTTAAAAAAAAAAAAAGTTTTTGTATTTCTGTGGTGTCTATTGTCACTTCTCTCTCATTTCTGATTTTATTTATTTGGGTCCTCTTTCTTTTATTTATTTATTTTTTTTGAGGGCAGTGTCACTGGCCCTCCTATGTGAGACCCGAACTGGGGCCGCTGGCTTCTCAAGCCAGCGCTTAACGACCGCGCCACTCGGCCAGCCCTATGGGTTCTCTTTCTTTTAATTCTGATGAATCTGGCTAAAGAATTGTCAATTTTGTTTATCACTTCAAAGAACCAGTTTTTGGTATCACTGATCTTCTGTATTATTTCTGCTATAATCTTTATTATATCCTTCTTGTATCCACTTTGGGCTGTTTGCTGTTCTTTTTCTAGTTTTCTTGCGTGTAAAGTTAAACTGCCTATTTGAGATTTCTCTTGTTTCTTGAGGAAGGCATGCACTGTTATGAATTTACATCTTAGGATTGCTTTTGCGGATGTCAGGGTGATCTGGCTGCAACATCTCTCACCCCATTGATTGTCAAGGTTTATTTGGCTGATATGGCTGGCTAGGCGGGTGTCCTCTTCTTCCCTCACCACTTCATGTGCGTCCCTCCCAAAGCTGCGTGCTCGAAGAGGACGATCTTCCCCAATAGAGGAGAGGAACATTCTTCAGTCAAGAGTATACACGTAGCTATGCTCCCCTGCTACAACCTCCAAACAAGCTTTCAAAATATTAGGACTACTTTCACTGTATCCCAGAGATTTTTGGTCATTATGTTTTTATTTTTGTTTGTCTCAAGGTATCTTTTCATTTCTTCCTCACTATCATTGTTGATCCTTTCATTATTTAGTAGCATGTTATTTGGCTTCCATGTATCTGTGTTTTTTTTTATTTTTATTTCTTGTAATTGATTTCTAGTTTCCTACCATTGTGGTCAGGGAAGATGCTTGATATGATTGCAATCCTTTTAAATTTGTTTTGTGGCCTAACATGTGGTCTACTTTGGAAAATGTCCCATATGCACTTCAGAAAGAATGTACAAGGTATGATTAAAAAAATACAGTGCACGTTTGGGCCGGCCGAGTGGCGCATTGGTTAAGCGCTGGTTTTGGGATGCCAGCGGCCCCGGTTCGGATCCCACATGAGGGCCAGTGACACTGCCCTCTACAGCTAACAACAGCTCCACCTGGAGCTGGGCTGTGCGAGCCCCGGTGATGGTGTGGGCTGCAGCCCCTGCTGCAGTGGCCTGCCATAGGCTACAGTGAGTGGCCGGCAGCCAGCGTGAGCAGCTGGCAGCCAAGCATGAGCTGCCAACAGCCGCGGTGAGCAACATCCAGAGGCCAGCGACCGTGTCTGCCTCATCCGGGAAGAGCGCAACGACGATACCAACAGTGAAGCAACATCCTCCGCAACTAAACTGAAGAACAAAAAGACAGCAACTTGTCTGTTCCCCTTTCCCGATTCCACAACGCTGTTCCCCTCCGCCAATTCCCCAATAAAATCTTAAAAAAAAAAAAAAAATACAGTGCACGTTTAAATTTTAAAAAGTTTATTACAACAAAAAAAAACACACTGCCATTAATCCTGCTCATAATACTCTCCCTCACTTCAAATACAATTTTGCTATACATCTCTGGCACCTTTCGAGTTGCCACCCCTCTACCACAGCCCAGGTGAGTGTTTGCTAGCGAGTCTGTGCATGGGTCCTTAAAGAGGATGTCTGTGTTTTCAGCCGCCTTCTGTCTCAGCCAGATACATAGACAGAGTCCTCAGTAATTTTCACTGCCAGATATTGTAGGGATAGGATGCCTTTGCTGGGGAGCCTGGTATGGGTCTGTGACATTGCACTCTGTAGGGTGGATGGAACTCTGCCACCAAAGTGTCCCTCCTGGTGCTCAGCCACTACCTGTGGGCTTCAGGTTAGCCCGTTACATGTCTCTGCCCCTTCTACCAGTCTTGATGTGGCTGCTTCTTTATAATCTTAGTTATAGGTGTTCTGTTCAGCTAGTCTTCATATGTTTCTTGAAGCTGACTGTCCTATAATTTAGCTGTAATTTTAATGTGATCCTGGAGGGCGCATGCATAGACTTTATCGATTTCACCATTCTGAACCTTCTCCTATAAGCAGTTTTTAAAGCCATAAGGCTGTATGATCACCAGAGGAACAGTGAAAAAGAAGACCACCAAAATCAGAGCTGTAGAGATGGTCTGGGAAACAAGTAGCTAAGGAAGGAGAAACTGCCACAAAAGTAGGAAGAAGCTGAGAGTGTCCTGGAACCAGTGACAAGAGGGAATCAAGGAGGAGTGATCGACTGAGTCATATCATAAATGAATTGCAACACAGACACCTAGTATAAGCATCTTCTACAATGAGTGACATTGTTTTAGGAGGCTTCAAAATATGTACCACAACATGTGAGAGGAGAACAATGTAGCAGTAAGCATCATTCTTTTACACTATTTACAAGAGTCATAAGATGTTAATTCCATGTAGTTATATATACATCTTTTTTTTTTTCTTTTTTAAAGAGTTTATTGGGGAATTGGAGGAGGGGAACAGCATTGGGGAACCGGGGAAGGGGAACAGATAAGTTGCTATCCTTCTGTTCTTCAGTCTAGTTGTGGAGGACACTGCTTCACTGGCCTGTTGGTATCATTATTGCACTCTTCCCAGGTAAGGCAGATCGGTTACCAGCCTCTGGATGGCCGCTCATGGCAGCTCACGCTGGCTGCTGGCCACTTACTGTAGCTTATGGCAGCCCACACTGTTGCCACTGACTCACAGCAGCCCAGCTCCGGGTGGAGCTGTTGTTCACCATCTTAGCTGTAGAGGGCAGTTTCACTGGTCCTCATGTGGGATCCAAACCAGGGCTATGCTGCTCAGAGCCGGCAACCCAACAATTCTCTTTACCAATGCGCCACTCAGCAGGCCCTATATATATCTTTAATAATTATATTTTATTGAAAACGATAGTATTCTGAATGTGTACTATGCTTAATAATTCAATTAGGTTCTTCACAAAATCCTATAAAGTTGACAGGGAACACAAGACTGAGAAAGGTTCTCTCCAAAGCACCCTCTCCTGTTTAATAGCTATATTATGTCAAAAATTGGAAGCAGAAAATTTTACTAGTTTAATGTAGTCCTAACAGTAGCAGGTATCTACCTGGGTAATTTTCTCCAAAAAGGAAACGCAGAGACGAGTTGAGAGGAATGAAAGCTGGTTAAATACTCATATCCTGACTTTTACAATAAGCAATAAGTTACCAATCTTTAAATGTTTACCAAATTTCCAAGTGTTTGAAAAAATCAGGTTGGTCTAGTGGCTCAGTTGGTTAAGAGTTAGCTTAAGAGTGTGAGCTCTGAGCAACAGGGCCGCCGGTTTGATTCCCACATGGGCCAGTGACGCTGCGCCCGAGCTGAGCTGCCAGCAAGTAGCAGGATGGCTCAGCTGGTGAGAGCACTTACTCCTAAAAACAAGACTGTGTGTTCGATGGTGATCTATGCCAGCCCACAACTAAGACTGAGCTAGGCACCTTGAGCTGAGCTGCTGCCCAGATGGCTCAGTAAATAGAGCATGCATTCTTAACAAGGCTGCCAGGTTCGACTCTGGCATGGGATGTTGGCTACGCAGCACCTTGAGCTTAGGGGCCACGTGCTGCTGACTGGTAGCCTTTTGGCAACTGGAGCCCTCCACAACTAAAACCTAAGAACAACTTGGCTGGTCCCCCTCCCCAATTCCTCACCACATTTCCCCTCCCCCAAGACCCCAATTTAAAAAAAACAAACATATATCCTCTTTAAAACAACTGAGCATTGTATACAGTAGGAAAGAGAGTAAAATATTAATAAATGCAGAATGCCCACTTTAGTTTCTTACAATATAGAGGATATAAGTATCAAGTGTCATGACAAATTAAAATTGAAAAAGCATTTATTTAAAATTGCACAATATACTCACAATTTTCTTCTCAGTAATGTATCGAAGAGTAAGTCCCAGAACTTCTGCTGCTGCTGCATATACCTCTTTATATTTTACAAAGGACATATTATTGACCAAAGCTTGAAAGTATCTATAACAAACATAAAAAATAAATATGCATAAAATCAAATTCTGTTGTTTGACATGAAATTATAAAAACTTTATTCCTCATGCCATATTGATAGCACAAACTGAGAAAACATGAAACTTAAAACATGTTCGAATTATTTGTGTGAATATATATATGAAGATGTATTTAAGTCTCTGATGTCATTACCAAAAAGGAACTTGAAACTTGGTTCAATCACACAGGACCTGTTGTGTTCAAAGCAAAATAAATCCTGGATACTATAAAACTATAATGAAAAAGGAGCTATTATCTAAGATTATGATTTACTGACTCCCTCTTAAAGCCATTTACTATAACAGAGGACAATAAAATAAAGAGAAAGAGAGGAGCATGAGTGTAGTGCCCCCAGACTTCACAGACAGGTGGACTTGTAACTTTCAGCCCTATAGTGGCTTTGTAAGGTTTTCACTGGAGAAAACCAAAGCTCAAAAATGGAACTTGTGTAAAAGTAAGCTATTTCTCAGTGAATCTGGGTTGAGCAATACATTTGTCTATGATACTAGGCAACTAGTAGAGAGGACTAACCTGGCAGAATAAGACATTTTCAAAGAAATGGGAAAAGCATGGAAGAGAAATGCTAAAAGCTATAACTAACCATGATGTGAACACTGACTTTTCAAAAATCCTAAAACAGGACAATGAAGTACCTTTTTGTAATGTTACAAAATTATCACACTAAAGCCCCTCCCTTTCACAAGTCATCTACTCCCGCCTCTGATGGAGGGGAGCAGGGTGGCTGCAGCCATGCCAGAGAGCACAGTAATAGGGCAGGCAGCACAAGGCCCAGGGGCATCCCATTCATGGTCACGATCCTAAGAGCTCATGTTGCTTTTAGGGGTAAATGATCAAAATGTCAGTTTAGAAAATGAGAAAATATTTAACACCTCTTATTTGCCAAAATGTACATGAAAAAATTACACGAATTTTTAAAAATTTACCTTCCTCATTCATTCCACTACCTATTAAATTTAGGTAAAAATACATATTTTTTTTTAAAGATTTTTATGAAAAAATATAGCTAGCATACAATATTATATAAGTTTCAGGGGTACACCATAGTTGTTCAACATTTATAGACCTAAAGAAGTGATCTATAGACCATGATAAGTCCAGTAACCATCTGATACCATACTATACTATCACAGTATTATTGACTATATTCCCTATGCTGTACATTATATTCCCATGATTTATTTGTTTTATACCTGGAGATTTGGACCACTTATTGTCCTTTACTTTCCCTTTTTAAATTTTTCAATTACAGTTGACATTCAATATTATTTTATATTAATTTCAGGAGTATAGCATAGTGGTTAGACATTTATATAATTTAAGCAGTGATTCCCCTGACTAGTCTAGTACCCACCTGACACTATACATAGCTATTACCATATTATTGATTATATTCTTTATACTGTACTTTATATCCCTATCACTATATTGTAACTACCAATCTACTTCTTAATCTACTTAAATTATTTCTTAATTCCTTCACCTTTTTCACCCTGCCTCTCACCTCTCTTCCCTCTGTCACCCCAAAAAATCTAGTACCCATCTGACACCATACATTTATTACAATATTATTGACTATATTCCTTATGCTGTATCTTTCATCCCCATGACTACTTTGTAACAATCAATTTGAGGTAAAAATATTTTTAACATGGGTTCTGGTCCTTAAATTTATCAGAATTAAACCATACTCCAGTCTGTTTCCAATTCAGAAATATTTTAACCTAAAAAGGAATGAAAGCAAAAACTATGATACTTACTTTATACTCTCTATGCCACACTTTGGGTCATAGGGAGGCAAGTTATTGGCCATTACAATTCCTAATAACTGAATTCCTACTGCATTGTCTTTAGAATTAGGATCTTTACTGGAAAATTTTTCAAATATTAATCTGAAACAAAAGAATAAAAGTACAGATTATAATATAACAAAATTAGAAGCAGGAAGACAAATATAAAATCTTCTACAGCCAATTTTCAGGGTAAGAAATACTTTTTGTTTTCCCATTTAACACCCTTCTTGCTAATACTCTCTTTGTTCACATTCCGGTTATCCTAGCTTTGGAACATAGGCAGTTTTATATCTTCCTATAATTATTTGTTCAAATTCTCCCTTAGTTGATAGTAAAACCTTATGAAAGTTTTAATTTGCAGTACTAAAAGGCATCAAAGAAATGTTCTACAGTCCACTCCTGGGCTAGTACAGTGAAGAGCAGAATGTGTCCCACATGTCCAGTGTTGGGGGAAAGCCAGAGGTGAGCCTAGAGACAGGGCAGGGGCTACCTGGAAGGACACGCTCAAAAATGCTTCTAGTGTCAAACTCTGGAGGTTGTGATTCTATGAGTAGCAAAATTATACCCTTATAAACGGATTCTGTTTCAAATAATATTATTCTTTCTATCATTTCAAGTAATTAAATTTCATTGTAATCACTATTTATAGCATTCTACATTTTAAAGTTTTCTAAATAATACTGAAAAATCCAGTAAATTTATACCTGTAAGGGATGGATAAACAATCCTTCCAGCATTCAACAAGGGTTTTTATGATTTCAAGGTTGTGACTAAACACAGCTCTTCTTTGATGAAAAACATGCTTCATTAGGAAATGAAGCAATCGATTTGCTAATACTTCATCTTTAGGAATCCCCTAAAATGGTATAGAAATTCTATATTAATATATAGCATTCCATGCTGAGAAAGTATTGTTCAATCCAAAAGTTCATTTATAAAAAAAATGTGGCATTCTACTGAGGAGGCTGGATTCTGGTTAAAAACCCATGTGTGATTTTTCAGGTTCAATCACAGGCAATTACAAAGGCTTTACTTGATAGGTCTCATAGGGGAAAGCTGCCCTCCTTACACCACACTTGGAAAACAGCCAGGATACTGCAGTCTCAAAGAGTAGTAGTTCCAGTCAGGCACTCAGGCCCCCTACCTGGTCATGCTCTTGGATATGTGTGCATTCCTAGACTAACTGCCTTCACTTCTAGGTACCTCTGCTGAAAACCCCTTATGAGGGGGAAGAGGAACCTTGAAAATACCCTTCCCCACTCTGACTCAGTACTCAGTGCTTTTTGACTCCTAGCCCTTATCCCTCACACGCCTCCCAACTCCAGGGTCCTATAAAACTGCTGGAGCCTTTAGTGTGCGGCTCCCTCAACAGGGATATGACCCTTAGCTCTGTGCTGATCCACATCATCCTCAATCAGTATGCTATTTCATGGGGGAAAATGGAATACTGGAGTCAGCACTTCTGGTTTTAGCTTCTTGCTACACTATTACAATGAGTTTTTTTTATTAAAGGCTGCACTGTGACTTCCATTTGGGCTTGCTCTTGCTTTAATCAGCTATTCTGACACCTAAGCAGTTCAGCATTCTCAAGCTAAGCTGAGCTCCTGACATCTCAATGAATCTTTTCCAATGGTTCCTAAGTTAAACTAAACAGTCTCTTAATTTTTTCAGGTTATTAAGCAGACTACACATTATTTTATCACAGTAAAGCTAAATCTAAATTTAGTTGACTGTGAAATGAGAGGCACACCCTGACACAAACACATATAAAAGCTCTATGTACATATATTATGTTTAATAAGAACGGTTCTTAGGATATCCTTAGATAAAAACTTTTACACATTATTAGTGCTAATGTTTTCAAATGAAAAGGCAAAACTCCAACACGCACAAATCTATATTGGTGAATGTCACAAGCTTGCTTAAGTACAATAGCATCATTCATCTAAACAAGTGTCACTTGTTTAGCAATCTCAACCATTATAGATCTACACTGGAAGTAGATTTGCTGGCAAAACAAATGCCAAAAAAATCCAGGGACTTGACTCACAGCACAAGTTTTCAGAACCTCACATTCAAGGTCTACTGACATTTATTTGACACATACTTTTAATAAACCAATTATCAGTATCCAAAATCCCAGCAGTAAGAGTAACAAACAAAACAAATACCAGATAGCTTAAAAAAAAAAAAGTTGAGAGGAATTATTAACACTTTGTAAGCGGGCATAAAAAGCTATATGACGAGTTTACTCATTTCCCGCAAAAAATGTGTTAAAAGCAGACAAAAGAGAACAAAAGCAGTAAGAGGCCATTTAGTACAGCAGTATCAAAGCAACATAACAATTAATCCTAAAAATGACTTTTAAGTCATTAAGAGGAACTTGAATTATTTATTATATGCTCTACTTAGGGTATCAGCAAAGAACTCATAGATTACTACATAAAAGATGTATCCATTCTTACTATAGGAGTAGCTAATCCTGTCCATGAAAGAACAGTAACCACTATTTCAACCACCATATAATGAATTCCTTCTCCTCCATTGCTTTCAGAAACAACCAGCTGCAGCAAGGGGCTAAGCCAGTACTTCGCATAAGGACGAAACACCTAGAAGAGAATTTAAAAGTCAAATATCAAAGAATTGTTTCAAATAACCAAAATATAAATTCAAAAACATCCTCCATCAGTTAAAATTTTATAGCAGATGTAAATTCCAAAAATTACCCTGCTTAATCAGATCAGATGTTCTGTTGAATTCTCTCTTCATGGGCCCTTGAAACCACAATTCAATGGAAATAAATTCATTATTTTTTATTTATTTATTTTTTCTAAAGATTTTATTGCGGGAATGGGGAGAGGGAAACAGTGTTGGGGAATTGGGGAAGGTTGTTGTTGTCCATCAGTCCTAGTTGTGGAGGGCGCAGCAGGCTCAGTTTCAAGTCCAGTCGCCATCTGGCTGCCCGTTGGCAGCTCCCAGGTGCTCAGCTCTAGGTGCTCTGTTCAATCTTAGTTGCAGATGGGCATAGCCAACCATGCAAGAGCTGAACCAATAGCCTCCTTGTTAAGAGTGCATACTCTATCCACTGAGCCATAAGGCGGCAATTTAGCTTAAGGTGCCGAGTTCAGTCTTTAGTTGCAGGCGGGCATAGCCCACCATCCCATGAACAGGCAATTTTGTTGTTAGGAGCACATGCTCTCAACAGCTGAGCCATTCTGCCACCTGTTGGCAGCTCAGTGGCAGTTCAGCTCGGCCCCAGCTCACTGGCCCATGTGGAAATCAAACCAGAGACCCTGTTGCTCAGAGCTCGCACTCTTAAGCCTTTAAGTCTAAACCGACTGAGCCACTCGCCCAACCTTGAATTCATTATTGATGTTTTCTATGCTTAAAACCTTTCTGGGGCCGGCTGAGTGGCTCACTTGGTTAAGAGTTGGCTTAAGAGTGTGAGCTCTGAGCAACAGGGATGCCGGTTCGATTTCCACATGGGCCAGTGACGCTGAGCTGCCAACAGGTTGCAGTATGGCTCAGCTGGTATAACAGCAAGATTGCCTGTACGATGGTGGGCTATGCCCACCTGCAACTAAGACTGAATTCAGCACCTTAAGCTGAGCTGCTGCCCAGATGGCTCAGTGGATAGAGTGTGTGCTCTTAACAACAAGGTTTGTGGTTTGACTACTGCATGGGATGGTGGGTATGCCCACCCATAACTAAGACCGAACATAGCACCTTGAGCTTAGAGGCCAAGATATGCCAATGGGAAGCCAGATGGCGAGTAGCGCCCTCCACAATGAAGACTGAAGAACAACAGCTTGATTGGTCCCTCACCCAATTCCCCAATAAAATCTTAAAAACAAGAAACAAACAAACAAAAAATCTTTCTGATATAACTATGCCCACAGAAATCAAAATCAACATATTCTATATCAACCTTGTCCTATCTGAATAACATGCAGCTCTAGAGAAATCTAATTTTATTTTATGCCAATGCATAGGTAGATACACATGGCTATATTTTTCATTTCTTTCTATATTATGAAAATCATTCTCTTATAGACTTCATACACCCAAGACTCTTGATATCTAAATGAAATGCAGCTATATACTAGATTTCAATTAATTTATTTTAGAAATTGCTATTTTGATGCAAAAGAATGAATTAAAGGCTAATTCTAGCTATTTATTTTCTTAACCTTTGCCATCTTCTTCTTCAAAAAAAAATGGTTTCTCAGGGATTGCTCACCTAGTTTCACAGGTTAATTTGAGAGGTCTCAAGTCTTGTTTATCACCCCCCATATGTAAAAAAAGTCTGAACACTCTCAATGTGTGTGTATTGGATTTATTTGTAAATTATAAATACAAACTTTATTATATTATTAAAATACAACACATAGATAAATTTAAAGGTTGAAATTTAAAAAATAAATGTAAATACAAGGTTTCAGATTTGCAAAGTTGGCGTGGCTGAGGGAGGTGGGTCTGCGGACTGGCAGTTAAGCGGAATTGGCTCATGTTGTATAGGGAAGGCAGCGGGGCTTAAGTCCCCCTGTGAAGCATTGTCCTACAAATTGGTAGAGGACGAAATGGCATTGTTAGATAAAAGCATAAATGAATTTTGGAATAAGTTCAAAAGCAATGTCAGATGGTGGGACTAAGAGATACCTACAAGGGCGTCAATAAAGCATTTGCAGAAAAGCTATCGGTGAAATTAAAGGAAGAAGAACGAATGGTTCAGATATTTCTGGAATATCATAATTAGATCTGCAGGCAGAAGAAGCTCATTCAAAAAAAGAAAGAAGGGGCCGGCCGAGTGGCGCGGTGGTTAAGCGCTGGCTTGGGACGCCAGCGGCCCCGGTTCGGTCCCACATATAAGGGCCAGTGACACTGCCCTCAAAAAAAAAACAAAAAAACAAAAAAACAACCAAACCAAAAAAAGAAAGATAACTTGTTAAAGTTGATTGCTGAAGTAAAAGGTAAAAAGCAGGAAATAGAAGTACTGACTGCAAATGTCCAGGATCTGAAGGAAGAATATGCCAGGAAGAAGGAAAGTATTTCCACTGCTAAAAAAGCTAGGGAAGAAAGGTTGAAAAGGCTACAAAAATCTGTAGACTTATATAAAGACTGACTTGGACTAGAAATTAAAAAAATTTATGGTGATATATTGCAGTTTATATTCACTAATATTGATCCTAAGTATCTTAATAGCCCATTTATGTTTTGCCTACACCTAAATGAAGCAAGGAACTATGAAGTATCAGACAGTACTCCTCATCTTGAGTGCCAATCAGAATTTCAAGAGCAAGTAAGGAAGACCAAAAATTTTTCAGCTTTTCTTGCCAATATTCAGAAAGCTTTTAGTAGTATGGTTTACAATTAATGTATAACAACTGTTCAGTTTTCTTCCCATTTGTGTATCTCTTGAAAAGAATTCTCATTCATTGTTTGCCTATAATCCTTTTGTATTTCTTAAATATTTCTGTGTGGTGTATTTCTTTAAAGTATTTAATTAAAATCTTGGGAAATAAAATTTATAAAGTAAAAAAAAAAAATGTAAACACAAGTTCTAATCTTTATAAGACAACAGAATGTTTTGAACATCCCCTTCTGGAAAACCACCACGCTGATCATTTCCAAGGTCCAGATATGCACGAAACTCCAGGGACATCTCTCAGTGATGTTTCAGAAGCACCTCACATCCACATGTATGAACAAATTCAGCAGGCTTCCTTGTCAAACCATGCACTCACACTCAACTATCAAAAATCACCCCCAAAACAAAGACACCAGTTCCTTTTTTGCCAGCCATCAAGTCGGCATTTACAAGAATGTGAACTAGAAATCACATGTAACCCTGAGTGTGATGGGTTGAACTGAGTCCTCAAAAGCATGTTGAAGTCCTAACTCCCAGTACCTGTAAATGTGACCTTATTTAGAAATGGGCTCTTTGGAGGTTATCAAAAAAAGTCACTGAAGGGTCTAATTGAATGAGTGTCTTTATCAAAAGGATAAATTTGTACATATGAGACAGATGCAGAGAGGTAAGACAATGTGAAGACTCATGGAGAACATGATCTGCATGCTGAGAAATACCTGAGGCCACTATAAGCTGGGAGAGAGGCCTGAAACAGATTCTCCCTCACAGCTTTCAGAAAGAAACAACCCTACCAACACCCTGATCTCAAATTTCTGGCTTTCAGTTTCTGTTGTTTAAGCTATCCATTTTTGTGGTTATCTGTTATGGCAGGTACCCCAGGAGTTAGAAATCAAGCATGACCCTGAGGAAGAGAGGCTCTACTGTGGTTTCAGGTCAGCCCTCTCAACCACCTCTCAATAGCCCTGTGGCCTTCAGTTCACATTCGCAGTGCTGCCTAGAAGGACTTTCTGTGAAGCCAAGTGGATCGTATCTCCCTTCCTAGCAACTTTCAGTGGCTCCCTACCACTCAAAGAATGAGCTAGACCCTTTGTGTGGACCCTGAAGGCCTGGCTCAGCTGCCCCTCAGACATGTAGCCATGCCACTCACACTTTTCCTCTGGATCTTGTGCCAACAGTCTGTGCAGTCAGTGCAGACATGTTTGGCTGTCTCAGGGCCCACACTCTGCTCACACTGCTGCTTCTATGCAGAATGTAAACTCCAACTGCTACTTTACAACATTTGGCTCACGGGCTTTCTATTTAGAAAATCTATCCTACCAGTGGAAGAGGCTCCTTTCTTACACAGTGCTAGATGGAGATCAACAGATATATTCAGCAACTAAGAGTCAGCTATTTTTCATATAAAATCAACAGGAATAGTTTTACCACCTTCTTTGCTACTATGAACCAAGAAAGTCTGCAGCCATAATGAAGTTGACCACACATGTACTTATACAAAGATCACTGCTAACTGAATAGAAGTTAATTTACATGTTTTAAAAGAAAGATGTTGAACAAATAAATGCGGTTGGCTAATTTATTTAGAGAACAAAAATATCATTCTCTATTGCTTTACATCTTTCTTTGTTGTGGGTTTAAGCAGATGCATATAATTGCAAAGAATATTTAAAGAAAAAATAAATTACTTACCTCTTCTGTATTAATAACAAGTTTCGCTAAAAAGAGACGAATGTTTAATGATACCGAGGAATTTCCTAGTTTGTCATGAAGAAATTTCATCCAAGGAGGAAGATTTCCTGGCACTGAACCCTGTAATAATACTCAAAATTACCTTTAAAAGTAGCATAAAAATAATTCCATATTTTGATGAGACAACAATGACAAAGTAAAACATGAGCAACAAAATCATTCTTATTCGACATATAATTTGATTTAGTCTTCAATATTAAATATTCATTCTTAATATACCAATGAATAGTATTAAGTGAGACAATATAAGATTAGCAGAAAAAAAGACCTCTTCTCCTTTAGGTAGAATCTGATTTCTCTGCATGTGCTTAATAAGGGCTGTCATGGGTGCCATACATTCATGTTGATTGAGTTCATCCATCTCTAACTCCAGGATATCATCTTGACTCATGAGATCTTTATGCTCCTAGGAAAAGGGAAGAATATGAATATGTAGGATACACTGTTAAAATTTCAGGAACATGACATTCTGTTTTTTGGGGCAATATCATTAAACACGCACTTAGGTAACAATGATAATTTGGTAATACTATCAAATACACTTGGAATGTATTCTTATTAAACAACTAAAATTAAACAGGACCTCATATCTTCTTTACATTCAAGGTATATATTTCCCACCTGACCCTTGTCTATGTGGTCACTCCCTTGGGGTTACACTGAGGTCACAGCATCCATGCAGACATGTGCTGCTTTGTATAAACACCAAGATCTTTTCAAATGTGCATGTCTTGGAAACAGAACCCTTAACACCTTGAGAGCAATAGTCTCATGATTCTGAGTTGATACTTTATGAAGTAGAGCTACTGAAGTATAATGATAAATGTTTACATATTTTTTTTCTCAGCAAACGGAAAGAGGTTTTCTCTGAAAATCTTGGTAAAGTCCTTAATTTGCCTCGAAATTTTAATCAATAGAACAAAATTCTTAAACCGTTCTTGATCCTAAAATTCTCTGAGAAAACACAGCAGTGATAATCATTTTATAAATGTAATGATTACTGGAGGTTTGACATACATATATAGTAAATTAACACACACACACACACACACACACACACACACACCCTAGGGTTAAAATTTGTCTGGTATTTTCTAGCAAATATTACTTCCAGGAAAAAAAAAAAAGACTTGAGAAAACCTAAGAGAAAATGTTTGCAAAGTTAAAGTTAGCTTGGAGCTACTAAGAGCTTGAGGAGATTTGATAAAACAGAAATAAAAATGGCCCTAGATACATTTTGTAATTCTGTCTGACCTGGTTGTAGGAATTATTCCACAACGTCACTTCCCAAGATGGACAGTATTTGAAAACGTACTCCTCCTACAACCATTATGTCCATGGTCTATCCTCTGAAATATAATGGATAATTTCTATAAAATTGGAATTTTAGAAATGATAGGAAGCTGTGTCACATTTTCATAAGAGAAGGACTAAATAATATTGAAACAGTAAATTTTATACACAATCAGGATTACAACATATTCAGTGACCCATAAAATCAATCATAGCAATTTTAATGTTTCTTTTTCCACACACCTGGTAAGGTGTCAAAGAAGTTAATCACAGTGTTTGACTGTATTCAGATCTATTCAACAACACTTTTTCTCAAAATCATTCTATCTCAAGATGCTGCTCACAAGGACTGGATAAATTTAGAACTGGAGACTCAGGGCGGCTGGGTGGCTCAGTTGGTTAGAGCACATGCTCTGAGCAACAGGATTGCCAGTTCGATTACCATAAGGGCCAGTGAGCTGCACCCTCCACAACTAGATTGAAGACAATGACTTCAGCTGAGCTGCAGGTGTGACGGATGCTTCAGTTGGTTAGAATGTGTGGTTTTAACATGGTTGCCTGGGGCCAGCCAAGTGGCTCAGTTGGTTAAAAGCTCGCTCAAGAATGTGAGCTGAGCTCTGAGCAACAGCAGTTCGATGCCCAGCCCGAGCTGAGCTGCCAATAGGTGGCAGAATAGCTGAGATAAAAAATAATAATAATAAATAAATAAATAAATAAAGGTTGCCTGTTCGATTCCCACATGGGATAGTAGGCCCCACAACTAGACTGAAAACAGCAACTGGACTTGGAGCTGATGGGTCGTGGAAGAAACACATTATTTCCCCAAAAAACACAGTTTGCCAATAAAGTTTAAAAAAAAGCAAACAAACTAAAAAACTGGAGGGACCGGCCGAGTGACTCGGTTGGTTAAGAGTTGGCTTGAGCACGAGTTCTGAGCAGCAGGGCCACTGGTTTAGTTCCCACATGAGGGCCAATGATGCTGCTGCCCTCCACAGCTAAGATGGTGAACAACAGCTCAACCTGGAGCTGGGCTGCCGTGAGTGGCCAGTGAGTGGCCAGTGGTGGCGTAGGCTGCAGTGGGCTGTCGTGAGGTACCATGAGCAGCCAGCAGCCAACAAGAGCTGACGTGAGCTGCCATGAACCGCTGTGAGCCACCATGAGCAGCCATCCAATGGCCAGTGACAGACTGTCTCAGCCGGGAACAGCGCAATGATCACAATACCAACATGGGCCAGTGAAGTGGCATCCTCCACAACTGGACTGAAGAACAAAAGGACAGCGACTTGTCTGTTCCCCTCCCCAATTCCCCAATAAAAAATCTTAAAAAAATAAAATAAAATAATTAAAAAAACAAAACAAACAAAAACTGGAGGTCATGCAATCAGATAGAAGGCTTGAGGAGTGAACCCAAGATGTCTTGATGTAAATGGCCTATAAAAGAAGCCTCACTAGACAATGCAATCATAATAGAACAAAGTCACCCTTTTTTATTACCTAGCACAGATGCATGACCTAATATTGGTGAAAGAACTAATGAATTGGGCCCCCTCTGAAGCATTCATTAAAAAACAGAAATCAACTTAAGGTGCAACATAAAGCACAAACTCAACTTTAAAAACACGTTACTCCTTCCTCCCTCCTTCTCAGTCAAAAAGCCACAGGGCAGACAGGAGTGGGGAGAAAGATGTCTGGCAATGCCTGGGAGGCAGAGGAGGAATACAGTGGGGTACCCACCATGTATTTCAGGGCTCACTCAAAGAAGGCATCCGTGTATGGAGGAAGGCAAAAAGATCAAGGTAAAGGGGGAGTGTCAGTGTATGTTAGAGAAACTGGAAAGGGCCAAAGTTTGAAAGAACCCTGGATGGGAATCAAATGTATCCGTGAAAACTTATGATGTGCATGTATGGCCTGCATGAGATTGGAATACATTTCCAATCTCTGTCAATGAAAAGGCTTGCAAGCAGCTTTCTGCTGTTCACCACCCACAGAAACCAAGGCTCCCTAGAGAGCCAGTCCATTCCAAGGCTGGGCAGGGGAAGAATTAGATCAGCTGTGAACATTTCCTTGTCCCAGCAAGTAAGGAACTGCACAAAGAATGACAAGGGCATGTCAAAGGACAAAGAAGCCAGCATGAAGGGATTCCCACAAGCCAAACTTGTGACAATTTGAGCATCAAAATAAGTGGTATCTCACTGAACAAAATAACAATCCAGATCACACTGATAAAAATTAAAACAAAATAAATGAGGAGAAGAGAAAGCTCTTCAGTATGGTAGAAGGCCAACTAATAAATGAAGAAGCAGAGATGGAATTTAAAAAATAACCATTTTACAACCAGTATAGCAATAACTAATTCAGAAACAAGACACGAATGAATGTTAAAAACTAGTAGGCAAAAGTGGGATGAGAAATATTTCCTCCCAAAAGGATGTCAACATCTCTATCACAAGGAGAACACAGTGTCGCTTTGTCATATTCCTGCTCAAATTTCAAGAAAGCTTTGGATAACCACCAACCAACCCACGGACATTGTACTACAAGGCCATGGCAGCTAGGTGCATGTTGTGGTCCTGGACAGGATCTTCCTGCTAGAGAAGACGTTACAAGATAACAGGAAAACCCGGAGCGACATCTCTGGGTTAAGGACACACAAGAGTTCTTCATACTACTTCTGTAATTCCTGTCTATGCTGAAAATTGTTCCAAAATTCAAAAAAAGCATGTAACTTGTCAAGGAAAAAACATCCAACCCAAGTGAAAGCTCATAAGAGTTTGTATGAACCAAACTGACAACAATTACCAGGAAGAAAAATCTCAACAGATTGAGAATATGCTCCACAAATTGGCAGTTTGCAGCTTAGTTTATATGTAGAATCAAAGGAGAAGGATTACATGAAATCCACTGGTGGTAGCTTAAGGGGGTGGAAGTAGCTTAAGGGGGTGGAAGAAGGCAAAGAGGGAAACTCTCTGGGATTGGATAAAAGTAAATTGGAGAAACAGGTACTTATTTTACATAGGTGAGTACAGGATAGTTAATAGTTCGCTTTTCACAGCACACAGAGATGGTAATCAGGGGACAAGAATAACAATGTGGGATTCAGAGCAGAGTTTCCTGCTCTGGTCCAGAAAAAGGGATTAGTGTCATTCCATGGATGTTATTTTAGGTGCAAAAAGACAATACACAGTCTCACTTAAGGTAAAGGTTCACCCTATCAAGGAAACTCCAGGCTAAAGATGTCATTTTTTGCCATGGCCCATCTTATTTAGGAATTTTTACATTCACACCATCCTATGTGGTTATTTTTCAGTCTCCTGAGCTTGTCAGGTTTAACCAGTGGCCCTTTTCTGTCCACAGTTTCCCCTTCTGGTCATAAATCAATCTGAAGGATGCACTGATGAACAACCTTTTGGTTGGGCAGTGTGGTCCCACAGTGCTAAGAAGACTCATTCCTAGGAAGTCTTAATGTCAGCATTTATCTTCCTGAATATTGGGACCATTGGGCAAAGGGCAACCATAGATGGCAGTAAAGGCCAAATAATTAATTAATTAATTTATAAGAAAAGGTGAGAAAATGGGGGGCAGTCAGATCCTATATGTCTTCATTAAATACATTCTGGATCATTTCTAGTCTTTGACCTATCATGATCCTAGTTTTTCTCTATGTTTTGTTTTTTTGCATCTAGTATAACATTTACAAACCAGGACCAAGAGCAGTAATATTAAACCAGTAACACATATTAGGAACAGAAAATGTACAATATTAGACAAGTATGAGTCTGAGGGGAGTACACATCCTAGCCAACCAAAGAACGCTTTAAATGCATTATCATGATTTTTTATTAAGCTAATAATATGTTTCCCTCCCTCATCTACTGTTATTTGTACCTTATGATAAATTTCGCCAGATGAATGAACACTCAATTATTTCATGATCTAGAAGTTCTAATTTTTCTTCTGGCCAAATAGTTTCTATAGAAATGAATTCATTGGGAGGATTAAATTCAATTTACCAGCACACTGGATTTTCAGTATCAATATTACCATAGGTTTCATTAACCTCAGACAAAGTTAATGTACCTATGATTTCAGTATTATACCATATTACCATTGCATTTACTGTAAACCTGGTGTTATTACAATAGAAATCAGTTAGTATAACAGAAGAATTTTCTAACCCTTCCAAACAAAAACTTCCTCTTCCCATATACCATACATTGTTGTTTGTTAGGATAGATATGATAGGCCAGGATTAGGTGAATTCAGAATTCCATATAGATTGGGGACATAACCATTTATCTTTTTTATTTAATATGGCCTACTTTACAGTGGAAGCACTCAAGTATCATTCATTATTAATCTAATTTCTGCTAGTTATGTAACTGGGAAGTATAAGTTTAAGGTTTAATAGGAGTCAAGGCTGTAGGAACACAATGGTGTAAATTACAATTACTACCTAAAAATTTCTAGAGGCCAGGAGGACAGTAAGAGTTTCATAAATAAATTTTCTGTGCCTCAGGAGCCATTAATGAAAAATCCAGAACCTAACTGAGATAACATCTAATCAGAACCAGGAATCCTCTAAGCTGTTTATATTTTGGTTCTTAGAGGAGGAAAGGATGTTATTCCTCTAAGTTTTTCAGTTTAATTAGTAGTCTATCTTTAGATATTAGATAACCAAGGTATTTTACTTAGTGTAAACAGAATCAAAGCTTATCCTTTGAGACCATGACTAGCTATGGTAATAGGTAAATTGTGTCTTTTGGGGAATCTAATATATCCTACAGCATAGGAGCACACCATGGACATATTAGAGTAGAATTTCTGGGAAATTCAACATCATTCAAATCAGTTTCATAGGATCTGAGAGAAATAGGTGGAACTCTCTGTATACACCCGGAGCATTACTGTCCAGGTAAACTCTAATCTTCCCAGGTGGAAGAGCAAAGAGGTATTTCCTGGTTTTTTTGTTTGTTTGTTTTTAACAGGAATGCTAAAAAAGGCACTAGGTAAATCTATTACTAAAAAATACTGACAATTCACAATACACACAGGAATAGCTGATAACAGGGTATGTGGATCTGGAACTACAGAATATCTATATAGCTCTGAGATCCTGTGCAAATCTCCATCTTTTCCCACTGGATTTCCTTACTGGAAGGATAGGAGAATTACAGGCGTTCATACAAAGAATTATAAGTCCCCATTTTAAAAAATAATCTTGTGTAATGTGCTAATTCCAGCTAGTTTATCAGGCCTTAGAGGATACTGGCAATTATTAGGTAGAGGCAAAGTATTATCAATATTTATTTTAATAGGAGTGGTTGACTTAATCTTGCCAAAATCTGTACTGGAAAAAGCCTAACACTGTATTGGAACATCCTACAACAAACATTCAGTTAGACTCAAGACTAGTTTCTTCTCAAGCACTTTCTTTTAAAATCATTATTTTCCCAATCTGATTCATTTCGTGCTAAATACATTTCACCCTTCTGGGAGGATATGTGAGCATCATTGGTTAGGAAGTATCACACTACCAGGTGATTGGGCAGATTTGACTACCAAAAATACATGTTGCCCCTTAACATTTCCTAGCTAAAGGAGAATAGGTTCTGATTTAAACATTGGTTGACTGAATATCTCTACCATTTGTACAGAAGCTTTACTCCAAGGGAGAGTATAACATAGTCGGGAAATGTTAAGAACAGATAAAATAGCCCCATTATCCACAAGGCCCTTTTATGGTGATTTTGATTTCTCCTAAAGTATTAGTAAGAAAGGGAAATGCCCTCATAGTCCTGGAGTAGCCCTATCCTTGCTTCTATTTCTTTTCTTTTTCTAAATCCCATTTCAGTTTTCTACAATCCTTAAGTTGACCTGACTTTTTACAATAAAAGCAGACTCATCTACAAGTTTCCCTAGTAATTCTGTTGCTTTGCTCTTGGAAGCCAATAGGTGCATTAATGGGAATAAATAAAAAAAGCCAGGATCATATGGTCTACGAGTTAATTCAAATTCCTTTGAGAACTCATCAGGGTCCTAGAGAGGGTTGGGGGAATCTTAGAACTAGCAGTAGGCTGCTTAGTTCTGTTTGTGTACAATTGCTTATTCCCCTCTGCCTGACAGCAGCTTTTCTCTAAAGAGAGCTAGAATGGAAGTGTAGAAGAGGTGGGTGGAAGGATGAGTAAGTCCAGACAACAAAGTAAAGAGTACAGTGGGACAGTTGGAGAAGAGGGGAAAGTAGAGTGTAGGCACTGAGCAGCTTTAAAAACCTTCTTTAGTTCAGAGAATGTATCTAAAATTTTCTTACTAACTTCCTAGGGAGAAGAATGTTTCTCTATGTACCATTTCAGAGGCTTCTATTTGCCAAGAGGTAATACTCCTATTTTGTTCAGTTTGATTTTTAAGCCATTTTTTTCTAATTGTGCACACAAAAATTAATTTAGATGTCAAAAGAGTTCCATTTTCGACATCTTAAATTTATAACACTTCCAGTTAAATCTTTGCATTTCAGTAAGTACTTACAAATGAAGAATTACTTGGAACTATATACCTGCAGGACTATTAATGGGGCTGCAGTCTGGAAGCTTGGATTTCTCGTTAATTTTTAGGTTTTTTTTGAGATCTGCAGAGTCTCAACTATCTAGTGATATTGTGTAGTGGGTTGAAGTGTGCTACTTATGGGTTGGGCTCCAAAGGGCTGTCACCTTCTGAGTCGCTTCAACCCTCTTATGTGCCTCCGTTTCTCTCCCGGGCTATCTAGTACAACCATGAGCACTCGGAGCACTAGGTAACCAGCCTTTATGTGCACACTCCAGACAAGTCAAATATTTAATTATAGTTTGCTGGAATTCCCTATGGGGCCACTGCATGTTTTGAGGGGTACCCTCAAATATCTCCACATAGATTCTCAGTCACCTAAGAATACCCAAAATTTGAGCTGGAGGGAGTAAATGCCCCTTATGTTTGGAGTCGAACAAGTTCAGACTCTCATTTATCCAGCAAAAGGTTTTGTTCAGACTCGCAGTAATCAATTTCAACTGAAAAGCCAAAATTAAAAACCAGCCACCCATTCTTTCTCCTGTCCCTGAGTTATCTCAACTCTTGTCCTTAATCTGGGTTATCTCAACCCTTAATCTTTAATGCCACCTCTAGGATTTAAAAAACAAATAAAAACAGCTCAAATAAAGTCAGAGCCCCTCCTACCTTAAATCAGAGAGGTCTGGAATGCCAAGAAAAACTCACCCAAGTTCACCTGATACAAGGCAGGGAGCTGGTGGGGCACAATGGACCCCTGCGGATACCTAGCACCAAATCCAGGTCCACAGGGTGGTTCTGGGTAGGCTTCTTTGGAATCCTGCCCACTACGCCAAAAATGGCGATGATAAAACTATCCAGCCTAAGAGAAGGCTTATAAGAGTTTATCTGAGCTAAACTGATGACAACTGCTAGGAAACAAAATCTCAATGGATTGAGAAAGTGCTCTGCCAAATGGCGGTTTGCATCTTATTTTATACGTAGAATCAAAGGAGGCGGAAATCCACTGGTGGTAGATTAAATTGGGTAGAAGAAACTAAAGCAGGGAAATATCTAGGATTGGATAAAAGTAAACTGGAGAGACAGATACTTATTTTAGATAGGTGGGTGCAGGATAGTTAATACAATTTTTACAGCACACAGAGATGGTTATCAGGGGACAAGAATAACAATTTAGGATTCTGTAGTTTCCTGCTCTGGGACTGAAAAAGCGATTACTGACATTCCAAAGATGTTATCTCAGTTTTGAAAGAGAACAGACGGACTCACTTAAGGTAAAGATTTACCTTTGTCAAAGAAGCTACTGCTAGAGATGTGACTTTCCACCATGGCCCATGTTAGTTTGGAATTTCTATGTTCACACCATCCTATGTGGTTAGTTTCGGTCTCCTGAGCTTCTCAGGTTTAACATGTGGCCCCTTTCCCATCCACGTGATACCGTGCTATGGTCCGGGGGCCTGCTGCTTGAAAAAGTTAAAAATCTGGACACAAGGTTGGTTGAAAGAAAAGCAGGTTAATCACGAAGGTATGGGATCCGACTAGACCTGGGGTTAGTGCATCCAGTCCCTCTCTCACCAGGGAAGGTGCGGGGATGGAGCATTGCAGCTGGTCCGACTCACAGCTGCTTGTGGCAGGCTGGCCCTGAGGGGAGGGGATTAATGGGACCTCCCAGCAGTTGCCAAGACCTTGTTATTGGGGATTTTCCCAACTCCTTCCTGGTGTTGGCTGCCTATAAACACTTACACTGGTGGAAAGAAAGGGTTGTGTGGTTCTGGAAACCATGGGTCAGTAAGTCTAGGATTGTCAAATTGGAGAGCACACTGGAATTCCCTGGTCTCTACTGTTGGAGCCTCCCTTAGGCTAAACACCCAAACAGGTTCTGGGCTTATATGCCTTCTGAGCTTTGTGCCAATATGGGCCTCTCTGAGGCCAATCTGTGGTGCTGGGTTGGTTAGAGACTGAGTTTTGACCCCCAGTTCCTTCATTCAGAAGGATTCGGTTCTATAAGTACTCATCTGGTTCTGGTTCTGGTTTATTTGTGACTTGTTTTCCTGTAGTCTGTTTTTTCTCTTTTTTCTTTTTCATTTCCTATTTGTGTCTTAAACACCAAGCTGATAAGGAGCTCTGTGTCTAAACCTTCTGAAAGCCCTCTGGGACGTATATTGGCGAAGTGGTCAACCTACAGTTATAAGCCAATGACAAAGAAAAGGATAGTGTTTTATTTTAACACTGCTTGCTTGGTCCATGTATGTTTAGATTCTGAGGTAATGTAGCCTCTCAATGGGTCTTTGAAATAAGAAAAAATTTGATACTAAGCCTGGTTTAACTGTTGGTTAAACAGACATGTCTTTTAAGGTTATTAACATTAAATATGGTATCTTTTGTTTTATCCACATTTACCAAAATAAATTTATGTTATCTCTGTTACAGAATTTGTCAAGCAAATAGCTTGGGAAATAATTAACTTTAAAATCTCAAAGAGGTAAGAACTAATAAAATGTTAACTGAAATAAGGTTTAGAGAAAACTTTTCAGTAATAATTATATGATATAGATGCTTGTATGTAGTTTCTCAGCATCTTTTGGTAACTTAAGATTTCAGTTACTAAGTTGTGTTAAATGATAAAAATTACTGAATATCTAGGTATCTGAAAATAATGAAATACTGAAATACTAGTTATTAGACAGGTCTGAGTTCATCTATTTTTGGCTTCTTCTCACAGGAAAGCTAAGACAGATTAAGGTCTGTTAATAAATATATCTTGTATTTTATTACAAAAGCCTCTGCTTTTGAAGGTTACAGAACATGTTCCTGAATTTGTCAATGGAAATGCTAGTTGCTTGCTTTTAGTCAGTAAAAATTAAAGTTCTGAAGGTTATGGGTTTTAATAATATGAAAGAAAATGACATGTTTTCATAGAAGGTATAAGGTATGGAAATATATTTTTGAAGGAATTGAAAGAAAGTAGTTTGTCCTAAGGATGGTTATTTATGAATGAGTGAGTGGAGACAAAGAGGGACTGGGCAGTTATAGAAGATTTGCAAAGGAAAATCTTGAAAGAATTTTATGTATGTCTAAGCTAAATGTGATTAAGTTTAAATATCAAAAATAAGCTGGTACAAAATTAGTTAAGTTTTCTCTCTCTGCTAAATAAGACAAGGTTGTTAGACTATTGGTTTGCTACTGATATGAAATAAGTCTTCTGTCTGAAAAGCCAAGATTATATGTCATCAAAATAAATTTCTACATTTTATACTGCCTTATTTAGGTCCTTGGTTACTCAAAACAACAACAACAACAAAACCTAAATTTGAGAACTAAGTTTTGCTAATAGCTATGTAAACTTCTGTGTTTTAGGAATGCTAGAGTTCATGTGCCCTCCTCGGCGTCAGAGTACAGGTCATTGTAAGGAAGCTTAGCCTAATGTCTCACCTAACCTGGCTTGGTATTATAATGGTTCTGGCCCACTGTTACATCCTTGATAGAGCGGCTCAGATCCTAGAGAACGCCTGGGAATGTGTTCAAATGTCTTTAACAACCAAGACAGGGAAAGCGAGAAAAGAAAGGAACAGTGAGACTAGAGACGAGGTCAGAGACAGGTCAGATTTTGGCTGCAGTTAATAGAGAGGCCAAGGCTAGAGTCACCTCAGGGTTACCCCAGAAGACCCAGAAGAGGTTCTCAGAAACAACTGCGCCACCTATGCAAACTAAGGGATTGTCTCTTGGTCTGAAGGGAGCAGGGACCAACTCCTTCCCTGCACATGGCTGTGACTGAGATAGGCCTGAGTGTACCCTCAGCCCCCCAGGAAAAGAGGCTAACCTCATTACAGGGGAAGAACTGAGGGTGACCCTTGACATGGCAGGTAAGCCTGTTAGATTTTCTGATTGATGGGACCCATTTATTCTGTCTTGACCACTCACTCTGGACTGTTTCCTCTAAAACCTACTCGGTTGTAAAGATAAATAGAGCCCCTAGATTTGGGCTCATTTTATTCAGCCTGTTCCTTACCTTTGGTCTATACCTTAGAGGAAATGTAAAACAAGCAAATCAAACTTTAAAAAGGACTCTGGAAAAGTTTTGTTAGGAGACCTCTAAGCCCTGGCTCTAATTGCTGCTCATTACTTTGGATTATGACCTCAATTCTGTTACTTCCTATGTTATTAACTTCGGAGAGGTTCAGCAGGCACTCAGAAAATATAGAGGACCGGCACCTCCCAAAGGCCGGCCCTTCTGTACACTGTAACCTTGGAAAGTCAGCGGACCAAGTGCATTTGGAGCCCTAGCTAGGGAGGGGTCTCTAACAGGCCAGTTACCTTCTAAACGGAAGGGACCTTTTACAATTTTTCCAAGTACCCTAATGGTTGCCAGGCTTGAGAATCTATGGTTAGGTCTACTTTCCTCAAATCAAACCTGTTTCATTTCAGTTTCCACAAGACTCCCCAGAAAGGAAGACTGTTGCCCCTGTTCCCATGAGCCAATTGAAGGCCCTAAGCTCCTCTTCAAACAGAGAAGTTTGTGTCATCTGGAACACAACAGTTTTCATCTACAGATGGTCATCCATCAGGGTTCCAAGTTGTCCCTCCTAAGGATAACAAGCCATGCCAGCAGCCGCTTGAACAAGTGGCCTGGTTTTTTTTCTTGAAGTTCTTCCATAGTCCCCTCCCCACTGGAATTGAACAGCAAAGCACTCTGGTACCCATAGGCAGGGACTATGCCCACTCTCAGCAGGAAGGAGCAAGAGCAGTCACTGCCTATATATCCCTGGATTTTTTTTTTTTAAAGATTTTTTTATTGGGGAATTGGCGGAGGGGAACAGCGTTGGGGAATCGGGGAAGGGGAACAGACTAGTTGCTGTCTTTTTGTTCTTCAGTTTAGTTGTAGAGGATGTTGCTTCACTGTTGGTATCGTCATTGCGCTTTTCCCGGATGAGGCAGATCGGTCGCCGGCCTCTGGATGTCGCTCACCGCGGCTATTGGCAGCTCACTCTTGGCTGCCAGCAGCTCACGCTGGCTGCGGGTCACTCACTGTAGCCTATGGCAGGCCACTGCAGCAGGGGCTGCAGCCCACACCGTCACCGGGGCTCGCACAGCCCAGCTCCAGGTGGAGCTGTTGTTAGCTGTAGAGGGCAGTGTCATTGGCCCTCATGTGGGATCCGAACCGGGGCCGCTGGCATCCCAAAACCAGCGCTTAACCAATGTGCCATTCGGCCGGCCCGTCCCTGGATTTTTAAGTTGTCTTAAATAATATAGTTGTTTTGTTTCCTCTCTAACCTTACTGATTTTATAGAAATAAAAAGAACATATGACGGGGGGAACGTGAGAGTGAAATTCGAGAATCAATAACATAATTAGACTTAGCCAGTTTACAGTTTGATCAACACATTGCTCACTAGCCACTTGTAGTTAAGACTCAGTATGCATTGAGATCAAGCCTGATATTCAGCTGTTTCCTCTTTGTTTCTCCCCTCACTGATAAACTGAAGAACTCTTGTTTTGTTCCCTTTCTCAAGGCTCCTGTTACCTTGTTAATCAATAGAATCCTAATCTGAAAAGAATAATTTCTTAACCCTTAGGCACCAGGGCACAGGTTTTTACTGGTTTCCTTAACATGGTATCACACAACACTTTACAAAATAAAGAATATGTACTAAGAAAGATGGACAAAGGACACACATGGTGAAATTGTTCTACCTATCTGCAATATCAAAACAGGTCATTTCAAAGAAAGCTAGAGAAGTCATAAAGAAATGTTCGAGAATGAGTTCCTATTGGGATGTTGATAGGGATGCCTTAGATGATAAAAAAGAACTTCAGAACATACACAGACTCTGGAAGTCTAATAAAGAGAGATAAGAAATAAAGAGTACAGAGAAGGAGAGAGAAGGAAAACAGGTGGGTGGGGAAGAGAGGGGCAACAAACACAGGGTGGGTCTTCTCTTTGAATGAATGGACAAGAGTGAGATTAATTCAAGCTTTAAAAAAAAAATGTGATGTGCAGGTAAAACTTAATAAATGAGGATGTGAAGGAGATTATGATAAGCTGCTGGGATCCAAAAAGGAGAAGACTGAATTCTACTTCTAAAAATAATAATCAAAACCATTCCAACTCCACACCCTTGGGCACCAAGAATTTACTGTTTAAGAATTAAGGTATCGGGGTGCCGGCCGAGTGGTGTGGTGGTTGGGAGCTGGCTTGGGAAGCCAGTGGCCTTGGTTCGGATCCCACATATGAGGGCCAGTGACACTGCCCTCTAAAAAGAAAAAAAAAAAAAGAATTCAGAAAGATGGGCTGGCCGAGTGGTGCGGTGGTTAAGCGCTGGCTTCGGAAGCCAGCGGCCCTGGTTCGGGTCCCACATATGAGGGCCAGTGACACTGCCCTCTACAGCTAAGATGATGAACAACAGCTCCACCTGGAGTTGGAATGTGCAGTCCCTGCGATGGTGTAGGCTGCTGCCCCTGCTGCAGTGGGCTGCCATAAGCTACAGTGAGTGGCTGGCAGCCAGCGTGAGTGGTCAGTCGCCAGGGTGAGCTGCCAATAGTCGCCATGAGCGACCATCCAGAGGCCAGCGACCTATCTGCCTCAGCCAGGAAGAGGGCAATGATGATACGAACATGGGCCAGTGAAGCAACATCCTCCATAACTAGACTGAAGAACAAAAAGGACTGCAACTTGTCTGTTCCCCTTCCCCAATTCCTCAATGCTGTTCCCCTCCCCCAATTCCCCAATTAAAAAATTTCCTAAAAAAAAAAAAAGTATTAAGTTATCATTTGTGAACATTGATGCATTCAGTTGTCTTTGGTAACATCAAATATTTGAATAGATCCTTCACTCTCTCCAGAGACTGCAAAAGTAATATCAGCATGAACATCTGAGTCCTTATGGCCAATTATCTTTCTCATTGGAAATCCTTAAATGTGGTTCAAATTTAAAACACTAATCTCAGGAACACTGGCTAATGCGAGTCAGCCCTTGGAGAGAGCCTTCCTTCCTGTGCTGATGAAATCAGATTGCTGAGTGTACAATTTAGAAAGGCTAGGGGGCTTAGATCTTGGAAAATTCTCCAAACTAATACTATTTTCTGAGGCCTACTGACAGAGAGCTGGCTTCCTCTGTAACAAGGAAGCCCCTCCTTCTTTACAAATACTAACAATATTCTTTAATATGTAAAATGTGATCACCTGTCTTCGAAGAGAACCACTGGTATATTTAGGGTCTTGGTATGAATAGCTCTGAACTCCAGTAGAGAAATCAAATTGACTCATTTCCTCACTCAGGCTACTGTCTGTCAGATATGACAAGGAAGATATATAATGAGGACCACCTGAAATACAAATAAAAACAAAATACGTTTATTCAAATATAGTAAGAAATGTATTTCTCTAAGCTCAAATGATATTAAAATGAAAGGATACTGTTAACCTCTTTTTGCTTTTCTCATTATTGAGCAGTTATTCTCTATTGGCATGGACAAAGAAATTAAGTTAAACTACATCCAATTTTTGGATATATTAACAGAGCTTCCTAACCCTACATATGTAAGAAATTGAGAAAACTGATCCAAATTTTATTCTTTTTTTTTTTTTTTTTTTGAGGGCAGTGTCACTGGCCCTCATATGTGGGACCTGAACCGGGGCCACTGGCTTCCCAAACCAGCGCTTAACCACCACGCCACTCGGCCGGCCCCAAATTTTATTCTTGAATAAAGAAAACAATGTTATGTAGAAAAATTGAGCAGAAAATTGAAACAAAGAGTATGTGAATAAAAAGATGGTTAAATTTAAATAGGAAGGCCAGGAGAATTCCCTTCAGGAACGGCATTAGACAAAATTACATGAGTCATGCTGATGTCTGGGGCCAAGATTATTCCAGGTTAAGGGAAAATCCTGTGCAAACGTCCTGAGGCAAAAGTTAGCCTGGGTGGCACCCACAAGAATTGGTAGGTAGCCTGGCTGCTAGAGAGGAGTGAGCAGGAAAGAGGGTGGCAGGGAAGTGTTCAGGGGCCTTGGGTAACTCTGTTCTGAGAGAAGTGGGAGCTGACAGGAGTGGCAGGATGGGAACTATATTTTAACACAGATTTCTAAATATATCTAAATAACATACAAACAATCCATATAAATATCAAGTCAACCTTGCAATTAAAAAACAAAAAGTGTACCATATCTGAGCCCCTTTTGGCCACTTAAGAGATATTTCCACGTAATCAAAGTTTAGCTAATTGCATTTCTTCCAAGATACAATTCCATTCACCATTTAAAACTTTTTCCAACTCAATTTCAATGTTTTGGGGTACTGAAGGTATTTTCTATTTATGTAACAAATACCAACCATTGAATCTTTCTCATAATGTTGAAAACATCCTACCTGAATCTCCATTTGCTGCTTCCCGGGCTTCTTTCCTAATTTCAATGTATTTTTTCTTTCTTTCCATAGGAACCTATTAAGCAAAACAAATACATAATTTAAAACTTTTTAGAATCATGGTCACACTTTTTTTTATTTTAGTAGCAATCTGGCAAAAAGAAAAACCCAATTAATTATTAATTTTTCAACAAAACTTTGATCAAATTTAAAAGAATTCAAAAATATTCACAATGAAAGACAGGTGAGTGTCTGTTCAGGAAAGCTTTTCTTATAGATTCCCACAGAACCCCAGAGAGGCACGTACCTCCCACTCTGGGCTCTGGGACACAGTGTGTGCATGCTAAGCTCTTACTGCCACATGCCTCAATTACCAAGAGTTTGTACTTAACCTGTGATTCTCTGTTTACTCAACTATATAGTTGTCATGTATCATAGCCCCTTACAATGCTGTTATAAAGCTTAGATTAGAAGTAACATATAGCAAGTGTCAGGATGCTTAATAAACTAGCAATATTATTTTTGTTAATTCTTTGAACGTATGCCTAGAAAAAATTTCCCAACCTTATGCCAAAAGGCACAAGGCAGGAAGCAACCATTTATGTGAACTCATGAATCATTAAGACATGGTCAAGCTCAGCAGCTGTGCAGAGGTATGTGAATGACAGCTCATGATCCAGCTCTGTTCTACAAGCCATGGTGTATGAGCTCTGGCACTCTGCCCAACTTCAGATTTCCAATGGGCTGTGAAAAACTGCAGCCACGACCTTTCTACCAATACCTTAGGTTGGCAGATAACACTTAGCTAAAATCCAGTTCGTCAAATTTGCCAGAGCAAGTTTTCTAATTATCCCCATGACTTTTGTGAATGATACCCCCATTATCCTACCAAATAACCCAACCAGGGCCACAGGGTCATAATTCTGTGTCCAGATGGTTCTCAATTTCATTGACCAGAATTGACCAGAAGAACTTACTAAGAAAAGCACTTCTGGGATATGTCCTAAGAGCTTCTTTTAATGGCACTTTCCTTCCTTTACTAGTCAAGAAAGGGAAAAATCAAGTTTGATGAATTTTGTTGTAGTTGCCTGAGATTGTACCTCAGGTTGAACTACTTGAAACTACCAGTTTTTGCAGTTCAAAGCAGACTTGAACACCAGAAACTTAGTATATTCAGCATAATATACAGATTTTTCTCTACAAGTACTTGGTAAGCTGTTTTGTTTTTAACTTAAAAACATCATTGAAAAATTCCACTCACCTCAACTTCTACAGGAAATGTATAGCAGCGCTTCAGGTCTATCAGATTTTCAAAGATAAGCAAGTTCTGTGAATCCAAAGAATCACATAAAAATATCTGAATGGTGAAGGTCCTTATTACTAATGCTACTACAAAAATAATGGTACTTAATAACTCATAAAGAAGCACTTCAGCTTTATATATAAATGAGGAACTAAGAGAACCACATCTACAATATTATACAAAGGTAGACATTATGACGTAACTTTAATTGATATATTCTAACTTTTGAAATCCCAGCAATAGTGAACACCTTAGGAAAGGCCTACCTTTTCTGGTTTTTCACTAAACAGAAAACCTTGGTAAAATTTTAATTCGTTGAAGACACAGCAGATAACAGAAATGGCACAATTGTATGCAGCACAATGGTAAAGTCTTCTCCTCTCCAGCAACTGATTCTCACCAGCCATGTTCTCTGTAAATGCATCATAGCACAATCTGCAGAGTAGATCCAGTTACAAATTAATTCATATAACAGTAAAATCATTGCTCAAGTTCAACAATGCCAAACAACAGGATCTCAATTCAATTCAGCTTTGAGTGTCAGGTTTGTGCCTAACATAATACTAGGCACTGGGAATAGCAGACTATCAAGTCACTGTATCCATGCACATGTCATGACAAAGGCCATGTCCATGGATTTTACCATACTGCAGTAAGCACAGTGATAGCAAAAACCACAAGGTAAAAGATGGAGCAAGAAGACAGAAAGTAGTTCAGCCTAAGGAGCCAAGAAAGGTTTTAAGAGAAAATACTGAGTTTCAAATTATAAGTTAGCCAAAGGAAAAATGTACACAGACATTACAAGCAGAGAGAAGAATGTCATTTATAAAAAAGGATAAATCGCATGGTGTGTTCAGAGGTTGAAGTGGGAAGAAACAGTGGCTATCAGTGAGTGGAAGGTGGAAAGTGGTGCACACCTGGAAGAGCTCACTTGCCATACTAAGGAGCTTGGACTTCATTCTGTAGGACAATGTCACCAAACCACGCCCTGGTAACCAACTATTTTTGAAAATAGTTTACTTGGAACACAGCTATGACCATAAGTTTACATACTGTTTATGGCTAATTCAGCATAGTGCAGTAGTTACAACCGAGACAGGATGGCCCACAAAGCCAAAAACATAGTTACTATCAGGGCCTTTGCAGAAAAAGTTTGCCCATCCTACCACTGTAGATGAGGGAAGTTAAACAATTAGGTTCACATTACCGATGTATAATCATTCTGGGAGCAGTATGACAACTGAGAGAGACAAGCCTAGGAGCAGGGATAAAAATTATGAAGGAGACTACTGCAGTGGTACACCAAAAAACACCAGGTGCTACAAGGCTGTATGAAGGGGAATGAAATAAGGACATTGGATTCTGGAATACTGGGGATATAAAATTAACCGATCTGGTGACTAATAGGATATGCTTGGAGGTTGGAGAGATGAAGATGAAGGAAAAATAAAATACAACTCCAAAGTCTATTATTTATGCAAATGAGCAGATGGTAATGTCATTCATTGAGAAGGTAAAGTAAGGATTAGGGTATGAGGAAACTAATGACAAATGTCTTCTGGATATGCAAAATGATACGCAAAGTCTACGTTCAATATTTTCTTACTCGGAAGGAACTTCATTAAAGGCTGGTTTTAGAGAAAATATGTTGATTACATTGTGTACTAAGAATGTCTACTTAAAAATACATTAAAATTCTTTTAGGGGGGCAGAGTGGTACAGTAGTTAAGCGCTGGCTTGGGAAGCTAGCAGCCTCAGTTCGGGTCCCACATATGAAGGCCAGTGACATCGCCCACAAAAAAAAAAAAATAGAACTCCTTTAATTTCCAATAATAGAAAAAAATACACTCAATCCCTTCTTACTATAAATCATACCACTAAAAACATATAAAACTACTGTGGGAAAAAAATTGGTAAAAAAAATGTTGAAAGAAAAAATTGATTTTCAATCTTTATAAAAGATGTGTAGAGGATAAAACATGTTACCCAATAGCATGCTAAATTAAAGTTCATTTAAATAGCTTGTACATGAGAAAAAACAACAAAATTACATTCAGCATTTAAACATTTATTCACATTATATGCATGCATAAGAATATGTACCAAAAATGTTAAATGAGGTATCCCCCAAAATTAACTAAAACCTTACTTAATAAGTGTTTTTGTAAGTTCACTTCCTTCTGTAATATATGAGCCATGGAAAACTTGATTAATTTTGGATTCCTTAGAGTGAACATCATCTTTTGGAAGACGAGAATACATCACATCTATCATCTTATAATAGCCCATCTTCTTGGTGATTTGAGTATCAAAGGTAGATTCATTCAGCTAAGAAAAGATAACAAATGATTATCTTTGGTCTCATCAAATATGAAAAATATTTTATTGAATATATCAAATTTAATACTCAATGTCCTTCACACAGGAAGTAAGTTTAGCAAAGACGTTAAATCACTTCAATAAGAGACAGTCCAGGGTTTAAAACATGGAAATAAGTATTGATGTGTTAAAATGAGTGTGGCAGGAAATAATGCAAAACATTCGAAGAGTGAGGGTATGATGATAGCAGGTGAAAATTCAATGTTTAAAAAACAAAAATTCTCAGCTATATTAATAAGCCTCTAATAATAATGTACCATTTGAGTATTTACAATATTCCCAACAGCATTCTGTAGAAGGCTAAATGCTGCCTCCTGCCCCCAGAAGATATCCATGTCTCAATCCCTGGAACCTATGAATATAACTTCATAAGGCAAAAAAGGACTTTGTAAATGTGATTAATGGGGAGATAATTCTCCCCATTAATAGATTGTTCATGTGGACCCTAAATAAAACCACAAGTAACCTTGTAAGAGGGATAAAGAGGAAGATCAGATAAATAGGAATAGGCAAAGTAATAATGGAGGCAGAAGCTGGGGTGATGATGCAGCCACAAGTCAAGAAATGCCAGCCACCAGAAGACTGAAGAAGCAAGGAAAGGATACTCAGCGCTGCTGGGGCAGTGTAGCCCATGCAAGACCTTGCTATTGGCTCAGTAAAACTGATTTTGGACTTCTGGTCTCCAAAACTGTGAGACAATAAATTTACGTTGTTCTAAACCACCAAGTTTACGGTAATTTGATACAGCAGATTCAGGAAAGTAATACACATTTTGGTACCAACAGTTGGAGGCTGCTATAACAAATGCCAAAAATAGGAAAGGGCTTTGGAATTGGATGATGGGTAGAGGATGAAAGAATTTTGAGATGTGACAGAAAAAGCATAGATTGCCTTATAGAAACTGTAGAAATAGCGCCATAAAAGGCATTGGTAGTAAGGGCTCAGAAGGAAGTGAAGAGCATGAGAGAGAAAGCAAATAGTGCCTTAAGAATATCTCAATCATCATAAACATCTTTTTGGTAGAATTAAAGTAGTTGCTGGTGAATTCTCAGGAAATAAATGCCGTTTTGCAAACTGAAGGAAAAGGGATGCTTGTATATAGTGGTAGAAGACTTAGCTGAAGAGTGTGCTATAGTTGTGCAGAAAGCCGAACTTATAAGCTATACAATTCAATATTTAGCTGAGAAGATTGACGAAGAGATTTGTTGAGGGTGCTGCCTGGTTCCTTCTCTGCTACTTATAATAAAATGTGAGGTGCCCGACATAAACTGAGGTAAACACTGTTAAGCAAAAAGAACCAGAAGTTAAAAATTTGGGAAATTCTCAGACTACCTAGATTGTAAAAGATGTTAATAATAGGAGATTCACTGTTAGGAAAGAGTGCTCTAGAGAGAAGACCAAGGGTGTGGCTGAGCAATCTTTTGCTAGTATTAAAAAGAATAAGCATGTGACTCATGGATGCCCTCAACCATTTTCAGCAGACGACAGGAATAGAGATGAAATTACCCACCAAATACCAGTGGATGATTCTCTTGTCTAACAGAATAAATCTCCAGACATATGTAAGACAGCCATAAGGTTTTTGAGAATGTTATACCAGAGGAAACACTGCCAGATGAAATGAAAAAAGGCTGCTGTACTCCTCAAATTCTAAAGGCAAGAAACACATTCATAAAACTACTCAACTGTAAACATATGCTACCCTTCAAGGAAAAAAAAAAGCATGACTCCAAGGATGGAGCCTTTGGTCCAGAGGGCAGAGCATCAGGCCACAGGGCAGTTTTCCCAGGTCTTGAAGCCTAATAGAATTTGCCTGTCTGAATTTTGAGATTGTTTTAGAACACTAACTCCTTTCTTAGTTCCATTTTCTCCTCTTTGGAATAGGAATGTCTGTAATTGTCATCCTATGCTAGTCCCACCATTATATAATGAAAGCAAATACATACTTTGTTTTCTAGTTTCACATGTCCACAAATGGAGAGAATTTTGCTCCAAATTAGATCATACCCAGAATCCCACCCTTACCTGATTTATAAGATCTGGATGATGAGATTTGGGTCTTTGAGCTGATGATATTTAAATGAGATTGTGGACTTAAAATTGATGCTGTAAAGAGTTTAGACTTTGAAGGATGTTGTGATGGGACAATTCTAGTTTGCAAGTATTGTAGACGAAACATTTGGGCAGGTGAATTGTGTTAGGCTGAAACATGTTCTAATACCTGGAACATGTCAATGTTACTTTATATGACAAAAAAAGGAATATACAGACGAAATCAAGTAAAGGATCCTGAGATGGGGAGATTATCCACGTGGGTCCTAAATGCAATCACATATTTATGAGATATAACCACAGGTTGTTATCTAAAAGTAGAGGTAATGCTCCTTAAGCAGCAGAAACCCCTTGACTAAACACATGGCAGTTTCTAATGACACTGATCAAGGAGATCTGTCAGTTCTTATTAGTATTTAACTTAGTAATAGATGTATGATACCTTTATAAATCTGGACTTCAACACATCAATGGCATCAACCACAATTTTACTAAAAAATTCTCTTAAGGCATCGAGGCTACAGTGCCCCAGCAGAGTGAGGAGAGAACGATCTACAAATGCTTGGCGAGTGATATTTGAAAGTAGGTCATCCCTCCTGAACATTCTGTATACACTTTCCAGAAGGCTGAATTGTGTGGCACAAGAGCTCCTAAGAAAAAAAGAAAAGTACATGAAAATCCATGCTCTGAACAAATGCTTTGAGTGCCTACTCCATAACAAGCAAAGTAAACACCAATGATGATGAATTCCAAAAATACTTTAAAGGTTTCCTCTATCTACATATATATGTATATATACATATAAATGTATATAAATAAGTAAATTATGAAATATAAGAAACATTTGCACATGAACATGAACCATATTACTTTACTCATGCCCAGAAATCTTTACGACAAATTTAGGTATTAGGAAGATTTTTTTGTTTGTTTTCATTACTTCCAAATCTGATCTTGTTTAGAGAACATCTGGAAGGCTTTAGCAGAGTCACAGGCCTACAGATGGTCACATTTACAAAATCTGAAATTCATGAATTATGATGTAAAAATTCTAGTCTCTTCCTAGTAGTGAACTACCACTCCTGTTTCCTATATAGAGATATATTCATTGGCCCTTTATTTTCTCATCTGGGAAATAAGATATTTGAATGATCACGTATACATCTATAAATTAAGATTACAAAATTAGTTTCTCACCTATAAAAATAAGAGGTTAGGACTAAATGATCATTGAAATCTTTCCCAGTTATAAAATCCTGATGTTCAGGAGTTAGATATGAATTAGAGCAAAATATTGGATTCAGAATCCAATTCGATCAAATTTAGTCAAATCAGTAAAATTTTAAGATTGCGAGACACTATTACATGCGATGTGGGCTTTTATAATATTCATTTGGGCACTGTCTTAGATTTACTTTTTCTTGAGGAGCTTCCTGCTATTGAGCACAGTAGAGATGCACAGCCCTAAAATACCCAACTAATATAGAAAGCTAAAAGGAGGAGAAAAAAAGATTTAAAAATTTGATTTTAAATATGGGTACAACAAATGGATTACTGAAATGTAAATGCAAGTAAGCATTAAATATGTGAATATATGCTCTATTTCACTCATAATAAAAGAAACACATATTAAAAGAACATTGAGAAATCCTTCTTCACCTACAAAATTGGAAAAACTGCACAAATATTTGACAATATACTGGCAAGACTGATGAATAAACATTCTCATACATTATTGGAGGCAATGCCAATAATATGGCCCAAAAAGACAACATGGTGATGTCTACCAAAATTACAAATGCGTTTAACTGCTGATTTACGTTTAAGAATCCACTCCAAATATACATTGGCAAAATACAAAATAACATACATACAGGGCTATTCACTGTGTGATTATATTTTTTTTTTGTTTTTTTTTTCTTTGAGGGCAGTGTCACTGGCCCTCATATGTGGGACCTGAATCAGGGCCGCTGGCTTCCCAAGCCAGCGTTTAACCACCTCGCAACTCGGCTGGCCCCGACTGTGTCATTATTTTTAAAAGCAAAAGACTGAACCCAAAAGTACATCAGTCGGAGGTTGCTTCAAAATACTATGACACTTCAATGCAATAATAATACAGCTATTCAAAAAAATAAAAAATAAAAAGGAATGAGGAGAATCTCTATGAACTGATATGGAGAGATCCATGAAGACATGAAGTAGAAAAAGAGGAAGGTGAAGAGGCAGAAAAAGAAAAGGAGAGGCAACAGAGACAGAAGCAAGATTCTTGAAGAGAGCTCATATACTTATGAGTTTCACATAGTAACTATTTTACATATATAAAAAATTAAGTCAAGGGCCAGCAGAGTGGCACGGTGGTTAAGAGCTGGCTTAGGATGCCAGCAGCTCCGATTCAGGTCCCACATATGAGGGCCAGTGACACTGCCCTCAAAAACAAAAACAAAAACAAAAAACAAAAAATTAAGTCCAAAGAAACAATTTCTAAAATTTGAAAATTAATTAAAATAAGCATTTCTAATTGGTTTAATAATCACACACTGAGAAAACTATATCAAGTAAATTAGAAACACAATATTTGATGGTATTTCCTTAGAGTATTTCTAAGTAAATTATAACAAAAACAAAAATTTAAACTTCATCCAGCTGTCATTATTGTTAGTAATAATACTAGTATTATTTTTGAAATTATTTTATATATGGTAGGATAAAGCAATCAAGTTGCGTTACTGGAAACACTATAAAGGAAAAGAAAATACGATCTACAGTTTTAACAAAAATAAGATAAATAATAAATCCACATAATCTTAAGACTGAAAGGGAAATATCAGTATGTTTTTCTTTCTTAAAACCAACCAAACAAAAAAAAAACCCTACTTTTCAGTTGTGTAAACTGGGCGTAAGAGCAATACAATCCAGCAGCATTAAGTTCCCCTGGGATCCAGATTGTGGTCTCTAAACACCCATTAAAAAAGACCCAAAGCTTTTAGAAAAACGGATGATTCTAGGTCAAGGTGAGCCTCAGATACTCTGTTCAGCCAAAAAGCAATTAAAAGATACAAAAAAAAAATCGATGGACTCATGTTAAGAACATTGGAACCAGCGTGCAGGGACACCCACGGGCCACAGATGAAATAATCTGAACATCAAAAGTAATGATGGCAACTGACTGAAACTTATTTTTGTTTTATTTTTAAAACTCCTAAAAATTAAAAAAATTAGAAAAAATTGAACTAATTTTCACAGAGATAAAAGTAGCTTTTTAGTTACTTTTTAAGTTTTGAAATTAGGATGTGAAAAATCCTACGCATATTTTGCTTCCCTTTTTCAAAGCTGTTTTAGGTTTCAGGGGTGTTTTACATTTCTATACAAATATTAAGAACTGCTTATCAAACACAAAAAGAAGGTTGCTGGAATTTTGATAGAAGTTGCATTAAATATATATACCAAATTGGATAGAGCTGCCATTTTAACAATATTGAATCATACAATTAATTAGCATGGAATGTCTCCCCAATTATTTAAATCTTTCACTATTTAGTTTCCTTCAGCCGTGGGTGTAATTTTTAAGTGTGCAAATGTTGCACTTGTTAAATTTATTCCTAAGTATATTATTCTTTTTTGATGCTGCTGTGAATGGAAATTATATTCCTATTAATTAGTTCTAATAGTTTTCTGTTGATCTTTAAGACTTTCTACCTCATGCCATCTGTGAATAGACAGTTTTACATCTTTTTTTCCCAATTGGTTGCATTTTAGTTCTTTTTTTATCCTGACTGGGCTGGCAAGAACCTCCAATGCTGTGATGAATAAAAAACAACAGAACTCCTTGCCTTGCTCCCAAACACAGGAGAAAAGCATTTGGTATTTTACTATTAAAGATTTTAAGGCCGTTGGTTTTTACACATAAGTCTGTGTCAGTTTTATCATAATGGGTATTGGATTTAGCAAAAAAATTTATCTGCATCTAGAGAGATGAAAATGTGGTTTTGGTCCTTTATTCTGTTAATGTGGCATGTAACAATTGATTTCTGGATGTTAAACTAGTACGGCATTCATAGGACAAATCCCCATTGAATATAGTGTGTAGTATTTCTTATGTGTAGTTTGGTTTGGTTTCTCAATATATTTCTGAGGATTTTTGTGTCTATTCTATATTCATAAAAGATATCCATCTATACTTTTCTTCTGACGTCTTTGTCTAGCTTTTGTTATCAGGGAGATATTGGCTTCAAAGATAGTTGGGAAGTGTTCCTTCTTCCTCTATTTTCTGAAGACTTTATAAGATGTTATTTCTTCTTTAAATATTTGATAAAAATTCACCAAATAAAGCTACCTCGGTCTGGGTTTTCCATTGTGGGAAGATTTTAAATTATAAATTCAACTTATTAACTTGTAAAAAGTATATTCAAAAGTATATCTTATTATTTTTTTGTTTTTCTAAAAATAAATTTGTTTTTTAAATTGGGGAACAGTATGTTTTCTCCAGGACCAATCAGCTCCAAGTCAGGTAGTTGTTTCAATCGATTGGGTTGTCGGAAAAGTCATGACGCATTTTTTGAAACGAAAAACATAGAAAAATATGTCATGACTTTTCCGACAACCCCATAGTTGTGGAGGGCCAGCTCAGTGGCCCATGCGGATTTCGAACTGGCAACACTGGTGCTATGAGCAGTGTGCTCTAACCAACTGGGTTAAACAGTCACCCCTACTTTATTATTTCTTGATTAAGTTTTGGTAATGTGACTTTTCACGAATTTCTCCATTTTATTTTATTTATTTATTTTTTTGAGGGCAGTGTCACTGGCCCTCACATGTGGGACCAAACCGGGGCCGCTGGCTTCTCAAGCCAGCGCTTAACCACCGCGTCACTCGGCCGGCCCAAATTTCTCCATTTTAAATGGCTAAGTTTGTTGGCAGAAATGCAGGTCTTAATATTTCCTTAATGATTTTTTTTAATTTCTGAAAGATCAGTAGTAATGTTCTCTTTTGTTCCTAATTTCCATGAGTTGGAGTTTCTTTTTTTTTAAATTTTTTCAATTAGAGTTGACATACCATTTTCTATTAGTTTCGGGTACACAGCATAGTGATTATTATTATTTAGCTTACAAAGTGATAACAGGGATAAGTCTAGTATGGATCTGACATCATAGGTATTACAATGTTATTGACTATATACCCTATACTCTTTACATCCCCATGACGCTTTTAGTAACGGGTAATTTGTATTTCTAAAAACCTTTAAACTTTCTTACCCGTACCCCCAAATGCCCTCCCATCAGGTGACCAGCAAGTGGTTCTTAACATCTATGAGTTTGTTTTATTTGGTGTTTCAGATTCCACATACACTCATATAAGTGAAATCCCACTGTATGTCTCTTTCTCTGTCTGACTTATTTCATTAAGTAGAAGTATAATATCATCTAAGTCCATCTATGTTGTCATAGATGGTAACATTTCTATATTTTATGGCTAATATTTCACTGTATATATGTATCACATCTTCTTTATTCATTCATCTACCAATGAATACTCAGGTTACTTCATTTCCAGTTCAGATGCATTTCATTACTTCTTTCTGTCCAATTGCTCTGGCTAGGACTTCTTATACTGTGTTCTATATAAGTGGTGAATGTGGAAGTTCTTGTCTTTTTTCCTTATCTCAAAGAAAAAGCTTTCAGCTTTCCACGATTGAGTGTTTTGTCAGCTATGCGTCTGTCATATGTAGCTTTTATTATCTTGACGTATGTTCCCTCTAAACCCGCTTTGTTGAGTTTTTATCATAAATGGATGTTGGCTTTTGTCAAATGATCTTTCTGCACCTACTGATATGATCATATGATTGTTTGTTTGTTTGTTTGGTGTTTTAAAGGTTTTACTGGGAAGTTGGGGGCGGGGAACAGCACTGGGAAAGTAGGGAAGGGGAACAGAAAAGTTGTCATCCTTTTGTTCTTCAATCTAGTTGTGGAGGACATTGCTTCACTGGCCCATGTTGGTATCGTCCCTGCGCTCTTTTCGGGTGAGGCAGATCGGTCGCCGGCATCTGGACGGCCGCTCACAGTGGCTCTTGGCAGCACACACCGGCTGCCAGCTGCCCACGCTGGCTGCCAGCCTCTCACTGTAGCCTATGGCAGCCCACTGCAGCAAGGGCTGCAGCTATGCCATTCCGGGGACTCACAGCAGCCCAGCTCCAGGTGGAGCTGTTGTTCACCATCTTAGCTGCAGAGGGTAGTGTCACTGGCCCTCATATGTGTAATCCGAAACGGGATTCCCATTCCAAGCCAGCTCTTAACCAACGTGCCACTCCGCCAGCCCTGATCATCTGATTTCTATCTTTCCTTTTCTTTTTGTGGTGAGTTCTGTTGTTTTTACGGATAGTGAACCAACCGTGCATCCCTGGAATAAACCCCACTTGACCATGGTGTATGATCTTTTCAATATATTGATGAATTCCGTCTGCTAATATTTGGTTGATTTGGGTGACGACTGTTGCATATATGTTCATCAGGGATACTGGAATGTTTTATACTTGGTTAATTGTGACTTTTTTTTAAAATGGCAACAAAAAGGGAAGAAAATACTAAGTCATACATCATGGGTGAACCCCAGAAACATGCTGAAAATGCAGCCAGATGTAAAAGGACAGATGAATTGGAAAACGCTGGTGCTTGTTTATTCTGCAGGTTCATTTATAGTCTTACCTTTAGATTTGAAAATGTTTAAAACTTTCAAGATAGAAGTCTTTTTTTTCCCTTACGAACAACAAGATGGAGTTGTAAGAGTTCAGTACAATTGCCGCTCAACTTTTTTTGATACGGAGAAGATAATTTCCCACAGAAGTAAAAAGTGTATGTCCCAGATTAGAATAGAATGACTTACTTTCTGGCAATCATTTTGAAAGTGGATTGAAATGATTCTTCCATAACATGTTGCTGTTCCCGACAAAGAATTTCTGTCATCAACTGCAACAATATGGGACTTTGAGATAATTCCAATGCATCCAGAAACTATAAAATAAATAAATAAATAATAACTGTGTTGGATTTTCATTTTTGTTTTGTTTTTAACAGTTGTAATAAAAAAATAGAAAATTATAACAAATTTCATAGATAATTAACTAATGTTAATACTTCTGTCATTTTTATGTGCCTTCAGTGAGGTCATTTTCCTTCACCATTTCTGGTACTCTGTGGGCTCTTTTCTTCTGGATATGTGAGTCTTTTCCACATGATCTTCATTGCACAAGAAATGTCTAGGCTGCGCATCTAACATTCTCATCTCTACTCTCCCATTTTTCATCTCAATGTCTGTTTGTTTTACTTTCTAGGAGATACAGGCAACTTTACATTCTTTGAACTTTTTTTATTTTTTATTTTTAGCTGAGCCATCCTGCCACCTGCTGGAAGCTCAGCGGCTGCTCAGCTTGGACTGGGAATCCAACCGTCAACCCTTTGCTAAGAGCTCACACTCTTGAGCGAGCTCTTAATCAACTGAGCCACTCAGCCAGCCCCTGTAAATTTCGGTTTTTAATTTTACTTTTATATATTTAATTCACAAGAGCCTTGTTTGTTCTAGTGCATGAACACAATACCTTCTCTCATCTTTGAAGTTACTCTGTACAGTTTCTTTGATGTGTTTTAATCTCCCTTTATTCAGTTCCTTTTTATATTGGTTTATATCTTTCTTAGGCTGGAAGCTATATGCAAATGATTGGTGACTGTACTTTCACTTACATAAATGCATTTACATTAAGAGAAAGTACTAAAGATTTAGAAACTTTGTGGATGCTACAACCATTAAGTGAGATTATTGGGGAACATGATACATAGTAGGTACCAACATGATGGTCTCACCCCATCCATTACTTGGTAATTGCAGAAAGAACACATCATTGAATAGAGAGATGAGGTAGTCCACATCTTAACCTGGCCCCAAGACTTGAGGTCAGGAACAATGGGATAGTAACCCTATTTGCCTCCTGATGTGCTGTTGTTGCCCAAAAGATTTTCCTGAAACTCCTGACCAAGCTTTAAGCTTCACCTCCAGTTTAGAGGAAATACAGAGAATTAGGAACAAGTTACAGAACAGCCCGAGGAAACAATCAGACAAATACGGGATAACATTCAAGAGTGGTCACTCTGGTTTCTTCCAAAATTCAATGCCATGGAAAACAAAAGGGATAAGGGTTAAGTAGTTTTTGATTAAAAGATACTGGAAGGGCCGGCCGAGTGGCGCGGTGGTTAAGCGCTGCCTTGGGAAGCCAGCGGCCCCGGTTCGGTCCCACATATGAGGGCCAGTGACACTGCCCTCAAAAAAAAAAAAAAAAAAGAAAAAGACAAAAGATACTAGAGACATGATAATTCAGTGCAATCATTAATTAGACCCTGGTTTTTAAAAAACAACAGCTGAACATGGGGGCATCTGGAGAAATGTGAATGTGGACTACATAACAGATGATATTAGAGGAGCATTAATTTCCTCAGATATGCTAACAGTATTGTAGCTTATTCTTAGGACATACATGCTGCTGAAGTATCTAGGAATGAAGTATCATGATTTCTGAAACTAACCTGCAAATGTTTCAGCCAAAACACACACACACCCCAAAACAAATATGACAAAATATTAATTGCTGCCTGCAGAGATGATAACATAGATGCTTGTTTTACTATTCTTTCAATTTTTCTGTATGTTTGCAAAAATTATATAAAAAGAATACGGAGGAAAGTATCCGTGTAGATGGGTGTTGTTTATGAACATGTCTTTCCATGTGGCTACCTGGCTTCTTCACTGAGTCCCACAAACAAGAGACCCAGGAAAGGAAGTCAGGAGTAAGCTGTAAGCCTTTTAAAACTAGTCTTGGAAGTCACGAAACATCACTTTGCATTATTTTTGTTATGAGTCTCTGAAGTCCAACCCATACACAACAGGAGCATAATCAGATTTTGTATCTCAAGAGAAAAGTCACACTGTATAAAAAAACATGTGAGATAGGATATATTGGTACGGACATCTTTGGAAAATATAACCTGCCACACCTATAACATATGTTTATCTCAATTATAGCAGTTAGTAAAACATGTTTTAATCATCTGTTTTGTTTTCTTTTCTGTCTCTTCCTTGCTTTGCTTTAAGCTCTTTGAAAACAAAGATAATATCTTCATTATTTTTATGTATTCAGACTTGGGCCCCGGGCTCAATGATAGGCCGCTATTCACCCTCCAATGGTCATTGTCTTAGTTTATCTTTACTGGATGAATCTCTGAATTTTAGCTGTGTATACGGTTGTCCTAAATAACATTCACAGCCATGCTTACAGATGTATGTGGCAACTTCCCATTTGTAGAATTGATATGTATAAATTCTGGAATAAGCCCTTAAAAAAGGAAGGAATGCATTCTCTACTATACTTCCCTAACTCTTGTTGATTGTAAGGGAAAACAAGATAGTAGGAGCTGGAGCAGCCATTCTTACAAGATAGAAGCTATGCATGGGAAATGACAGAGAAAAAGGTAAAAGGAGGCTAGGTCCCTATTTACTGTAGAGTTAGCGTAAGTCGCCAATCTGGAACTATACAGAAGACAGAAATAATAGAGCATTTTATTTAAGCCACTAATATTTCAGGAACCTTCAGCTGTATATCAAATAATATAGGTGATAATTACTGAATGCTTCTCAAATAACCAGTACTCAAATTTTAGAAACTGAAACACATTGGTAATATTCTATTTCTTAGCTCTTTTTAGTATTACTCTTCAAGACTTATGTATTACACATAAAATATTTCACAATTTAAAATTAGAGGAAAAATGAATGCCAAAGGATTTAGGTATGCATCTACCTTCACGGACATTCCTTTTCAAAATGAATTAAACTGAATTCTTAAATTTAGAACAATTCTCTGATTCTGAATATTTTACTTACTTCCCTTCATTAAGAAATGTAACAGAAAAAAAAACACCAATGTTTTAATTTTACTTGGTATACTAAAAACTAACTTTTTTCATGCAGTCCACGTAATTATTGTACCGCAGAGTTCCTGGGGGAAATTCTTCAGACTTCATAGGGAAATTTGAAACGATGAGCTTTTCAAGAACCTGCTTAAGGTTCTCAAGACTGCCTCCAGTAAGATTGGTGAAGAATGGAAGAAGAATTATAGCTTGACCCTGTGGAGCAATGAACACATATGAAATTGCACTAGTCATGACTTACAGATCCTGCAGAATAAAATTATTGTGTCTAAAGTTTTGTAAATAAAGAACTGTGAACTGTGTAGATTCAATGCAAGACTTCAGAATATCTTCTAAATTACATCAAAAAATAGCCTAAATGCAAAGCTGTATCATGGCTTCTATTCTAGTGGTAAGTGGGCCAAGTCAGGGCTATATACGTGTAAAAAAAAAAAAAAAGGACACTGTGCAAGAGCTGGCTGAGTGGCTCAGTTGGTTAAGAGCTTGCTCAAAAGTGCGAGCTCTGAGCAACAGGTCATCGGTTTGATTCCCACATGGGCCAGGGAGTTAAGCCTGAGCTGAGATGCCCCTGAGCTGCCAACAGGTTGCAGGATGGCTCAGCTGGTGAGAGCACGTGCTCCTAACAACAAGGTTGCCTGTTTGAGATGGTGGTCTATGCCTGCCCACAACTAAAGACTGAACTCGGCACCTTGAGCTGAGATGCAGCCCAGGTGGTTCAGGGGATGGAGCGTGCACTCTTAACCACGAAGCTGCTGGTTCAACTCCTGCATGGGATGGTGGATATGCACACCTGCAACGAACTGACCTCCGCACTTTGAGCACCTGACTGGAACCCAAGTCCTGAGCTTGCTGCATGCATCCTCTACAACTAAGATTGAAGGACAACAACTTGGCTGTTCCCCTACCCCAATAAAATTTAAAAAAAAAATAAAAGGACACTGTGTGATGGATCTGTATGTTCTCTTTCCTAAACATATAGACTCTACTAGAAATATATTACGTAAGTTTTGAGTGGAAAGAACATTCTGAATAACCTATGTGGTAGTTTACAAATATTCTTTGAAGATCTAACTCAGAACTTCACACAGATCTTAAGAGAAACTAGGAGTTGTTTCCTATCTCCCCTGAGTGGCAGGTAAGTTCCCAGACTCCATCATACTGATATATAAGAAACTTGATAAATAACAGAGTGGAACATTGCAAAGAAAAATCCTCAATAAAATCCAGTAAAAAGACAGTTTTAAAAGTACAGTAATTTCATTGCAATTATACTTTTGGAGAGACATACTAAAGTATGTGCAGATTAGACAACACAACATCAGGGGTTTCCTTCAAGGTGATGTGTCGAAGTGACTGTATAGTTCAAACAAACATGCCCACAGACAGATGGCTATTGAGGTTGGATAATAGGTACATGAGGGTCTACTGTGCTAGTCTCTCTACTTTTGAATGTTTGAAATTTTCCATTATAAAAATAGAAAACATCATAAATATGCAAAAATATAAAATGGGAAAATAATGAGGAATGTAATCTGAAAATACATGTGTTTACTACTTACCTTTAAATGTAGACCCAATTTTGAATCAGCAAGTAGAGTAGCATATGTTGTAAAGACTTCAGGGAATGCACTGTGATTTATATTAAAAGATACAGATGAATCAATCTGGAGGAGAAATAAAAACATGATATATTTCTATACTATGTCTCTAATTTTCTTTAACACTTTTCAAATTTTTCAATTTCAGAAATGACCTACAAATTTATTCTTGGGCTTTAACAATATTTCAACAAGTCTTATTCTAAAATATTTTAAGACTATCTCTGATGAGACAATCCATGTACACTAAAAAAATAAAGTATAAAATGACAATGAATATAAATAATAACGAAGTAAAGTAATAGAAAAAGTATCAAGTGTAAGATAATCAGCAACTGTCCAGTCAAAATATTTTTTAATTATGAAACCTCCATCAAATTTTTGAAGATACAAGTTACAGAGTACAAACCAACAAACACAATTGTTTTTCTAAGGTCTTTCAAAATACCTGCAAAACTTTTCCTAGTAAGGTCAGCACTGCCATTTTACTTTCAGGAGCAGAATCTTTGGCCCACCACAAATCACATTTCCTCCAGTTTTGCAGAATTGTAGTCGCAAGTTTCAGTCCTTGGTGTTTCTGATTGGACCGATCTCTGAAGCTCTGATCTAGCATACCATTCAAAACGGTGCTCACCTGAAACAATTGTGTGGTGACTGAGGAAAAAGTCTTAATATCAACAGACATATATAACATAATTTACTTTCATTTCAAGGCTATTCTTGAAAAAATGAAGATTCTATTTCTATAATAGCTGTTAACGTAATTCCTCAAATGTGAGAACATGTAAATTTAACGTGAAATTTTCCCATAAAAGCATAATGTGGTCTCATTTATGAAATCATGTTCCTACTGCTATTTCTTGTTTTCTGAGCTGGGGGCATTCTCGAAGGAAAGAGAAATTAGCTCTCTTCTGTCCCCAACACCAGGGTATGTGCATGTGTACATGTACACACACACATTCACATGTACATATTTCCTGTCCCTTCACCTTTTCAATAGTGCTTTCTGTTAGGTTAGGTTAATATTCAGTATTTCTATCATTACTGCCATGTAAACATTTTTCAGAGATCATCCAAGTTGTACACTACCCACACTTTTCCTTTCTTGCACATTTTGATCTCCCTGAATTTAATACTTGTCTGCTTCCTTTGATGTTTTCAATGAATCCATCATCATTCATCATCAAGTTCTCCCAAATTAATCTCCTCAAGACATCTAAACATATCAAGAAGTCTATCAGCTCCATCTCTGTGGCAACATAGCTCCTGCTCTGGAACGTTGGTGACCTCTACCCTCTGGGTCTCACTATTTAACCCTCCAAGAGATTCATCCACTACTCTGTGTTCAGGCCGATCCAACATCATCCCCTTTCTTGGCTGACTGTCTTATTTCAGTGAAGTATTTCCTCCAGTAGCTTCCTGGTAAGAAGCACACAGAAAATACATTCCTTGATATGTGGCACAAGTGAAACATTTTCTTTCAACATAAACACATAAGTGATATTCTCGCCAGATTCAGAACTCCCGATTGGAAATCTTTCCTGAACTATGAAGAAAATTTGGCTCACCGTCCTCCAGAATCCACTTTGCTGCTGCAAAGACAAAAGCAATCCCATTTTTTGATCCTTTTAATGTAATCAGGTTTCCTCCCACTGAAACTTTTCAAAATCTTTTCTAATGTGAACCCCCGGGTTTTCAATTTTCAAGAAATGTGTTCCATGTGAAGCTATTTTCAAACATTATGCTGGACACTCAGTGGTCCTCTTCCATCTGGAAACTCAAGGCCTTCCTTCAGTTGTGTCAGCCATGAAGGCCTGTCTTCCCTCTGGGACAGTGGCCCTGGTACTGGGCCTTGTAGATTGATTCCAAGTTTCCAAATCTTTTTCTCCTGTTTTATTTTGTCTTTTTCCTTCTACTTCTATGAGAGTTCCTGAATGTTTTCTTCTAAACCTACTTCATTTTAAATTTCTGCCTATGATCAATTCCCAAGAATTCTTTCTTGTACTCTGATGTTATTTTTTGGTAGCAATTCTTGTTTCATGGATACAGTATCTTCTCTCATCTTTCTGAAGTTTTTCTTTCTACATTTCCATCTCACTGAATTTGTCTCTGCTTCAAGTGGCTTTTTCCCTACCTGTCCATTTAAAAAATCCTTTCCTTAGGTGCTTGGTACTCCTTGGCAGTAGCTACACATTAAGGAACTGACTAAAATCACTGTGTAGTGAGCAGGGCTCACCGGCAGTAATGATCATTGTAAACTGATCTGGTTGGGCAATGATGACAGTCTTTTTATGTTCTTGCAGGCTTGTTAACATATTCCAATATCTTGCCTGAGAGTATATACCTATGACCATATTCTAGAAGCCAAACTGCGGGGGGAAAGGGCTATTTAGGCAGGTTTTCATTTAACTTCCCTATATTCAAGAAGTTATCCTTACACCACAGAAATACAAAGGATCATAAGACTAGTGTGAACAATCATACACCAACAAATATGACAATTTAAAAGAAACGTATAAATATTTAGAAATATACAATCTACCAAGATGAATAAGAAGAAGCAGATATCTGAATAGACCAATTACCAATCACCTGACTCCTTTCTGAGTTCTGCAGTACAAACTGGTTGCCATCTTCCCACTGCTAAGGTCATACTGTAGCTTTCTTGGACTCTAAAGTCTGTTACCACATGTCTTTTTGCTTTCCCGTTTCCAAAGTGTTGTTACTCTTGTCTTTTCCCCTTTCTTATTTTTTTTTTTTCAAATCCTTTCTGTCATTGCAGAAGGATTTGAGGTGGAGGTAAACGCACATGGCTTTTATCCATCATCTTCACTATAAGTCTGAACAGTTTTAAAGTCTAAATTGTTATATTTCCTGAGTGTTATGAGCCTACTAAAATTTCATTTGTAACTTTAAAAAATACGAATTACTAGTGACTGTAACACAAAATATTCCCATACAATAGACAACAAGCACTGTTTGGAATAAAAGCTTAACTCAGTAGGAAATTACACAATCTTCCCTTAAAATGGTCATTCCAACAGTTAAGTTTCTGATTGTCTACAGACTAGGTTAAATTTCAAAATTTATAAGTTTTTATAAAATCAACTGTATATTAAATATTGATCTCCAAAGGTTCACTGTAAGGGGCAAAGTAAGCTATAGCAGGAACATGCAGGAAGTAATACAAAAATGTACAGGATCAGCTCATGGCTGGTGGAAAAGCAAAGGCAGGGTTGGGCCTCAGGACAGGTTTATGAGCTCCAATGCCAAGTTTTGACAAAAGTCAATATCCTACATAGCTCTGTCTTGTTATATTAGGCCTAGAGATTTGTTTTGTTGTTTTTTTTTGGGGGGGGGGCAGCAGGGAGAGAGATTAGAAAAAACAATCAATGTTTCAACATCTATTATTAAATATTCTTAAAGGCTGTGTTTTGTTTCCTTTGATTTTGTTTTTAAACACTGGCAAGAGCTTTAAACCTTCCAGGAAGTCTTGTTTTGTTTTAATGATATATTTCAGGAATATAAACAATATATAAGAAAATATACTTTACTTAAAGCAAAATTTATTACCATTTTGGGATTATCCACAGATGATTTCATGAGCTCCAATACAGCAAGATCTAGATTTTTCAACAGTTCGGTGTTGATTGTTTCCGAGAACAAGCTATAAAAATACTCTCCATGGCAGAAGCTCACAATGTCTCTCCGGGACCCTCCTGTTGATGGCATGGACAACACCGCTGTGTCCAGAAGAAGACTCACAAGGAACTCACACTGCGAAGAAAGGAAAGTGTGATGACAGAAGTACATATCTTAAGTGTTACAGAAAAGACTCCTTGGATTGCTATTAACTTTGAAAGTGGAAAATCACAGTAACATCTAAACGGAGCCTGATATTTAAAGGCCAGGCTTCAAGTTTGAACTGTATACATTTCAATAAGCCTTCATTTTCTACATTTCATTTTGGGAAAGAAATGTTCCCTGACTCACGTTTCTCCCAAATTTCCAGAAATCTTGTTGTTTTGAGGGGAGAGTCTACTAAGGGTATTTTTAGACAATTTAAGTATGTAATTTGTTTATCTTAAGTGGAAAAGGGGGCAAAGAGGTTTCTGCAACAAGAAAAAAGATGGGTAGAATGGAGTGAACATACAGCACTGGCTGGCAGTCTCAGCTGTAGCAGAGACTGTTTGAGGCTAGCCTTGCAGAGTTCAGACAAACGAAGACTTTTTTTGTGTGGTGCCTCTGGAATTATCCTGCAGGGGCTCTCCCTAATCAGCCATCTGAAGAATCACCAAGGATAGGGGAAGAAGAGATCACTGTGTCAAAATGGTTCGGCTGTTATCTGCCTAAAGTTCTTTTGCAAAAAGATTGGAAAAAACCCTCCATTTAAGAGAATGCTGTTCTTTTTTTATTTAAAAAACAAAAACAAACAAAACTTTTAGTAAGACAGCTCATGTAAATCAATTAAAGTACTTGTGCATCTGAGAACTTACCCAACTAAATTCCTGATTTAAAGACAAAATGCATGTGAGTTATGTATTTACATCACTAGGATAGCGTAACATGTAGCTGTTTTTCCTACCAGTCCTCCAAAAGCAAAGGCCAACTCCAGAAGTCCTCTAGCCAATCGCTTACAACTGGGGTCTAGCGAAGGAAGGCACTGTCGTTCATGTCCAGGTGCAATGCTTTTATAAACCAGGGAAAGAAGTTTTGTGCCAACAGAATGACGCTGATCTACAGACTAAAATAAAGTCAACACTGAAATACCCAGCAATAAGATATTTTATAGAAAAATCATTTCACACCCTTCAATAATTAAAAAAATCCATGTAAGCTAACACTGACAATTGCCTTCCAATTGTCAGGAATTTTTTCACTTAACTTTGCTTTCTGTGCTATATTTTTAATTAAAGTCACGTAGCCACAAAGGCAGAATAGCAGTTAGTCCCTAAAGTTCTTCAGAAGGCTGCTGGAAATAATCAAATGTCTTTTATTTTATTATCATTTTATACTTATAAATTTTTATATTTACTTTCATATTTATATTCCTGTTAATACGTACATGTCTGGGGCAAGTATTTCTATAATTCCCATTTCAGCATACTCTGTACATAAACAATGTTTTTAAAAGACTATAAATAGACTAATATAAATAGAATAATTAGCTTAATGAAGCTAAGAGAAATGTAAAAACAAATTGGCTGTGGTTACCTGAGATGGTAATATAACATGCAAAAAACCAGCTTTATGAAGTTGTTTACAAGCTGACACGGTAGAAGCCAGGTTGGCCCTATCCACATAAGCATCAGGGCCACACAGGTTAACAGCACAGAGCTCCTCAATGCTGGCCATGTGAAAAAAGCAAAAAGGAAACTTAGGTGAGTGCTGATCTTATTAAATTATCAGGACACACTGAAAAAATGTGCGTGTTCTGTTATAAATGTGTTTACTAACTAAACTACCAGGCACTTGAATTCATGACAGCCTAGAAAGCAAACACAGGCTAACATCAAACAAAGGGACCATGCACTAATCCAGCCATGGAAATCAACACAGGGCTAAGCCACACCCAAAGCATGTGCCCTCTCAAGGTGCAGTGCAGGCATTTGCTAAACAGATAATTTCCAAACTGATGAGATCCTCTGCCAAACACCCGACTGATGAGTTCCTTTACTTGAATAAACGGGGCTACAGCAGGAACACACACAGCTGCCAGAGCACACTGCAACCTTAATTCCACCATAATACTGCCCCGAGCATGATCCAAATGCCTACCTCTGTGCTGTTATTTTTTCCTTGAGGTGCATCTCTAGGATGTCTTTGTATGGAGACTTCTTTAGTGCTTTCATCAGGTTCACACAAACATCAGGAAGATGATCCATAACACGGACATCACCAATATTGAAACCTATGCTCGAGGGCTCACAAAGAGTTTTCACCAAGAGTTTCATAAGGTTTGTATTACACAAATACTTCTCAAGATGCTATAAAAGATGGATTTGAATAAAAACACATCTATTAGTCAGGACTTAGATTTTCACTAGAGTGTAAGGTCCATGAAGCTGGAAATTTTTGCCTGGCTAGGGAGAGGCTTGGCAAACTTTCTCTGTAAAGGGTCAAACAATGTTTTTGGCTTTGTGGGACATAAGATCTCTGCTGCAAACACTTAACTGCCATTATAGAGTGAAAGTGGCCATGGAAACTATGTGAACAAATGAACCTGGGCATATTCCAATAAAACCTTCTTTACAAAAGCAAGCAGCAGGTGTGATTTGGCCTGTGGACCACAGTTTTCCTGGTTTGTTAAGGCAATGTTATATCCGCCTGCAGGATAGGGCCTGGCATACAGTAGGTACTTAGTATATATTAACTGGATGGATTGACTGGAATCCATATTTGTTCATATAGTAAGTCTCACAGATACGTTTATAAATATTGCTAATGCATGTTTCCTTAAGGTGGATCATAGTATAAAATGCAAGATCCAACAAAAATTTAGAAAAACTAATTTATATTTTATTCACACAATAAGCAAAGTTTTACTTTTTTCAAGAACAGATAACTCCTAGCAATGGAAAGTTCTAAGACAGCTAAAACCACTTCCAATAGGTACTTTATATGTGTTTTTCCAGTGCCAAGTACTGATCTCCACTTAATACAGCAGCAGGAGTGACCCTACCTTCCAGCCTTCTGTATAGATGCTGAGCAGCGTTGTGGTAAATTCCATCATCCGAACGACAATTGTGCATTTGCTGTAATTATATCTTTCTCCCTCTTGTGGGCTGGATCTGTTATCTGTTGCCCCAGTGTCAAAGCACTTTTCTGCTGCCATAATATTATGCATAGCAATGGTTTCTAAAAAGAAAGCCAACGCTTTCCAAAGGGAAGACTGTGTTTCAGTACCTAGAAAAAATTACATTGAAATATTAACATATGCTTCCTTCTAACTTCACCAAGGTTAATGTAAAATTTCTTTTTTATATATAGGCATGATCGGCACCGGCTGAGTGGTTCAGTTGTTTAAAAGTTGGCTTAGAACACGTGCTCTGAGCAACAGGGCCACCAGTTCGATTCCCACATGGGCCAGTGAATGCGTCACCAGAGTTGAGCTATCGCTGAGCTGCCAATAGGTTGCAGGATGGCTCAGCTGGTGTAACAACAAGAATTCCGGTTTGATGGTGGGCTATGCCCACCTGCAACTAAGACTGAACTCAGAACCTTGACCTGAGCTGCCGCCTGGATGTCTCAGTGGATAGAGCATGTGCTCTTAACAACAAGGCTGCTGGTTCGACTCTCACATGGGATGGTGGCTACACCCACCTGTAACTAACACTGAACACAGCACCTTAAGCTTAGAGGTCATGAGCTGCAGATGGGAAGCCAGATGGCGACTGGCGCCCTCCACAATGAAGATTGAAGAACAACAACTTGGCTGATCCCCTTCCCCAATTCCCCAACACTGTTCCCGTCCAATTCCCCAATAAAATCTTTTTAAAAAAAAAATTATAGGCATGATATACTTTTAGTCAAAATTCAAAATTTTTCAAAATTGAAGTTCAATAAAAACTGAATAAAATGGCAGTCAGTTTTTCTCATTTCAAAATTTCAGAATTAATGCCACTCAAATAGAATTCACTTTTAAATTCATGTAGTAAAAACACATCTATGGGCACTTAGGTCTTGCTTCTCCAAACACTACTTGTGGGAATAGAAATTAATATGATCTTTTTGAAGGGCAATTTGGCAAATCATACTAAAAGCTTTAAAAACTGTGTATGATAATTTCTATCAAATGTTAAAAAAATCATGCTTTGATCTAGCACTGAAAGTTTATCCTAGTGAAATGGCAGAATTGCAGAGATGTGTTTGTAAGGATGTTCATTTTAGCATTGTTCTCTTATTAAAAAAATAGAAACAACTTAAATGTCCTTCAAAAAGGCAACAGAGAGACCAATTATGGCAGTCATTTTCAAATAATTGTGTATGGGCACTGGTTATTTTATAGAATAAATTTCAGATCAACTCTCATATAGACTTTTTCATAAAACTCATCAATCTGAAAACATGATTGTGCTGATACTACTTCCCTATCTCCACCTCTTTCATGATTACCCTTCTCCTGCTTAACAAAAGAAACACAGATACACCTTTCTCCTCTGCTCAATCTTACTGTAGTTTATCTCAGGATATAAAGACCTTTCGAGTGCCAAAGCAACAATTTAAAACAGTGACATAGGTGTTGAAACAATGACTAAAGGTAATGACTGAGTAAGAAATCTTTTCACAAGTCTGATGGTTTCCAATTCTTTGTTTTCATAAAATTTAAGTTAAGTTAATCAAACTGTCAACTGATAGATCATTAAAAATAATTTTGATGACAGGTCATCATGTATTCAAAGAATTGAGAGAAAGTACATTAAGAATTAATTCTCAAACTCCAAATATCCTTGAATACAACAGAGCATGGGCTGTATGACTCATTCCAACCACAGATACCTTAACTGTGTGAAAAATGTGCATTTTATACAAACATAGCACTTGTTTATGTGAACAAGCTTTTTAAGTACTGAAATCTAAATAAAAAAATAAAATTCTAACCATATAATTTTACTTTTTACATGTAACTACAAAAATATTTATTATACTTATGTTGTGGTGGTACTGAATATAATGTGCCCTAATAACAAATACAATGATAACACAGAAGAAAACTTTAAACACATACACCCTTGGGCCGGCCAAGTGGCTCAGCTGGTTAAGAGCTCGCTCAAGAGTGCGAGCTGAGCTCTGAGCAACAGCTGTTTGGGGCCAGCCCGAGCTGAGTTGCCGTTGAGCTGCCAACAGGTGGCAGGATGCCAACAGGTGGCAGGATGGCTCAGCTAAAAAAAAAAAACAAAAAAAAAAACGAAATGGTGTCTAAACACATACACCCTTTATTGCAAAGACACAGATAGAGTTATAAGTAAAAACATAAGCATAAAAGCGTAATACCTTAGGTAAAATAAATGTAAGGGGTATGGAATGGTGATAATAATGAGAGACTGTGCAAAACTCTCAGTAAAGTAATTGTATTTTAAAGCTGATGATGTTGAATATAAAACTATTATAGTATTTAGGTTCCAAAACTACTATAGTATTTAGGTACTTTTTTTTTCAAGTAATGTTAACAGTTTTATATTAAAATGTCAACATTTACAACAAATCAGAAACCTGTACGGAAAAGAAATTTTGGGGGTCAACTTTAAAGTTTGACTGAGGTACACTGTTTTTAATTTCTCCTTCCCCTCACAAGGTTAATGAATAAAACTATTTTAAGACTACTTAATTGTAATACAGTAAGACTGTAAGACTACTTAATTGTAAATTATGTAATAATTTAGTAATATGTATACATTTAAATTAGATCAAGTTATATATACCAACATAAAAAGGTGTCTAATATGTTGTTTCTTTTTAAAAGCCACATTACAGTAAAGCATGCATAATGATCCCATTAACTAAAAAATGAAAATTAGAAAATATACATAATGTGTATAACGAAGTTTAGTAAAGTAAACACTATTATAGTGTTTATCACTAGGGAATGTGTTTAGGGGAGAGGTTTTGCATATATTCAATGCTTTTTTTCCTTGTTTAATTTTTCAAAATGAGGATATGAGATCACTTAAAACAATAAATTTAAGATACTATGTGAAACTGAACAGCTACTATTGCTGTTTTTAAACTTTCATAACTTTCTGACCTACCTTTCTGATAATCTCATGCTAGAATCACTAGGGAGTCAGATTTTATCAGAACAGTATAAAATCTGTTTCCTGAACTTTAGCATGTGTGTGGGCACATACATTATATACTCCCCACTATGCCTGGCTCTACCATCCTTAAGCTAGAAGGAAAATGGCCTTGTTCCTTTCTCCCAAATTTCCATAATATGGACTTATCTCTGACGGAATTAAAGAAAGGATGGTAGTTCCTTTAGTCAGCCACCACCACCACTAGTGTGGATTCTCCATCTATATTAAAAAACATTCAAATAAGAGAACATGTTCTGAGTGGCAAGTCTGAAGTTCAGCTCATGAGAGAGGATTTAAGTGAAACTCCAGAAGATAAACACATTTTTTGCAGGAAACGAGTAAACTCATCATATAGCTTTTTATGCCCGCTTACAAAGTGTTAACATACACCTGCTCAGAGAACTGCAAAGCAGAGAGCACATCTGTCAACCAACAGTCAGCTCCAGACGCTCTATCCTTGGAGAGATGCACCTCCCAAAAGCCAACTCCTATCCTCACAGTCCCATTTAGGTCACTAAAAGGATGGAACCTGCCTACTTTCTTCATCTTAGCATGGGCCAATAAACAAACAAAACATTCTACCTTATATTCTGCCTCTCTGCAAACAACACTGTTATTACCATATTATAATAAAAACACTTAATAGGAAAATGTAAGCAAAACAACACATGCTACACAGAAACACAGAATAAATCAGGAAGAACTCTTTTTAATTTACTACATACAAATGAAAACATGAAAAGGTTATTTTTATAAAAGTGTTAAGAACTTGTGAACAGGGCAAAAAAGAAGTAGACTTTGTTTTCGTAGCCTCAGTTGTGTCATCAAAATCATACTAAATCCTCATTATGAGATTAAATAAAAATGCAGGTAAAGCACTTTACACAGTACTGAAGATGCTGTCACCATTGTTATTGTTATTTTGGGACAGCAGCAAACTATCTCATCAAAAACCACACTGGGGCCAGCACACTGGCACGTTGGTTAAGAGCTGGGTTGGGACCCCAAAAGCCCCCCGCTCGGATCCCATATGAAGGCCAGTGGCATTGCCCTCTACAGCTAAGATGGTGAACAACAGCTCGACCTGGAGCTGGGTTGCATGAGTCCTGGAGACGATATAGGCTGCAGCCCCTGCTGCAGTGGGCTGCCATAAGCTACAGTGAGTGACCAGCAGCCGGTGTGAGCGACTGGCAGCTGGAGCGAGCTGCCAATATCTGCCGTGAAAGGCCATCCAGAGGCCGGAGACCAATCTGCCTCACCCAGGAAGAGCTCAATGATAATACCAACATGGGCCAGTGAAAGCAATGTCCTCACAACTACACTGAAGAACAAAAAGGACAGCAACTTGTCTGTTCCCTTCCCCAATTCCCCAATTTAAAAAAAAACAAAAAAAACCCACACTGATCTTTTCCCCAGAATGACTCCAGGCAGAACTGAACACCACTAACTTAGGGGTAAGTGTTACCTACCCAGGACCTCAGATGCTTCAAAGGTTTTCTCTTCAATGAATGTGTTGTAGCACTCCAGAGCTGCCAGAAGCATGTCCATCCACTGCAGGGCAGCTCTTAGACTGAAAGGCCCTTGCATATGAAAGAGGGTTGGCTGAGCAAGGATGCCTGAAGGAGGATCTCCTCCCCCGCCCTCAAATGTGTTTATAAGAAAAGAAGTATCTTCTTTCTTGATAATATCTTTCAACCATAAAGAAGGGGATTTGTTGCCTTAAAAAAGAAACAAGATTAAAATACACATATAAATAACTTTCACATAATTAAAACTATTTCATCTAATCACTGCACCTAATTAAAAATTACAATCCGCCAATAATAAAATAACAAAATTAAGTCTGGTAAGTTAAAAAATGTAGTCAGGCCAGAACAAGACTGGCACTACACACTATTTCAAATACATTTTTCAATAAAAGTCCCACATAAACTATCTACTAGAGCAGTAAAATTTCAAAATGATACAGGACAATCTTTTTTTTAACCACAGTACTCACAATTTGTTTCATTATAATTACTGTCAAGAAGGTATTTCTACCAAAAGCCATTCTCTTCAGTTTCTTTAAACATTATAAAAATAGTTGGATACCATTTAAATAGCTGTATACTTCATGCTCTTTCTTCTGTCTTTTTTCTTAAATACCATTATAATTTCGGCAGCCAGTGGCCTCTAAGCTCAAGATGCTGTGTTTAATCTTAGTTGCGGGTGGGCATAGCCACCATTACATGCGGGAATTGAATCAGCAGGCTTGTTGTTCACAGCGCACGCCCTATCCACTGAGCCATTGGGACGGCAGCTCAGCTCAAGGTGCCGAGTTCAATCTTTAGTTGTGGGTGAGTGTAGCCCACCATTGAACAGGCAATCTTGTTGTTACACCAGCTGAGCCATCCTGCCACCTGTTGGCAGCTCAGCAACAGGTCACCTTAGGTGCAGCGTTCAATGGCCCATGTGGGAATCGAACCGGCGGCCCTGTTGCTCAGAGCATGCACTCTAAGCCAACTCTTAACCAACTGAGCCGCTCAGCTGTCCCTATTATTATTATTTTTAAATAACTTAAGAAATAAAAACAAAAAGAGCATTGTGAATCTTAAGTTCCTATCCTGGCTGTGCTACCTCCCAGCTGTGGGGACCTGGCCTCTCATGTCTTAGTTTCCTTATCCGTAAATGAGAATCATAACAGTATCTACCTGTAAGGTTATTACAAAGATTAAATTAAAGTAGTTAATATTTGAAAGTGCTTAGAATAGCATCTACCACAGAATAAGTGTAGTGTTTATTAAATAAGAGTCAAATGAACTGCTTGCTAAAGGTATTTTTTTCTTTTAGGTATTAATCATTTTCTAAATTAAAAATCATTTTGAGTCTAATGAAGTTGGAAGAATTCAAAATAGTAATGTAACTTCGAAGTCTTAAAAAGAAACAGTTTTTCTATTGTCAAAAAATACCTATCAGAAGCTCTATACATAAAAAATTAATATCATGTTTTCAGGGTTTGCTTTAGAAAGAAATATTAAATGTTCCATTTTTCCACTAAGAATAAACAAAGAAAACAAAGCTATAAAATGAGTGAAAATAGTAAGATATTTAAAGTCTATATCAAGTAGTAGCTAAGAGTGATAGAATAGAAAGTAAGGAAATAAAGGTCACAAAAAGACAGATCTAGTGAAAGACAAGGGAACATGAGTAAGAACAGAGATAATTCTAAGAGAAGTAGGAAAGTACATTTGGAGAACTTGGAACTTTCCTAGCTCGCTACTTCTTTCTCACTCTCCTCCTCGTGATTGTGGTTATCTGTTACTCTGGCATTTTGTCCAACATGTTCCCATCCACTGATCTCAGCATTCAGAAGCCCCTGATACGTGTCATAAGGACATACCTGCACCTGGATGTTGATGTGCCTAGCACCCCCACTCATAGTGTAAGACCCCAAAACATAGAACCTCTGAAAAGAGATGCCGAACACATCTCTTAAAAACCATTAAAAACCATTAGAAGAAAAGATACAGGAGATGTAGATGCACCACTGGAGGATACTGAAAAGGTAAGTTAAGGAATGCTCATTAATTTTATAAAAATTGTATTGTTGGTAGCAGGGCAAGATTCATCTACTACATGGCATCCTTAGTTTACAATTCTGAAAGGCAGAGCTCATTTACTTCATTGAAAATATATGAGGTTTCAATTAGAGGCAATTGAGAAGAGCAATAGAAATGTCTTTCTTGGGAGCCAACCAAGTGGCTCAGGTGGTTAAGAGTTGGCTTAGAGGGCATGCTCTGAGCAACAGGGCCGCCGGTTCGATTCCCATATGGGCCAGTGAACGCTGAACCCAAGGTGACCTGCTGCTGAGCTGCCAACAGGTGGCAGGATGGCTCAGCTGGTGTAACAACAAGATTGCGTGTTCAATGATGGGCTATGCCCACATGCAACTAAAGACTGAACTCAGCATCTTGAGCTGAGCTGCCACCCGAATGGCTCAGAGAATAGAGCATGTGCTCTTAACAATAAGGCTGCTGGTTAGACTCCCACATGGGACGGTGGCTACACCCACCCACAACTAAGATTGAACACAGCACCTTTAGCTTAGAGGCCACGAGCTGCTGTCGGGAAGCCAGATGGCCACTGGCGCCCTCCACAATGAAGATTGAAGAACAACAACTTGGCTGGTCCCCTCCCCCAATTTCCCAATAAAATCTTAAAAAAAAAAAAAAAAATGACAGACTTTAAAAAAAAAAAAAAGAAATGCCTTGGGTCAGTCAAGTTGACATCACCTGCAATTATGTGGGCAAGAAACAGCCAGAGACCCAAAAGTGAGATAGGGCTTACCAACAAGAAACTATCTATGTACTATATCAGAGCCTCAGTTTCCTTTAAAAATAATGAAAACATGCCCCACCCCTCCACCCCTCACTGACTTTACAGGACTGGTGAAAGTATGATTTAACATATAAAACAAACTTTAAAAATTGTAAGCAAATATAAAATACTAATAATGTTTTCTAAATAATTCTCTAAATTAAAAATACAAATATATATTTCTACTATTAAAAAAATTATAGAATAAATATATTCCGTATTTACATACCATATAATATATATATATTAATATAATATACAGGGGGTGGCAAAACAAGGTATACACATAACTTGTATTCATCTTTTCTTATCAGTATATATTGAGTATTACAATTTTAATACAGTTTTTTCCTTTCTTAAAATGTGTATACTTTTTTTTTGGCACCCTCTGTAGTATATAAAATATATAGTACAAAACATTACAATAGGGGCCGGCCGAGTGGCGCATCGGTTAAGCGCTGGTTTTGGGATGCCAGCGGCCCCGGTTCGGATCCCACATGAGGGCCAGTGACACTGCCCTCTACAGCTAACAACAGCTCCACCTGGAGCTGGGCTGTGCGAGCCCCGGTGATGGTGTGGGCTGCAGCCCCTGCTGCAGTGGGCTGCCATAGGCTGCAGTGAGTGGCCCGCAGCCAGCGTGAGCGGCTGGCAGCCAAGCGTGAGCTGCCAATAGCCGCGATGAGCGACATCCAGAGGCCAGCGACCGATCTGCCTCATCCGGGAAGAGCGCAATGACGATACCAACAATAAAAAGCAACATCCTCCGCAACTAAACTGAAGAACAAGAAGACGGCAACTTGTCTGTTCCCCTTCCCCGATTCCCCAACGCTGTTCCCCTCCACCAATTCCCCAATAAAATCTTTAAAAAAAAAAAAAAAAAAAAAAACATTACAATAAATTCTATAGTATAACAAAATATAGAATTCTTTCTAAGCTTTAGAATTACATGAAGTAATTTTTACTCTTCTTCCATGAAGAAAAAGCCCCAAAGTAGTACTCCCCGCCATTTTCCAAATAGAACTGGTTCTCTGTTATGATTTGTAGGGTACTATCACCCAGACACATATGCCACAGCATGCACTCGTTTTGCACTAGAGTACAGTGCACTCAAAGAGGGCAAGCCACGTCATGGGTCTGTCCTGAAGCACAGCTTCCCATGCCTAAGCTACAGGAGCTGGGGTTGCACTTGCTGGAAAAAAACAGAACAACACATTTATTCCAAAGAAATGTAGTGATTATCTCAAGCCTACAAATATAGTTTAATGGTTTACTACAATAATTATTGAAAAGCATAGGTTCACTTCCTTCCTTTAGTATCAAAATGATGTGAGATCATTCAGATTTAGGAGACCAGCAGTTTATTAGTTATATACTAATTATTAAATTAGTTGTTTATTAAATATTAAATAAGATTTCTAAATCTTAATTGAATATCATGTTAACAACAACAATGGTCATCCAACTCTTCTTCATTTCTTTTAAATGGACTAGAAAAGTAAAAATATAGTGGAATAAAAAAAGATGCTGAGAAATTCCAAATTTACTTCCTCTGTACCATTTGACTAACATCAAAATGGCATTTTTTTCTTTCCTTCTGTAAATCTTTGAAAAATATACAGCCATAACATCGCTTGTCATACAAACAATCTGTAATGGTTAATGAACACTTATTTTTTGCATTTATTAAAAACATTTTATTTGTTACATTCATCTAAATGATGGAAAGATTACATTTTAAATTAAGTACACATCTCTAAACTACTGGTAAAGCAAAACCCATTATTTATAGGACATAAAGATCACCATACCTGGCAATAAAGGAACAAATTTATAAAAGAGCTCTATGGATTTGTGTCGACATTCTGTCTGGGGCCTCCCACAGTGGGCGAAAAGCCACTGGACCACATCCAGTAAACACAATGATGCCACAGGTGGAAATCCTCTATATGGAGATAACACATGGTGTATAATATGAACCCCAACATTTTGCATTTAACTGACCCAAAAATCATAAACTCAATATTGCCACACTTATACATGTAGAAACATTATTAAAAAGCATTCGATGTTTTTTTTAATGTATTATCATTTGAATACAATCAAAATGTCACAGGTTAAATAGGTCCTAAATGTTGCTTACCTTGTTGTTCTTTTTTGAGGGAAAAATTTAGAAACATTTCTTAAAAGATCAGCACCAACTATTTTGATGTTTCCTTTTCACTCTACTTTAAATAAAATGGGTTTTAAGATCTAAAGCAGTGCTTGCCAAATTGTGGTCCCTGGTCCTGCTGCATCAGTACTACCTGTAAACTTGGCAGAAATGCAAATTCTCAGTTTCTACTGAAAGTATTTCTGAGGGAAGGGCCGAGCAACCTGTGTTTTAACTAGACCTCCAGGTAATTCTGATGCATGCTGAAGTCTGAGAACCAATGATTTAGAGATGTCATAAATTAAATGTAGAATCTGGAAGTAGCAATTTTAAAACAAAAGTCATATTAATATCTAGTCTACATGGGATAATACTTTTGCAGAGTGCTAGTCACCAGCAGACACCAGAGTTCTCTGCACAGATCTGGAGGGACTGGTACCTGGTACACTCCCATTGTGTCTGAGAATGAGACCATGCTGGGATGGAAATGACAGCAAGGTCTGGAGACCACGGGTCAATAACCCAGCCTTGGTTTTGAGCAGCTTCCTTTTAAAATTCTATAATTCCATGTTTGTCAAAATCCTACTATTTCAATATTTCATTTCTTATATTTCAAATTTACTTCATAATAGTTCATGCATATTGTAGTTAAATAATTCCAAGTCAAATCTATATTCAAATTACTGAAGGTAAAATAAATTCTCAGTTACAAAACTAATTTTCAAACTGTATCCACTATCCCAACTGAGATCAAATTTATACCCTGTGCCAACAATTTTAAAACATAAAGCTTTTTAATGTCTTTGGAAAACTGACTCTTCATACTTCCACACATTCCTTGTTCAGAAAATTAATTCTTACACATTCCTCCCAGATTCTCTTTTATTAACTGAGAATTAGTTTTATATTGGGGGGAAAAAGGGAACTAAAGCAATATCACCTACCGTGGCCTACGTCGTTTTTTTGCTTCATTTAAAGAAACATGCTTTTTTTCAATGATACGCCTTAGGTGATCAATGGTATCACAACACTGTTGAACTGTACCTGTTATCAAGTATAAAAATATTAACAGATTATTAATAAATTAGTATTATAGATTTATTGGTCTAGTTTTTTAAATTAGAGGTAATTTTACAATAGAGTTAATATCTTTTCAGAATATAAAATTTAAATAAGTGATTTACATTGCATTTACATTGCAAAACAAAGCCCACATTTAAGACTACAGGATAGTAAGGAGAACACTCATACATACAGCAATACCAAAACTAAAGAGAAACTGCTCCACCAACCCCTCAGCCAGCCAAAGCACAGCCTCATGTAATGAATTTGAAATGGAAGAGACACTGCAGGTATTACAAACCCACATACCAGGCAAGAGCCTGTGTACCTGAATTTAAGGCTATTATTTATGGGGTATAAGTTACTTGACCTCCCCTTCTTCTTATGTAGGTTAAACTCGACAGCTTAATAACACAGCTACTGTAGAACAGAAATAAAATAGTAAAACCATCCACAGATGTCTAGGAATACTTAGGAAAGGAGTCTCACACAACTTATTTTAACCTCTGTTAACAGAAAGTTTCCTTACTATGGTTTTAAATATGGCAGTGATTTTTAAAAGAGTAAGGTATTACTTGTTGAGAAAATTCACCTATATAAGATGTCTAGATAAACAAAACCTGGCTTGAGAAGCCAGCGGCCCCAGTTCAGTCCCACATATGAGGGCCAGTGACACTGTCCTCATAAAAATAAAATAAAAAATAGATAAACAAGAAGTATTAAGCTATTTGATGGTAAAGACTACATTTTAAACATTTTTGCCCATAGTAGGCTATCAACATTAAGAATAAGAGCGCTCAACCTGTCTTTCAAAAAAATAAACAAGAGGGCCGGACGAGTGGCTCAGTTGGTTAAGAGCTCGCTCAAGGATGTGAGCTGAGCTCTGAGCAACAGCAGTTCAATGCCAGCCTGAGGTGAGTTGCCGCTAAGCTGCCAACACGTGGCAGGATGGCTCAGCCAAAAAAAATAAAAAATGAAAAATAAATAAAATAAAAATAAACAGAAAGCAAAATCTGGATAAGTGAAAGAGAAGTTCTGCCAGAACACAGCTATGTGACCTAAATCAGCTGCTTACACTCTGTGGGCCTCTGTGCCTTGACTAGTGTGGAGAATGAATGGGAACATCCCTAAGAGGTCTTTCACCTCAAAAACTCCATGATGGGGCCGGCCGAATGGCTTAGTTGGTTAAGAATTGGCTTAGAGCGCATGCTCTGAGCAACAGGGCCGCCGGTTCAATTCCCACATGGGCTAGTGAATGCTCTGCCCTAGGTTACCTGTCACTGAGCTGCCAACAGGTGGCAGGATGGCTCAGCTGGTGTAACAACAAGATTACCTGTTCAATGGTGGGCTATGCCCACCCCCAACTAAAGACTGAATTCGGCACCTTCAGCCGAGCTGCGCCCGGATGGCTCAATGGACAGGGTGTGCGTACTTAACAACAAGGCTGCGGGATTTGACTCCCACATGAGATGGTAGCTATATCCACCCGCAACTAAGACTGCACTCAGCACCATGAGCTGAGCTGCAACCTGGATGGCTCAGAAGATAGAGCATGTGCTCTTAACAACAAGGCTGCTGGTTCGACTCCTGCATGGATGGTGGCTATGCCTACCCGCAACTAAGATTGAACACAGCACCTTGAGCTTAGACGCCACGAGCGGCCGTCGGGAAGCCAGATGGTGACTGGTGCCTTCCACAACAAGACTGAAGAACAACAACTTGGCTGGTCCCCTCCCCCAATTCCCCAACACTGTTCTCCTCCCCCAATTCCCCAATAAAATCTTAAAAAAAAAAACATCCATTATGTTCCTAACAGTTTCTTGACAGAATTTAATTGTAAAGATTATTATTTTCTTAGTCATTTTAGCCTATTTCTGATCTAATACATATATTTTTTATTTCTTAATTATGGTCAAAATAGCTTTATCATCATCTTGTAATGACTTATCTTCTACTTGCTAAATTATCATTTGGTAGCTGAGAGACTGACCACATCTCAGTGGTTATTACATCCAGCTTTTTATACATTATACAGTCTGTACACTTTCACACACTGTATCAATATAGCAACTGGCTGGCTTAATTGGAACTGACAATGAAATTGTCCCACCTGCCATGGGCGGGATCTCTGACCAACCAGGGGGCTAACCTCAGTGCTCATCAGGGATATACATGGTCTTAGAAGAGGAGACCATGGCAGAGTTTTTTACAAACTGGATTTGAGGCACTACAGGGGCATATCTCCCCTTCACCTTTATCACTCTGAATGGGAGACCTGAGAAAAGCACACCATCTTGGGAGAGAATTATCTGAGGCTTAAACCCTGACTGAAAAAGCTCTTGAAGACTTGTGAGGAAAACTAAATTGGCATGCACAGCGAAGATCAGATAAGACCTACCTAAGGATTTCTCATCTGTATGTGCTAAGGCCAGACTTTCCATATATGTAACCAAGGCTTCAAATACAAACTGGTCTACCAGCGACTCTTCTTCCCTGTAAAATAAATAATAATGATCCTCACCTAAGAAAACAATAAAGCAGAAATGACGAGGAAAAAAAATAAGGTTATTAAATAACATTAATTATTTTTGTTTTGTAAAATGGTTCAAATGCTTTAAAACATAAAACAACCAAAAATACTTCTCAAAGAAAACTACAAGAGCAGACCAAAGACTGTATAAACCAAAAGAGGCTTTTCTTTGTACTTAAGTATACTCCCTGGGCGGCCAAATAGTTCAGTTAGTAAGAGCGCAAGCTCTGAGGACAGGCTGAGTGGCTCGTTTATTAAGAGTTGGCTTGGGACATAAGCTCTAAGCAGCAGAGTGGCCGGTTCGGATACCACATGGGCCAGTGATGCTGAGCCCTCTAGAAACTAAGATAGTGAACAACAGCTCGACCTAGAGCTGGGCTGCTGTGAGTTGCCAGCGAAGGCATATAGGCTGCAGTGGGGCTGCAGTGGGCTGCCGTAAACTACGGTGAGTGGCAGGCAGCCAGTGTTAAGCGGCCGTCCAATGGCCGGCAACCAATCTGCGTCAGCTGGACAGAGCACAATGATCATAATTCCAGTATGGGCCAGTGAAGCAACATCGTCCACAACTAGACTGAAGAACAAAAGGACAGCAACTTGTCTGTTCCCCTTCCCCGATTCCCCAATGCTATTCCCCTGCCCCAATTCCCAAATAAAATCTTTAAAGAAAAAAACACTGATTGATGCCTCCAAGTCTACACTAGGAATTTAAAAAAAACAGCGCAAGTTCTGAACAACAGAGCTGCTGGTTCCATTCCCACAGGGGCCAGTAAGCTGCTCCCCCTCTACAGCTATGACTGTGAACAATGGCTTGACCTGGATTTGGGTTGCAGTTGAGTGGCCGGCCAGTGTGAGCTGCCGTGAGTCGCAGCTGGTACTAGGCATGAGTAGCTGGCAGTCAATGTGAGTGGCTGGAAGCCAGTGTGAGAGGCTGGCCGTCGATGAGAGCAGCCATGAGCGGTTGGCATACGGCCAGCGACCGACTGCCTCAGCCGGGTAGAGCACAATGATCATACCACCACCATGGGCCAGTGAGCAACGAGTGTCCTCCACAACCAGACTGAGAATGATGGCTCAGAGGTGGGGAAAATGGGGAGGGGAATAAGTATCCCTCCTTCCTCCTCTTACATCTGTGCAATTGCTCATAGCACATAACCTTAGAACTACCATTCTGACCACACTTCCACAAAATTCACTGAAATTAAATGTACAGAAAAGAAGATCTGATATTGCATCCATATTCTTTTAAAATAAAGGAATTTTAAAAACTCTCAACCTATCCAAATGTAAGTCACCACCAACAATGAACTCGAAGCCTTTTACAAGCATATCCAGTACATGTAAATACAGTCATTAATTCAATTAACGAAGTCTGTGGACCAACCACTTATACAGACTAAACTCATGGGTGGGCCAAGGAAAGAGGCTAAGATCGCTCACTGAAAAATGTGTTCCTTAATAACATAGGACAATAAATGATTAAGTACAAAATGGCTAAACAAAATGGCTAAAGGACAGGCGTAGACACTAAGCCTCATAGGAGTTAAGAAAAAAACTAGGAGTTAAATGTTCTGGTTGTGTGATGAAGTGCTAGGTAACTGCATCACCCAATGGGAAGGAGCACTTCCCTGGAACAAAAACTAATGAAGATATTATCTTTGTTTTCAGAGAGCTTAAAGCAAAGCAAGGAAGAAACAGAAAACAAAACAAATGATTAAAACATGTTTTACTAACTGCTATAATTGAGATAAACATATGTTATAGGTGTGGCAGGTTATATTTTCCAAAGATGTCCATACCAATATATCCCATCTCACATGTTTTTTTTATACAGTGTGACTTTTCTCTTGAGATACAAAGTCTGATTTTGCTCCTGTTGTGTATGGGTTGGGCTACTTTAATGTCCATATTTCTACCAAAAAGATGTTTATGATGATTGAGATATTCTTAAGGCACTATTTGCTTTCTCTCTCATGCTCTTCACTTCTTTCTGAGCCCTTACTACCAATGCCTTTTATGTCGCTATTTCTACAGTTTCTATAAGGCAATCTATGCTTTTTCTGTCACGTCTCAAAATTCTTTCATCTTCTACCCATCATCCAATTCCAAAGCCTTTTCCTATTTTTGGCACTTGTTATAGCAGCCTCCAACTGTTGGTACCAAAATGTATATTACTTTTCTGAATCTGCTGTATCCAATTACCGTAAACTTAGTGGTTTAGAACAACGGAAATTTATTGTCTCACAGTTTTCGAGACCAGAAGTCCAAAATCAGTTTTACTGAGCCAATAGCAAGGTCTTGCATGGGCTACACTGCCCCAGCAGCGCTGAGTATCCATTCCTTACTTCTTCAGTCTTCTGGTGGCTGTCATTTCTTGACTTGTGGCTACACCATCACCCCAGCCTCTGCTTCCATTATTACTTTGCCTATTCCTATTTATCTGATCTTCCTCTTTATCCCTCTTACAAGGTTACATTTGTTTTTATTTAGGGTCCACATGAACAATCTATCAATGGGGAGAATTATCTCCCCATTAATCACATTTACAAAGTCCTTTTTTGCCTTATGAAGTTACATTCATAGGTTCCAGGGATTGAGACATGGATATCTTCTGGGGGCGGGAGGCAGCATTTAGCCTTCTATAGAATGCTGTTAGGAATACTGTAAATACTCAACTGGTACATTATTATTATTATAGAAATTAATATAGCTGAGAATTTTTGGGTTTGTCTGTTTGTTTGTTTGTTTGTTTGAGGGCAGTGTCACTGGCCCTCACATGTGGGACCCGAACCGGGGCCGCCGGCGTCCCAAGCCAGCACTTAACCACGGCGCCACTTGGCCGGCCCAAGAATTTTTGTTTTTTAAACATTGAGTTTTCACCTGCTATCATCATACCCTCACTCTTTGTACGTTGTGCATTATTTCCTGCCACACTCATTTTGACACATCAATACTTATTTCCACGTTTTAAACCCTGGGCTGTCTCTTATTGAAGTGATTTAACGTCTTTGCTAAACTTAGTTCCTATGTAAGGGCATTGAGTATTAAATTTGATATATTCAATAAAATATCTTTCATGTTTGATGAGACCAAAGATAATCATTTGTTATCTTTTTTTAGATAAATGAATCTACCTTTGATACTCAAATCACCAAGAAGATGGGCTATTATAAGATGACAGATGTGATGTATTCTCGTCTTCCAAAAGACGATGTTCACTCTAAGGAATCCAAAATTATTCAAGTTTTCCATGGCTCATATATTACAGAAGGAAGTGAACTTACGAAAACACTTATTAAGTAAGGTTTTAGTTAATTTTGGGGGATACTTGATTTAACATTTTTGGTACATATTCTTATGCATGCATATAATGTGAATAAATGTTTAAATACTGAATGTAATTTTATTGTTTTTTCTCATGTACAAATTATTTAAATGAAGTTTAATTTAGCATGCTATTGGGTAACATGTTTTATCCTCTACACATCTTTTATAAAGATTGAAAATCATTTTTTTCTTTCAGCAGTTTTACACCAGTTTTCTCTCTCAAATTCTAGTCTCCTTCCATCACTATAGCCCTTTTCCCTCTTCTACCTCTCCCACTCACTTCCGCTCTGGTAACCACCATGATGTTGTCTGTGTCTATGAGTTTGTTTTGTTTCCCGTTTACTGCCTTCTGTTTTATATACCACACATGAGTGAAATCACATGGCTCTTGTTTTTTTCATCTGACTTATTTCATTTAGCATGATACTCTCAAGATCTACCCAGGTTGTCGAAAATGAGAGTATTTCACCTTTTGTCATGGCTGAGTTGTATTCCATTGTACTCATATATATGTACCACTTCTTCTTTATCCAATCATCCACTGAAGGACATTTTGGTGGTTTCCATGACTTGGCCAACATGATGAATGCTGGGGTACATATATCTTTACAAATAAATGGTTTCAAAATTTTGGGGTAGATACCCAGAAAAGAGATTGCTGGATCATTATGGTAGCTCTACTCTTAATTTTTTTTAGGAAACTCCAGACTGTTTTCCGTAGTGGGAGTACCAACTGACACTCCCACCAGCAGTGTAGAAGGGTTCCTTTTTCTCATCTTCTTCTCCAACACTTATTATTTCTAACAGGTTAGAGGTAGTATTTCATTGTGGTTTTGATTTGTATTTCCTTTATAGCTAGTGAAATTGAACATCTTTTCATATTATCTGTTGGCCATTTGCATGTCCTCTTGGGTAAAGTATTCAGGTCCTCTAGCCAGTTCTTAATAAGGTTGCTTTATTTTTATTTGATTGTATGAGTTCTTTATGTATTTTGGGTATTAGCCCCATATTGTTTGCAAATATCTTCCGCCATTTGATTGGTTGCCTTTTTGTTTTGTTGACTGTTTCTGTACGAATCTTTTCAGTTTGATATAGTTCCATTCATTTATTTTTGTTTTTAATTCCCTTGCCTTTGAGGTCAAATTCATAAAACTCGCTCTGATACGAAGGTCCATAAATTTAGTACATATGTTTTCTTTCATGAATTTTTTTTTGTTTCAGGTTTTACATTTAGGTCTTTGATTCATTTTGAGTTAATTTCTGTATCTTTCACAGGACAATGGTCTACTTTTGTTATTTTGCATATGGCTTTTCCATTTTCACAGCACCATTTATTATAGAGGCTTTCTTTTCTCCACTGTGTTTTTGGCTCCTTTGCTGAAAATTATCTGCCTGTATATATGTGGGTGTATTTGTAGGTTCTCAATTCTGTTCCATTGGTCTGTGTGTCTATTTTTCTACCAGTATGGTGTTTTGATTATTATAGCTTTGTAATATAATTTGAAGTCAGGGAGTGAGATACCTCCAGCATTTTTCTTTTTTCTCAGATAGCTTTGGCTATTTAGGGTCTTTTGTGGTTTCATACAAATTTGATGGTTTTTTTGTTCTATATCTTTGAAAAATACCACTGGGATTTAATGGGGATTGCATTAAATCTGTATATTGCTTTGTGTAATCTGGCCGTTTCAACTATGTTGATTCTTCTGATCCATGAACATGGAGTACTTCCCATTTCTTTGTGTCTTTTTAAATTTCTTTTAAAATAATGCCTTATAGTTTTCAGGGTATAGATCCATCACATCCTTTGCTAAGTTTCTTCCTAGGTATTTTATTCTTTCTGTTGCTATTGCAAATGGAAATGTTTTTTTCATTTCCTTTACTGAAATGTCTTTGTTGGTATATAGTAATGCACCAGATTTTTGTACAGTAAGTCCCTGCCTCATGAACATTCGAGCTATGAACTTTCACAGATACAAATGGACCTAGCATTACAAACATTTGAAGATACAAATTGTGAAAGTAGTTCACGTGTCTGCTGGACATTGTCACAGTTGTTTATTTGCTGTGTGCTTACTGTACAGTGCGATAGCGTACAGTAGTACAGTGCTCAAGCAGAGCCCAGGATGTCCGGAAGCAAGAGGAAAAGCAATGGAGATGAGGAGGGGACTGCTAGGAAGCGCAAAGCAATAACCATGAAAATAAAAGTGAAAATAATTGAGAGATTGCATGGAGGCAAAAAGATGATAGATGTTGCTCGTTTTTATAACATGAATCTTTCAACCACTGGGTTTACACTGCATATTTGTGTCAACGGTGTACAAGATTCACTTTGTCGGACTTACGAAAGAATCCGACTTACGAAAGTTTTCCCAGAACAGAACTCTTTCATAAGTCGGGTACTTATTGTATACTGATTTTGTATCCTGCAACTTGACAGTATTTATTTATTGTTTCTAATAGTGTTTTGGTGAAATCTTTATGGTTTTCTATATAAAGAATCATGTCATCTGGAAAAATGACAATTTAAATTCTTCATTCCCAATTTGGATGTCATTTATTTCTTTCTATTGCCTGATTGTTCTGGCTAGAACTTCCAAAACTATGTTGAATAACAGTCGTGAGAATGGTCATCTTTGTTTTGTTAGTGACCTTAGACAAAACACTTTCAGTCTTTTTCAACTGAGTACGGTATTAGCTGAGGGTTTGTCATATGTGCCATATAATATTTTTAATAACTGATGTTGAGTGTATGACCAAACGAATGAACAAACACCATTATCACCTTAGGTCAAGGACTAATTATCTTTTCTTGAACTTTTGAGACAGCCCTTTCATTGGTGTCCCGGCCATTGGTGTCCTGGCCATAAGTCTTACTCCACTCAAATGCACACTCTATATAGCTATCATCTGATGAATTTTAGGAGAAAATCTAACAGTGCCACTCCCTGCTCCTACTACTCCAGGGACTTTTCATCAGTAGAGGTCTATGTTTCCTAAGACGACAAAGGCTCCTGGCTGGCCTCACTACACTCCCTTCCAAGCATTAAACTTCAAGGTCTATTTGAATATAAAACGTCTTTATCTCCTTATATACTATCCTATTTCTTATCTCTACCCCATCCATCTGATCTGAAATGCTTTGGCTGATTTCTATTAATCACTGAAGTCTCATCTCAAGTATAAATGCTAGTAGAACCCTTCCCTAACCTACTCATACTTGGTTAGATACTTCCCTGTTGTGATGTTTGTACACATTTCTCAGCAGTTTCTGAGGTTCTTGACTGCAAACTGCATTTTTTATTCATTTTTTAACTCCCAGAAAACAGAACAGCATCCAGCACATACCTACTAAATGCTTGATATATAACACATGGACATATAAAAACCAAGTCACTTTTCCAAATCACTACTAATTTAAAGAACTTGTTTTACACTCTCCTGTCATGTGGCTTACTTACCTGAATTCCCTGTAGATACTATTAAAAGCAAGAGATGCTCCTAGCCTCTTGAAAGCATTGGGATGAAGTGCAAAGCTATACAGTCGCTTGAAAAGCGATTTGGTGTTTACTGAACTTCTTTCCTGCTGTTGCAGTGTTGTCTGCTTAATGGACCATTTGAGGAATTCTCGAATGCACCGACCACAAAAATCTCTCAAAGTATTGTCATCGGGGTCCACAATTCCATCCTAAAACAAAGCACAAAATGACATCTGAATATCCTGATCTGTCTCTGAGCATAACTAGAATATGTTATAAAAATTTATTTAGAACACTACTCAAAAAAATAAACACTAGTAATACCAATTGGATCATCTAGAATCTAGCCTGTAATTTCTTTTTGACATAATAAAAACACTGTCTTTTAAAGACATCAAGGGAACTAAAAAATCCATTAAAAAAAGAGAATACTCTAATTATGTAACAACAAAGTAGTCTTCCCTTTCCCTGAAGGATCACCATGGGCACATTGTAAGAATTTTTGTTGTTGATTTGACCTCATAATATTAATTATATCAGAGATGCTTCACTTATTGATGTTAAAGAGAATAAGACCCTTGCAAGTTCCAAAAAAACTGTACTGCCACATAAAGACAACTCATATGGAGATGTGGTTTTGAAAATATAACTTTCCAGGGCCGGCCGAGTGGCGCAGTGGTTAAGCGCTCGCTTGGGAAGCCAGAGGCCCCGGTTCGGTCCCACGTATGAGAGCCAGTGACACTGCCCTAAAAAAAAAAAAAAAAAAATTAAAATATAACTTTCTATAAGAGCAGTCTGCACAAAGATACAGTCTCTAAATACCTGGAAAAAAAAAAAAACCAGCTAAGAAAATCTGAATGTTTTTGTTTGCCTCTAAGCATTCTTTCCTCTTAGATCTATAATGAAAAAGTAGCTTGAAAAAGTGCACTAAATACTGAACTAAGCGAGTTCTCCCTGCCTAACATCCCTAGTTATTTGTTACATGCAAAATCTTTCATTACAGTGTTAATTAGAATTCAAGGTTAAAAATCATGGAAATGTAAAGAGGTCCTATTTACTGCTTCTCAGAGTTGAGGTAAATAACGTATGTGTTGACATGAGTGGATTAGCAATTTTTATTAGGAGACTGATAGATGCTCTTTCACTTCAGAGTGCTATACAACCAACTTCACATTTCCTTCTTCACCTTTTCTTGTTTCAACTATCTCATTTTATGTTACCAATATCTTAACGGGTTTGTTTCTTTTTGAAACCCTCACTTGAGCTACTTTCAAAGTTTAAAAGGGGAAAAGAAATAGTGAAGATAGAAACTTCGGAATAGAAACATTATATAATGTTTGTTTTATTGATTTATTCAGATTGAATAAGTGAATCTGAATTCAAATAAGCCACAACCTAATTAAATGTGTTTATTATAGATAGGATTCATGGGTAGACACTGCGGAGAATTACACCATAGATATAATTATATTCCATTCTATTTAAAAATGGTTAGTAACTCTTCACTGTCCACCACATGACATCCAATTAGGGTCAATCTGAGAGTGAAAGGAGTGCTAATTATAATTACACACTCCACTGGCATAATTTGGACTCTCCTGGTCAAATTGGAATGTATGGTTGCCCTATATACAATGTTCTGATATTCTGCCCCAACACACTTTTCCCAGTGTTGCACAGTGCTCTTATGCAAGCAAAACTCAAAACAGACCTAATTCCTCACAAACACACAAAGCACTTAATGCCTTTATTTCCTCTGTGTGGATGCCCCTGTCAAATTCCGTATTTCCTCTGGCTCATCTCAAACTTAACAAAAACTAACACACAGAATAGAATTGGAATCAATTTGCAAAAACATACAAGGACTTTGGACAAACTTGACATGTATTTAACTGGGACTTTTGATTCTGAAGTCAATATATGGCAAAACAAAATTATATGCTGAAATAATAGGTAAAATCAAATGATATTTAAAGGGATCAAATGTAAAGTTATTCGCACAAATTCAGAAAATTATCACCGGCCGAGTGGCGCAGTGGTTAAGCGCTGGCTTGGGAAGCCAGCGGCCCTGGTTCAGGTCCCACATATGAGGTCCAGTGACACTGCCCTCAAAAAAAAAAAAAAAAAGTCATCTCAGAAAATTATAATCAAGTGTCAAAAGACACTAAGGCTTTAGCTGACCTTCTTTTTTCTGCCCTTAGGGAACCTGTGATCAAATCCTAACAATTCTACCTCTATGGTCTCAGAATACTTCTACATATATGGTGAACTACTGTTTCTAGGGTCTGTTAGTTCAATCTAAATGCAGGAGAAAACTGGATAAGCTCAAAAAATCTCTTTTACTCTTGGGCCAGCCTAGTGGCGCGTTGATTGAAAGTTGGCTTGGGATGCCAGCGCTGAGCAGCAGGGTCCCGATTCAGGTCCAACACAGAGGGCCAGTGACGCTGCGCCCTCTACAGCTGAGATGGTGAGCAGCAGCTCGACCTGGAGCTGGGTTGCCATGGGTCGCTGGAAATGGCATAGGCTGCAGTGGGGCTGGCCAGGAGCTGGCGTGCGCTTTCGTGAGCTACCACCCAATGGCAGGTGAGCTGCTGCCTCACCTGGGAAAAACGCAATGATAATACCAACATAGGCCAGTGAAGCGACGTCCTCCACAGCTAGACTGGAGAGCAAAAGGATGGCGGCTTATCTGTTCCCCTTCCCAGATTCCCCAATTTAAAAAAAAAAAAAAAATTTTCTTTCACTTTTACTTATTATACTATAGATATTTTTAAAAGGAAGATACTACGACTTTGATAAAAGTCCAAGAACAGCGGCCAGCTGAGTGGCACGGTGGTTGGGAGCTGGCTTGGGATGCCAGCGGCCAGGGTTCGGATCCCACATATGAGGGCCAGTGGCACTGCCCTCTTTAAAAAAAAAAAAAAAAAGTCTAAGAACATTCTTATTTACTTCTTCCACCCTACACACACACACACACACACACTTTTAACAAAGATGAAGTTTGCCAAATGTATAACCATTCTCCCAAAAAAAGAAACAGAAATGAGTACTTGCTTACAGATACTTAAAAGTATCACTTAAGTAAATAAATATGGCATTCTGACCATTAAACTACCATTTCACCAATTCTCTAAAACAAAACAGAAAAAAAAATGCAATATGATGTAGCTAAACACTACATTTTTATATCTTGACAGGTAACTTTTCTTTTTTTCATTTTTAAAGATTTTTTTTTTATTGGGGAATTGGAACAGTGTGAGGGAATTGGGGCAGAGGAACAACCAAGCTTTCCTCCAGTCTTAGTTGTGGAGGGCGCGGCTAGCTCAGCTCCAAGTCCAGTCGCCATCCGGCCGCCCAAAGGCAGCTCGCAGACCCTCAGCTCAAGGTGTCATGTTCAATCTTAGTTGCGGGTGGTACAGCCCACCATCCCATGAAAGAATGGAACCAGCAATCTTGTTGTTAGGAGCACATGCTCTCACCAGCTGAGCCCTCCTGCCATCCTGTTGGCAGCTCAGGGGCAGCTCAGCTGGGGCACAACTCACTGGTCCATGTGGGAATCTAACTGGCGACCCTGTTGCTCAGAGCTCACGCTCTTAACCAAATGAGCCATCGGCCGGCCTGACAGGTAACCTTTCTTAAAGAACTAAATATACATCAAATGTAACTAATCAATGGAAATAGCAAGAAAAGAATCAACCGTTACTCACCAATATTGTTTCTAGTAAAGCGACAGTATCCTGACTTTCAAATTTCTTATTGTTAGTGAACCAGTGAATCAGTTGCATAACTAGTGGCACATATAGTTGCCTTGTCACCTGAGGAAAAAAATACATCTAGTTTTTCTTCATATTAAAGCAAGTTTATATTGGAAAAGAGTTCCATTTAAATGGCAGAGGTAAAATTAAGGACAATACTACCATGGTTTTATATTAGTTTCCTTTTCTAATTAAATTCTATGATGAACATGTTCTTTCCATTTTCTCCTTCCTACAAGTCCAGAAAAGAAAAATATGCATACTAAAACTCATTGTTTCTCTAATTAAAGGGGCAATTTAGGGTATTGTTGGTTTTTTTAGTATTCATCTTTATTAATTTGATCCTGAACGTGCACACGAGGTATTCTGGATGGAGACATTATCGTTATTCAACTAAAAACCAAATAACGACTCTACACACTGATTTATATCCCTACACACTGATTTATACCCCTGAGGTGATGACAAAAAGAAAGCCAGACCAATTTCCTATGCATTTAAACTTCAAAGCCTATATAATAAATTGGAGGAGACATTCAAAAGGCATTATGGTATATCTCATATATGGATATACCATAATGCAGTTCTCCCACCCCTGCCAAAAGGAAAAACTTTACAACTTGGAGATGGGATGGAAAGGATCCTGAGTTCTCAATCTAACCTTCCAGAATGTAAATAAAGTCTCTTAAGGGGCCAGAGAGTGCTGTGGATCTCTGGCATTTACAAACCAGGGTATCTTCCAGGCCAGGTCTCCATCCTTCTGAAAGGCAATACGCAGGGAAACAGGGCTCACAGTTCTTGAACCTCGGGAGCTTAACCTAGTGGCCTAGTCTGGTGTGGCCATGAGATCATCTTGGAGAGATAAAGGAAGTTTTATTATCCTTTTGGATCAGAGCAATTACCTAGGCAAATGGTTACAGATGTAATCATTATAAACGAAGAGTAAAATCTTCATAGTGAAAGTGATGGGAAACATTCCCTATCTTTATATCTTATACATTTCTGTGTCTCACAAGGCTAGAGCTCCTACTACAGCACTGAGAAATATGGGAGAGTTTTATTTCCAAAATGATACCGAGCTCAAGAATGAAGCACACTGATATGAATACCACCACCTCAAAAATCATGTAAAATGTCTCAGGACTCAGACCAAACAACACTGAGTCCTCTTGCACCTGGGTATTTTTCTATAAAAAAGGTATCTTTCTAACCTTTGAAGTGATTTTCAGGAGTAAGCAAAATAACAAGGTCTTATCTTTCAATCTGAATATTTAAACAGGTCTTAAAGCATCATTTTTACTTTAAAGAATTATACTGTTTTATTCTTACTACATAAGATATGTATGTGTATATATACACACACATACACACATACCTTATAAAAATTGTATAAAATGTAGAAAACCATCCATCTACAATCCTATATCTCAAAATTGTTAACTTTTTTATTTATATACATTTTATTTAGACACATTTAAGTATATATACACGTGTGTAAAAATAAATACACATTTTTGTAACCACTTTCTTAATTTTAATACTTGTCAACATAAATACATAAGCTGTATCAGTATTTTTATGAGATGCCTGGTATCTCATATACGGATATAGCATGATGCAGTTACTCAAATCCTGTTGTTAGAATTGCTGGTATTCCTAATTTATAATTAATATAATGAAATCACAGTGAAAAGTCTAATATACACTACTCTGAGTACATTGCTAATAATGAAACTGCTGGACAACAGTGCAGGTCATCAAGCCTTTTACTCTGCACACAGAGAGTCTGTGCGAATCCAGACTCCCACCAGCCAGGGCCTATAAAGCCCATTCTCTACATACTTGACAATATCAACACTGCCAAGTTTTTAAATATTTGACAAAAGATGCAAATAATATTTTAATATTAATTTTCATTTTTTACCAAAAAGGTTGAATATTTTTAAATAGTTCACTGACCATATGTACTTTTATTTTTATTCTTTATCCATTTGCCCGTTTTCAAATTTTACATCTTCAGAATGTTGCAAAAATAATTTTCCCATATTATATATGTTAAAATTGTGTTTTGTGTCATTCAGTAGTTTTAAATATTTGTAAAGTCAAAACTATTACTATACATTAGCATATTCTGTATATCTGTCTTCACTATCTTGGAGGAAAATGTCCCTTTCTATGCAAACTTTATGGAAAAACAATTTTCTGGGTGCCTTTAATGTAACAGTAACAAAATCCATCCAAGTAGCATCCTTGAATGCCGTACACAAAAGAAAGCATTTTTGAATGCTATGATCCTACTTTTCACAAATAAAACAATAAATATGCATGTTTGTAAAAATGTGGTTTTGCAAATATCTGGGAGTATATTTTTTACAGAGGACAAAGTAGCTTTTCCTAGGGAATAAGAATGGAAAAGAGGTGATGATATGGAGGTTCACTTTTAGCTTCATGTTTCTATATTACTTTATGTATTTATCAATGAAACATAAACACCCCAATTCAGAGATACAGATACTAAAATTCATCACGTTTTCCTGTAATATATTTATAGCTTTAGTTTTTCCTTCTAAATCTTTTTGAAATTAATTTTTCATGTTAATTACCTAATATGATTTATTAAATGATCAATTCCTTACTAACTTAATGCCCTTTCTACCAAATATACAATTTTTAGGTACACATGGGTCCACTTCCTAAATACCAGACTCTCCCTACTGATCTATCTGTTCACTAGTTCAACCTTGTTATAATTTATGTGGCTTCTTTTTTACATCTGTTATGGTAAGACTCCCTTCAGCACTCTACCCTCTTAAAATTTTTCTTGGTTAAACTCAAGCAATTATTCTTTCAATTAGTTTTTAGGTTCAAAATGGAAGTAATTCTGGGCTTCTTGCTGGAATGCTACCACACACTGACTGATTTGGGAAGAGCTGGCATTTTTTCAATATTGATTCGTCTAACTCAGGTACACAAGATATTCATTTTATATTCATAAAATATGCTTGCCTGGCATATAGAAGTTTATTCCGAGGCATTATATATATATTTGATGTTATTGTAAATGGATGTTGTAGAACATATTTTCCATGAGGTCAATACTAATACATGACATATATGAGAATACTGATGTACGAGAATTCACCAGCTTCCTCCTTCATGAATGCTAGGGTTTATCAGTCGATATTCTTCAGTGTTCCAGATGAAAAAAAAAAAAAAAAATCAACCTAATTCAAAATAATAATCCTTTCTCCTTCATTTCTAGTGTCCCTGCCCTCAGAAAATCGATAGCTTGGTGAGAAAACCAGATACTAACTACTGTACATAACTAACTCAATATAAATGAAGCTATACTGAGCAACCAACTACTCCAAGGAACAGGCACTACTCCTGGTAAGTGCTGGAGCTACTATGAACAGGCCAAACTACTTCTTATCAGAGGCTGCTGTCCTGTCCAAAGCACAAGGCAGCATTAGTGGTGCTTCTTGAGTGGGGACGATCTGGCTGTGACATTCAGATAGACATTCTTTATCATATTCAGATAATATTAATCTATTCCTAGTTTACCAGGAGCTAACAAATGCCCTTTAGGCTTCTACAAAGAGGATCACTGCTTCTGAAATCCATTTTTGTGGTAAATTTTCAGTTTTAACCAAAAATCCTATGTAACAATGATGCATCTCAATACACTGCTGAATTGTATTCATTCATATATATTGAAGAATTTTTCATCAATACTTATGTTTTTCATTTCATTTTTCTTTTTTGTATGTGCAGCCTCACATAAGGGTTATGTTAGCTTCATAAAATCAACTGAGAATTCTACTGTTCTCTGCTTCATGATAGCAGTAACCATTTGTCCATAAAGTCATCAGTAGTAAGCCATTTGCCAACATTTACAATCTCTTCCATAACTACTGGCCATGGTTACATCTCTTCTTCACACCATGGAAAAGTGTCCTTACATGTGGGGGGTGTTAGCTAATTCAGCTTTAGATGCCTAACCTAGACTCACAGTAAACCTTAACTAAAGCAGTGATTGCCAAACTTTGTGGCAAATTAAAAATCACCAGGACAGCTTTTAAAAGATACCATCCCCAGATCGTATCCCTGAGGGATTAAATCGAAGTATGGGGATAGCAGCCAGGCAGCAGTATTTTTTAAGATTCCCCAGATGATTCCAATGCGAAGCAAGCTTTGATGATCACTGAACAAGACAAAACTTTTGAAAAACATTTTGCAGTTGTTTCAGATTCAAAATCATTCACTTACCTGATCTACATCACATGCAAGTCGAAGCAGCACAGGAAAAGTTCGCTTATAGAGTTGGTACATGGGTGGGGAACCTTGACCACCTTCAGGCATTTGAGTGGCTTTTCCCAACATAAACATAACCATGCTATGTAAAAGTTCACAAGATGCAACCTGAAATAGACCAGGAGTTCAAGAAAGTTTAAGTCATGTTTACAAGAGAATAATATTTTGAAACCACATTCAATTTAGTCCTTTAAAAACTATCATACCCAAATGTAAATTAAATAGCACTTCTTATTGTATAAAAATGCTTCTGTTCCCTTTGATCTTTAAGAGTAACAATTGAAACTTAAAAGCTTTAGACATTGGACTAATACATTCACAAGAAATATATTTGAATGCTGCCATATTATAGAACTTTGCTTCATTTGTTAATACATGTTCAACTATAACTACTTTAGTGAACATTTGAAGCACTCTGAAAATTTATAAATTAATATAAAACTTGAGATTATCTGTTTCTAATCTCCCAGGTTGAGGAGATAATCGAGCACAGATTGAAAATCACTTTTAAATGCCCTTTTACGCATTTTCTTGTATGAAGAGCTTTTGGTATAATAATGTTTTGCTAGGTTATTATCTATTAAGATGATTCTTTTTTAACTTTTACTTATCAATGACATCTACTGCTAATTAGTTTTCTAATTACTATATTACAGAAAATAAAAAATTACTGATATTGGAACGGCTGAAATATATTATCTATTTCTTAACAAATGTTATGTCTTAAAAAAAGACTCTAAATAATGAGTGAAATGAAAAATAAAGTACTTTAGTTTGTCTGTTACTAGCAGAAAGAGCTAATTCTGTGATCCGAGGTAAGAATATATCCAGGTAAATGACAGGCTTCATATCTTTAAATGGTACTGCAAAACTGAGTCTTTTTTCTGTGTCCCATGCTACACATTTCTTCATCGTTTCATCTGAGGATGCAGCTGTTAAAAAAGATTAAGAAGAACTTTTTTTATTCAAACTCTGTCTAATACCAATTGCTTCACAATCATTTAGTGAAACCAGAATACTTTTTAATTATACTTTTAAGTACTGTATTCATCTTTCCTTTTTTTGTTTTACTTCAGACATATAACTACAACATTAGAAATCACTGATGCTATTTCTGAATTTAATTTAAAGAGAAATTATTTTTAAACAAATCTAACAGTCTGGGATAACTTCCAATTTCAATGAAGAGTTACTAAGGTATTCTGTGGAAAAATGATAAATAATATTTTTATTAAAAATCTTTTTATAACATTTATTTTCCCAATATAGTCTGTAACTTCCTAATTAACCCAAAGTTACTTTTATATTTAATATGAAACTTCAAAAGTAAAAATAAAGATGAATTTTTAAAATGTTAATTATCACCAAAAACAATATAAAAATATCCAAATATTAAGAATATAAGGTTCAAAAAGACTGACATTGAATTCCTGACACAACGTTTAATACAGAAAAGAAAGTCAAACTAGATTCTGTTTCAAGATTGAAAACATAAAAGAAATCAAACCACAGGGCCGGCAAAGTCACTCGGTTGGTTAAGAGTTTTAAGAGCGCGAGCTCTGAGCAACAGCCAGTTAGATTCACACATGGGCCAGTGACACAGCGCCCAAGCTGAGCTGCCGCTGAGCTGCCAATAGGTGGCAGGGTGGCTCACCTGGTGAGAGCACCTGCTCCTAACAACAAGACTGCCTGTTCAATGGTGGCTACGCCTGCCCAAAACTAAGACTAAACTCGGCAGCTTGAGCTGAGCTGCTGCCCGGATGGCTCAGCGGATAGAACGTGTGCTCTTTAATAAGGCTGTCGGGTTGGACTCCTGCATGGGATGGTGGCTAAGCCCACCGGCAACTAAGACTGTAACACAGCACCTTGAGCTTAGAGGCCACGAGCTGCCGACAAGTAGCCAGATGGAGACTGGCACCCTCCACAACTAAGACTGAAGAACAATTTGGTTGGTTCTCCTCCCCGAATTCCCCAATTTAAAAAAAAAAAATCAAACCAGAACATTTTCCCTGCTATGTACTGAATTATTCAGATTACATGGATATAGTCAAAGCACTTCATTAGACAATTATTCTTTGTAATCTTATTTGAAAATATATAAACCACATATAAGAGTGAATATCTAAGCATACCATGATTTGTATACATCCAAAGTAAAGTATACATATTACATATAGAGGTTAATTTATTTTAAAGGAAAGTTTTCTTACCTGTCACAAGATTTTTGTTTACTTGTCCTCCTAAAGTACCAAGCATGTGTACTACTCTAATCCTTATTTCTTCTAAGGACAGTGCTTCATTCTGCAAATTTGAAAAATTGTATTATATATGACAGCTAAGTTAAAAATTAAAGAGAATTATGAGAGGAAAGAAAAACTATTTTACAATCCTCTCTAATGTTAATGTCTTCCAATGGTTCATTATATCCTACACAGTACTGCTGTTAATTTTATTGCAAATTCATGAAAAGAAGCCGTATCTCTTCCAGTTTCAGTTAGATGTCCATTTCCTAGGCTAACAATTCTAAAACTTTAGGATACTTTACTTCCTTAAAGGATACTAAGGATCCCTAAAGAGATTTTGAGTGGGTTGTATTTATCAGTATCATATTAGGAGTTAAAACTTAGAGATTATTTAAATAGTTATTTTATTTAAAAATACTAAACGCGGGCCGACCGAGTGGTACGGTGGTTAAGCGCTGGCTTAGGAAGCCAGCAGCCCCAGTTCAGGTCCCACATGTGAGAGCCAGTAACACTGCCCTCAAAAAAAAAAACAAAAAAAGAACTAAAGTCATTACACGTTAACAACTGAGATATTTTTAGGAAAAGTAATTATATTTTCCAAATAAATGAAAAATCTCGAAAAGTAGCACTGTTTCACATCTGTGCGATTTCTTTATTGTTTGGCTCACTAGAAGATAGCTTTTGTGATCTTGTTAGAGCTATAACTGAAAGTTGTAGAAGGCAGAGGAGTATCTTGATAGTCTTTTTTAGATAATTGTGATTATTCTTTGATATTATACCAAAATTGAACAAGTGATAGTTTCTTAAAGATTAGTTATGTGGAATCTGAAACTTAATTTTACATACTCTATAACATTAAAATCAGGCTTATCCTGAACGTTGAGTTAATTTTTTTACCCAAGCATGATTTGGTAATATAATACATTGCTCATCTGAAATTACTGGCTCACTGTGTTATACAGATCTATCAGGTGTTGACTCATTTCATTATATTGGGTTGTCGGAAAAGTGATGACATATTTTTTCTGTTTTTCGTTGCAAAAATGCAACGACAACCCCAATACATGCAAACGACTTACATTTGTTAATATTAAATTTCACCAGAAAAAAAATCTAAATATTGAGGAGCAGTCAAGCTCATGGTGATAGTTACAAGTTTTCCAAAATTTTAATTTTCACTTAAATGTTTGAATTTTGTCATTGACAACAAATATTCTCAGACGTTTTCTTTGAAGTGACAGGCTCACTGTTTATTTTATAGAAAATGTTTGCCAAATATTGAATAGCCAGTTTGTCTGTCTTTTGTTCTTTCAAGTAAGTATGGTGTTCAAGAAAAAAATACATACGTTAATTCATAGCTCAAAGCATCACATAAGTGCTCTTCCTGAAGACAACTGACACCCTTCACTATGCAGCAGACTGCATCACACAGAATATTAAAAAGATGTGTGCTCAAGGGTCAAGATTTAATAAACGGCTAAGGAACCAACAGTGTTACCCATCATACTATAATGCAAATGTCAACAAGTAAAAATAGTTTTGGCCTTGTACACTGAAGCCTCCAGGGGTCCACCCTTCGAGAATTACTGTCCTAGGTAATAGGGTAGTATATCTGTAAAAACATTTTATTTGCAAAACTGGAGACATGCTCAAGTAATTTTATCTTGCATTATTGGGTTGTCGGAAAAGTCATGACGCATTTTTGTAATGAAAAACATAGAAAAATACGTCATGACTACTCCGACAACCCAATATTTACATGTGATAAAATTTAAAAAGTTTTAGACAACCATTTCTAGTTTTGTTCAAGGATCTCAATCAAATGCTATCAAAAATAATGGGTGGGGGCCGGTCGAGTGGCGCGGTGGTTAAGCACTGGCTTGGGAAGCCAGCGGCCCCAGTTCAGTCCCACATATGAGGACCAGTGACACTGCTCTCAAAAAAAAATAAAAATAAAAAAAATAATGGGAAGAATTTAAGAGTTCATAATATCAGTTCTAGACATCAAAAGTTTTTCAAATTTTAATTTTCACTTGATACCTAAAAGTTATTTTCCATATATTAATTCAATTTTCTCTATTTACATGTTTCCTATCACATTAGATGCCACATCTGAAAAAATTGTCTCAAGAACTTAACATCTAAAAACCCCACAACTGGCATGAATTGAACTTGACAAAATGATAATATTTAAGATGCAATCAGTAAATGAATCAATCTTACATATCCATAATAGTATTCCTACTGCTTATTAAATATGAACCGGCTTAGTTTTTATTATCCACTAAATATAATTGAAGGTAAAGATAAACAGGAAAATAAGATCAAGACAATAAACCAAATAGTTAATTTAACTACAATTTTTATTGCTACAAATATATTCTATGTTGTACTCTTATGAGTTAAGAGTAACTTTTCTTTTTTTTTTTTTTTTTTTTTTTTGATGGCAGTGTCACTGGCCCTCATATGTGGAACCCGAACCAGGGCCCTTAACCACCGCGCCACTTGGCCGGCCCAAGGGTAACAATTTACATTAATTTTTTTTTTTTTTTTTTTTTTAGGGCAGTGTAACTGGCCCTCATATGTGGGACCGAACCGGGGCCGCTGGCTTCCCAGGCCAGCGCTTAACCACCGCGCCACTCGGCCGGCCCCCAAGGGTAACATTTTAAATGAAGACTTCTATTTTTCACAAGCATTAGAATCTGATCTTTATATTATTTAAGGTAAAGAAAATACAAAGGATTTCTTACTGATGAAATATTCTTTGTCTTTTTCAATTGCTTTAACACAACGTTACTAAATCCTTTCTGGGCAGCCCGAGAAAGTGCTGACACTTCCCAGTTATTCTTGTTCTCGTCTATCAACAGGAAACAAAAATCAACTTTAAATAGCATTCATGCATTTACTTGTTGAATACTAGGCTGAACACATATATTACCAAATAGAGACATTAAAATCCTAATTTTAATTATGATTTAAAATTAACTTTTTATTTTTAAAATATATTAAATATCATTGTCTATAAATAAAAATGTTTCCTTGGAGAAGTAGCTAATTCCAGATACTGAGCAGGAAACACATACTAAAAGTAATAATCAGAGGTGGTTTGGCAACAGGAAAAAAAAGTTTTATACTATATTTCCAAATAGTCTATCAGTTTATGATTATTTTTAAAACATATATATTTCTCCTATTTAACAACTACACAACTATCCAAGGCAGGACACTGACCTGGAGACATTTACCCACATTTAATCCACAACTCCATTCAGGTTCCAGCATTGATCCCAGTAATGTCTTTTGTTCAGATCTACATTACATTAGTTCTCTCTTTAGTCTCCTTTAAACTGAAACAGTTCAATCCTTCTTTGAATTTTATGATTTGAACATTTAAGAAATTATATCCCAGTAATTTGTACACTGTCCCTCTATGTGAATTTGTCTAATGTTTTCTCGTGATTAGATTCACGTTATAGGAACCAGTTGTAACATCCTACTAGTTCCTTTATTAACTGTTGAGTTGAATAAAATCTTTAACACATGTGCATTTATAGCAGCACACAGTTATAATTTTACAACTATACAATTATTTTTCACTAGTTTTGAAGGTATCCAGTGGATTTGCTGACAGAGCCAGGTAAAGTGCAATGATGGAGAATACCCTAGGTGGTTTAATTCTAGTCCATCTTTTCTTGGCTCCCAGAAATGAATCCAAATTAACAACCTTACCTAGCTTTCTGTTACTCTAGTTGCTGTCCTTCACATGATTTCATGTTTTTGTTTGCTTATACCCAATAAGCTGGTCACTGTGGATGGGAGCAATGACTGAGAATTCGGATTTATGGTCTGCTGACCATCTGGTAACTTTCTGTGGGTACATGTTAAGAGATCTACTCTCTGATGGGCCAGCGATGAAGAGGATCTGGTTTTCTCAGTGTCTTTGTTAATTATTTTTTTGGAGCTCAACAACCTGAATGAGCCTGGAGGAAAAGACTTACCAAGAGTTTCCAGGTCAGAACCCAGCCATGCCAAGACCTCAATGAAATTGTGAGACTGAAGAGAAGACCAGCTGAACCCGCCTGTATTTCTGACCCACAGAAGCACGAAATAGATGGGTGTGGTTTTAAACTGCTAAATCTGTGGTAACTTATTACATGGCAACAGAAAAAACACTATAAAACTTTCCAATTACTCATTTATATCTGTATACACTCAATATTTCCAATGTGATTTAATGAATTATAATCTCTTTCTAGAACGATTTGACTCCTGAATCATCCCAAATTTGCCTGTGACATTTTCCCATCATTCTCTGAACATTTCACCACAATACTGTAGGTTCTCCTTGTATTTTCCCTGTCCCAGGTTATGACTAGTCATTTCTCCAAGGAGTTCTGGTTCCTTTTAAAGGAAAATGACATTTAGAAGCCATATATATATATATGTTATATATACACACACACTGATGCTTTCATCTCTATTTCTACATTTATTTATCTGTCTGGGGGGGGTGTATAAAACTGTTACCATTATCATGCTGCCTAGACCCCCATATCCCACATGGCTGGCCCAACATGTTCGTGCCTCCCATCCTGCTCCATCTCTGACTCCAACACCAGTCCAGCCCTCAGAGCTGCCCTCCTTGTGCTCCTAGGGAGCACCACAGCTACCCCAACACCCACTTTCCTATGCACCACCAAAAGGCCTTAGAACTAAATACTTCAAGAGGAGGAGGAAAGGATCTCAAATGACTAACTCACACCGGGGGGAAATTAGTCACTTTATAACCAGAAAAAGATGGAGTAGACACTTGCTAACCAAATGGTCAAAATGAACATGACTGGTAATGGCGCCAACTCCAATCATGATGCCATGAGGAGGGCAGAGCATCAGTTCTGGTGTTTCTACCAACAGACATAACCTGAATTTCATCATGAGAAAACATCAGACGAGCCCACACTGAAAGACATTTTATAAAGCAACTGGCCTGTAATCTTCAAAAATGTCAATGCTGTGAGAACTAAGAAAGGTTGAAAAACTATCCTACATCATAAGAGGCTGAAGAGTTATGACAAACAAATGCAATGCATGGTCCTAGATTGAATTCTAGACCAGAAAAAAATATAGCTATGAAAGAAATTAATGGGACAACTGAAATTTTGCATATGGACTGTAGATTAATGCATCCATGTTATTTTTCCTGATTTTGATAATGATACTGTGGTTATGTAGAATATCCTTACTCTTAAGAAATACAGTATTTAGGTATAAATATCCATGATGCCTGCACCATACAAAGGGTTTGGAAAAGATCATGTGTGTGTATACACACACACAGACACACACAATCATACACACAATCACACAATATGTAGAGAGAGAAAATACATGCAATGATAAAGCACATGAACAAAATCTTAACTGCTGGATCTGGGTAAGAGTATATAGGAATTCTTTTTACTATTAATGCAACTGTTCTGGAAGTTTGATATGTCAAATAAAATATTAACTAAAAATAGTGGTTGTCTTTACAATTATGGACTTTGTTACTTAATTTTACTTACTCTCTGCTTTTCTTTATCTTCTAATTATCTATAGTTACACAAAGTTATCAATAGATAAATCTTTTGCTTAAAAGAATCACAGTAATTTCCCTTATTAATTTAAAACCACAAATCATTGCAATGAGCTAACTGACCGAACTAAATTCTAAACAACAAATAAAAGTACCACAAAGATATTTGCTACTAGATATATTATTTTTTTAACTAGTTTATGTATTTTTAGTGAACTACTCAATAAGCAGCACTCCTTACAGAATGTGAAATTTAAAAGCAAAGATAAGCTATAAATATTAGAAGCTAAGGAATTCAAGATATTTAAGTTCTTGCCCTTGAAGATTTTATAAAGCTTGATAGGATATAAGTGAGTAAAGTGAAAAACAGGTTTAATGCCTCAGTTGTATCTCCTATGTACTAATTATATTGAAATGAACAATGAACTGGGGAGATTACAGAAATACCAACCAAATATATTTTGGGTTCAAATTTCAGAAGTTACAAAAATACAAAGAGTAGTCCTATTATAGTTATTACATTGTCAGTTTATTTAAAATATACATTACAATTCTTTTAAACCTTACCTGATGAGGCTGGAGTTTTCAGATATCCATCAAGTCTGGGTAGAATGTCCTTATAATAGGGCTGAATTATTTGTTTGCTGATGTAAGCTGACCATTCTTCTAGTGCATGCAGGCCAACTTCTGCCAATGGGATATAGCTCAGGCCCAGTTGAAACGCCATCTATATGTTAATACAAATAAGGTAAACTAAAATGCCAGGAATTTAAGATTTAAGAAAAAACACCACCAATTAATTGTGGATTCTCATGAATAAGCCTTTCTACTGCCAGAAAGCCAAATACTGCTGGAGATAGGTGGGTATATCCCAGATCATTATTAGAAAAAAAGCACCACTACTCTATATGGTTGGTGATATACTGTAGACTTTGAACACATGGAAGGTTTAATCCTCATATCCACCTGTAAGGGAAGCTCAGAGAGGCCAAACCACATGTCCCAAATCCCAAAGCTACTAAGTAGAGGAGGTAGAACTTGGAAGCAGGAGTGTCAGATTGGTAAGCACATACTGTGACTACCATGGCAAGACTTCGATATTTTCTTTTTTTTTTTTTGAAGGCGGTGTCACTGGCCCTTATATGTGGGACCCGAACTGGGGCCGCTGGCTTCCCAAGCCAGCGTTTAACCACCATGCCACTCGGCGGGCCCTAGACCTTGATATTTTCATGTTTTCTAGGAAACAACATTACATGAAGAAATGGATTTGCTCAAGACAATGCATATACCTGCAATGCAGGAACATAAGCTCTAACATCAAGTTCAATGATCTCATGTGGCAGGGACAGAATAAATGTCAAACAGGAAGCCAAAAGTTCATCTTTGTACTGCTTCATTTTAACTGATACCTTAATAAGAAAGAAGAAAAAGACAGTGCTGTGCACCTGAATAGAGCCTATTCATTGAAAATCAACTAAACAATACTTAACTAATTCTCAAATAAAAAAAATGATCATGTATCCTTTATTTGACATGGTCATGTTCATTTTCAAATTAAACACTGACCTCTGGGAAAAGTTCATTTTTGAATTCCCATTACATGGAAAAGCTAAAAAATCTATTAATTTTGAGTTTTCATCACACAAATTATTTTAAGAAAACTCAAGGGACTTTTAAAACGCAATGGTTTCCTGTTACTATTTTTTAATCCCTTAATCCAGAACAGAATTAAGCAAACTAATTTTTAAGTAATTAGATCATTTATTATCACTAGGATTTTTTTTCCCCAACATACATTTTTTTTTTTTTTTAAAGATTTTATTGGGGAATTGGGGAAGGGGAACAGCCAAGTTGTTGCCCTTAAATCTTAGTTGTGGAGGCCGCAGCTGCTCAACTCTAAGTCCAGTCATCATCTGGCCGCCAGTCGGCGGCTCACAGCCACTCAGCTCAAGATGCCACGTTCAGTCCTAGTTGCGGGGGGCGCGTAGCCCACCATCCCATGAGGGAGTCGAACCGGCAACCTTGTTGTTAGGAGTACATGCTCTCACCAGCTGAGCCATCTGCCACCTGCTGGCAGCTCAGCGGCACCTCAGCTTGGGCGATCACTGGCCCAGGTGGGAATCCAACCGGCAATCCTGTTGCTCCAAGCTCGAGCTCTTAACCAACTGAGCCACTCGGCCGGCCCCATACATTCATTTTTAAATAGCCTATGTTAACACTGAATACATCATGTTAAAATTACCTCTTTACCAAATTTTGCAAATAAAGCAAAGCAAGAATATTTTTCTGGATCCTCAGGAGACTGTTTCTGACTCTTTGAACCAACTCCCTGTCAAATAAAATAGTAAATTAGCACAGTGAACAATAATCAGATAATTCTGTATCCTAAACCAGCAGCTCCCAACTTTTCTTCTGAGGGGTGAATCCATTTTCACTTTGCCAAGATCTCGAGGTGAAGGAAAAATTGGCTCTGAAAATATTTGAGACCGAGACCACTGGGAAACAGAGCATGAGGTGGAAAGTGGATCCTGGTCAAGAGCTATGGGCCTGGCTAAGTCCATTACCCCCTTCCTCAGCTTCTAATATATCCACTTACAAGCACTAAGAACTGCTCATCCTGTAATTAACCAGTCAGACTGCTCATGATTGACTTCAGCCTTAAGTACACTAATCCAGTTATTTTCAAACTTCACCAGCCATCAATCACCTGAGTGGCCTGTTAGCACAGACTGTTGAGCCCTGCCCCAAGTGTTTCTGAAAAGTCTGAATAGGGCATGAGATATCCCAAGTAATGCTGGTGCTGCTGGTTCTAGGACCACACTTTGAGAACCTCTAGTAAGCTAACATAATTAGTCAGGTGCTTGTAAATCAGAACAGGAAATACTATTAACTTCGTTAAGAATATCATCCAATTGCCACTCACATTATCAGTTTTTAAATATACAGACAATAAAATTAGATTTTTTAAAATGCAATATGTTATAATCTCATACTTTATAATGCATTTATACATACTCATGCAATCTAAAAAAGGACTATTCAGCTCAAGAGTACGAGCTGAGCTCTGAGCAACAGCAATTTGATGCCCAGCCTGAGCTGAGCTGCCGATAAGCTGCCAACAGGTGGCAGGATGGCTCAGCTAAAAAAAATTAAAAAAATTAAAAAAATTAAAAAGGACTATTCAACATCTTCCAAAAAACACTTACCTCAAAATATTTTATTTTCTTGGCATTACTCACAGCTATAGAAAGCAATTTGTAGAAACCACTAATAAGTGGCAACCTTGTAGAATGCAAAATTAACTCATATGCAAATGAGTAGATCCATGGCACAAAAAATTCTACATGTTTTTCAGGAAGAATCTCTCTGTAAAAGCAAATTAAAAGTTTAATATAGAAATTTTTATCATGCTATTTTTATTCAGCTTTGAAATTTTATGGGACATAATTAAAAGGTCTATGATTCCATTATACAACATTTTTAAATATATGTATATTCCTTCTATTCGCTACCTGAGGATCTTTTACATATAAAAATAATAACTCTAATGCGGTACATTTAAATATATTTTAAAGGTTCATATAAGAGATTTTAGATTATTAGTCTTTTGCTATTTCATTTCTTACATCTATGTAAGTATTTTTCCTATATTATAGCAAGTAACTGACCATTTTCACTCTTAAATAATTAGAAAGTTTTTTAAAATACCTGCAAAATTCCACCAGGTTAATGAAAGCTGAAAAATCTTTGGGTTTAACAGGATGCAAATTAGCAGCTGGATCTGAAGTCGGGATCACCCAAACACCAGTAGCTCCATTTTCATCCTTAAAATTAATTGTTCCACAACAAACATTGTACCATTCAATCACATATTTATTTAGGAAACTAGTGACCAAAAGACTTCATAGCCAAGGCCTGATGCTATGAGGAAGGAATGCAAAAGCGAAAAAAGTACAGGTGGGTCCTCAAGAGTTTACAGTTTGATAAAAATGATGGAATTTGCAGAAAACATTAAATAAAAGGATACATGGAAAGTGATAAGTGATTAAAAAAATACAAATATAAAAATACAAAAGGGGTGATCATTTCTTTAATGATGACATGACAGAGTTAGAATAGCAAAACCTAAAAAGTTTATAGAAAAAATAAAGACTTGGAGGTTTCAAACTAAGAAACAGGGGAATAATAAATAATATTAAGTAATATTAACTTTATATTAACATATTAAGTTTGTATTATCAAATTCAGAGGGATATGTTAAACAAGTATTTAGAAATACAGAACTGGGCCGGCCGAGTGGCGCGGTGATTGAGCGCTGGCTTGGGAGGCCAGCGGCCCCGGTTCAGGTTCCACATGTGAGGGCCAGTGACACTGCCCTCAAAAAACAAAACAAAACAAAACTAAAAACAGAAACACAGAACTGGAAGCCAGGATAAGGAGGGTGAAAAATGGTAAGACTGGAGACTAGCTTTATTTGGGAAGTGCTAAAAGAGGTGACAAATGACCTACTGGAATGAAGCAAGAAGGGCAGGAAACAAGAGAGCAGAAAACAAGAGAAAGCGCAAGGGAAGCCACTGAAGTCAACAAAAATGATAGACAAGTGTTCTAAAAAGCAGGTTTGTTGGCTGACAAGGTTCCAGTTAAGTACCTTTTGGCAAGCTTTTTAATGAAATTACTTTAGACATACACAAAGCATAAAAAGCATTAAAATACACATTAGTGTTCCATCAGCCAGCATGAAAAATTGAACATTACAAAAGCAATCAAGTCAATGTGACAAATGGCCTTTTCTTATTTTATCCTGTTTTTATACTCTGGAAAACGAGATGTTTTCCACTGGAATTCGAGCCCTTTGACACCCACTTAGTCTCATTAGCATTGTGTTTTGCTACTAAAACTCCTCAGACAAGAGAAGAGCAACTCCCAGCTAGCAGCCTAAAGCCATGAAAACTGGGTGTAGGAAAAATAGAGGGTGCATTCTTCCTTTTCTGCCTATTGTCCATATTCTACTATCTCAAGAACACATTTAACACTTCGCACCCAGAAACTGGAGTTTCCTGAGCTATGAACAAAATGAATCCCAGCTTTCCCTATCCTATTACAAAGTCACCTCTGCACAAAATAAGATTTTACTCTTTACTATTGCTAAGGAATAAATAACAAGCCTAGTAAACAAGTTTTACACAAAAAATTGCCTTAATATATTAAAATATAAATTACTTTTTGAAAAATCTAATAACATTTTCTACACATTAGGCTATTCCAATAGAAATATACCAACAACACATATTAATGCTGAAGAAACTAATTTCCTGCAATTCTCTACAAATGTGCTTATTTTCCCCTGAACATTCACCTATAGCGAGGTATAAAAATGATGCAAAATAGTGATGAAAATTCTAACCTCTTGTTCCCCAACATTCTGTTTTTCTAGTGTAAGATCCAATTTCTCAACAATCTTCAAAATAGATTTTACAAATTCATCATATAGCAAACGATTCAGACTTTGAAGGGTGGAATTCACAAAGAAAAATGCTTCATCTGCTAAAAGAGAATCCTTTAAATAAAGAAAAATCATAAAAATTTTGTGCAAATAAGTATAAGAATGAGTATTAAGTATTAAAATGTACACAGATACATGAATATTTAGGTATTATGAAAGCTGCTGTGTAGATATCAAGATAAAATTTCAGACATCATCATAAATTACATCATTTCGGTCAGGTGGTATGACTTATCTAGCTATCTAGCAAACACTAAGTAAATAGTGGTGAACAAGATTTAGGCCAATCCTTGTCAAATCATGTACCCCAATTAATCTGTGTGTCTGTAGTAGACTATATACACACACTATATACATGTATATACATGCAAACACACATACATGTACATATACAGGTACATATACGCATGCATATATATATATATATATATATATACACACACATACATCTGGATAAATGTGTATCTATTTAAAAGTATAATCTAGCATTTCTTTAAAAGTGAAACTGTTCTACCATTCCAAAAACATAGGCCAATTATATTGTCTTTATTCAGTCAAATATTCTACGGAACTTAGCCTGAAAATATACAGCTATCTAACATTATACATAAAAGAAAGAACTATTTTAGGTAAAATTACTAACTTGGCTATTTTATTCAATAAGAAAACTAAAAGCTCCTAAAATTTTTCACAGGATAGGAATCATCTATTGCTAAAAATTGCTTTTCCTAGACAATTAATGCTTTGTCAAAGTCTATGTTAAAATGGTGTCTAGAACCTGGCTTTAAAAGTAGACTTTAGGGCCGGCCGAGTGGCACGGTGGTTAAGCGCTGGCTTGGGAAGCCAGGGGCCCCGGTTCGGTCCCACATATGAGGGCCAGTAACACTCCCCTCAAAAAACAATAAAAATAAAAACAAATAAAAAGTAGACTTTAGGGCCGGCCGAGTGGCGTGGTGGTTAAGAGCTGGCTTCGGACGCCAGCAGCCCCGGTTCGGATCGCACATATGAGGGCCAGTGACACTGCCCTCTTAAAAAAAAAAAAACAAAGTAGACATTAAAGAAACATCTGCTAGAAACATATTAGGCAAGAGACATTATTCTAATCACAAGTAATTTAAATAATAGCTATGCATCAATTTCTTTCATACCTATTCAATCAATTGGATTTATTTTTATCTTTAACAAATAAGAAGTGAATAGCTCTTCCATGGTAATAAATACTGTTACATTTTTGTTACCTAAGGGGCTGGATCTGTTAGAAGAACAACTTAGCATCAACTATACTATACTGCTACTTAAAGCTAAAATATGGACTCAACTACAGTAATTAATTTTAAATGAGTTCTACAATTTTGTTCTTTTTAATCTAGTCTCACTTTAATCATACTAATTTACATTGTTTTGATTTTTTATTACTTGAAGTACTTTTTAAAGAAACTATTGAGGGGCCTGCGAAGTGGTTCAGTTGGTTAAGAGCTCGCTCAAGAGTGCAAGCTGAGCTCAGAGCACCAGCAGTTCGATGCCCAGCCCGAGCTGAGCTGCCAACAGGTGGCAGGATGGCTCAGCTAAAAAAAGAAACTATTGAAAGTCAGTAAAATATAGTTCTGAAATAAGTCAAAAATTATGCAGACTAATAAAGAAGAAACACAGTAATTTGTGGCTTTGAAATTGTCATTTTTACCATCATCTGGTCGCAGCTCAAAAGATTTCTAAAAAGATCCAAATAGTCTTTGTATGTGGGAATTTTCCATTTGCCAGTTCTAACTTCCCCTGATGCACGATAGTCTTCAGATTCAGACAGAGCAACCTGGGAAGGAAGATAACAAGTGAATATTTATTGATGGACTCATCACAAAATATGTACTGCTGCCATAACTTTCTGATTTTCATAATTTTCTAAACTAAAACAGCTAATTGTAGGAGGCTTCAATTTGATTGAGGAAGACAGTATATTATGAAAGAATAATAAAAAAGCAAGCTGAAAAAAAGTCATGATTCTTCTAACTTGGAATAAAATAATGATGCGCTAACAATTATTTCAAAAACAATATCCATGCAATGTGTTGTAAAGTATTTATCTCACTTTCTTGCACAGGTCAAATCTCTCATCTTATCCTATTTCCTGTAACTTCAAGTAACTAAGATATGCCTCCGATAATACACCTAAGAATTTTATCCAAGAGTTTCAAGAGAAACCATTCCTTTTTTGTAAAAAGGTATGTATAATATTAAATTTATGTTGAAGGATGTTTCATAATTTAGAAGTTCATTCACCTGAAAAAAAATACAAAGGAATTACTTCTTACATTTTTCAAAATGTAAGGCAAGACAAATAATAACTGCAAAGGCTACCTTTATATATTTATAGACTAAAAACCTCAGCAACATTTCTAACTTTCAGTGATGAAGGAATTATTTTCCAAACATTAGTTTCAGAATTTACCTTTTGAAGGATCACTGGTTTAGAACATATTCTGATTAAACTCTGATGCACTGAAAAAAGAAAATGGAAACAAAAAGGAAACAAACAGTAAAAATTACCATAACTCAATGAAAATAACAGCCATTATTTTTTTTAACATAACCTCTCACTTGTTTTTCTCTAAGTTTGTTAAAATCTTTAGTTTTAAATTTTGGACTATTAAGATTCAGAAGCACAAGGAAAAGAAAAACAAGATTCAAAAAAAGGGTAGAAAAAGGAGATTTTGGCCCACAAAAATATTAGTTCTCCAAGAGGCATCAAAAAATACAAAAGAATTTGGCAACCAGATATTCTTTATGTATATCACATAACATGTTAAATATTCATTATTCATTATCTATCATAAAAACAAGAATGAATTCCAAACTTACCCACAGTACTAATGCAATTCCAGTGAACTGGTCCTTTTTCTGCTAAGGCTAGGAAAACTTTCACTATGGCTCTACAACATACCAGCTGCATTTTTGGACTATACTGTGGGAAACTGTCTATCTGTACCACCATGAGATGTTCCAGAACTGAAGTATGTACCTCAGGAACCTACCAGAAATGGAGAGCAAACTAAAAGTTATGGGAGAGAATAAATCAATTGAGAATACAAATATTCAAAGTAAACACAACTCAATTAGACATACATTAGATAAATGAAAAAGTTGGCTAGTTATCTCAGTCTACTAAAATCTTAACATTTATTATTATGAATGCATAAAAAAAAAAAAAATTAAGAGTGGGCCAGCCGAATGTAGTGGTGGTTAAGCGCTGGCTTGGGAAGCCAGCGGCCCCCGTTCAGGTCCCACATATGAGGGCCAGTGACACTGCCCTCAAAAAAAAAAAAAAAATTAAGAGTAAAACTGTCCAAATGATACTTAAAGTGCAATTCTATTCTAAGTAGCAAGAACTTCAACCTTTTAGAAACACAGAAAGAGTAACATATTTTTCCTGCTTTGGGTAATTTTCATGGCTCTAATTTTGACACAAAATACTAATTAAAAATGTCACCTTGATCATAATGGGGCCTATACTGAGTGCATACAACTCTATCAAGTTATTTGAAAAACTGAGATTAAATAAAATTGTACTTTTTAAATAGTTTAATTAACTATTCCACTTACTGAATCAAGGTAAAGCAAGACACTTGCAATAGATTGGAGAAAACTTGGCATCTGGTAAACATGGTCATCAACAGTGTCCATCTGGGTGAGGAACAGCTGCTTGCAGCGTTGAATGAGCTCTACATACATGAAGTCAACATCTTTTGCATTTATAACCTTGCAAGCCTTTAGAAAGGTAAAATATCAATCTTTATCAATCTTATCAATGCCAAAATAATTACATTTAAGGAGTCTTATTAAGCCATGTGATTACAAACTGAATATTAACAAGCTTTTTAATGGAGAAGAAATACAGATATAAAATACAGTGTATCTCATAAAGATGCTTTTCAAAATAATCTGTAAATACATTATAAATAGTTATTCATACACAAAACTACAGATTTTCAACTACATTCTAGATTCTGTTTAGAGTAGCACTGATGGCTACATTTGTAGAAACAGAGTTAGCACTAAGTCACAGAGATTCACTAAGAGGGAAAGAACTATGGTTATTCTCATTATTCTTTTTTTTGAGGGCAGTGTCACTGGCCCTCATATGTGGGACCAAACCGGGGCCGCTGGCTTCCCAAGCCAGCGCTTAACCACCGCGCCACTCGGCCGGCCCTCATTATTCTTAAATATACCTCTTTCTGTCATCAGAATTTATCTTTCTAAAATGTTGAGTGGTATCAACTAGAATTTTACTTCATAAATAAGAGGCAATAAAGCACAGTGGAGAAAACATGGTGTTTTCATTCTTCACACCTGAATTTATGTCTTGATTCTGTCAATTATTAATTGTGTGTCATTTAACAAGTAACTCATTTTTCTGGGTCTCAGTTTCCTCATCTGTATAGTGGAATAATACTCCTAAAAGCTTGTATGAAACTTACGAGGATTTGAGATAATACATATGCAGAATCCTAGTACATAGCAGGCTGAAAAAAAAAGCAAATAAGCAAATAACAAAATATTGACACAAGTGTGAGATGCTTAAAAATGCAATAAATTCTATTCTTTTAAACACTCAAATAAAAATAAAAAGGTAAGACAAAATTAATGAGCCATACTCCCGCAAAAAGTCCATATCCACGAATTGCAATGGATAAATCCTTGCTGTTTGAATCCATGTTCCTGATGATTCCATAGAATTGCTCCATAAAGTACTGTAGTGTACTCTTATGCATTTCTGCATCTTTTGCCACCAAAACAGAAACCTGCAATTGCATCATATTCACTTTTTAAAAATATATTAATGGCAAAACCAAGTAATCTATACAAATACGAAAAGGCTAGAATTATTTAATTAAATATTATTTGATTATAATTCACTTATAATCCTCTTTCCAAGACCCATCAAGTAGTTGTTTCATTCTAGTTGTGGAGGGCGCACCTCAGTGGCCCATGTGGGAATAGACCCAGCAACCTTGGTGTTATGAGCTCTGCACCCTGCGCTCTAACCACTTGAGCCAACCAGCCGTCCCAATGTCTTTTCTTTCTTAAAGAACCACTGATTCAAATGCTTAGTCTCTATCAAATTCAAAAAAGACATTCTCTTAAATAAGGCTTTATTACATGTGATATATTTTTCTTAGAGAAAAGGGATTGAAAATGACCAGGGAAATGCAAGAAGACGAACAGGTTTTGAATTAAGGCTCCCTAATGAAGCAGAAAATATCTTTAGAGCTCATGAGTGACTCACAAGGTTGACATCGAATTGTGCAGGCCCAGTGGCCTGCAAATTCAGAAGTCATTAACAGACTGGGAGGCTCATTAAGGCAACACAAAATACAGTTCAGAACTAACAATCAGAAAGATAAATCATCTCATTTTTCAAAAAAATAAGCCACAAACTGTAAGGCTTAAATTAGGTAAGGCAAGGGAAAAAGTACTTTGAGAAGCAAGTAGATCACTATCTACCAAACCAAGTGACAAGACCATAAATGCAAGAACATGAGTATTCAAAAAAGCATTCCTAATTTTAGCACAAAGACTTCCAAGACAAGAATGAAAAGGATCTAGATAACTATGAAAGGCAGAAAAAAGGTATTTACCTTTCATTACCAACCTAGCAATACATACACTCTAATCCTACACAAAGCTCCACAGGTCTTAGAATATGTCCTTCCAGGCACTTTACTCCCCATTTATTTTAGAAGGATAGGACACATACTACATAATTTTTTAATAGATTTTTATTAAAAAATATAGCTAACATACGTTATGTCAGTTTCAGGTATACACCATAGTTGTTCAACATTAATATAGCTAAAGAGGTGATCACCATAAGTCCAGCCAACAATCTTACACCATACCACTCTATCACAATATAATTGACTATACTCCCTATGCTGCACATAACATCTCCATGACTTATTTGTTTTATACTGGAAATTGGGACCTCTTATCCCCCTTTACCTTTGCATCCACTTTTTAAACTTTTCAATTAGAGGGCCAGCCGAGTGGCACATTGGTTAAGAGCTGGTTTTGGTATGCCAGCAGCCCCAGTTCAGATCCCACATATGAGGGCCAGTAACACTGCCCTCTACAGCTAACAACAGCTCCCCCTAGAGCTGGGCTGCTGGAGCCCCGGTGATGGTGTAGGCTGCAGCCCCTGCTGCAGTGGGCTGCCATAGGCTACAGTGAGTGGCCGGCAGCCAGCATGAGTGGCTGGCAGCCAGCGTGAGCTGCCAATAGCCACCATGCGTGGCCATCCAGAAGCCGGTGACCAATCTGCCTTATCCGGGAAGAATGGAATGACGATACCAACATGGGCCAGTAAAGCAATGTCCTCCGCAACTAGACTGAAGAACAAAAAGACAGCAACTTGTCTGTTCCCCTCCCCCAATTCCCCAATAAAACCTTTAAAAAAAAAATTCCATTCAGAGTTAACACTCAATATTATTTTGTATTAATTTCAGGTATACAACATAATGGTTCAACATTTTTCAAATTTAAGAAGTGATTCCCCCAGACTAGTCTAGTACCCACCTGGCTCTATACATAGCTATTACCATATTATTAACTATATTCCTTATGCTTTACTTTTTTGTAAATACAAAATCACTATTTTGTAAATACATACCAATTCGTTCTTCTTAATCCCTTCACCTTTTTTATCCTATTCCCCAACCCCCATCCAATGTATAACCCCAGTGAATGTAGTGCCCAACTGACACCATACATAGGTATTATAATATTATTAACTATATTCCTGGTCTATACCCTACATCCCCATGACTACTTTGTAACATCTAATTTGTACCTCTTAATCCCATCCCATTTGTCACCACCCACCTCAAACCCTCTCCCACCTGGCAAACATCAAAGTGTTCTCTGTATCTGAGTGTGTTTCTCTTTTGTTTATTTTGTTCTTTAGATTCCACATATAGGGCCGGCCAAGTGGAGCGGTGGTTAAGCGCTGGCTTGGAAAGCCAGTGGCCCCGGTTCGGGTCCCATATATGAGGGCCAGTGACACTGCCCTCAAATAAATAAATAAATAAATAAATAAATAAATAAATAAACTGTGGTTGTCTTCGAAAAAGAACCAACTATTTAAAAAAAAAAAAAGATTCCACATATAAGCGAAATCACATTTCTTCTGTCTTCCTCTGTCGGACATACTTCTCAGCACAATACTCTCCAGGTCCATCCATACCACTGCAGATGGCAAGAACCCATTCCCTTCCATGGCCAAACAATATTCCATTGTATAAACAGAGGGTGCCAAAAAAATGTATATACATTTTACGAAAGGAAAACTATTAAAATTGTAATACTCAATATGTACCGATAACAAAAGATGAATACAAGTCACATTTGACTTCTGCAATTACAAGAGGTGCTCAAAGTGGTTACCATCAGCGTCCAGACACTTCTGATTACAGACACTTCTGAACTACTGCTTGAGCAACAATGACCAAAGGATCCACTTGTACACATTTTTCTGGCATCCCCAATATGTACCACCTCCTCTTATCCATTCATCCAAGAATGGACACACAGGCTGCTTCCATATCTTGGCTATTGTAAATAATGTTACAATGAACATATAGATGCACACATCCCCTCAAAGTAGTGTTATGGGTTTCTTTGGATAAATAAATACCCAGAAGTAAGATTACTGGATCCTTCTTTGTCTCGTTATAGCATTTCTTTTAAAGTCTATTTTGTCTGGTTTAAATATTGTTACCCCAGCTTCCATGAAATAACTTTTTCCATCCCTTTATTTTTAGCCTGTGTGTCTTTCAATCTAAAGTGAGTCTCTTTAGGCAGCATGCCTATGTAAGGGTTTTGTTTTCTTATCCATTCAGCCACTCTATGGTTTTGAATGGAGCATTTAATCCATTTATTGGGTTGTCGGAAAAGTCATGACCCATTTTTGCAAAGAAAAACAGAAAAAAATACATCATGACTTTTCCGACAACCCAATATGTTGAAAGTAATTGTTGACAGATATGTAGTTATTGCCATTTTATTATTCACAGATTTAATTTTTTTTTTTTTCCATTTTAAAGAACTCCCTCTAACAATCCCTGTAATACTGGATTTTTAGTGGTGAGCTTTTAGCGTTTTCTTGTCTGGGAAGCTCTTTATCTGCCCTTTGATTTTAAATTATAGCATTGCTGCATAGAGTACCTTGGTTGTAGGTACTTACTTTTCATCATGTTGACTATATCCTCCTGGGCTGCGAAGTTTGAGAAATCAGCTGACAATCTTATGGAAGCTCCCTTATTTCTCTTGCTACTTTTAGGGCTCTCTGTCTTTAACCTTTGCCATGTTAATTATAATGTATCTTGGTGTGGACCTGCTTGGGTACATCTTGTTTGACACTCTCTGCAACTCCTGGGATTTACGTTTTATTTCCTTCACCAGATTAGGGAAGTTTTCAGTCATTACTTTTTGTGTGGGTTATGTGTGCCCTCCTGTTATATTTGAGCCTTGACTGCTAGTGGCAAGTTGGTGGGTAGGACTAACCCACTGGCTGACTGATGTGGGGTTTGGCCATGTATACAGCTTACCGGCTGCTGTGAGGAGGTGCTTACCACACAAAGCAGGATTTGCCCCTGTGGGCTCTGGTGGCTATTGACACTGCCTTTTGGATGTGCCACTTTTGGGGCTAACTGGGTGGACTATTCTGTGGATGAAGCCAACCTCCAGGAATCTTAGGAGGTTGGGGCTTCTTAGGAGGGACTCCAGTGTATGCCCGGGTCAGCCACTATCTGTGACTGACTGTGGACTACCTGGTAAAAGTTACAAAGAGATCCACTGTTGGCTGCTGCCTGTACTGGGCCTGGAGATATGTGGGAGAGGCCACACTGTGAACCGAGGATGGCTGCCATCAGTACTGGGTCTGGAGTAGCTCTGGAAAAAGCCAGGACACACCAAGGCCTCCTGCTGGTTGCCAACTCCCATGAGATTCAGCCTCTGATAAAGCCTTGTGGGAGTGGCAGGGGTCTTAGTGAGTCATCAGGGTGGAGCAAATGGAGCTCACCAGACCAATTCAGTTTCAGATTTGGCCATGTGCATGGGAGAGGGCTCAACACAGGAAAGATGGTGCCCACCTCCCAGCATGGGAGAATGTCCCACACAGGGAAAAGTGGCAATTATCTTCCAGCCCTTGCCGGAAGCCACACCTCAGTCTGCCCCCCAAATGTTTCCGATGTGCCTCTCCCCACCCAAGTCACTGTCCCTCCACTGGAGCCCAGGGTGAATGCCTCTGAATAAGTCTGTGCAGGCCCTTTATGTGGATGTCTGGGTTTCCCACAGCCTTCCATTCCACCCAGACAGTTGAAATCACCAGTATGTTTTATAGCCAGATGTTGCAGTGGTTCCTCTTCCTGGCACCAGTACGTCAGACTGCAGAGCCTCAAGAGGGGCTGAGGTCCCTTGTTCCTTTGTAGGGAACCTCTGTGGCCGAGATATCCCTCCCAATTTTCACTTGCCACACAAGATTTGGGACCAACCTGTTTGTACCTCCACCCCTCCTACCAGTCTTGATGTGGCTTCATCTTTATATCCTTAGTTTTAAAACTTCTATTCAGCTACATTTCAGACGGTTCTCCAGGTTGACTATTCTATAATTTAGTTGTAATTTTGATGTGTTCACAGGATGAGGAAAGCACAGTGTATATCTAGTCCACCATGCTGGATTGTTTCCCCATAATTTCTTTTCTCCACAAACATTACTCAAAAAGTAAACAGACATCATCTTATGTAATCAAAGAACAATTTTTCATTTTATGAACATGCTGCTTCTGAACTTAAACTGTTTCTAATTTTTGTACTTTAACAAGCATCCTTTTATGCATTTTTTATTGTAGCAAAAACTTGGAAATATAATTACCGACGATAGACAACAGTTTAAAACACTTCGACTCATAAACATTATGTATATCAACTATGTTGCCATTAAAAATTGGCAGACATCTGGGCCGGCTGAGTGGCACAGTGGTTAAGCGCTGGCTTGGGAAGCCAGTGGCCCCGGTTTGGGTCCCACATATGAGGGCCAGTGACACTGCCCTCATTAAAAAAAAAAAAAAAATTGGCAGATCTCAATGTGGTTTCAGGAAAACATATTCAATAGAGTGGAAAATCTTAAAGCTACAAGAATTATAAATAATACTCCTTTATGTCAAGATACTGCTCTTCCTACCTCTTCATTCCTTCCTTCTGTGGAGGGAGAAAGCAAAAGGAAGATAAGAGGGAGGAATGGACAGAGAAAAGGAGGTGAGACTAAAAGCATCAACACAAAAAAATTGTTATTTTTCTCTTGGTGATAGGATTTCAGAAGATTTTAATAGTCTTCTTTGTACTCTCCTATGTTTTAATGATATGCAACTAATTGGTGATGTTTTTTATAAGAATTTTATATGAAGCTATAGAATGAAAAAATAAAAATTATTTTCCCACAGGAATAAGGTTTAAATTTTAAAATGCAGCACATGCAATAGTCAAAACAATAATGTAAAAGAAAAAAAAGGGAAAAAGAACAGCAAAAGAGGCCCAAGGGGTGTACAAGAAAGGAGATAATAAAGACCAGAGCAGAAATAAACAATATAGAGAACAGAAAAACAATTCAAAAGATCAATGAAACCAACAGCTGGTTTCTTGAGAAGATAAACAAAATTGACAAACCTCTAGTCAGGCTCATCAAAAAAAAAAGAGAAAGGACTCAAATTAGCAAAATCAGGAATGAAAGAGGGGAAATGACTACAGACATCACAGAAATACAAAAAATTCTAAGAAATTACTATGAGCAACTATATGCCAACAAATTTGACAATCTGGAAGAAATGGATAATTTTCTAGAAGCATACAACCTTCCAAACCTAACGCAAGAAGAAACAGAAAATCTAAATACCCTGATTACTACCAAGGAGATTGAATCAGTAATTGACAAGCTCCCAAAAAACAAAAGCCCTAGACCAGACGGCTTCACAAGTGAATTTTATCAAACATTCAAAAAAGAACTATCACCTATTCTTCTCAAACTGTTCCAAAAAATCCAGAAGGAGGGAAGGCTCCCAAACTCTTTTTATGAAGCCTCTATCACCCTGATTCCAAAACCAGATAAAGACATCACAAAAAAGGAAAACTACAGGCCAATCTCCCTGATGAATATAGATGCAAAAATTCTCAATACAATATTAGCAAACAGAATTCAGCAATATATTAAGAAGATCATACATCATGATCAAGTGGGATTCATCCCTAGTGCGCAAGGCTGGTTCAACATCCGTAAATCAATTAATGTGATACACCACATCAACAAAATGAAGGATAAAGATCACATGGTCATTTCAATAGATGCAGAAAAAGCATTTGACAAAATCCAACAGCCATTTATGTTAAAAACCCTTAGCAAAGTGGGAATACAGGGATCATATCTCAACATAATAAAAGCCATATATGATAAACCTACAGCTAACATCATACTCAATGGGGAAAAGCTAAAACCATTCCCCTTAAGATCAGGAACAAGACAAGGCTGTCCACTTTCTCCTCTTTTATTCAACATAGTACTGGAAGTTCTAGCCACAGCAATCAGACAACAAAAAGAAATAAAAGGCATCCAAATTGGTAAGGAAGAAGTAAAATTGTCATTATATGCAGATGACATGATACGGTATATAGAGAACCCCAAAGACTCCATCAAAAAACTATTGGAACTGATAGACGAATTCAGTAAAGTAGCAGGATATAAAATCAATGTTCAGAAATCAGTGGCATTTGCATATACCAATAATAAACTAATGGAAAGAGAAATTAAGAAAACTGTCCCATTTACAATTGCGTCAAGAACTATAAAATACCTAGGAATAAATTTAACCAAAGAAGTGAAAGATCTGTACTCAGAAAATTATAAGACACTGAAGAAAGAAATCATAGAAGATACAAATAAATGGAAACACCTACCATGCTCATGGATAGGAAGAATTAATATAGTTAAAATGTCCATACTGCCTAAAGCAATATATAGATTCAATGCAATTCCTATCAAACTACCAAGGGCATTTTTCACAGAAATAGAAAATATAATCCTAAAATTTATATGGAATCATAAAAGACCCAGAATAGCCTTGGCAATTCTGAGAAATAAAAACAAAGTCGGGGGGATCACGCTACCAGACATCAAAACCTACTACAAGGCCACAGTAATCAAGACAGTTTGGTATTGGCATAAAAACAGGCACATCGATCAGTGGAACAGAAAAGAGAGCCCAGAAATAAATCCAAGCATTTACGGACAGTTAATCTATGACAAGGGAAGCAAGAATTTACACTGGAGTAAAGATAGTCTATTCAATAAATGGTGCTGGGAAAACTGGACTGACACATGCAAAAAAATGAAACTGGATCATCTCCTTACGCCTTATACAAGAACAAATTCAAAATGGATTAAAGACTTAAATGTAAGACCTGAAACCATAAAAATCCTAAAAGAAAATATAGGGAGTACATTTGCAGACATTCCTGGAGCAATATTTTTACTGATACATCCCTACGGGCAAGGGAAGTAAAAGAAAAAATGAACATATGGGATTATATCAGACTTAAAAGTTTTTTCACAACAAAGGAAACCATTAATAAAACAAAAAGGAAGCCTACTGAATGGGAGAATATATTTGCCAACGATATATCTGATAAGGGGTTAATATCCAAAATTTATAAAACACTCATGAAACTCAACACCAAGAAAACAAACAACCCAATTAAAAAATGGGCAGAAGATATGAAGAGACATTTCTCTAAAGAGGACATACAGATGGCCAACAGGCATATGAAAAAAAGTTCAACCTCACTGGTCATTAGGGAAATGCAAATAAAAACCACCATGAGATACCACCTCACTCCAGTCAGAATGGCTATCATCAACAAATCAACAAACAACAAGTGCTGGCGGGGCTGTGGGGAAAAGGGGACCCTGCTGCACTCTTGGTGGGACTGCAGATTGGTGCAGCCACTACGGAAGTCAGTATGGAGGTATCTCAAAGAACTGGAAATAGAGCTACCGTTTGACCCAGCAATTCCACTCCTTGGTATTTATCCTGAAAAAACCAAGACACTTATTCAAAAAAAGTTATGCACCCCTATGTTCATAGCAGCACAATTTACAATAGCTAAGACTTGGAAACAACCAAAATGCCCGTCAGTAGATGACTGGATTAAGAAACTGTGGTATATTTATACAATGGAGTATTACTCCGCTATAAGGAAGAATGAAATTGAGCCATTTGCAATGATATGGATGGACCTAGAGACTATAATGTTGAGTGAAATAAGTCAGTCAGAGAAGGACAAATACCATATGATCTCACTCATATGTGGAATCTGAAAAACTGTATGAATGAGCAAAGTAAACAGAAACTGTCTCATAGATATAGAGGAAAAATCAGGGTTGCTAATTTGGAGAGGAATGGGGATGAGGGAGAAGGGGAAGGGATTAGACAGCAAAAATAGGCAACTACAATATTGCTACTGGGATAGGAAAAACAGTTTGGGGAATATAATTAATAATGTTGTAAATATTCTGTGGAATGTCAGATGATCATAGGTCTTGTTAGGGAGACCATTTCTTGGATGGAGTAGATGTTTGATCACTGCACTGTATTACTAAAGCGGAGGTGGTATACCTACTGTAATTGAATATATATAGATAGTCACGGGATGTGGATTATACTGTGGAAGAGAGTCAGAGGAAGAGTAATAGATATATATGATATGGGGGGGAGTGGGGTGGTGTATTGGGGGTGGGGGGTTGTCACTTTGAGAGGTAAAATGTATAACTATTGCACTGTGTTGTACACCTGAAACTAACTAAAAATAAAATTAAAAAAAAAAAAAGAAAAGAAAAGAAAAAAAGGTTAGAGGTCATCCATTACCTAATTTCAAGATTTAATATAAAGGTAGAATAATCAAAACAATGAAGCACTGATGTAAAGATAAACAAAAGATAAATAGGACAAAAACACAGTATATAAATAAACCCACACATATATGGTCTACTGCCGATTAACAAAAGGTACGAAGGTAAGTCAATGGGGAAAGAAGAGGCTTTTGAACATGCATAAGGTTGTCAGAAGAGTCATGATGAATTTTTTGTTTTTCAAAGGTCATTTATTTATATAAAGAACAAAGATCAGGGCTGGCGGAGTGGCGCGGTGGTTAAGAGCCGGTTTGCGACGCCAGCAGCCTCGGTTCGGATCACACATATAAGGGCCAGTGACACTGCCCTCTAAAAAAAAACAAAGATCAGGGCTGGCTGAGTGGCGCGTTGAATAGGAGTTGGCTTGGGATGCCAGCTCTAAGCAGCAGGGCCCCAGTTCAGATCCCACAGAGAGAGAGGGAGAGAGGGAGAGAGGGAGGGAGGGAGGGGGGGAGAGAGGGGGAGGGAGGGAGAGAGAGAGAGAGAGAGAGAGAGAGAGAGAGAGAGAGAGAGAGAGAGACAGACAGAGAGAGAGAGAGAGAGAGAGACTGCGCCCTCTACAGCTAAGATGGTGAACAACAGCTAGTCCTGAAGCTGGGCTGCCTTGAGACGCCCACAATGGCATAGACTCCAGTGGGGCTGGCCGGCAGCTGGCGTGAGCTTTCATGTGCTGCCATGAATCGACATGAGAGGCCGTCTAATGATTGGCAAGCGACTGCCTCACCCGGAGAGAGCGCAATGATAATACCAACATAGGCCAGTAAAGCAACGTCTTCCACAGCTAGACTGAAGAACAAAAGGACAGCAACTTGTCTGTTACCCTTCCCCAATTCCCCAATGCTGTTACCCGCCTCTAATTCCCCAATAAAATCTTTAAAAAAAATGATATACTGCCCATTTTGTTCGATAACCTTTGCCATCTTTCAGTGAGCTTCATAATTCCTCGTTCAAAGAAGGACCTGTCTTTACTTGCAAAAAACTGAACAAGGTTCTTATTTACAGCCTCATCTGAATTGAAGGTTATACCACGCAAGGAGTTTTGAAGACAGCCAGAATAATAGAAGTGTGATAGTGCAAGGTCAGGCTAGTATGGTTGGTGGATGTGGCAACACATCCCATCCGAGCTCATAATTTTTGAAGGGTTATCAAACTTGTGTGTGGTCTCACATTGTCGCGATGGAACACAACTCCTTTACGAATAACGAGCTCTGGACATTTCTGGATGATGGATTTATTCAAAATGTCCAACTGCCGACAGTACACATTCAAATTGATTGTTTGGTAAGAGCTCCTTAATAAGGAGCTCAAAAAACACAATACCTTTAAAATCCCACCACACTAAGAGCATAACTTTCCTCTGATGAATGTGTTTTCGACGTTGTTTGAGGCAAATCATCACCTTGGGGCCAAGACTGTTTGCGCACCACACTGCTGTCAACAATCCACTTCTCATCACCAGTTATCAGTGGCTTCAAGAAAGGATCCGTTTTCCTCATGTTTAATGAGCATATCGCAGATGTTTACATATGCCATCAAATCAACTTCTTTGAGTTCACGCGGAACCCAAATATCGAGCTTGTTTGCATATCCCAGCTTCTTCAGGTGGTCATGAACACTTGAACGGTGGATGTTCAATGTTTCTGAAATCTCTTGAGTCATGTAACATGGGTTTGACTCGATCAATGCCTTTATTTTGTCATCATCAGCCTCAGTGGGCCTCCCTGACTGAGGAGCATCATTGAGATCAAAATCACCAGCATGGAATTTCAGGAACCATTGTTGGCACTGACGTGCTTGTAGACCATTGTCACCATAAACTTTATGCAACTTTTCACAAGCTTGACATGTGTTCTTCCCTTTATGGAAGTAAAACAGTAAAATATGGCAAAAATACAGTTTGGTCTTCCATCTTTGACTTGTAAAATCTCCAAAACTCAACCAAATCACTGAATACTTTTTTAGAATGAAGCTAGAACCGTCAGCTGTCAAATGACACAGCAATAAAATATATGCAAATGACTCTAGAACTTTCAAAAATGAACTAGCGCCATCCGTTGCAAAAATGTGTCATGACTTTTCAGACAATCCAGTAGTACTCAAACCAACAAAATGGGGGAAAAACTCAACTTCAAACCTTACTTTATACCATACACAAAAAAACTACAAAACTTCTTGAAGTAAAAAAACTTTTTTTTTTTGTTTAGCCATCCTGCCACCTGTTGGCAGCTTAGCAGCAGTTCATCTTGGGCTGGGCATCGAACTGCTGTTGTTCAGAGATCAGCTCGCACTCTTGAGCGAGCTCTTAACCAACTGAGCCACTCGGCCACTCACTGTATCCTATGGCAGCCCACTGCAGCAGGGGCTGCAGCTATGCCGGCCCAGGGACTCACAGCTGCCCAGCTCCAGGTGGAGCTGTTGTTCACCACCTTAGCTGTAGAGGGCAGTGTCACTGGCCACGATATGTGGGATCCAAACCAGGGCCACTAGTGTCACAAGCCAGCTCCCAACCACCGCGCCATTTGTTCGGCCCCCTAAAATTTTTTTTAAATCTCTGCACTCATAGGATAGGCAAATATTTTTTAGGGCACAGAAAGGAGGAATTAGTTGGAAAGTTGGTAAAACTGGACTTAATAAAACTTTTAAATGTCTGCTCTTTGAAAGATGCTGTTAAGAAAATGAAGACGAACATTGTGAGAGTGAGATCACTACTTTGCATGTCCTTTAAATCTACAACTAGTCAAACATCTATAATCCAAGAAACATCATTCTGCTCAACAGACTAGGACATCTAAGAGAACACACTGGTACATCGAAAGGAGGGCACATTGGAACACATGAGGAAGGCAGGATGAGGGAAGGACAGGGACAGTGCCTGTAGATGTGCTTCCCTGGCCACCATGGCTGAGCCTGTGGCCCCAGTGAACAGAGCAGTGGAGGAGACAGAGACCATCGCAGACGGTAAGAGTAGCAGCAACATTGTTGGCACCTATGAATCTGGCTCCCATTCCTAACCGTGGTGGTGTTCGCATCACCAGAAAGATTGGTAGCAGAGGTGGAAACACATCTCCAGCTTCCTGCACTCAGTGCCATAGTTCCAATGGCCACAGGAACCAGGTAGCAGTATGATTAGCTTGTGAACCGGTCTCCAGCCTCACCTACCACATCCCCCCAACAATATGGTGGTACCCCAAGACCCAGGTGACCCAAATACATTGAAGGCACCCACCACAGTGGTCACCAGGCAGCAACTCCCAGGACCACAGCGATGCCCCTCTCACCATGATCCAGGAGGCACAAGCAGCACAGGTTAAAACAAAAATGTGCATTATTGCACCATCTACTGAAAAACAAAAGAGCTCTAATTATTAACATGCTGAATTGTTAAAATCAAAATGGTACCTAAATAAGTGTTCACTACTTCTAATTTGCTGCCAGAGGAACAAATAATCAAGCACCATAAACAACCAAGGTAACAAGGTAACACAGAAAGGAAGTTAAATTCTCCAGAAACCAAACTTAAAGTCTTGGAAGACTGTGAACTAAATGATAAAGAATTCAAAATAGGAGTCATAAAGAAACTCAATGACATATAGAAACACTCAAAAAGGCAGTTCAATGAGCTCAGGAATAAAATAAATGAACAGAAGTGCTACTTTCAGAGATTGAAACTATAAAAAAAGAACCAAACAGAGCCTGCCGAGTGGCGCGGTGGTTAAGCGCTGGCTTGGGAAGCCAGTGGCCCCGGTTCAGTCCCACATATGAGGGCCAGTGACACTGCCCTCAAAAAAAAAAAAAAAAAAAAAAAGAACCAAACAGAAATTCTAGAGCTGAAGAATTCAATACATGAAATAAAGAATGTATTAGAAAGCACTGGAAATATGGCAGACTATGGAAAAGAGAATCTATGAGCTTGAAGATAGAAAGAAGGTAGAAGAGTAGAGAGAAGTTAAGATTTTTTTGTTTTTTTTTAATGAAAAACCTGTAAGAGAACTGACTCCATTAGAAACCACAACATAAGGGTACTGGGTCTTCCAGAAGGAGAAGAGAGGGAGAAAGAAACAGAGATCCTATTCAAAGAAATTATTGATGAGAACTTCCAAACCTAGGGAAGGAACTGGACATACAAGTACAAGAAGCTAACAAAACACCTAATTACTCAATGCAAAAAGACCTTATCCAAGAAACATTATAACTGTCAAAAGTTACTAATAAAGAATTCTCAAAGCAGTCAGGAGGGACAGAAGTAACCTACAAGGGAAAACCCATCAGGTTATCATCAGATTCCTCAGCAGAAACTCTACAGACCAGAGAAAGTGGAATATGTTAAAAATATTGAAAGATAGTAACCATCAGACAAGAAAACTACATAGCAAAGTAATCCTTAAGATATGAAGCAGAAATAAAGGTTTTCACAGACAAACGAAAGCTGTCAGAATTGAACACAAGACCTGCACTACAAGTAATGTTGAAAGGAGCTCATCTACCTGAAACAAAAAGAGAAAAGTAGTACACAAAATTGTGAGTAGAGTGACAGAAGAAGAAAACTGCAACTCTTTCAGAATAGGGTGCTAAACGTATAATATAAAGGTTAAAGGGAAAAAACATTAATAACCATAGCTACACTTCAATTTCTTAATAAAAACAAAACATAAAAAGGGATAATTTGTGCCAACCAAAATATAGAAGGAGAGGAGAAAGAATGTGGAACTTGTATAGGCAAATGAAGATATCACGCTATTAAGAAAAAAAATACTATTTTATCAGTGTGATATTTTATACAAACCTCATGGTAACCACAAAACAAAATCCAGAGCTGAAGACATGAAACTTATGAGTAAAAAAGGAGAAAACGAAGAAAACCATCATAGAAACTCACCAAACTAAACTAGCAGACAGAAACACAAGAGAAGGGCCGGCCGAGTGGCTCAGTTGGTTAAGAGCTCGCTCAAGAGTGCGAGCTGAGCTCTGAGCAACAGCTGTTCGAGGCCAGCCCGAGCTGAGTTGCCGTTGAGCTGCCAACAGGTGGCAGGATGGCTCAGCTTAAAAAAAAAGAAAAGAAACACAAGAGAAAACAAACAATGGAAATACAAAGCAATCAGAAAACAAAATATAAAATGCCAGTAATAAGTCCTCATATATCAGTAAATATCCTAAATGTAAATGGGCTCAACTCACCAATCAAAAGATTAAAAATAGGGCTGGCCGAGTGGTTCAGTACGTTAAGAGCTCGCTCAAAGAGTGTGAGCTGAGCTCTGAGTAACAGCAGTTCGATACCCAGCCAGAGCTAAGCTGCCGGTGAGCTGGACAACAGGTGGCAGGATGGCTCAGCTAAAAAAAAAAGAGAAAAGATAAAAAATAGGGGCCAGCTGAGTGGCGTGTTGGTTAGGAGTTGGCTTGGGATGCCAACTCTGAGCAGCAGGGCGCCGGTTCGGATACCACATGAGGGCCAGTGACGCTGCACTCTCTGTAGCTGGCATGGTGAACTACAAACCTGGAGCTGGGCTGCCGTGAGTCACTGGCGACAGCATAGGCTACACTGGGGCTGGCTGGCAGCTGCCAGGAGCCACCGTGGGCGGCCGTCCAATGGCCGGCGAGCAACTGCCTCACCCAGGAAGAGCCCAATGATAATGCCAACATGGGACAGTGAAGTGATGTCCTCCACAACTAGACTGAAGAACAGGACAGCAACTTGTCTGTTCCCCTTCCCCAATTCTCCAACGCTGTTCCCCTCCCTCAATCCCCCAATAAAATCTTTTAAAAAAAGAAGATAAAAAATACCAAGACAAATTAAAAAACAATACCCAACTATATGCTGCCTTCAAGAGACCCATGGCAGCATCAAAGACAAACAGACTCAGAGTAAAGGGGTGGAAGATGATACTCCAAGCAAATGGCATCCAGGGAAAAGTGGGTACAGTCATACTATCAGACAAAATTAATTTCAGGACAAAAAAGGGAAAAAAGAGAAAAAGATGGACATCTTCAATGATAAAGGACACAATCCACCAAGATATAACATTTATTAAAATATATGCACCCAACATAGGAGCATCAAAATATATAAGTAATCATTAACAGACCTAAAGGGAGAAAAAAACAGCAGCACAGTAAGAGTAGAAGACTTTAAGATTCCACTTATGCCAATGGATACATCATCCAAACAGATAGTACACAAGAAACATCAGCCTTAAGTGACACTTAAGACAATATGGACTTAATAAATATGTACAGAACTTTCTATCCCAAAGCAAAAGAATACATAGTCTTCAGCAATTCAATGTAACATTCAAGGATAGACCATATGTTGAGACACAAAACAAGTCTCAATAAATTAAAGAAGAATGAAATCATATCAAGCATCTTTTCTGACCACAATGGTATGAAACTAGAAATCAATTACAAGAGCATGGAAAAATCACAAATATGTGATTAAACAACATCCTACTAAACTATTGGGTCAATGAAGAAATAAAAGAAATGTAAAAAATAAGAGATAAGTGAAAATGAAAACAGGACATACCAAAATCTTTGGGATGCAGCAAAAGTGGAAAGAGGAAAATTACAGCAATACAGCCTACCTAGAGAAACAAGAAAATTCTCTAACAATCTAATATTATACCTTAAAGAACTGGAAAAATGTCAATAGAAGAAATAATAAAATTCAGAGTGGAAATGAATGAAAGAGAATAAAAATAGAAAAAATGAATAAAATGAAGAGCTAGTTCTTTAATAAAATAAACAAAATTGGCAAATCCTTAACTAGACTTACAATGGAACAAAGAGACAAAACAAATAAAATCAGAAATGAGACAGAAGTTACAACTGATACCAGAGAAATACAAAGGACTATGAAAGAATAGTATGAAAGGCTATATGTCACAAAATTAAACAACCTAGAATAGGCAAGTTCTTAGAATCACATAATCTTCCTAAACTGAATTATAAAGAAATAAATACCCTGAGGAGACTGATCACTAGTAAGGAAACTGAAATAGTAATTAAAAACTTCCCAAAAAGCAAAAGTCCAGAACCAAATTGCTTCCATGGTAAATACTACCAAACATTCGAAGAAGTTTAATACCTATCTTTCTCAAACTCTTACAAAAAACTGAAGAGACGGGAACGCTTCTAAACTCTTTTTACAAGGTCAACATTACCCTGATACCAAAACCAGGCAAGGACAACACAAAAAAGAAATTACAGGTCAACATCTCTGATGAACATAGATGCAAAAATCCCCATTAAATTCTAGTAAATCAAATACAATGATACATTAAAATCATCATATGCCACAATAAAGAGGGATTCATTCCAGAGATGCAAGGATGGTTCATCATCTGCAAATCAATTGTGATAAACCACATTAACAGAATGAAGAATAAAAAAATCATATTATCATCTCAATAGATGCAGAAATAACATTTGACGAGATACAACATCCATTTATGATTTTTCAAAAAAGGGCTCTCGGGCCGGCCGAGTGGCTCATTGATTAAAAGCTGGCTTGGGATGCCAGCGGCCCTGGTTCGGATCCCACATATGAGGACCAGTGACACTGCCCTCTACAGCTAAGGTGGTGAACAACAGCTCCACCTGGAGTTGGACTGCACAAGTCCCGGTGATGGTGTAGGCTGCAGCCCCTGCTGCAGTAGACTGCCATAAGCTACAGTGAGTGGCTGGCAGACAGCGTGAGCAGCCAGCAGCCAGAGTGAGCTGCAAATAGCCGCCGTGAAAGGCCATCCAGAGGCTGGCGACCGATCTGCCTCACCCGGGAAGAGCGCAATGATAATACCAACATGGGCCAGTGAAGCAACATCTTCCACAACTAGACTGAAGAACAAAAGGACAGCAACTTGGCTGTCCCCTTTCCCGGTTCCCCAACGCTGTTCCCCTCCCCCTATTCTCCAATAAAAATCTTTAAAAAATAAAAAAGAGGGCCGGCCGAGTGGCTCAGTTGTTTAAGAGCTCACTCAAGAGTGCAAACTGAGCTCTGAGCAACAGCAGTTTGATGCCCAGCCCGAGCTGAGTTGCCGCTGAGCTGCCAACAGGTAGCACGATGGCTCAGCTAAAAAAAAAAAAAAAAAAAAAAAAAAAAAAGAAAAAAAGAGCTCTCAAGCAATGGGTATGGAAGTACCTCAACATATCCAAGGTCACATTAACAAACCCACACCTAGTATCATACTCAACAGTGAAAAATCAAACGCTTCTCCTTTAAGATGAGGAAAAAGACAAGGATACCCATTCTTGGCACTTTTATTCATAGTACATATAGTCTTTACCAGAGCAATTAAGCAAAAAAAAGAAATAAAATGCATCCAAAGTTGAAAAGAAGAAATGAAACTGTCATTATTTGAAGATGACAAAATTTTATATATAGAAAACCTTAAAGACTCCACCAAAAAAACTATTAGAAATAATAAACCAATACAGTAAATTTGCAGGATACAATACCATACACAAAACTCTGTCATTTCTATATACTAACAATGAACTATTAGAGAGAGAAATAAAGAATCCATTCCATTTATAATTGCAACAAAAAGAATAAAATACTTAGGAATAAACAAAGGTGAAAGACCTGTACACTGAAAACTACAAGACACTGTTTAAAGAAATGGAAGAAACACACATAAATGGAAAGATATTCTGTGTTCACGAGCTACAAGGATTAACATTGTTCAAATGGTCATATTACCGAAAGCAATCTACAGATTCAATGCAATCCCTATCAAAATGCCAATAGCATTTTTCAAAGATGTAGAACAAAAAATATTAAAATCTGTATAAAACCACAAAAGACCCCAAACGCCACACAAATCTTAAGAAAAAAGAACAAAACTGAATGTACCACACTCCCTGATTTCAAATACTACTACAAACCCACAGTAATCAAAACAATATGATATTGGCACAAAAACAGACAAATAGTCCAATGGACCAGAAGTAAGAGCCCAGAAAAAAACCTCACACATACATGAGCAATTAATCTACAACAAAGGAACCAAAAACATACAATGGAGTAAGGATAGTCTCTCTTCAATAAATTGAGTTGGGGCAACTGGACAGAAATATGCAAAAGAATGGAATTAGAACACCATACACAAAACTTAACTCAAAATGAATTAAAGGCTTGAATGTAATACCAGAAACAATAAAATACATAGAAGAAAACATTGGTACTAAGCTTCTGGACATCAGTCTCAGTGGGTGTTTTGAAAAATTTCACTCCAAAGGCAAGGGAAACAAAAAGTAAACAAATGGGACTACATCAAACCAAAAAGCTTTTGCACAGCAAAAGAAACTATCAACAAAAGAAAGATGCAACCAACTGAACAGGAGAAGACTTTGCAAAAGATATTTCTGATAAGGAGTTAATATCCAAAACACAAGTTTATAAAGAACTCACAAAACTCAACAACAACAAAAAAAACCCAAGCAACTGAATAAAAGATGGAGAGAGAATTAGAATACACATTTTCTTAAGGAAGTCATATACAGACATATGAAAAGATGTTCAACATCACTAGTTATCAGGGAAATGCAAATCAAAACCACAATGAGATACTACCTTACACCTGTTAGAATGGCTATTACCAAAAGAATAAGAAATAAGTCTTAGAAAGGATGTGGAGAAAAGGGAACCCTTGTATACTGCTGATGGGAATGTAAATTAGTATGGAAATCAGCATAAATATTCCTCAAATAATAAGAATAGAACTGCCATATGATCTAGCAATTCCTCTTCTGGGTATTTATCTGAAGACTATGAAAATACTAATTTGAAAAGATATATGCACCTGTATATGTTCATTATAACATTATTCACAACAGCCAAGTTATGGAAACAACCTACATGTCCACTGACAGATGAGTAAAAATGTGGTTTATGTACACAAAATGAAATACTATTCTACCATAAAAAAGATAAAATATTGCCATTTGTGACAACATGGATGGATCTTGACGGTATTACACTAAGTGAAATAAGTCAAAAGTAAAAGGGCAAAAACCATTAATTACACTCCTATGTGGAATATAAAACAAAAAGTAACAAACAAACAAAACAAAACAAAACAAAAACCCATAGATACTGACAACAGAATGAGGGTTGCCAGAGCATAAGTGGGAGGGAGAAATGGGTAAAGGGGGTGAAATATATGCTAACAGATGGAAAGTAGACTTTTGGTGGTGAGCTCACAGAAGAGCATACAGGCATCAAATTATAATGTTGCATACCTGAAATTAAAATAACATTCTCAACCAATGTTACCTCAATGGAAAAATAACTAAAAAAAAAATGAAGAGGCAAGAAGAAAAAGTATTTGTAGTATTTTCAGAACAGGACTTGTATCCAAATTATGTAGAGAACTCTTACAACTCATTAATAAAAAAGAAATATAAGTAATTTTAGGATGAGCAAAATATATGAACGAATACTTCACCAAAGAAGATATAAGTATGGCTAATAACCACAGGGAAAAAAGATCATGATCAACTGTCATCAATAAAAATTCAAATTAAGGGCCGGCCAAGTGGCGCATTGGTTAAGTGCTGGTTTTGGGATGCCAGCGGCCCTGGTTCGGATCCCACATGAGGGCCAGTGACACTGCCCTCTACAGCTAACAACAGCTCCACCTGGAGCTGGGCTGTGCGAGCCCCGGTGATGGTATGGGCTGCAGCCCCTGCTGCAGTGGGCTGCCATGGGCTACAGTGAGTGGCCCGCAGCCAGCGTGAGCGGCTGGCAGCCAAGCATGAGCTGCCAATAGCTGCCGTGAGCGACATCCAGAGGCCGGCAACCGATCTGCCTCATCCGGGAAGAGCACAATGACGATACCAACAGTGAAGCAACATCCTCCGCAACTAAACTGAAGAACAAAAAGACAACAGCTTGTATGTTCCCCTTCCCCGATTCCCCAACACTGTTCCCCTCCGCCAATTCCCCAATAAAATCTTAAAAAAAAAAAAAAAATTCAAATTAAAACCATAGTAGGATAACATTATACACCCATTGAAAGATCTAAAATTAAAGAGACAGACAATACCATGTGTTGATAGGGATTTGGGGTGACTGGAGCTCTCATGCATTGCTGGTGGGAATTAAAATATGCAACCGATTTGGAAAAGAGTTTAGCAGTTTCTTATAAAGTTTTATATATATCTACGATGTGACACAGCAATTTCACTTCTAGGTTTTTACTCAAGAGAAATGAAATGTCTACAAAAATCCTTGGTCATGAATGTTCTTAATTTAGACTATGCCAAAACTGGAAACTGCCAAACATCCAAAAAACAAATCGTATGTCCCTAGAATGGAACACTATCTATGCCACCGCTCAAATCGGTCTTCATGGACTAGCTTGTGAATTTAACTACCATTTATAACATTGCTCCAAACAAAACTTATATTGTGAATCTTCAATATTTTCCTTCAGAGCCAACTCGAGCAGTTTAATTCCATATACCTATCCTGACAGCAAGTATTTCCAGATACCGTTAGATGCTCAGAACCACAATCACAAACACCATCTCCTTAACCAACTCAGAAACATTTCCAAATTTGCAGGCTCAAAATCTGCAACATATCCTATCTACATGGAAAACACACAAAGGCAAATGGACTCTCCTTGTTCTTGAAGTACTGTGAAACACAAGCATCTTATCTTAACATGACAGCTGACCCTCACCTCTCAAAGATATGTTTCCTTACTCCCACCTGGCTGTTCATGGCCCTAAGAAACTCTGACCTCCCATGCCTTCCTTCCTTCCACCTCCTTGTTGTCACTTCTCCAGTCGAATCTCAGATCTGAGGCCCTAACCAGATCTAGTCTTTCTAGGTTTCTTTCAGTCCTGCTGTTATCCATGCAGTTGATTAATAACCAAACTTTGTATTCTTTAAATACTACAGAAGCTAATGAGAAACTTTTATTTATTTTCCAAATGTACAAGCACAAAATTGGAATTTAATATTTTGCATGGAAAAAATATTTTGAAATGTAAGGTAAATTTTAGTACCTGTTTCAGAAAAGATTCCAGAGCTGAATTTGCACCTCTTTTCAATTCAATGTTTGTATGGCTACACCATTTTGACAGTACTTCAAATAAAGAAATGTAGTTTTCCAGAAGACAGGTGCTAAACTGAGATGCATGCAGGGTAAATAAGCATAAGCCAGCTGCAATTGCAAAAACCATATTTAAACTAGGAACACAAAAGGGACCACAAAGAACTAAGAAAGCTTCAGGTATATGTAAAAATTAAAACTGTTCATGAAGATTCAGTATCATAAAACTATAATGACCTAGGGATCCTAATCAGAGCTCTAATGCTACCATCCCCCATTTGAATCAACAGGCCCATGATTTGGCCTGTGCCCCCTCCACCCCCGAAACAAAGTTCAAAAATAGGACCAGGGTTTATTTAGATAAAATCAGAATCAAATCTTTTGTATTCCTTAAAAGATGCTCTCAAGTAATTTTCTTTAAATCATGTAATTAAGTGTGACCATCTTGACCAAAATTTTTGTGTTAAAAAGTCTCCAAAAGCCTCCCTGCAAATAGCTGTGTGTGAAACATCACAGATGTTATCACACTTACTTTTTTTTTTTTTTGAGTTAAACAAACAGCTTTACTGTATCTCAGCCTCTGGCTCAGGGCATGTGAGCATCAGCCTGAAAGCCACACTTAACTTTCATTTGTAGTTTAAGCACGCTTACTCAAGACATTAATTTAACAATCTGAAATATTCTACCTCAATAAATAATAGACCCTTACCTAAGGGCACTGCGTATCTCTTCAGATCAATCTATTTAAAAAGAAAATTTACCATTAATGTTTGACAATCACAAGTCTCAATTGCAAAAGAATCAGAATACTAATCCCACCTGAGGACGAATGGCCTTGAATGCAAAATCAAAAATCTCCCGTGAAGTCTGGGGATCTGAGGGAAAAAAAAAAAAAAGCCTGTTACAAATCATATCACGTGACAAATCCCACAAACAACTTTACAACAGCTTTATTTCAGACAGCTCGACATCTATATTCAGTCTCTTGTGAATTTAGGAGTTACATCTTCTATCACTCAATTCAGCTAGAGAGCTGCAAGGTATTACTACCGCACAATTATTCCTGCAGTAAAATAGGAAGAAAGTCTGGAATAACAAAGATACAAATTTATATTCCAACTCATCACTGAAAAGTTCTGTTAGATTCTCTCAGAGACTCAATTTTTCTTATCTGTAAAAAGGGGCATATATACTCTCTTTTAGAGTTGTTCAGAGGATTAAATAAGGCCAAACACATTATTATTCTTTCAATACTCCGAAGCGTTTATTCAACACATAGTATATGCCACATTATGGGAATTACAAATATGAATAAATATGATCTTTGATCTTAGTAAACTTATTGCCTAAAAAGAAAAACAGGTGACCAAATATAATCTGAGGCTCTTATCCTGGCCTGACTGACATAACTACTTATATAAAGGTCTCCCACCAGTATTTACTGCAACTATCCAGAAATTATGTTTTATTCATCACTGAGTTCTCTGCCCTTATAACAGTGACTTGAAAACAGCAGAGATTAAAAGAATTGTTTGCTTGATTGCCAGGATCAATATATTTGAAAAAAAAAACAAGAAACAGAGGCAGAAGGGGTCAGAGAGGGTAAGACTAGACAAATATCAGTTTGTTTGGAGTTTAATGCCATAAAAGAGATACAAGAAAGCTACTCCTGCATTCAATAAAAGGAAAGATTTCTTCTGGCTGTGAGTATTCTAGACAGGCTTTACAGAAAAGATAGCACTTGGGCTGGGCCTAAAAGAATAAGCACTAATCGGGGAAAAGGTCACTCTAATAGAAAGTGACACTGTAAATATAGGTGTGTAGACACAAAGACACCAGGCACTTATCAGTGCAGAGTAGGTCTGTAATGAATGGACTGGGTGAACCCAGTGAAGCCCAGGGATTCAAGAGCCTGAGCTCTCAGTAGTGGGAATGTACACCGTCCCAGTTTTATGCCTTCTCCCAGGCTCTGCCTCCCACAGTCCACTCTCCTGTGTCCCCCTCTCCTTTCCAACGGAGAGGTAACAAAGCTCTTGTTATCTATTTTTTCATTGTGATAAAACATATGTAACAAAATATTTATCATTTTAACTTGTGTATAATTCAGTAACATTAAACATACATTATTGTGAGTCACTACCTATAACCAAAACATTTTCATTACCTCCAACAGAAAGTCTATCCCCATTAAACACTAACTCTCCTCCACGTAGTGTTTAATCCCCATTAAACACTAACTTCCCCCCAGCCCCTGGTAACCTCTATTCTACTTTCTGTCTCTAATATTGTACTTTGTACTTTTTTAAAAATCTCACTTAGCATAATGTCCTCAAGGTTCATCCATGTTGTAGCATATAACAGTATTTCCTTCCTTTTTAAGGCTGAAAAATATACCATTGTATGCATATACCACATTGTTTAAGGCTGAATAATATACCATTGTATGTATATACCACATTGTTTATCCATTCATCTGTTGATGGATACTTGGGTGGTTTCTACCTTTTAGCTACTGTGGATAGTGCTAGTTAGGAAAACACAAGTTCTTGTACCTATTTTTTTTTTTTTTTTTAAAGATTTTATTGGGGAATTGGGGGCAGGGAACAGCGTTGGGGAATCGGGGAAGGGGAAGTCAAGTTGTCCTTTTGTTCTTCAGTCTAGTTGTGGAGGACATTGCTTTACTGGCCCATGTTGGTATCGTCTTTGAGCTCTTCTCAGGTGAGGCAGATCGGTCACCAGCCTTTGGACAGCCACTCACAGCGGCTCTTGGCAGCTCACACCAGCTGCCAGCTGCTCACGATGGCTACCGGCCACTCATCGTACCTATGGCAGCCCACTGCAGCATGGGCTGCAACTATGCCGTCCCAGGGAATCACAGCAGCCCAGCTCCAGGTGGAGCTGTTGTTCACCGTCTTAGCTGTAGAAGGCAGTATCAGTGGACCTCATACGTGGGATCTGAACCGAGGCTGCTGGCATCCCAAGTCAGCTCTTAACGAACGCACCACTTGGCCGACTCTTTTTTTTTTTTTTTAAAGAAACTCAATATGCCTCAAATTTTAATAAGATCCCCTATATACATATTTATCTGCTACTAAAAATTGAAATAGCACAACAAAAAGTTTGTTACAATTTAAATTTTTGAAAACCAGAGAATCTAGTTAATGCACTCTGCCTTAATTATGCTCTAGCCAAATCACCCAATATTTTCTTTTTTACATTCCCTCCACACAAGTTACTTGCTTCTAATTTTTGATGTTGGGTTTCATCTTACCGGCTTCCAAGGCACACTGGCAATACTCAAGACCTATTAGTACTCTTTTTGCGTCAAATGTAAAAGTGGAACTGAAGTACATTGAAGTCATTCAAATGGAAACTACATAGATTCCTTATAAGTTACTGGCACCAAGTTGGACAAGAAAGAGATGCAAGAAAAAAGACATCACAGAACTTCTCATAGGTTATCAAAATATTGGCTTATAGTCTGTCCTATCACAGAGTAGTTTTCCCCACCTGCTGTATAATGATCCTAAAATTACTAGCAAGGAAAAAAAGTACAAGAACGAGGTTTATGGTTAAATCAACTCCATGTCGAAATTATTCTCCATGCTAATATTATGAGAAGGATCTCTTAACATAGGCAAATGACAGCTACATCTAAATCTTCTGAATCTTGATTCAATCTCAATTTTCCCCTTCTATGGATCTTTTCAAAGCAGAGACAGGGTGCACTATCTAATAACTTGTAACATCCTTTGCATCCTTCTTTCCGAGCAATTGCCAATGCCCTTACTCTACATCTCCTCCTGTAGAGTATGCCTTGACCCAGCCTCAGTCCAAGCCCCTGTAAGTTCTTTTCTGTCCTGCTGTTGCAGTAAACATTCTGACAGAAGAGAAGGGAATTTGATACTAGAGTTCAGAGTCAAGTTACTAAGGTTCTTTGAGGTTCTTTGCTAGTATTTCTGAGACAGCTTGAGAGTCAGATGAATCTACTTCATTAGGCATCTGAGAAGACTGCGGGGTCGAGGTTGAGTTAAGCTTTTTTGGTGAGTTCACTGGAAGTCTAGTCACAGTTTGAGGCTCCTCCAAGATCGTCCAAAGGGTTCAAGCAGAGGGTGATATTCAAAACTCTCAAACTGCTATAATCTGAAAAGAATCATACAATCCAGAAATAGCAAGAAAAACCCCAATTTCAACAAAACTTGGCCAAAGAAAGAGCTAACCTTCTTCTATTTTTTAAACCCCTCTCTTATCCTCACATTTCCTGTTGGTTACACCACATTTCTTTGCTTTCTGGTTTTAAAATTTCTCTGAAGGGTTTTCTCCACTTCCTCCCTTCCATTCACCTTGTCTTCCTCCTACTAACCTTTAAATTGTTCTGTCTGGCTTTTCCTATGACACTCAACTTGAAGCTGCCCTTGTTGAGCTGGACCAACTCTGCCACTTTCGTCTCTTCACATTCAGACCCTTCCCAAAGCAAGGAAGTATCACTCTCCGAGGAAAGTCTCTCTCCTTACATCCTTGCCCTAGTCTCTCTGCCCTTGCTCTCCAGCTCATCTTGCTCACATTCACAGCTTTACGTATTATCCCTATGCTGAAGACTTCCAAATTTGTATCCTGAAGTCTAATTTCTCCTGCAAGATTCAGCCTTACATATGCCAACTGCACACTTAACATCTAAGCTTGCATGTTCCATAGGTCCTAGGTTTCTGCCTGAAACCTGGTCCTCTCCCATCCCACCCTGCTTAATAATCAGTGCATGGACTTCAGTTGCTCACTCCCACATTCAAGACTAAAGTCTCTCAATCCTACACTAATTCCTCGCATCCATTAGCAGTTAAGTAGAGCTTTATAAAAGATTAATTGGCCCATACCTATTCCTCATAGAAAAAAACATAGCTCTCTATTCCATTTTGAATGAAGTCCCAGTTCAGAAGCTCCTCACACACCAACTCCACATCCTGTCCCATCTTACCCTAGGCCCTCTCTGTGTGCTGCTAAGCTCCAGATACACCAGCTCTCTTAAACCCTTTCAATCATTGCATACTCGTCAGGCTTGAGCTCTGGGTACTTGCTGGTACCTCTGCCTGGAATGCTCTTCCCAGCTATTCCCCAGCTGGCTCCTTGCCATTCTGCAGGCCTTAGTTTCTTGTTACTTCCTTAGAAAGATCCAGCAGGCTGTGTGCATTCTCCATCTCTCCATATTCCAATATTCCTATTCACTGAACCCAACTTGTTTGCATAACTGAACCCTGTAATCTGTAAATACCTTGTTCATCTGTTCATTGTTTGTCTCCTCTATTAGACGGAGTTCATGATGGCAGAAACTTGGTGAGTCTGATCACTGAATCAAATACCTAATCCATCAATGTTTAGACAGAAGGCACCCGGGAAATACATATTATTAGTATTTAGTGCTTGAAGCCACATTATTATGAAATAACAAAAAAACTATAAATTTTAGCTTCAGACCAAGGGTTAAATCTCCCTCTTGCCAATTATTAGTTGTATTAGTTTCCCACTGAGGCTGTAACAAACTACCAAAAGCTTAAGTGGCTTAAAACAACATAAATGTATTACTATATAGTTCTGGAAGTGAGAAATCTGAAATGGGTCTCACTGAGCTAAAATCAAGCTGTCAGCAAAGCTGTGTTCCTCTCGAGAGGCTTTAGGGACTATATTTTCTAGCTTTTGGAGGCCACTAACATTCCTTGGCTCATGGCCCCCTCCCATCTTCAAAGTCGACAATGGCTGATTGAGTCTTTCTCATAATTCATCACTCTTAACATTGACTTTTCTGCCTCCCTGTTCCATATTTAAGAACTCTTGTGATCATATTGGGCCCACCTAAATAATCTCTACATCTCAGGGTCAGCTGATTAGCAACCTTAATTCCAACTGCAACCTTCATTTCCATTTGCTATGTGGCTAAACATATTCACAGGTTCTGGGGATTGGAATGAGGACATCTTTGGGAACCATTATTCTGCCTACCACACCAATTGTGTTACTCTGAGCAAGTTAGTTAACTTGCTTTACTTCTAGTTTTCTAATATGTAAAACAGAAATATTATTACCTATCTTAAAGATTACAGGAGGAGCCGGCAAAGTGGTTCAGTTGGTTAAGAGTGCAAGCTCTGAGCAACAGGGTCGCCAGTTTGATTCCCACATGGGCCAGTGATATGAGCCCGAGCTGAGCTGCCATTGAACTGCATACAGGTGGCAGGATGACTCAGCTGGTGAGAGCACGTACTCCTGACAACAAGGTTGCTGGTTCAACTCCTGCATGGGATGGTGGGCTATGCTCAGCCACAACTAAGATTGAACACGGCACCTTGAGCTGAGTAGCCGTGAGCTGCCAACGGGCGACCGGATGGCAACTGGACTTGGAGCTGAGCTAGCTGTGCCCTCCACAACTAAGACTGAAGGACAACAACTTGGCTGTTCCCCTTCCCCAATAAAATCTTAAAAAAAAAAAAAAGATTACAGGAGTTTTACTTGCAACATGTCTGGAATAATCGTTAGCATATGGTTCCTGAGCAATAAGTGCTATTATTTATCTTAAACTATATATATTCACCAAATGTCAATATACCAAGCAAACACAAATTAGCAACATTACCTGCCAGGTAAATTTAAAATGTCATAGTAAGTGTTGTAACAGAGGGGAATACAGAAGCCACAGGAAGTGAGTCAACTCAGGGGCAACATAAAGTCTTTATAAAATGGATGATCTCTGAGCAAGAACCTGATGGGAGTGGGAAGCTAGTAATAGGATGTGCGAGAGATGAGAGAGAGGGCAGAGGAGAGGAAATCGGAACAAGTTCAACATTCTGGGTAGGAAGCAATAAAGGGGGAGTAGAAATTTAAATTAAAACCTGAAATTGCTGTTTCTGCAGGTCAAAAGTCATTGGATATAGGCAGTTTCATATGTTTCAACCTTATGAAAGCAAACACACTGGAGGTAGAAAAATCTGGCAATTATTTGAACAAAATTAATAAGGGAGAGCAAATACAGATAAATGTTCTTTTAAGGAATATTGTAGAACTGAAAGTTTTATTTGACTTTTAAAAAGAATTCATAATACTTATAATGCAATCATAGCTAGATTATCCTCAAAACCTTCAATTTTGAGATACCTGAGACCACTATTGACAGCTATGCAGAAAAGTACGTTAAAACTGAATTTTAAATTGACAGGCAAGCATCTGCATGCTAAGAATTACAAATGCTGATGAAAATAAAAAATCAAAAAAGACCTAAACAAATAGAGAGATATAGTGTGTTCATGGACTGGAAAACTCAACATAGTAAAGATGTCAATTCTCCCCAAATTAATATACAAGTTTAATGCAATTACCATCAAAATCCAAGCAAGGGGGCCGGCCGAGTGGCGCATTCGTTAAGAGCTGGTTTTGGGATGCCAGCAGCACTGGTTCGGATCCCACATATGAGAGCCAGTGACACTGCCCTCTACAGCTAACAACAGCTCCACCTGGAGCTGGGCTGTGCGAGCCCCGGAGATGGTGTAGGCTGCACCCCTGCTGCAGTGGGCTGCTGTAGGCTACAGTGAGTGGCCCGCAGCCAGTGTGAGCTGCCAATAGCCAGAGGCCGGCGACCCATCTGCCTCATCCGGGAAGAGTGCAATGACAATACCAACATGGGCCAGTGAAGCAACGTCCGCCACAACTAGACTGAAGAACAAAAAGACAGCAACTTGTCTGTTTCCCTTCCCCGATTCCCCAACGCTGTTCCCCTCCCCCAATTCTCCAATTTAAAAAAAATCTAAAAAAAAAATCCAAGCAAGCCTTTTCATAGACATAGACAAATTTATTCTGAAATTTACACAGACAAGCACAGGCCTTATAATACTAAAATGATTCTAAAAAGAAGAAAATGGGAGGACTTAACTCCATTCAGCATTAATGCTTACTACATAGTTAACATTCAAAGATAATGGTGTTGGCAGGGGGATAGCTACATAAATCAAAGGAATAGAACAGAGAACTCAAAAGCAGATCCACACAAAGGCACAAAAACAATTCAGCAGTGATTTGGCAATGATTTCATGGATATGATAGCAAAAGCAAAGGCAACAAGAGAAAAAAATAAATAAATTGAACATCAAAATAAATAACTTTTGCACATCAAAGGATACAATCAACAGAGTGTCAAGGCAACCCATGCAATGGGAGAAAATAATTGCAAATCATGTATCTGATAAGGAATTGATATCCAAAATATATAAAAAAACTACAACTCAACAACAAAAAGTCAAACATTCCAATTAAAAAATAGGCAAAGGGGGGTGGCCGGTTAGCTCAGTTGGTTACAGTGCAGTGCTCATAACAAGGTTGACGGTTCGATCCCCACCTGGACCACTGAGCTGCGCCCTCCACAACTAGACTGAAAACAACTACTTGACTTAGAGCTGATGGGTCCTGGAAAAACAGTGTTCCCCAATTTAAAAAAAAAAAAAAAAAGGGCTTAAAAAGATGTTTCTCCAAAAACGATATACAAGTAGACAATAAGCACATGAAACGACACTCAAAATTACTAGTCATAAAGGAAAAGCAAATCAAAACCAAAGTGCAACTCCACTTCATTCCCACTACTATGGCTATTATCAAAAAACAGAAAACAGGATAAAGACAGTCCGAGACGGCGGATTGGTAGTAAACGCTATACCTACTGTATCCCAGGTTCACACCAAAATTACCAACAAGTTACAAAACAATCAACTTCAAAAATCATCTGAGGATTAGCTGAACAAAATACCTGTAACTAAGGATGTAAAGAGGCCACATTGAGACTGGTAGAAGACTTGGATATGAAATGGGTTGACCCAAACATGCAGATAGTAGTTGAACACTGGAAGGGACACCTCATTGGAGCAGGTCCCACTGACAGGCGGAGGGGTCCCAGCCCCACACCGGGATCCCCAGCCCAGGGGACCTGTGCCAAGAAGAGGAATTCCCACAACATCCGGCAGTGAAAATCAGCAAGGATTCTGCCTGCTCATGCCGATGAGATGGAACGGGCTGGAAAACCAGGCACCTTTCTAAAGGGCCTGCACACAGATTCAATCGCTTGTAAACCCTCACCTGGTCTCTGGTAAAGGGGTGGCAACTCGAGAGGCACCAGAGACATATGAGGAAAGGCTGAGTTGTGTGGATTTAGAGGGAGACCTGGAGGAACAGCAGCCATTATCTTTGTGTGGAGCCAGCTGCATGTGTAGCCTAAAGGAAGATGCCATCTTTTCTAAGTTGAATCCTTCGCCAAAAGGTGAAACATAAGACCTCATTGTAAAATCCACACATGTACATCACCTTGGTTACGCCCTAGATCCCCAACCCACAGAGCTAGTACTGTGCGCCACCCAGTGCACTCTCAGCTGCTAAGTGGATGGCCCCATGCCACAGGCCCAGGGAACTTTTGGTGGTGAAGAGTGAGCCACAACTTGCATCACAGCCTCTCGTGGGCAACTCTCAGAGACCTGTGAGCCCGAGGTGAGCAGTGGCTGGCTGAGGTGTTCTCAGAATGTTTTGAGAAGTAGTCACAGACCAAGCACTGTGCCGAAATGAGCGGTGGCAAGAACTGAATCTGCATTAAACTTGTAAAAAACACACACCACATATCATGACTCCCTGGGACCTAGGCACTCTCAACATGATGTCAATCAACCCAGCCCGTGCACCCAAGGAAGTTCTTTCAACGTCTGCTCCTTACAGGTAGCCCACAGATGGCAATAATCCTAGAAGGCCCCAAGGCCCAATACTGGTGGCAGCTGGCCTCAATTCACAGTGGGTCAACCCTAAACACCTCCAGGCCCAGCACAGGCAGCAGCCAACCACATATAGTTCTGTGGCTCTTACCAGGGAGCTGCAGGCCAGTCACAGGCAAGACTGAAATTAGCCTCCATGGGAGCCTCTCCTAAGAGACACCAGAACAACACAGACAGAGACCAGCATCAGACCACATCAAAGCACTACCTGGTCAGCCCCACAAGCAGCACAACTAAAATGTGGTCTCAACAGGCACAGTGGGGGAGAATCACCCTCTGAGGCCCACAAACAGCAGCTCACAAATTGTGGGAATAGCCAATCATCAGTCAGTCAACCTGCGAGTAAATCCCATCCACTGACAATCCTAAAGCAATCAATGCTCCACTACAACAGGTGAACACACACAACACACTCAAGGGACACTCCTGAACACATGCACAGGAGACAGAAAGAGTGCACTCTTGGACCACATAGAACACATACTACACTTACGTAAAGAATAAGAATGAGAGACATAGGAGGTCTACCTAATACATAGAAGCAAACACAGAGAGGCAGCCAGAATGAGGAATGAAGAATCATGTCCCAAATAAAAGAACAGGAGAAAACTCGAGAAATAGGTATTATTAATAAAATGGAGGCAACCAACTAACAGAAACAGAGTTTAAAACACTGATTACAGGTTTTGTACTCCAAATGCACCCTTTTGCAAACCAAACTCACCTTTTTACAAATCAAATTCACCCTTTTGCAAATCAAATTCACTCTTTTGCAATTCAAATTTTTCTACAAAAATGTTTTCTTAATCTTCATAATAAAAAATAAATACAATGTTATTGTTAAAGTTAAACATTATATTGCATGTATTTAATAATAAACATAAAATACTTATTTAACATCAGAAATACTTATTTACTCATAGCTTCATTTAGAACAGTTCTCCTGCCGCTGCTTGTGGTATGTAGTTTCAGATACCCATTCATAAAATAATTATAACAGTCTGTAGAAGGAATAGTTGAAACGGAATGATTAATAACATCTAATAAATGTTCATGGTTTGACAGATCACCCAAAATATTGCTTGCACAAAACTTAATTTTTGAAAAACGAAGGTGCAATCAAAAGTTAATATACCAGCTTGTAAGATGGTGCCAATGGTTAGAGGATGAAATGTGTCTCTAATTGCAGCAATAAACATTCAGGGAATGGTATGGCATGAATTAATTGCACTTCTGCGGTTACTTCAAATACTTTTTGTGTATTTCTTCAGATATTATTACAGAAATCGGATGAAGATAATCTGGAAGAAGTTAGGTTTGTTTTGGACAATGTAAGCCTCCACAAAACCCAGGAAGTATGTGATGTGGTTGGTCATTCAAGACACACTATATATTTCTGCCACCATACATGAACCGCATTTAAGAAGTTTTTTCAAAAATTAAGCTTTGGACAAGAAATATTTTGGCTAATCCATCAAACCATGAACATTTAGTAGACGTCATTAATCATTCCGCTGCAACTATTTCTCCTACAGATTGATATAATTATATTATGAATATGTACATAAAACTACATACCATGAGCAGCAGCAGGAAAACCGTTATAAATGAAGCTGTAAGTAAATGGTATTTCTGATGTTAAGTATTTTATGTTTATTATTAAATACATGCAATAAAATGTTTAATTTTAAAACTAACTTCACATTGGATTTATTTTTATTACAAAGATTAAGAAAACATTTTTGTGGAAAATTTTGATCTGCAAAAGGCTAGATTTGACTTGCAAAAAGGTGAATTTGATTTGCAAAAGGATGAATTTGATTTGCAAAAGAGTGAATTTGTTTTGCAAAAGGGTGAATTTGAAGTGCAAAACCTGTATCAGTATGCTTAAAAAACTTAGTGAGAATTCAGCAAAGAGCAAGCATAAAGGACACAGAAACCATTTAAAAAAAGTCAGAAATAAAGAATACAATACCTGACCCAACAACAAAAAACAAACAATCCAATGAAAAACTGGGCAGAGGACCTGAACAGACACCTCTCCCAAGAAGACATACAAATGGACACCAGATATATGACAAATGCTCAACTTTACTACCTATTAGGGACATGCAAATCAAAACCACAATGAGATATCACCTCACACCTGTTAGAACAGTTATCATCAACAAGGCAAATAATAACAAGTGTTGCAGAGACTAAGGAGAAAAAAGAACCCTCATATACTGTTGGTAGGAATGTAAACTGGTATGGCCACTATGAAATACAGTATGGAGGTTCTTCAAAAAATTAAGAATAGAGGGGCCGGCCGAGTGGCGTGGTGCTTAAGTGCTGGCTTGGAAAGCCAGCGGCAGCAGTTCAGGTCCCACATATGATGGCCAGTGACACTGCTTTCAAAAAAAAAAAAAAAATAGAATCACCATATGACCAAGCAATCCCTCTCCTGGGTATCTACCCAAAAAAATCTGAAAACATTTATTCATAAAGATGTATTGTACTCCAATGTTCATTGCAGCATTATTTACGGTGGCCAAGAAATGGAAGCAACCAAAGTGTCCTTCAATAGATGATTGGATAAAGAACATATGGTACATATATACAATGGTATGTTACTCAGTCATAAGATGAAATACTGCCATTTGCAACAACATGGATGGACCTTGAGATTCTTATGCTAAACAAAGTCAGACATAAAAAGTCGAGAACTATATGACTTCACTTATATATGGGACATAAAACTGAAAGCAACGAAGCAAGAAGACAAAGGAAGAAACAAAACCTCATACACACAGGTAACAGTATAGTGGTTACCAGAGGGTAAAGGGGGAAGGGGGGTGGTAGAAGAGGGTAAAGGCGGTCAAATATATGATGATGAAAGGAGAACTGACTCTGCGTAGTGAGCAAACAATGTGATACATCGATGATGTATTATAGAATTGTACACTTGAAACCTATGTAATTTTACTAACCAGTCACCCTGATAAATTTAAAAATAAACAAATAAAATTTTAAAATCAGTACTGTAAGATTCAGCTTAAAAAATATATATATACTAGAAAAGAAGAGCAAATGAAACCAAAAGCAGGAAAAAAAAAAAAAAGAATACCTGAAATGAAGAATACACTAGAAGGAATCAATAGTAGATTAGATGAAGCAGACAATCAAATCAGTGAATTACAAGACAACGTAGCAAAAAACACCCAATTGGAACAATAAAAAGAAAAAACAATTTAAAAAAAAAAAAAGTTAAAGGGAACTTTAGGACAACATCAAGCGTAAAACATTTGTATTGTAGGAGTACCAGAAGAAGGGAGGGAGCAAGGGATCAAGAACCTAAAGTGGGAATAGAGGGAACATATCTTAACATAATAAAGGCCATATAAGATAAACCCACAGCTGATATCATACTCAATGGGGAAAAGCTTAAAGCATTCGTCTTTAGATCAGGAACAAGACAATGATGCACACTTTCACAACTTTTATTCAATATAGTACTAGATGTCCTAGCCACAACAATCAGACAAAAAATAAATAAAAGGCATCCAAATGGGAAAAAAGAATTAAAATTGTCACTATTTTCAGATGACATATTATATAGAGAAAACATCAAAGATTCCACCAAAAAACTATTAGAATTGATAAATGAATTTAGTAGAGTAGCAAGATACAAAATTAATACAAATAGTAATTTGTAGCAGTTTTACACACCAATAACAAACTCAGAAAGAGAAATTAAAAAAAAAATCCCATTTACAATGGCATCAAAAAAATATATTTAATCAAGGCAGTAAAAGACCTGTACTCAGAAAATTATAAGACATTGAACAGAGAAATTAAAGATAGAAATAAATGGAGGGGCTGGGCGAGTGGCTCAGTTGGTTAAGAGTTGGCTTAGAGGGCATGCTCTGAGCAACAGGGCCACCAGTTCGATTCCCATTTGGGGCAGTGAACACTGCACCCTAACTGAGCTGTTGCTGAGCTGCCAACAGGTGGCACGATGGCTCAGCTGGTGTAACAACAGGATTGCCTGTTCGATGGTGGGCTATGCCCAGCCACAACTGAAGACTGAGCTCGGCACCTTGAGCTGAGCTGCCGCCCGGATGGCTCCGAGGATAGAGCATGTGCTCTTAACAACAAGGCTGCTGGTTCAACTCCCGCATGGGATAGTGGCTACGCCCACCCGCAACTAAGACTGAACACAGCACCTTGAGCTTAGAGGCCACAAGATGCTGCCGGGAAGCCAGATCGCGACTGGTGCCCTCCACAATGAAGATTGAGGAACAACTTGGCTGGTGCCCTCCCCCAATTCCCCAACACTATTCCCCCTCCCACAATAACCCAATAAAATCTTTAAAAAAAAAAAAAAAAAAGGGAAAGAAATGGAAATAGATACTATCATCATGGATAGGAAGACTTTAACACGTTGCGTACGGATCACGAGAATCTTCGGATCACAAGAATTTTCCGCCGTACGCAATGTGTTAATATATTTAGAAAATACATATTACCCAAAGCAATTTATAGACTCAATGCAATCCCTACAAAATACCAATCAATAGCATTTTGCACAGAACTAGAACAAATAATCCTAAAATTTATATGAAACCGTAAAAGACCCAGAACAACCATGGAAATTCTGAGAAAGAAAAAAGTTGGAGATAACATGCTACCCCATATCAAATTGTACTACAAGGCCATAGTAATCAAAACAGGATAATATTGGGCCGGCCGAGTGGCGCGGTGGTTAAGCACTGGCTTGGAAAGCCAGCGGCCCTGGTTCGGTCCCACATATGAGGGACAGTGACACTGCCCTCAAAAAAAAAACAAAGAAAAAAAAAAAAAACAGGATAATATTGGCATAAAAATGGACACATAGATTAATGATACAGAGAACAAGGCCCAGAAATAAATCCGTGAGTATATGGTCATCTAATCTATGACAAAGAAAGCAAAAATTTACCCTGGGGTAAAGACAACAGTCTATTCAATAAATGGTTCTGGGAAAACTAGACAGATACATTAAAAAAATGAAACTGGACAAAATTCTTAAGCCATACACAAGAATAAACTCAAAATGGATTAAAAACTTAAACTTAAGAGCCAAAGACATAAAATTCCTAGAACAAAATATAGGAAGTAAATTCTCAGACATTTCCCTGAATAATATTTTTACCAATATGTCTCCTCAGGCAAGGAAAATAAAAGAAAAAATAAAACAAATGGGACTACAAACTAAAAGGTTTTTTCACAGGAAAGGAAACCGTCAACAAAACAAAAACCCATCCTACTAAATGGGAGAAGATATTTGCCAAAGATATCTGATAAGGGTTTAATATCCAAAATTTATTTAAAAAAACAAAAAAAAATCATCCAATTTAAAAAATTGGCAGATGACCTGAGTAGACATTTCTCCAAAGAGGACATACAGATGGTCAACAGACACATGAAAATGATGCTCAATGTCACTAATTATCAGAGAAATACAAATAGAAACCATAATGAGATATTACCTCCCACCTGTCAGGATGGCTACCATCAATAAATCAACAAACAAGTGTTGGCGAGAATGTGGAAAAAAGGGAACCTTTGTGCACTTTTGGTGGGATTGCAAATTTGTGCAGCCACTATGGAAAACAATATTGAGGGTCTCAAAAAATTAAAAATACAACTACCTTATAACCCAGCAATTACACTTCTGAGTATTTATACAAAGAAATCCAAAATACAAATTGAAAAAAAATATGCACCCTTATGTTTACTGCAACGCTATTCACAATAGCCAATATATGGAAATAACCAAAATGCGCATCAATAGTTGACTGGATAAAGAAATACTGATACATTTATAAAATGAAGTATTACTCTTCCATAAAAAAGAATGAAATCTTACCATTTGCAACAATAAGGATTGACCAAGAGAATTTTATGCTAAGTGAAAAAAATTAGGCTGAGAAATAAGTCACTTATATGTGTAATCTAAAGAACAGAATAAACAAATAAAACAGAAATAGACTCATAGATACAGAGAAGAAACTGATGGTTGCTAGATGAGAGGGGTTTTGGGGGATGGGTGAGACAGTTGAAGAGACTAGGCAGTATAAATGGGTATTCACAAAATAGTCACATGAATGTAAAATACAGTATGGGAAATACAGTCAACAATGTTGTAAAAACTATGTATGTGTCAGATGTGTACTAGATTTATCACAGGGATCATTTCAAAAATTATATAAATAGGGCCGGCTGAGTGGCGCCATGGTTAGGCGCTGGCTTCGGAAGCCAGCAGCCCCAGTTCGGGTCCCATATGTGAGGGCCAGTGACACTGCCCTCAAAAAAAAAAAAAAAAAAAAAAAAAAAATCTATCTATCTATATATACATAAATTCCTAACCACTGTGTTGTCTACTTGAAACCTATAAAAGAATACTGAATGTTTACTGTAAAATATGTGTATGTATGTGTGTGTGTTTGTGTATATAGTCACAGGATGTAAAGTACAGCACAGGGAGTATAGTAAATAGTATTTTAATAGCTATTTAAGGTGTCAAATGGGTAGTAGACTAGTTGGTGTTATCACTCTGTGAGGTGTGTACATATCTAATCATTATGTTGTTTTGTACACCTGAATCTAATTCAAACAAAACAAACGAACAAAAAAAACAGAAAATAACCTGTACTGGTCAAGATGTGGAGAAACTGGTACCTTCGTGCACTGCTGGTGGGAATGTAAAACAGTATAGCTGCTGTGGAAAACAGTATCGTAATTCCTCAAAAAATTATACATAGAGTTACCAAATTATTAAGCAATCTCACTTCTGGGTGTATACTCCCCGGAAAAAGAAAATAGGGACTGCAACAGGTATCTGCACGCCCAATTTCCAACAGCCTTATTCACAATAGTCAAAAAGAAGTAACCCAAGTGTCCACTGATGTATGAATGGATAAACAAAATGTAGTATACTCATACAATGGAGTATTATTCGAATAGCCTCAAAAAGGAAGGAAATTCTGACACATATTACAACATAGATGAATGCTAAGTGAAATAAGTCAGTCACGGAAAATTACATATTATGAGTCTGCTTATATAACCTTGAAATGACAAAATTCAAGATGGAGCTAGGTCAGTGTGGGCACAGGAGGAGGAGACAGAAAGAGAGATGAATGTGGCTATAAAAGGTTAGCAGGAAGGATCCTTGTGGTGACGGACTATTTACTATCTTGACTGTCATGGTGCATATACAGATCTACACATGATCGAACTGCACAGAACTAAATACATATACACACACAAATGTATGCACAAAAACCTAGCAAAATCTGAATCAGATCGGAAGATTTTATCAATGTCAATATCCTGGTTGTGCCACTGCACTGTATCACTAGCAGAAGCTGGATGAAGGACATATGGAATCTCTCTGTATTATTTCTCACAACTGCATGTGAGTCCAAAATTCATTCAAAAAGTCCAAAAAATAAACAGGCAATTCATTTAGATCTATAGTTTTTGAATAAAAAAAGAAAATAAAACGGAATCAAGCAATACCTTCTTCCATTGATTTAGTGAAGTTACACATAAGTGATGACAATCCCTTCAGACATCCAGCCACAACAGGCAGTTTGGGCTCTCTTACTGTTGATGTCATCTAAAAAAGACAAGTTTTAAGAAGATCCCATTAAAAAAGAAAAACACAGCCAAACCTATAGAAGCGCAGTATCATAAAGTATATCATACCTGGGTCTTAAGTTCACCCAAAAAAGCCCGGAACAGTTTTTCCGAATTATTTATCATCTCAGTAGGATGAACTTCCCCTAATACTCCTAGGAGCTCATATATTTTTTCTAAAACTGAAAAATAAGTGTTAGTAAAAGCCTAAAATTACATTTAAATAAATTAAATAAACAAAAAACGTATAAATAAGAAAATGAGCACCTGAAACTAATATAAAAATTAAAATACAAAAAGAAAATGAGAGGATGTTTAGTTCAAAAAGTAATTTCACAACAAGACACAAAATATCTAGTTTTATATACTGGAATCTTTCCTGATAACTTTTATGCAAATCTAGTATTATAAACTAAATTACACTTGACATGTGGTATGAGATTTATATTTAAAGAAATCATTTTGTAAACATTAAAATGTTTGTAAGCAGAAGTCGTCACATTGTTTTTGTTTGGTTTCATTTTGGCTTATTTTCAGCAAAAAGGATTCATCTGTAAAACATAAATAGCTTAGTAGACAAAATTGTAAGTTTTAACTAGTAATTTTTTTAATGTTAATTTGTTAAAATATTTTAAAATAACATTTAAATTTCATTTATTTAGTTTTTTAGGGCAGTCTCACTGGCCCTCACATGTGGGACCCGAATCGGGGCCGCTGGCTTCCCAAGCCAGCACTCAACCACAGCACCACTCAGCCGGCCCTAAAATAACATTTAAATGCATCTCACCTGTATCTGGTATTCTTGTTTTCAATGCAAGTTCTTCATAGAATTTGCTAAATAATTCTCCAACTCTAAATTCATCCATGAGTCTAGAACTTCTCAAAATTTGAAGTAACTAAAAGAATACAAACAAATCATCATTATCTAAAGAGGAAAATAATGAAAAGGGATTATCTACCTAAGTGCGTCTGTATACAGCAATGTTCCAGAATCATGTGAATCTAGGGAATTTGTTTGGTCTTTCGGGCTCTTATCTAGCCAGATTATTTGGGAGGAAGAGGGTAAGGTGGATGGTGGGAGGAAACAGCATTTACAAAAGGCAAGAGGATACAAAGTTAATTTTACTTTCCCAAGAAACCAATAATATGAGTAGAGCCATTCTCTTGGATGTGCTTAAGACAAGGACCAACAAGACCCAAAAGAATTCAAAAATAGAGATGCTTCTAAGAGAGAGATACAGGTTAAGAGTGAGTCCCTGTGACCGTTTAAATAAAACATACAGAACCATCCCTGTAAAGTTTTTACAAAACAAAATCTCAGGGACTGGCCGAGGGCTCAGTTGGTTAAGAGCTTGCTCAAGAGTGCGAGCTCTGGGGCCGACCGAGTGGCGCGGTGGTAAAGTGCTGGCTTAGGAACCCAGCGGTCCCAGTTCGAGTCCCACATATGAGGGCCAGTGACACTGGCCTCAAAAAAAAAAGTGCGAGCTCTGAGCAACAGGGCCTCCAGTTTGATTCCCACATGGGCCAGTGAGCTGCGCCCAAGATGTACCACCTGAGCTGAGCTGCCAACAGGTGGCAGGATGGCTCAACTGGTAAAAGCACGTGCTCCTAACAAGACTGCCTGTTCGATGGTGGGCTATGCCCACCCGCAACTAAAGACTGAACTCAGCACCTTGAGCTGAGCTGCTGCCCGGGTGGCTCAGGGAATAGAGTGCGCACTCTTCCCAAACCAGCGCTTAACCACCGCACCACTCAGATGGCCCAAGAGTGCGCGCTTTTTTTTTTTTTTTTTTGAGGGCAGTGTTACTGGCCCTCATATGTGGGACTGAACTGGGGCCACTGGCTTCCCAAGCCAGCACTTAACCACCGCGCCACTCGGCCGGCCCTAAAAGTATTATAGCTATGCCTTCTTTTTTTTTTTTTTTTTTTTTAGCTGAGCCATCCTGCCACCTGTTGGCAGCTCAACGGCAATTCAGCTCGGGCTGGCATCAAACCGCCGTTGCTCAGAGCTCAGCTCGCACTCTTGAGCGAGCTCTTAAACCACTGAGCCATTCGGCCAGCCAAAGAGTGCACACTCTTAACAATGAGGCTGCTGCTTCGACTACCGCATGGGATGCTGGCTACGCCCACCCACAACTAATTGAACACAACACCTTGAGCTGAGCGGGGCAACTGAACTTGGAGCTGAGCTTGCTGTGCGCTCCACAACTAAGATTGAAGGACAAAAACTTGGCTGTTCCCCTTCCCCAATTCCCCAACAGTTTCCCTCCCCCAATTTCCCAATAAAATCTTAAATTAAAAAAAAATCTCAAATACAATGTGAATTTTGGCAATTCTCAGTAATTTTAAGAGTAAGAGTAATGAGAGTTACTGGAGGAGCAGTAAATTTCTTAGTTATTTTTCCCTTTCATCCCCATCACAACCCAAAATTCTTCCTTGGCTACCCAGAAGAGTCTGAGAGCAAAATACCAAGATATTGTTGGGTGATGATTGGAAAATGTGAATCTTATCCCCACATTAACGTGATTTGAGACTATCCTCCAATATCTCTCAATCCAAAATTCCTGTTTTGTTTCTTAAGTTATATGTTTAATATAATACATGTACTTGGAAATATTAAATTACCTTAATAAGAAGATCTAGGGCTGGAATTTTACATTTAGCAGTTTTATCTTTTGTGTAAACACTGGTACAAGTATTCTAGGTTTTAAAAGGAGACATACCAAAATCATCAATAAGATCTTAGTTCTTATAACTAAGGCTTAACAGTAGCTAAAACGACATCTCTGAGAGGAACAATACCAATATATGACATGATACAATATCTGGCAAATAAACATATAATGTTAGAGTATATAAATACAGATTAAAAATTACTGAAAACATTGATGCAATATGCAATGGTAATAATATGAACAATAATAACAAAAACACAAAGTAAATGGATACTTCAGCAGGATAATAAAAAAAAAAAGTTACTCCTCCTTCTGTTTCCCATAGCACTTGTTGTCATATACCAAGAAAGAATGAATTAAAAAAGGTAACTAAAGCAATTCAGAGAAGAATAGCTGGGACTTGACAAGAAAACAATATAATCAAACAAGCAGGAGCTTTGGAAGGAGGCAACCTGGCTCCTAGACTGAGATGCATTCCTTTTTTTTAGAGGGCAGTGTCACTGGCCCTCATGTGGGATCTGAACCGGGGCAGCCAGCACCCCAAGCCAGCTCTCAATCACCGCACCACTCAGCCAGCCCGAGGTGCGTTTCTTAACTTCTAAGTCTTATTTGTAAACTAGAGAGATTAAGAGTACCTAACAGAGACTTGGTAAAAATTAAATGACACACTATACATTAAATAGAACTTTGTAAACTATGAAATAATCTACAACTGTGACTCCTACCATTAAGATGTTATCAAATAGTAAGATTCCAATCAAGAAGGATCAGAAGTCAAAAGAGAATAAAATCAAAACCTATTTAAAGGGCCAGACGAGTGGCGCAGTGGTTGGGTGCTGGCTTTGGGGGGCAGCGGCCCCGGCTTGGGTCCCACATGTGAGGGCCAGTGACACTGCCCTCAAAAAAAAAAAAAAAAAAAAAAACTATTTAAAAAGACTGATAATTAAAATATTTTGTTAGAGCTACTTATAATTTTTAAAATAACTTCCTGTAAGTTACCTCAAATTGAATACATACCTCTTAGCATCCAAGAACTAGAAGCAAATTTAAGACCAATAAAAACAACTTGACATATGTACTTGTTGAAAGTAAAAATAAGTCTGAGAATGAACAACTTAATTTATAATGACTATTTCTATAGTAAGTTATGAGGAAACCTGATTAGGGCAGGTTGAAAGAGAATGGGAGGCACAAGAGAGACAAACTTTTCAGACAGTTGTCAAAGAGAACACACGAACTACAGGAAATCTGAATCTTACCTAGAGAATTCTTTAAGATTGTTTTTTAATTATAGGTTGGGGGGGTCAGGTGAAAAAGATGAAAGTATTAAGGAGTACAAATTGATAGTTACAAAATAGTCATGGGGACATAAAGCACAGCACAGGGAATATAATCAATAACATTGTGAGGATAAAGGGGATCGAATATGTGATGGAAAGAGAACTGACTCTGGGTAGTGAACACACAATGTGATATATAGATGATGTATTACAGAATTGTACACCTTAAATCTATGTAACTTTGCTAACAATTGTCACCCCAATAACTTTAATAAATAATAATAATAATGATAATAATATTGTAATAACTATGCATAATACCAGATAGGTACTATACTTATCGGGAGGAATTACTTCGTAAATTATATAAATATCTAACTACTACACTATACACCTAAAATTAAAATAATATTGAATGTCAACTACAACTGAAAAATTTTTTTTAAATCACAATAAAATGTATAAAAGAACTGTTTTTTAAAATGTTCTGAAATCTCCCCATAATACCAATTTATTATGATTTTTTATAAAAGGTACTATTTGTCCTATATGCAAAGTTATTAAAATAGTTTGACAAAAGCCTTAGTTTATTAAATCTAAAAAAAAAAAGCCCATTTCATTTCTAACATAATCAAGGAGAAATAAACTCCCCAATGAGAAAGGCAGAAACGAAATAAAAATCTAAGTTTAACCTACACCAAAAGTTAAAAGTGGATGTTGGTATATAATGAGGTATGTTTTTTCCTCCTTACCTTAACATCGAGGGAATAAGGTGTGATCTTCTGGCCAATTTTTTCTAAGAAAATACATAAAAATTTTAGGCCTTCTTCTCTACAATCACGAAACTATAATAAAAGAAATATACATTGTAGCAAATATGGGTAAGAATAAGAGTCACTCCAACACAAAGGAATATACAAGAAAAGCAAAATGAAAACCTTCAACTTACTTCATCAATGCTAAGTGATTTCCGAACGAACGTAAGCAAACCGAAATCTTTGGAAAAAACTAAGGAAGTCTGTAATGCTGAACCAAAAACAAAACAAAACAAATGGTAAGAGAGCTGCCAAGAAACACTCCATAAACCCACCCTAAAGGGATTGCACATTTCTCAATTGAGAAAGCTTTATTTAAGTGATAAAATGCAAACCTCAGGCTGTTGTATTTATACAAGGAAAATGGGGCAATTCTAGATGTTCCACAGCTGTGCATGGGTGTGTCACACCTGTAAATTTGCTGACTTTACATTGCAAAGGAAATTAAGAGTTGTAAATGAAATTAAGGTTGTTAATCAGCTGACCTTAAAATGGGGAGATTATCAGGTGGCCTCAATATAATCACAGGGGCCCTTACCACTGGAGGAAGAAGAGACATGGGAAGACAAGAGAGCAGGAGAGATTCCAAGCAGGAAGAGTTACCTGACCCAGTATTGCTGGTTTTGAAGATGGAGGGAGGGAGCTGTGATACAAGAAATGTGGGTGGTTTCTACAAGCAAGGAAAAAGAGACCTCAGTCCTATAAATGCAAGGGTCTGAACTTTGCTGAAAATCTGAATGAAAAAGGAAATGAACTCTCCCTCAAAGTCCTCAGAAAGTAAAGTGGCCCCCTGCCTGATACCTTGGTTTTAACTTGATGAGACCAGTGTTGGCTTCTGACTATAGAATTGTAAGATTAACAGATGTGTTGTTTCAACCAGCTAAGTTTATGGCATTTGTTACAGCAGCAATAGAAAACTAATACATTCCTCTATAATCTCTCAAGTGAAAGGACATATATTGAACATTCAGGGTAAACTTGGAACTGCTTTACAAACAAGTTACTAAAGGAAAAATAAGGAATTCTAACTTATTGTAGAAACTTTGAGGTTAGAGAGCATTTACATAATGGTAGTTTTTAAATTTTTTTACCCATTAATATATCCTTGACAATAGATAGGTACCAAAAATATAGTATATTGTTTGAGGTGCTGTTTACATCTCCACATATTCGGCAGACTTCTTAAGGACAAGACACACCACGGAGGTCTGCATTTGTGCTTTTAAAATGGAATATCGGCGTTTTCAAAGAGTGATCTACATCAAAAGTGCTGAAAAGAGGCACTTCTACTACAGAGAGGAAAAACGTTTCCTAGGCATTGCTAAAAAGGTAAAAGAACAGCGTGACTTTTCAGTTATATTTATGCAATGCTTCTCAAAAGGAGGAATACCAAAAACACGGGTTTGGAAAAGGTACTGGTGGGTTTAGACGAGAGTAAGGTGAAAGAATCCTTTCTTTCGTCTTGTTCTGTCTCCCCCCTTGGGATAGCAATAGTTGACGAATTTAAGGCATTTTCACGAACTTTGAAACTTGGTTTTTAACTCTTTCCTCTGCTACTAAAAAAGGGAGTAAAACAAACCACTTTTTATAAACAGCCACAGGAACTACGACGACCCAGAATCAAATGGTTGGACTTCAAAACTACTGTTGAATATACCCACAGTTAGAGACACGCTGGGCTGTTTTGTTCAGCTCTAGCACAATTCAGAAAACCGGAAAAGCGCAAGCGTCTCGGGATCCGGCCGGGTAGGGCCGGGGACTATACACACCCAGCACCGCGGGGTCGGTGTTCAGCACACACTCCTGCCCCAGACCCCGGATCAGCTGATAACTGGCCATCGCAGCGCTGCAACGGTCGGCATCAGACAACGACTCCTGTAGCTGCAGCAGGGAAGCCTGCACGCTTGACTTTGAACTAGCCATGATGCGCCGGCGTGTTCCGGCGTGCACCAGGCCCTAGCCCGGAAATACCGGATGTAGGGCTCGCGGGAGCGAGGATTCGGGGGCGGGGCGGAAGGCGGAGCTTACGGTGGCGGCAACCCTCCATGGGGGTGGGTCTTGCGATAGTGGGAACCTTCCATGACACCATCGTAGGAGGGTCTTCCCTGTGCGAATAGCGGCTTAGACGTGAATTAAGATACTGGAAGGTTTATGAATATGTTGCACTTGATACACTTAGCATGCATAAAGTGAAGCTTAGGGAGAAAGAATCCAACGGCTTTGACCTCCGTAAATTAGACGGGGAGGATAGCTGACATGGCAGAAACAACAAGCTAGGGTCTTGGGTCGAGATCTAGTTTCTTCCTTGATAAAAAGTGAACCATGCATTTGGGATGTCTTTTGAAATTAAAATGGTGAAGGAGTAAAGAAGTACATTCTCCGTGGCCAGTACTACAGTGAACGTCAGCCCCTAGGTGAACGCGGTCTGGTTGGATTCCCCAGATTTCCCGCGAAACCGCCCGGTCACCCCTGTCCGTGGGCTGTGGCACCTCCCGAAGGCGGAGCCATGCTAGAGCGCCGCGGTGATTGGTGCAGCGCCGCCTAGGCTGTGAAGACGGTGCCGCCGGCGCGAAACCTTGGGCGTCACTGGGGCGGTGTAGATTCGCGACCCACGAAGTGCACCTCGGAGCCCCACGTGCGTCGAAAGCAGCGGCCTTTCTCCGGTAAGTGCGCGCGGGTCGGGGGAGCGCAGCGCGGTGCCCTGCAATGATGTCTGTGCGGAGGAACGGAGGAAGCCGACAGCGGACGCGGCACGACCCTGTACTCTTTGTTGCGCAGGTACCCCGAACATCATGTCGTCCCCGGCGTCTACCCCGAGCCGCCATGGCAGCCGGCGCGGTAGGGCCACGCCCGCGCAAACCCGTAAGTCTTCTCCTGCAAGTCCGTCCTGCCACTCAACCCCCCTTCCCCAAGTTTCCCTCTTCTTCCTCTATGGTATTTTCCCGCCATCGCTGAGAGACCTTGGCCAATGAGCAAGGCCTCCCGACTCTATCTCCAGGTCCCGCCTTTTTGCACGGCGAGCAAAGTTTTGGTTCATGCCCTGCCTGCTCCAGTGTGCAGAGACCTTTGTGAGGCAGACAGCGCTGGACGCCCATTTCCACCGTTACCTGGCACTTTATAAATTTTGTTTGGTTAAACATGCCTAATACTTATTTGCCTCGGTTTTGTTGGATTTGTATTGGTTCAGTATTGAATCAAACCGTACCAAGAGAAAGACAAATCCAGAATGACCAACAATGGGAATTGATGACCATCATTTTCTGTTTTGTGTGTCACAAGCTCGAAGTGAGGATGCCAGGTCATCTCCATCTCTGAGACGGAGAGGCGAGGATTCTACCTCTACAGGAGAGCTGCAGCCCATGCCTACCTCGCCTGGAGCTGACCTGCAGACACCTGCCGTACAAGACACGTTATTTTCCAGCCCTCCTCAGATACATTCTTCAAGTGTGTTTCTGAACATCTGAGTTATACCGTGCCTAACATAAAGATGATACTTCAGCTGGTCAGATTTGCTGGTTTGTTAATGGGGAGTTGATGTAATTGCATGAGCTAGTATGTTCAGTAGAACAGCGATAGTACCTGTTAGGACTTAGTGAACAGAGAAAGAAACTCAGTGCTTTTTTTATACAGTATTTAGTAGTCCTCAGAATCTTAGCCACCAGACGTTACAATAAATTGTGTTTAGTTGACTTAAATCAACAGATAACATGCTATAATTTCAGGTTTGATATGCTATCAGAATTTCATTGTAAACTTTAAATTTTCATTTTTATAGCTATTCCTCTTGACTTTGATGCTAGTTCACCACTGACATATGGCACTCCCAGCTCTCGAGTAGAGGGAACGCCAAGGAGTGGTGTCAGGGGCACTCCTGTGAGGCAGAGGCCAGATCTGGGATCTGCACGGAAGGGCCTGCAGGTGGATTTGCAGTCGGAAGGGGTGAGTACACAGTACAGTCTTCCGATACCTTTATTTTGGGAACATAAAATGGGTAATTTCCCACTAACAAGGTTCTGTCATATTTTTCTGTATAGCCAGCAGCAGAAGATATAGTGACAAGTGAGCAGTCTCTGGGCCAAAAACTTGTCATTTGGGGAACAGATGTAAATGTGGCAACATGCAAAGAAAATTTTCAGGTGAGCTTTATGTATTCAAATTCATACGCTTCGGGCTGAAAATGCTTGGAGAAAGTGTTTATAACAAATATATAAGTAGCCGTAATACTTAGGAGTAGATTTTTAGATGGCTGAGAATTGTTGATGTATTTCTAGTTTTTAATAGTGACATACTGTCTTCAAATATTGACATATTCATAATAAATTTTTGAATAGTTGCTTATTCCTAAATGCATTAACCTTAATGTTTTTCTCTGATCAAGAGATTTCTTCAGTGTTTTACTGACCCTCTGGCTAAAGAAGAAGAAAATGTTGGCATAGATATTACTGAACCTCTGTACATGCAACGACTTGGGGAGGTAATCGTATATTCTTACTTGTAAATTCAAATTATGCATTTAAAAACCATTAGACTATAACTTGTTCATTTTATCTTACAGATTAATGTTATTGGGGAGCCATTTTTAAATGTAAACTGTGAACACATAAAATCATTTAACAAAAATCTATACAGACAGCTCATCTGCTACCCACAGGTAAGAATTTGGCTTTGGCCTTGATAAATTACATTACACACCTAGAACATCTGAAGAGTTTTTGGATAGCAAAATTTCCTTGGCGGTAATGGAATTTGCCTCCCAAGGCAAAAGAACTTTAGAAAACTGTGTGCATTCTCCTTTAAGATAGGCATTTTTTTCACACTTCAAAGTTTCTGAAATTGAGATGTGTATTACTGTCAGTAACACATCCTAATTTAATTGGCAGTGTTTCTTTGGGGATGGGAGGGAAACAGTGTTGGGGAATTGGGGAAGGGGAACATTGTGTTTTTCCAGGACCCATCAGTTCCAAGTCAAGTTGTTGTCCTTCAATCTTAGTTGTGGAGGGCACAAGCTCAGCTCTTAAGTCCAGTCGCCGCTTTTAATCTAGTTGTGGGGGAGGGAGGGACAGTCCACCATCTCATGCAGGAGTCGAACTGGAAACCTTGTTGCTAAGAGCACGCACTCTCACCAGCTCAGCCCCAGGCACAGCTAACTAGCCCATGTGGGAATCCAACCGGCGACCCTGTTGCTCAGAGCTTGTGCTCTTAACCAACTGAGCCACTCGGCCAGCCCTTGGCAGTATTTCTTAATAGTATAAAAAGTAATGGTGAATCTTTCAATTGATAGCTTTTTGGGTTTGATGAAGTAAATTATCTTAAATGGAAATATTTTATAAATGCATCGCATATTGGTGCCATCTCTAACAATACTATTAGACCATACTGTAGTTTTTTGTTTTGTTTTTTTTCCTGGGCTTAAAGTTTTATTGATGATGTTTTCAGCTATGTTAATTCTAACTATAGGCTTTGAAGGCAAGACGACTTGGTTTTAAAAATCTTGGTTTTATTCTTGACAGCTATGTAACCTGGGTCCAGTTGCTCAGATTCTTAGGAAACAGGCTGTTTCCTCACCTGCAAAATAGGGAACAAATGTTACCAAATTTGAATAAAATAATTATGATTTAATCTATTTTGGTATTTCGTTGTGGAGAAAAAGTAAAACATGAAAGTGTGTTCTCAAAATCTTTTGTCACTAATTAAAAACCTAAAATATGCCTGTACATGCTGAAGGCACTTTCATATATATATATAATCACATTTTACCTCAATAAGAGCATGCACAGGTAAGATAAGATAGTTCACAGTGCCCAAAGTTTGTAAATAGTATGCGTGTGACTATATATGGTGATGCTTTTGGATTGTGCCATGTGTTTTTGCTTTTACACTTTGCTTGTATGAAATGCTTTATTTGTGTTTAACCTGAAAAGGGGAATCCAGACACAGGTTGGAATTCTCATTCATTTTTACAGGAGGTTATCCCAACTTTTGACATGGCTGTCAATGAGATCTTCTTTGACCGTTATCCTGACTCTATCTTGGAACATCAGATTCAAGTAAGACCATTCAATGCGCTGAAGACTAAGAATATGAGAAACCTGAATCCAGAAGGTAATTTTTTTTTTTTTTGAGGGCAGTGTCGCTGGCCCTCATATGTGGGACCTGAACCGGGGCCCTGGCTTCCCAAACCACAGGAGGTAATATTTTTAACAGCAGGAAAATACCTTACATAAAAACAAAACCTTGGACCAGCCGAGTGGTGCGTTGGTTAGGAGCTGGCTTGGGACGCCAGCGGCCCCGGCTCGGATCCCACATGAGGGCCAGTGACACTGCCCTCTACAGCTAAGATGGTGAACAACAGCTCCACTTGGGGCTGGGCTGTTGTGAGTCCCCGAGGTGGCATAGCTGCAGCCCCTGCTACAGTGGGCTGCCATACGCTACAGTGAGTGGCTGGCAGCCAACGTGAGTGGCTGTCCAGTGGCCGGCAACTGATCTGCCTCACCTGAGAAGAGCACAATGATGATACCAACATGGGCCGGTGAAGCATTGTCCTCTACAAGTAGACTGAAGAACAAAAAGACCACAAGTTGTCTGTTCCCATTCCCCTCCCCCAATTCCCCAATAAAAATCTTTCTAAAAATAAATAAATAAAAATAAAAACAAAACCTTATTTTATTCAGAAACTAAAAGATGGGCCGGCTGAGTGGCGCACTGGTTAAGAGCTGGTTTTGGAATGCCAGCGGCCCCTGTTCAGATCCCGCGTGTGAGGGCCAGTGACACTGCCCTCTACAGCTAACAACAGCGCCACCTGGAGCTGGGCTGTGTGAGCCCCGGTGACAGTGTGGGCTGCAGTACCTGCTGTAGTGTGCTGCCATAGGCTGCAGTGAGTGGCCGACAGCAGGCGTGAGCGGCTGGCAGCCAAAGCAAGCTGCCAATAGCCGCAGTAAGTGACATCCAGAGGGCGGCGACCCATCTGCCTCATTGGGAAGAGCGCAATGATGATACCAACATGAGCCAGTGAGGCAACGTCCTCTGCAACTAGACTAAAGAACAACAAAAAGAAGACAGCAACTTGTCTGTTCCCTTTTCCCCGATTCCCCAATTTCCCAATAAAATCTTTAAAAAAAAAAAAAAAGAAACTAAAAGAATTGGTGGTGACGGATTAGACATTGACAAATTAATAGATTCAATTACCTTGTATATGAACCCACCATACTTTTTTCTTTTTTTCTTTTTTTTCTTTTTTTTAAGATTTTATTAGGGATTTTATTTAAGATTTTATAGTTATTGCCCAACTATGTTGGGGAAGGGGGAACAGACAAGTTGCTGTCCTTTTGTTCTTCAGTCTTGTGGAGGACGTTGCTTCACTGGCTCATGTTGCTATTATTGCGCTCTTCCTGGGTGAGGCAGATTGGTCCCCGGCCTCTGGACGGCTGCTCACGGCAGCTCTTGGCACACTCCAGATGCCGACCACTCACTGTAGCTTATGGCAGCTCGCTGCAGCAAAGGCTGCAGCCTATGCCCATTGCCGGAGACTCAACGCAACCCAGCTTCAGGTCAAGTTGTTCACCATCTCAGCTGTAGAGGGCAGTGTCACTGACCCTTATATGTGGGATCTGAACCAGGGTCCTGCTGCCCAGAGCTGGCGTCCCAAGCCAACTGTTAACCAATGTGCCACTCGGCCAGTCCATACCCTTTTTTTAACTTAACTGAAATTATGTAATTATGAGGTCAGACAATTAAGTTTGCGAACGCTTCCTAGAAAAAATGCTACATACCTCATTGCTGAATATCACTACGGTCACCTTAGGAAGCTATGCACCAACGCCTGCACCTAGTCCACCCTTCAAAGCAATTTTGGAACTCTTTCTGGAATGGCCATCAGAGCTGTTGTATTACCCATGATGTCCTGAATGTCATCAAAATTCCTTCCTTTCATTATTTCCTTTATCTTCAGGTAAAGAAGTCTTTGGGGACAGATAGGTGAGTAGGGAGGGTGTTCCAATACAGTTAGTTGTTTACTGGCTAAACACTCCCTCACAGACCGTGCTGTGTGCGCTGGTGCATAGTCATAATGGAAGATCCACGAATAGTGGGCAAAAAGTTAAGATCATTTTTGTCTAACTTTGTCACACAACCTTTTCAGCACTTTCAAATAGTAAACTTGGTTAACTGTCCAGTTGGTACAAATTCATAATGAATATCTCCTTTCATATCCAAGAAGGTTAGCAACATCTTTGCAACAAGTTCACGAACTTAATTGTCAGACCTTGTATATACTTATATAAATAATATGTAATTATTGACAATTGTCTATGTTAAGGTAAATTTATTTAAATATAATAATTTTACGTTTATTAAGTAGGTGCTTTCTCAGAATCACTGTAGAAAACGAATACAAATATCCCTGCTCTAGAACTTAATTAAAAAAGAAATCTAGTTGGGAAAGTAAAAAAAGAAAAAAATGAGATAGAATAACTGAAGACTAATGCAGGAGATGTCTCAGCCCAGGGAGAGAAGGAGAGCACTGGGCCCAAATGGAAACAGTTCATGGTGAAATAGAAATTGGAGTTACAGTAAAGGTTTAGAAAGCACACATGAAGGAATGATCTCCAGACAGCAGAATGAAGTTATATAAAGAGCTTTAAATTCCATCTTAATCTAGTTTTTTTTTTTTATTCCAACTTAATCTAGATTTTTTTATAGTCAATAGGGAGCCACAGAGGAGAAAGATTTGCCACTCTTAAGAAGTTCATGGTGGATCTAGTATGCAAAGTATGTTGAGGTTCAATTAGGAGACTTTAACAGTAGTTAAATATGGGACAGCAGGGTCCTAAGCTAGACAATGGCCAGAGGAGCAACAATATAGGATATACATGATATTTGCCTTGTATGAAGATTGAGGTATAGAAGCTATTGAATGAATATTGTTCTAGGTAAATTTGTAAAAGACAAATTTCAGTAGAAATAAGACAGCCAATAACCACGAGCAACTATAAGACTTCACTATTAAAGAAGTGTATTTTTTATTTTTCTCTTATGAGACTGACTCCAAACATTATCTCTATGATAGGGATTTCTGGTGGGGACACTGAGAGCTGTTTGGGTAAGAGTGGCATCTAAATTTTCAGAGAGCTTTGTTACACAAAGAAATCCAGGGTAAGATGAGGCATTACTAATTGCCAGGTACTCAACTGATTTAAAAAATTTTAGCTTTTACATTTATTTTTGTAATTTATTACAAAAGTTACATTTTAAAGTAAAAAAAAAGATTAGTGGAGAGAGAAGCAAAGAAGATTTATGGGAGGACAGGATCAAAGGAAAGGGCTTATAAATCAGCATTAAGTGCTTAAGAGATGGGATGATCCTGTTTGGGGGAGGGGAGGCACAATTTAGGTGACTTTTTTTAAATACCATTTGTAAGATTGTAGTGGGTTACTTGTGTGTGGAGTCTGAAGAGCTGAGTGAACGATCAAAGTAAACAGACTGGTAGATGTAGAGGAGAAACTGAGGGTTGCTAGTTGGGAGGGGGGTGGGGATGGGGAGGAACGGGAAGAGATTAGACAGCATAAATAGACAACTACAATATTGCCACAGGGATATGAAACAGTGCGGGGAATATAATGTTGTAAAAATTTTGTGGCGTGCCCGATAGTCACATGTCTTGTTAAGGAGACCACTTCATGGATGGAGTAGAGGCTTGATCACTGCACTGTACACCTGAAATTGATGTTGTATAGTATTGTATGCCAACTGTAACAATATGTGGATGGTCACGGGATGTGGAGTGTACTGTGGAGGGGAGTCAGGGGAGTTGTGATAGATACGTATGATATGGGGGGGAGTGGGGTGGTGAACTGGGGGAGGGGGGTTGTCACTTTGGGGGATAAAGAGTATAACTAAGATTGTAGTGGGTTATCTCTGCATAAATGTTTATTGACATTTCTAATTATTTTAGAAGTTACTTCTAGTAGATTTTCTAGGTGGAAAACACACTTTTTAGGTTCTTCTGTGTATCTCTGCTAGTCATTGCATGCACCTCACAAATACTTGCATGTTTACTTAATTATATACACTCATGTAACATGGCTTGATGACTATAAAAAAGTATAGCTTGTTTAGAACCAGGAATGAGAATTAGTTGAGGAAAAAGTTGTCTGTCAGGGAAGGTCCAAATTATAGAGGAGCCATAAGCAAGAGTGCAAAATAGTCTATATGGGGCCTTTGTTGGATAGATAGTGATGATTGGCTAAGTTATATAGTATTCATTCTGTCAGGTACTGTCATTAGGCTTGATATATGCTGACTCTTAATCCTCAATAACTCTGTGAGGTATGTACTGTCATTACTCCCATTCTATAGATGGGGTACAGAGAGGTTAAGGGTGTCCCCAAGGTCACACAGGTGCCTAGTCCAGTCTGTGTGACTCTAGAGCCCATGGTTTCACATACACTGAGACAGCAGGACTTACATGTGGCACAGCTAGTCAGTTATAGAAGGCTGTGGAACAAAATAGGCAAAAGCATAGAGTTTCTAATCCAAAACCAGAAAGTGGAGCCAGATAGGAGGCAGACAAGAAAGAAGATGGTGGGATGCCTATGAGTAAGGAGCCCATTGGGTTTGAGAGGAAGGCAGACTGGACACAGGAAGGGCATTCTAGGCCAGACCTGAAGGTACCCAATGAAACGTTCATGCCGTGGCCACAGCACCTTCATGTGACCCCAGCCATCCCCAGGTACTTCTGCATCTCTAGATAAGGTTTTTCTGGGCTTGACAGCAGACCGAACAGAAATCCAGCTCTGGGCAATAACCATGTCTGCATGGGCTGTGGACAGTGGCTAATAGACAAACCGACCTTTCTCCCTTGCAGACATTGACCAACTCATCGCCATTAGTGGCATGGTAATCAGGACATCCCAGCTGATTCCAGAGATGCAGGAGGCCTTCTTCCAGTGCCAGGTGTGCTCACACACAGCCCGGGTGGAGATGGACCGCGGCCGCATCGCTGAGCCCTGTGTGTGCGAGCGCTGCCACACCACCCACAGCATGGCACTGATACACAATCGCTCTGTGTTCTCTGACAAGCAGATGGTATGTGGCCTTCCTAGGTGTACTGGACGGCCTCCCCTTCGGCATTTGCTTTTGTTCTATCTGGACTCTCAAAAAGCCAAATATAACTTGTCTACTCGTGAGGCCCTAAAACCTTGCTTCCTAAATGGCATTCAACTACTTCATTCCTTCTCTGACAGCATAGGTTTTATTAAAGGGTTGTGGACTGGATACTTGGATCACTCTTAAGGCTTCAGCTTTGTGATGGCAGTGTCCCTGTTTTATTGCCAGTGAGCACCAGTTCATTATATACTCCCATGTTCTCATGGCCTAAAATACTTCATAAAGAAAAGACAGAATACATTCTTCCACTGTAAACATCTTAAGTTTAATGTTGTTTATAAGTTAACAGACCAAATTAGTCTCTGATTTATTAAATCAAATGTAACATGAGATGCTTCTATGGGAAATATTTAAGATTGTAAATTTTCAACATGTCAGATTAAGAATACATAAAACATTGAACATCAGTAAAAATTATTTGGTTAAGTTCTGTCACTTTGCAACTGTTCCACTGGTAAAAAAAAAAATGGGTTGAGAAACTTTTCTATAATTTTTCTCACAAATTTTATTTGTCTAGGAAGTTAGATCTTTTACCTCTTTAATCATGAAATTTTTAAGATGAAGTTATTAAAATAGGAATAAGTGGTGAAAGGCAGAAAAATCATTTATTTACTGTGATTGTAATGGTGTAAAAGTATGCATGAGAACGAGGACTTTTAATTTTGTTACAATGTTTAAAAGAAATTTTTAATGTTTAAGTAGAGAGAATGTATTCAAAATACTCCAAAAGGTAATTTCCTTTATTGGGGATAATAAGAAAATGTGAAAACATGTTCAATGTTAATACTAACCAAATAATTTCAAATAAAATTAAGATGTAAATTTTCATCTAATACTGATACAAATTATTGGAACAAATGTATCTCCTCATGCCAGCATGGTGCTACAAGCTGGACATACAGAGGTGGAGCCTCTGTTCCCAAGGAGTTTGTAGTGTGTGTTCTTTGAATGCTTCAGAGACTCCCAAACTGACTTAGAATAACCCCTATATCTTAGAGTAGTCTCCAATCTCTCATGGACCATCATTACCTACAACACACCTTTGTACCCACGGATCTCGCTGACATTGTCTCAACTATTTCCTTATTCATGGATCATCAGCCAAACTCAAGCCTGGCTCAGGACCTTTGTACTTGCTGTTCTTTCCATTGAGAACACATGCTTCTTGCCTAACATCCTTAGACCTCTGCCTAGAAGTCACTTGATTTGAGAAAGGCTTTCTCTAACTTTGCGTTATGGAAAGCATGTTCTGCACCTCCACTCCCTGTGCTGCTTACTCTCCTGTGTTGTATTTGTTACTGTCAGGTCTGTTACATGCTCACTATGTATTATCTGCCCCTCCACTCTGACGGAAGAGACTTTGTTCATTGCAGTGTCCCCAACACCTAAAACAGTACTCAAAATAGGCTGTTACATGAGTGTATATAATTAGGTAAATAGGCAAGTATTTGTGAGGTGCATGTAATGACTAGTAGAGATGCACAGAAGTGCTTAACCATGAATCTGAAAAGTATGCTTTCCACCTAGAAAATCAACTAGAAGTAATTTCTAAAATAATTAGAAATGTAAACAAACATTTATCCTAAGAGAGAACCCACTACAACCTTAAAAATGGTATTTAAAAAGTCACTTAAATTGTGCTTCTCCCAAATAGGGATATGTTTAGATAACATCCTCACAAAAAGCATGTTCATGTCACATTTTTAAAAAACTATCTGGAGATTAAAACAAAAAACAATATTTTTAAAAGTAAAGATGCTAAGCATCAAAAATAGTTATTTCTCAGTGGTACAAAGACTTGCAGCTTTTGTATGTATTATACTTTCTTCATTCCTGATTTCTTTGTTTTCACTGCTCTTCTTTCAGATCAAACTTCAAGAGTCTCCTGAAGATATGCCTGCAGGGCAGACACCTCACACTGTCATCCTTTTTGCTCACAATGATCTTGTTGACAGGGTTCAACCTGGGGACAGAGTGAATGTTACTGGTAAGAGTGTAGGTTGTATTGATGCAATAAGTCAATCTTGCTTTTAATGACACCTTTTAGTCAGTCCTTTGACTTTGTCATGACTTCATTGGCATGGGGTGAGGTCCTGCCTCCAGTATCATGCAGGGCTTGAGAAGATGGGGTGTAGTGCTTCAGTCACCTTTTTAACAACAAGACAGAATGTTTCAGTGCACTGTCTTTGTAGTCATTTGCTTCTTGCTATCTCGGTATTCCCAAGATGTGTGTATCTTGACTTGATAGTGTTGGTATCTTGAGAAAACAGCTTCAGACAAAGCTGGTATTGGCAGCGTTTGAGCTATATACCAGCCGCTCCAGGAAGTAGTGTTCACCAACTCTGGATTCTTTTATTCTTTTAGCTGAGCCATCCTGCCTCCTGTTGGCAGCTCAGCGGCAGCTCAGCTCTCAGGCTGGGCATAAAACTGCTGTTGCTCAGAGCTCAGCTCACACTTTTTTTTTTTTTTTTTTTTTTTTTTTTGAGGGCTGTGTCACTGACCCTCATATGTGGCACCGAACCGGAGCCGCTGGCTTCCCAAGCCAGCACTTAACCACCATGCCACTCAGCCGGCCCTCAGCTCACACTCTTGAGCAAGCTGTTAACCAACTGAGCCACTCAGCCGGCCCTCAACTCTGGAATTTTAAATAATTTTCTATTTATTTCCTAAATGCATAGCTAAGGGTTAAAATTTATTATAGGAAAAAAATGGATCTGAGCAGCTTGTTTCTATGCTAGGAGTTACATTATATTTTTAGAGATGAGGAAGCTGAGATTCATAGAAGTGTAGATTATTGTTGCTAAGATTCTATGGTAATTTGTGGCACTAGGACTCATCCTCTTTCACTGCCAAGAGTTCTCTTTCCACTGCACCACATGAATATGCCAGTCTTTCTATGCTTCATAGCAGTATGGACATTTGGTTACTTGGGAATGGCGGGTGGCGGTTTGTGTTTATGGCAGTTGTAGTTCTTTATTAGAGAGCAGTGTGGGATTTGAATCCACGGAATGGCTAAGGCTCTTAGGGCAATCCATCTGTTCCATTCAGTGAGTGAGACCTTCTCATCTTATGTCTCCCCCTGTATGAAATTCAGCAGCTGTCACTAGCAATCTTAGTTATAAAAATACATGTAGTAGTAAAAAATTTCAAAGATGTGTCATCTTTAGTAAAAGAGATATGCAATCATTCTGCCACCCTACTGCTCTGAAAGCCTCAATAAAGTATTTAACCCAATATTTTAATTTTCTGAACTGCAAATTGGAATTAATGTGTTGATACATGTGAAAGTATTTGAGAGGGAGGGACTATGAAAAATGCTATATACATGTAAAAAAGTAGTAGTGCTGTTCTGTAAAGATAACCATTGCAGGCACCAATAAAGATAGCTGCTTTAAACATAATAAATGGTCATCCATTCTTAATCTGTCTTGGCATGATGAAGAGTGTGTATTCTAAGATTATTACATATAAAATGATATTTACTTTTTAAAAATTACATTGACCTGTTAAACCAAAGGGCAGGTGATCTCTGGCGGCATGTTATGAAAGCTGTTAAGGAGAGATTGGATGTTTTCTCCTCAAAAAGCAGTAGGAAACAGAATTGTCCTGAAATTCAAAGGTTCTAGTTTGAAATTCAAAAAAGATAAATATCAGACATACCAGTTTGGGAAATTTTTGTTCTTGGAAAATGGATGAGTTGTTATGGTTGAAGGGTTGATTGTTCATCTATTTATTTTAATGTTCTTAAATGATATTCTTTAGAAAGCAGAGTGGGGCATGAACATTCACCTAGAAATACCTCCTATTATGAACAAAATATAGTCATTTTTCCTTTACCATATCTTCACCTTTGACTCAGTAGATTGTCTTACTGTGTGTGAAATAATTTGTGAGTGGTTTTTAAAAGACTTAAGAGTTCCCTTTCTTTCCAAGTTTTTGGAATAGGATTTTAGTAGTATTTTGTTCCAGTCAAATAATTGCTAAGTATATTCTGTACACTCAGCTTAAGGGAAATGAAAATACTATTTCAAAACACTATTCACTCAACACAGCCATAAGCCAAGCATTCTGCTAAAAGCAAAGTAATTTTCATTTAAACCTCAAAATTATTATATGCAATGTGATTATGTTCATATTGGTGGTGCCCAAGGTTACAGAGCTAGCAATTAGTCACAGCCGAACACATTTTTAGCTCTGCTGTTTTCAGAGACCTGTGTTCTTTCCAACTTGATCCTGTCCCCTTAAAGAACTTTACAGTATAAACCTAAGTCCTTGACTCCAGTAGTTCCATGAAGACAGTATGTGTGGCGTTCACCTCCTCCAGTGCTGGCCGGCAGCTCTCACAGCTGCCTGTTTTCTGCGCTAGTTTACTGAGCCTCTTACTGGAAGGTAAAAGTATGTTTCTTGGTTGTGCTCTCAGGCATCTATCGAGCTGTGCCTATTCGAGTCAATCCAAGAGTGAGTAATGTGAAGTCTGTCTACAAAACCCACATTGATGTTATTCATTATCGAAAAACTGATGCAAAACGTCTGTATGGCCTTGATGAAGAAGAAGAACAGAAACTTTTTTCAGAGAAGCATGTGGAATTGCTTAAGGAACTTTCCAGAAAACCAGACATTTATGAGAGACTTGCTTCAGCCTTGGCTCCAAGCATTTATGAACACGAAGATATAAAGAAGGTAACAATAGATTTTTAATGTATGGTTAGGGTTTATAGTCTTTTGGGGTCAAATAGTATAAACATACATCCTTCCCCTCCCTTCATAAAGGATAAGAACTGATGCTTATTGGGCCAAGCATGGCTTTCACAACTTGACTTGGTTATTGGTTGAGGAGAATCACAGTATCTTTTCCATTCTTTATGTCTACACCAAACGTAAATGTTTCTAAACATAAGAAAAGCCACACAGTGTCAGAATAGGCATTTACATGGCTACCATTCTGGCATGATGGTATGTGCTTATGTGTAAATTGGTTAATGATAACTTAAAGCACTGTCACATTTTTATACCTTTATTTAAATTTCTTAATTGTAATTTATTCATAGAATAGAAAAGTATCTCAACACTTAAACTATATTTCAGTTACTCTATAGAAATGAATGTTTAAACATATTTGTTTGTTTAGGGAATCTTGCTTCAACTCTTCGGTGGAACAAGAAAGGATTTTAGTCACACAGGAAGGGGCAAGTTTCGTGCTGAGATCAACATTCTGCTGTGCGGTGACCCTGGGACCAGCAAGTCCCAGCTGCTGCAGTATGTGTACAACCTGGTCCCCAGGGGCCAGTACACATCTGGGAAGGGCTCCAGTGCGGTCGGCCTCACTGCATATGTAATGAAAGACCCCGAGACGAGGCAGCTTGTCCTGCAAACTGGTGCCCTTGTCCTCAGTGACAATGGTATCTGCTGTATTGATGAGTTTGACAAGATGAATGAAAGTACAAGATCAGTATTGCATGAAGTCATGGAACAGCAGACTCTTTCCATTGCAAAAGTAAGTTACATTCTCCCTCCCTAAACATGGACACATTTAAAATGTGTGGGCATTTGAAATAAAGCATTTGTGGAACTGAGCACTGTTAGTTCTAAACTGTGGGAAACAAATATTGGGTCGTCAGAGAAGTCATGACATATTTTGTCTGTTTTTTGAAGGTCATTTACTTATTTAAAGAACAAAGATCAATCAATTGCCTGTTTTGTTCGATAACCTTTTGCCATCTTTCAGTGACCTTCATAATTCCTCATTCATAGAAGGTCCTGTCTTTATTTGCAAAAAACTGAACAAGGTGCTGGTTTACAGCCTCATCTGAACTGAACGTTGTACCACACTAGGAGTTTTGAAGAGAGCGAGACAAGTGGAAGTCTGACAGCACAAGGTCAGGCGAGTATGGTGGCTGTGGCCACACATTCCATATAATTTTCGACACGTAATCAAACTTGTGTGGGGTCTTGCGTTGTCGTGATGGAACACAACTGCTTTACAGTAATGAGCTCTGGACATTTCTGGATGATGGATTCATTCAAACTGTCCAATTGCCAACAGTACACATTCAAATTGATTGTTTGGTTCCTTGGTAAGAGCTCAAAAAACACACCTAAAAAATCCCACCACACTGAGATCATAACCTTTCTCTGATGAATGTCTGCTTTCAATGTCATTTGAGGTGAATCATCACATCGAGACCAAGACGATTTGCGCAACACATTGTTGTCAGCAATCCACTTCTCATCACCAGTTATCGGTCGCTTCAAAAAATGATAGTTTTCCTCGTGTTTAATGAGCATATTGCCAACGTTAATACACATCGTCAAATGACCTTTGAGTTCATGCAGAACCCAAATATCGAACTTGCTTACATATCCCAGCTTCTTCAGGTGGTCGTGAACGCTTGAATGATGGATGTTCAGTATTTCTGCAATCTCTCATGTCATGTAACACGTGTTTGACTCAATCAATGCCTTTATTTTGTCATCATCAACCTCTGACTGAGGAGCGTTGTTGAGATCAAAATCACCATCACGGAATTTCGTGAACCATCGTTGGCACTGACGTTCTTATAGAGCATTGTCACTGTAAACTTTATGCAACTTTTCGCAAGCTTGACGCGTGTTCTTCCCTTTATGGAAGTAAAACAGTAAAATATGGCAAAAATGCAGAGTTTGGTCTTCAATCTTCAACTTGTAAGATCTCCAAAACTCAACAAAATCGCTCAATTCGTTTTTTAGAATGAACCTAGAACTGTCAGCTGTCAAATGGCATAGCAATAACATAGATGCGAATGACTCTAGTTCCAAAAATGAACTAGCGCCATCTGTTGTAAACATCATCATGACTTCTCTGATAACCCAATACTTTTTCCACTAGATTTCAGCTAAATCTCTTCAATATTTTCAACAGGATCCTCTTTCATCTTTTTTGAAAACCCACTAATGTGAGGTGTAATTTCTGATAAAGATGCAGTTAGACCATATATATTTATCTAAAACTCGGTGTTTAACATGATTCCGTCTTGGACATGATTCAAAAGACAGGGTATTGTCCCAAGTGGAACCACTGAAGTCACCTTTACAAGATGACATGGTTCTTGGTGACTAGAGACATGGCAGAGGCCATGCCAGGCAAAGATGACTCACACAGTTCCTGCCAGCATTCAGGTGAGGCTTCTAACTGCACTGTTTTCTCTGATAGGCTGGGATTATTTGTCAGCTCAATGCACGAACCTCTATCCTGGCAGCAGCAAATCCCATTGAGTCTCAATGGAATCCAAAAAAAACTACTATTGAGAATATCCAGCTACCGCACACATTATTATCAAGGTATGAAAACATTTTTATAAAACAGATATTTTGTTCATTTGTAGAGTTTTCAGGGTGAGATTAAAAAAAGGAAATACTGGGGCCGGCTAAGGGGCACATTGGTTAAGAGCTGGTTTGGGATACCAGCGGCCCCGGTTCAGATCCCACATATGAGGGTCAGTGACACTACCCTCTACAGCTAACAACAGCTCCACCTGGAGCTGGGCTGTGCGAGCCCCGGCGACGGTATAAGCTGCAGCCCCTGCTACAGTGGGCTGCCATAGGCTACAGTGAGTAGCTGGCAGCCAGCGTGAACGTCTGGCAGCCAGCATGAGCTGCCAAGAGCCATGGTGAGCAATCATCCAGAGGCCAGCGACTGATCTGCGTCATCCGGGAAGAGCTCAATGACAGTACCAACATGGGCCAGTGAAGCAACGTCCTCCGCAACTAGACTGAAGAACAGAAAGACAGCAACTTGTCTGTTCCCCTGCCCTGATTCCCCAATGCTGTTCCCCTCTCCAAATTCCCCAATAAAATCTTTTAAAAAAAGAAAGAAAGAAAAGGAAACACTGGGCCTGCCAAGTGGCATGTTGGTTAAGAGTTGGCATGGGACACCAGCTCTGAGCGGCAGGGCCCTGGTTCGGATCCCACATGAGGGCCAGTGATGCTGTGCCCTCTACAGCTAAGATGGTGAACAGCAGTTTGACTGGGAGCTGTGTGGCCATGAGTTCGCTGGCCACCATGTAGGGGCTAGTCAGCAGCTGCTGTGCACTTCCGTGAGCTGTCATGAGCAGCTGTCCAATGGCCGGCAAGCAACTGCCTCACCCGGGAAGAGTGTAATGATCACAGTACAAACATGGGCCAATGAAGTGACAGTCCTCCACAACTAGACTGAAGAACAGAAGGACAGCAACTTGTTTGTTCCCCTTCCCCGATTCCCCAACGCTGTTTCCTCTCCCAATTCCCCAGTAAAATCTTTAAAAGAAAAAAGAAAAGGAAATACTAATATTCTACAACTGATAATATATACTCTTCACTCTAATTAAATTAGAAAGTTTTCAAATTTGGTTGGTCAAGTGTTTTCATGGCAAGGACAGTGTGTCTACTCAGCTATTTGTTTTTTGAAGCAATTAGGATCTTTCACTTTGACATCCTTTTCAGAAGCCTGTCACTCACTATTTACTCTATCTCAGTCTTAAAGCCACTGTTGAGAACAAACTGCTACACTCTTTTCTACAGAAAATAGCTTCACACTGTAGATTAGGTTTTGAAAAATTAAATTTGTTACAAGAGTGGAATCATGTAATCTACAATGTTTCTCAACCCACTACTCCAAATACTGATGTATTTCATAAAGTTATTTTAGATTTTAATTACTTCTTTGTAACGAAGTACAGAGGGTGCTAAAAAAAATGTATACACATTTTAAGAAAACTTAAAATTATAATATATACCGATAACAAAAGATGAATACAAGTCACATTTGACTTCTGCAATTACAAGAGGTACTCAAAGTAGTTATCATCAGTGTCCAGACACTTCTGATTATGGCAATCTACTGCTTAAGCAACGTTGGCCAAAGTGTCCACTTGTATACATTTTTTTGGCACCCCAGTATTTTTTTTCCCAAAACAGTTGAGTGTATTTTCATTTGTATCATCTAGCCTTCAAATTTCCGTCGGGGATTTTAATTCTTTAACTCAGCTGTTCAATGACCAGCAGTTTTCTGGGAAGACCTAAGGGCCAGGAGAGTGGTCACCTGCTGGGGACAAAGCAGGGTGAACTGGATTGATCTAAAGGCTCTGGAGTTAACCAGACAGAAGACACTTATTCTCCCTTAGCAGCCCTGAGTGAATGCATGTTCTCTGTATATGCCTATGTTGCCCAAGAGCAATAAATTATGTTTGTAGATATGTTGGTGTCCCAACTAGGAAAACAGCATTTTTACAATATTTTCTCAGGTTTGATTTGATCTTCCTCATGCTGGACCCTCAAGACGAAGCCTACGACAGGCGTCTGGCTCACCACCTTGTCGCTCTGTACTACCAGAGCGAGGAGCAGGTGGAGGAGGAGTTCATGGACATGGCGGTACTGAAGGACTACATTGCTTATGCTCATAGCATGGTCACGCCTCGGTTGAGCCAGGAAGCCAGCCAAGCTCTCATCGAGGTAACACACATCCATGTTTAAAACATGAAAAAATGCTTTGCTGAGCCTGTAGCCAAAAGCCTTAATGTACAATAACTAGCCAGTCATCTTCTCATCCTCTTAAAACAATTATTTTGTTAAGAATAATACTGTTTTCGCAGGATGGCTCAGCTAAAAAAAAAAAAGTAGTGGTTTTTGTTCGTTTCTTTGTTTTAAATTTTACAACAGAGGACAGTTTATTAGAGTAGAAAGTTTTGATTTTCCATATTTGAGTTTCCTTGTGTCGTTTTTGAAGGTTGCTCAAAAAAATAAAATTATGTCACCTATATATATTTAATACAACTTAACCTTTGTAACATCCCAGTAATCCTTTTTGTGTACCTTCTTAAATGGATCCCCAGCAGGGATAAAAACCAGAGTCAGTGCCTGGGGACCCTTTTCAGAAGGGCACCCTGATGAGTCCTCTGCTCTAATTGCAGCCTGTCCCTTACCCCAACACACCATATCCTCTTGAGTACCAGACCTCATGCATCTTCACTGTCCATTCTCATTTTTCACTCTTCAGAGCTACATCAGACACCACCTTCTTGATGAGCTTCAAGGCACAAAGTTTGATCTCATTAATTCCCCTCTGTACCTGCACATGGCAGCCAGGCAGGTGTCTGTTAATCCCAAATGTTCAAATTTCAACCACGAAACTAAGGTTATTACCAAGGAATTTTGTTTTTTTCCCTATGTACACTAGGCTTATGTAGACATGAGAAAAATTGGTAGTAGCCGAGGAATGGTTTCCGCATACCCTCGACAGCTGGAATCATTAATTCGCTTAGCCGAAGCCCATGCTAAAGTACGATTTTCAAACAAAGTTGAAGCAATTGATGTCGAAGAGGCAAAACGCCTGCATCGGGAGGCTCTAAAGCAATCTGCCACTGACCCCCGGACTGGCATTGTGGACATATCTATTCTTACTACAGGTTTGTTATTTGCATTAAACATAAACACATGAAAATTATTTAATATATAGCTAATTGATACTTCACATTTAAGCTAACGATTCAGTCATTTTTTTATTTTTTATTAAAGCTTTTATTGGAGAATTGGGGGAGGGGAACAGTGTTGGGGAAGGGGACCGGCCAAGTTGTTCTTCAGTCTTCATTGTGGAGGTCACCAGTTGCCATCTGGCTTTCCGTTGGCAGCTCGTGGCCTCTAAGCTCAAGGTGCTGTGTTCACAATTCAGTCATTTGAAGCAGAGGTTCTTAACGTTTTTTGGATTAGAGCACCTTTGAGAATCTGATGAAAGTTGTGAGAAAAATATATACTACTGAGAAAAATATACACTAACACTAACCGTTCTATCTAATTTCAAAGGGATTCTATCTCCTCTAGGCACCCTTGTTAATCCCATTTTAAAGAAGTGAATCATTTCTTAGTGAGCACTGATAGTTTGCTATTCAGATTATGTGAACTATGTTTCAGTGGAAAGTAGCAGCTACTGGCTAATAGAAAATTGGAAACAGCAGAGAATTCAGAACTCATGATTTTGAATGTCTTTTGGCATTCAGCCACTGTCCCCTAACCTTTATGGAAATTTGAAACATTTCGCTTCCTTATAATAGAAGTATTTTCATTAATATCTTTTAAATCAGGAATGAGTGCCACCTCTCGTAAACGGAAAGAAGAGTTAGCAGAAGCATTGAAAAAACTTATTTTATCTAAAGGCAAAACACCAGCTCTAAAATACCAGCAACTTTTTGAAGATATTCGAGGACAATCTGACATAGTAAGTGTTTATATATATTTTTTGTGTAATAGTTTTTTTCCCTTAATACTTTCAAGTTTTTCCTTATTTTTTTCCTTCAGTTATTGTTTAAGTAACAAATATAAAGATCAAGAAGAAAAGTAAGATCACCCATAAAACCATCATCAAGAAATAATCAGATTAAAATTTTGTTATACTCCTGTCATAGTTTTTCTATGTGTATATTTACAGTGTGTTGTAACTTGCTGTTTTTGGGGTTTTTTTAATTAACAATATTATTTCATAGTATTCATAAAGGTTGGGTAACATTCTGTTGTGTGTATATTCTATCATTTACTTAACCCATTGTTGGACATTTAGTATGTTTGTAGTTTTCTGCTATTATAAACAGTGTTGCAATCACGCATCTTAATAACTATTAAATTTATTATATAAATTTGTTTGGGGGAAGGCCGGCAAAGTGGCGTGGTGATTAAGCACTGGCTTAGGAAGTCAGTGGCCCCAGTTCGGGTCCCACATATGAGGGCCAGTGACACTGCCCTCAAAAAAAAAAAGAAAAATAAATTTGTTTGGGGGATAAAATATTCAGGTGCCCTTTTGTAAATAAATACAGTTGAGTTGTTCAGTGAAAAGAACTCCAGTGGCCAAAACCAGCCCTTTGCCTGCTATCATAATGCCCCTTCACTTACACATTGTCTGCGGCTGCATTGGTATAATGGAGGCATAGTTGAGTAGGTGCGAAGCCTATGGAATATTTCATCTGGCCCTTTACAGGAAATGTTTGCCATTCCTGAGTTAGAATATAAGAAATGTATACAACCACCAAAAAGGAAAGAGACTGTGATGATTTCAGGTTCTTTAAACTGAAGTAAGTGTATGTATACCAGGTAAGGGAGTACTTGACTGTAAAATGTTTGTTTTTCTCCTCTTCCCCAAAGGCAATTACCAAAGATATGTTTGAAGAAGCATTGCGTGCCTTGGCTGATGATGACTTCTTGACAGTAACTGGAAAAACTGTTCGTTTGCTCTGAAGCTCTTGTGAGCAGTTCTGTGTGTTCTGCTTATCTGCACTTCCTTGCATACATATGTAGCATATAGACCAATCAGTTGCCACTGTCGCCATTTCTGAACATAGATTCTTAAAGTCATTATTTGGCTGCATAAAAATTTTCTAACCTGGGTTCAATTTTTGTAGTGAAGTGTGTATGTTGTCATTTTCTAAAACATTTTAAGTAAAAATACCATGCCAATTTACAAACATACAGTAGAGATTATTTTCTTGAAGTACCATTTCTTTACCAGGACTTCAGTGTGTATTTATATGCAGATAGTAAGATGTCAGTCTTTTTTGAAGATGGAAGTCTGGGTCATACATTTTATGCTAAACTTTCTAATGGCAATCATATGCTTTAGGTTATTATAATATGAAATAAGACTTAGCCAGGACATATCATTCAAAGTGCAGTAATGAAAGACCAGAACCTTTCTCCCTGTTACACCTCTCAAGTGTAATTACTTCTAGGGGGTTGTTCTCATGGCTACTATAAGATCAAAAATGGATGGTTGGAAAGGATTACGTTCTAAGTTAACTTTTATTACTTTATCCTAATGTGTAAAACTTTTTCCTAAATAAATGATAGACAAAGTAATAGTTTATCTGGCATTATTTTTAATTAAGTAAAAAGCTTTAATAACACTATATTCATGGAAATTCATGATGGTAAATACTTTGTAAATTATCAAAGAAAGTATATAATGAATTCCATTTTATTCAAAAATTATTTCAATCCTAATAGTCATTCTTAACCAACGAGCCACTCGGCTGGCCCCTAGCAGTCATTCTTATAAAACTATCATAATCTGAAATCTTATATGGAAATACTACTATAATAAGTAATCCCTGAAACTAAGTCATTGTATGAGCTAAACCTTTTTTATAACTTATAGTCAATATTTATTGGTAAAGTATCCATAGAAAAGGATAGCTCTAATTGAATGTTTAAAAAGCATTAAAATGTTATTTTATTAAATTTATTAGGGTGACACTGGTTAACAAAATTATATAGGTTTCAAGTGTACAGTTCTATAATACATATCTATATTGCATTGTTTGTTCACCACCCAAAGTCAAATCTTCCATTAACTGCCTTCCCACACCCCTGTTTTCTCTGGTAACCACTATACTATTGTTTGTGTCTGTGAGTTTTTGTTTGTCTTATTCGTTTGTTGCTTTCAGTTTTATATTCCACATGAGTGAAATCATTTGGTTGTCTACTTTTTCTTTCTGACTTATTTAACTTATGCATGATAATCTCAAGATCCACCCATGTTGTCGCAAATGAAAAAGTAATGGCCAAGTAATACTCTGTTGTGTGTATACTCGTATGTACCACATCTTTATCCAGTCATCTATGGAAGGACGCTTCAGTTGTTTCCATGTCTTGGCCACCTTAAATAATGCTACAACAAACATAGAGTACATATATCTTTATGGATAAACGTTTTCAGATTTTTTTACGTAGATAGAAGAGGGATTGCTGGGTCATAGTAATTCTATTCTTAATGTTTTGAGGAACCTCCATACTGTTTTCCACAGTGACTACCAATTTATATTTCCACCAGCAGTGTATGAGGCTTCCTGTATCTTCACAACCTCTCCAACACTTGTTCTTACTTGTTTTGTTGATAATAGCCCTTCTAACAAATGTGAGGTGATATCTCATTGTGGTTTTGATTTGCATGTCCCTAATAGTTAATGAAGTTGAGCATCTTGTCACATATCTCTTGGCCATTTGTATGTCTCAACGTTGAGGTCACCTGACCAAACTCTTTAATTGCTCTCAGGCTACAACTTGGGTTTTTAACTATTTAATGCTTTTGAGTACACTACTTACACTTCCAAAATCATGCCGAAAATGTTGCCTGGTGCCTGTCACATAACGTGCACTTTATAATGTTCCATTGAGTAGTCTGTTGAACTATTCTCATAACCACATGGTTTTCAGACTTGAAATAAGTTGTTTTCAGAGCTCTGTAGTTTCTAAGAGATAACTAAATGCACCTTAGGTCATATTTGAGCATGCTGCTAACAAGCTGTGAATAGCACACAACATGGAAATCACACATTATATAGGGTTTTGTGAAGCCAAGTTACACAAAAGTGATTAGGAAATTCCTATGACCATGAGAAATGGCTTTTCCTGACTTACCCTAAATTGCATACTGAATAAGGGCACCAAAAAAGTTCCTTTACAGTTTTAAAACATCTAATTAAAAAAAAAAAATTAGCTGCTACTAGGCAGCTAGAAATAGTGGTGTCAAAGTTATACAGGTGATTCCTTTATACAGGACAGTTCTGTAGAATTATAGAATTGATGCAGAAATTAACGACAGGTTTTTTTCCTCCAAATTAAATTCTTAGACTGCAGTAATGGCTAGAATGTTGGAAGGTATATATTTGAAATTTTTAAATGTAAATAATACCTGAAACTACTTGGTAAATAGTATATACTCAAATACTTGTTGACTAAGATGTTTTCCCCCTGAAGTTTATACATTGCTAATATTTTTGTAAACCTTGCAATTCAATTCCAAGATGGAAGGTATATACAACTGCAAGTGAAGTGTGTATATATAGTTTGACTTTAAGGGAATTTTAGTTGAATGAAGATAATGTGGCTGTCCTGTTGCTGGCAGGTTCCATTGTACTGAATCTCAGTTTAACTCAGTGAATTTCCTGTTCACATCTATAACTTGCCCAATGGTCTATAGGTCTCCCAAGAGCATGGACAGTAAGTAATATCCCTTCAGTGCAGTGCCTGGTCATAAATGATTGTTACATATTTGCAGAGATTCAACTCCTATGAAGGGAGAGTTAGGGATACAGGAGTTATCAGAGGACATTCTTGAAATCTGAAATCTCAGGATGTGGAGTGGAAGAATAAGAAGATGTGTTCAAATTTGAGCTCTGCTCTCTAAATTCTGACAGATGTTCTCATAGATGGTGTGCCACATGACTGGGAGCACACCACATCCCTCAGGAGTGTTGGACAGGAAAGATGGACAGCCTCTGCCTTGGTATGAAGATCATCTTCCCCATTTGTACAAGGTGGTTTCTGATGTCAAGAATCAAATACCTATTTCTGAGTTATTTCTGATGGTAATGCCTGCATTTCCAGAATGCAATTTTTTTAATACGTACTTTTGTAACAAGTGAAATGTTTGGCCTCTCTGACTTCATCTTGTTCAAGCCTGCTTTGTTCCCATCGCCTTCAGGTTAATAGCTTCTGCTTAGTTATGCATATAGACATGTTCACCATTAGAGGAACTCTGCTTGCAGCTTGAGTTTTACAAAAACAGCCCCTTACCCAAGAGGTGCCTCTCCTATGTACAAAAATAAAGATTGTTTATCTAAAGTTTGCATGAACCTCAATGACAGGACACATCAACTAGAGTCAGCAGACTATGAACAACGAGGTTTCACAATTTCCCTTTCATCCTTGCGGGTGCCCAGATGTCTGTGATCGTCAATCTTGTCTTGCCCTCCTTTTTCCCCCTTCCCTTGACATAAAAAGACTGAATTCTGTACTCTCTTAAGATGGTTCTTTAGGATACTAGTCCTCCATCTTCTCAGCTTTCTAGCTTTGAATGAAGTCGCTTTCCTTGCCCCAATACCTTATCACTTGACTTATTAGCTGTTGTGCAGTAAACAGTATGAGTTTGAACTTGGTTATACTTTTATGCAATAGAATATGCCTTTATTTTAATACTTCTTGAGAGGCTGAATATACAAGGAGACAATACTAGGTCATATATAAAAATAGAACTTTGAAGTGACCATCCAGAGGCTGGTGACCGATCTGCCTCATCCAGGAAGAGCACGATGACGATACCAACATGGGCCAGTGAAGGAACGTCCTCTGCAACTAGACTGAAGAACAAAAGGACAGCAACTTGTCTGTTCCCCTTCCTTGATTCCCCAACGCTGTTCCCCTCCCCCAATTCCCCAATAAAATCTTTTAAAAAAAAAATAGAACTTTGACCCACAACCTGCCCCAGAAACCAATTTCTCATCTATAATAAACAGACCAGGAAACCAGCCTGCCATAAGTCCAACTTGCAGAAAGCCAGATTGCTATTTCTAGTTACAATCCAGGAAACTAAACAATGACTTCTGTAACATTCAGCACCAAATGGCCAGGACTTGCTGGCTTCCCTTATTTTTGTCCCTGCCTCCAACTTAGGAACAACAAAAGTATGTCAAATATGCTCCCCTAATCACAGCCATTCTGTATAGCTTCCCCACACTAACAGCCTCCAGTCAGCGCATAAGTATCTTAACCTTCCCTTTTTTTCACCCTTCCCTTTTCTTTGCTTTTCAGTGTCTGCCAAAAAAAGGTGACAGTGGATGACTCCCTTGCTATTGACAAGAGAAAAATTCTGAAATGTAAATTAAATTACAGCAGGCCAAAAAGTAAGAGAAAAAGAGCAGTTAGCCTACATTAATAGCTGTGGGCCAATTAACAAAAGACCGCTCACATTACTGCATGTTTTGTGGACAGAAGAGGCCACATATTAAACCAGACAAGCTCAGGAGACTGAAAAATAACCACATACAATGGTCTGAACATAAAAATTCCTAAATAAAAGCAAGTGGCCGGTAGTCATATCTTTGACTTTTAGCTTCCTTGACAAAGGTCAACCTTTAAGAGCATGTCATATTTTTCATCTAAGATAACATACTCTTGCAATATCAGAGTAATCTTTTTCCAGACCCCCACCCCTCCCCAGGGGACACACCACTGCAGCAGAGCAGGAATCTACAAAATCCCTCATTGTTATCTTGTTCCCCAAATACAATCTCTATGTGCTGTAAAATCCCATTAACTATCCTGTATCCACCAATGTAAAAGAAGTGTGTGTACTTTTTATCCAATCCCAAAGAATTCCCCTCTTTGCTTTCTCCCACCCCTTTAATCTACAACCAACAGATTTCATGTAACCTTCCTCCTTTGATTCTAATGTATAAATTGCAAAACGGCTATTTTCCGGAGCATTTTCTCAATCTGTTGAAACTTTGCTTCCTGGCAATTGTCCTCAGTTTAGCTCAGATAAACACATAAGCTTTCTCTTAGGCTGGGTGTTTTTTCATTGACAGTTTCTTGGAGTCTCCAATCAACCTCCAGGCTTCTGTTAGACCACTAGATGCCACTGCATCTTGTGTACGCATGAACTCTCAGGACTGTTGCCTGTAACCAAATGTCAATATTTCTTCTTTACTGACTGTACCTACATCATAGAACTGCCTGCCCCTGCTTCACCTTTTTCCATCCCCCTTATCTTTACTCAGTGTTAATACTTTCAAAACACCGTGCATCTTTCTTCCCCAAAACATAATGTATAAGAGCAATCGTTAACCCCAGGATGGTGTGTTTTGCCTTTGGATACCCCTGGTCATTCGCAGAATGTGAAAGTATTCACAAGGCTCGAAAGGAATAGAAGTTATAAAATTTATTGAAGAAGAAAGGCGTCAGCAGAGAAGTTGCTGGGGACAGACAACTTGACCTAACTTCAGGCTAGCTTTTTTTTTTAAAGATTTTATTGGGGAATTGGGGGAGGGGAAGAGCATTGGGGAATCGGGGAAGGGGAACGGACAAGTTGCTGTCCTTTTGTTCTTCAGTCTAGTTGTGGAGGATGCTTCTTTACTGGGTCATCAACATGTATTATGATCATTGCGCTCTTCCCAGCTGAGGCAGTTGGTTGCCGGCCATTGGACAGCCGCTCACAGCGGCTAATGGCAGCTCTCAAAGGCTGCCAGCTGCTCACGCTGGCTTCCGGCCACTCATGGTAGCTCATAGCAACCCACTGCAGCCCCACTGTAGCCTTGAGTCACAGCCCAACTCCAAGTCGAGCTGTTATTCACCATCTTAGCTGCAAAGGGCACAACGTCACTGGCCTATGTTGGAACCGAACTGGGAGCCCTGCTCCTCAGAACTCACACTCCCAAGCCAACTCTTAACCAACTGAGCCACTCAGCTGTCCCTACGCTACCTTTTTCTTATATAAGAAAGGGTAGGTAAATTTCCTCACAGCAGATGTGAATTATAGATTGAGGTCATTTGATTGACATGTTGGTTATATAACTAGTTTCTTTCTGCACATGCTGTTACCCAGAATGCATACAGAAAAACCCAAGGAGGGCCTCTTAAAAAAAAAATTATATATATATATAAAACATTTTTGGAACTAAAAGTTTGTTTGACACTATAAAAATCTCTAAATAAATAGACTTTTCCTTTCTCATTTGGTTGCTCTTTGCTTATTTCCACCTATTATTTAAAGGCTCACATAATTTGTCCTTTGAAAAAAGTTAAAGTATGCTTTTTTTTTTATTGTCTATAGAATTAATAAACTCCTTTTTTTTTTTTTTTTTTTGAGGGCAGTGTCACTGGCCCTCATATATGGGAACCGAACCAGGGCCACTGGCTTCCCAAGCCAGTGCTTAACCACCGTACACTCGGCTGGCCCTAATAAACTCCATTTTTATGGAGCTTATTACAAAAACAGCATGGGCAAAAAGGGTCCTACACATATTCTGAAGGAGAGGGGTTGAGAGTTACATAAACATGTTATGTTTGTATTTGGATTATAACTTAAAACATACATATATTTAAACCCACATGCACATATGTTTAACCAATACACATTAATATACATGGATACATTTGCAGTAATGTATGATTCAAAGACATATTATCGAACAAGATGATTTTTAGTTCAAGATGACAGTGACCCCATCCTCTTTAAAAGGTCAGACTGTTCCCTCCAGCTCTTTTCCTCTGAGTGGCCTTAAAGTGTAAATTTGCACACAGTGATAGCTCATTCTCCACAAGCTCCCAAGAGCCTACCTTGGGAGCATGTTTAATGGTGTCTTTTCAGGTCCTCTCATTCTACCCGGGCACTCATCTTCTGTCCTACACCTTTCTTCCCAATTCCTTCCTGCCTTTTACCTCTCTCTTTCTCTTCTCTTCTGCTGTGTTTCTACAAGCCTCGAGTGCTGGGAAGATTGAAGGAAGACCAATATTCCAGCTCCTTCCGCATCTCATTACATTGAAGTAGTTCATTGCCTCCCTCTCTTGCTCTTTCTTTGCTGTGTCTCCTCCTCAGATTAAAATTACAATGTAAGAACGATTTCTAAAAAAGTCTAAAAGAGGGCTGGCCAAGTGGCTCAGTTGGGTTAAGAGCTCGCTCAAGAGTGCAAGCTGACCAATAAAAAGACATAGGGTGGCTGAATGGATAAGAAAGCAAGACCCCAGCATATGCTGTATACAAGAGACTCACCTCAGATCCAAAGACTCATACAGGCTGAAAGTAAAGGGATGGAGTAAAATATTTGATGCAAATGGTACTGAGAAAAAAGCTGGAGTAGCGATACTTATATCAGATAAAATGGACTTTAAATTGAAGAATATAACAAAGGACAAAGAAGGACACTTCATAGTAATGAAGGGATCGATCCAACAAGAGGACATAACTCTAGTAAACATCTATGCACCTAACATAGGAGCCCCTAAATATATAAAACAGATATTGTCAGACATAAAGACAGAGATCAACAGTAACACTATCATAGTAGGGGATTTCAACACCCCGCTGTCACTAATGGACAGATCCTCCAGACAGAAAATCAATGTGGAAACAGCGACCTTAAATGACACATTAGACCAGCTGGATTTAATAGACATTTTCAGAGCATTTCATCCCAAAGATATAGAATATACGTTCTTTTCAAGTGCACCTGGAACATTTTCTAAGATAGACCACATGTTAGGCCACAAAACAAGTCTCAATAAATTTAAGAAGATTAAAATCATTTCAACTGTATTCTCTGACCACAATGCTATGAAACTAGAAATCAATTATAAGAAGAAATCCGGGAAGCTGACAAATAAATGGAGGCTAAACAATATGCTATTAAATAGTGAGTGGGTCACAAATGAGATCAAAGTGGAAATCAAAAGATACCTCGAGACAAACGAAAATGAAAACACCACGACCCAAAATCTCTGGGATGCTGCAAAAGCAGTCCTAAGAGGGAAGTTTATAGCAGTGCAGGCCTACCTAAAGAAGGAAGAAAAATCTCAAATCAACAGGTTATCCTTACACCTAAGGGAACTGGAAAAAGAACAGCAAAAGAGGCCCAAAGGGAGTACAAGAAAGGAGATAATAAAGACCAGAGCAGAAATAAACAATATAGAGAACAGAAAAACAATTCAAAAGATCAATGAAACCAAGAGCTGGTTTCTTGAGAAGATAAACAAAATTGACAAACCTCTAGCCAGGATCATCAAAAAAAAAAAAAGAGAGAGGACTCAAATTAGCAAAATCAGGAATGAAAGAGGGGAAATGACTACAGACATCACAGAAATACAAAAAATTCTAAGAAATTACTATGAGCAACTATATGCCAACAAATTTGACAATCTGGAAGAAATGGATAATTTTCTAGAAGCATACAACCTTCCAAAGCTAACGCAAGAAGAAACAGAAAATCTAAATACCCTGATTACTACCAAGGAAATTGAATCAGTAATTGACAAGCTCCCAAAAAATAAAAGCCCTGGACCAGACGGCTTCACAAGTGAATTCTATCAAACATTCAAAAAAGAACTATCACCTATTCTTCTCAAACTATTCCAAAAAATCCAGAAGGAGGGAAGGCTCCCAAACTCTTTTTATGAAGCCACTATCACCCTGATTCCAAAACCAGATAAAGACATCACAAAAAAGGAAAACTACAGGCCAATCTCCCTGATGAATATAGATGCAAAAATTCTCAATAAAATATTAGCAAACAGAATTCAGCAATATATTAAGAAGATCATACATCATGATCAAGTGGGATTCATCCCTAGTGTGCAAGGCTGGTTCAACATCCGTAAATCAATTAATGTGATACACCACATCAACAAAATGAAGGATAAAGATCACATGGTCATTTCAATAGATGCAGAAAAAGCATTTGACAAAATCCAACAGCCATTTATGTTAAAAACCCTTAGCAAAGTGGGAATACAGGGATCATATCTCAACATAGTAAAAGCCATATATGATAAACCTACAGCTAACATCATACTCAATGGGGAAAAGCTAAAACCATTCCCCTTAAGATCAGGAACAAGACAAGGCTGTCCACTTTCTCCTCTTTTATTCAACATAGTGCTGGAAGTTCTAGCCACAGCAATCAGACAACAAAAAGAAATAAAAGGCATCCAAATTGGCAAGGAAGAAGTAAAATTGTCATTATATGCAGATGACGTGATACTGTATATAGAGAACCCCTAAGACTCCATCAAAAAACTATTGGAACTGATAGACGAATTCAGTAAAGTAGCAAGATATAAAATCAATGTTCAGAAATCAGTGGCATTTGCATATACCAATAATAAACTAATGGAAAGAGAAATTAAGAAAACTGTCCCATTTACAATTGCATCAAGAACTATAAAATATCTAGGAATAAATTTAACCAAAGAAGTGAAAGATCTGTACTCAGAAAATTATAAGACACTGAAGAAAGAAATCATAGAAGATACAAATAAATGGAAACACCTACCATGCTCATGGATAGGAAGAATTAATATAGTTAAAATGTCCATACTGCCTAAAGCAATATATAGATTCAATGCAATTCCTATCAAACTACCAAGGGCATTTTTCACAGAAATAGAAAATATAATCCTAAAATTTATATGGAATCATAAAAGACCCAGAATAGCCTCGGCAATTCTGAGAAATAAGAACAAAGTCGGGGTGATCACGCTACCAGACATCAAAACCTACTACAAGGCCACAGTAATCAAGACAGTTTGGTATTGGCATAAAAACAGGCACATCGATCAGTGGAACAGAACAGAGAGCCCAGAAATAAATCCAGGCATTTACGGACAGTTAATCTATGACAAGGGAAGCAAGAATTTACACTAGAGTAAAGATAGTCTATTCAATAAATGGTGCTGGGAAAATGGGACTGACACATGCAAAAAAATGAAACTGGACCACCTCCTTGCGCCTTATACAAGAACAAATTCAAAATGGATTAAAGACTTAAATGTAAGACCTGAAACCATAAAAATGCTAAAAGAAAATATAGGGAGTACATTTGCAGACATTACCTGGAGCAATATTTTTACTGATACATCCCTACGGGCAAGGGAAGTAAAAGAAAAAAATGAACATATGGGATTATATCAGACTTAAAAGTTTGTTCACAACAAAGGAAACCATTAATAAAACAAAAAGGAAGCCTACTGAATGGGAGAATATATTTGCCAACGATATATCTGATAAGGAGTTAATATCCGAAATTTATAAAACACTCATGAAACTCAACACCAAAAAAAACAAACAACCCAATTAAAAAATGGGCAGAAGATATGAAGAGACATTTCTCTAAAGAGGACATACAGATGGCCAACAGGCATATGAAAAAAAGTTCAACCTCACTGGTCATTAGGGAAATGCAAATAAAAACCACCATGAGATACCACCTCACTCCAGTCAGAATGGCTGTCATCAATAAATCAACAAACAACAAGTGCTGGTGGGGCTGTGGGGGAAAGGGGACCCTGCTGCATTGTTGGTGGGATTGCAGATTGGTGCAGCCACTATGGAAGTCAGTATGGAGGTATCTCAAAGAACTGGAAATAGAGCTACCGTTTGACCCAGCAATTCCACTCCTAGGTATTTATCCTGAAAAAACCAAGACACTTATTCAAAAAAAGTTATGCACCCCTATGTTCATAGCAATACAATTTACAATAGCTAAGATTTGGAAACAACCAAAATGCCCATCAGTAGATGACTGGATTAAGAAACTGTGGTATATTTATACAATGGAGTATTACTCCGCTGTAAAGAAGAATGAAATCGTACCATTTGCAATGATATGGATGGACCTAGAGACTATTATGTTAAGTGAAATAAGTCAGTCAGAGAAGGACAAATACCATATGATCTCACTCATATGTGGAATCTGAAAAACTGTATGAATGAGCAAAGTAAACAGAAACTGTCTCATAGATATAGAGGAAAAATCAGGGTTGCTAATTGGGAGGGGGATGGGGATGAGGGAGAAGGGGAAGGGATTAGACAGCAAAAATAGGCAACTACAATATTGCCACTGGGATATGAAAAACAGTTTGGGGAATATAATTAATAATGTTGTAAATATTCTGTGGAATGTCAGATGGTCATAGGTCTTGTTAGGGAGACCATTTCATGGATGGAGTAGAGGTTTGATCACTGCACTGTATAACTAAAGCGGAGGTTGTATACCTACTGTAATTGAATATATATAGATAGTCACGGGATGTGGATTATACTGTGGAAGAGAGTCAGAGGAAGAGTAATAGATATATATGATATGGGGGGGTGAGTGGGGTGGCGAATTGGTGGTGGGAGGTTGTCACTTTGAGGGGTAAAATATAACTATTGCACTGTGTTGTACACCTGAAACTAAAAATAAATAAATAATAAATAAATAAATAAATAAATAAAAAGAGTGCAAGCTGAGCTCTGAGCAACGGCAGTTCAATGCCAGCCTGAGCTGAGTTGCCATTGAGCTGCCAACAGGTGGCAGGATGGCTCAGCTAAAAAAAAAAAAAAAAAATTTAGGGCCAGCTGAGTGGCATGGTGGTTGAGCGCTGGTTTGGGAGGCCAGCGGTCCCGGTTCGGGTCCCACATGTGAGGGCCAGTGACACTGCCCTCAAAAAAAAAGAAAAAAGTCTAAAAGGTTGTTTGCAGGGGACGTCCCAGTCTTTGGTAGCATTTGCTCTATTACTACCTGAGAGCAATTAAAACAAAGTGAACCCTCTGCTTTTTCCCCAATAAAACAGCATCAGCTTTTAGATTTAAATGTCTAATTAAGTGAAATTTGCTGCTAGTAAAACTCAGGAGTCTTCATTTCATCTTCTGCCACTCAGATGCCTTATTACTTCTCCTAGCATGGCCTCCCTGTTCTTTTAATGGGATTTCAAAAAGGAAGTGTGCAACCTGATGTTTTTAAGCACTGTGAACCCTAAATGCATAATTTTGCTAAACTGAAAGTAGTTTTTCCTTAGTTGGAAAATTACATTGTCATATAATAGTAGATGAAAAATGTTTTAAAATCAATTTGAAAATTGCAGATAGAATCTGTCATGAAAATTTTTATGAAATACTGTGATTACTTGGACTTAAAACAGGTATTACAGTAAAAGACTTTCTGGAACATCATAGTTTACTTCTATTTTATCAGAAGCATTCTAAACATTCGAGATACCAGAGGGTCAAACTCAAGCTCAGTGAAGCTTTATTATGAAACCTATTGTCCCTGAATCATGGAACTTTGGAGAGGGCCAGAAGCTCTAGAAAAGTAAACAATTACTTAATTGGCAAAATGCTCCTCCTCAGGACTTCTGGCATTATTACAGTGGAACTATATTAAACGCGAGAATAAAGTTTAATGACTCTTTTTATAAGACTCTTGGATATTAATGGAGAATACAGGAAAGGCAGGCAAAGAAATAAAAATTACAGGCAATCATAAAGAAAAAAAATTAGAACCAGATACTGTACATACTTCTTTAGTCAGTAAATGACTATAAGTATTTATAGCAATGGTCCCTTATAACCCAAACCAAATCTCCCAGTGGCTTTGTTACAGAACCTAAAGCTACCAAGTCATTCATGCCTAGAATACAACATTGAAGTTTGCTGTCAAAATGCAAATTATCTCAAAGGTGTTATACATCAAACCACTATAAAATATGAAATTTTATTTTGGGTTCATAAGTTAAATGAGGCTAAAGAAGAAAAGATGCCAGATTGGCAAATTTTCAAGTACGTTAAACAATTTGCTTAATTATTCTCAATATAAATTTTCAGATTCTACATAATCATATGTAAACTCTAATTCTCATAGACAAAGAATAAATAGTGTAATTAAATGGGCTATTAATGTGGAGTACCAGATGCTTTTCAAATTGTTGATTCTACACTTTAATGATTCTTTTACAAAAAGGTTAATGTCGTATTAAACAATTCTATTTCTTAATTAGTAGTGTTGTCAGAGAGTGGGCCTTTCTCCGCGCAAAGTCCAGGTCCTTGGCAACTCGAGCAAAGAATTGAACAAGATACCAGAGTAAAGCAGTAAAATAAGTAGTTTATTAGAAGAGATAGGGGCCGGCCGAGTGGCGCAGTGGTTAAGAGCTGGTTTTGGGATGCCAGCGGCCCCGGTTCGGATCCCACATATGAGGGCCAGTGACACTGCCCTCTTCAGCTAACAACAGCTCCACCTGGAGCTGGGCTGTGCGAGCCCTGGCGACGGTGTGGGCTGCAGCCCCTGCTGCAGTGGGCTGCCATAGGCTACAGTGAGTGGCCAGAAGCCAGCGTGAGCAGCTGGCAGCCAGCGTGAGCTGCCAATAGCCGCAGTGAGTGACATCCAGAGGCCAGCGACCGGGCTGCCCCATCCGGGAAGAGCGCAATGACGATACCAACATGGGCCAGTGAAGCAAGGTCCTCCGCAACTAGACTGAAGAACAAAAACACAGCAACTTGTCTGTTCCCCTCCCCCAATTCCCCAATAAAATCTTTTTAAAAAAAAATTTGACAAGCACAAGCTATAGCTATCCCTGGGAGAGAAAAGATTCATAACCAGTTGGTCTGTATTTGGAAAGGTAAAGACAATGTAAAATTTTATTCCCCTCTGTCAACTACACTCAGGAAGTAATCTATTTACAAAAAATTCTGAGGATTTTCCCTGGGTTTGAGAAGTTCATTAATGGAAGGATCCAAGATTGTGGAGTAGATAGACAGTGTCCTTCTCTCCTCCAGTGACCACATAAAATTACAACTAAATTATAGAACAATCAACCTGGAAAAACATCTAAATTCTAGCTGAACAGAAGTCCTATAATTACAGGTATAAAGAAGAAGGCACATTGAGAATGGTACGAGAGGCAAAGACACAAAATGGCTAGCCCTACACTGGTGGTTGAGAATTGGGATGGATATCTCAGTTGCAGAGGTCACCCCTAGAGGAGCAAATAACCATAACCCCATACCAGCCTCCCCAGCCCAAAGTACCAATACTGGGAAAACAAGCCTCCAAACATTTGGCTCTGAACAACAGTGGAGTTTCCAAACATTCAGGTGGGACAGAAGCTTCTGAAAAACACAGGTGTTATTTTAAAGGACCCACACACAGACTCACTCACTCGCAGACACTCATCAAGGGCTCCCTGGCAGAGGGACAACAACTCAGGAGGCGTCAGGGACATACAGGGAGAGACTGAATTGTGTGATTTCAAAGAGAGAAATGGAGGGGACAGTTGCCACTTCCTTTGTGTAGATTCCTTCTTCTGTGTAGCCCTCTCATACATGGGCAAATATGAATATGAATTGGCCTGGTGAACTCCCCTTGCTCTACCCTGGTGACTTTCTAGGACTCCACACCACCCAACTTGCAAAATGCCAGAGGTAATTTCTTGACCAGGAATCAACCCTGCCCAGATTGCCCTTCTAAAAAAAAAAAAAAAAAAAAACTTTTCCTCTTTTTTTTTTTTTTTTTTTTTAGAGCACTGTCACTGGCCCTCATATGTGTGACCCAAACCGGAGCCGCCGGCTTCCCAAGCCAGCGCCCAACCACCGCGCCACTCGGCCGGCCCCCACATTACACTCTTTATTGGAAAACTCTTGGGGGTCCACAGGCCACAAGTGGGTAGCAGCTGACGTTGGTGTGCTCTGAGACTTTTGCTGAGTAGCTCCAGGCTCAGTACTGACACCAAACCAGAATCTGACTTAATGAACACAACTTGACCCACGCTGGTGACTCCATGAGACCTCGTCTCACCCAATTCTAGTACTATATGAGGTGCTATCAGTGACTGAACCTTGCGAGAGCTGGCAGACAGCATTAGGCTTCAGGTGTCCTGGGCTTTCTGCAGAGCTACCCCAGGCCCAATCATGGTGGCAACCAATCTCGGTTCTCAGCATGGCCTCTCCCATGAGCCTCCTGGTCAGGCAGCAACCAAACACAGATCACTTTTTAGGTCCTACCAGTCCTACGAAGGTAGTCCAGTGCCAGTCACAGTCAGTGGCTGACTTGGGCCTGCACTGGAGCCCCTCCCAAGAGACCCCAGAACCAACATACCTGGAGGTTGGCTTCAGATCACAGCAGATCATCACTCAATTAACCCCACAAGCAGCATACCCACATGATGGTCTCAGAAGGTACCAGAGCCTCCTGGGCTGAATACTGATCAATGGGGGTAAGAACCCCCGCATAGCAGCCCATGAGCTATAGATGTGGTAAACCTCACAGCCAGTCAGCCTGAGGGTCAATTACACATACTGGTGTACCAATAGCAATAAAGACCCAACTGAAAGACACGCACAATCCACACAAGGGACACTCCTGGAGCACCCAGGTCAGGTGTCAAGGGAGACTGTACCACCGGGTCCCACAGGGTACCTATTACATAGTGCACCCAACCAAGACTGGGGGATGTAGCTCATCTACCTAATACATAAAAACAAATTAGAACAAGCCAAATTAGAAAACAAAGAAATATATCCTAAAAGAAAGAACAGGAGGAAACTCCAGAAAAAGAACTAAATGAAGTGGAGAGAAGGAACCTACCAGATATGGTTATAACAGTAGTTTAAAACAATGATTATAAAAATGCTCAATGAAAGTAGGGGAAGGATAGATTAATTCAATGAGAATTTCAACAATAGATAATAAGCATAAAAGATATATATATATATATATATATATATATATATATATATATATATATATATATATATATATATAAAAGAATGACTCAGAAAGAAAGAATACAATAACTGAAATGAGGAATGCACCATAAGGAATCACCAGCAGACTAAAAGAGGCAGAGGATCCAATAAGCTATTTGGAAGAAAGGGTAGCAGAAAACAATCAATTGGAATAGCAAAAATAATTTTTTTAAAAATGAGAACATGTTTAGGAGATTCTGGGTCAACATCAAGCATAAGAACATTGACATTATAGTGGTACCAGAAAAAGAGAGAAAACAAGGGATTGAGGACCTATTTGAACAAATAATGACTGAAAACATTCCTAATTTGGTGAAGGAAATAGACATACAAGTCCAGAAAGTATAGACAGTCCCCAAAAAGATGAACCCAAAAGGCCCACACCAAGACACATTATAATTAAAATGGCAACGATTAAATACCAAGATAGAATTCTAAAAGCAGCAAGAGAAAAGCAACTAGTTATTTACAAGGGAGCTTCCATAAGATTGTCAACCAATTTCTCAATGGAAATTTTGCCAGCCAGAAGGGAGTGGCACTAAATATTCAAAGTCATCAAAATCAAGGGCCTACAACCAAGACTACTCTACCCAACAAGGCTGGCATTTAAAATTGAAGAAGAGATAGAGATTCCTAGACAAGAAAAAGTTACACGAGTTCATCACTACAAAACTAGTATTACAAGAAATGTTAAAGAGACTTCTTTAAGAAGATGAAAGGGGGAAAAAAACAAGAACATGAATATGCCAATAAAATGGCAATAACTATGTATTTATCCGTAATCACTTTAAATGTAAATGAATTACATAGTCTGATCAAAAGACATAGGGCAGCTCAATTGATAAGAAAATATGACCCATATATATGTTGTCTACAAGAGACTCACTTCAGATTAAAAGATACAAACAAACTAAAAGTAAAAAGATAGAAAAAAATATTTCATCCAAAAAGAAACAAACAAACAGGTGTCAATGCTTACATCAGACAAAAAGGACTTTAAAACAAAAGTTATAATAAGAGACAAAGAGGGACATTACATAATGATAAATAGATGGATCCAACAAGAGGATATATCCCTGTAAACACTTATGCACCCAACAGAGAGCAGCTAAATATATAAAACAAATATTATCTGACATAAAGGGAGAGATCAACAGTAATAAAATCACAATAAAGAACTTTGACACCAATGGACAAATCCACCAAACAGAAAATGAACATAAAACAGAGGCCTTCAGGGCCGGCTGAGTGGCTTACTGGTTGAGTAATATGAGACTTTGGAATATGAGTCTGAGCAGCAGGCCCTCCGGGTTCAGATCCCACATGGGCCAGTGACGCTGCTCCCTCTACAGCTAAGATGGTGAACAACAGCTCAACCTGGAGCTAGGCTGCTGTGAGTCACTGGTGATGGCATAGGCTGCAGTGGGGCTGCAGTGGGCTGCTGTAAGCTACCATGAGAGGCCAGCAGCCAGCGTGAGCGGCCAGCAGCCGGGGTGAGCTGCCGTGAGCTGCCGTTAGCCGCCATGAGTTGCCGTGAGCCGCCATGAGCGGCGGTCCAATGGCAGACGACTGATCTGCCTCAGCCAGGAAGAACGCAATGATCACAATACCAACACGGACAAGCGACACAACGTCCTTTAAGACTAGACTGAAGAACAAAAGAACAGCAATTTGTCTGTTCCCCTTCTCAGATTCCCCAAAGCTGTTCTCTCCCCCAATTCCTTCTAAAATCTTAAAAAAAAAAACAAACACAAAACAACACAGAGGTCTTGAATGACACACTAGGCCAGATAGATTTAATTAATATTTTCAGAGCATCTCACCCTAAAACAGCAGAATACATATTCTTTTCAAGTGCACATGGAACACTTTCCAAGATAGGCCACATATTATGACACAAAAAAAGTCTCTATAAATTTAAGAAGATTGAAACATTTCAAGCGTCTTCTCAGACCATGATGTTATGAAACTAGAAGTCAATTACAAGAAATAAAACCTGAAAAACATAAATACCTGGAGGCTAATTAACATACAACTAAAAATGTATGGGTCAATGATGAGATCAAAGGATAAGTAAAAAGATACCTTGAGATAAATGAAATTGAAAACACAACGACCCAAAATCTATGGGACACAGCAAAAGCCGTCCTAAGAGGGAAGTTTATAGCAATACAGGCTTACCTTAAGAAACAAGAAAAATCTCAAATAAACAATCTAACCGTACACCTAAGGGAACTAGAAAAAGAATAGCTAGCAAAGCCCAAAATGAGCAGAAGGAAGGAAGTAATAATGATTATAGTGGAAATAAATGAAACAGAGTCTAAAAAAATACAAAAGATTAATGAAGCCAAAAGTTGATAAACCTTTAACTAGACTCATCAGGAAAAAAGAGATAAAACCCAAAGAAATAAAATCAGAAATGAAAGAGAAGTGACATCGGACACTACAGAAATACAAAGTTTTATGAGATATTATTACAAACAATTATAGGCTAAAAAATTGGACAATCTGAAAGAAATGTATAAATTTCTACAAACACACAATCTTCCAAGACTGAATCAAGAAAAAATAAAAAATCTGAACCGACTGATTATTACTAATAAAATTGAATCAGTAATCAAAAAACTTCCAACAAAAAAGAGTCCTGGACAGGATTGAATCACAGGTGAATTTTACCAAACATACATAGAAGAATTAATACCAATCCTTCTCAAACTATTCCAAAAAATTCAAGAGTACAGAAAGTTCCCAAGCTCATTTTATGATGTCACCATTATCTGTATTCCAAAATCAGACAGACATTATAAAAACAGAAAATTATAGGCCCATATCCCTGATGAACATAGAATAATAAAATATTAGCAAACCAAATTCAGCAATATATTAAAAAGATCATACTTTGTGATCAAGTGGTATTTATCCATGGGTTGGAAGATTGGTTCAGTTTCTGCAAAGCAATTAAGGGGATACACCATATAAACAAAATGAAAAATAAGAATCATATGATCACATTAATAGATGCAGAAAAAGACATTTGACAGAATTAAACATTCTTTTATGATGAAAGCTCTCAACAAAGTGGTATAGAAGGAAGATATCACAACATAATAAGGGCTACATATGACAAACCCACAGCTAATAACATATTCAATGGTGATAAGAAGAAAGCCTTTCCTCTAAGATATGGAACACAACAAAAATGCCCATTCTCACCACTTCTATTCAACATAGTAGTGGAAGTCCTAGCCACAGCAATCATGCAAGTAAAAGAAACAACTAGGGCTGGCCGAGTGGCTCAGTTGGTTAAGAGTTGGCTTGGGAGCGGGAGCTCTGAGCAGCAGGTCCCCCAGTTCAGTTCCCACATGGGCCAATGACGTTGTGTCCTCTACAGCTAAGATGGTGAACAACAGCTCAACCTAGAGCTGGGCTGCCATGAGTGGCTGGAGATAGTGTAGGCTGCAGCCCCTGCTGCAGTGGGCTGCAGTGAGCTACCGTGAGTGTCAGGCAGCCAGTATGAGCGGCCAGCGGCTGTCCAATGGCTGGTGGCCGACTGCCTTAGCCAGGAAGAGCACAATGATCATAATACTAACATGGGCCAGTGAAGTAGTGTCCTCCACAACTAGACTAAAGAACAAAAGGACAGCAACTTCTCTGTTCCCCTTCCCCAATTCCTTAAGGCTGCTTCCCTCCCCCTCTTCCCGTATGAAAGAAAGAAAGAAACAACTGGCATCCAAATTGGAAAGGAAGAAGTAAAATGGTCATTATTTGCAGATGACATAATAATGTGTGTGTGTGTATATATATATATATATATATATATATATATATATATATATATATATATAAAACAAAAGATTCCAAGAAAAATTATTAAAGCTGATAAATACATTTACTAAAACAGCAGGGTACAAAATTAAAATTCAGAAATTGGTTGCATTTTTATATACAATAATGAATTGTCAGAGAAATTTTTTTAAAAAATCTCATTTACAACTGCATCTAAAAAAAAAATACTTAGGAATAAATTTAACCAAGGAAGGAAAAGACCTATACTTGTAACACTGTGTATAAGACACTGAAGAAAGAAACTGAAGAGGATACAAATAAATGAAAGCATATACCATGCTCATGGATAAGAAGAATTAATATCATTAAAATGTTCATATTACCCAGAGCAAACTATAGAATTCAATGCAATGTCTATTGAAATACAAATGCCACTGTTTATAAAACTAGAACAAATAATCTTAAAATTTATATGGAGCCACAAAAGACCCTGAATAGCCACAGTAATCTTGAGAGAAAGGAACAAAATTGCAGGTATCATGCTACCTGATATCAAACTATACAACAAGACTATATATTCAAAACAACATGATACTGGCATAAAAACAGACATAGATCAATTGAAAAGAACAGAGAGCCCAGAAATAAACCCACACCTACATGGTCAATTAATCTATGACGAAGAAGTCAAGAAAATACAATGGGGTAAAGACAGTCTATGGTGTTGGGAAACTGAACAAATAAAGGCAAAAAATTTAAATTGGGCCACCTCCTTATACCCCATAAAAGAATACACTTAAAGTAGTTTAAAGACTTAAATGTAAGATCTGAAACCATAAAACTCCTAGAAGAAAATATAGGAAGTAACCTCTCTAAGATTGCTCTTAGTGATATTTTTTCTGATCTACCTTCTCAGGCAAGGCAAACAAAAGAATAAATAAACAAATGGTATTACATCAAACTGAAAAGTTTTTGCACAGCAAGTAAACCACCAACAAAAAGAAAAGATAGCCTACTGAATGGGAGAAGATGTTCACGAATGATACATTTGATAAAAGCTTAATATCCAAGGACCAACCGAGTGGCTCAGTTAGTTAAGATCTCACTGAAGAGTGCCAGCTGAGCTCTGAGCAACAGCAGTTCGATGCCCAGCCTGAGCTGAGCTGCCGCTGAGCTGCCAACAGGTGGCAGGATGGCTCAGCTAAAAACAAAAACAAAAACGCTTAATATCCAAAATTTATGAAGACCTCATACAATTCAAGTCACAAAAAACCAATCCAGTTAAAAAATGGATTGGGCAGAGAGCCTGAATAGGTATTTCTCCAAAGAGGTCACACAGGTGGTCAATGGACATATGAAAAGGTGCTGAACATCACTACTCATAAGAGAGATGTAAATTAAAACCACAATGGCTGAGTGGCGCATTGGTTAAGAGTTGGCTTGGGATGCCAGCTCTGAGCAGCTCGGATCCCACATTAGGGCCATTGACACTGTGCCCTCTACAGCTAAGATAGTGAACAACAGCTTGACCTGGAGATGGGCTGCCATGAGTCAGCGGCGACAGCGTAGGCTGCAGTGGGGGCTGGCTGGGAGCTGGCATGAGCTTTCATGAGCTGCCGTGAGCAGCCATCCAAATGGCCGGCATGTGACTGCCTCATCCGGGAAGAGTGCAATGATAATACCAACATGGGCCAGTGAAGTGACAGTCCTCCACAACTAGACTGAAGAACAAAAGGACAGCAACTTTTGTGTTCCCCTTCCCCAATTCCCCAATAAATATCTGTTTAAAAAAACCAAAACACAATGAGATATTACTTTACACCTGTCAGAATGGCTATCATCAAAAATCAACAAACAACAGTGTTGTGAGGATGCAGAGAAAAAGGAACCCTCATACACAGTTGGTGGGATTGCAAATTGGTTTCAGTGGAAATCAGTTTTGAGTTTCCTCAAAAAATTAAAAATAGAACTGCTATATGATCCAACAATCCAACTTCTGGGTATCTATGAAAAAGAAACCCAAAACACTAATTTGAAAAGATGTATGCATCCTTATGTTCAAAGAGCACCATTTACAACAGCCAATATATAGAAGCAACCTTAGAGTCCTTCCAAAATGATTGGATAAAGAAGATGTGGTACATATATACAATGGAATGTTAATCTGCCATTAGAAAGAATGGTTTTTATCTTTCATTTTGTTTATGTGATGTATCACATTAATTGATTTGCAAATCTTAAACCAACCTTGCTTCATAGGAATAACTCCACTGGATCATAATGTACGATCTTATTAATGTATTGCTGAATTTGGTGTGCCAACTTTTTGTTGAGGATTTTTGCATCTGTTTTTATCAGGGATATAGACCTGTAGTTTCCCTTTTTTTTGTAATGTCTTTGCCTGATTTTGGAATCAGGATAAAGGAGTGATCATAACATGAGCTTGGGAGGCTTCCCTTTTCTTGAATATTTTGGAATAGTGGGAGAACAATAATTGTTAAATCTTCTTTGAACATTTGGTAAATTTTACCTGGGAAGTCATTAGGGACAGGATTTTGTTTGTTGGGAGTTTTTTGATACTGATTCGATTTCATTATTAGTAATGAGTCAGTTCAGATTTTCTGTTTCATATTGACTCAGGCTTTGGAAGATTGTATGTTTCTAGGAGCTTATCCATTTCTTTTAGATTTTCAGATTTGTTTTTGTATATTTGCTCAATATATATATATATATATATATATATATATATATATATATATATATATATATATATTTCTGTTGTATCTATTCTTACTTCTCCATTTACATTTCTGAATTTATTTACTGGGTCCTCTCTTTTTTTTCTTGATTAGTTGTTTAAAAGTTTATCAGTTTTGTTTATCTTTTCAAAGAACTAGCTCTTGGGTTCATTGATCTTTTATATAATATCATTTTTTAGCCTCTATTTTATTCATTTCCACTCTGATCTTTATTAGTTATTTTTATCTACTCACTTTGGGCTTTGTTTGTTCCTTTTCTAGTTCCTTTATGTGTATGGTTAGATTGTTTGAGATTTTATTTTATTTCTTTTTTTAGGTAGATCTGAATTGCTATGAATTTCCCATTTAGGGACTGCTTTTGCTGTGTCCCATAGATTTTGGGTCATTGTGTTTACATTTTCATTTGTCTCAAAATTAAAAAAAAATTTTTTTTGATCTCATTGTTCATCCAGTCATTATTTAGTAGCACGTTATTTAGCCTCCATGTCTTTGTGTGTTTTCCAAGGTTGTTTTTTTTCTTCTTGTAATTGATTTCTACTTTCATTCCATTGTGGTCAGAGAAGATGCTTGATATGATTTCCATCTTATTGAATTTATTGAGACATGTTTTGTGGCCTAACATGTATTCTATCTTGAAAAATATTCCATGTGTACTTGAAAAATATATTCCGCTGCTTTTGGGTTCAGTGCTCTGACAATATCAATTTAATCCATCTGATACAATGTGGTATTTAAAGCTGCTCCTTTCTTGTTCATTTTCTCTCTGGAAGTTCTGTCTATTGGTGTCAATGTAGTGTTCAAGTCCCCTACTATGACTGTCAATCTCTTTTTTATATATATTAGGTGCTCTTACATTGGTTGCTTAAGTGTTTACAGGGCTATATCCTCTTGCTGTATTGATCCCTTTATCATTATGTAATGTCCATTTTGTTTCCTATTTTAAAGTCTATTTTGTCTGATATAAATATTGATACCCCAATTTTTTAAAACCCTATTTGCATGAAATATCTTTTTCCATTTCTTTACTTTTAGTCTATGTGTGTCTTTTAATATACAGAGCATCTCTTGTATACAGAATAAGTATGGGTCATGTTTTGTTATCCATGGAACTACGCTATGTCTTTCAATCAGAGTATTTAAAATGATTATTTACATTTAAAGTGATTATTAATAGTTATTTCCACTTTATTATTCGTTGTTTCCCACCCCCCACTTCATCTTCTTAAAGAAGTCCCTTTAACATTTCTTGTAATGCTGGCTTGGTTTTAATGAAGTCCTTTAGCTTTCTCTTGTCTTGGAAACTCTTGATCTCTTCTTCAATTTTATTTATTTATTTATTTATTTATTTATTTATTTATTTATTTAATTATTTAGGGCAGTGTCACTGGCCCTCACATGTGGGACCGAACCAGAGCCGCTGGCTTCCCAAGCCAGCGCTTAACCACCACGCCACTTGGCCGGCCCTCTTCTTCAATTTTAAATGATAGCCTTTCTGGGTATAGTAGCCTTGGTTGTAAGCCCTTATTTTTTATCACTTTGAATATTTCATACCACTCCCTCTGGCCTGCAAATGTTCTGTTGAGAAATCAGTCAGTCGTCTTATGGGAGCTCCCTTGTAAATAACTAGTTGTCTTTCTTTTTCTCCTTATAGAATTCTCTTTGTTTTTAATCTTTGTCATTTTATTTTATTTATTTATTTTGAGGGCAATGACACTGGCCCTCATATGTGGGACCCAAACCGGGGCTGCTGGCTTCCCAAAGCAGGGCTTAACCACCGTGCCACTCGTCTGTAACCTTTGTCATTTTATTTTATTTATTTATTTTTTTTAAGATTTTATTGGGGAATTGGCGGAGGGGAACAGCGTTGGGGAATCGGGGAAGGGGAACAGACAAGCTGCCGTCCCTTTGCCCCCCAGTTTCGCTGCGGAGAATGTTGCTTCACTGTTGGTATCATCATTGCGCTCCTCCCGGATGAGGCAGATCAGTCGCTGGCCCCTGGATTTCGCCCACCACGGCCATTGGCAGCCCACGCTTGGCTGCCAGCCGCTCACGCTGGCCGCCGGCCACTCACTGCAGCCCACGGCAGCCCACTGCAGCAGGGGCTGCAGCCCACACCATCACTGGGGCTCGCACAGCCCAGCCACCTGTCGCCAGCTGCAGAGGGCAGTGTCACCGGCCCTCATGTGGGATCCGAACCGGGGCCGCTGGCATCCCAAAACCAGCGCTCAACCAATGCGCCACTCGGCCGGCCCCATGTAACCTTTGTCATTTTAATTATGTCTTGGTGTGGGCCTCTTAGTGTTCATCTTGTTTGGAACTCTCTGCACTTCCTGAAATTTTATGTCTATGTTGTTTACCAAATTAGGAAAGTGTTCAATCATTATTTCTTCAAATCAGTTCTCAATACCTTGCTCCCTCTTTTTCACTTCTGGTACTTCTATGATGCAAATCTTGTTAGTCTCAATGTTGTCCCTAAGGCCCATTAAACTATGTTTTTAAGTCTTTGGGGGTTTTTTTTGTTTTTTTTTTTTCCAATTTGGTGTTTTCTTCTACCCTATCTTCTTCTTCTTCTTCTTCTTCTTCTTCTTCTTCTTCTTCTTCTTCTTCTTCTTCTTCTTCTTCTTCTTCTTCTTCTTTTTTTAAATCCATTCCTTTTTTATTTTATTTATTTTTTTTAGAGGGCAGTGTCACTGGCCCTCATATGTGGGATCTGAACCGGGGCTACTGGCATCCCAAGCCAGCTCTTAACCACCGCGCCACTCGGCCAGCCACTTCTACCCTATCTTCTTAATCAGTGGTTCAATCATCTGCTTTATTTAATCAGCTGTTGATTTCTTCTAGTGTATTTTTCATTTTAGTTATTGTATTATTTATTTCTTACTTGTTCTTTTTTATGGTTTCTATGTATTTCTTTATCTTACTATATCCTTATTAAATTTCTGACTAAGTTCCTTGAGCATCCTTATAACCAGTGTTTTGCACTCTGACTTGGTAGTTTGTTTGCCTACATTTCATTTAATTCCTTTCCTGGGTTTTCTCCTGTTTTTTTTTTTTTTAGTTGGGACATGGTTCTTTGTTTCCTCGTTTTGGCTGTTTATCTGTATTTTTTTCTAGGTATTAGGTAGGTCTCTTATGTTTCTCAGTCTTCAGTGAATGGCTTTATGTATTGGGTTGTCAGAAAGTCATGATGTATTTTTTCTATGTTTTTCATTGCATAAATGCGTCATGACTTTTCCATCAACCCAATAGTATGTGTCCCATATGACCCTTTGACACAGCATTCTACGTGTGCTCCAGGTGTGTCTGTTGCGTGGGCTGTGTGTGCCCTCCTGTTGTAGCTGAGGCTTGATTGCTTTTGGCATGTCAGTGGATGTGATTGTGTCTTAGGCTGACTGGCTCTGAGAATTGGCCACACCCATAACATATGAGGTGCTCTGTGGGAGCTGACCCACAGGAAGCCCCTGTGCTTGTTATGACCACCATTTGGGTGTGCCACTTGTGGTATTAATTGAGTAGTGGTCTTTTTTTATTTGAAGACTTCTTCCAGCTGTGTTGCTTCTGAGGCCTCTGAGGAGGGGTCCCATTGAAGGCCAAGTTCAGCTGCTGCCTGTGACCAGCCCAGGGCTACCTGGTAGGAGATAAAAAGTTATTCACAGTTGGTCAATGCCTCTGTGTGTGGGTGGCCATGCTGAGAACCGAGGCCAGTTGCCACTAGTCCTGGAGCAACTTAGCAAAAGGTCCAGGGCACACTGAAGCCTGATGCTACCTGTCTGTAAGGCTCAGATACTGAAGGAGCCTTCTGAGGTGGGGAGAGCAGGGCTGGTTTCCCCATTGTCAAATATGCTTTTAGTGGTGCTTCTCGAGTTGGGTGGGGCAGGGTTTCAGGAAATCACCAGGGTGGGTGGCTGGTGTTCACAGTGCCAAATTGTGGTCACTCCACAAAATGTCCAGAGCACACCGAGGCTAGCCACTATTCACCTTAAGCCCACAGATCCCCAAGAGTTTTCTAAGAAATGCTTCAGTGTAAGTTGGAGCTGGTTGCCCACCACTGAAAGCGCCTTAGGCAGCATCACAAGCTGCTGAGAGAACCTCTTCAGTGTGCAGGGCAGGACTGATTGCTGAAACACCAAAAGTGCCTTTGGCAATGTTACTTGAGTTCAGGGGGCAGGGTTACAATGAGTTACTGGGATGGGTAGTGCAGATTTCATCAGGTCACTATGGTTTCCGATTTATCTGTGTGAGAGAGGGTTCAACACAGGAAAGATGGCACCTGCCTATAGGCCATATAGGGATAATGGAGGCTGTTCTTCTAGCTCTTGCCCTGTATCCACACAACTCAGTTTTTTCCTGTACATCTCTGGTGCCTCTTGAGTTGCTGCCTTTCAGCTACAGATGAGGGTGCCAGACTGTCAGTGAATGAGTCTGCATGCATGCCCTTTAAGAGGCCATCTGTGTTTCCTACAGCTTTCTGTCTCACATGGATTGTTGTTATCCCCACTGTTTTTCACAACCAGATGTTATGGGGGCTCCTCTTCTTGGCACCAGCACTTTGGTCTGGGGAGCCTGATGTGGGGCTGGGATCCCTCACTCCTCTGGCGGGGACCCCTGCCACTGAGATATTTTTTCAAATGCTCAACCATGATACGTGGGTGTGGGGCCAGCCCATTTCATGAGTCCCTCCCCTCCTACCAGTCTCAGTGTGGCTTCTTATTTAAATGCTTTATCTATATGAATTCTGTTCCAATAGTCTTTAGATGGTTCTAGAGGTTGATTGTTATAATTTAGTTGTAATTTTAATGTGGTCATAGGAAATGGCAAGCACACTGTATACCAATCTTAGAAAACCTATGTTGTGCCTTCTTAGGTACTTAGCATATCTGTAGATAAGGCCAGCCAATATCTCTTTGCTTTCAAATGGGAAGGACAACAATATGAGGTCAGCCAATTAAGTTCGCTAACTCATTCTAAATAAAGTGCTACATACCTCACTGCTGAATATCACCACGGTAACATATGAAGTACTCCCCTTGGGAGGCTATGCACCAATGTCAGCACCAAGTGCACTCTTCAAAGAAATTTTGGAACTCTTTTCCTAGAATGGCCATCAGAGCTGTTGTCATATTACACCTGATGTCCTGAATGTTATCAAAATGTCTTCCTTTCAATATTGCCTTTCTCTTTGGGTAAAGAAAGAAGTCATTAGGGGCCAGATCAGGTGAGTAGGGAGAGTGTTCCAATGAGTTATTTGTTTACTGGCTAACAACTTCCTCAAATATAGTGCCTTGTGAGCTGGTACATTGTAGTAATGCAAGAGCTATGAATTGTTGGTGAGAAGATCAGGTCGTTTTCATTTAACTTTTCATGCAGACTTGCAAATAGTAAACTTGGTTAACTGTTTGTCCAGTTGGTACAAATTTATAATGAAAAATCCCTCTAATATAAAAAATGGCTAGCAACATCATTTTGACTCTTGATTTGGACTGATGGAACTTTTTTGACATGGAGAATTAGCTGACTTCCATTGTGCACTTTGATGCTTCATTTCGGGGTCACATTGGTACACCATGTTTCATCACCAGGGATAACATGGCCCAAAACATCGTCTTGCCTCTCCAAAAGGCCTTGGAAAACTGCAACTCTCCTTTGCTTTTATTCATCAGTGAGCTCTTTCAGGACCATTTTTGCACACACCTTTTTCATGTCAAGATTTTCCTAACCATTTCTCTATTGATGTTTACTTGGTCTGCTATACTTCTCACAGTCAGCCAACTATTGTGACCCAGAAGTCGATTAATTTTGCAATGTTTTCATCAGTTCTGCCATGACCTCCCTTCAGCAGTGATGCATTATCTCCCCTCAGAAAACCATTTAATATATGTGTACACTGCCATTTACTTCATGGCATTATCCTCATAAACTTTGACTAACATGTCCCTGATTTCACTTCCACTTTTCCCATATTTAACAAGAAATTTAATGTTTATTCATTGTTCTAATTTAAGCACAAACACATTCTCATGAAAGCCAGAAAAAACATGCAACAACAATAATGAATCCACTCAGCAAAACACTGTCACATGTTGACATGTACACAGCTATGAGACATTGATATACCAAGGTTATAAAACTTTACCAAGGGCCGGTCGAGTGGCGCATTGATTAAGAGCTGGTTTTGGGATACCAGCGGCCCTGGTTTGGATCCCACATATGAGGGCCAGTGACACTGCCCTCTACAGCTAACAACAGCTCCACCTGGAGCTGGACTGTGCGAGACTGGAGACGATGTTGGCTGCAGCCCCTGCTGCAGTGGGCTGCCATAGGCTACAGTGAGTGGCCAGCAGCCAGTGTGAGCGGCTGATAGCCAGCGTGAGCTGCCAATAGCTGCGGTGAGCGACCATCCAGAGGCCGGCAACCGAGCTGCCTCATCCAGGAAGAGGGCAATGATGATACCAACATGGGCCAGTGAAGCAACGTCCTCCGCAACTAGACTGAAGAACAAAAAGACAGCAACTTGTCTGTTCCCCTTCCCTGGTTTCCCAATGCTGTTCCCCAATTCCCCAATAAAATCTTTAAAAACAAACAAACAAAAAAAACTTTACCAAGCTGTTTGTACAGTGCTGCCAATGTAAGCACATGGGTCAAGTTCGTGAACGTAATTGTCAGACCTTGTATACACAGTGGAATATTACTCAGCATAATAAAAGGTGAAACACTGCCATTTGTGACAACACTGGTGGAACTTGAGATTATTATGCTAAGAAAATAAGTCATACAGAAAATTCAAGAACCATATGACTTTATTCACATGTGAGATATAAAACTGAAAGCAACAAATGAAAAAGACAAACAAAGAAACAAAAACTCATAGACACACACAACACTTTAGTTGTTACCAGAGGGTAAAGAGGGAGGGTGAAGGTAGAAAAGGGAAAAGGGAGTCAAATATGTGGTAATAGAATGAGAAATGACTCTGGGTGGTGAACACACAATGCAATATATAGGTGATGTATTATGGAAATGTACACTTGAGACCTATATAATTTTACTAACCAATGTCACTCCAATAAATGTAATTTAAAAAGCAGATTGAAAGTTTTAAAGTTTTCTCTCATGGACCAGCCTTTATATGCCTTACTGAGGAACACCATTACTTGGGAAGATGACCCTATTACTTGGGAAGATGAGGATGACCTAACTTTTAATGCCTTAAAAGGAAGCTTAATATATCCCCCTGACCAATTACCAACTTCCTTTTATCCTTTTAGTATATAAAAAGGAAGGTAATGCCCTTGGGGTACTCACTCCCCCAAATCAGGACCACTATAGGGTACCATAGCCAACAGATTGGCCCTGTAGCACAAGGCTACCTCCCATTACCTCAGAGCCATTCTTGCTACTGTAATTTTGGTTAAGGCCATTGAGAAAATAATCATATGATCACTTTTAACCATCTTTGTACCACATCCTGTGGAAGTTCTTCTTAACTTCCAACACAAACACACCTTTCAACCAGTCATCTCACCTCTTATAGCTCTTGCTAACCTCTCCTCATATAGCTCTTTCTCATTGTAATGGACCTTAACCCTGTCACCTTTCTTCCTTCCTCTATAGATGATACTCCTCATACCGTTTGATTCTGAAAGATCATCTTCTGACTTCCCATTGTAACTTACAAGAAACTCTTTGGATAACACTGACTTTTCTTGGTTCACCGATAGTTGTTCTATAAAGGGTAAAAGTGGTATATATTGTGCTGGATATGCAATATTCACTCCTTTTGAAGTACTTGAAGTGGCTGGCACCTTTGCCTTTAGCTACTTTGGCCTAACAGCTGAATTACACACTCATACTAGGGCCTGAATTTTAGCCAAGGACAAAACTGACATTCACACTTACAGTGATATGCTTTTGGAGTGACTCATGATTTTGGAATGTTACGGAAACAATAGGGCTTCCTTACTTCTAGCAAAGATAAAATTTAAAATGGTCTGTATGTCCAGGAATTATTAGATGGCATATTCTTGCTAGCTACTTTGGGTATCATCAAGGTTGTTGAGCCTTCTAAACTTGACTCCCTGGAAGCTAAAGGAAATTACCTCACTGATATTTCTGTCACAAACACTGTTTTCAAAAGACCCAATAACCAAATTTGCACTATGGTCCAAAGGGATGTTTCCCCAAATGATGATCTAGAAAAATTAACTAGAGATGCTTAATGATTGGCTCAAGAAAAGTAAAAACAAAATTGGAAGTCTAATAACAGATAAAAAGAGGGAACTCTCGGGCCGGCCGAGTGGCGCATTGGTTAAGCGCTGGTTTTGGGATGCGAGCGGCCCCGGTTCGGATCCCACATGAGGGCCAGTGACACTGCCCTCTACAGCTAACAGCAGCTCCACCTGGAGCTGGGCTGTGCGAGCACCGGTGATGGTGTGGGCTGCAGCCCCTGCTGCAGTGGGCTGCCATAGACTAGAGTGAGTGGCCCACAGCCAGCGTGAGCGGCTGGCAGCCAAGCATGAGCTGCCAGTAGCCGCGGTGAGCGACATCCAGAGGCCAGCGACCGATCTGCCTCATCCGGGAAGAGCGCAATGACGATACCAATAGTGAAGCAACATCCTCCGCAACTAAACTGAAGAACAAAAAGACAGCAACTTGTCTGTTCCCCTTCCCCGATTCCCCAACGCTGTTCCACTCCACCAATTCCCCAATAAAAAAAAAAAAAAAAAAAAAAAAAAGAGGGAACTCTCTTCAGCTCCAGTCTCCTCTTTGAGAATGAGGCTGTTTTGTTTTTGTTTCTGTTTTTTGAGGGCAGAGTCACTGGCCCTCACATGTGGGACCGAACCGGGGCCGCTGGTTTCCCAAGCCAGTGCTTAACCACCGCGCCACTCGGCCGGCCCAAAAGAGGGAACTCTCGTTTGGACCAAATAACAATCTAGTCTGCTGGAGACTCTAAAATTCCCATTATTGACTACTGTTCATGCACTAAATCATTGGTGTGTTGATAAAATGATAACCTTTGTGAATCAATTCTGATGGTGAAATATTAATAAGCCTTCAAAAATGCACCTACTTTGCTTACCTCACCTGCCAAAAATAAAATTTTGGGAGATCTGTCCATACCACCTCTGGTCAGTTTAAATTACCCAATGAACCATTTGAAGTTTGGCAAATAGATTTCATACAGCTATTCCCATCTCACAGATATAACTATGTTTCAGTCATGGTTCATATATTTTCTGACTGGACTGAAGCTTTCCCTTGTAGGGAGGCTAAGGCTTCTTCTGTAGCTAAAATTCTGTTAGAAAAGATCATCTGACCTGGGAAACCTCCTCCCCCTACCCCCTTGTAACTTTTATAGTGATCTGGAAACTTATTTCACCAGGCAGGTTATTTGACAGGTCTGCACTATTTGGCCAATTTTACAACATCCTCAAGCCTCTGGAACAGTCCAATGCACTAATAGTATCCTTAAGGCTCAACTGGCAAATTTGTAGACAGCCTTTAAATACTCTGGCCAAAGGCATTGCCACTAGCTTTTTAAAATCTCAGGTCAACCCCTTTTGGGAACCATAAACTCTCACCTATTGAAATAATCACAGGCCAGTGCAACTGACTACTGTTTCTTGCGATTCATAGGTAATAAAAGGGATATACTTCAATACTGCAAAGGCTTAAGTACTTTTGTTGAGAACAACCACATTTTAGTAGAACAATCTTTCCACAGCATGCTCCAGGGAGTCAAAGACCTCAAGCATCATTTGTTACAACCCATAGATTTTATCTATTGAAATACACATCTCTGTAAAGATTCTGTTTAACCCCATTTGAAAGGCCCCTATCAGGTTCTGTTAATCAACCCTTGTGCTTTCAAACTCCAGGCAGACTCTTGAATTTACATGTCACATATAAAGGAAGGACCAAACCATGATTGGACCTGCACAGCAACTTGTAACCTAACAATAAAGATTTCCAGGAATTAAAACAGGTGACAGCTGGCATGTTTCCCAAGATGATGAGAGCAGGCCTCCATACCTTCTTTCCCTAATTCATTCTTACTTTCCCTTCACACTATTTCTTGGAATGACAATACCCTTATCTGCATTTCCCAATCCTTTGCAAAGGGAAATACCTTTCTGAATGCTTGATCTGTCATCAAATATTTTGGTCTGTATAGAGATCCAAGATGGTCGATTAGATAAACACTTTGCCTGCTTCCTTCAACGATCATATTAAAATTACAATTAAGTTATAGAAAAGTCAACCTGGAGAATTATCTGAAGTCTAGCTGAACAGAAGTTGTATAACTAAAGATATAAAGAAAAAGCCAGTTACCATTATCCATCTAGTCTGCCAGAGATTTTAGAATTTGCCATTATCCGTCAGTCTGTCCTAATAAAATGATAAATATATGTCAATAGTGGTTCACCAAAGGCCAGGTGTAATTGGTTTGGACATTTGTGAAAAACATATGATAATGCTTACTAAAATATTTGTAAGATTAGCTAATATACAATAACACTAAGTGGGGAGAGTGTATTCATTTCCTATTGCTGCATAACAAATTATCCCCAAACCTAGTGGCTTAGAACAGTAAGCATTTGTTATCTCATTTCCCTTGGGTCAGGAATCTGGGCATACCTCAGTTGGGTTCCTCTGCCTCAAGCTTTCTAGGGGAGTGACAATCAAGGTGTGGACCAAGACTACAGTGTCATCTGAAGACTTGATTGGAGGAGGATCACTCCCATGATTGTTGACAGGACTCAGTTCTAGTTGGCTGTTGAACTGAGTGCCTCAATTCCTAGAAGCTAGAGGTTGTTAGCTAGAGGTTAATCTCAGTTCTTTGTCATGTGGGCTTCTCTATAGGGCTGCTCTCAGTATGGCAGTTGGCTTCTCTCAAAGGTCACAAGGGAATACTGAAGATGGAACCCAGTCTTATTAAAACATAATCTTAGAAGTTATATTCCAGTATTTATGATTAATTTTATTCATTTGAAGTTAGTCAGTAAAAGTCAGTCCACACAAAAGGCAAAGGGATTATAAAAAACGAGGTCATGAACATCAGAAGGGGATCACTGGGAGTCATTTTAGAGGCTGCCTACCACAGAGAGTGAAACAAATATTAAAAGAATGCTTGGGCTGTCTGAGTGGCGCATTGGTTAAGAGCTGGCTTGGGACGCTAGTGGCCCGGGTTCAGATCCCACATATGAGGGCCAGTGACACTGCCCTCTACAGCTAACAACAGCTCCACCTGGAGCTGGGCTGCGAGCCCCGGCGATGGTGTAGGCTGCAGCCCCTGCTGCAGTGGGCTGCCATAGGCTACAGTGAGTGGCCGGCAGCCAGTGTGAGCAGCTGGCAGCCAGCGTGAGCTGCCAATAGCCATGGTGAGCGACCATCCAGAGGCTGGCAACCGATCTGCCTCATTTGGGAAGAGCGCAATGATGATACCAACATGGGCCAGTGAAGCAACATCCTCTGCAGCTAGACTGAAGAACAAAAAGACAGCAACTTGTCTGTTCCCCTTCCCCGATTCCTCAGCACTGTTTCCCTCTCCCAATTCCCCAATAAAATCTTTAAAACAACAAAAAAAGAATGCTATATATAGTCACTTCATATTAGAGGACATATCTGGGACCACCTGCAAAAAAAAAGTAGCTGACACACCAAATTCAGAAATTAAGAATAAGGTCTTTCTTTTCCCAAAGCTTCTTACATGTTAAGAGATAGGGTAAGTGTTCAGGACTGAAAGGACTAAGAATCCCCACCTCAGGGCCGGCCGAGTGGCTCAGTTTGTTAAGAGTTCGCTCAAGAGTGCGAGCTGAGCTCTGAGCAATGGTGGTTTGATGCCAGCTCGAACTGAGTTGCTGTTGAGTGGCCAACAGGTGGCAGGATGGCTCAGCTTAAAAAAAAAAAAAAGAATACCCACCTCAGATATAATTCATATATAATTACCCCTCTCTCTTTGTAACAGTTACATTACCACTAAAAGTTAAAGCTTCAGATTGGTGAGTACCACTAAAGCAGCATCAGCATCTACTATCAGAACAAGCATTGTGAAGAAAACCAGGAATGAAAAGAATATTGACTTTGGAGTCAGAACTTTGTTAAAATCCCAGCTCTGTTGTAACTATTGGTATATGTGCTCTTAGGGAAGTTATTAAAGTTCTTTGAGGTTTAGTTTCATATAAAATGTGGATGATAGTATCAAAAGCTACTATCTATATTTGTGAAGCAGCTATTGGGAGCCGCAGTTGCTATAGTGGAACTATAGATGTAAAATCTTTGCTTTTTTGAATGATGTAATTCTTATAATTACTTAGAAATTTTATTGGGTTGTCAGAAAAGTCATGACACATTGCAACGAAAAACATAGAAAAAATATGGCATGACTTTTCCGACAACCCAATATTTTATAATCTGAAACTGAGGCAGGATAGCCTAGGAAACTGACATACCCCTCCAGGGTACAATATGAGGTGCCTCACTGGTTACATAAGTAACAAGTTACTGTATCCAGTATCTGTAGCTGGAGGAATAAAAGAACCAGTTTTATCACATAGGCTGATCCATATGACCAGGACCTGAATTTTAGCTTATTATAATATTATTATAACCTCATTTACATTGTGGTTACTATGACTCCCATCATGTCCAATCCCATGACAGTTCTGGAGGAACCACCCAAGGCAGACAAAGCGGGAAATGGAGGGTCTGGCCCAGAGAGGGGAGATGAATGAACCACAGGGATGAGACATCACCAATTCCCACCCTAGGAGGGATAAATACCCCTGATGGTGACTTCCTCAGGGGCAATTCGTTCTCTGAGTTCACCTGCACTTTCCTCTCAAATGTGTACTTTCATTTTCAATAAATCACTTTCTCTTTCCTACATCTGTCTTGCTCTTGTATTTTTTCTTGCATGGAGATAAGAACCCAGTCACCATTGCTCCAGGTTTAGTCCTCTCTTGGACATCCTGGTGTGCCTCTGGCGACAAAACAACTTTAGACTTACACACAGTGTTTAATCAATTCACTATTATGCATATCTCAAAAGTAAAATATGAATAATGAAATAGGTTGGTTTAATTCTTAAGGCTTCTTTAAATTGTTTTGTTCAATTCTACTGAATCATTTTTCAGCACACCATTGTCAATGCCCATATTTTGTTATGACTTATTTTAATAATGTACTTTAATTCCATATATCAAATTATCATTGCAATATTTAATCAACATAAAACATTCTTAGAGAATACATATATATATATATATATATATATATATATATATATATATATATATAAAAAACACACCAAGGGTTTGAAAACCAGCGCGGATTCTCTTGCAGAACATCTCTTCGCATGCAGTTCAGGTCATTGAGGTATTGGAGGTCAAAGCCCCACTCCATTGCACATGAGTTTTAAGTAATATTTTCTCTTTGTCTTTTGCTCTACATTATGGTGACTTACTCAACTTTGTCTCCCAACCCTTCCAACGAACTTTTCCTTTAACGCTTTATTTCAAATTAATTGTCGAGTCTCAGGAAGTTGCCCAAGCAACACAAGCCCCCTTGGCCCAGGTAGCTAAAGTCCATGGTAATGCGATAAAGAAATCTGCCAGGCTGAGAGCGCGCGCGCGCGCGCGTCCAGCTCGTTTCCGGAAGTGACGCACGACGTCGCCGTGCGTACAGACGGCTGCGTCGGACTGCAGGAGAAGATGGCGGTCTCCACAGGTCGGTTCCCGGGCCGGGCTGTGTGCTTTCCCATTCCGACCTGGCTCTGACCCCTTCGCCTGCTGCTAGCAGCCGGGCGCTGACCGTGTGGGTGAAGCTGGAGTGCGCTTTCTCAGACGCCGGGCTTCTGGCCAAATAAAGCCCGGGACCGGGAAGGGTCCGGGCATGACCAGCGCGGAGGGCCGGGGGTTGCCGTCGTGGGCAGCGGGTCGTGCTCGCTCATCGGCCGCGCGCCCGCGGGCTGGGGGCGGGGTGACGCCGGCGCGGGCGCACACGTAGGGTCTACGGGGTGCCTGTCGTGTTGAGGGGAAGGCAGTTTGGGAGGGAGGCGTGAAGGCCCAAGGTGGGCGGGTGTCCACCTCCGGCACGCAAGGTGGGATCTGGTTACGGAACGTACTGGATCGAGTGGGGGTCCAGTTCCCCCGGAATCGCCTTGACGTAGGTGCAGGAGGAGAGGACTAATGAGAAGAGGACTGTTGCCTTTTGAAATAACGGAGAGATGACCATTCGTATTCGGATTGAATACGTGTTTTATCTTTCTTTTCGTTTAACTGAAAAACTGCAGTGCAAACAAAAAAAGCTCAGAACAAGTTGAAAGCTCATTGAAGAAAACGAGGTTTCTTAGCTGTTTAACTCCTCTGTCGTACTGAATACGATGTTTGGTTTCCTATGAGCACAGAGTTTGAAATTAAGTTTTAACGCTGAAGTTTTAGAGATTTGGACATTAAAAAAATGTTAAATTGAAAAGGAAGTTTTACTACTTGAAATGTTAAAGCGTATGATCTTTTGAAATAGGATTGTAGAACAGTGATTTAATATTTCATGACATCGCATAGTAAAACGAATTTTCAAATCTGTATGTGCTAAAATGGAAGGCTTCAGTGTTTATTGTGATTGGTACTTTTTTTTGTGATTGATACTTTTAAGGTAATACTTCAGGCTACATTCTACACACATTTTAACGAAAGATTGTGTCTTAAATCTCATCGGTGTCAGATAAGATCTTTTAACGATTTTAGCGTCGGAGGAATATTTCAGTGTACATGGGGTCAGCAAACTAATAAAACAAGGATTATTTAAAAAGTGACGTTTTAGTGTTAACAGCTTTAATTACTGTACCTGATATTTGAAATAGTGTGCTTGTGAATGGGGCCATATTTTTTTAAAGAGATGTATTTAGTATCTATAGGTTCTTGAAAATTGAGTAATAAAATGGTGCATTTAATTAGATAGTTTTTATTTTGTGGATTGCATTGATTATTTAAACATAATTTTTTTCTAACATTATACATATGAGAGGGTGAAAATATTTTGAAAAGACCAAATATTAGATGACATTAATGGCAGATACTTTTTGTGTAACTATGCTTCATCACTTTCAGAAGTCAAATAAAAATTATAAAGAAGTTGCTGATAAATTATTAGCATATTATACATTGGGATCCTGCATTTTCTGTAGTTTATATGTTGTAGTGTGTATAGTTTTTCTGTAGTTTATATTCAGTATTCTAATTGTTACAGTTTCATGCTGTTTTTAGATTTATGAAATTAGAAACCTTAGCATAATTAAAAAGAATGTATTTTAGGAAGTTAGTTGAGCCTTCTTTCTTTCTTTCATTTATTTTTTTAACCTTTATTGGAGAACAGTGTGTTTTTTCCAGGACCCATCAGCTCCAACTCAAGTCGTTGTTTTCAATCTAGTTGTGGAGGGCGCAGCTCACTGGCCCATGTTGGAAATGAACCTGCAACCCAGATGTTAAGAGCCTGCTCTCTAACCTGTGCTAACCAGCCACCCCCAGTTAGTTGAGCCTTCTTAAAGAACTGAAATTTGCTTTGAAATTTGCTAAAAACTTGCCCTGATCGATTTAATATTATTCCATTTATTCACATTCTGTACTTCATGTCATTGACAATATTGTCGAATTGGGAGAGGGATGAATGCAGAAGCAGCTTTGGGATATGTTTTGAAACTATTTTAAAATTACACTTTTTATTAGTTAAACTTTGTATTGTTTGCCTCTCACTGGCATGGGAGGTAAACAGTCCTTGTATATTTGTGAACTAAATGTGATATAGCTTGTAATTTAAAATTAGATGAGCTAGATGGATGTAATATATGTTTTTTATTTAAGTCAAAATAATCTCAATAAAAATAGTTTGATAACAGGCCCCAAAGGAAAAAAAAAAACCTGTCAAGTATTTTTTTGATCTTTATTAAAGCATTGTATATTAATGTGCATTATCTAAGTCATATATTTTACCCTTTCTCGTACTAGGAGAAAAATTTTTGGAAAAAAATTCGAATTATACTGAGACCTTTAAGCTGAAACATTCTTTGCCATTCCAGTTGGTTCTCTTATTTTGCAGATGAGAAAACTGATACTTGAAGAAGTAAAAGGTTTTACATAGTTGGTTACTTGTAGAGTCAAGATTAGAATCCAGTTTTTGTTTGTTTTTTAACCCTCAGTCTAGTGCTCTTTCTGTCATGAGGAAATATGAACTTGGAATATTCCTCAAATCATGAATCTTACTTCATTTTAGGTAAAGTGGCTTTCATGTTTTCCTTCCTAGCAGAATTCTTGTTTCAAACTCTTAGATGCTTACGGATGGATGTAGGGCTGTGGTGGAGACCCTACTCTTTTTCAAGAGGCAGAGTCATCTCTGGAGGTCAAGAAAATTCCATGGGACATTGCTTTTAAGAAAGCCATGGGAAAAGCTACTCTAGGGAATAGAAATTAGTACATTGAGTACCTGTGATTCAAAAATTTTACTATGTACTAGTGCTAATAAAAAATTAGTGCTAGATAAAAAAGTGTGTGCAATACTAAAGAAAACTTTTTATTCTAGAATAGATTTGATTTACAGAAAAATTGTGAATATAGTACAGAGTTCCCTTATACCTCATATTCATTTTCTCCCATTAACGTCTTACATTAATGTGGTACATTTGTCATAATTAATGAACCAATGTTGACACATTAACAAGTTCATACTATATTCAGATTTCCTTAGTTTTTATCTCATGTCCCTTTTTTGTCCCAGGATCCCATTCAGGATACGTTGCAATGTGAAATGTTAAAATTTGCCATTAAGTTATTTATACTAGTGTTACAATGGGGCTCTAAATGTATATGATTGTAAAATGTCTTTAAGTACTGACAGATCCAGAAAAAAATGGAATATTTTTTCTTTCAAAAGTCTGTTTGAGCCATATGGGTGGAAAACAAAACCGAAATGAAACCTAATTGTCCTCTTCAGAAGTGGGCATCATTGTATACTGGAACAAGAACTGTGTTTTAATTCCTCTGCTGCCCCTGATAGATTACTGTGCTATGCTAGACATGCCATTGAAACTCTTACGCCTTACTTTCCCCATTCCTTCTATGCAAACATTGGACAACATGATTTTGTTTTCCCCATCTTCAAGTTGAGGACACTTATGTATGGGCGGAAATAGGGAGTAGTAATAGAAGAGATTTGCATGTATAAATAGCATAGAACCTGGGAACTAAACAAGAGCTGAACTGTAGTAGCTTAATGTTTTTCCCTCTTGAGACTACTTGTTGGCCTGGTATATTTTTCTAGGTCAGTTAGGAACCTGGATGCCCTTGATATATGTTTGCTTTGATAATATGATTAAATAATACAATCTTACTATACAGGTAAGCCTTTGCACAGTAGTAGTACAGGGTAGCAAAAATGACCATTCAAATTGAAACTTCAATCTTACTGAGAAAAATTAAGATTAGTCTGTGGCATTTGAAAATCTTTGCTAAACCGTTAAAAACTTTTGTGGTTACAAGTATATAGGAAAGTGAATAAAACAGTAAACTAAAATTTGTTTAGTACACTGTAATTAAAACATTAGAGACACTAAGGATTAGAGTGTTTTCTTTATAACAAAGTTGTCAAGAGTAGTCTGAACAATGCTTGCCTTTTTAAAAATTTTGATTGTATAACTTATGCAGCACAAGCATCATTTCTATGCTTTGGTGAATTCTCATCATAAATTTGGATCAGATTCCAATGTTTTATCCTTTGTGCTTTCAATGTTAGGAAATCTCTCTGAGGGTTTCTTTCTTTATTGTGAAGTTTTTCACTTCCTCTGGTACCTTGTCATCCTTTCCTTATAGTCACTTTTCTCATTTACATCAACAAGCGCACCTTCACAAAGTTCCTTTGCTGCCCATCTAGAGTCTCCTCAACATTCCTATGGTTAGATATTTCTTCTATAACTATTTACATTTGATTCAAGTTTTACTTACCATGTTATCAGTTTCTGTTTCTTTTCTACGCTTGCATCTTTGTTGACTATTTTTCTTTTTTGACTATTTTTATAGACTGTCACATAGGTTTACCACTGGTAGACAAGGAGGCAACACAACCATATGCTTTGCTGTCTGTAAGAGAACTGAGTGACAAATACGCACTGACCTATCACCAGCAGTCTTTGAAAGATGTGATCAGCCACTGATAGGATGCTTATCTCTTATTTATATAGTGATTTGTGGACTGAAGAACGAGCAGCAAAGTTTGTACTTTAGGTAATTATTCTTAGTTAATATCTCTGGTAATTGAAGTTTGAACTGTGTTGTTGCGGGACTGATGTTATTTAACTAAACCATGGTAATAAAAAAACATGCATGCGAGGTCTGACACGTTCGCGAACTTGTTGCAATGGTGTCACTAACCCTTTTTTAAATTATTTTTTTATTAGTTTCAGGTGTACAAAGCAACATAATAGTTAGACATTTAAACCCCTCATAAAGTGATAACCCCCCCCAAGCTATTACCCCTCTGACATCTTATATAGCTGTTACAATACCATTAACTATCTTCCCTATGTTGTACTCCACTACACTTCTTGTGACTATATATACCTATATATTTAGTTACAGTTGACATTCAATATTATCCTACTTCAGCTTCAGGTATATAGCGCATTGGACACAGTCTATGAAGTGATCACCCTGTAAGTCCAGTGCCCATCTGCCACCTTATGTGATCTTCACAACATTGTTGATTATATTCCCCATTAATGTATTAACTACCAATTCGTATTTCTTAATACCTTCATCTTATTCACCCAGCCCCCAACCCCGCTCCCATCTATCAGCCTGATAGATCTATTGGGTTTTTGGAAAAGTCTTGACATATTTTTTCTGTTTTGTGTTGCAAAAATGCATCATGACTTTTCCGAGAACCCAATAGTACCTATATAACGACATACCTAGTTATTATAATATTATTGACTATATTCTTTATGCTGTACCCAACATCCCTATGACTACTGTTTAACAACCAATTCGTATTTCTTTATTTCTTTATTATTTTTTTATTTTTTTGAGGGCAGTGTCATTGGCCCTCATATGTGGGACCCAAACCGGGGCTGCTAGCTTCCCAAGCCAGTGCTAACTACGGCACCACTCGGCCGGCCCCCAATTTGTATTTCTTAATCCCTTCCCTTTTCAGCTATCCTTAAACCCTCCTCCAATCTTAAAGAAGTCCCTATAAGATTTCTTGTAATACTGGTTTGGTGGTGATGAACTCCTTCAGCTTTTTTTTTTTTTTTTTTTTTTAGTCTCGGAAGCTCCTTATCTGTCTTTCAATTCTAAATGATAGCTTTGCTGGGTAGAGTAATCTTGGCTGTATGTCGTTTTCATCACGTGGAATATTTCCTGCCACCCCCTTCTTGTCTGCAAAGTTTCTGTTGAGAAATCAGCTGACAGCCTTATGGGGGCTCCCTTATAGGTAACTAACTGCTTTTCTCATGATGCTTTTAAGATTCTCTCTTTGTTTTTAACCTTTGGCATTTTAATTATGATGTGTCTTGGTGTTGGCCTCTTTGGGTTTATCTTGTTTGGGACTCGCTCTCTGTGCTACCTGGGGTTATATGTCTATTTCCTTCATCAGATTAGGGAACTTTTCTGCCATTATTACTTCAAATAGGGTTTTAATTCCTTGCTCTCTCTTTTCTCCTTCTTGTATCCCTGTAATGTGAATGTTGGTACCCTTGATATTGTTCCGGAGGCCCCTTAAACTCTCCTCAGTTTTTTGGATTCTTTTTTCTTTTTGCTGTTCTGGTTGGTTGTTTTCTGCTACTGTCTACATCACTGGTTGGATCCTCTGCTTCATGTAATCTATTGTTGATTCCCTGTAATATATTCATTTCCATTATTGTATTCTTTATTTCTGACTGGTTCTTTTTTTTTTTTAAAGATTTTATTGGGCAGTTAGGGTCGGGGAACAGCATTGAAGAACCAGGGAAGTGGAATAGACAAGGTGTTGTCCTTTTGTTCTTCAGCCTAGTTGTGGAGGACATTGCTTCATTGGCCCATGTTGGTATCATCATTGCACCCTTCTCGGGTGAGACAGATCTCTTGCTGGCCTCTGGACGGCCGCTCACAGTGGCTCTTGGCAGCTCACGCTGGCTGCCAGCCGCTCACGCTTGCTGCCGGCCACTCACTGTAGCCTATGGCAGCCCCTCTGCAGTGGTGGCTGCAGCTATGCCGACCCGTGGACTCACAGCAGCCCAGCTCCAGGTGGAGCTGTTGTTCACTATCTTAGCTGTAGAAGGCAGTGTCACTGGCAATCATATGTGGGATCTGAACCAGGGCCCCTGGCATCCCAAGCCAGGTCTTAACCAATGTGCCACCTGGCCAGCCCTGACTGTTTCTTTTTTATCTCCAGTTTTATGCTTTCTCTCTCTGTTGAAGTTCTCCCTGAGACCATTGAGTATTCTTATAACCAGTGTTTAGAACTCTGTGTCTGATAGATTGCTTATCTGCATTTTGCTTGGTTTTTTTTTTTCTGGAGCTTTGTTCTGTTATTTGGGACATTTTTCTTTGTCTCCCCATTTTGGCTGCTTTCCTTTGTTTTTTCTATGTATTAAGTAGGGCTGCTATGTCTTCTGGCCTAGTTGAGTGGCCTTATGTAGGTATGCTATGGGGTTCAGTGGTACAATCTTTCTGGTCGCCTGAGCCCGTGCACTCCTGGTGTGTCTCTTGTGTGAGTTGTGTATGCCCTTCTCTTGTAGTTGAGCCTTGGTAGATAATTACACATCCATTGGAGGGACTGACCCCTAGGCTCACTGGTTGTGAGGACTGGCCTTGACTACACTGGAAGAGTTGTTGCAAAGGGGCAGATCCTACAGAGCAGGATCTGCCTCAGTAGTACTCTGGTGCCTGTCCAGTCCGCCCCGTGTCATTCTTGTAGGGGGCTGCGTAATGCTCCAGCTTGTTTTGAAGCTGGCCACTGGAGGCACCAGCTTCAGGACCACCTTGGAGGGGACCATTGCAGAGCAAGTTCAGCCACAGCCTATGCCCCACCCGGGGCCATCCTGCAGGAGCCACAAAGAAATCCACAGATGGCAGCCACCCATGCTGTGCTTGGAAGCACCTTAGGAGGCCAAGCTGTAAACCAAGGCAGGCTGCCTCTACTGCCGAGTTTAGGGCTGCTCAGCCATAGGTACAGGACATGCTTAAGCCAGATGCTGCTTGTTTGGGCTCCCCAAATCCCCGAGAGACTCCAGGAAAGTGCAGCTTGAGCCAAGGCAGATATTCTGCACGAAAAAGCCACTGGAGGTGGCCTGGGTGTGCCCAAAAGTTGGACGGGGCCAAGTCTTGAATCACCAGGGCATGGGGAACAACTGGTGGAGACTCAGATATGGCAGCTGCCAGCTTCTACATGTGGGGAAGGGGGAGGACTCAGGAAAGAAACAGTGATCTCTACCAGCTCCCCCGTCCAGGAGAAAGCTGCCTCTCCAGCCTGCGTCCCAAGCCAGATAACTCAGTTTCCTACCGTATGTCCCTGCTGCCTCCCCAGCGCTGGATCTCAGAGCGAGAGATTCCATTGGTGGGTAAGTACATGTGTAATATCTTTAGGAAGAGCGCCTGGGAGTGCAGCTGCCCTTAGTCTCACTCAGTCACAATCTTTGCGGTTTTCCCAACCAGAAATTATGGGGACTTCTCTCCCTGGCACTGGAACCCTGGGCTGGGCTGGGGCTGGGTCTCTCACCCCTCTGGGACTAAATATCCCTCCTGATCTTTAATGGTCACACGTGTGTGTGGGACCAACCCGTTCCACATCTCTCCCCTTCCTATTGGTCTGTAGGTGGCATCTTCTGCATCTCCTTAGTTGAAAGCCTTTAGTTCAGCTTGATTTTAGGCAATTCTCAATAATGGCTGTTTCGTAGATTAGTTGTAATTTTTTTTTTTTTTTTTTGAGGGCAGTGTCACTAGCCCTCATATGTGGAACCCGAACCAGGGCCGCTGGCTTCCCAAGCCAGCGCTTAACCACTGCGCCACTCAGCCGGCCCAAGTAATTTTTTTTTAAAAGATTTTATTGGGGAATTCGGGGAGGGGAACAGGGGAAGGGGAACAGACAAGTTGCTGTCCTTTGTTCTTCAGTCTAGTTGTGGAGGACGTTGCTTCACTGGCCCATGTTGGTATCGTCATTGCACTCTTCCCGGTTGCAGCCTACACCATCGCTGGGGCTCGCAGCCCAGCTCCAGGTGGAGCTGTTGTTAGCTGTAGAGGGCAGTGTCACTGGCCCTCATATGAGGGATCCAAACCCGGGCCGCTGGCATCCCAAAACCAGCTCTTAACCAATGCGCCACTCGGCCAGCCCAGATTAGTTGTAATTTTGATGTGGTTGTCAGAGAAGGTAAACAGTGTTTACCTACTGTGCCATCTTGGTTGTCCCAATGTTGCTAACCTTTTTTGATATCAGAGGGATTATTCTTTATGAATTTGTACCAACTGAACAGACAGTTAACCAAATTTACTGCTTGGAAGTGCTGAAAAGGCTGCATGAATAAGTTAGATAACCTGAACTTTTCGCCAACAATTCGTAGCTCTTGTATCAGAACAATGTACCAGCTCACAAGGCACTATTAGGGAGCTTTTAGCCAGTACACAAATAACTGTAGTGGACCACCCTCCCTACTCACGGGTCCCTATATATTTTCTTTTTTTTTTTTTTTTAGAGGGCAGTGTCACTGGCCCTCATATGTGTGATCCGAACTGGGGCCGCTGGCGTCCCAAGCCAACATCCAACCACTGTGCCACTCGGCTGGCCCGATCGGTTCCCTGTTGACTTCTTTCTTTACCCAAAGATAAAGGAAATACTGAAAGGAAGACATTTTGATAAAATTCAGGACATCAAGAGTAATACGACAGTTCTGATGGACATTCCAGAAAAAGAGCTCCATAATTGCTTTGAAGAATCGGCTAGCTGCTGGCATTGGTGTATAGCTTTACAAGGGGAGTTCTTTGAAGGTGACTAGTGATATTCAGCAATGAGGTATGTAGCACTTTTTCTAGGTAGAGTTTGCAAACTTAATTTTCCGACCTCGTATGGAAACCATGGAAAGCAAAGATTGCTTGTATATGAAAGTATCCACTTAGTAATTATTTGGGGAGCTGTTAGACACAAAAATTCAAGAAGTAGATATGAGGCATGTATACTAGAACAGGGGTCGGCAAAGCATTGCTCACAAGCCACATGCGGCTCTTTGGGTATGCACATGTGGCTCTGAAGTGAAAATGAAAATAAAACTACCATAGTTTCCTTATAAAATTTTTAAAGGAATTATTCACATAATGGTAATTTCATTTGTTTTATAGGTGTCGCAAAACTTTGAGGGACAGGTTTGGCTCTTCTGTCTCAAAAGTTTGCCAATCCCTGGACTAGAATAACTAGAATAAAATTCAGTGTTCAAAGTTTGTTTTAAAAGTAGTTGACTTTTTTTTTTTTAAGATTTTATTGGGGAATTGGGGGAGGGGAGCAGCACTGGGGAATCGATAAAGGGGAACAGACAAGTTGCTGTCTTTTTGTTCTTCAGTCTGGTTGCGGAGGACGTTGCTTCAGTGGCCCATGTTGGTATCGTCACTGCGCTCTTCCTGGATGATGCAGATCAGTCACTGGCCTCTGGATGGTTGCTCACTGCGGCTATTGGCAGCTCACGCTGGCTACCAGCCGCTCACGCTGGCTGCTGGCCACTCACTGTAGCGTATGGCAGCCCACTGCAGCAGGGGCTACAGCCCACACCATTACCGGGGCTCGCACAGCCCAGCTCCAGGTGGAGCTATTGTTAGCTGTAGAGGGCAGTGTCACTGGCCCTCATATGTGGGATCCGAACCGGGGCCACTGGCATCCCAAAACCAGCTCTTAACCAATGTGCCCCTCGACCGGCCCAGTTGACTTTTTTTTAAATTTCAAATTTGTTTGTTTTTTTTTTTTTTTAGCTGAGCCATCCTGCCACCTGTTGGCAGCTCAACGGCAACTCAGCTCGGGCTGGCATCAAACCGCCGTTGCTCAGAGCTCAGCTCACACTCTTGAGCGAGCTCTTAACCAACTGAGCCATTCGGCCGGCCCTAAATTTGTTTTTTAAATTAGGGAATTGCGGGAGGTGAACAGTGTTGGGGAATCGGGGAAGGGGAACAGACAAGCTGCTGTCTTTTTTTTGTTGCTGTTCTTCAGTCTAGTTGTGGAGGACTGTTGCTTCATGGACCCATGTTGGTGTTATCATTGCGCTCTTCCTGGCTGAGGCAGTTGGTCGCCAGTCATTTCAGGGCGGCTCATGGCAGCTCACGCTGGCTGCCATCCACTCATGGTAGCTCATGGCAGCCCACTGCAGCAGGGGCTGCAGCCTACGCCATCGCTTCTCTGGCGACTCATGGGAGCCCAGCTTCAGGTTGAGCTGTTGTTCACCATCTTAGGTGTACAGGGCGCAGCGTCACTGGTCCTCATGTGGGATCTGAACCGGGGCCTTGCTGCTCAGAGCTGGTGTCCCAAGCCAATTCCTAACGAACGCACCACTCGGCCAGCCCAGTAGATGACTTTTTAAAGAGCCAATGTATTTATAAATAAATCTTTGAGATAATAGATGGGACTTCAGGACAGGGTTTGGAAATGATTTATTCTTGTTTACAAATTCTTAGCTGACTTGTGTAAGAGCAGATATTATTTAGTTTTAGTTGGAACTCAGCAAAATTTCAAACCATACGAGGAGAGAAATCCCTATGGTCTTATATAGGTCTCTACATATATTGAAGTAGTAGTTCTAATGGCAAGTGCATTATGGATTATCTAGACTACAGGCCAAATTTGTTTTATAGATGAGCAATGGAAATACAGATATGTGATTTTCACAAGATTGTTTAGCTACATGTTGAGTCCAGAGCTACTTTCTTTTTTTTTTTTTTCTTTTTAAAGATTTTATTGGGGAATTGGCGGAGGGGAACAGCGTTGGGGAATCGGGGAAGGGGAACAGACAAGTTGCTGTCTTTTTGTTCTTCTGTTTAGTTGCGGAGGATGTTGCTTCACTGTTGGTATCGTCATTGCGCTCTTCCCGGGATGAGGCAGATTGGTCGCTGGCCTCTGGATGTCGCTCACCGCGGCTATTGGCAGCTCACGCTTGGCTGCCAGCCACTCACGCTGGCTGCGGGCCACTCACTGTAGCCTATGGCAGCCCACTGTAGCAGGGGCTGCAGCTTATACCGTCGCCGGGGCTCGCACAGCCCAGCTCCAGGTGGAGCTATTTTTAGCTGTAGAGGGCAGTGTCACTGGCCCTCATGTGGGATCCGAACCGGGGCCGCTGGCATCCCAAAACCAGCGCTTAACCAATGCGCCACTTGGCTGGCCCCAGAGCTACTTTCTTGATTTAGGTTTCTTTGATGCTCTTTCTGTATCACACTGTATTCTATAAACTTTTTGGTTGCTTTCATTTAGTGGGAACCCAGTGTTATTTAATAAATAATTGCCATTAAGGATCAAGACAAGTCACTTTTTAAAAACATTTTATTGGGGAGTTGGAGAAGGGAACAGTGTTGGGGAATTGGGGAAAGGGAACGTTGTGTTTTTCCAAGACTCATCAGCTCTACCATCCCATGCGGAAGTCGAACTGGCAACCTTGTTAAGGGCACGCATTCTAACCGACTGAGCCATCTGGCCACCTTTTGGCAGCTCGCAGTTATTCAGCTCAATGTGCTGTGTTCAATCTTAGTTGTGGGTGGGGGGTGGGGACGTGGTAGGGTGGTATAGTGGCACAGCCTTCCATTCCATGTGGGAGTCAAACCGGCAGCCATGCTCTCACCAGCTGAGCCATCCGGCTGGCACAAGACAAGACACTCTGATAAGAGTCTAATGGCATTATAAGTAAATAAAACTACATGTTCTTTTCTTTATTTTCACTTTTTAATTGGGGAAGTGAGGGAGGGGAACTGTTGGGGAATTGGGAAAGGGGGCCTGCCAAGTTGTTGTTCTCAATCTTAGTTGTGGAGGGCACCAGTCACCATCTGGCTGCCCTTTGGTAACTCCTGCCTCTAAGCTCAAGGTGCTGAGTTCAGTCTTAATTGCGAGTGGGCATAGGCACTATCCATGTGGGAGTTGAATTCATCAGCCTTATTATTAAGAGCGCACGCTCTATCCACTGAATCATCTGGGCAGCAGCTCAGTTCAAGGTGCCGACCTGTCTGAGTTTCTGGTGGGCGCAGCCCACCACTGAATAGGCAGTCTTGTTGTTAGGAGCATGTGCTCTCACCAGCTGAGCCATCCTGCCACCTGTTGGCAGCTCAGTGGCAGCTCATCTCAGGTGCAACATCAGTGGCCTATGTGGGAATCGAACCGGCGTCCCTGTTGCTCAGAGCTTCTGCTCTTAAGCTAACTGTTAACCAACTGAGCCACTTGGCAGGCCCTCTACTTTCTTTAAAATTCTTTTATTGTGAAATAAACTTTTTTTTTTTTTGAGGGCAGTGTCACTGGCCCTCATATGTGGGACCGAACCGGAGCCGCTGGCTTTCCAAGCCAGCGCTTAAACACCGCGCCACTCGGCCGGCCCAGAAATAAACATTTTGTAAAAAAAATTAGTTTCAGGTGTACAACACAGTGCAATAGGTATACTTTTTACTCTTCAAAGTGACAGCCCTCGTCCCCTAATTCACCACCCCACTACTCCCCCATATCATACATATCTATTACAATTCCCTTGACTCCCTTCCACAGTATACTCCACATCCCATGACTATCTATATATTGAATTACAGTTGGCATACAATATTAGACAACATCAGTTTCAGGTATACAGTGCAGTGATCAAGCCTCTACTCCATCCATGAAGTGGTCTCTCTAACAAGACGTGACCATCTGACACCCACAAAATACTTACAACATTATTAATTATATTCCCCAAACTGTGTTTCATATCCCTGTGGCAATATTGTAGTTACCTATTTATGCTGTCTAATCCCTTCACCTTCTCCCCCATCCCCACACCCCTCCCAACAAGCTCTACTTTTTAAAACACCTTTATTGTGATGTAATTTACAAACCATATTGTTCACCTATTGAAAGTGTACAAGGGTTTGTGATATATTCACAAATGTATGCGATCATTACCATAATCATTTTAGAACATTTTTATCACCTTAAAGAAATGCTGTACCCTTTAGCTTACTGCTATATCCCCCCATCCTCCCCTCCTATCCCCCGGAAACCACTAATCTACTTTCAGTCTATAGATTCTGAACTTTTATATGAATAGCATTATATAGTATGTGGTCTTTTGTGTCTGGCTCCTTTTACTTAGTATAATATTTTCAAGGTTTTTCTATGTTGTAGCATGTATCAGTATTTCATCCCTTTTTCTTTTTTTTTTTGAGGGCAGTGTCACTGGCTCTCACATGTGGGACCGAACCGGGGCCGCTGGCTTCCGAAGCCAGCGCTTAACTGCTGCGCCACTCGGCCGGCCCTTTCATCCCTTTTTATGGCTGAATAATATTCCATTGTTTATGTATACCACATTTTATTTACCCATTCATCTGTTTATTTGGTTGTTTCCACCTTTTGGCTATTGTGAGTAATGATCCTATAAACATTTGTGTACAAGGTTCTGTATGGACTTGTTCTCATTTTTCTGGGTATACCTAGGAGGGAAATTACTGGGTCACATGATAACTGTGTTTAATTGAGAAACTTCTAGACCGTTTTCTAAAGGGAAAATATTTTCTATTTCCACCAGCAGTGAACAGGCGTCCTGTGATTTCTCCACATCCTCACAAACACTTATCGCTTGACTTTTTGATTCTAGCTATCCTAGTGGGTGTGACATGGTATTTCATTGTTGTTTTGATTTACATTTCTCTGATTAATGGTTTTGATCATCTTTTCCTGTGCTTATTGCCTATCTATATCTTACTTGGAGAAATGTCTATTCAGACCCTTCTCTCATTTTTTAATTGGGTTTTTACTGTAGATTTGTAAGAGTTCTTCATGTATGTTAGATCCAAGTTCTTTATCAGACATGTGGTTTGTAAGTATTCTCTTGCATTCTGTAGGTTTTTTTCATTTATTTTGTTTCCTTTGAAGTAGAAAGGTTTTTAAACTTTAATGAAGTCCAATTTGTTTTTTTCCTATTTTATTAGGATGCAAATTCTGGCTTTTGTTATGTACTTCATCATCTAGCTGGCTGTTTTAAAAATATCGTGTTGACATAATGTAAGTTCTCATTGATTATTTTATTATGATTATTTTACATGATTACCATTATGATAGAAGGTAGACATCTAAGCTTTACCTTGCCAGGTGTGAGGTTTTGCTTCACATTAAAAAAAGTTATATAGCCAGATCGCAGGCATACTCCAAGCAGATTATTCTTTGTAAGTACTGTAATTATGCCATAGATTTTTCAGTCTAGTCACTGGAATATTATTGAAAAATACAAACAATGCATAGCTTGGTGTACTGTTTGTTATTCATGTTGGTGTCACCTGTTACCCAAATTATTTTTGGTTTACTCAACAGTGTTGATGTAAGTAGTTATTTCCTGAGAGGGTACCTAAGTTATTGAAAAGTCTTTAATTTTCTGAAGTGTTTACAAGCAGTGATTTGCAGGGATATTTACTTATAATATTTTGTTTAATATGATATTCTGACTTTGGAAGCTAACTGCAGCTTCGTAGACTCAGAGAAGAGCATACTCATTTAAATGTTCTTTGTCAGAAGAAAACCTCACATCTTTTAGAGAATATACCATTCCTAATTTTAAATATTCGTACTAGAAGGGAACAAGAGCATATTGTCGCTTACCTAACTTTCCTCCACTCCCTAGTTTATTCTAAGGGAATTATCTCTTCCTAGTTCTTTATTATTATTTTTTTCTTTTTTTAAAGATTTTATTGGGGAATTGGAGGAGGGGAACAGCATTGGGGAATTGGGAAAGGGGAACAGACAAGTTGCTGTCTCTTCGTTCTTCAGTCTAGTTGTGGAAGACGTTGCTTCACTGGCCCATGTTGGTATCGTCATTGCGTTCTTCCCGGATGAGGCAGATCCGTCGCCAGCCTCTGGATGGTCGCTCACTGCGGCTATTGGCAGCTCATGCTGGCTGCCAGCTGCTCACGCTGACTGCCGGCCACTCAGTGTAGCCTATGGCAGCCCACTGCAGCAGGGGCTGCAGCCTACACCATCGCCAGGGCTCGCAGCCCAGCTCCAGGTGGAGCTGTTGTTAGCTGTAGAGGGCAGTGTCAGTGGCCCTCATATGTGGGACCCGAACCGGGGCCGCTGGCATCCCCAAACCAGCTCTTAACCAATGCACCACTCGGCTGGCCCAATGTGTAGAAAATTTTTTTGTTTGTTTGTTTTAGCTGAGCCATCCTCCCACCTGTTGGCAGCTCAACGGCAACTCAGCTCGGTCTGGCATCGAACCGCCGTTGCTCAGAGCTCACTCACACTCTTGAGCCCCTCCGCCGGCCCTCCTAGTTCTTTTTTTTTTTTTTTTTTTTTTTTTAAGATTTTATTGGGGAATTGGTGGAGGGGAACAGCTTTGGGGAATTGGGGAAGGGGAACAGACAAGTTGCTGTCTTTTTGTGCTTCAGTTTAGTTGCGGAGGATGTTGCTTCACTGTTGGTATCGTCATTGCGCTCTTCCCCGATGAGGCAGATCGGTCGCTGGCCTCTGGATGTCGCTCACCGCGGCTATTGGCAGCTCACGCTTGGCTGCCAGCCGCTCACGCTGGCTGCGGGCCACTCACGCTGGCTGGCTGGCTGCGGGCCACTCACTGTAAGCCTATGGTAGCCCACTGCAGCAGGGGCTGCAGCCCACACCATCACCGGGGCTCGCACAGCCCAGCTCCAGGTGGAGCCGTCGCCAGCTGCAGAGGGCAGTGTCACTGGCCCTCATGTGGGATCCGAACCGGGGCCGCTGGCATCCCAAAACCAGCCCTTAACCAATGCACCACTCGGCCGGCCCCCTCCTAGTTCTTAAATAAACCAACTGAGCCCCTCCGCCGGCCCTCCTAGTTCTTAAATAAACAGTTTTAACCTCTTTTCTGCATAATTTTTAAAGTAACTTCTATATTCTTCCTTGATCAGGGAGATAAGAGGTGTGATCAAGAAATATGGTGAATGTTTAAATTTAAAAAATGATTACAGTAAATAATAAAAAAATTAAGACACGTTGCCAGTATTGCCCCTCACTTCGAACACACTTATCACTTCGTTCTTGCCACTTCCTGAAGCAGTTCTGGAAGTCCTCCTTCGTGAGCGTCTTTAGTTGCACTGTCAGTGGCTGCCTCGATGTTCTGAACTGATTGAAAACATTTTCCTTTAATGGTCATTTTGACTTTGGGGAAGAGCCAGAAGTTGCAGGGTGTCGGATCTGGTGAATAAGGTGGATGAGGACACACTGTAATGTTTTTATTTGACAGAGAGTGCCATACCAGAAGCGATGTGTGACATGGAACAGTTTTCATGTTGGAGGATGAAACTGTTTACCCACTTTATGTTAATATGTAGTTCGTGATCCATGATTTATGGTACACTTTAAAACACACCTTCTCTTAACCATACCTTACATCTGACTGACTGGGCTAAACAAGTTGTAACTGTTACTAAGGTTTATATGCCGCTTCTCATATTGAAGATCCCTGTCTTTTCATTGGATGGCACACAGCAGCAGCATTCACCATAGTTTTTGTTCACACCTCATATAATTATGTATAAATATAATTTTTCCACAGTTCTACCAGCATTGTTTAGCATGTTTTTAATTTTATTTTTTGATGGGTATATAATAACATCATATTTAGCTTGCATATTTTTCATGTTTGGTTTATTTCCTTGTGGAATTAACAATTGTATTTCATATCTATGAAATATATATTGTTCATTTCCTACTTGCCACTGAAATTGGTTATTAATATTACAGGGTTTTAATAGTTTAAAAATCAACTTGAAAATTTTTTACCTTATATTTGTTTTGCCCTTTGTTTTGATTTTAACTTTTTTTTTTTTTAATTAAAGTTTATTGTGGTGACAGTTGTTAGCAAAGTTACATAGATTTCAGGTATACATCATCTACATATCACATTGTGTGTTCACCACCACAGTCAGTCTCTTTCCATCACCATATATTTTATCCCTTTTACCCTCATCTCCCACCTGCCTCACCCCTTACCTTCTGGTAACCACTGAACTATTGTCTGTGTTTATGATTTAGTTTTTTCATTTCTTTTTCTTTTTCTTTTGTTGTTTTCGGTTTTATATACCACATAGCAGTGAAATCATATGCTTCTCGACTTTTTCTGTCCGACATTATCATCTCAAAGAAGCATGAAATTTTTTTTTTTTTTGAGGGCAGTGTCACTGGCCCCCATATGTGGGACCCGAACTGGGGCCGCTGGCTTCCCAAGCCAGTGCTTAACAACCGCGCCACTCGGCCGGCCCAGAAGCATGAAATTTTTTAAAGAGGAAAACAGTGTAAATTGCACGACACTAAACCTGCAAATAATCTTTGATTCAAAAGGCATTTCAGGCATCAGTAGATAGGTGGTTTTGTGTAAAAATCTATCTGCAATAACTTGCTTTCATGAAGTTGAAGAATTCTAAACTTGGAAGGAGCTCTAGGAATAATGTGGTTAAGCAGGGATTCTGAACCAGAGGATAGAAATGGGGTGCAGAGACATGGCAACAGGATTTCTTCTTCCTGCTCCCTTTCATCCTTTCACCCCAGTCCAGTAGATCTCCCTCCTATACTAGGCACCTATGTGTTGGACTTTGAGATATGTTGAAGTGGACAAAAAAAGGTTATACATCACTGATGCAATTTAATTTAGTCCGACATTTTACATCGAAGTGTGCAAAGTGTAAAAAGAAAACACTATTTGCCCAGAGTCACCTGACTAGTTTTGTGGTAGAGCAAAGCTGCCACTTTATGAAAATTTCGTATCATTGATTATACTGTGTTATGCCTAGATTTTTTTTTCTAAAATTTTATTGTTAGAAATAATGCACAATAATGGTTACCAGAGGGTAAGGGGAGAGGGTGGTGGTAGCTGAGAGTAAAAGGGATCAAATATATGGTGAGATGGAAGGAGAACTGACTTTGGGTGGTGAACACACAATGTGATATTTAGATGATGTATTACAGAATCGTATACCTGAAATCTATGTAACTTTACTAACAGTTGTCACCCCAATAAACTTTAATTAAAAAAAAAAAAATGCTTAGTGAGCATTCTTGTTCCTGCCTCCCTGTGAGCACTCACATGATTTTTTCTAGTTTTGTGGCTGGATCTCTGTAATTATTACCAGTTTTCTCCCCCAAGTAGTTGTACCAGTTTAGTGTAACCTCAGCAGTGAATGAGCTTCCAATCTCTACACTCTTGTTAAACCAGATATTGTCAGATTTAATATTTGTCAATCTGATGGATAGCCATTATGGTTTTAAATCATGTTTCTCTGATGACTGTTGAGGTTGAGCATTATGTGTTTATTGTTCATTCCAGTTTCCTCTAATGTGAACCTCCTTATTTGTAATTGTCTTTTCCTTGTTGATTGATAGGATGAATTCTTTCTATATTTTGGATGCTAACATTTTGCCTGTTGTTACTCATACCATCTTTTAGTCATTGGCTTTTTTCATTTGTCTTTTGTTGAGCTGTCTTTTGTTTGTTTGTTTTTAGTTTATCAATTTTTTGGTTTCTGCTTTAAAAATTTTTTTATTTAAGAAATCCTTTTTTATATTTCAAGGTCATAAGAATATGTCATGTTTTCTTAAAGTTTATGTTTTGTTCTTCACATTTAGGCATTAATCTACCTAGGATTTATTTATTTATTTTTCTTAGCTGAGCCATCCTGCCACCTGTTGGCAGATCAATGGCAGCTCAACTCGGGCTGGGCATTGAACTGCTGTTGCTCAGAGCTCAGCTCGCACTCTTGAGCGAGCTCTTAACCAACTGAGGCATTCGGCCGACCCCTGATTTTTTTTTTTTAAATATTTTTATTGGGAATTGCGGGAGGGGACCAGACAAGTTGCTGTCCTTTCATTCTTCAGTTTAGTTGTGGAGGACATTGCTTCACTGCCCCATATTGGTATTATCATTGCGCTCTTCCCGGGTGAGGCAGATCGGTGGACGGCCTCTCATGGCGGCTTTGGGCAGCTTATTCCGGCCACTCAACTGTAGCTATGGCAGCCCACTGCAGCAGGGGCTGCAGCCTACACCGTCTCTGGGACTCACGCAGCCCAGCTCCAGGTCGAGCTGTTGTTCACCATCTTAACTGTAGAGGGCAGTGTCACAGCTCTTATATGTGGGATCTGAACTGGAGCCCCTGGCATCCCAAGCCAGCTCTTAACCAATGTGCCATTAGGCCAGGCCTAGAATTGATTTTTATGTACACAGTGAGAGATCTAATTTTATTTTTCCATGTGATAAAATGTTCCAACACCACTAAACAGCTCATTCTTTTCCTAGTTTTTCTTTTCCTTTTGAATTAATTTGGAATTTACAGAAACGTTCGAAAAACAGTACAAAAAATTCCTATATACTTTCACCCAGATTCATGACATGCTAATATTTAATGTTTATGCATGCACTTGCATGTGTGCTTTCTATCCCTTTCCCTCTCCCTCCACATAGATACATATTTTTTTCTGAACCATTTGAGCATAAGTTACAGACATAATGTCTTTTCCCTCGTAAGTACTTCACTGAAAATATAACAACATAATTCTCTTCCATTACATCAATGTAATTATCAAAATCAGAATATTAACATTGATAGACTTGTATGTATAGGCCCTATTCAAATCCTGCTAATTTTTCAACTAATGTATTGTAAAGCAGAATACTAATAATTTTGTTTTTGGGATTTTTTTTTTTTTTAATTTTCTGTCAGGTTTACATTTGGTTGTAATGTCTTTTTTTGTTGTTTTGTTTTATTTATTTTATTTTTTATTTTTTTAAATTAGTTTCAGGTGTACAACACAGTGCAATAGTTATACATTTTACCCCTCAAAGTGACAACTCCCCACCCCCAATACACCACCCCACTCCCCCCCCATATCATATATATCTATTACTCTTCCTCCGACTCTCTTCCACAGTATAATCCACATCCCGTGACTACCTATATATATTGAATTACAGTAGGTATACCACCTCCGCTTTAGTAATACAGTGCAGTGATCAAACCTCTACTCCATCCATGAAATGGTCTCCCTAACAAGACCTATGATCATCTGACATTCCACAGAATATTTACAACATTATTAATTATATTCCCCAAACTGTTTTTCCTATCCCAGTAGCAATATTGTAGTTGCCTATTTTTGCTGTCTAATCCCTTCCGCTTCTCCCTCATCCCCATTCCTCTCCCAATTAGCAACCCTGATTTTTCCTCTATATCTATGAGACAGTTTCTGTTTACTTTGCTCATTCATACAGTTTTTCAGATTCCACATATGAGTGAGATCATATGGTATTTGTCCTTCTCTAACTGACTTATTTCACTCAACATTATAGTCTCTAGGTCCATCCATATCATTGCAAATGGCACGATTTCATTCTTCCTTATAGCGGAGTAATACTCCATTGTATAAATATACCACAGTTTCTTAATCCTGTCATCTACTGATGGGCATTTTGGTTGTTTCCAAGTCTTAGCTATTGTAAATTGTGTTGCTATGAACATAGGGGTGCATAACTTTTTTTGAATAAGTGTCTTGGTTTTTTCAGGATAAATACCTATGAGTGGAATTGCTGGGTCAAACGGTAGCTCTATTTCTAGTTCTTTGAGATACCTCCATACTGACTTCCATAGTGGCTGCACCAATCTGCAGTCCCACCAACAGTGCAGCAGGGTCCCCTTTTCCCCACAGCCCCGCCAGCACTTGTTGTTTGTTGATTTGTTGATGATAGCCATTCTGACTGGAGTGAAGTGGTATCTCATGGTGGTTTTTATTTGCATTTCCCTAATGACCAGTGAGGTTGAACTTTTTTTCATATGCCTGTTGGCCATCTGTATGTCCTCTTTAGAGAAATGTCTCTTCATATCTTCTGCCCATTTTTTAATTGGGTTGTTTGTTTTTTTGGTGTTGAATTTCATGAGTGTTTTATAAATTTTGGATATTAACCCCTTATCAGATATATCGTTGGCAAATATATTCTCCCATTCAGTAGGCTTCCTTTTTGTTTTATTAATGGTTTCCTTTGTTGTGAAAAAACTTTTAAGTCTGATATAATCCGAATATGTTCATTTTTTCTTTTACTTCCCTTGCCCATAGGGATGTATCAGTAAAAATATTGCTCCAGGTAATGTCTGCAAATGTACTCCCTATATTTTCTTTTAGGATTTTTATGGGTTCAGGTCTTACATTTAAGTCTTTAATCCATTTTGAATTTGTTCTTGTATAAGGCGTAAGGAGATGATCCAGTTTCATTTTTTTGCATGTGTCAGTCCCATTTTCCCAGCACCATTTATTGAATAGACTACCTTTACTCCAGTGTAAATTCTTGCTTCCCTTGTCATAGATTAACTGTCCATAAATGCTTGGATTTATTTTTGGGCTCTCTGTTCTGTTCCACTGATCGATGTGCCTGTTTTTATGCCAATACCAAACTGTCTTGATTACTGTGGCCTTGTAGTAGGTTTTGATGTCTGGTAGCGTGATCCCCCCGACTTTGTTTTTATTTCTCAGAATTGCCGAGGCTATTCTGGGTCTTTTATGATTTCATATAAATTTTAGGATTATATTTTCTATTTCTGTGAAAAATGCCCTTGATAGTTTGATAGGAATTGCATTGAATCTATATATTGCTTTAGGCAGTATGGACATTTTAACTATATTAATTCTTCCTATCCATGAGCATGGTAGGTGTTTCCATTTATTTGTACCTTCTATGATTTCTTTCTTCAGTGTCTTATAATTTTCTGAGTACAGATTTTTCACTTCTTTGGTTAAATTTATTCCTAGATATTTTATAGTTCTTGATGCAATTGTAAATGGGACAGTTTTCTTAATTTCTCTTTCCATTAGTTTATTATTAGTATATGCAAATGCCACTGATTTCTGAACATTGATTTTATATCCTGCTACTTTACTGAATTCGTTTATCAGTTCCAATAGTTTTTTGATGGAGTCTTTGGGGTTCTCTATATACAATATCATGTCATCTGCATATAATGATAATTTTACTTCTTCCTTGCCAATTTGGATGCCTTTTATTTCTTTTTGTTGTCTGATTGCTGCGGCTAGAACTTCCAGCACTTTGTTGAATAAAAGAGGAGAAAGTGGACAGCCTTGTCTTGTTCCTGATCTTAAGGGGAATGGTTTTAGCTTTTCCCCATTGAGTATGATGTTAGCTGTAGGTTTATCATATATGGCTTTTATTATGTTGAGATATGATCCCTGTATTCCCACTTTGCTAAGGGTTTTTAACATAAATGGCTGTTGGATTTTGTCAAATGCTTTTTCTGCATCTATTGAAATGACCATGTGATCTTTATCCTTCATTTTGTTGATGTGGTGTATCACATTAATTGATTTACGGATGTTGAACCAGCCTTGCACACTAGGGATGAATCCCACTTGATCATGATGTATGATCTTAATATATTGCTGAATTCTGTTTGCTAATATTTTATTGAGAATTTTTGCATCTATATTCATCAGGGAGATTGGCCTGTAGTTTTCCTTTTTTGTGATGTCTTTATCTGGTTTTGGAATCAGGGTGATAGAGGCTTCATAAAAAGAGTTTGGAAGCCTTCCCTCCTTCTGGATTTTTTGGAATAGTTTGAGAAGAATAGGTGATAGTTCTTTTTTGAATGTTTGATAAAATTCACTTGTGAAGCCGTCTGGTCCAGGGCTTTTGTTTTTTGGGAGCTTGTCAATTACTGATTCAATTTCCTTGGTACTAATCAGGATATTTAAATTTTCTGTTTCTTCTTGCGTTAGCTTTGGAAGGTTGTATGCTTCTAGAAAATTATCCATTTCTTCCAGATTGTCAAATTTGTTTGCATATAGTTGCTCATAGTAATTGCTTAGAATTTTTTGTATTTCTGTGATGTCTGTAGTCATTTCCCCTCTTTCATTCCTGATTTTGCTAATTTGAGTCCTCTCTCTTTTTTTTTTTTTTTTTTTTTTAAAGATTTTTTATTGGGGAATTGGTGGAGGGGAACAGCGTTGGGGAATCGGGGAAGGGGAACAGACAAGTTGCCGTCTTCTTGTTCTTCAGTTTAGTTGCGGAGGATGTGGCGGCACTGTTGGTATCCTCATTGCGCTGTTCCCGGATGAGGCAGATCGGTCGCTGGCCTCTGGATGTCGCTCATTGCGGCTATTGGCAGCTCACGCTTGGCTGCCAGCCGCTCACGCTGGCTGCGGGCCACACACTGCAGCCTATGGCAGCCCACTGCAGCAGGGGCTGCAGCCCACACCATCACCGGTGCTCGCACAGCCCAGCTCCAGGTGGAGCTGTTGTTAGCTGTAGAGGGCAGTGTCACTGGCCCTCATGTGGGATCTGAACCGGGGCCGCTGGCATCCCAAAACCAGTGCTTAACCAATGCGCCACTCGGCCGGCCCTCTCTTTTTTTTTTTGATGAGCCTGGCTAGAGGTTTGTCAATTTTGTTTATCTTCTCCAGAAACCAGCTCTTGGTTTCATTGATCTTTTGAATTGTTTTTCTGTTCTCTATATTGTTTATTTCTGCTCTGGTCTTTATTATCTCCTTTCTTGTACTCCCCTTGGGCCTCTTTTGCTGTTCTTTTTCCAGTTCCCTTAGGTGTAAGGATAACCTGTTGATTTGAGATTTTTCTTTCTTCTTTAGGTAGGCTTGCACTGCTATAAACTTCCCTCTTAGGACTGCTTTCGCAGCATCCCAGAGATTTTGGGTCGTGGTGTTTTCATTATCGTTTGTCTCCAGGTATCTTTTGATTTCCTCCTTGATCTTATTTGTGATCCACTCACTATTTAATAGCATATTGTTTAGCCTCCATTTATTTGTCAGCTTCCCGGATTTCTTCTTATAATTGATTTCTAGTTTCATAGCATTGTGGTCAGAGAATACAGTTGAAATGATTTCAATCTTCTTAAATTTATTGAGACTTGTTTTGTGGCCTAACATGTGGTCTATCTTAGAAAATGTTCCATGTGCACTTGAAAAGAACGTATATTCTGTAGCTTTGGGATGAAATGCTCTGAAAATGTCTGTTAAATCCAGCTGGTCTAATGTGTCATTTAAGGTCGCTGTTTCCACATTGATTTTCTGTCTGGAGGATCTGTCCATTAGTGACAGCGGGGTGTTGAAGTCCCCTACTATGATAGTGTTACTGTTGATCTCTGTCTTTAATTCTGACAATATCTGTTTTATATATTTAGGGGCTTCTATGTTAGGTGCATAGATGTTTACTAGAGTTATGTCCCCTTGTTGGATCGATCCCTTCATTACTATGAAGTGTCCTTCTTTGTCCTTTGTTATATTCTTCAATTTAAAGTCCATTTTATCTGATATAAGTATCTCTACTCCAGCTTTTTTCTCAGTACCATTTGCATCAAATATTTTACTCCATCCCTTTACTTTCAGCCTGTATGAGTCTTTGGATCTGAGGTGAGTCTCTTGTATACATCATATACTGGGGTCTTGCTTTCTTATCCATTCAAGCACCCTATGTCTTTTTATTGGAGCATTTAATCCATTTACAGTTAATGTGATTATTGATAGGTGTGTATTTATTGCCATTTTGTTATTTGTGTTCGTAGTCTTTCATAGGTTGTTTTTCTCTTCTACTTAAAGAAGCCCTTTTAGCATTTCCTGCAAAGCTGGCTTGGTGGTAATGAATTCCCTTATTTTTTTCTGCAAAGCTCCTTATCTCGCCTTCGATTTTAAATGATAACCTTGCTGGATACAGCAATCTTGGTTGTAGGCCTTTATTTTTCATCACTTTGAAAACCTCCTGCCACTCCCTTCTGGCCTGCAAAGTTTCTGTAGAAAAGTCAGCTGATAATCTTATGGGGGTACCCTTGTAAGTAACTTGCTGCCTTTCCCTTGCTGCTTTAAGGATTCTGTCTTTGTCCTTAACCCTTGCCATTTTCACTAGAATGTGTCTTGGAGTGGGCCTGTTTGGAATCATCCTGTTTGGAACTCTGCACTTCCTGGGCTTGTATTTCAATGTCCTTTGCCAGGTTAGGGAAGTTTTCAGACATTATTACTTCAAATATATTCTCAATCCCTTGCTCCCTCTCTTCTCCTTCTGGTACTCCAATGACCTGGGGGTTATTGCGTCTGATGTTGTCCCCCAGCTCTCTTAAACTATTTTCCATGTTTTTCATTCTTTTTTCTCTTTGTTGTTCCGCATGGGTGATCTCTGCTATTTTGTCTTCTAAATCACTGATTCGATTTTCTGCTTCATCCAATCTGCTAGTGATTCCATCAAGTTTGTTATTTAATTCAGTAATTGTGTTCTTAAGTTCTAGCTGGTTGCTTTTCATGATTTCTCTATCCTTCTTTATATTTTCATTAATTTCCTTGAACATTCTAATAATCAGTGTTCTGAACTCTGTCTCCGATAGGTTGGTTACCTCTATTTCCTCTATTTCCACTGATTCAGGAAGTTTCTTCTGTTCTTTTATTTGTGTTATGTTTCTTTGTCTCCCCATTCTGGCTTATTCTTTGTGTTTGCTTCAATATAACAGATAGATCCCCCAGATTTCTCAGTCTTTTCTGGGTAAACTTATATGGTGTGTGTCCTTTATATTTTAATTACTCAGTCTCCCTATTCTCCTGTCCTAGTATCTGAGGTGTTCCTTGTGTCGTGCGTCCTCACTTGTTGAAGTTTTAGTTTTGATTACTTTTGGTTTGTCAGTAGGTGGGATTGACTCCCAGATTGATTAGCTGTGAGAATCAGCAGCGTCTGCAGTTTATGAGCTGCTGTGAGAGGATTGACCCCTCTGATGAAACTTGGACCCTATGGGTCTTAGTACCTGTAGCAACTTCTTTTTGGGTGTGACTCTTGTATGTCAAACCCAGAAATGCTCTGGTTTTATCTAAAGTTGGCCTCCGGGTATGATGATTCTTGTGTCTGTTTATTTGGACCCACTGCTGCAGAGTAATTTTAGAGCATAACAGATCAACAAGAACAACCTCGGCAGCCTCCAAAGGAAACCAAATTCTCGCACAAGTAAAAAAAACCAACCATCAAACTACAGTCAACTTGTACAGAAATATCAATCATACTAATGAAGAAAACAAAGAGAAACAAAACAAAAACCACATACTCAATAATAACAGAAGAGGAAACAAAATAAAATACAATATCCTAAAATAAAAAATAGAATAAACATGAGAAACCGATTAGCTATACCTAAAAAATAAAAAATAAAAATAAACTAAAATAATAATAAAAAAAGTAAGAAAAATTAAAAAAATAAAATTTGCAGAAAAAAGGAAAAGAGGAAAAGTATACCAGTGAGAAGAATGAATAAAATTAGAGAGAAAGTGAGGGTGGGGAAAAAAGAAAAAGAAAAGAAAGAAAAAGAAAAAAGGAAAAAAATATATATATATTTGTCTACACACCCATATATATGGACATATATTCATCTATATACACCTATATATATATATATATGCCTATATTAAAAACTACAATATGATTAGAATTAAATAGAAATAAAAACCAAAAACAACCAAGATAAGCAGCCAATAAAGGGAAAACAAAACAGAATAAAACCAAACAAACCAAAAATACCCGTGTCGGTCTAGGCTAAAGTCCACCAAGCTCTCTTCAGTTTGTCTGCTGTACAGAAATTGCTGTGCGTCTTGTGGGAACAGTAGGCCACCTGATGCCTAGCGTGATCCTGGCCCTGCAGGTTTGCTGTACTTGAGTGTGGTTGTGACGTGTGATTGGTGGTTTTTACAAAGTCACTGCCTTTTTGCTTTTGCCTGTCCCAAGGCAGGCTGCATCCCCAAAGGCTCAGTGAGTGTCTCTGGGCACCCTTTGGGTTGACAGCCATGGAGAATTAAAGAATTCCTCACTACCAAAAGCCTGCTGCTAAGAATCTGTTAATTAGTGCCTCAGCAGGTGAACCTGCCCTGCCTCCCAAGCCTTGCCTAAAGGTGGGGGCGGGATAGATAGTCTCACTCTGCTGCCTTTACTGGGTGGAAATTCTCAACCCCCTGCAGGTAAGGATATCTTCCTAGTCTGCCCCTATTGCTCCCTTCAGGAGTCAGTTTAAGACTGTTGGCGGGGGCCAAAGTTTGTGGGAGTGGGTGAGTTATTGGGTTTTTTCTGCTTTCTGTTCAAGAGTAGAAAAAGGAAAGAAAAATAAAAAACATAAAAATAAAGCCACAGTTCCAACACTGGTTTAAGCTAAGGCCTTTGCCTCTTATGCTCCAGCGGAGTTCCTGCTGCTCTCCCAAAGGGTCTGCCGGGATTTAGGGAATTGTGCGCACCCTACCGTGTGGCCAAGATCCCCGCTCCGCGTCTCTCGGGGACCTGTGTCTCTGCCCGGCGTGCTGCGTGTCCGAGTGAGTCTTCTTTTTCCCCTGCTCCCGGGTTTAAGGCTTCTGCCTTGGAGCCGGCGCGCCCGCGCGGATCTCCTGCTGCTCTCCCAAAGGGTCTGGCGGGATTTAGGGGACTGCGCGCACTGTGCTGCGTGGCTCCGATCCCCACTCCGTCCGGGACCTGTGACTCCGGCCAGCGCGCTGCATCTCCGCGGGCGAGTCCTCTGTTTCCCCCTGCTCCCGTGTTTAAGGCTTCTGCCTTGGAGCCGGCGCAGCGTTCTCCTGCTGCGCTCCTGGAGGGACTGCCGCTGGGGTTTAGGGGACTGCGCGCACCTTTCCACGCAGCTCCGATCCCCGCTCCGTCTCTCCGGGACCTGCGTCTCTGCCCAGCGCGCGCTGCTTCTCCGCGCGAGTCCTCTGTTTTCCCCTGCTCCCTGGATTCAGGCTTCTGGGCTCCGCGGACCTGGTGGGCACAGAGACTGATCCCTGAACCGGGAGGGTGCAGGGACTGATCTTGCCCTGTCGCTGCGGAGCTCTGCACCCTGCTTTCTGGGGACTGGGCGAGCTGTGTGTGCAGCTCATACCTCTGCACAGTTGTCTCCTCTCTCTCCTCCCGCACTTGCCCGGCCTGAGGCTTCTGCCTCAGACTGCAAACCAACGCGCTCTTGCTGTACTCTAGGTGGGCCGCGGGCCGCAGGGAGCCAGCCGGGGCAACACTCACCATGACTCAGCAGCCGCGGGTGCGGGCTGCACCTCACACGTCTCTCCGCCTTCTTCCCCTACTCGCCCGACTTGCCCACCTTCCAGCAATCCTTGTGTGGAACTCTTAGTTGCTCTGTGTGATGAGTAGATGTCTCTTTGAAGCGTATTAGAAGTTCAAATTGTGGATATTTCCAGGGGAGATTTCATGGAGCCCTCCTCACAGCCGCCATCTTGCCCCTCGGTTGTGATGTCTTTCTACTCTCCTTTAATCTGGATTTCTGCTGACTTTTAATGCCTTTATTGTATATCCTGTTTTCATGTATGAATGTATCTGTTTTGAGGCTTTTCTCTCTCATTGGTCTGTCATTCCTGCACTAATTTCACATTATTTTAATTTCTTTGGTTTATGATAAAGTCTTAATATCTAAGGAAAGTATCCCCTCTGTTTTCTTTTTCTTTAAAAATGTTCTCCAAACTCTTGCCTCTCAGGTCTCCCATAAGAATATTCCAGGAACAATGCTATTGGAATTGCAGTTTAAATTGAAAGAATCTGTAGATTAACTTGAGGAGAATTTACATCTTTTTTTTTTTTAGTTTCAGGTATACAACACAATGCAATAGTTATACTCTTTACCCCCCAACGTGACACACCCCCTCTCCCAGTTTGCCACCCCACTCCCCCCCCATGTCATATCTATCACAACTCCCCTGACTCCCCTCCACAGTATACTGCACATCTCGTGACCATCCACATATTCAGTTACAGTTGGCATACAATATTATACAACATCAGCTTCAGGTGTACAGTGCAGTGATCAAGCCTCTACTGCATCCATGAAGTGGTCTCCCTAACAAGACATGTGACTATCTGACACGCCAAAAATTTTTTACATTGTTATATTCCCCGAACTGTCTTTCATATCCCTGTGGCAATATTGTAGTTGTCTATTTATGCTGTCTAATCCCTTCCCCTTCCCCCCATCCCCACCACCCTACCAACTAGCAACTCTCAGTTTTTCCTCTACATCTACAAGTCTGTTTACTCTGATCGTTCACTCAGCTCTTCAGACTCCACACACAAGTGAGATCACATGGTACCTGTCCTCTGACTGACTTATTTCACACAACATAACAGTCTCTTCACAATATTATCAATTACATTCCCAGAACTGACCCCATATCCCTGTGGCAACATTGTAGTCCCACGTACACTGTCCAAAACCTTCTCCCTCTCCCTCTTCCCCACTCCCTCCCAGCCAGGAACCATCAGTTTTTCCTTTATATCTGCTTGATATGACTTCAATCTTCTTAAATTTACTGAGACTTGTTTTGTGGCCTAACATGGTCTATCTTGGAAAATGTCCCATGTGTACTTGAGAAGAATATATACTGTTTTTTCAGAGTGAAATGCTCTAAAAATATCAACGAAGTCCAGCTGGTCTAAAGTATCATTTAAGGCCCCTCTTTCTGTGTTGATTTTCTGTCTAAAGGGTCTGTCCATTGCTGACAATGGTGTTGAAGTCCCCTACTATGATAGTGTTACTGTTGATCTCTGTCTTTATGTCTGTCAAAATCTGTTATATGTAATTAGGAGTTCCTATGTTGGGTGCATAGATGTTTATTAGGGTTATAGTGCCCTTCTTTGTCTTTCATTGTAGTCATTTTAAAGTCTGTTTTGTCCAAAATAAGTATTGGTACTCCAGCTTTTTTTTTCTCATTTCCATTTGCATGAAATATCTTATTCCATCTGTAAACAGCATATACATGTGTCCTATTTTCTTATCCACTCAGTCACTCTCTGTCTTTTGATTGGAGCATTTAGCCCATTCACGTTTAAAATGATTAATGATAGGTGCATATGTATTGCCATTTTGTTATTTGTATTCCTGGTCTCCCTGGGTTAGCGTGTTTATTCCTTTCTTTTGTTTAAAAAAGCCATTTTAACATTTTTTTTTTTTTGAGGGCAATGTCACTGGCCCTCATATGTGGGACCCGAACTGGGGCCACTGGCTTCCCAAACCAGCACTTAACCACCGCGCCACTCGGCCGGCCCCCATTTTAACATTTCTTGCAATGCTGTCTTGGTGGTAATGAATTCCTTAAGCTTGTTCTTTTCTGTGAAGCTCTTTATTTCTCCTTCAATTTTAAGTGATAGCCGTGCTGGTTAGAGCAATCTTGGTTGTAGGCCTTTATTTTGTGTCACTTTGAATATCTCCTGCCACTCCCTTCTGGCCTGCAGAGTTTCTGTAGACAAGTCAGCTGTTAGTCTAACAGGAGTTCTTTGTATGTAACCTGCTGTATTTCTCTTGCAGCCTCTAGGATTCTCTGTCTAGGATTGCAGTCTCTCTGTTTAACCTTTGCCATTTTAACTATGATGTTTCTTGGTGTGGACCTGTTTGGGTTCAGCTTGTTTGGAACCCTCTGCACTTCCTGGGCATGTATGTTGATTTCCTTCACCAGGGTAGGGAAGTTTTCAGTCATTATTTTTTCAAATACATTTTCGACCCCTTGCTTCTTCTCTTCTCCTTCTGGTATTCCTATGATTTGAAAGTGCTTGCGTTGCATCTTGTCCCATAGGGCTCTTAAGCTATTTGCATTGTTTTTTATTCTTTGGTCTTTTTGCTGTGACAAATGGGTGATTTCTGCTATTTTATCTACCAAATCGCTGATCTGCTCCTCTGCTTCATCTACTCTACTGGTGATTCCTTCGAGTGTATTCTTCATTTCAGTTATTGTATTCTTTAGTTCTAACAGGTTGTTTTTTATGGTTTCCCTATTCTTCTTTATGTCCTCCCTAAGTTCCTTAAACATTCTTATCATCAGTGTTCTAAAGTCTGTCTCTGAAAGGTTGGATTCCTCTGTTTCATTTAGTTCCATTTCTAGAGGTTTCTTCTGATCTTTTACTTGTGACATGTTTCTTTGTTTCCCCATTCTGGCTGTTGCTCTGGGATTGCTTTGATGTATTAGACAGATCACCAGGAGAGCCCTGGCTGGATCACGCAGGCACACAGCTCACGGCCCAACACTCCCAGGAAAACTCCCAGTCTCAGCCTGTCCCAGTCAGCCACTCGCAGATCAGGCTGAGCAGCCCGACAACCAATCACCAGCCTGGCAACTCTGCAAACGTAGTGGGGAGAGCAGGACCCAAGGCGGCTTGCGCACTCCCGGGTCTCAGTGAGCAGCCTGTTGGAGCCGGAGGGCACCCGCCCAGCGTTTCCCTGGCAACGCAGTATAAGGCAGGTGGAGGGTGGGGATACAAGGCCGCATGCGCGCGCGCACACACGCACTTCTGCACCAATTCCCCCAGACCAATGAGGTCTCGGACCTGATCCTCTGTGGGAGGGCCCAAGCCCGACAAAATGGCGCCCTTCCTACACCACTTGTGTGCAGGCTCCACACCACGGGAACAACAGTCCAAAAACCTCTAGCCTTTGCACCAGAGGTGCTCACTTCAGTCCGTCCCCGCAGCTTCCCGGGTCCGGCTCACACAGCCACTCCCTCCACCAGTAACCAGGTAAGTGCTCACCGGCGAGCAAGCCCGGGTGCCTACCTCACTGATTTTCCAGCTGCTCTTAGCCTCACTGAGCTGAGCACAGAGAGTCCTTACTAATTTACTGCCAGCTATCTTAGAACTCCTCTTCCTGGCAAAAGAACTCTGGGCTGGTGAGCTTGGGTTGCAGCCGGAGGGTCTCTCCCCCAACCGGAGAAGCCTCCGCACAGCTGAGACCTCTCTCACGGCGTTCGCCCTCTCTCGTCTCCGCCCGTCCTACCAGACCCGACACGGCCTCCTCTTTAAGTTCTTCGTTTAGCGTTTCTATTCATCTAGTGGTCCGGGGACCTGCAGGGTTGAATGCTGTATAATGTTTTTGTAATTTTGGTGTGATCCTGGGAGGTAGTTAGCACAGCGTCTGTCTATTGCGGCATTTTACTGGAAGTCGAGAATTTACATCTTCGCAGTGAGTTTCTCAGGTAGCTAGATTGCCCTGTTTATTCAGTTTTTCGATGTTCCTTAATTACGTTTTAAAATTTCTCCACTGACATCTTGTAAATATATTTTCACCCACTCTTCACTTGGATGGTTTCTATTCTTTATGGTGTACCCAGAGAATTTCTTCTTTGAGGAGATCTTGTCTCATTTTTTGAGGTTCTCCTTTCCAGGTGTTCCTGTAATACTTTTCACATTGTATAGTGCTGTCTCTTTAATTGTCCTCCTATCATAAATTGTAAATTTTTTGAAGGTAAACAAAGAGGTTCTAATCCTCCTGGTATTAAATGCCCAGCATAGTAATTGCATCTAGTAGTAGTCAAATGTTTACTGAGTGAAGGAATGAATATAAAAGTAAATGGATGACAAAATACAGGTCCCCTAATACTTTGCTGCTTAATGTGTGTTCCTCTATATGGGTGTTTTCTTAATTTTTTTAGGAAGATAATATTAAAATAAAACAAAAAAAATTTGATTATTAAATTTCTGAAAAATTAGGAAATGTTACAGAGAACTTTTTTTTTTTTTCCCGAGGTCAGTGTCACTGGCCCTCATATGTGGGATCTGAACCAGGGCCGCTGGCTTCGCAAGCCAGCGCTTAACCACTGCGCCACTAGGCCAGCCCTATAAATACTTCTATAACATGATTTTAAGCACTGCAAAACCAGAAGATGAGTCCCTGTTTCTGGGGCTTAAATTTTAAAACTTTCTTTAGTGTTTCTGTTTATATAGCAAATTTCAACGGTATTTTTTTTAAAAATATGTACTGTATTTTAAGTTGTACATATTTTGTATTCTCCCTAATTTTTTCCCCCTGAATTTTGATATGTAGTATACAGGAACCAAAAGAATGTTGTACCGAGGTTGGGAAATTTGATTTTAGTTTTGACAGAGCTGTTAGCTTGCCATGATCTTAAATGAGTTACTTCATGTCTTTGGTCTTTATAAAATGTGGCTATATCTCTGCTCATCATACCTCAAAAGATTTTTCCTGTATTCAGATAGATGGCTGTATGAGAAAGGACTTCGAAGACTATAAAATGATGTTTCTGTTATTTCCCTGAATAGGAATATTTTGCTTTGAACACACCCAGTATGTGTTATATGGAAATTTTTTAAAGTGAGTTCAGAATAGCATTTATTTTGTCAGAGTTGTTCCCACAGTTGATCAGGACATGTTCCTCATCTTCAACAGATTTGCGATAACGGGACAATTTAGCAGGAGCTAGTTAGGGAAGTGAGTGCTATCCAGGATTAGTTGGGTTCCATGTGGAGGCAGTGAAGAATAATGACTAACAGTTTGGGCTTTGAAACATAAGTGTCCATCCTGACTCTGTCACTCACTCTCCATGTTATTAGATTGAACTTTATGTAATTACTATTTCTGTTGGTTAAAAAGATGCCTGAATATCAGCAGTTTCCTTCATAAGGTTAAACCCACTAATTTAAGCCTTAGTTTTCTTACCTTGTGAAATGGTGATGTTAATAAGTTACAAGGTGAGATTTAATGAAATACTTTTACTTGTAAAACTTACAGCAAATGTCTGTCACATAGATGCTCGATAAATACAAGTTATTTTTAACCAAGGCAGCTTATTGGAGGTTTGAGAGGAACTCAGGGGAACTCAGTATTCCCAGAGTGTGGCAGAAATCAGAGAACTAAAATTATAGGTGGGACTTTTCACAAGTTCCATCTTAACAACATGAGCCCTCAGGTTTATTGAAGAGTGACAGAAACCCATGTGCCTGAGAGAACTCTGCAGGGGGCAGGTAAGCAGCTTGGCCACTCCATAAGCTGGTTGTGAATCTGGAAGGGCCAGTGTTTCCACTGCATATGTATCCCAGATACACTCTCTCTTAGTTTGTTCCTCTGACACTCTAGGCAGTGGGGTGAAGCCAACCTGTGTGTTCACATGGACTAGCAAAGTCAGGTTTATTAAGCAAGAAAAAATGGATTCCATTTCTACACGTGTTTTCCTTTAATTTTTGAGTAGGTGATGATTCATCAGGTCAAAAAGTGTGAATGTGTACCTATTCCTGTCTTCCAACAAGACTCTTCCGAATCTACACTGCCCTCTTCAAAACTGTATTACCTCTTATCCTTTTTTTTAGTGTTCAGAACTTTCTTAAAGATTATTAGTTGCAAAATGATATAAAATTTGCTTTGCTATTATTTCTCATATGCTTGTATGGATAGATTGACAGATTTATTACTATTCAAGGTCTTATTTATGCTTTTGCCCCCTTATACCTGTTTCAAGTTATAAAATTTATAACTAAATTTGTACTAAAATTTATGAGTTAAAACTGGGAAATCCTTATTTCTAATAAATACATTCTAGTGTTTATTTAGTAATCTTTGCACATTTATTTTTGGTATCGTGGGAATTAAAGGCAAATGATTAGACATTTGATATCCTTGAGATTAAACACTGGAAGCATGCTTTCTAGGTTGCTTGCATTCATAGTTTTGCTTATCAGTTGTTTTTGTCTTATCTCTTATTAGTGGAAGTTCATTGTAATATAAAGGGGAGACTAGATTAGTGGGAAGCCTGGAGACTTGGGTGTTTGACTTGGTTTGGTGACTAACTAGTAGTTAAGTGACTTTAGGATTATCACCTAACATTTTTTGGTGATAATTTTCTTTCCTCTGACGTGTTAGGTTTTGGACTGGATGATCTCTGAGGTTTTACTGGACTTAAAAAATTGACAGCATTTAAAGAGTTTCAGCTAGAAAGGGGTGAGTATGTGAAGATCCCAAACTAAGGGTAATAAAGTATTTAAAACTATTAAAAAATAACACACACACACACACACACACACACACACACACACGCACAACAAGCAGACTTATAGAAAAAGGCCCATAGATCCAAGTGATCTAGAGGGCAGCTAATGTACACACTGCAACTTTTGTGGAGCGACATCCCCATCTTGTGGCTTTGTTTTCTTCACAGGCATTAGTGGTTGGTTGAAATAAAACCAGAATGCCTTAGCCCTGAATTTGAAAATATAGCTCACAATTTTGTTTTGTTTTTGAATCTTATACTTTGAAAACAAAATAGTCTTAGCTGCTATAACCTTTTAAATGTTAGCATTGCCAATAGTTGGTCCATTAACCTTAGAACTATTTTCTCAGAATGCTATATAGAGATGATGAAAAGTTTATCACTTTTATGACACTTATGTAAAGAGAAACATTAAATTATACATTGTTTACTTGGTAGATTTGGATGCTCATAATGGTCACCTGACTGAATTGGTTACAAAAAGGAGGCAATGAAATTCAACATAAGTTTAGATTTATTATTGGGGAATGACTTCATAATTGTAAGGGTAATCAATCTCATTTAAGATTACTTTGAAAAGCAATTCCATAGCAATATATTGTGGCGATCATAACTGTAGGACAGCTATAGGAAAATAGCAGTTATCACAGTGTTATGTGAATAGAAACTAAACTACAATTTCCAAGGGCCACTCTATAGGGTTGTACGAAAAGCTTTTCTCACACAGTTTAGATGGAGGTAAGTAGAGTTTTATGTAATTCTACTTAATATGGACACTAAAATGATTATAGCCAACATTTATTGTTTCAGATCGATTACCTTTAATTTTCACAATGATTCTGTGAGGTAGGAACTATTGTTATCTCACTTTTCCAGATGGGAAAACTGCTGAGGGTCATATGTCAAGTGGGCAGTAGAACTGGGAGCTGGGAGTCTGACTCCTAGATCTGTGAGAGAATATGATGCCTTTGAAGCTTGTATTACATAGTACTACAAGCAGTGGTTAATGGTTAACAGTGACTGTGGTCTAGAAACTGGTAGGTCATATAACTTCTTCAAACGTCAGTTTCCACAATTGTAAAATGGTTGCTTTTAGGATTAAATGGGATAATTTATTTAAAATGGCATACAATGTATGCTAAAAAAATGGTTATTGGGGGGGGGAATGGTTATTAATAGTCACAGTAGTTGTAATAATGACTGCTCTTGTTTTTGTGATTCATAACAGCTCCATATTTCTGTGGCCCAAGATTTTCAACTGTTTTTCATGAAGTTCAGTACATAAAGTGGTAGTGTTTTAGTTTTAAGTTACAGTAGTTATTGACTTTTCATTGTAGGTCCCAAAAGATTATTAGGAATTAGTAAGTGAAAGAGATGTTTTGGTTTCAGAGTACAAAATAAGTCTCTTTAAAGGAGATGTTACTTCTTTCTTGGTGCCTCAGTTGTGTGTGTGTGTGTGAGAGTGTGAGAGAGAGAGAGAGAGAGACAGAGACAGAGAGAGACAGAGAGAGAGACAGAGAGAGAGAATATGCAAGCACATGCTCCCTCCAGAGCCAAAGAGAGGATTTTGAGGGCATTTACCGAATTTTTTCAGGACTTGTTCAGTGGGACTGGAGGATGTTTCTTGTTAGATGCTGTTGTAACAGGGAAGACCACAGGGTCCATTTTTAGAGAGACCAGTTATCCTAGGAAAAGTTGTGATAATTGGAAGAATCATGGTTTGATTCCAGGGATTGGATGTCAAAATGATGCCGAAGACCAGGTTTAGTGAGAATGAGGGAGTGGGAAACTGTGAAAGGCTAGAAGATTCTAGGCAAGAAGAAGATATCTGTGTTAAGATTTTAGAAATAAGTAAGGATTGATGAAGTTAAAAGGTAGAGAGAAGTACAGATGTGAGAAAAGTTTGTGGATTGTGTAAAATTTGCCAGGGTTTAAACAGCTGAATCGCGTGTCCTAGGAAAATGTTATATTAATAAGGAATTTGTTCTCAAATCAAGGAATTACCAAGTGAGGATTAATGATTATGTGCTGGTGCTGACATAGCAGAGGTAGAACCCCATTGGTTAGGGATGAGAACAGGAAAGAAACTGGCCATGGACTGTGGGTGGGGCTGCTTTAACATTCTAGAAAGTAGTACCTTTTAGTGCATTTTAAAAGATGGACATAATTCTATTCTTTAAAAATCATTAGAGAGTATATATATATATATTTTTTGAGGGCAGTGTCACTGGCCCTCATATGTGGGACCCAAACCGGGGCCGCTGGCTTCCCAAGCCAGAGCTTAATCACTGCGCCACTTGGCCGGCCCTAAAGAGTATATTTTAATGAAATTGAACTTTTATGAACTTACTGGTCTTGCCCCTTTATTTGATGCAATGTTCATGGTTAGGAACAGAAATCTCAACTATTCAGTTTATAATGATTTCCTTATGATTAATTTATGTCAGTATAAAATTAATTAGGAATTTATATATGTTTTATACTTCTGTTAATGTATGATACAGTGCTTTCTTTAGCATTTTCATTTTGAGAGATTGTTAGGTTTAGCATTTTCTGGGGCACAATGTTTTTTAGAGGCAATTTTGTCTTATGGGGAAATAATTTATAAAGGTTAACTTGGAAAAAACTGTATTTGAATATATGTAGCACCTAAAATTATGAGGTTTTTACATTTACATTGACATTCTTTTGTATAGGAGTTAAAGTTCCTCGTAATTTTCGCTTGTTGGAAGAACTTGAAGAAGGACAAAAAGGAGTAGGCGATGGTACGGTTAGCTGGGGCCTGGAAGATGATGAAGATATGACACTCACAAGGTGGACAGGCATGATTATTGGGCCACCAAGGGTCAGTGCTATAAATTATATATTTTTTGTATTAATATTTATTTTCACTTTAGAGTAAACATTTTATTTTGATAATACTGATATTAAAATAATTATACCTTATAACTGAAAGTTACTTCTTTTTTATTTGTTTTATATACTTTTATTGATGCTTGCCATGTGCAGGGTATAATACTTGACTTTCTGGAGGATTGGGGGAAAAAGATTGATATGGTCATTGCCATCAAGATGTTTGCAGTTTAGAAGAAAAATAAATACAAATGACAGATTCTAAATTTGGCAGAGAAAGTTCACTATGGGACTTTAGAATATGTTTCTTCTAGCTGGAATAATTGAGAAAGGCTGAACAGTGGAGGAAGTTGCCTTTGGAATGAGCCTTAAAGAACTGACTTGGTAGGATTTCAGAAGGTGGTGATGGGGATGGAGAACATTCCAGATAGAGAGGAAAAAAGGTGAGGAAATGGAGGGGATATTTGGGAAAAGCAGTCTATTTTGACATAACATATTACTAACCTACTACATGTAACCAAGGCTTTCTAAATTGGTTTCTATTGAGTGCACATTGTTGTTCGCTTTCTGACATTTGACTTGCCATGTAAATGCTATAGGCCTCAGTTTCTTCATGTATAAAATACAATATATTTAAAAGTCTATGATTCTTACGTATGATATTTTCTTTTTAATTTATTTGTTTGTTTGTTTGTTTTTTGAGGGCAGTGTCACTGGCCTTCATATGTGGGACCCGAACTGGGGCCCCTGGCTTCCCAAGCCAGCACTTAACCACCGTGCCACTCGGCTGGCCCACATATGGTATTTTCTAGTGTTTCTGGCAATAGGCCCATTGTGTTTTGTTCTCAGGTCTTTCTCAGGTTTGTGAAGCTTTATTTTTACTCAAAACTTTTTCAGATTGGGACATTTTTTTCTACATTCCAATCGTTTACTCAAAGGCCCCATTTACTGCACTCCCTGTTGTGAGTCTTTGAAATATGTATTGTATAATGTATTGACTTGCTGGAAAGAACACAAATTTGAAGGTTGTTTTTAGTCTTTGCTTTTGTATACTGTTTGCCACCTTCTGATGAGAACATTTCACCTGTTTTCCTGTTGGCTGGAGTTTAGATTTCCTGTTAATTATTACAAAAGAAAAATGGATCAGGTAATTGGCAATGTTAAGTTTTTTTTTTGTTTTTTTTTGAGGGCAGTGTCACTGTCCCTCACATGTGGGACCAAACCAGGGCCGCTGGCTTCCCAAGCCAGCGCTTAACCACTGCGCCACTCGGCCGGCCCGGCAATGTTAACTGTAAAGAATAAATTAATGTATGTTTTATATTTTATGGTATTCCTTTGCAAAATTTGTGCACACTATTGAACTAACAAACTACTCCCTACCCCACTCTGAATTTTCCATAGGACATTAAGGAGGGAAATATAATATTGATGGTTAGAATTTTTGATATATATATATTTTTTGAAGGCAGTGTCACTGGCCCTCATATGTGGGACCTGAACCGGGGCCGCTGGCTTCCCAAGCCAGCACTTAACCACCATGCCACTTGGCCGGCCCCAAAATTTTTGATATTTTATAACTTGTTATTTATAATAAAAAGTGCTCTTAACTTATAAACATATTTACTTAATAAATAGTTTGAACATTTGACAGTCTGAATTTGATAGAGTGTGAATTTGAAATTATTTAGATTTGTTTTTTTTCCTCAGCCACTACCTTTAATGGACTTTAAACTTTAAGAATGTTTTGGAGCTTGTGTATGAGTTCCTCAGTGATTTTTGTGGGCTGTTTCATAACACAGTTCTCAAATGTGAAGAGCTGCTCCTGTTGATCTCATCCAGTAGTGGACACCAGCAGGACTGGCCAGGCTGGGGCCTTTCCTGGTGTCACTGAACTGCAGAAAGTCACTGAACTCCCAAGTCCAGACTGTGCCCCGTATGGTGCAAAGGTTGTTGTTCTACCTTGTGCAGAGAGTAAGGTCTGCTCTGCTAGGGGGACATAGAGCAGATGCTGCCTACTGCCATGCCAGGCTTCTCTTTCAGTGGGTCCTCTGCTTTTTTTGAGTGGTAGTCTTGGAGCAGCACCCTCTTACTTTTTTTGGGTAGCAGAAAGAGGCAGGAGGGAAGTACCTTGCAAAGGCACAATATTCTTCCCAAGCCAGACTCTTCACCACCCAATGATTTTCTGCTTTGCATTCTTTGTCCAGTTATCTCCCTCTCTGAAGCATGTGGCACTGGGTGAAGGTGAACAGTCACAGCAAACACTCATTTGCCATTTAATAAAACCTACTGGGGTTGGTGTCTCACCTTAGTTGTTTTTTCTTTAGAAGATGCCATATTTAGAGCAATTTTATCCCCGGCTTTAGGTATCTACATCCAGCCAGGATAATAGGACAATTCTTACAGTAGTATACTGTTACTTGGTTAGCTGTTTATTTCTTTATGCATTTACTGATTAAGATTTCTGTTGTTTTGCCTGTTATTCCTGTACCTGTTTGGATTTATATGATTAGCAATTTTGTTTTTCCATATATGTTTGTGTGTTAAATTTTCTGAAGAAGTATTTTTTTAGCATTAGAGGTTTAGTTACTTATATGTATAAGCTTCTTTATATGTAAATGGCGGTACTGTACCCATCTTCAGAAGTTTTGAGAATTAATAATTAGATAATAGGTGAGTACCTGACTATAGTATATGCTTAGTACATATTCATTCCTTTTACTACTCTGTTTTCTATTTTACTTTACTCTTTTGTTAGATTATATAAAGACTTGACTGTTAACTTAAAATTTAGAGATAAAAAGAAAAGTTAATCCAATTTAGGATGATGTTTGCTCTAAGTACTGAATGAGATCAATAGGCTAGCTTAGAGTTTTTTTTTGAACTTTTTTTAAAAAATTGAGGTATAATTTACCTATAGTGAAATGCATAGATCTTAGTAGGAGTTTTGACAAGTGTACTTGGTTACTCACACCCTTAATGAGATATAAAACATTTCCATCACCCCAGAAAGTTCCCTGTGCTCCTTCCCATTCCCATCTTCACTGTAACCACTACTTCATGCACCCTAGAATAGTTTTGACTGTTGTAGAACTTTGTATAAGTGGAATCATGCAGTGTGTGCACTTACCAGTCTAGTTCTTTGACTCAGCATAATGTCTTAGAGATTCAACTGTGTTGTTCTATGTGGTAGTGTTTCTTTTTATTTCTGAGTATATTATACTGTATGGGTATACCATAATGTGTTCATCAGTTCTCCTGTTCATGGGCATTTGAATTTTATCTACTTTCTGGCTATTACAAATAAAGCTGGTATATGAGTATCTTTAACATTATGGAATTTCTCGGGGGCTATAATAATAATAATTTAATTATTATTATTATTATTATTATCTTTTTTAATGGAAGTTTTCTAGAGAGGCTGATATGCATCCAGATTGGAGAACCACAGACTAGATGATTTCCTTGAGATCTGTCTGATTTTAGTCCTTTTTATACATATTAAAAGTGCTGATCATATTATTAATATATGTTTGCCATTAAACTTGGATGAGTTTTATACAGCTGTTTCTTTTTTAAAATATTAAAATATTCAATATGTATACAAGAATGTTGAATACATTTTAAAATTACAGTAGTTTAATATTCCTGTTCTGACCTCCACTTGGGAATAATTACTTTAGGGAAAGGAAACTATGGATCAGCTTTGGTAAGTGCAATCTGTAGATGGATGGTTAGCTGCTTCCCCCACCCAAGGTTTATTATAGAAACCAATATTTGTTCCTTTTATTTATTTTTTAATTTCCTGTTTTAGTTGTATACTGTAAGTTAACCAAGTGAACAAAATCTATAAGGATAAAGAAGAGTTAGTTATAGGCATGAAATTAAGCCCTGAATAATCTAGAAGCAGTAAGTCTGGTAGCTTTAAAATGGCTTTTTTTATAATGGTAATGTTAAACTTCTCGATTAAGAAACCCCATTTTAAAATGATGTGGAAACATAAAGTTTACTGTTTTATATCTGAATTCAGAGAATAGAATTTAATGATCCACAAAATTAGTGAAATAGTAATGTAAATATAACTAATATGAAGCATGAAATAATTGTTTTATTGCTGTAAGATGGTATAATATTGTGTTTTCCCTTTTGCTAGAAGTTACTGATTGCCATATAAGTGGGGTAAACATATAATTTATTGTTCAACTAGACCCTTTTGAGAATAAAAAGCACTATTAATAAAAGAAGCACTGGAACAGTAGAAATAAACAGAATTGTCCTGGACTAATGGGAACCTTTATGTATGCATGACACAGTCAAGTAGTCCATCCCCTGACAGTGTGAACTTTTTTAGTACAATCTGAATTTAAGTGGTTTGGTTTTTCCTTTTAATTTGTTACAGGCATTGTTTGTATCACAAAAGGCAAGTTATGATCATTTTGATATGACTTTGTAGAATTATTTTATAAAATCTCCACTTTTAAGTATGCTTGCTGCATTTTTTTTCTTACATGTAGGTCAAATAAATTTGAATAGAAAATAAATTCTTGATTACATACACAATAATATCAAGTACATTCACATTGTACTTCTCCTTTTTATTAGCACTTGAATATTATTATTATTATTTTTTGCCTTCCAGACAAATTATGAAAACAGAATATATAGCCTGAAAGTAGAATGTGGACCTAAATACCCAGAAGCTCCTCCATCAGTTAGATTTGTAACCAAAATTAATATGAATGGAATAAATAATTCCAGTGGAATGGTAAGTTAAAGTAGTTTTTTTTTTCTTATATGATCTAACCTATAATATGTAGTCAGGAGAAAGTTAAAGAAAAAAGGACCTTTGTTTAGCTGAAAGTCTAAAGAAGTTTATCTTATATTGTTTTTCTTTTATAAATCAACCTATCCTTAAAAACCTTCATGTACCAGCCTATATAGATGAGATAGTAACACTTCTCTTAGGGTATTACTAATTGCTTCAGTAGTCCTATTTCATTCAATCCTTATTTGGGGAAACGATGAAAATTATTATTTTTAATGTTATTTTTCTTTAGGGTTAAGTTATGTTTGATGAGATTAAAACGATGAGTATTCATGAAGAAGAGGCTTTTCTTTGAGGAACAAGTATGTCTGTATTGGAATACACAGTCACAGTTGAGCACTGTTGTTTATTTTAAGCAAATAAACCAAAATGATACACTCTACCTGACTCACACAAGAAAGTTAGTGGAAATAGCTGAATTTCCAATATGAATAGATTGTTAGGTTCATGTTAAGACTTTAAAGTTCAGACTCTCGAAGTGTCATGTTGAGAACACACTTACATGCAGAATAGGTGTACATGTTATGAAGCATAACAACATAATAATAATAATAAAATGAACATCATCCATCTTAGGAAGTAGAATGTTACCAACATCCTTAACTTCCTGTGTGCTCCTCCACATCCCATTTTGTGTTGCCTTCTTTTTCCCATCAATGGTAATTAATATCTTGAAAATTGTATATTTTCTTCTTTATAGTTTTACCTAATGTATCTCATATGTACACCTGTCCTTCCACACTCTTTCCTATCCTTTCCCATCTCCCTCCCTCCCTCCCTCTCTCTGTCGTCTCTCTCTCTCTGTCTCGTCTGTCTCAGTCAGAAACCATGAATTTATACTAATATCTCCAATTCCAACAGTACAGTGTTTATTCCACATTTCATCTTTCCCATATTTGTAATTCCTTCCTCCAACAGTGAGAAACCTGGCTGCCATTGTCCCCAATATATTTACTTAAATTTGCTCAATTCTCCCTATACGTAACCATACTTCTGGCAACAGGTTGAGGCCTGGACACACAGTTAGCCCCACATACCATACTCCCAGCCTAGTATGCAGGCCCAAAGCTAGGCCCCAGATAGACTCGCACCTGCCTGCTGAGTGCTTTGGCCTGCATGACCCACACTCACAGAGGAAGGAGGTGGCAAGATCATTAGAAATCTCAGCCCTAGATCTGCTGTGTCACTCTCAAACTTCCTACCTGGTATGTGCCAACTCAAAGCTGGACCCTGAGGATTCTCTCAGTCTGTCACTCTTTGTAATTTACTAGGAGTGTTTAGTCCTGTTACATTTAATGTACAATACTTATTGATTTATTGAGGTTTAAATAAATCATCTTATTTTGTGGTTTCTGTTTTTCCATGTGTTTCTTGTTTTTGCCAAGTTTTGAAATGGTTGTTCTCCCATTTCTGTTTCTGTTCTTCCAATGGCTATTCTAGAAATTACGATGTGGATACTTAACTATTTCTATGTCAAGTAGTATTAAGAGATGTGATGGAGGCAGGATTAAGAAACATTTTGAATTTACAGAAAGGATATTGTTCAGGGAATTTCTTTTATGACACAGCAGTACCTTTTTTTTTTTTTAGTAGTTTCAGGTGTACAACACAATGCAATAGTTATACTCTTTACCCCCCAAAGTGACAACTCCCCTCCCCCAATTCGCCACCCCACTCCCCCCCATATCATACATATCTATCACAACTCCCCTGACTCCCCTCCACAGTATACTCCACATCCCGTGACCATCCACATATTCAGTTACAGTTGGCATACAATATTATACAACATCACCTTGAGGTGTACAGAGCAGTGATCAAGCCTCTACTCCATCCATGAAGTGGTCTCCCTAACAAGGCATGTGACTATCTGACATGCCAGAAAATTTTTACAACATTATTATATTCCCCGAACTATGTTTCATATCCCTGTGGTAATATTGTAGTTGTCTATTTATGCTGTCTATTTATGCCCCCTCCCAACTAGCAACCCTCAGTTTTTCCTCTATATCTACGAGTCTGTTTACTTTGATCATTCACTCAGCTCTTCAGACTCCACACACAAGTGAGATCACATGGTACCTGTCCTTCTCCGACTAACTTATTTCATGCAACGTAATAGTCTCTTCAAAACGTTATCAATTACATTCCCAGAACTGTCCCCATATCCCTGCGGCAACATTGTAGTCCCACCTACACTGTCCAAAACCTTCCTCCTCTCCCTCTTCCCCACTCCCTCCCAGCCAGCAACCATCAGTTTTTCCTTTATATCAACTCTCTGTGTTGATTTTCTGTCTAAAGGGTCTGTCCATTGGTGACAATGGTGTTGAAGTCCCCTACTATGATAGTGTTACTGCTGATCTCTTTCTTTATGTCTGTCAAAATCTGTTATATGTAATTAGGAGTTCCTATGTTGGGTGCATAGATGTTTATTGGGGTTATAGTGCCCTTGTTTGTCTTTTATTGTAGTCATTTTAAAGTCTATTTTGTCCAAAATAAGTATTGGTACTCCAGCTTTTTTTTTTTCTCATTTTCATTTGCATGAAATATCTTATTCCATCTGTAAACAGCATATACATGTATCCTATTTTCTTACCCACTCAGCCACTCTCTGTCTTTTGATTGGAGCATTTAGCCCATTCACATTTAAAATGATTAATGATAGGTGCATATGTATTGCCATTTTGTTATTTGTATTCCTGGTCTCCCTGGGTTAGCGTGTTTACTCCTTTCTTTTGTTTAAAAAAACCCTTTTAACGTTTCTTGCAATGCTGTCCTGGTGGTAATGAATTCCTTAAGCTTGTTCTTTTCTGAGAAGCTCTTTATTTCTCCTTCAATTTTAAGTGATAGCCGTGCTGGTTAGAGCAATCTTGGTTGTAGGCCTTTATTTTGTGTCACTTTGAATATCTCCTGCCACTCCCTTCTGGCCTGCAGTTTCCGTAGACAAGTCAGCTGTTAGTCTAACAGGAGTTCCTATGTATGTAACCTGCTGTATTTCTCTTGCAGCCTCTAGGATTCTGTGTCTGTCTTTAACCTTTGCCATTTTAACTATGATGTGTCTTGGTGTGGACCTCTGCACTTCCTGGGCATGTATGTTGATTTCCTTCACCAGGGTAGGGATGTTTTCAGTCATTATTTTTTCAAATACATTCTTGACCCCTTGCTTCTTCTCTTCTCCTTCTGGTATTCCTATGAGTCTAAGGTGGTTGCGCAGCATCTTGTCCCATAGGGCTCTTAAACTATTTTCATTGTTTTTTATTCTTTGGTCTTTTTGTTGTGCCAACTGGGTGATTTCTGCTATTTTATCTTCCAAATCGCTGATCCGCTCCTCTGCTTCATCTACTCTACTGGTTATTCCTTTGAGTGTGTTCTCATTTCAGTTATTGTATTCTTTAGTTTTAACAGGTTGTTTTTTATGGATTCCCTATCCTTCTTTATGTCCTCGCTAAGTTCCTTAAACATTCTTATCATAGTGTTCTAAACTGTGTCTCTGAAAGGTTGGATCCCTCTGTTTCATTTAGTTCCGTTTCCAGAGGTTTCTTCTGATCTTTTACTTGTGACATGTTTCTTTGTTTCCCCATTCTGGCTGTCGCTCTGGGATTGCTTTGATGTATTAGATCACCAGGAGAGCCCTGGCTGGATCACTCAGGCACACAGCTCACGGCCCAACACTCCCAGGAAAACTCCCAATCTCAGCCTGTCCAAATCAGCTGCTCGCAGATCAGGCTGAGCAGCCCGACAACCAATCACCAGCCTGGCAACTCGGGAAGCGCATTGCAGCGAGCCGGGACCTGAGGTAGCTTGCGCACTCCCGCGTCTCAGTGAGCAGCCTGTTGGAGCAGGAGCACCGACACAGCAGTACCTTTTTGTGGAATACATTTATGTTAATTTTCCTCTATCAGGTGTAACTTCTTCTCAACTCTAGTTTTGCTTTCATATTATAGACTCTGAATTAAGTAATTAATGGGGGCTTTTGTACTATTGTGGGAACCAGGAAACTTAGGATTCAATTTCAAACTGACCTTTAACAATCTCTAACAAACTTTTAACAAACTTGATCTGATCTCATGGGCTTCTTATCTATCTTTTGACATTTTGCCTCCTCTCTATTCCTCTACCCTCAACCTATCTATCATTAACTCCTGTCAGTCTTTGTTGAAAATGTAACTTGAGGGCCGGCAGAGTGGTGCGGTGGTTGAGAGCCGGTGGCCCCGGTTCGGATCCCACATGAGGGCCAGTGACACTGCCCTTAAAAAACAAAAAAATTAAATAAAAAAAAAATGTAACTTGAATCAGGTCTTATGTTTCTGTTTACATTGTCACTAAATGGATATTGACCATCATCTGATGTCTGGACCCTCTGGACCTCACTGATTCTACTTTTTTCCCCTCCAATATTTACAAAGCAAGCTGCCAGAGGGATCTTTTTAAAACGCAAATTGTGTATTGTCACTTATGTGCTTTAAATCTTTTAATGGCTTCAGCTACAATGTGCATGCTTCTTGCTGTGGCTGATCAGGAGCTCATAGTGTGGATGTACACTGCCCTGTACACTTTTCATTTGGTCTTAGGACCTTTGCACTTTCTGTTCTTCCTGTCTGGACATCTCCCCCACTCTGGTTAATCCTTACAGATTCTCAGTGTAAATGTCACTTTCTCTGAGAAGTCTTAACTGATTCCCCCATCTGAATTATGTCTCTTGTTACTGTTACAGTCACATTGTTATTATTTTCCTTTGTAACAACTACTCTGAATTTATTATCACTTTTCTCTTGTTTTTATTTTTGGTGTTTATAAAAGAAATATTTCTAACAGAGACCAGTTTTAGAGAATAATATAACTAACATTTACCAATTATATGTATATTTTTTTAATTTAATGTTTTTTTATTAATTTCAGATGTACAAACAATGCAATAGTTATGCTTTTCACCCCTCACAAAGTGACAACTCCCCTCCCCCAATCCATCGCCTCCCACCCCCCGATATCATACATATCTATTACAATTCCATTGATTCCACTCCCCACACTGTACTCCACATCCCATGACTATATATATATTAAATTATGATTGACATATACTATAATTCAACGGCAGCTTCCGATGTACAGTGCAGTGGTCAGGCCTCTACACCGTCCATGAAGTGGTCATACTGGCAAGACGTGAGTCCATTTGGCTCCCTAAAAAATATTTACAGCATTATTGATTATATTCCCCAAACTGGCTTTCCTATCCCTGTGGTAATATTGAAGTTACCAATTTGTGTTGTCTCGTCCCTTCCCCTCTTCCCTCATCCCCATCACCCTCCCATCTAGCAGTCATCAGTTTTCCCTCTGTATCTCTGAGACTATTTCTGTTTACATTGCTGTTTTTAAATTTTTTTAGCTGAGACATCCTGCCACCTGTTGGCAGCTCAACAGCAGCTCAGCTCGGGCTGGGTATTGAACTGCTGTTGCTCTGAGCGAGCTCTTAACCAACTGAGCCACATGGCTGGCGCTACATTGCTCTTTTATTAGTTCTTTAGATTCCATATGTAAGATCAGATGGTATTTGTCTTTCTCTGATTGATTTATTTCACTTAGCATAATGTTCTCTAGGTCCATCCATATCGTTACAAATGGTACGATTTCATTCTTCTTTAGCTGAGTAATACTCCATTGTATAAATGTACCACAGTTTCTTAATCCAGTCATCTACCGATGGGCATTTTGATTGTTTCTAAGTCTTGGCTATTGTAAATAGCACTGCAAAGAACATAGCGGTGCATATTATTTTTTTGAATTAGTGTCTTGGGTTTCTCTGGATAAATACCTAAGAGTGGAATTGTTGGGTCATAAGGTAGTTCCATTTCCAGTTTTTTGAGATACCTCCATACTGATTTCCTTAATGGCTGCACCAATCTGCAATCCCACTAACAGTGCACCAGGGTTTCCATTTCCCCACAACCTCGCCAGCACTTGTTGTTTGTTGATTTATTGATGATAGCCATTCTGACAGGAGTAAGGTGGTATCTCACTGTGGTTTTTATTTGCATTTCTCTAATGCTTAGTGAGGTTGAACATTTTTTCATATGCCTGTTGGCCATCTGTATGTCCTCTTTAGAGAAATGCCTCTGCCCATTTTTTAATTGGGTTGTTTGTTTTTTTGGTGTTGAGTTGCATGAGTGTTTTATAAATTTTGGATATTAACCCATTATCAGATATATTATTGACAAATATGTTCTCCTATTCAGTAGGCTGCCTTTTTGTTTTATTAATGGTTTCATTTTGTGAAAAAACTAGTTTGATGTAATCCCACATGTTCATTTTTTCTTTTATTTCCCTTGCCCGTGGGGATATATCAGTAAAAATTTTGCTTAGGGTAATGTCTGAAAATTTACTCCCTATATTTTCTTCTAGGAGTTTTATGGTTTGGGGTCTTACATTTAAGTCTTTAATCCATTTTGAATTTATTCTTTTATATAGTGTAAGGAGGTGGTCCAATTTCATTTTTTTGCGTGTGTCTGTCTAGTTTTCCCAGCACGATTTATTGAATAGACTATCTTTACCCCATTGTAAATTCTTGCTTTCATTGTCATAGATTAATTCACCATATATGAATGGGTTTATTTCTGTGCTCTCTATTCTGTTCCATTGGTTTATGTGTCTGTTTTTATGCCAGTCCCATGCTGTTTTGATTACTGTAGCCTTGTAATATGATTTGATGTTGGGTAGTGTGATACCCCGACTTTGTTCTTATTTCTCAGGATTGCTGTGGCTATTCGAGGTCTTTTGTGGTTCCATATAAATTTTAGGATTATATTTTCTCTTTCTGTGAAAAATGTCCTTGGTAGTTTGATAGGAATTGCATTGAATCTATATGTTGCTTTAGGCAGTATGGACATTTTAACTATATTAATTCTTCCTATCCATGAGCATGGTAGATGTTTCCATTTATTTGTATATTCTTTAATCTCTCTTCGGTGTCTTATAATTTTCTGAGTACAGATCTTTTACTTCTTTGGTTAAATTTATTCCTAAGTATTTTATAGTTCCTGAAGCAACTGTAAATGGGACTGTTTTCTTAATTTCTTCTTCTGATAGTTTGTCATTGGTGTATACAAATGCAACTGATTTCTGAATGTTGATTTTATGTCCTGCTACCTTACTGAATTAATTTATCAGTTTCAGTAGTTTTTGATGGAGTGTTTGGGGCTCTCTGTGTGTAGTATTATGTCATCTGCATATAATGACAATTTTGCTTCCTCCTTACCATTTGGATGCCTTTTATTTCTTTTTCCTGTCTGATTGCTGTGGCTAAACTTCCAGAACTGTGTTGAATAAAAGTGGAGAGGGCCGGCCGAGTGGCGCAGTGGTTAAGTGCTGGCTTGGGAAGCCAACGGCCCCCGTTCGGGTCCCACATATAAGGGCCAGAGACACTGCCCTAAAAAAAAAAAAAAAATGTGGAGGATCTGTCCATTGGTGACAGTGAGGTGTTGAAGTTCCCTACTATAATAGTGTTACTGTTAATCTCCATCTTTATGTCCATCAATATCTGTTTTATGTTTTTAGGAGCTCCTATGTAATGTGCATAGATGTTTACTAGGGTTATGTCCTCGTGTTGGATCGATGCCTTCATTATTATGAAGTGCCCTTCTTTGTCCTTTATTATATTCTTCAATTTAAAGTCACTTTATCTGATGTAAGTGTCCATACTCCAGCTTTTTCTCAGTTCCATTTGCATGACATATTTTACCCCATCCCTTTACTTTCAGCCTGTATGTGTCTTTTGATCTGCAGTGAGTCTCTTGGATACAGCATATGCAAGAGTTTTGCTTTCTTATCCATTCAGCCACGGCTTTTGATTGGAGTATTTAATCCATTTACATTTACGTGATTATTGATAGGTGTGTAGTTATTGCCATTTAGTTATTTGTGTTTCTGGTATTAATTAGTTAGGTTGTTTTTTTATTTCTTCTGTTTAAAGAAGCCTTTTAACATTTCCTGCAGTGGTGGCTTGCTGGTAATGAAGTCTTTTAGCTTATTCTTTTCTCGGAAGCCCTTTATCTCTCCTTCAATTTTAAATGATAGCCTTGCTGGATAAAGCAATCTAGGTTGTAGACCTTTGTTTTTCATCACTTTGAAAACCTCCTGCCACTCCCTTCTGGCCTGCAGAGTTTCTGTATAAAAGTCGGCTAATATTCTTATGGGGGTGCCCTTGTAAGTAACTTGCTGCCTTTCCCTTGCTGCTTTTAGGATTCTGTCTTTGTCTTTAACCCTTGCCATTTTAACTATAATGTGTCGTGGTGTGGGCCTTTTGGGTTCATCTTGGTTGGAACTCGTTGCACTTCCTGAGCTTGTATGTCGATTTTCTTCACCAGGTTAGGAAAGTTTTCAGTCATTATTACTTGAAATATGTTCTCAATCCCTTGTTCCCCCTCTTTTCCTTCTGGTATTCTTATGTGCTTGTTGTTGCGTTTGATGTTATTGCCTAGCTCTCTTAAACTGTTCTCAGTGTTTTTTGTTCTTTTTTGTTTTTGTTGTTCCGCTTGGATGATCTCTGCTATCTTGTCTTATAAGTCGCTGATTCGATCCTCTGCTTCATCCAATCTTCTGGTAACCTTCGAGTTTGTTATTTATTTCAGTAATTGCATTCTTTAGGTCTAGCTGGTTGTTTTTCATGATTTCTCTATCCTTCTTTTTCTCACTAATATCCTTGATCATTCCAATCATCAGTGTTCTGAACTCTGTCTCTGATAGGTTGGTTGCCTCTATTTCCTCTATTTCCACTGATTCAGGACATCTTGCACTTATCTTAACATTTTTATGTTATTTGTAACAGACCGTTTTATTTATTTATTTAAAAAAAATTTTTAAAACCATTTTATTGGGGAATCGGGAAGGGGAACAGACAAGTTGCTGTCTGTTTGTTCTTCAGTCTAGTTGTGGATGACATTGCTTCACTGGCCTATGTTGGTATTATTGCATCTTCCCGGGTGAGGCAGTATCTTGGTGAGACTCTCACGGAAGCTTACAAAAGCACACACCAGCTGCTGGCCAGCCCCACTCAGCCTACGCCGTCTCTGGTGACTCCCGGTAGCCCAACTCCAGTTTGAGCTGTTCACCATCTTAGCTGTAGAGGGCGCAGCATCACTGGCCCTCATGTGGGATCCGAACTGGGGCTCTGTTGCTCAGAGCTGGCATCCCAAGCCAACTCTCTTTTTTTTTCTTTTTTTAAGCAACACTTCTTTTTTTTTTTTTTTTTAAGATTTTATTGGGGAAATAGGAAAGGGGAACAGCATTGGGGAATCAGGGAATGGGAACAGACAAGTTGCTGTCATTTTGTTCTTCAGTTTAGTTGTGGAGGACGTTGCTTCACTGGTCCATGTTGGTATTATCATTGTGCTCTTCCTGGGTGAGACAGGTCAGTCACCGGCCTCTGGACGGCCTCTCATGGCGGCTCTTGGCAGCTCACGCTGGCTGCTGTCCACTTACTGTAGCCTATGGCAGCCCACTGCAGCAGAGGCTATAGCCCACACTGTCGCCAAGGTCTCATAGCAGCCCAGCTCCAGATGGAGCTGTTATAGAGGTAACCGGGAGGAGCTTTGTTCACCACCTTAGCTATGGGGGGCAGTGTCACTCACCCTCATATGTGGGATCCGAACCAGGGCCCCGCTACTCAGAGCTGGTGTCCTAAGCCAGCTCCTAACCAACGCGTCATTTGGCCGGCCCCCCCAAGCCAACTCTTAACCAACACGCAACTCGGCCAGCCGTATAATAGACCTTTTTTTTTCTTTCTTTTTTTTTTTTTTTTATTAAAGATTTTATTGGGGGAATTGGGGGAGGGGAACAGCATATGGGAATCGGGTAAGGGGAACAGACAAGTTGCTGTCTTTTTGTTCTTCAGTCTAGTTGCGGAGGATGTTGCTTCACTGGCCCATGTTGGTATCGTCATTGTGCTCTTCCCAGATGAGGCAGATAGGTCGCTGGCCTCTGGATGGTCGCTCACTGAGGCTATTGGCAGCTCACACTGGCTGCCAGCCGCTCACTCTGGCTACCGGCCACTCACTGTAGCCTATGGCAGCCAACTGCAGCAGGGGCTGCAGCCTGTACTGTCACCGGGGCTCGCAGCCCAGCTCCAGATGGAGCCGCTGTTAGCTTTAATGTGCAGTGTCACTGGCCCTGATAATGTGGGATCCGAACTAGGGCTGCTGGCGTCCCAAACCAGCTCAACCAATGCGCCACTCGGCCGGCCCGAACAGACCTTTTTTAAAGACTGCATTATAAATAGTTAACTTCTTTGCCTTTCTCCAGTTTCCTCTTTTCTCTTTCTTCAGAGGTAGTCCCATCTTTTTTTTTTTTTTTAATTAATTAATTAATTTTTAATTAGTTTCAGGTGTACAACACAATACAATAGTTATACTTTTTACCCCTCAAAGTGACAACTCCCCTCCCCCATTTAGCCACCCCACTCCTCCCCCCCATATCATATATATCTGTTACACTTCCTCTGACTCCCTTCCACATTATAATCCACATCCCGTGACTATCTATATATTCAATTACAGTTGGTATACAATATTATACAACCTCAGCTTCAGGTGTACAGTGCAGTGATCAAGCCTCTGCTCCATCCATGAAGTGGTCTTCCTAACTGGACATATGACCATCTGACATCCCACAAAATATTTACAGCATTATTAATTATATTCCCCGAGCTGTCTTTCATATCCCTGTGGCAATATTTGTAGTTAGAGATAGTCCTATCTTGAATTTGATGTTTATAATTTCTGTGCATGATTGTTTTGCTATTACTCTGCATATATGTGTAAGCTTCCATATTGTATCACTTTTGTGTGGAATCGTATGTCAGTGATTTTTGAGATTCACTCATGTTGAGTCATACAAATTAGATTGTTTCTTTTTATTGTTTAATATTCAGTTTTTCAATTGCTGAACAATGGAGTTTTTTTTTTTTTCAGTTTTCACTGAAAAGATTGCTATAAAGAACATTCTTGTACAGTATTCTTATACCCTAAGGCAGTGCTTCTCAGGAGCCGGTGTTTATTTATTTTGTTCCAATATGTTGTGGATAAATACTTTTGTAAAATATAATAAAATTGAATTACTAGAATAGTGAAATAAAAAACACAAAATACAAGCTCAGATTTTTTTTAATAAAAAGTTCTCTGTCAAACTGTTGTAGGGCTCTCTCAGTGCTTACTCTCAATTTCTGTGTTTATCTTGTAATAGATGAGTAAAATCAGTTCAAGGTTTGGCAGTGTTCCATGGAACATACTCTGAGTAGCACTTGCTCTAGGGCATACATCTAGAAATGGAATGTCTGCTGAATTTGGAGCTTGTCTTCAGCTTGATTGAATATTGCCAAGTTGCTCTCCACAGGGATATGTTCATGTCTGTCCCTCTAGCTATGTGTAAGATTACCCTGCGAATGTACATTCCCACCAGCACTTCATATGGTCAAGCAGGAATGGGGATTCAAAAACAGAAAAATAAATACTGATTTTAATTATTAGAGTGTGGGTGTTTATAAAGGGTTGAGGTAGGGTGAATATATTGGACATCAGTTTTTCTCTTGATTGATAACTAAGAATTTAAATTGTTACTTTTATAACTAGTAGATAGCATGGAATTTCACATTGACCATTGGTGATTGTGCCAGGATAATTTTATATATTTTGAGGTTATTTAAGTACCAGATGAATTATGGGTGTTGTTTTAGTCATTTTGATTTATATTTATTTAATACAAGTAGTCAAAATTATTCCTTTAGGGTGGTTAGCATTGTAAAGCATACATTACAATGTTTTATGCTGTGAGGGCTCAAGTTTTAGAAGTTACTGTATATTATAGACTGATAAGATACAGATTTGTTCTGACATGATATTTATTTTCCCATGCTCTTTTCTCCCTCCTCCCTTTTCATCTATTTTTTTTCCCACATTTTTTATGCACTTTGTTGGTATTTTACAGGATTTGCAATCACTTATGTTTAGTTTACTCTTTTAACTTTACAGCTGGAAGTGTTTTCTTTTGCTTTGGAAATAACTTTGTATTCTGTCAACTTATTTTATAAACTTGTTCAGTTTTGGAGTCTATTTAAAATAGGATAATGGGATTGCTACTCATCTAAGTTAAAGCATTGGAGGAAGCATTTTAAAATACATCTTAACATTCTTATTGTTTTAGTTACTTGTAAGAGAATTATAAAAATTACTGTTCTTTTCTATTTTGAAATGTTTTTATTGTGATATAATTCACATACCATACAATTCACTCATTAAAGTGTGTAATTCAATGTTTTTTTAATATTTACAGGGTTGTGGACCCATTATTACAATCCAATTTTAGAACATTTTTGTTTCTCTGAGAGCAGACCCCTTACCCATTAGTTGTCACTTTCCATCCCACTTTCCCCACTCTAAATTACCACTAATTTACTTTCTGTCTATATAGATTTGCCTATTCTGGACTTTTTGTGTAAATGAAATTATACATATGTATTGTTTTGTTACTGGCTTCTTTCACTTAATATAATATTTTCAAAGTTCATCCATATTTTAGCATATATCAATACTTTATTTCTTTTTATTGCCAAATGCTATTCCATTATAGGATATATCACATTTTGTTTATTCATTCATTACCTGGTGGATATTTGTTTTTTTCCACTTTTAGCTATTATGAATAATGCTGCTCTGAACATTTGTGTACAAGTTTTTATGTGGGCAAATATTTTTATTTCTCTTGAGTACATACCTAGGTGTAGGATTGCTGGGTTATATGGGAATTCAATGTTGAACATTTTTAGGAACTGCAGACTGTTTTTCAAAGTGGGCATACCATTTTACATTCCCACCAGCATTACATAAGGGTTCTTACTTTTCCACATTCTTGTCAACACTTGTTACTGTCTGTGTCTTTTTTATTATAGCCTTCCCAGTGAATGTGAAGTGGTTGGTATTTCATTGTGGTTTTGATTTATAACTCCCTGATTAGGCTAATATTGAGCACATTTTTCAAATGCTTATTGGCCATTCGTATATCTTCTTTGGAGTAATGTCTATTCAGATTCTTTGTGTATTTTTTTAAAGCAGTTTAATACAACAAGAATTCATTATCTCACAGTTTGTGTAGGTCACCAATGTAGGTACAGCTTCGCTGGGTCCTATGGCTCAGGGTCTCACATAAGGCTGCAATCAAAATGTCTGCCTGTGTTGTGGTCATATCTGAATTCTTGACTGAGGAAGGATCTAATTCTAACCTCAATCTTTTGGTTGTTGGCAGGATTCAGTTCTTCTTGGATTTTTGGACTGAGGGTCTTAGTTTCTTGCACACTGTTGCCTAGAGACCACCCTCAGTTCCTTGCTGTGTAAGTCTCTCTTTAGGGCAGCAAGAAAGAGCAAGATATAAGCCAGAATATTTTTGTAAATTATCAGAAATGACATCTCAATAGATACTAGAACCAAGTCACTAGGTCTAGCTCTTACTCAAAGGAGGGATTAATTAGGACATGAATATCAGGAATTGAAGATCTTTGGGAACCATTTTAAAAGCTTCTTAGTTTGGGCAGCTATGACAAAAATACATGCACTGAGTGGTTTAAACAACAAATTTATTTATCACAGTTCTGGAGGCTGGGAAGCTCAAGTTCAGGGTGCAAACATGGTTGGGTTTTGGTGAGAATTCTCATCCTTGATTTTTTTTTTTTTAAATCGGGGAATTGGGGGAGGGGAACAGTGTTGGAGAATTGGGGAAGGGGACTAGCCAACTTGTTCTTCAGTCTTAGTTGTGGAGGGCGCCACTCCATCTGGCTGCCCTTTGGCAGCTCCTGGCCTCTAAGCTCAAGGTGCCATGTTCAATCTTAGTTGCAGGTGGGCGTAGCCACCATCCCATGCGGCAGTCGAACCCAGCCATCTTGTCGTTAAGAGCGCTCACTCTATCCACTGAGCCATCTGGGTGGCAGTTCAGCTCAAGGTGCCAAGTTCAGTCTTAGTTGTGGGCGGGCGTAGCCCACCATGGAACAGGCAGTTGTAAGAGCATGTGCTCTCACCAGTTGAGCCATCCTGTCACCTGTTGGCAGCTTAGTGACAGCTCAGCTCAGATGCAGCATCACTGGCCCATGTGAGAATCGAATCGGTGGCCCTGTTGCTCAGAGCTCGCTCTCTTAAGCTAACTCTTAACCAACTGAGCCACTCTACCAACCCTCATCCTTGATCGTTGACAATGAACTTCTTGTTCTCATGTGGAGGTGAGAGCAAGCTCTAGTGTTTCTTTTTCCTCTGAAAAGGACACTAATTCCATCATGGGGGCTCCACCTTTATGACCTTATCTAAATCTAATTACTTCCCAAAGACCTCAGCTTCTAATACCATCCCTGTTGGGGTTAGGGTTTTCACATAAGAATTTTGCGGGAACACAAACATGTAGTCCATAGCAACTGCTTATCACAGTCCTTTGCCCATATTCATTTTAATTGAGATATTTGGCCTTTTATTATTGAGTTATAAAAGTTCTTTATGGCCGGCCGAGTGGCGCGGTGGTTAAGCGCTGGCTTCGGAAGCCAGCGGCCCCGGTTCGGGTCCCACATATGAGGGCCAGTGACACTGCCCTCAAAAAAAAAAAAAAAATTGTTATTAAAAGTTCTTTATATGCTGAACAAGAGCCCCTTATCTAGTATTTATTTCCATTCCATGGGTTTTTTTGGTTTCTTGATAGTAAGGTTTGCAATGCAAAAATTTTTATTTTTGATGTAGCCATTTTATTATTTTTTTTTCTTTTGTTGAATGTATTTTAGGTATTATAGCTAAGAAACCATTACCAAATCCAATGTCAGGAAGATTTACTCCTGTTTTCTTCTAAGAGTTTTATAGCTTTCACTCTCAGTTTAGGACTGTGATCCTTTTTGAGTTAATTTTGTGTATGGTGAATGTTAAGGGTCCAACTTCATTCCTTTGCATATGGATATCTTGTTGTCCCAACACTATTAATTGAAGATACTATTCTTTCCTTATTGTGTATTCTTGTGCATAATGCATGCGTTTATTTTTGGGCTCTCAGTTGTATTCCATTGATAGGTATGTCCATCCTTATGTAAGCAAAACCTTGATTACTGTAGCTTTGCTGTAAGTTTTGAAATTGGAAGAACTTGGTTCTTCTTTTTCACATTGTTTGGCTATTCTGGTTCCTTGCATTTTCATATGAATTGTAGGTTCAGTTTGTCCATTTCTTCAAGAAAAAAAAGGCATTTGAAATTTTGATAGGGGTTGTATTGAATCTGTAGATTTCAATTTGAGGAATATTGTCATCTTAACAATCAATATTAAGTCATCTGATCTATGTACATGGGATCTTTCCACTTATTTAGACCAACAATTTTTTTTTTATAATTTTCAGTGTATAATCTTATACTTTTGTTAAATTTATACCTGCATAGTTTATTCTTTTATTGTAACTAGCATCGTTTTACTTTTATTTTCAGATTGTTCTTTGCAAGTGTATAAACATACAACTGGTTTTTGTATGTTGATCCTGTATCCTGCAGCCTTGTTGTACTTGTTTATTAGCTCCAGTAGTTTCTTTAGTGGATACCTTAGTATTTTCAGTATACAAGCCGATGTCAACTGCAAATATCAATAGTTTTACTTCCTTTTTTTAAAAAATCTGGATGTCTTTGTTTCATTTTCTTGCCTATTGCCTGTTTAGAAACTCTAGTACAATCTTGAATAGCAGTGATTAGAGTGGAGATCCTTGCCCTGTTTCTGATATCAGGAAGGAGGTATTTAGTCTTTCACCATTAAGTATGATATTAGCTACATATTTTTTATAGATGGATGCCCTTTATTAGGTTGAGGCAGTACCCTTCTGTTCCTATTTTGAGTGTTTTTATCGTGAAAGATTGTTGGATTTTGTCTGTTGAGATAATCATGTTTTTTTCTATTTTATTAATATGGTGTATTACATTGATTGACTTAAAATAGTCAATGTTGCATTTCTATGATAAATCCCACTTGGTTATTGTGCATATCTTTTTTTTTTTTAATTTTTATTTATTTATTTATTTTTTAGAGGGCAGTGTCACTGGCCCTCATATGTGGGACCCAAACAGGGGCCGCTGGCATCCCAAGCCAGCGCTTAACCACTGTACCACTCGGCCGGGCCTGTGCATATCTTTTTTGTATGTTGCTCAAGGTCACCCATAGGTGAGAGTTTATGGACTTCTCAGGTCTTTCATGAGCCTGTGCTCATGTGTGGTGTACTAGATTCACAGGCCTATATGTTTTAGAACTTTTTGTTGTCCCTGTGGATGTCTGTAGATGTCCTCAGAAGTATTTTGGCCATCTTCCTATTTACCCTGTTATTGCCTCCATAGGCAGCATAGATATTTAAACAATTGACACTGATATAAATGCCAGGGGTAGGGTAGCAGTTATGGGTGGGGAGTAGGCAGTTGTTGAGTTCAAGGTTAGATAAAGAAAAGCCCCATGAATAGCATTTTCCAAGGAACTGCCAGATAGGTCAAGTGATGACAATTACCTTGGAATGAGGCTTCGAAGGAGCTCCAACCCCATTCTCTCAGTCTTCTACAGTAGAAGATTAATTTAGTATGGTGCATACAAGACATTAGAAAGAAAATTCTCAAAGCAGAGATCAGGTTCACAGTTCTTTCCTAAATTCCAGTGGAGATAACTGCACAGATTTTTGGTGGTAGCATTGGAAATGAAGAGGAACCTTCCATCCTATTTCATCAAGAAGGAATTGGCAAATATGGTTACAATGTAGTTTAATATAACGTTTTTTATTTCTGACGACCCAAGTTCATTACATGTTTATTTGTAAAATATAGAAAAGCACACACATAGGCAAGACACAAATTATTAGGAAACACTTGTTAAAGAAGGCATTTTTCCCCCTAAATATTATATGAACCTGCAGTCATAATGTTAACTTTTGTGAAAATAGAGTCAGGCAATGAATTTTTAAAAGGGCTTATTAAAGTATGTTTAATAAATTGGTGCCATAGTACTTTAAGCTTGGTAGTTAATTCTACTTTTTCCCTCCTTTCAGGTTGATGCACGGAGCATACCAGTGTTAACAAAATGGCAAAATTCATATAGCATTAAAGTTGTACTCCAAGAGCTAAGACGTCTAATGATGTCCAAAGAAAATATGAAGCTTCCACAGCCACCAGAAGGACAAACATACAATTGATGTTTGGGTCTCAAACTTGTCTTAAATCAACAATCTTCTACTCATGTTAATGTCTTGATTAAATATCACAATGCAAAATACCCACACATTAAGTAAAAGAATTCCAGCTGTTAAACATGACTTGAACATTTGTAAGAATATATTTAATATATGTACACCTATTATGTTTTCAAGTAACAGGAGGAAAAATGCAGCACAATTTTTTTTAAGGCACTGTCATTTAAACATAAACCTGGCGTATTTAAAGTAGAATTAAGGCTTACAAAATGAAAGTATGGTGAGAAGTGTCAGATAGCTGTGGAAGCATGTGTGTTTCTTAAAAAGTAAAAATCTCAAGAAAGAAAAAGAAATGGCATGCTTTATCTCTCTTAGGGAGTTTTCATTTTAAATTGTCTAAAGTATCAGGTACAATGAATATTGTCACAAATTGTTTTAATTTTTGAAGCGGTGTGGGTGCTGACTACTAGTAGTATCAAAAATATGTCCAGAATTGTTTTGATACCTGTATTTATAATAAAAAAATGTCATGCGGGAAGGTCAATGAATTTCTGTTAAGAGCTGTTCCTGTGTGTTACATGTAATAGACATGGTAAATATTTGTTTACAGTCTTTGTTTGACAAACCATGCATTTAAGTTTAAATGAAATCAACAAAAAAGAAATAGGTGTATGGATATGTGATTTTGGGATTAAAGTTAGTCTTAAAATGTAAATAAAACCTGGATCATGTCCTCAGAATCTGTGCCATTATAATGATGTGGTATATGTACAGTACCTAGCTAAGGTATCAAAAATTGGAATTATTATAGTGTTTCATCCATACACACCTTTTATTATTTGTCCTATTTTGTATACTTCTTGTAATTAGAATTTGAAGAGTATTTCATAGAACAAATTACCTGATTAGTTCAATTTCTTCTTTGGAGAAGAAGGAGTTCCGGGTATTATATTTTGACTTTGATTTCACCAGGAATATATTAAAAAGATGTTGGAATTCTAACAATTTTAATAGAATTATAATTGCAAATTATCCAAATACACATTCTGTTTTTTCTTCATAACATCTTTTTTTCTTTATTTTTCTGTGACATTTCTTCTACCAATGCTGTTAATACTAACTGGGATTAATTTTATCCATTCCACTTAACTTTCACTTTGGCATATATATAATTCTGAACTGATAGTTTGTTTATGTTCTGCTTTTACCAAAGTGATGTGAGATGTTTGGTCACTGTTTTTCATTTCAAACCACTGGATATACTATTTTGCTGAAAATACTCTTTTCTTAGGGAATTCACTGAAAAAAAAAAAAGAAAGGTGGTTAGGAAACAAGGACAAATTTCTCAAACATGCCCTGACATGTTTTTATCAAGTTCATTCATATTTAAAGCTTTGAGCTACCTTTTCTTGGTCAGTGTTAATTTGTCTAAACTTTTAATTTCAACATAGCTATTCTGTTTTAATTATCAAAGATGTTTAAAATGCTTTAAATTGACACAGAATATATAGATGCAAATTAGTGCATGTGTAATTTAAAATAAGTTTGAAATGAACCATTACGTTGGAATACATTCTTAAAATTTTTAAGTGGTTGAAGGACATTAAATTGAATTCCGCTGATGTCATATATGAGTCTGATCATCACTGATGGTCTAAATCAGTCTCTTTAATAATTTATTTTCCACGTGGAACATGTGACTTGTCATACATGGGAACTAGAAACCATTTGAATGCTGTTAAATTATTTATATATTAGTTGTCTGAGTGTCTGGGTACCTTGATCACTTTTCCTCTTTCCCTATATTCACTATTGTTGAAGTTTTTTTTTTCCACCCAAGTGTATGTTGTTCAAGTTGACCTTATGTTTATTTCCCCTCTTTTGTTTTGGGGACTATGGCTTTCTGCTGAAACCTGCATGCCAATTAGCCAGTTTCCAAAGCAGGATCCATTTTGCATGCCACAGTCAAGATATACATGGCAATCTAAGATACACTGGTTGATTATAAGAGGAGTTAATACAGACCCACTCTTAGTTGTAACATTTCTAAGACAGCAGTTTTGAAGCTATTTTTCCTTTGTCTGTTTTGTAAAGTGGCTAAGGATGTGTGGTATTAACTTAAATGAACTGTAAAATTGCCTTTGAAATTTGTTTAAAAGGGTAGCAGGTGAGACCCTAGGGGATGATCTTAATAAAGATTACAAAAGTAAAATTCTTGTCCTGTTAGGTCAGTGTTATGCTTTAATGGTTTTAATTACTTACAAATGTTCAGAATTACTAATTTAAAATTTTTTTCTAGTATTTTTAAGTAATGACATTTGTTACCGAGTTTTTAGAATTTTGGAACATAAACATTTGTAAGGCTAGTCAATGGTATTTAAGTCTTTGGGGTGTAAAATACAAATTTATAATTTTAAATTATCCTTTTAAAAGAATTTATCACATTTCAGATTTGGATAAATGATTGGAGAGTGAATTAGTTTTACTCCCATATAATTTATTAGTCTGATTACTTAATACCAATTCACTGATTTATATATTTCCCACTAAATATATATTGTTATTGATAAATACATATGAAATTCATATTGTTTTGAAAATTTAGAGGGTACAGCTGGAAAATATTAATGCATTTCCTTAATAGATTTGATGTGTATGGCTTTGGATGGTTCTGGTTGGTGCATCATGAAAGTATAGACTTTGTTCAGAACTGTGTTAACTCTTGTAATGAGCATGTGGCTGTGTTCTTACATACATTTTAACTATAAGTACTATTGACAAACTAGTATCATGAATAATTGGACTTTGGGAGGTATTTAAGGAATTTTTTTCAGATTTCCTTTTATAAGTTGTGTGTGTGTGTGTGTGTGTGTATAATTAGTTTCAGGTGTACAACACAGTGCAGTAGTTATACTTTTTATACCTCAAAGTGACAATCCCCCTCCCGCAATCCTCTGCCCCACTCCCTTTCCCCCCCATATCATACATATCTATTACAATTCCACTGACTCCACTCTCGCACTATACTCCACATCCTGTGACTATATATATATTCAATATAGTTGACATACAGTATTATACAATATCAGCTTTCAGGTGTACAGTGCAGTGATCACGCCTCTACCCCATCCATGAAGTGGTCTCCCTAACAAGACATGCGACCATCTGACACCCTACAAAGTATTTACAACATTATAAGTATATTTTTTGACATATGTATATGTAGAATCATAGTATCATTTATTGCTTGTAAGGATCTAAAAGGCACTGGTTTTACTTTTTTGATAAGTATATAATTTCCCAGTTCCAACTTGATGGACTTTTGGTTATTTTCACAAAAAGATTCAAACTCTAAAGATTTTGGAAAGTGTATATATTTTGTATATAAAATAGAAACATAAAAAGGAATGGATGTGATGTATTACAGAATTGATTGGAACATTAGCAGTAAATTCCCACCCAGTACTGTTTACTAAAAAGCAGGAAATGCATGGAAATAGAATATATTTTATGCTAAAGTTAATATGCCTTATAGATGTTATAAAGAGTAGATGTAAATCTTATAGTTCGTACTGAAAATGTTGGCTATTTAAAAAGTATTGTGGAGCACTGAAAGTAAAATACCATAAACATTTTCTGAAGAGAAAATTAAATTAATACAGGTATTTGATGGTACTGAAAATAAATGACAAGTCAAAACCATCATTTTGTTAATAAGGGAGTTTTGGGAACTCACGGAATGAGTACACGATAAAAGAAAAAGATAATTGGATATGAAGATGTTGCCATACTGATTAAAACCTTAATAGGGTTCCTAATAAAATTCCTGAGTTTACAGTAATTAAATGTAAAATAATTTAATATTGAGGATGTCTTATTTAATCTCTCTTTGAAATATAAATATTGGTGTTTCCTCTTCTTGGCTTTTTTTTTTTTCTATGTCTATACTGTGGTGTGCTGTTGGACCTCAAATTTTATCGTTTTTCTCTTGCCAGACTACTACGAAAATATCTTTGTCATGTTATTTGACCTTCTGTTTGTATAAATAGAATTATAAGTCCACCTCTGTTCTATTAGATAGAGACAGTACCTGCAGATAAACTTCTAGTCTTTTGATTCCACATTGAGACCAAAATTGTCTTAAACCCTTGACTATGAAGATTTACAGTGGTAATTCATTTTGTGGTTGTGGCCCTGTATAAGAATACAAATTATCTATGGTGATGGCAGATAAGTTGATATATTAATAACATTTTAAACTAGGGTAACACATTTTAATCAATGATATTGTAAAGCTAAATGATGTGATTCCCCAAGCTCAGTGGTAAGGGGTGCTGAATATATTTATTGGTTTAGAAAATAAACTGCAGTCAAAAGTGGCCCCTTTGTCTCTGTTTGTGACTACTGTCCCATCATTTTTGTGGTGAATCTCATTTAGCTATAATCTCTCTATCTCTGTTTCTATCAGCTTGTGGTCACCTTTGTTTTTGTTTGTTTTTGTGACCAACTCTATTTTTGCTGTTGAGTGGATCCTTCCTTTAAACTCCCTTAAGCTCTTTCAGTTTTGTTTTCCCCATTGTCTTGGATGTGATCCTCTTTATATTCCTTTGACATTAATACTAACCAAGAATTTGAAGGATTCTCTGAGAATTACCAGCTTGAACCATTTGCTGTGCTCTGACTGCTTTCTTTCTCTGTGCCCCTTGTTTACCACCTCTGTTAATGTAATGTTTATTCTTGTTCCCTTCATTAACCAGGGTACTCTGCTAACTTCTGTATCATTGATTTGCAGATCTTTTTCTCAGCCTATCACTGTTACCCTTCTTGACGGTGTCCTCATGTTTATTCAGTTGGTTTTTACCTAGTGAAAGTTAAAATGTGGAATAAGTTAATAATATTTGCTAATAATTTCCCTGCCATGTGTTAAAAGATTGGCTTTTAATCCTGGCTTCACCAGTTGTGTGATTTTGATCAGTTCATTGCATTTGGTTAGTTACATTAATTCAAAAATATTAGGTTCCTGTAATCCACCAGGCATGTATACAGTGGTATAACACAGCCTCTTTTCAAGGGTTATACCGTCTAATGGAGCTTAGTGATACGCAAATAAGCAATTTATCTAGTGACAGATGCCAAGAGAGGTAAAGTATTGGTATTTGGGGAGCATTCAGAAGGAGCACCTACCTTCTTGGGACTAAATTTCTAAGGTTCTTGAACAGCTATAAGTGTTAGGATTGATAACATGTCTTTTAAAGTGAATGTAAACCATAGCTTAATACTGATTTGCTCCATTCCTGGTGTTTGGTAACCTGTAAATGATTAAAGAGTTATTGTTATTTAAAAAAACTATTAGACTTTGGACAGCCCACCATTTGTAATGGTTTTCTCATCCACAGAAAGGAAATTGGAGTAGACAAGTTCTGAGGCATCTTCAGTGCTAAGTTCTTTGATTTTTTAGTGACAGTGTGTGTTTTAAGTAGCACAGAATACTGTATATCCAACACTGCTGGTCCCGTGGGGTCACAGAGAATGAGTTTTATTCGCATGCAGTGTACAGTTTGTCTTTGGAAGGATTTAATTCAGTGGCATAATGAAAGATTTAATTCTTTCAGTGGTACAGTGGCATAGACTAGTGCTTCTTAGATTTTAATGGCATTCCTGGGGATTTGTTAAAATGCACATTTTAGTTCAGTAGGTCTGGGATGGGATCTGAGGTTCTGTATTTCTAACAAATTCCCAGTGGTGTCCTCACTTAGCATGCAATGTGTGCTGCCCACTGTCACTCCCAACTTTGCCCGTCTCGAGTTGGTGTAACCACTGAGGCAAAGGGTCAGTTATGCAAATTACTGGACAAGGTCACGGAAATGCCAGCTTGCAGGAGAAGAGGGAAAAGAACAGTGGGTCCTCCTTAGTTCTCACTACTGCTAAAATGTTGAGGGATGTGTGTGTGTGTGTGTCTGTGTGTGTGTGTAAAATATTTTTTAAATGACTAGGGCAAATTGATACATGATAGATACAAATAGATACATCATAGGTATTTGTCAATTTAATAATTTACTATGTAGTTCAGTGATTTTAAGGTTATCTTCGGTGTGAATGATCTCTTTATTTTCATTCCTTTTTTTTCTAGTTCTGAACTTTAGCACATACATTGTGGGATTAGGTAGAACCCTCACACATTCCAAGCACTATGGGCATTTCTTTTTCTGAGGTTATATTGTTATTTTATCTAAAGCCTCCCTGTTAACACTTTTGGTTGACACTATTTAATTTTGAAACCATATCTTTTGAGAAATATTTCTCATGTAAAAATGATGGCCCTAAATATTTGATTACCACAGAGTTTCAAGATGTATTCTCTGGACAAGTGAGAAGTTAGCTACTTGTCAAGAGTAAGCTATGTTAAAGGTGAATCTTACTAGAATCAAAGATAGGGCATAGTTACCACCTTTGTGTTAGAAAGTATTTTAATCACTGAAAACTATGCCTGTTATCAAATATACTTGTTTTCTGCATTGTCTTTAAGCAAAAGGTAAAAGTGCAAATAAAAACCTCATGATGACTTCCAGAACTTTGTCATCAGCTTACTTTCTAAATATTTATGTTCTAGTCTGGATTGAAATTTTAATGAGTTAGTTTAGTTTGCAACAAATTTTGAAAAGCAATGTGGTAGGCAACAATTGCATGCCTCTTTCATTTCAGGAGTGGATATTGGCCATTTTCCTTTTTGGTGGCAGATGTGTGTGATACAAGGAAGAAGAGGTGCTATGGAACGTAATTCTCATTGTGAGAGACAGACATAAGAGATGGACAGACAGGACAGTGGTGCTTTTCAAGTCTGGCTCATGTTCCCTCTGAATCCCAATTTTACTCCTGTTCTTCCCATGGTCATGTGCACTATTAATATATTTATGAATATTCGCATTGTTTTTCTACCCTTATAGAAGTTACACATTAGATGTGATGATGTAATTTATTTATGCATTCATTCAACATTGTGACACTCCTTACTGGCCCACTGGAAATAGACTTTTAAAAAGATTATTAAAATATAGCTAACGTACAATATTATATTAGTTTCAGGTATACATTATAGTTATTCACCAGTACCCACCTGTCATTATAAATGGTTATTACCATATTGTTGATTATATTCCCTATGCTAAAGAAGCGATCACCTTAAGTCCAGCTACCATCTGACACTATACCATGCTATCAATATTATTGACTATATTTCCTATGCTGTATATTACATCCCCAAGACCTGTTTTATACCTGGAAATTTGAATCTTTTATCTCCCTTTGTCTTTCCCCCTTTTAAAAATTTTCAATTACAGTTGACATTCAATATTTCAGGTGTACAGCATAGTGGTTAGACATAATTTAAGAAGTGAGGGCCAGCCCAGTGGCTCGTTGGTTAAGAGCTGGCTTGGGACGCCAGCCGCCCGGGTTTGGATCCCACATGCGAGGGCCAGTGACACTGGCCTCTTAAAAAAAAAAAAAAAAAAAAAAAAAGTGATCCTTTGACTAGTACTCACCTTGCACTATACATAGTTGCTACCGTATTATTATTGATTATATTCCCTATGCTTTACATTCCCCTGATTATTTTATAACGAGCAATTTGTAATTCGTAATCCCTTCACCTTTTCACCTTGCCCCTAAGCTTCTTCCACACTATCATCCCACAAAATCTGGGATACATTGGACACCATACATAGTTAATTACAGTATTATTGAATATATTCCTTATGCTGTACCCTACATCCCCATGACTACTGTGTAACAACCAATTTGTACTTCTTAATCTCTCCCGCTTTTTCACTCACCCCCAATCCCCTTCCCATCTGGCAACCATCAAAACGTTCTTTGTATCTATGATTTTGTTTGTTTCATTCGTTCTTTAGATTCCACATGTAAGTGAAATCATATGACACTTGTCCTTTGTTGTCTGACTTACAACACTCAGCACAATACCCTCCAGGTCCATTCGTGTTGTTGCAGATGGCAAGATTTCATTTTTAAGGCTGAACAATATTCAATTGTATATATGCACCACTTCTTCTTTATCCGTTCAGGGACACCCAGGTTGCTTTCATACCCTGGCTACTGTAAACAATGCTGCAATAAACATATGGATGAGCATGTCCCTTCGACGTAGTGGTTTGTTTTTTTTCATATATCAATGCCCAGAAGTGGGATTACTAAGCCCTTTTTAGTCTCTTGTTATAAATCTTTCTTTTAAAGTCTGTTTTGTCTGGTATAAGTATGGTTATTCCAACTTGTTTTGTTTGCTTCTTTCCATTTTCATGAAATTTTTTCCATCCCTTTCAGTCTGTGTATGTCTTTCGATCTGAATTGAGTTTCTTGTAGGCAGCATATGTAAGGGTCTTGTTTTCCTATCCATTCAGCCACAACATCTTTTGATTGGAACAATTAATGCATTTACATTGAAAGTAATTGTTGATATGTATGTAGTTTTTGATTGCCATTCTGTTATTTAAGATTATATATGTATCTATATATCTTAAATGCCTCTTAAGATTCCTTGTAATACTGGGTTGGTGGTGGTGAACTTTAGCTTTTTCTTGTCTGGGAAGCACGTTACCTGTCCTTTGAATCTAAATGATAGCTTTGCTGGATAAAGTCATATTGGTTGTAGGTCCTTGCTTTTTATCACTTTGAATATTTCCTGCCAATCCCTTCTGGCCTGCAAAGTTTCTGTTGAGAAATCAGCTGACAGTCTTATGGGAGCTCCTTGTAGGTAACTAACTGCTTTTCTCTTGCTGCTTTCAAGATCCTTTGTCTTTAACCTTCTGAATTTTAATTACGAAGCGTCTTGGTGTGGGCCTCTTCGGGTTCATCTTGCTTGGGACTCTCCACTAGGGTTGTATATCTATTTCCTTTGCCATGTTAGGGAAGTTTTCTGTCATGTCTTCAAATAGGTTTTCAATTCCTTGCTGTCTTCTCCTGGTACCCTTAAACTGGCCTCATTTTTTTGTATTCTTTTTTTCTTTTTACTTCTGATTGGGTGTTTCCTGCTACCTAGTCTTTCAAATTGCTGAATAAGTTCTCTGCTTCATCTAATCTGTTGATTCCCTATAATATATTCTTCATTTCTGTTATTGTAGTTACTATTTCTGCTTGGTTCTTTTTTATGTTTTCTATCTCCATTTTTATGTTTCCTATCTCTGTTGTATTTTTCCCTGAGGTCATTGAGCATCCTCCTAACCAGTGTTTGGAACTCCTTCCCTGGTAGATTGCTTGTCTCCATTTTGTTCTTTTTCTGGAGCTTTGTTCTGTTCTTTTATTTGGGACATGTTCCTTTGACTCCTCAATTTGGCTGCCTCTCTGTGTTTGTTTCTGTGTATTAGGTAGGGCTGCTGTGTCTTCTGGTCTTAGTAGAGTGGCCTTCTGTAGTAGCATGCTGTGGGGTTCAGTGGCATAGCCTTCTTGGTCACCTGAGCCACACACTCCAGATGTGTCCCTTGTGTGGGTTGTGTGTTTGCCCTCCCCTTGTAGTCGAGCCTCAGCTATTGTTTCTATGTCATTGTGAGGCATTGAGCTTCGGGCTTGTTGGTTGTGTGGACTGGCCATGACTACAGTGGAGGAGTTATGGTACAGGGGCTGACTCTATAAGCAGGATCTGTCTCAGCAGGTCTCTGGTCCCTGCACAATCTACCCTTTGGTGTGTTCTTGGAAGTAACCAGGTGATGCACCAGCTCATTTTGAAGCTGGCCACTGGGTATGCCAGTCCCAGGACCACCTGTGAGGGGACCCGCTGCAGGCCCAAGTTCAGCCGCAGCCCATGTTCCATTGGGCCACCCAGGAGGAGCCACAAAGCAATCCGCAGATGCCTGCTTCCTTTGCGGTGCTTGGAATTGGTTTGAGAGGCCAAGCTGCAAATGAAGGCTGGCTGCCAGCTGCCACTGGTGCTGGCTTAGGTCTGCTCAGCCAGAGGTATGGGACATGTTGCTTGTCTGGGTTCTGCAAGCCTTTGAGAGACTCTAGGAAAGTGAAGCATGAGCTAAGTTTGTACAAAAATGCCACTGAAAGTGGCTTGGGTGTACCCATAAGTTGGGTGGGGTGGGGTCTCAGAATCACCCAGGGGTGGAGAACGAATGTTATCAGCCAGCTTGATGGAGGCCAAGATATGGTGGCCACCAGTGTCTGCCTGCAGTGAAGGAGGGATCAACAAAGAAACAATGGCTTCCACCAGCTCTGCAGTCTGGGAGAAAGCTGCCCCTCCAGTCCTTGTCCTGAAGTCAGAGAACTCAGTTCTCCCTTTCCTGTATGTCCCTGTCGCTTCTCCAGTTTTTGCCCTAGTTCTGGAGCTTAGAGCCAGTGATTCTATCAGTGAGTAAGTCCATGTACAGTCTCTTTAAGAGGAGCTCTTTAAGAGGGACCCTAGCTGCCCTCCATCTCACTCATCCACATCTCTTCAGGTTTTCACAACCAGAAGTTACGGGGACTTCTGTTCCCAGGACTGGAACTGTGGGCTGGAGAGCCTGGTGGTGCTGGGACCTGGTATGGTGCTCCTGCAGGGGGGAAACTGCGCAGGCAAAATATCCCTCCTGATATCCCTCCTAATTTTTAATGGGCACACGCAGGCGTGGTACCAGCCTGTTCTGTGTCTCTGCCCCTTCTACCAGTCTGGAATTTTCTTCTGTGTGTCCTTAGTTGTATGGCTTCAGTTCAGCAAATTTCAGGCAATTCTCAATGATGGTTGTTTTGTGGTTTAGTTGTAATTTTGATGTGGTGTGAGAGAAAGTAAGCATAGCATTTACTTATTCTGCCATCTTGACTGGAAACTGGAAATACAGACTTTTGACATGAGTCACAAAGCAATCATGTAGAGGTGGACAGTTCCCTTTAGGACATGTTGGACCAACAATGGAAATGTAGAGGAAACCAGTATACCTTTGAGCTAACTTGGTATGAAACAATGCCAAATAAGATTCTCTATTAGAGGGTGGTGACCAACACCTGATCAGATAATCTCTCCTATGATCTGTACACGCAGGGAGGGTGCTTCCTGGAGTTGAAGCTATGTTGGACAATGCTGCAGGGTCTGTCTGCTGCTCCAGGAAACTTACTCTGTACTGTTTGAACTGTGAGTGTTGAGCCAGAGTTCAGGATAGCTGGGAGATGAGGTTCATTTCCATGGTCTTTTTTTTTTTTTTTTAAAGACTTTAATGGGGAATTGGGAGAAGGGAACAGCTTTGGGGAATTGGGGAAGGGGAACAGACAAGTTGTTGTCCTTTTGTTCTTCAGTTTAGTTGTAGAGGACTTTGCTTCACTGGCCCATGTTGGTATTATTGCACTCTTCCTGGGTGAGGCACGCTGGTCACCGGCCTCTGGATGGCCGCTCACGGCGGCTCTTGGCAGCTCACACTGGCTGCCAGCCGCTCACGCAGGCTGCCGACCACTCATTGTAGCCTATGGCAGCCCATTGCAGCAGGGGCTGTAGCTATGCCGTCCCTGGGGACTCACAGTAGCCCTGCTCCAGGTGGAGCTGTTGTTCATCATTTTAGCTATAGATGCAACCAGGTGGAGCTGTTGTTCACCATCTTAACTATAGAGGCAACCAGGTGGAGCTGTTGTTCAGTACCTTAGCTATAGAGGGCAGTTCACTGGCCCTTATATGGGGAATCCGAACTGGGGCCCCGCTGCTCAGATCTGGTGTTCCAGGTCAGCTCTTAACCAATGCCCCACTCGGCCGGCCTTCCATGGACTTTTAATTTCTAACATAAACTTCACCATTTAAAAGTACAATTCGGGGCCAGCCAAGTGGCGCATTGGTTAAGAGCTGACTTGGGATGCCAGCGGCCCTGGTTTGGATCCCACATGTGAGGGCCAGTGACAATGCCCTCTACAGCTAAGGTAGTGAACAACAGCTCCACCTGGAGCTGGGCTGCGCGAGTCCCGGCGACGGTGTAGGCCGCAGCGCCTGCTGCAGTGGGCTGCCATAAGCTACAGTGAGTGGCCAGCAGCTGGCATGAGCAACCAGCAACTGGAGTGAGCTGCCAATAACCACGGTGAGCAGCCATCCAGAGGCTGGCAACCAATCTGCCTCACTGGGGAAGAGCGCAATGATAATACCAACATGGACCAGTGAAGCAACGTCCTCCACAACTAGAATGAAGAACAAAAGAACAGCAACTTGTTTGTTCCCCTCCCCCAATCCCCCAGTAAAAATCTTAAAAAAAAAATACAGTAAAGTTGCAGGATACAAAATCAATGTACAAAAATCCATTGCATTCCTATATACTATCAATGAAATTTCAGAAAAAGAAATGAAGAAACACAATCCTTTAGCAATTGCAACAAACATCTGCACAGCTTAAGAAACCATCAACAAAACAAAGAGGCAACCAACTAAATGAAAGAAAATATTTGCAAACTACACTTCCAATAAGGGGCTAATATCAAAAATATATAAACAAGTATCATACAACTCAACACAAAGACAGACAATCCAATTAAAAAATGGGCAGGGCCAGCCGAGCGGTGCGGTGGTTGAGCACTGGCTTGGGAAGCCAGTGGCCCCGGTTCGGGTCCCACATATGAGGGCCAGTGACACTGCCCTCAAAAAAAAAAAAAAAAAAAAGATGAAATACTGCAGCTTGTGACAACATAGCTAGATCTTGAGATTATTATATTAAGCAAGTAAAAAGGTGAGAACCATATGATTTCACTAATATGTGGGATATAAAACTGAAAGCAACAAATGATCAAAACAGACAAATAAAAACCGAGGCTGCTGGCATCCCAAGCCAGCTCTTAACCAATGCGCCACTCAGCCGGCCTTTACTGTATTTTTTTTTTATTGATTCTTATAGTTTTTTGGAGGAGTCTTCAGGATTTTCTTTATAAAGAATCATGTCATTTGCTAAAAGTGATAATTTTTATTCCTAATTTGGATGCCTTTCATTTCTTTCTTTTGCCTGATAGCTCTGGCTAGGATTTCCTGTACTATGTTGAATAATAGTGGTGAGAGGGGGCGTCCTTCTCTTGTAGGATCTTGTAGGAAAACCTTTCAGTTTTTCAACTTTGAGCATGATATTAGCTGAGGGTTTGTTGTATGTGGTCTTTATTATATTGAGGCATTTTCCTTCTATGCAAATTTTATTACATATTTTAATCATAAATGATGTTGTATCTTATTGAATGCTTTTTCTGCATCTATTTATATGATCATATGATTTTTATCCTGTATTTTATTTATGTGGTATGTCACATTGATAGATTTGCATTTGTTGAACTATCTCTGCACCCTTGGAATGATCCTCAATTCATCATGATATATAATCTTTTTTAATGTATTGTTGTATTAGATTTGCTAGTATTTTGTTCAGGATTTTTCCATCTATATTCATTAGAGATATTAGTCTGTGGTGTTCTTTTTTTTGTGTTATGCTTACCAGGTTTTGGTATTAGGGTAATGTTGACCTCATAAAATTTGTCAGGAAATGTTGCCTCTTCTTCAATTTTTTGGAAAAGTTTGAGAAGGACAGGTATTAAATCCTCTTTAAATGTTTGGTAGAATTCACTAGTGAAGTCATTTGGTTTTGGCTTTTGCTTTGGGGAGGTTTTGGATGATTATTTCAACTTCCTTAATGCTGATTGGTCCATTTAGATTTTATTTCTAAGAACTTGTCCATTTCTTCTGGGTTATTGGATTTGGTGGCATATAGTCTACCCTAGTATTCTTGTATGATCCTCTGTATTTCCGTGGTATCTGTTGTAACTTCTCTTTCATTTTTGATTTTGTTTATTTCTCTCTTTTTTTGTTTTTTTCCTTAGTGTGTCTAGCCAGGGTTTTGTCAGTTTTATTAATCTTTTCAAAGAACCAGTTCTTTGTTGCATTTGCATTAATTTTTTTTATTGCCTTTTTGTTCTCTTTCATTTAATTCTACTGTAATAGTTATTATTTCTCAACATTGGTACATTGAGGCTAAAAGTTTCTCTAAATTATATTAAGGATCTTTTAAAAATTGATCTTTAAATTTGATTTTTGTTTAATTTAGTACTGTGTGTGTGTGTTTGTGTGTGTATCTGTGTGTCTGTGTCTGTGTGTATATTTGTGTGTGGGTGACAGGGAGGTCTCTTCATAAGTATACATGAAATACCTTTATAATAGACATAGTTGTTCAAAAGTTAACAAGGTGCTATGGTCCTAAAATAGGCTACTTTCAAAAAGTTTAATAATTATGTATTATCATAATAATTATATAAATGTATTACAGTAAATAGAACACTTTTATACATGAACCATACTTGAAGCTTAGGAGTCATGAATATGAGGTGATCACTGGACATCTATTTCCAAAGCTTCAACAATGAGCAAAGTAGAAGGGGATCTTTAGGATCTTCATTAGTGCATACAGAGAAGAGATCAATTACTTTTTGGTATATTTCATCCAGATCTTCCATATAATACATGACCTAGTTCTCAAAAGCTGCACAGTAAGCTTCATCATCAAAGTCACTTTTGTCAAAAGTTTTATGATCATCATGATCATGATCATGATCATCTGAAAGAGTAATGTGTGGAATACATAAAGTCATCATTTCCCATAGAATAAGAGCAAAGGCAAATATGTCTGCTTTGTCAGTAATAATGCAATTCTCCTCCAAAGTTTCTTTGGGTTTCCAAGTCTCAGTGCCAATATAACAGGCCCTGCAGTCAGTCACAGTCGTTTTCATCCAGCGGTAAAGAGACTCCTACATCACAGATTTCAGTTGTTTCAAAATCATCTTTAACTACATTTGAAGAATTTATATTACTATCAAGCAGGGTTTTATTTTGGTGTAGATGCTTTAACCCTTTTACCATATTCAAAGCAACTTTTAAAATTATGGCTGCTGGAAAAAGACCTCAGCTATTTTTTTTAGTTCATTCTTCTCTTAAGTCATTTAGGGACTTTTCACCCTGGTATTTTATAGCAAGATGTTGACTACCATCACTGGTTTCAGTGAAAATATGATAACCTACAATGTTTGGATGATAGTTTTTCAAATCTTAGCTTCATCAGTTAATCTCTTTTGATACATACTTTGAAAATTACCTTTACATTTAGAATTAATCTTTTTCACAGTCCGAGAAGAATGAGACAAGACTCTTGGAGATCTTTTCATAAACTAAACATTTACCCCTGTGCCAACACCAAGCTTCTGCATAAACAGAGAGGCAGAAATATTTATACATGAGTTGAACATAATGCACATATTTTTTCTCAGATAATTTTCTTGGTGTCTGGAAATTATTGATTTCTTTCATTGTAATAATCACTCCGGGTCCCAAGCAGCACTCTCGGTAGGAAAAGACCAGGATGAAGAGACATCCAGGCCAAGACCATCTTGAAATCTGGTACCTAGTGAGGCTGCCTCAGCACCCCAGGTGCCATCACCCACACTTGGCAACTGTTGAGACTTGAACGCTCCTCACTTTCAAAAGTACATGGCCAAAAGTTTTTTTAAAGGTTTCACAGGATACATATTAGATATACTACATTTGCAATTGTAATTTAAAATATGTAAAATTTTTTTTTTAGAGGGCAGTGGCACTGTCCCTCATATGTGGGATCTGAACCACGGCCGCTGGCGTCCCAAGCTAGCTCTTTACCACCGTGCCACTCGGCCAGCCCTTAAAATATGTAAAATATTTTGATTGAGTATGCAAACAATGTTAAATATTTAAAACGTATTTAGTCTGTTAAACTTGCAAATTAATTAAATCATAGAAAATAAGTGAGTGTTCATATTTTTATGCAAACCTTATGAAATTTATAAATAGACTAAGAAGAATTATAAATTGAGATTAAAGACTTAAGAAATACAAGTTTATAACATATTTTGCCTGTTAATAAATAAATTAATCATGTTCATTATAAACTTTAAAAATTAAATTTAGTGGCATAACATTGGTTAATAATATTATATAATTTATAGGTTTACAAGTTTTTAATTCACACAATGGGCACTCTATTGTGTGCTCACCAAAGTCTAGTTTTTTTCTGTTACCATATGTTTGATCCCATTACCCACTTTGATCTCTCCCTACCCCTTTCCTCTCTGATAACCACCATTCTGCTGTATGTATCTATAAAATTATTTTTGTTTGTTACTTTTGTACTTACTGTATTTTGCCATGTATAATATGCAATTTTTTTGCCCACATTTATGAGGGGAAAATAATGATGCACATTATACATGGGTACTAATTCTGTATTTATATAAATCTTTTTAATTCTTTTATTTATGCTTATGAGTTAAAAGTTTAAGTCAAGAAATCAATAATGATATCTATATGCAAAATAATACCCTGAAATATGATAATCGGTTTTGTTGAACTTATGACAAAATTGCGACGACAAAGAGTTCTTGGCATGCTATGATGCATAAATATCATAAATTTTTACTGGTACATGAAATTTCTTGTACTTTTTATCTGTTCTTGTGTTTTGTAATTATTTGTTGCACAAAATTTCTTGTACTATGTTAAAAAAATAAATGCTAAACTTCTTTTTTTTTTTTTTTTTTTTTTTTTTTTTTTAAAGATTTTATTGGGGAATTGGCGGAGGGGAACAGCGTTGGGGAATCGGGGAAGGGGAACAGACAAGTTGCTGTCTTTTTGTTCTTCAGTTTAGTTGCGGAGGATGTTGCTTCACTGTTGGTATCGTCATTGCGCTCTTCCCGGATGAGGCAGATCGGTCGCTGGCCTCTGGATGTCGCTCACTGCGGCTATCGGCAGCCCACTCTTGGCTGCCAGCCGCTCACGCTGGCTGCGGGCCACTCACTATAGCCTATGGCAGCCCACACCATCACCGGGGCTCGCACAGCCCAGCTCCAGGTGGAGCTGTTGTTAGCTGTAGAGGGCAGTGTCACTGGCCCTCATGTGGGATCCGAACCGGGGCCGCTGGCATCCCAAAACCAGCGCTTAACCAATGCGCCACTCGGCCGGCCCTAAACTTCTTTTATAATACAAAAAACAAATACCTGAATGTAAACAAATAAAAATTTGAATTAAAAAATTAAAATGAAAGATATTTTTCCCTGAAAGTTTCGTCCAAAGATACCGGTGTGCATTATACACGGGAGCACATAATGCAAGGCAAAATATGGTATATTTCACATATGAGTGAAATATGTTTTTTGTCCTTTTATGTCTGATTTATTTCTCTCAGCATAATAATCTCAAGATTCATTCAAGTTGTTGCAAACAGCAATATTTTATCTTTTTTATGGCTGAGTAGTATTCCAGTGTGTGTGTGTATGTGTGTGTGTATGTGTGCACAAATTTGAAAAATTTTGTTCTATTTGTAAAATGCCATTGGGATTTTGATGGGGATTGCATTAAATCTGAATTATGCTTTGGGTAATATGTCCTTTATAACTATGGTGATTCTTTCAAACCATGTACACAGAGTAATATCTTTCCATTTCTTTGTGTCTTCAATTTCTTTCTAAAATATCTTATAGTTTTTAGTGTATAGGTCCTAAACCTCATCTGTTAAGTTTCTTCATAGGAATTTTTTTCTTTCTTTCTTTGTTTTTTTTGTGTGTGTGTGTGTGATTTTTTTTTTTTGTGATTGTAAAGAGGGTTGTTTTCCTCATTCATCTTTCTGATATTTTGTTGCTAGTACATACAATAGAAACAGAACAGATTTTTAAAAATTGATTTTGTATCCTGCAAATTTACTGAATTCATTGAATGGTTCTAACAGTTTTTTGGTGGAGTCTTTAGGGTTTTTTATAAATAGAATCATGTCGGAAGCCAGCGGCCCCGGTTCAGTCCCACATATGAGGGCCAATAACACTGCCCTCAAACAAACAAGCAAACAAACAAACAAAATAAATAGAATCATGTCATCTGTAAATAGTGACAGTTTTACTTCTTTATTCCCAATTTGGATGCTTTTTATTTCTTTTTCTTGTCTAACTTCTCTTGCTAGGACTTCCAGTACTATACTATATTGAATAAAAGTGGTGAGAGTGAGCATCATTGTCTTGTTCCTAATCTTAGTGAAAAAGCTTTGTTAGTTGAAAGTTTGTCATTTATGGCCTTTATTATGTTGAGGTACTTTCATTCTATGCCCATTTTGTTGAGTGTTTTTTTTATTATTAATATTGTTGGTATCATCAATGGATGTTGTATCTTGTCAAATGCTTTTTCTCTAATCTATTGAGATAATCATATGATTTATTTCATGGAATTCACCAGTGTAGCTATCTGGTTCTGAACTTTTGTTTCTTTGGAGATTTTTTATTATTGGTTCAAGTTTCTTACTAGTGATCAGTCTATTTATGTTTTCCACTTCTCTATCATTCAGGCTCAGAAGGTTGTGTGCGCTTAAGAATTTGTCCATTTCTCCTAGATTGTTGAATTAGTTGGTGCATATCCTTTCATAGTATTTTTGTATGGTTCTTTGTGTTTCTCTAGTGTCTGTTGTAACTTCTCTTTCATTTCTGATTTTATTAATTTGAGGCTTCTCTCTTTTTTCCTCAGTGAATCTAACTAGAGGTTTGTCAATCTTGTTTATCTTGTCAAAGAACCAGCTCTTCATTTAATTACTATTTTCTATTGTCTTTTTGTCTTCTTTTTAATTTATTTCCAATATGATTTTTATTATTTCCTTCTATTGACTTTGGTCTTTTTTATTTCTAGTTCTTTAAGATGTAATGTTATATTGTTTATTTGAGATTTTTCTTGTTTTTTGAGTTAAGACTTCTCACTTAGTATTGCTTTTATGTCACTGGCCCTCATATGTGGGATCCGAACCGGGGCCGCTGGCATCCCAAGCCAGCTCTTAACCACCGTACCACTCGGATGGCCTTATATATCTTTTGATCTCTTATTTTATTTCTCCTTTGTTCCAATAATTGTTTAGTTGCATATTGTTTAATCGCCTCATATTTTGTTTTTTTTTCCAGCTTTCTACTTGCAGTTGATTTCCAAATGTGGTAAGAAAATATGCTTGGTATGACTTCACTCTTCTTAAATTTATTGAGACTAGTTTTTTTTTTTTTTTTTGAGGGCAGTGTCATGCCCTCATATGTGGGACCCCAACCGGGGCCTCTGGTTTCTGAAACCAGCACTTAACCACCGCACCATTCGGCTGGCCCTTATTGAAACTAGTTTTGTGTCCCAACATATGCTCTATTCTTTCTTTCTTTCTTTCTTTCTTTCTTTCTTTCTTTCTTTCTTTCTTTCTTTCTTTCTTTCTTTCTTTTCTCTTTTCTTTTCTTTTCTTTTCTTTCTTTTCTTTTCTTTTCTTTTCTTTCTTTTCTTTCTTTCTTTCTTTCTTTCTTTCTTTCTTTCTTTCTTTCTTTCTTTCTTTCTTTCTTTCTTTCTTTCTTTCTTTCTTTCTTTTAGCTGAGCCATCCTGCCACCTGTTGGCAGCTCAATGGCAGCTCAGCTTGGGCTGGGCATTGAACTGCTGTTGCTCAGAGCTCAGCTCACACTCTTGAGCGAGCTCTTAACTAACTGAGCCACTCGGCCGGCCCCTAAACAAATTCCTGGCCGTCTTTATGATCTAAGCAGTGGACCAGAACCATTATGATCCTGTTAAGTTAAGGAGAATAAGCTTTTTTTTTGTTTTTTAAGCTGAGCCACTGTGCCTCAGCTTAAAATATACTTGGTATGACTTCACTCTTCTTAAATTTATTGAGACTAGTTTTGTGTCCCAACATATGCTCTATTCTTTTTTTTTTTTTTTTTTTTTTATAGCTGAGCCATCCTGCCACCTGTTGGCAGCTTAATGGCAGCTCAGCTCAGGCTGGGCATCAAACTGCTGTTGCTCAGAGCTCAGCTCGCACTCTTGAGCGAGCTCTTAACCAACTGAGCCACTCAGCCGGCCCTGCTCTATTCTTGATAATGTTCTATGTGCAATAATGAAAAATGTATATTCTGGTGTTCTGGGATGAAAAGCTCTGTAAATATCAATTATATCTGTTTGGTTTAATGTGTCATTTAAGGCTGATATTTCCTTATTGATTATCTGTTTGAGTGACTTATCCATAGCTGTCAATGGGGTATTTAGGTCCCTTACTATAGTTGTGTTTTTGTCAATTTTCCCCTTTCATTCTACTAGTAATTACTTTATATATTTTAGTGCTCTCAGGTTGGGTGCATATATATGGTTATGTCTTATTAATTTTTTGTCCCATTTATTATTATAAAATGTCTGTCTTTGTCTTGTTACTTTTTCTATCTTCAAATCTATTTTGTGGGATATAAGAATGGCTACACTCACTTTTCTCTGGATGCCATTTGCTCAGAGTTTAATTTCCCATTCCTTCACTGAGTCTGTATTTGTCTTTGCAGCTGAGATGGGTCTCTTAAAGCAGCACATAGTTGGGTTTTGTTTCTTGATCCATCCCACTACTCTGTGTCTTTTAAATGGTGAATTCAGTCCATTTACATTTAGGGCGATTATTGGTATGAAGATTTTATAGGCATTTGATCTTTTGTTTTCTCAGAGTTCTGTATCTCCATTGTTTCTTTTCCCTTGTGTTTCTGTCTGCTATTTTAGTCTGATGGTTTCCTATGATCCCCCCTCCCCCACCCCCACCCCCCACCCCGGTGCCTCTTATTTTGTGTTCTGTTTCAGCTCTGGATTTTTCTTTTGCAGTTACCATTAGGTTAATTTAAATGGCTCATATGTATACAATAGTTCTTCTTTTGATTGCATCATATCTTCATTTATTCATGCAAGTTCAGTCTGTTTCTTCCATCCCTTTTATGTTTTAGTTTTCACAAATTATCCCTTTTTATGCTGTGAGTACATTTCTGAGTTGTAGTAGCTATTGTCTTTTCTTTGTTTCTTTGTTTCTTTGTTTCTTTCTTTGTTTGTTTGTTTGTTTCTTTCTTTCTTCCTTTCCTCCTCCTCCTCCTCCTCCTCGTCCTCCTCCTCATCCTCCTCCTCCTCCTCCTCCCCTCTCCCCCTCTCCCTCCTCCTTCTTTATATTAGTTTCAGGTATACAAAACAAGATAATGATTTAGACATTTACATACATCACAAAGTGATAGCTCCTACAAGTCTACTACCTAAGATGCTGTACATTGCTATTACAATACCATCAACTATACCCCTTATCAGATATATCATTAGTGAATATCTTCTCCCATTCAGTCAGTTGTTTTTCTGTTTTGTTTATACTTCACTGTCCAAACACTTTTTAGTTTGATGTAGTCCCATTTATTTATTGTTTCATTTTTTCTTCTTATCCAAGGATACATATCCAAAGAAATATGACAAAGAGCAATATCAGAGTTTACTGCATATTTTTCTTCTAGGAGTTTTATTGTTTTGGTCTTTTATTTAAGTCTTTGATCCATTTTTAGTTTATTCTTGTATATGGTGTAAGAAAGTTTTTCAGTTTCTTTCTTTCTCTATATCTTTTTGCACGTATCTGTCCCTTTTCCCCAATATTTATTAAATAGACTGTTTTTGCCTCCATCATCATAGATTAGTTGACCAGATAGGCTTTAGTTTATTTCTGGGCTCTCTGTTTTTTTTCCATTGATCTATGTATGTGTTTTTATGTCAGTAGCATGCTGTTTTGATTACTATAACTTGTAGTGTATTTTGATATCAGATGGCATGACCCCTCCAATTTTGTTATTTTTTTTTTTAAATTAAAGTTTATTGGGGTGCCATTTGTTAGCCAAGTTACATATATTTCAGGTGTACAATTCTGTAATACATCATCTATATATCACATTTTGTGTTCACCACCCAGAGTCAGTTTTCTTCTCATCACCATATATTTGATCCCCTTTACCCTCATCTACGACCCTAGTACTCCCTTAGTCTCTGGTGACCACTAAACTACTGTCTGTGTCTACGAGGTTTTGTTTATTTGTCTTGTTCCTTTGTTGCATTCAGTTTTATATACAACATATCAATGAAATCTTATGGTCCTCGACTTTTTCTGTCTCGACTTATTTCACTTAGCACAAATTTTTCACCCTCAAGATTGCTGTGGCTATTTGGAGTCTTTTATGGTTTCATGTAAATTTTAGGATTATTTGTTAAAATTCTGTGAAAAATGCCACTGGTATTTTTTAAATGCATTTTCTTCCCTTTTAAAAAAGATTTCTATTAAAAATATATCTGGGCCTGCCGACTGGTGTGTTGGTGAAGAGCTGGCTTGGGATGCCAGCGGCCCTGGTTCAGATCCCACATATGAAGGCCAGTGACACTGCCCTCTACAGCTAAGATGGTGAACAACAGCTCCACCTGGAGCTGGGCTGCTTGAGTCCCGGCGTCGGTGTAGACTGCAGCCCCTGCTGTAGTGGGCTGCCATAGGCTACAGTGAGTGGCCAGCAGCCAGTGTGAGTGGCCAGCAATCAGAGTGAGCTGCCAAGAGCTGCTGTGAGTGGCCGTCCAGAGGCCGGCAACTGATCTGCCTCACCTGGAAAGAGCGCAATGATAATATCAACATGAGCCAGTGAAGCAATGTCCTCCACAACTAAACTGAAGAACAAAAGGAAGCAACTTGTCTGTTCCCCTCCCCCAATTCCCCAATTAAAATCTTAAAAAATGTACAATATTATATTACTTTTAGGTTTACACCATAGTTATTCAACATTTATATACCCAAAGAAATGATCACCATGATAAGTCCAGCTACCATCTGATACTGTGTAATACTATCACAATATATATGGCTGTATTCTCTACACTGTACATTTCACAATATATATGGCTATATTCTCTACACTGTACATTACATCCCCATGACTTATTTTATACCTGAAATCTGAACCTCTTATTCCCCTTCAGTTTACCCCTCCCACCCTTTTTAAAAAAATTCTTTTATTGTGAAATAAACATTTTTAAAAAATACGTTTCAGGTGTACAACACAGTGCAATAGTTATATTTTTTACCCCTCAAAGTGACAACCCTCTCAGTTCACCGCCCCACTCTGCCCTCATATCATACATATCTATTACAATTCCCTTGACTCCCTTCCACACTATACTCCACATCCCATGACTATATATATATATATATATATATATATATATATATATATATATTCAATTTTAGTTGGCATACAATATTATACAACATCAGCTTCAGATGTACAGTGCAATGATCAAGCCTCTACTGCATTCATGAATTGATCTTCCTAACAGGACATGTGACCATTTGACACTTCACAAAATTTTTACAACATTATTAATTATATTCCCCGAACTGTCTTTCATATCCCTGTGGTTATGTAGTTACCTATTGTAGTTACCTATTTATGCTGTCTAATCCCTTCCCCTTCTCCCTCATCCCCACCCCCTCCCAACTAGTAACCATCAGTTTTTACTATATATCTGTGAGACTGTTTCTGTTTACTTTGCTCATTAATTCAGTTTTTCAGATTCCACATATAAGGGAGATCACATGGTATTTGTCTTTCTCTGACTGACTTATTTCACTTAACATAAGAGTCTCTAGGTCCATCCATATCATTGTAAATGGTATGATTTCATTCTTCTTTGTAGCAGAGTAATACTCCATTGTATAAATGTACCACAGTTTCTTAAACCAGTTGTCTACCAATGGACATTTTAGTTGTTTCCAAGTCTTGGCTATTGTAAATAGCCCTGCAATAAACACAGGGTCTGCATATATTTTTTTGAATTAGCGTCTTGAGTTTTTCTGGATAGATACCCAAGAGTGGAATTGCTGGGTGATACAGTAGTTCCATTTCCAGTTTTTTGAGACACCACCATACTGATTTCCGTAATGGCTGCACCAATCTGCAGTCTCACCAACAGCGCACCAGGGTTCCCGTTTCTCCACAACCTCGCCAGCACTTGTTTGCTGATTTATTGATGATAGCCATTCTGCCCAGAGTGAGCTGGTATCTCATTGTGTTTTTTATTTGCATACTTCTAATAATTAGTGAGGTTGAGCATTTTTTCATATGCTTGTTGGCCATCTGTATGCCCTCTTTAGAGAAATGCCTCTTCATATCTCCTGCCCATTTTTTTATTGGGTTGTTTGTTTTTTGGTGTTCATTTGAATGATGTTTTATAAATTTTGGACATTAACTGCTTATTAGATATATCTTTGACAAATATCTTCTCCCATTCAATTGGCTTCCTTTTTGTTTTATTGATGATTTCCTTTTCTGTGAAAAACATTTAAATTTGATGTAATCCTGTATGTTTATTTTTCTTTTATTTCCCTTGCCTGAGGGGATATATCAGTAAAAATATTACTCAGAGGGCCGGCTGAGTGGCGTGGTGGTTAAGTGCTGGCTTGGGAAGCCAGCGGCCCCAGTTCAGTCCCACATATGAGGGCCAGTGACACTGCCCTCAAAAAAAAATTATATATATATATATATATATATATATATATATATATATATATATATATGAGTTTTATGGTTTCAGGTCTTAACATTTAAGTCTTTAATCCACTTTGAATTTGTTCTCATGGGTGGTGTAAGTAGGTGGTCCAATTTCCTTTTTTTGCACATGTCAGTGCAATTTTCCCCACACCATTTATTAAATAGACTATCTTTACTTCAATATAAATTCTTGCTTCCATTGTCATAGATTAAATGACCATATATGGATGGGTTTATTTCTGGGCTCTCTATTCTGTTCCATTGGTTTATGTGTCTGTTTTTATGCCAGTACCATACTGTTTTGATTTCTGTAGCCTTGTAGTATGATTTGATGTCAGGTAACATGATACCTTACAGTTTGTTCTTATTTCTCAAGATTGCCTTGGCTATTCGGGGCCTTTTATGGTTCCCTATCAATTTTAGGATTATATGTTCTATTTCTGAGAAAAATGTTTTTGGTAGTTTGATAGGAATTGCATTGAATCTATATATTGCTTTAGGGTAGTATTGACATTTTAACTATATTAATTCTTCCTATCCATGAACATGGTATGTATTTCTATTGATTTGTATCTTCTTTGATTACACTCTTCAGTGTCTTATAATTTTCTCAGTACAGGCCTTTTACTTTGTTGATTAAATTTATCCCTAGATATTTTACTGTTTTTGAAGCAATTTTAAAAGGGATTAATTTCCTGATTTCTTCTTCAGATAGTTTATTATTGGCATATACAAATGCAATTGATTTCTGAATGTTAATTTTGTATCCTGCTACCTTACCAAATTCATTTATCAGTTCTGACAGTTTTTTGGTGAAGTCTTTGGGATTCTATATATATATAGTGTCATGTCATCTGCATATAATGGCAATTTTACTTACTTCTTTCCAATTTGGATGCTTTTTATTTCTTTTTCTTGTTTGATTGCTGTTGCTAGACCTTCCAGGACTATGTTGACTAGAAGTAGTGAAAGTGTCAGCCATGTGTTGTTCCTGATCTTAAGGGGAAAGCTTTTAGTCTTTCCCCATTGAGTACGATGTTTGCTGGGCATTATCATATATGGCCTTTATTATGTTGAGATATGGTCCCACTATTCCCACTTTGCTAAGAGGTTTTATCATAAATGGCTGCTGGATTTTGTCAAATGATTTTTCTGCATCTATTTATGTGATCCTATGATTTTTATTTTCCATAATTTGATATATTATGTTAATAATTGTGGATATTGACCCAACCTTGCAAATCAGGAATGAAACCCATTAGATTGTGGTGTATGATCTTTTTAATGTGATGCTGAATTTGGTTTGCTGAGGATTTTTGCATTTATGTTCATTAGGGATATTGGCCTGTAGTTTATTTTGTTTTGTTTTTTTAAATATCTTTGTCTGATTTTGGGCTCAGAGTAAAAGTGGCCTCATAGTATGTACTTGGGAGCCTTCCTTCCTTCCTTCTGTATATTTTGGAATAGTTTGGGGAGAATAGGTATTAACTTTTTTTTGAATTTTTTGTAAAATTCACCTGTGAAGCCATCTGGTCCAGGCCTTTTATTTGTTAGAAGCTTGTTGATCACTGATTCAATTTCTTTGGTAGCAATCAGTCTGTTCAGAGTTTCTGTTTCTTCTTGATTCAGGCATGGTAGATTTTATGCTTCAGGAAATTCATCCATTTCTTCCAGATTGTCAAATTTGTTGGCATACTGTTGCTCGTAGTATTTTCTTAAAATGTTCTGTATTTCTGTGGTATCTGTAGTCACTTTTCCTCTTTCATTTCTGATTTTATTAATTTGGGACCTCTCTTTCCTTTTCTTGGTGAGCCTGGCTAAGGGTTTGTCGATTTTGTTTATCTTTTCAAAAAACCAGCTCTTGGTTTCATTGATCTTTTGTATTTTTTTTGGTCTCTATTTTATTTATTTCTTTCTGCTCATTATTATATCCTTCCTTGTACTCCCTTTGGGCTCGTTTTGCTGTTCTTTTTCCAGTTCCCTTAGGTGTAAAGATAGTCTGTTGATTTGATATTTTTCTTGTTTCTGTAGATAGGTGTGCATTGCTATGAATTTCCCTCGTACGACTGCTTTTGCTGCATCCCATAGATTTTGGGTTGTTTGTTTTTATTTTGGTTTGTCTCGAAATAACTTTTGATTTCTTCCTTGATCTCATTTTTCACCCACTTGCTATTTAGTAGCATGTTATTCAGCTTTCATGTATTTGTGTGCTTTCTGGGTTTCTTTTTCTTTTTCTGATTTCTTGACATTTTATTATTTTTAATAGAAGTAATGTGTTACATATGGAGCTATGTGTCATTTTGTTATTAAACCCCTATAAGAATTTTAATGAAAATAGATGGGTACATAAGAAAATGAACACTTTTCAGATCAGGTGTTTTGGCTTTGGGGTTCAGAAAACATGGCAGACAGGTCTCATGTCCAGTATCCCCATCATTGAGAACTGCTCTCAATGTCTCACGCTCATTGAGTGCCACTCCTCTGATCCGCAGAGCTCTCTCCTTAGTCATCTGTCCCAGCATTTACCATATTATATTGGGATTACCTGGATTTGCTTCCTTCTATACGGAGAGAAAGAACTGCCTCTTTTCAGCTCCAGTAGCTGCAAGAAGGAGTGGTAAAAGCTCCCCCAAACTTCCACAGGCCCTCCAGAACTACCTCAAACATGCTCTACCTAAAAGCTGTGTGTTCATTATGCAAACAGAGCTTCCAGACAAGCTCCCACCACTTGCTTCCAACCACATTGCAACCCCTACACACTTCCAGTATCAACCCTAGAGGCAGAGCATCTGTCCACAGTGTGTAGCTCAGTGCTGGGGGCATAGCAGGCCCTCAGTAAACATTTGATGGACTGAATTAAGACTGTGAAACTACTTCGTGACTTTTGTTTTGTTTTGGTTTGGTTTTATTGATTCTTTAGTATTCTTTTTTTTTTCTTCAGAAATTATTAAATTTTTATTAATTTTTAAAAATTAGTTTCAGGTGTACAACAGAATGCAATAGTTATATTCTTTACCCCCCAAAGTGACAACCCCCTTCCCCCAGTTCGCCACCCCACTCCTCCCCCCCATGTCATACATATCCAGTACAATTCCTTTGACTCCCTTCCACAGTATACTCCACATCTCGTGACTATCTATATATATTCAGTTATAGTTGGCATACAATATTATACAACATCAGCTTCAGGTGTACAGTACAGTGACCAAGCCTCTACTCCATCCATGAAGTGGTCTCCCTAACAAGACATGTGACTATCTGACACGCCTCAAAATTTTTACAGCATTATTATATTCCCCGAACTGTGTTTCATATCCCTGTGGCAATATTGTAGTTGTCTATTTATGCTGTCTAATCCCTTCCCCTTCCCCGTTATCCCCACCCCCTCCCAACTAGCAAGCCTCAGTTTTTCCTCTATATCTATGAGTCTGTTTACTTTGCTTGTTCATTCAGTTTTTCAGATTCCACATATAAATGACATCATATGGTACTTGTCTTTCTCCGACTGACTTATTTCATTTAACATAATAGTCTCTTCACAACATTATCAATTACATTCCCAGAAATGCCTACATATCCCAGCGGCAACATTGTAGTCACCCTCCTACGCTGTCCAAAACCTTCCCCCTCTCCCTCAGCCCCACTCCCTCCTAGCCAGCAGCCATCAGTTTTTCCTTTGTATCTGTTTGATATGACTTCAATCTCCTTAAATTTACTGAGACTTGTTTTGTGGCCTAACGTGGTTTATCTTGGAAAATGTCCCATGTGTACTTGAGAAGAATGTATATTCTGCTTTTTCAGGGTGAAATGCTCTAAAAATATCAACGAAGTCCAGCTGGTCTAAAGTATCATTTAAGGCCCCTCTTTCTGTGTTGATTTTCTGTCTAAAGGGTCTGTCCATTGGTGACAATGGTGTTGAAGTCCCCTACTATGATAGTGTTACTGTTGATCTCTGTCTTTATGTCTGTCAAAATCTGTTATATGTAATTAGGAGTTCCTATGTTGGGTGCATAGATGTTTATTAGGGTTATAGTGCCCTTCTTTGTCTTTTATTGTAGTCTTCATTTTAAAGTCTATTTTGTCCAAAATAAGTATTGGTACTTCAGCGTTTTTTTTGTCTCATTTCCATTTGCATGAAATATCTTATTCCATCTGTAAACAGCATATACATGTGTCCTATTTTCTTATCCACTCAGCCACTCTCTGTCTTTTGATTGGGGCATTTAGCCCAATCACATTTAAAATGATTATTGATAGGTGCATATGTATTGCAATTTTGTTATTTGTATTCCTGGTCTTCCTGGGTTAGCTTGTTTAACCCTTTCTTTTGTTTAAAAAAACCCTTTTAACATTTCTTGCAATGCTGGCTTGGTGGTAATGAATTCCTTAAGCTTATTATTTTCTGAGAAGCTCTTTATTTCTCCTTCAATTTTAAGTGATAGCCATGATGGGTAGAGCAATCTTAGTCGTAGGCCCTTATTTTCCATCACTTTGAATATCTCCTGCCACTCCCTTCTGGCCTGCAGAGTTTCTGTAGACAAGTCAGCTGTTAGTCTAATAGGAGTTCCTTTGTATGTAACCTGCTGTCTTTCTCTTGCCGCTTTTAGGATTCTGTCTCTGTCTTTAACCTTTGGCATTTTAACTATGATGTGTCTTGGTGTGGACCTGTTTGGGTTCAGCTTGTTTGGAACCCTCTGCACTTCCTGGGCATGTATGTTGATTTCCTACACCAGGGTAGGGAAGTTTTCAGTCATTATTTCTTGAAATATATTCTCGACCCCTTGCTTCTTCTCTTCTTCTGGTATTCCTATGAGTCTAAGGTGGTTGCGCAGCATCTTGTCCCATAGGGCTCTTAAACTATTTTCATTGTTTTTTATTCTTTAGTCTTTTTGTTGTGCCAACTGGGTGATTTCTGCTATTTCATCTTCCAAATCGCTGATCTGCTCCTCTGCTTGATCTACTCTACTGGTGATTCCTTCTAGTGTGTTCTTCATTTTAGTTATTGTATTCTTTAGTTCTAACTGGTTGTTTTTATGACTTCTCTATCCTTCTTTATGTCCTCACTCAGTTTGTTAAACATTCTTATCATAAGTATTCTAAACTCTGTCTCTGAAAGGTTGGATCCCTCTGTTTCATTTAGTTCCATTTCTGAGGTTTCTTCTGATACTTTACTTGTGACATGTTTCTTTGTTTCCTCATTCTGGCTGTCGCTCTGGGATTCCTTTGATGTATTAGATAGATCACCAAGAGCGCTCTGGCTGGATCACTCAGGCACACAGCTCATGGCCCAACACTTCCAGGAAAACTCCCAGTCTCAGTCTGTCCCAATCAGCTGCTCGCAGATCAGGCCGAGCAGCCCAACAACCAATCACCAGCCTGGCAACTCTGCAAGCGCAGTGTGGAGAGCGGGGACCCGTGGCGGCTCCTGCACTCCGGCATCTCAATGAGCAGCCTGTTGGAGACAGAGGAAACCCGCCCAGCGTTTCCCTGGCAATGCAGTATAAGCGAGTGGAGGGTGGGGATCCAAGGCCACATGTGCGTGCACACACACACACACACACACACTTCTGGGCCAATTCCACCAGACCAATGTCCTGGACCTGACCCTCTGTGGGAGGGCCCAACCCTGACAAAATGGCGCCCTCCTGTGCACCACTCATGTGCAGGCTTCACACCAGGGGAACAATAATCCAAAAATCTCCAGCCTTTGCACCAAAGGTGCTCAGTTCCGTCCGTCCGTGCAGGCCCCCAGGCCCCCACAGCTACTCCCTCCACCAGGAACCAGGTAAGTGCTCACCGGCGAGCAAGCCCGTGCTCTGGCCTCACTGATTCTCTAGCCGCTCTTAGCCTCTCCAAGCTGAGCAAAGAGAGTTCTCACTAATTTACTGCCAGCTATCTTGGAACTCCTCTTCCCGGCAAAGGAACCCTGGGCTGGTGAGCTTGGTGTGCGGCCAGAGGGTCTCTCCCCCAACCGGAGAAGCCTCCCCACAGCTGGGGCCTCCCTCGCGGGGTTCGCCCTCTCTCGTCTCCGCCCCTCCTACCAGACTTGACGTGGCCTCCTCTTTAAGTTCTTTGTTTAGTAGTTCTGTTCATCTAGTGTTCCGGGGACCTCCGCGGTTGAATGCTGTATAATTTGTAATTTTGGTGTGATCCTGGGAGGCAGTTAGCTCAGCATCTGTCTATTCCGCCATTTTACTGGAAGTCCTCTTTCTGGGTTTCTTTTTATAATTGATTTCTAGTTTCATCACATTGTAGTCCAAGAAGATGCTTTACATGATTTCAATCTTCTTAAATTTATTGACACTTGTTTTGTGGCCTAACATGTGATATATCTTGGACATATTCTGTGTGCACATGAGAAGAATGTATATTCTGTTGCTTTGGAGCGAAATGCTCTAAAAATATCAATTAAATCCAGTTGGTCTAAAGTGTCATTTATGGCCAGTGTTTCTGGTGGACAGATTTTCTGTCTGGAGGATCTGTCCATTGGTGACAACGGGATGTTGAAGTCCCCTACTAGATAGTGTTACTGTTGATCTCTGTCTTTATGTCTGTCAAAATCTGTTTTATATATTTAAGAGCTCCTATGTTGGGTACATAGATGTTTAACTAGGGTTATGTCCTCTTGTTGAATCGATCCCTTTATTATTGTGTAGTGCCCTTCTTTGTCTTTTATTGTAGTCTTATTTTGTCCGGAATAAGTATTGCTACTCCAGGTTTTTTCTCATTTCCATTTGTATGAAATATCTTATTCCATCCCTTTACTTTCAGTCTGTGTGTGTGTTTTGATCTGAGATGAGTCTCTTGTAAACAGCATATGCATGGGTCCTGTTTTCTTATCCACTCAGCGTATATATATATATATGTGTGTGTGTATATATATATATATATATATATATATATATATATATATATATATGATTTTATTGGGGAATTGGGGGAGGGGAATAGTGTTGGGGAATTGGGGAAGGTGAACAGCCTAGCTGTTGTCCTTCAATCTTAGTTGTAGAGGGTACAGCTAGCTCAGCTCCAAGTCCATTTGGCATCCAGCTGCCTGTGGGTAGCTCGCGTCAACTAAGCTCAAGTTGTAGTGTTCAATTTTAGTTGTGGGGGAGGGGAGCACAGCCCTCTATTCCATGTGGGAGTCGAACGGACAACCTTGTTGTTAGGTGTGCTGCTCTTACCAGCTGAGTCATCCTGCCACCTGTTGGCAGCTCAATGCCAGCTTGGCTCAGGTGCAGCACACTAGCCCATGTGGGAATTGAACCCGTGACCCTGTTGTTCAAAGCTTGCCCTTAACAAACTGAATCACTTGGCCAGCCCCCACTCAATGTCTTTTGATTGGAGCATTTAGCCCATTCACATTTAAAGTGATTATTGATAGGTGCATGTTTATTGCCATTTTGTTATTTGTATTTCTGGTCTTCCTTGGTTAGCTTGTGTTCCCCTTTATTCTGTTTAAAATAACCCTTTTAACATTTCCTGCAATGCTGGCTTGGTGGTAATGAATTCCTTAAGCTTATTATTTTCTGAGATGCTCTTTGTTTCTCCTTCAATTTTAAGTGATAACTGTGCTAGGTAGAGCAATCTTAGTCGTAGGCCCTTATTTTCCATCACTTTGAATATTTCCTGCCACTCCCTTCTGGCCTGCAGAGTTTCTGTAGAAAAGTCAGCAGTAAGTCTTATAGGAGTTCCTTTGTATGTAACCTGCTGTCTTTCTCTTGCTGCTTTTAGGATTCTGTCTTTGTCTTTAACTATGATGTGTCTTGATGTGGACCTGTTTGGGCTCAGCTTGTTTGGAACTCTCTGTACTTCCTGGGCTTCTATGTTGGTTTCCTTCACCAGGGTAGAGAAGTTTTCAGTCATTATTTCTTCATATACATTCTTGATCCCTTGGTTCTTCTCTTCTTCTTATAGTATTCCTATGATTAGATGTTGTTGGATTTGATATTATCCCACAGGTCTCTTAAACTATTTCCATTGTTTTTTATTTTTTGTTGTTGTTGTTCCAACTCGGTGATTTCTGCTATTTTGTCTTCTAAATTGCTGACCTGATCCTCTGTTTCATCTAATCTACGGGTGATTCCTTCGAGTGTGTTCTTCATTTCAGTTGTTGTATTCTTTAGTTCTAACTGGTTGTTTTTATGATTTCTCTATCCTTCTTTATGTCCTCACTAAGTTTGTTAAACATTCTTATCATCAGTGTTCTAAACACTGTCTCTGAACGTTTGGATACCTCTGTTTCATTTAATTCCATTTCTAGAGGTTTCTTCTGATCTTTTACTTGTGACATGTTCCCACTAAGTTCCTTAAGCACTTTTTTTTTTTTTAGAATTTTTTTGGGGACTGGGGAAGGGAACATTGTTGTAGAATTGGGGACGGAGAACATTGTGTTTTTCCAGGACTCATCATCACCCAAGTCAAGTTGTCCTTCAATCTTAGTTGTGGAGGGCACAAGCCCAGCTCCAAGTCCAGTATCTGCTTTCAGTCTGGTTGGGGTGATAGGGGTGGTGGGGGGCACAGTCCACTATCCCATGCAGGAGTTGAACCAGCAACCTTGTTGTGAAGAGCATGCACTCTCACCAGCTGAGCCATCCAGCTGCCATTGGTAGGTCAGTGGCAACTCAGCTCGGGCACAGCTCACTGGCCCATGTGGGAATCAAGGCAGGAACCCTGTTTCTCAGAGCTCATGTTCTAACCAACTGAGCCACCTGGCCAGCCCATTAAGCATTCTTATAATCAGTGTTTCAAACTCTCTCTCTTGTAGGTTGGTTACCTCCATTTCATTTAGTTCCATTTATGGAGGTTTCTCCTGTTCTTTTGTTTGGCACATGTTTGTGTGATTTCCTCATTCTGGCTGCCATTCTGTGTTTTCTTCTATGTATTAAATAGATCTCCTATGTCTCTCAGTCTTTGCAGGGTGGCCTTATATAGTACATGTCCTTTGTTGTCCAACTTCACAGTCTCCCTAATCTCCTGTGCATATGTTCCAGGAGTGTCCCTTGTGTGTTTTGTGTATTCTCTTGTTGTAGTTGAGCTTTGATTGGTTTTGACATGTCAGTAAGTTGGATTAACTCCCAGGCTGACTAACTGTGAGAATTGGCTATGCCTATAGTATATGAACTGCTATATAGGGGCTGACCCCTTAGAGGAGAATTTTCCACCTGAGACCCCCTCTTTGGATGTGCCAGTTGTGGGGCTAAACAGGTTGTGCTCTGGTGTGATATGAAGCTGGTCTCTGGGTGTGTTGTTTCTGGTGTCTCTTCGGTGGGGCCTCCATGTAGGGCAATTTCAGCCTTGTCTGCTAATGGCCTGTGGCTACTTGTTGGAGCCTCAAAGCTATATGTGGTTGGCTGCTGCCTGTGCTGGACTTGGAGGCTTGTGGGGGTGGCCTCATTGTGAACTGATGCTGGCTGCCATGAATAGTGGACCTGAGGCAGCTTAGTAAAATGCCTGGGGCTCTCTAGGCCTATTTCCACCTGCAAGCTGTCCCTAAGGCCCAGCTGTTGAAAGAGTTTCCTTTGATGCATGGGCTGGCTGGTTTACCAAGTGAGTGTTGAGAATACCCTGAGCTATGCAGCGCTAGTGGGCAAGGTGGAGTTCAAGGGAATCACAAGACATGAGCAGCAGTTTTTACAAAATTAATGCAGATTCAGTTCTTATGTTAGTGCCCAGTCTATGACCACCTGCACAGTGACCCAAGAACACTGCAGCTAGTCACTACCTCAGGCTCACAAATTTTCAAGAGCTGCCCCCAATTGGCTATGACTCTGTTTTTGGGTTACTGTTTACCACCAAAATCTCCCTGGGCTGTTGTAGGTTGTCTGCCTCTGTGAAAGACCTCCAAGGCTTGTGGGGCAGGGCTGGCCAGCCAGACACCCACAATTTCCCTGGCAATGCAGCTATAGGTGGGCAGGGCAGGGTTCTATGGAGCTAAGGTGTGTGTCCAGTGGTTTTTACAAAGTCAGTGCAGTCTTGGCTCCCATACAGTGTTGGGCCCCCGACCACCCTACCAAAATGCCCCAAGAACACTACAGCCAGCCACTACAGCCAGCTACCACCTGTCTCAGGCTTCCACTGCTTGTTTATGCCCATCTTGGGTTATAGCCTAGTACCAAGTGTTTCCCAGGCCACCACAGGTCTTCCACCTGCTTTAAACAGGCTTCCATGCCCTGTGGGATAGGGCCATCAGCCCAGTAGTCCAAAGTTTTCTGGACAAAGTAGCAGCAGTTGTGTGGAGGACAGGGACCCAGGGTGTCACCATGCTGAAGCCATGCAATTCAGTCCTTGCCTGCATGTCCCTGGGTTTCCTGAGCTTCCATCCATCCACCGGAGACCAAGTGAACGCCCGTGAGTGAGCAAGTCTGTGTGCCAGCTCTACAGGTGGGCAACTGGGTTTTCAGCCACCTTCCACCACTCCAGGAAGGAGAGACAGTATTTTTGCTGATTTTTACTTCCCGAAGCCATGGGAACTCTTTTTCCTGGCATAGGACCCATGGTCTGGGGAGCCTGACACGGGGCTGGGGGACCCCTCCCTCTTCAGAAGGGATCTCTGCCACTGAGCTTCCCTCCTGGCATTCAACAACTCTCTGTAAGTTTGGGGTCAGCCTGTTTTTTTCTCTGCCCCTCCTACCAGTCTGGATGTGGCCTTTTCTGTATATCCTTAGTTATAGGGGTTCTATTCAGCTAGTGTTCAGATGATTCTTGGGGTTGATTGTTCGATAATTTATTTTTAATTTTGGTGTGATCTGATCCTGGGATGCCGTAGGCATAACATTTACCTAATTGGCTATCTTAGGATGAATTTTCCTGTGTACTATGTTGTTGATAGCTCTTACTTGGTCCTGTATAAACCTATATTCATTAGAATGTGGTTTGTTAATAGGCAAAATGGGGGTGTTGTATGGAGATCTGCATGGCTGAATCGGCTTGTGCTTAATAAATTTTTGTAGGATGGGTTGAATGACATCCAATGTACCCTTTTGGGTATTGCTTTTTGTGTGGGATTATGGCCCTCCCTTTTAATTTTATTTTTACAGGTCATTGGATTGGCAGACCTTCCCAGTATCCTATCAACCCAGACACACTGTTTTGTAGATCTCAGGGGGGAATAGTGTCTTTTTCCTTTTCTTCTGGATAGGCAAGCAGCATCTGTAATTGCAGAGCATGTTCTCGTGGAACCTGAAGATGGAGCTGTTGCTTTTCTGGTGAAAAAGTCACTTGAGCATTAAGATCCTAGCCTGGCAAGGAGATTGGGCATTCTGGCATGTAAAGAAAACTGTTGGTCATTTTTAAGTCTCCCAGTTTGCATTCTAAAGGCTGGAGGAAGGCTTTCTGCTGTAGTTGTCAAGTCACCCCCACCACCAAGATGGTGGTGGAACTTTTCTTAGTTAGTTTAGTATTTAATGACGAGTAGGTAGCCCTGGTATTGACTAGAAAGTCAATTAATTTACTCCTCATTGATAATTGTACCCAGAGCTCTTGTGAGGAAATGACTACGGGCTCCATAAGGTGGAGTAGAGTTCCTGGGCCTCCTCATTCATCATCTGAAATTGTGTATTGTCCAAGCACTTGCCTGTATGCCCTTTCTTTTCTTTTCCCTCTGATCCTCTCTGTTTCCCTTGCTGAGTTTCAGGTATTCTTTCTTCCAATGTCCCTCCTCCTTGCAGAAGGCACATTTATCTTTCTTTCTTTCTTTTTTTTTTTTTTTTTGAGGACAGTGTCACTGGCCCTTGAATGTGGGACCCAAACCGGGGCCGCTGGCTTCCCAAGCCAGCATTTAACCACCACGCCACTCGGCCGGCCCCATTTATCTTTCTTAATGATCTCATTGTCTTGTCCCTAGTGCCCCCTCTTTGATTTCCTCTTGTGCTCTCTATGAAAATGGTGACCTGCATTATACACTTTGAATGCTAGTTCTACCAATTGGGAGGGGTTCATCCCTGTAACTCCATCCAATCTCTGTAACTTTCGGTAGATATCAGTGGCACTTTGCCCAATGAAGGCCATGTTTACCATGTGGACATTTTTGGCTGTCTATGGATCTATATCAGTATATTTCTGATATGCCTGGTGAATTCTTTCCAGAAATTCTGAAAGGTACTCATTAGCCTTCTGCTGCTTCCTGAATCTTATTTAGGCTTTGTTGTTTGGGAACCCCCTTCTGCATTCCTTTCAATATACAGCTTTTGTAATGATCTAAAAATAACCATCTGCCTATTACTGGGATTCTGTTCTGGATCAGCCAAAGAGTTGGCACCAGTGGGATTTGTGGTCCCATTGGGGTTTTCATGGCAGAGGCACTGTACCTCCTCATTTGCTTTATCAATTACAAGACACCTCTCATCTGCTGTCAGCACTATGCTGAGGAGTGTTTGGACATCAGCCCCGTTGGGGCAATGGGTAATAAAATAGTAGTAAGCAAATAAGCCATCTTTTGCAGGTCCTCCTGATATGGTGGGTTAGAATTTTTCCAATTAAGGAGATCTGAAGTGGAAAACAGGCTGAGTCCAATAGTATCCGGTTGGTTGCCCCTGGTGATTAATTCCTCTGATCGAGTACTGCCTCAAAGGAAATTGCCCTGCCTTGGAGTGGATGGCTTTCTGATGGAATTTGGTGCCCTGCTCGGTTTTTTTTTTTTTTTGGGGGGGAGACCATTACCGTTCCCTCCTCTTATAGGGGTGGGGCTTTGAATCTCTGCTCTGATTCCGGGTCCAGCCCAGATTCAGAGGGGACCATCAGGTAACCTGCTGTTCAGTTTTCTAACTCTCTTCTTGGATGATTGAAGGTATTTAATATTTTTTCTTCGTCCTCTTTCTACCTCTCTAGGATCCTTGTTATCTGGTAAGAGGCTATTAACCTTCCCCTTTCTCTGAACCATCAATTTAGCATTCTTTTCCTTAGATTCTCCATTATGTAACATTATATAAGCTTGCACATAGGGGATTTCATCCCATTTCCCTGACCTCTGGCAGAAAAATTCTTATTGCAAGATGGTATAGTAATTCAGAGACCTGATGGGAGGACATCTCTCCTCAGAATCCAGAATATACATGGGCCAAGCAGTGTTAAAATAAAGCATCATCTTTGTTTAGGTCATTGGCTTGTAACCATAAGTTGAGGGCTCACAGAGGGTATAGATAGGGAGCTCCTCATCAGCTTGGTGTTTAAAGCACAAGCAGGAAAGAAAGGGGAGGGAAGGGGAAAAAGGCAGGCTAGCGGTAGATGAAACAAAACAAGTAAATCACAAATACACCAGAGCCAAACCAGATGAATACTTACAGAATCAGATCCTTCTGAAATGAGGAGCTGGGGGTCAAAACCCAGTCTCTAACCAATCTGGCACTGCAAATCAGCCCCAGAGGAAACCAAACTGGCATGTAGCCAGAACTGCACAAAAGCCTGAAACTGGTGCGGGTGATTAGCCTAAGAGAGACTTCAATGGTGGAGACAAGGGATTTCCGGTGCACTTTCTGATTTGACAGGTCCCAGACTTCTAAACCCTGTCAGTTTTCAGACCCTATTAGCAACTTTTCTTCTCACCAACTTAGATATTTATAGGAGGCCAATAATGAAGGGGGAGAGTTGGCTAAGTCCCTGAGACAAAGGAGTTCTTAGCAGCTGCTGGGACATCTCTGAAATCTTGTCCCAGGGGTCCAGCCAGCCACAAGAGGTAGAGATCTCAGATTGATTCTACCACTGTACCTCTACTCCCTCCACGAGGGAAGGAAGGAGCAAATGAGCAAGACTCACCAAGTCAGCTTGGTTCAGTTTGATCCAAGTCCTGCCACAGTTGCCAGTATTTGCTACCAAACTCAGGTTCAATGCAACTTGTCGCATGAAATCCCCAAAATTCTAGAGACAAGAGTTAGTGAAGAGAAAAGATATTATTTTTATTCTATATGCAGGCAGCCAGGGGAGATGGTGGACTATTGTTCAAAAAAAAAAAAATCCACCTTTCCCAAATTGAAGATGGTTGAAAGATTTTATAGGCACATGGGTAGGGATAGAGCAAAGGAGAATGGGAGAGTTAGTTGAGGAGGCCTCAGGTGCTGACATTTGAAAATTTGCCTCCCAAGGCCAGTTGGTTTAAGATAAGGCTATCTCAGATTCAGCAATTATAGCCAGGGCTTCATGGTCATTTGAAAAACTGCAAGGGAGTTGCAATATGGATTCTGGCGCCCACATGCCTAAGAACTGAGGCAGTTTTTTGGGGTTAGTGTTTTGCTGATTAACCAGATTATTGAGGCATGCTTGTAACCTTGGGAAAAGGAGAAAAACAGAGCAATTAAATCAGGCAGGGAAGAGGGTGGACTATACCCCATCTTCCCTGAATTGAAGACGGTTTTATAGGCACATGGGTAGGGATAAAACAAAGGAGAGGGGAGAACCAGAAAAAGGGGAAAAAGACTAATAAGCCATAAGGTAAAGCAAACTATAGGCCAATGTATTGAACTAAATTTCTAAATATTTAAAGTATATCTTCACCCTTACATTTCTGAGGATAGTCTTGATGTAAAATAGGCAGGAGCTGCGAAGTGGTATGTTTCTGATAAGTAAAGAATCTTATTTTCTTGGATTGAGAACAGTTCATAAAATAGGTGAATCAGACATGCAGAGACCTGAGCTGGCATCTGACTGCTTCCTTCCCAGGCCCTGCTGATAGTTAGGAATCTAAATCAAAGTGGAAAATGGGGTTGGTGGGTGGCAGGGTGCTGTGAGGTAGGAAGCCTATGCCATAAGTCACTGCCAGAGACTTCAACCTGTTCTGTATTTAGTTAATTTTTACCTTCTTATGTGTTTTATTTATTTTTTAATTAAAATTTATTGGGATGAAAATGGTCAGCAAAACTACATAAGTTTCAAATATACAATTCTGTAATACATCATTTATATATTGCATTGTACTACTCTGCCATAAGAAAAGACGAAATACTGCCATTTGTGACAACATGGATGGATCTTGAGATCATTATACTAAGTGAAATAAGTCTGACAGAAAAAGCCGAGAACCGTATGACTTTATTCATATGTGGGATATAAAACCTTACATGTTTTAGCTCCAAGTCATGCTCTCCTTTCCTAATTCTTGTCCTTTGGTGAGATGTAACATCTATAGGGAAAAAGACAAAGGGTGCTCTATGTATAAATTGCCCCAATTTACACACAACTGTCTGCCTCTATAGTGATCTTTAAAATGTCCCTGCTGCAGTCCATATTTTAACTTCCAGTGGGCTTTAAAACACACTTCTCTTCTAATAGCATTCTTCACCTGGTTTGTTATTGCCCTTCGTTATACATTTGAAAGATGCACAGGACTTAGAAAAAAGAAAATGTTTCTGACATGTTCAGAATATTCACTTGCACAGTTTAGTAGCTTTCATCAGTGTGGAAATCTAGAGTATATCCTTTTGTCTCTACTAACCATTATGAGAAACAGCAGAAAACCGACACCCTCAACCTCACTGCAGTGAATCTCCTTTGAGTCTAAAACTAGCCTAGAGTCAAGAGCATGTACTGTGCAGTGTTTTCAGTGAGATAAAATCTGTGAGGTGCGTTTTTTTTTTCAAAAAGGGCATTTATGTCCTTTATCTGAAGCCCCATACATCAAAACATTTCATTACCATTGTATAAACTTGACTATCTCCCACTATCTTTTGGAAATACCTTTGCAGCTCTACCTTGTGTTAATTTAATTTTCAACTCTTGAGATAGTTATTGTACTTAAGCATATGGTAATGTTTTTAAATTTAAAAAATTTTTCAATTACAGTTGACATTCAATATTATATTAGTTTCAGGTGTACAGCATAGTAGTTAGACATTTATATGATTTATGAAGTAATCCCCCCAGAAGTCTAGTACCCACCTGACATCATACAGATTATATTATTGACTATATTCCCTAACTGTACTTTTATATCCCTGTGACTACTTTGTGACTATAAAATTTTGTAAATTTGTATTTCTTATACAACTTTATAAATTTGTATTTCTATTTTAAAAAGTATTTTATTGGGGAATTGGAAAAGGGGAACAGTGTTGGGGAATTGGGGAAGGGGAATAGCCAAGTTGTTGTCTTCCAATCTTAGTTGTGGAGGACGCAGCTAGCTCAGCTCCAAGTCCAGTCATCATCCGGCTGCCCATCAGCAGCTCAGGGCAGCTCAGCTCAAGGTGCCGTGTTCAATCTTAGTTGTGGGTGGGCATAACCCACCATCCCATGTGGGAATCAAACCAGTAACCTTGGTGTTAGGAGCACATGTTCTCACCAGCTGAGCCATCCTGCCACCTGTTGGCAGCTCAGCTTGGCTACAGCTCACTGGCCCATGTGAGAATTGAATGGGCAACCGGCAACCTTATTGCTCAGAGCTCACGTTCTTAACCAACTGAGCCACTGGGGCCAGGTCCTAAATTTGTATTTCTTAATCCTTTCACCTTTTCACCCCACCCCTCAACCCCCTGCCACCCGGCAACCACCAGCTTGTTCTTTGTATCTTTGAATTCATTTCTGTTTTGTATGTTTGTTTATTTTGTTTTTAGATCCAGATATAAGTGATATCTATGATATTTGTCTTTCTCTGTTTGACCAGTTTCACTTAGCATAATATTCTATAGGTCCATGCATGTTGTTGCAAAAGGTAAAATTTTATTCTTTTTTAAGGTTATGTAATATTGTATACATTTTTTAATCAAAATTTATTGGGGTGACAATGGTCAACAAAACAAAACTACGTAGGTTTCAAGTGTACAATTCTATAATACATCATCTATATATTGCATTATATGTTTACCTCCCAGAGTCAGTTCTCTTTCCATCACCATATATTTCAGCCCCTCTACCCTCGTCTACCATCCCTGCACACCACCCCCCATCCTCTGGTAACCACTAAACTTTTGTCTGTATTTATGAGTTTTTGTTTCTTTGTTTGTTTGTCTTGTTCCTTTGTTGCTTCCAATTTTATATCCCACATATGAGTGAAATCATGTGGTTTTTGATTTTTTCTATCTGACTTATTTCACTTAGCATAATAAACTCAAGATCCATCCATGTTGTCGCAAATGGAACTATTGCACCTTTTTTATGGCAGAATAATATTCCATTGTGTTATATACCACATCTTCTTTATCCAATCATCTATCAAAGGACACTTTGACTGTTTCCATGTCTTGGCCACCATAAACAAAGCTGTGATGAACATCAGAGCACATATATCTCCACAGATAAATGTTTTCTTTATTTTGGGGTAGATACCCAGGAGAGGGCTTGCTGGGTCATATGGCGATTCTATTCCTAGTTTTTTGAGGAACCTCCATACTCTTTTCCACAGTGACTCTACCAGTTTACATTCCTACTGACAGTGTATGAGGGTTCGTTTTTCTCCACAGCCTCTCTAACACTTGTTATTATTTGTCTTGATGATAGCCATTTTAACAGGTGTGAGGTGATATCTCATTGTGTGTTTTTTTTTTTTTTGAGGGCAGTGTCACTGGCCCTCATATGTGGGACCGAACTGGGGCCGCTGGCTTCCCAAACCAGCGCTTAACCACCGCGCCACTCGGCCGGCCCTCATTGTCGTTTTGATTTGCATTTCACTAATAGCTAGTGAAGTTGAACACTTTTTTCATATATCTGTTAGCCATTTATATGCCTTGTTGGGAGTAGTTTCTGTTCATGTCCTCTGCCCATTTTTTAATTGATCGTCTTTTTGTTGTTGAGTTGTATGAGTTATTTATATATTTTGGATGCTAACCCCTTATTGGAGGTGTTGTATGTAAATATCTTCTCCCATTTGGTTGGTTACCTGTTTATTTTATTTTATTTTTTTTTAGCTGAGCCATCCTGCCACCTGTGGGCAGCTCAGCGGCAGCTCAGCTCAGGCTGGTACTAAGCTCACACTCTTGAGAAAGCTCTTAACCAGCACTCTTGAGAAAGCTCTTAACCAACTGAGCCACTCGGCTGGCCCTACGCCTGTTCATTTTATTGATTGTTTCTTTTGCTGTGCAGAAGCTTTTAGTTTGATATAGTCCCATTCATTTATTTTTGCTTTTACTACCCTTGCCTTTGAGGTCAAATTCATAAAATGCTCTTTGAACACAATGTGCATAAGTTTAGTACCTATGCTTTCTTCTACGCAGTTTATTGTTTCAGGTCTTACGTTTGGGTCCTTGATCCATTTTGAGTTAATTTTGGTATATGTTGACAGATAGCAGCCTAGTTTCATTATTTTCACGTGGCTTTCCAATTCTCCCAGCACCTTTTTTTGAAGAGGCTTTCTTTTTTCCATTGTATGTTTTTGGCTCCTTTGTTCAAAATAATCTGCCCATATTTATGTGGGTTTAATTCTAGGTCTTCAGTTCTATTCCATTGGTCTGTATGTCTGTTTGTCTGCCAATACCATGCTGTTTTGATTATTGTCGCTCTTTAGTACAAGCAGGAGTCAGGGAGTGTGATACCACCAGTATTATTTTTTCTTAAGATTTCTTTAGCTGTTCAGGATCTTTGGTGATTTCATATAAATATCTTGATTTTTTGGTTCTATTTCTTTAAAAAATGCCATTGGGATTTTGATGGGGATTGCATTAAATTTTTAATATGACTATTTTAACTATGTTGATTCTTCCAATTTATGACATGAAATATCTTTCCATTTCTTTGTGTCGTGAATTTCTTCTAAAAATGTCTTATTGTTTTCAGTGTAGAGGTCCTTCATATCATTTGCTAAGTCTATTCCTAAGTATTTTATTCCTTTTGTTGCAATTGCAAAAGGAATTGGTTGTTTTGTTTGTTTTTCTGAAATTTCACTGTTAGTATATAGGAAAGCTATGGAGTTTTGTACATTGATTTTGTAGCCAGCAAATTTACTGTTTTCATTTATTGTTTCTAATAGCTTTTTGCTGGAGTCTTTAGGGTTTTCTATATAAAGAATCATGTCATCTGCAAAAAGTGACAAATTAACTTCTTCATTCCCAACTTGAATGCCTTTTATTCTTTTCTCTTGTCTGATTGTTCTGGTTAGAACTTCCAATATTATGTTGAATCATAGTAGTGATAAGAGGCAATCTTGCCTTGTTTCTGAAGGTGGACCAAAAGTCTTCAGTTTTTTCATGATTATGATACTGGTTGAGGGTTTGAAACATATGGTCTTTATTATATTAAGCTATTTTCCTTCTATACCTATTTTATTAAGTGTCTTAATCATAAATAGATTTTGTATCTTGTCAAATAATCTTTCTGCATCTATTGATATAATCATATATTTTTGTCTTTTTTGTTTGTTTATGTGGTGTATCACATTGCATATGTTGAACCATCTTTGTACCCATGGGATGAACCTCCCTTGGTCATGATATATAATTTTTTTAATGCATGGTTGTATTCTATTTGCTAGAATTTTGTTTAGGATTTTTGCATCTGTATTCATCAGAGATATTGGTCTGTTATTTTCTTTTTTTCATGTTATCCTTACCAGATTTTGGTATCAGGATAATGCTGGCCTCATAAAATGAGTTAGGAAGTGCTGCCTTATCCTCAATTTTTTGTAAGAGTTTGAGGAGGACAGGTGTTAGATCCTCTTTGAATGTTTGGTGGAATTCACTCGTGAAACCATCTGGTCCTGGACTTTTGCTTTGGGAAGGTTCTGGATTCAATTTCTTTACTGTTGATCAGTCTATTTAGATTTTCCAGGTCCTTGTTATTCAGTTTTGGAGGGCTATATGTTTCTAAGAACTTGTGTATTTCTTGTAGTTTATTGAATTTGGTGGCATACAGTCCTTCATTGTATTCTTGACTGACCCTTGTATTTCTGTTGTATCTGTGGTCACTTCTCCACTTTCATTTCTGATTTTATTTGTGTCTTTTCTCTTTTTATCTTAGTGAGTTTAGCCAAGGGTTTGTCAATTTTATTAATCGTTTCAGAAAGCCAGCTCTTTGTTGAATTAATGTTTTCTATTGTCTTTTTGTTCTCTATTTCATTTTGTTCTGCTCTTATTTTTATTCCTTCTTTTTGCTGACTTTGGGTTTCATTAGTTCTTCGTTTTTTAGTTCTTTAAGGTGTAATATGAGGGTTTACCTGGGCTTTTACTTCTCTCTTGAGATAGGCCTGTAATGATATAAATTTCCCTCTTAAAACTGCATTCACTGCATCTCAAAAATTTTGGTAGGATGTATTTTCATTCTCATTTGTTTCTATGTATCTTTTGATCTTTCCTCTTATTTCTTCTTTGACCCAGTCTTTCTTTAAAATCATTTTGTTTAATCTCCACATATTTGTGGTTTTTCCTGCTTTCTTTTTGCAGTTGATATCCACCTTCAAAGCCTTGTGATCAGAGAATATGCTTGATATGATTTCAATCTTCTTAAATTTGCTGAGGCTTGTTTTATGTCCCAATATATGGTCTACCTTGAGAATGTTCCATGTACACTAGGAAAGAATGTATTGTTTGATGTTTTTCAAAAAAGTGTTCTATAAATATCAATTTTGTCTATTAGGTCTAATGTGTCATTTAGGGCTGATATTTCTTTACTTGCAGTCTGTTTGGATCATCTATCCATAGTTGTCAATGATGTATCTAGGTACCCTACTATAATTGCATTTTGGTCAATTTCTCCCTTTATCTCTGTTAGTAGTAGCTTTGTATATTTCGGTGCTTCCTGACTGTGGCCATATATATTGATAAGTCATGTCTTCTTGTTGTATAGTCCCCTTTATCATTCTGAAATGTCCATCTTTGTCTCTTGTTATCTTTTTTATCCTGAAGTCTGTTTCATCTAATATCAGTATGGCTACACATATTTTTCTCTGGATGCCATTTACTTGGTGTATCAATTTCCACCATTTTACTTTGAGTTTATATTTGTTCTTGTAGCTGAGATGTGTCTTTTGGAGGCAGCATATGATTGTTTTTATTATTATTATTTTTATTTTTTCAAAAGATTTAATTGGGGAATTATGGGAAGGGAACAGTTTTGGGGAGTTGGGACTTGGGGAAGTGGACCAAACAAGTTGTTTCTCTTCAGTCTTCATTGTGGAAGGCTCCAGTTGCCATCTGGCTTCCCATTGGCAGCCCGTGGCCTCTAAGCTCAAGGTTCTGTGTTCAATCTTAGTTGCGGGTGGGCAACTAAGTTGCCGGTGGGCGACTCCCATGTGTGATTCGAACCTTGTTGTTAAGAGTGCATGCTCTATCCACTGATCCACATACGGGCAGCAGCTCAGCTCAAGGTTCTGAGTTCAGTCTTAGTTGTGGGTGGACATAGACCATCATCAAACAGGCAATCTTGTTGTTACACCACTTGAGCCATGCTGCCACCTGTTGGCAGTTCAGTGACAGCTCAGCTCGGGATCAGCATTACTGGCCCATGTGGGAATCGAACTGGTGGCCCTATTGCTCAGAGCTCTGCTCTTAAGCCAACTCTTAACCAACTGAGCCACTCAGCCGGCCCAGGTTTTTGTTTTTGTTTTTGATCCAGTCTGCTGCTCTTGCCTTTTTATTGGTGAGTTCAGTCCATTTACATTTTGGGTAAGGGGGTGGGGGCAAGCTCTTGGAAATTGGGGGGAGTCATTCAGGCTTTATGTCTTTATTTTCTGTTTTCTGCCTGGCACTGGCACTTAAACTATTATTCTCACCCTTCTGTATTTAGTCTTTGCTCCGAGGTCTCTGCTGTAAGTACTTAGTTCAGCCTTATTATATGCTTATCCCTCAGGCAGGACTATGGGCCACAGGAAGTGCATCTGCAACCTGAATTTTTCCTTTCCCACAACTGCAGTGGAGCTCTGGACTGCAGTGAGCTCTGGCCTCATCCTGCAGCCCAGGCCCATGACTCTGCACTTCCCCTTTTCCACCTCCCCTGCTTGCCTGATTTGCCCAACCTCAGGTGATTCGATTTGTGGGTCTCTTAGATGTGCTTTGTATTCACAGGGACTCCTTTGGTGAATTATAGCTGTTCAATTCATTGTAAATTCCAGGGGAGACTTCAAGAGGCACCCTACCATTTCTGTGGTGTCACCTCTGTGCACATCTTCTTTACCTAATTGTCTGTTGATGGGTACTTAGGTTGTTTCCATGTCTTGGCTGTTGTAAATAATGCTGTCATTAACAGGGATGCATATATCTTTTCAAATTAGTGTTTTGGGTTTCTTTTGATAAATACCCAGAAGTGTGATTGCTGGGTCCTAATTTTTATTTTTGTTGTTACTTCTTTTTTTAAATTAAAATTTATTAGGGTGACAAAGGTTAGTAAAATTAAATAGGTACAATTCTGTGTACAATTCTGTAATACATCATCTATATATCAGATTCTGTGTTCAGCACCCAGAGTGAGTTCTCCTTCCATCACCACCTATTTGACCTTGTTTGCCCTCTTCTACAACTCCCTTCATCCCCTTACTCTCTGGTAACCACTAAACTATTGTCTGTGTCTATGTTCATTGCAGCTTTATTTATGGTGGCCAAGACATGGCAACAACCAAAGTGTCCTTTGATAGATAATTGTTGGATAAAGAAAATGCGGTGTATTCCTGGGTTTTTTATTCTATTCCATTTGTCTGTGTGTCTGTTTTTTTGCCAATACTGTACTGTTTTGAGTATGGTTGCCCTGCAGTACAAGCTGAAGTGAGGCAGTGTGATACCTCTAACAGTGTTCTTTTTTCTTTGAATTGCTTTGTCTATTCAGGGTCTTTTGTGGTTCCATACAAATCTGATGATTTTTTGTCCTATTTTTTTAAAAAAAATGCCATTGGGATTTTGATTGGGATTGCATTAAATCTGCACATTGCTTTGGATAATATAGCTATTTTAACTATGTTGATTCTTCCAATCCATGAACATGGAATGTCTTTGCATTTCTTTGTGTCTTCTTCAATTTCTTTTAAAAATGTCTTATGGTTTTCAGTGTATAGGTCTTTCACATCCTTGGTTAAGTTTATTACTAGGTATTTTATTCTTTTTGTTGCAATTGCAAAAGGAATTTTTTTAAAATTCATCTTTCTGACATTTCTTTGTTAGTATATAGTAGTGCAATGGATTTTTGTACGTTAATTTTGTAGCAAGGAACTTTACTGTATTTGTTTATTGTTTCTAATAGCTTTCTGGTGGAGTCTTTAGGGTTTTCTATATATAACATCATTCATCTCGAGATTATTATGCTAAGTAAAATAAGTCAGACAGAAAAAGTTTAGAACCATATGATTTCACTGATATATGGGATATAAAACTGAAAGAAACAAATGAACAAGGCAAAGCAATAAACAAAAATTCATAGACATAGATAATAGTTTAGTGATCACCAGGGAATAAGGGGGAGGTGGGTGGTAGGTGAGGGTAAATGGGATCAAATATATGGTGATGGAAGGAGAACTGACTCTGGATGGTGTTATATAGATGATGTATTACAGAATTGTATACCTGAAATCTATGTAACTTTACTAATAATTGTCACCCCAATAAACTTTAAGTAAAAAAAATGAAGATGTACTATATATGCACAGTGGGATACTACTCTGCTGTAAGAAAAGATTAAATACTGCCATTTGCGACAACATGGATGGATCCTGAGATTACTATGCTAAGCAAATAAGCCAGACAGAAAAAGTCGAGAACCATATGACTTCACTGATATGTGGGATATTAAACTGAGAGCAACAAAGGAACAAGACAACAAATGAAGAAACAAAAACTTATAGACTTTTTTTAAATTAAAATTTATTAGGGTGACAGTGGTTAGTAAAATTACATAGGTTTCATATGTACAATTCTGTAATACGTCATCTATGTATTACATTGTGTATTCACCACCCAGAGTCTGTTCCTCCATCACTGTATATTTGACCCTCTTTTCCCTCTTCTACTATCCTGCCTCCTCCCTTAAACTTCTGCTAACCACTAACCTATTGTCTGCGTCTATGAGTTTTTCTTTATTTGTTTGTCTTGTTCCTTTGTTGGATGGATCTTGAGATTATTATGCTAAATGAAACAAGTCAAAAGAGAAGGTGGAGAACAATATGACTGATATGTGTGGTATAAATCTGAAATGACAAAGGTCATAATTTTTTGAGGAATCTCCATACTGGTTTTTATAGTGGCAGCACCAATTTGCAATCCCACCAATAAGGCATGAGGGTTTTCTTCCCTGCACACCCTCACCTACATTTGTTTTTATGTTAATTTTTTTTTGTTTTTAAGATTTTATTGGGGAATTGGGGAAGGGCAACAGCCAAATTGTTGTTATTCAATCTTAGTTTGTGGAGGGTGCAGCTAGCTCAGCTCCGAGTCCAGTCGCCACCCTGTCAAGCAGCTCACAGACGCTCAGCTCAAGGTGCTGTGCACAATCTTAGTTGCGGGTGGGCATAGCTCACCATTTCATGTGGGAGTCGAACCCACAACAACCTTATTGTTAGGCCCACACACTTTCACCAGCTGAGACATCCTGCCACCTGTTGGCAGCTCAGTGGCAGCTCAGCTCAGGCGCAGCTCACTGGCCCATGTGGGAATCGAACCGGTGACCCTGTTGCTCAGAGCTTGGGCTTTTAACCAACTGAGCCACTCAGCCGGCCTTATGTTAATTTTTTGATGATAGCTATACTGGCAGGTGTGAGGAAATATCTCATTTTGGTTTTAATTTGCTTGTCTTTGATGTGACATTGAGCATCTTTTCTTTTATCTACTGGCCATCTGTATGTCTTCTTTGGAGGAATATCTTTTATGTCTTCTGCCCAGTTTTTAATTATAGAGCTATTTTTTGGTGTTAAGTTGTGTGAGTTCTTTATAAATATGAACCCCTTATCAGAAATGTCCATTGCCAGATATCTTTTCCCATACAGTAGATTGTTTTTCCATTTTGTTGATAGTTTCCTATGTTGTGCAAAAACTTTTTAGTTTGATGTAGTTCCATTTGTTTATTGTTTCTTTTGTGTTCCTTACCCAAAGAGAAATATCCAAAAAAATATTACTAAAAGCAATGTCAGAGTGTTTAGGGCCTTTTTTGTCCCCCCCTAGGAGTTTTATCGTTTGGGGTTCTACATTTATGTCTTCATTCCATTTTGAGTTTATTCTTGTATATAGTGTAAGAAGGTGTTCCAGTTTCATTTTTTTTTTTTGCATGTATCTGTCCCTTTTTCTCAATAGCATTTATTGAAGACAATATCTTTACCCCATTGTATATTCTTGCTGACTTTATCATAATTTAATTGACTATATAGACATGGGTTTATTTCTGGGCTCTCAATTTTGTTCCATTGATTTATGTATCTGTTTTTATGCCAGTACTCTGCTGTTTTGATTTCTATAGCTTTATAGTATAATTTGATATCAGATCGAGTGACAATGCTAACTTTGTTCTTTCTCAAGATTCCTTTGGCTATTCGGGTACTTTTGTTGTTCCATGTAAGTTTTAGGATTATTTGTTCTAGTTTTGGTATTGAAAAATGCCATTGGTATTTTAATGTAATTGTAAATGGGATTGTTTTCTTAATTTCTCTTTGTAATTGTTTGTTTTTGGTATATAGAAATTGCAACACATTTCTGAATATTAATTTTGTATCCTGCCACTTTACTAAATTCATTTATCATTTCTAATAGTTTTTCGGTGGAATCTTAAGGGCTCTTTCTATACATAGTATCAAGTGATCTGCAAATAATGACAGTTTTACTTCTTTTCCAACCTGGAAGCTTTTTATTTATTTTTCTTGTCTGATTACTGTGGCTAGGACTTACAACACTATATTGATATATAAGTGGTGAAAGCAGGCATCCTTGTCTTGACCTGATCTTGAGGAGAATACTTTTAGCTTTTCCCTGTTGAGTATGATGTTATCTCTAGGTTTTCATATGAGACCCTTATGTTGAGGTATGTTTCTTCTCTTCCCAGTTTACTGAGAGTTTTTATCATAAATACATGCTGAATTTTTGTCAAATGCTTTTTCTGCATCTATTGATATGATCATATGATAATCATCCTTTTATTTTGTTTATGTGGCATATGACATTGATTTGAGTATATTGAACCAACCTTTTATACCAGGAATAAAACCCAGTTGATCATGGTTATGATGGTTTTAAAGTATTGCTGAATTTGGTTGGCTAATTTTGTTGAGGATTTTTGTTGTATGTTCATCAGTTATAGTGCTCTATAATTTTCCTTTTTTCTTTTTTTTGGTAATATCTTGGTTCCATTTTGGAATCAAGGTAATGATGTCCTTGTCAAATGAGCTTTGGGAGTCCTTCCCTCAACTTCAATTTTTTGAACTAGTTTGAGAAGGACAGGTGTTAATTATTTGAATGTTTGGTAAAATTGCTGGGAGTTTTTGACTACTCATTTGATTTCATTATTAGTAATTGATACGTTCTGGTTTTCTGTTTTTTATTTTATTTTTAATTCCATCTTGGAAGATTGTATGTTTCTAGGAATTTATCTATTTCTTCCAGATTGTCTTTTTTGTTGACATATAATTGTTTGTAATATTTTCTAATAAGTCTTTTATTTTTGCAATTGTCACTTCTCTTTTTCATTTTTTATTTTATTTATTTGTGTTTGGTGTCTCTTTTGCCTGATTAGTCTGGTTAAAGGTTTATCAATTTTGTTTACCTTTTCAAAGAACCAACTCTTGATTTCATTGATCTTTTGTATTAGTTGTTTAGACGCTATTTTGTTTATTTCTGCTCTGATCCTTATTATTTCCTTCCTTCTACTCACTTTGGGACTTTGCTGTTATTTTTCTAGTTCCTTCAGATGTAGAGTTAGATTATTTATTTCAGATTTTCTTATTTCTTTTATTTTATCTCTTTAATTTATTTTTTACAACAGTGCAATAGTTATACTTTTTACCCCTCAAAGTGAAACACCTCTCCACCAATCCACTGCCCCACTCCCCCCTATATCATACATATCTATTACAACTCCCCTAACCCCACTCCCACACTGTACTCCTCATCCCATGACTATTTGTATACATTCAATCACAGTTAATATTCAGTATTATACAACATCAGCTTCAGGTGTACAGCACAGTGATCAAGACTCTACCCCATCCCCAAAGCGGTCTCCCCAACAAGACACACGACCATCTGACACCTCACAAAGCATTCACAACATTATCAATTATATTCCCAGAACTGCCCCCCATATCCCTGCGGCAACATTGTAGTCACCCACCTACGCTGTCCAAAACCTTCCCCCACTCCCTCATCCCCACCCCCTCTCAGCCAGCAATGATCAGTTTTCCCTTTATATCTGCTTGATATGATTTGAATCTTCTTAAATTTACTGAGACTTGTTTTGTGGCCTAACATGTGGTCTACCTTGGAAAATGTCCCCTGTGCACTTGAGAAGAATGTATATTCTGTTGTTTCAGGGTGAAATGCTCTAAAAATATTGATGAAACCCACCTGATCTAAAGTGTCATTTAAGGCCACTCTTTCCTTGTTGATTTTCTGTCTGGAGGATATGTCCATTGGTGACAACAGGGTGTTGAAGTCCCCTAATACGATAGTGTTACTATTTTGTTTTTGTTTTTGTTTTTGAGGGCAGTGTCACTGGCCCTCACATGTGGGACTGAACCTGGGCCGCTGGCTTCCCAAGCCAGCGCTTAACCAACGCACCACTCGGCCGGCCCTACGATAGTGTTACTGTTGATTTCTCCTTTATGTCTGTCAAAATCTGTTTTATATAATTAGGAGCTCCTATGTTGGGTGCATAGATGTTATTAGGGTTATGTTCTCTTGTTGAATCGATCCCTTTATTATTATGTAGTGCACTTCTTTGTCTTTTATTGTAGTCTTCACTTTAAAGTCTATTTTGTCCAAAATAAGTACTGCTACTCCAGCTTTTTTTTTAAATCATTTCCATTTGCATGAAATATCTTATTCCATTCTTTTACTTTCAGTCTGTGTGTGTCTTTTGCTCTGAGATGAGTCTCTTATAAACAGCATATACATAGGTTCTATTTTCTTATCCACTCAGCCACTGTCTGTCTTTTGATTGGAGCCTTTAGCCCATTTACATTTAAAATAATTACTGATAGGTGCATATGTATTGCCATTTTGTTATTTGTATTCCTTGTCTTCCTAGGTTAACTTGTTTACCCCTTTCTCCTGTTTAAAAATCCCTTTTAACATTTCCTGCAATGCTGGCTTGGTGGTAATGAATTCTTTAAGCTTATTCTTTTCTGAGAAGCTCTTTATTTCTCCTTTAATTTTAAGTGATAGCTGTGCTGGGTAAAGCAATCTTGGTTGTAGGCCTTTATTTTGTGTCACTTTGAATATTTCTGGCTACTCCCTTCTGGCCTGCAGAGGTTCTGTAGACAAGTCATCTGTTAGTCTTATAGGAGTTCCTTTGTATGTAACCTGCTGTCTTTCTCTTGCTGCTTTTAGAATTTTGTCTTTGTCTTTAAGCTTTGGCATTTTAACTATGATGTGTCTTGGTGTGGACCTGTTTGGGTTCAGCTTGTTTGGAACTCTCTGCACTTCCTTGGCATGTATGTTGATTTCCTTCACCAGGGTAGGGAAGTTTTCAGTCATTACTTTCTCAAATACATTCTCGACCCCTTGCTTCTTTTCTTCTTCTGGTATTCCTGTGATAGAAAGGTTGTTTCGCTTCATCTTGTCCCATAGGGCTCTTAAATTATTTACATTGTTTTTTTATTCTTTTGTCTTTTTGTTGTTCCAACTGGGTGATTTCTGCTGCTTTGTTTTCCAAATCGCTGACCCAAATCTCTGCTTCATCTACTCTTCTGGTGATTCCTTCAAGTATGTTCTTCATTTTAGTTATTGTATTCTTTAGTTCTAACTGGTGGTTGTCTATGATTTCTCTATCCTTCCTTATGTCCTCACTAAGTTTGTTAAACATTCTTATCATCAGTGTTCTAAACTCTGTCTCTGAAAGGTTGGATCCCTCTGTTTCATTTAGTTCCATTTGTAGAGGTTTCTTCTGATCTTTTACTTGTGATGTGTTTCTTTGTTTCCTCATTCTGGCTGTCGCTCTGGGATTGCTTTGATATATTAGGTAGATCACCAGGAAAGACCCGGTTGGATCACACAGGTGAACAGCTCATGGCCCAACACTCCCAGGAAAACTCCCATTCTCAGCCTGTCCCAATCAGCCACTCGCAGATAAGGATGAACAGCCTGACAACGAATCACCAGCCTGGCAACTCTGTACACATAGCACAGAGAGCAGGGACCCAAGGCAGCTCGCACACTCCTGTGTCTCAATGAACAGCGTGTTGGAACTGGAGCATGCCCACCAGGCATTTCCCTATCTACACAGCACAAGTTGTGCAGAGGGTGGGGCTCCAAGGCAGCATGCGCACGCATGCGTGCACACGCACTCCTATGCCAATTCCACCAGATCAATGCGGTCCCAGACGTGACCCTCTGTGGGAGGACCCAACCCTAACAAAATGGCCCTCATGTGCAAGCTCCACACCGGGAGAAGAATGGTCCCCAAACCTCCAGCTCCCATGGGAAAGGCGCTCAGTTCAGTCCATCCCCGCAAGCTCCTGGGCCCCACTCACACAGCTACTCTCTCCACCACGAACTGGGTGAGTGCTCACCAGTGAGTGAGTCCGTGTGCTGGCTCCACTGGTTCTCCAGCCACCCTCAGCCTCACTGAGCTGAGCAAAGAGTCCTCACTAATTTCTACTGCCAGCTATCATGGAACTCCTCTTCCCGGCAAAGTAACTCTAGTCTGGTGAGCTCAGTGTAGGGCCAGATGGTCTCTCCCACAATTGGAGAAGCCTCCCCACCAGAGAGGTGTCTTTCACAGAGTTTGCAATTTCTTGTCTCCGCCCCTCCTACCAGACTTGATGTGGCCTCCTCTTTAAGTTCTTCGTTTAGAGGTTCTGTTCATCTAGTGTTCCGGGGACTTCTGAGGTTGAATGTTGTATAAATTATTTGTAATATTGGTATTATCCTGGGAGGCAGTTGGCACAGCGTCTGTCTATTCCGCCATCTTATTGGAAGTCCAAAACCAGATATTCTTATTTCTTAAGATAGGCCTTTAATGCTATGAATTTCCCTGTACTTCTTTTAACTTTTTTTTTTTTTTTGAGGGCAGTGTCACTGGCCCTCATATGTGGGGCCCGAACTAGGGCCGCTGGCTTCCCAAGCCACCACCGTGCCACTAGACCGGCCCCTCCCAGTACTTCTTTTGCTGTGTCCCAAGGATTTTGAGTCTTGTGTCTCCATTTTCATTTGTGTCAAGGTATCTTTTTTTTCTTTCTTGATCTCATTGTTAACCCATTCATTGTTTAGTAACATGTTATTTAGCCTTCATGTGTTTGTGTAATTTTTAGTTTGTTTTTTCTTGTAATTCTAGTTTCATACCAATGTGGTCAGAGAAGATGATTGATATTATTTCTACCTTCTTAAATTTATTGAGACTTGTTTTGTGTCCTAACATGTAGTCTCTCTTGGAAAATGTTTTATGTGCATTTAAAAGAAATGTATATTCTGTTGCTTTGGGGTGAAGTTCTCTAAAAATAACAATTAAATTCATCTGGGCTAGTGTTTCCTTTAAGGCTGCAGTTTCATTGTTGATTTTCATTCTAAGATTTTATTGGGGCATTGGAGAAGGGGAACAGTAACTAGAGAACTGGGGAAGGGGAACAGCCAAGCTGTTGTCCTTCAATCTTAGCTGTGGAGAGTGCAGCTAGCTGGCCCATGTGGGAATCGAACCAGTGACCCTGTTGCTCAGAGCTTGCGCTCCCAACCAACTGAGCTACTCGGCCAGCTGATTTTCATTCTAGAAGATCTGTCCATTGATGTCAATGGGTAATACTATGTTTGTATTACTGTATATCGATCCCTTTATGTCAGTTGATATTTTCTTTATATATTTAGGTGTTCTTACGTTGGGTGCATAAAGGTTTGCAAGGGTTGTCCTCTTGTTGGATTGATCACTTTGTCATTATCAAATGTTCTCCTTTGTCTTTTTTTTTTTTTTTCAGCTGAGCCATCCTGCCACCTGTTGGCAGCTCAACGGCAACTCAGCTCGGGCTGGCCTCAAACAGCTGTTGCTCAGAGCTCAGCTCGCACTCTTGAGCAAGCTCTTAACCAACTGAGCCACTCGGCCGGCCCCTCTCCTTTGTCTCTTTGTGTTAAAGTCTACTTTATCTTATATAAGTATTTTCATTCCAGCTTTTTTTCTTTGTTTCCATTTGCATGATATATCTTTTTCTATCCCTTTACTTTGAGTCTGTGTTTATCTTTTGATATGAAGTGGGTATCTTGTAGACAGCATATGTATGGGTCTTGTTTTCTTATCTATTGATTTACCCCACATCCTTTTTTTTTTTTTTTTGAGGGCAGTGTCACTGGCCCTCATATGTGGGACCCAAACTGGGGCCGTTGGCTTCCCAAGCCAGCACTTAACCACCATGCCACTCGGCCAGCTAACCCCATATCTTTTGATTGGAGCATTAATCAATTTATATTTAAAATGATTTTTTAAATTAGCTTCTATTTAAAGTGATTTTTAATAGATACAAAATTATTGCTGTTTTATTATTCATGTTCATGTTCTTGATTCTCCCCCCTTCTTCTTAAATATGTTACTTTAATATTTCTTTTAATACTGGTTTGGTAGTGATGAGCCTCTTTAGCCTTTTCTTGTCTGAGAATGTTAATACCTCTCCTTCAATTTTAAATGATATCCTTTCTGCATAGAGTAGTCTTGGTTGAAGATCCTTGCTTTTCATCACTTTGAATATTTTGTGCCATACCTTCTTGACTGTAAAGTTTCTGCTGAGAAATCAGCTGACAGTCTTGTGGGAGCTCCTTTGTAAATAACTAGTTGTCTTTCTTTTACTGCTTTTAGGATTCTCTCTTTGCCATTTAATCTTTGTCATTTTAATTATAATATTTTTTGGTGTTGGCCTGTTTGCGTTCATCTTGTTTGGGACTCTCTATTCTCCCTGGACTTGTATGTCTATTTTCTTCATCAGATTATGAAAGTTTTCTGTAATTATTTCTTCAGATAAGTTCTTTTACTTTTTTTTTTTTTTTTTTTTTTTGAGGCAGTGTCACTGGCCCTCACATGTGGGACCAAACCAGGGCTGCTGGTTCTCCAAGCCAGTGCTTAACCACAGCGCCACTCGGCCAGCCCTTGAGATAAGTTCTTAATCCTTTGCTTTTTCTCTTCTTCTGGGACACCACATGATATGAATGTTGTTACACTTGATGTGGTTCCTAAACTCAGGGTTTCCTAAACTATCCTCATTTTTTAAAGTTTGTTTTTCTTTTTACTGCTCCATTTGGGTACTTTCTGATACCTTGTCTTACAAGTCACTGATTTAGTCCACTGCTTCAAGTCTGCTGTTGATTTGTTCTAGTGCATTCTTCATTTCAGTTATTTTCTTCACTTCTGACTAGTTCTTTTTAATGGTTTCTATGTCCTTTTTTATATTTGCTATCTTTCTGTTGAAGTGCTCCTTATAACCATTGTTTTGAACTTTATCTGGTATGTTGCTTGCCTCCATTTCATTAATTAAGTTCTTTTTCTGGAGTTTTCTCCTTTTCTTCCATTTAAGACATATTTCTTTGTTTTCTCATTTTGACTGTTTCTCTGTGTTTGTTTCCATGTATTAGGTAGATCTGCTATGTCTCCCAGTCTTGACTGGTTGGCCTTATGTAGTAGATGCTCTGTGGGGCCCAGTGGCATATTCTCCCTGGTCACCTATGCAGCATGCTTTTGTGAGTCCCTTGAGTGGGTTGTGTGTGCCCCCCTTTTATAGTTGAGCTTTGATTGGTAATGGCATGTCAGTTGGTGGGATTGACCTTCAGGCTGACTGGCTGTGGGGTTTTACCACATCCATAGCTTATGAGTATCTGTGTGATAGGGTTTACAACACAGAGTGGGATTTTACCCAGTGGGCTTTGTTGCCTGTTGAGACAGTCCTTTGGGTATGCTGCTTGTGGAGCTATTTGGACAGTGCTCTGCTGTACACTGAAGCTGCCTTCTGGGTGTGTTGGTTCTGGTGAGGCTCTGGTGTAGTTTCAGATCATCTACTGCCTGTTATCTGCTGGGGACTACCTGGTAGGAGCTACAAAATGATCTTTAGTTAGTCACTCCCTGTGCTAAACCTGGAAGTGCATGGAAGAGGCCACGCTGTGAACCAAGGATGCTACCATCCATATCAGTCCTGTGGTAACTTAGCAGAAAGCCCGTAGCATCCCAAAGCCTGATGCCACCTGCTGGTTCCCATAAGGCTCAGCCTCTGGAAGAGCCTTGTGCAGTACACAAGTTGAGTGAGGTGGGGGTTTCAGGGAGTCACCAAGGTGGGATGAGTGGTGTTCACCAGGTAAATGTGGATTCTGGTTTGGTGCCAGTGCTGTGTCTGGAGCTACTTAGCAAAAGTCTCAAAGTACACTGAGACTAGCTGCTGCCTGCCCAAGAAAGAGTGCAGCACAGGCAGTCCTGGCTCCTGGCTGGAAAATTGCCTCTGGTGTTGAATTAGTTTGGTGGGGTGGGTTTCCAGGGAGTCCCCATTGTGGAGCAATCAGAGTTCTCCAGGTCAATGCAGATTTAGATTTGACTATGTGGGGAGGGCTTAACACAGGAAAGATGGCTGCACAGGAGGAAGTTTCTACGCAGGGAAAATGGTGACTGTCCCTGAAGTCCTCTCCCTGAAGCCACACAACTCAGTCCTCCTCATATGTCTCTGATGTTTCTCAAGTACTGTTCCTCTGCCCAAGCCCAGGGAGAATGCCTGAGAGTGAGTAAGTCTGTGCATGGACAATTTAAGAGGACATCTGGGTTTCCTGCACCTTCTATCTTACCTGGATGGTCGAAATCCCCATTTATTTTAAAAAAAGATTTTTTATTGTGGAGTTGGGGGAGGGGAACAGCGTTGGGGAATGGGGGAAGGTGAACAGACAAGTTGCTGTCCTTTTGTTCTTCAGCCTAGTTGTGGAGGATGTTGCTTCACTGGCCCATGTTGGTATTGTCATTGCAGTCTTCCCGGGTGAGGCAGGATGGTTGCTGGCCTCTGGACGGTGCTCACGGTGGCTCTTGGCTGCTCACGCTGGATGCCAGCCATTCACTGTAGCTTATGGCAGCCCACTGCAGCAGGGGTTGTAGCCTATGCCGCTGCTTGCGACTCACGGCCCAGCTCCAGGTGGAGCTGTTGTTCACCATCTTAGCTGTACAGGGCAGTGTCACTGGCTCTTATATGTGGGATCCGAACCGGGCCTTGCTACTCAGAGCTGTTGTCCCAAGCCAGCTCTTAACCAATGTGCCAGTTGGCTGAGCCCCCATTTTTTTGGTAACTGCCAGATATTGTGGGGGCTCCTCTTCCTAGCACCAATTATCTGGAGTGAAAAGTCCAGTGTGGGGTTGGGTCCCTTGCTTCTCTTGGGAGGGGCGGGGCTCTGCAGCCCAGAAATCCCTCCCAATTCTCAACCACCACATGCAGGTGTGGAGCCAACCCATTTTGTGTCTAAGTCCCTCCTACAAGTCTCAGTGTGACTTCTCCTTTATATCCTTAGTTATAGGACTTCTGTTGAACTAGATTTCAGATGGTTCTCCAGGTTGATTGTTCTATAATTTAGTTGTAATTTTAATGTGATCCTGGGAGGAGGCAAGCAGAGCATTTATCTTCTCTGCCATCTTGGATCCTCTCTCCTTTCTACTTTGTTCACATTTTTTTTTGCAGCTATGCTGTACTATCTAAGATTTTACATATAGTTTGCCAGGTAGCAGGTGGATATTATTTCTGATCTTCAATTAGGTATCAATTTTCTTGTAATATTGTAGGGTTTTTTTTTAAGAGAAACTTTATGAGATTAAGGGTTTCCAGCATGTTAAGAATTTTATTTTGGGGATGGCCAGGTGCCTCAGCTGGTTAGAATATATGCTCTGAGCAACAGGGTTGCCAGTTTGATTCCCACATGGGCCAGTGAGCTGTGCCCTCTGCAACTAGATTGAAGACAATGACTTTAGCTGAGCTGCAGCTGAGCCGCCAGTGGGCAGCTGGATTGCTCAGTTGGTTAGAGCACGTGCTCTTTTAACAAGGTTGCCAGTGGAACTCCCACATGGGATGGCAGGCTGTGCACCCTGCAACTAGATTGAAAAAAACAAAACCAAAAATAGTGACTTGAGTTGAACTGCTGGTGGGTGGCTGGATGGCTCAGTTGCAATGTTAGAGCATGTGCTCTTAACAACAAGGTTGCCAAACTGGTGACTTGACTAGCTGGTGGTTCCTGGAAAAAACACATTATTCCCTGAAAAAACACATTGTTCCCCAATAAAGTGTTTAAAAAAAAGAATTTTATTTTGTTTTAAAATCATGAACAGATACTGTTTTACCCAAAAGTTCCCATGCATTTATAGAGATGATAATATACTATTCTCTTTTATTGGTTGATATGGTCAATTACATTAATTGATTTTATAATAATACATCAACCCGACATTATTGTTATAAATCCATATCATTTTTTAACATGGAGTAGATTATGTAACATTTCAATTATTTATTTATTCAATATTTGCTAGAGTTTGCTGGTAAAACCTTGTAGGTCCTGTGCTTTATTATGACAAATTTAAATTACAATTTCATTTTTTTTTAGTGCTAAAGGAATATTTGGTTTTTTTATTTCCTATTGAAGCACTTTTGATGCTATAAATTTTTAAGATTTTGCCACAAAAACCCCATGAAGAATCAAAACTGCAAATTTTTGTACAATTTTCAGTTGTACTCCGAGGCAAATGGACACTTAGCTTAGATGGCAGATCTTTATGTTATCTGTCCTGCTTACTTCTTTTATTAAGATGTGGTCCAATATCTTGGAAAAACTATGGCCATACTTGAATTACCTCAAAAAGTAATTAGATATTTGTTCATTTGGTTAGTATGCTGAGAATAAGTATCTGAATATTTTGCTCAGAATTATTTTTATTTCTTATAAATCAAAATAACAGAACATTGATTTATCTGTTGAAATCTACCATAGCATTAGATAGATCAGGCATCTTCGCTGGACTCTAGCGTGGCCATTGAAATTTGAAGTTTTACTTAATTCTCATTCTTAAAACTTTTATGAGTTTTCTCTCTGGTAGGAGGCTGTATCTTTGCCTAAGGTTTTGTTCATTGGAGGAAGTCAACTAATTGATCAATCAACCAACTTCTTTTCTTCTTCTTGCTATGAATTTTCTGATGTATGACAATTGTCATTTCCAACATTTCCATATCATCTCATCTGCAGATCACCTATCCATAACTTGTGTAGGTACATCAATTAACATTTTTGCCAGAAGGCCTTCTTATTATTGCTCCATAAAGTGGGTTGCTCTATTTTGGTCAAATTCAACATTTGAACCTATGGGATTTTATTATTATTATTATTTTTAAAAGAAAATGGCATGGCTTTGAATTCTCTAGGGCAGGGGTGTCCAATGATTTTAGGTTTATATGACTGACTGGTAGTAACTGTATTATTGGCATATGTGTTTTGTATTTGCCATCACTGCTCTAGAGTTTTGAAATTCAATCACATATATTTTTTAGCTAACTTTGAAAAGGTAATTTTGTCATAATTTTTCCAGAAACCAATACATAGATTATTTCAGATAATGGAAATTAAAAGACTTGTCTGTAGCTCTCACTGTAGTTTTTCAGTGACATGCTATTCCTGCAGTTTCCCCAAATGGCACTTTTGTCATTTAAAAAAAAAAAAAATCTGGGGACTTTCTCCTCTCAGAAAAAATGGAAGACCATGACAGTTTTGCCTGCCAATTCCACTAGAAGAAATAACCCAAGAACCAAAGATAAAGTGAAATGAATTCCAACATAAACTCACTAGATAGGTATTCTCTGACATCAGCATGTCCTAAGATTCATACAAAATAAAAATTGGTTCCAGAGATCTCATTAAAATGAATTTACTATAGTGAAGTACTTTTCTGTTCTTCCATGGAGTAATTAGTTTCCTATTGGAAGTAACTGATTCTGAGCACTTTGCTCTGCAAGCTAAGTGGGGTAAATCTAAATTTAGATGAAGTGATTATCTCCTGCTTATTTATTCCATATATATATATATTATATAACATATTACATGTTAGTTTCAGGTTCCTTTTTACTTTAAATGTCCAACTTCTGAGAAAAAAATATGCCTACACTCTCAAAATATTTATGAAAATATAAAATTGTGCACACAAAATAATCTAAGTGCTGAGAAATTAAGGAGTTACAGTTGTATGATACCTCTTAATTTTCTCTATTGAATGTAGAATGGTTTTCCTATTTTTCAATGAAGTTAGGAGTTATCTCCTCTTTATATTCAACTTCTGCAGTCTAGAAATGTGAGTTCTAACTGCTTTTGTTCTAAGTCAATTCTACTTCAGCAGAAAAATTTGAGTTTGTAATAATATAATTTTTTTATTTTACTGGTTCCTAACTTCTTTCAAATGCAGAACTTGATATTTGTGTCAGTATGGACTATTTCCTTAGAAAATGCACATATGTACACAAAATTTTGCCTAGCAGGATTTGATAATTGCTATGGATCCATGGCTATTGTATATTTCATATTTCCCCCTGTCTTAATGAGAGTGAGTTTTTTTTATTATAATTATGTGTATTGAATGTGTTAAAGGAGAACATATTTTTTTAGATCATATATTCATAGGTCACTGGGCCTTGAGAAGCCATATTTGAACCTGATGGTGAGGACGACATCACCCAGACATTCTAGACTTTAATCAAGGTGAAGTAATAACATAAGTTCTTAAGGTTGATCTCCCATGGGAAATGGCTAAGTGTATTCAGTAGAGGGATCCAACTGTATTGGAACAAGGGAAGTTGTGGGTATTGGATAGTCCAAGTTAAACTATGGTAGACTGGGTCATTTGTTGCTGCAACAAAACAGTTTTTTATAACTAACACATTCTTTTTCCTTGATATCAAAGTTACTATATTTCCAATTTTCTCTGTGCTGTGCTGGGAGGCTGATGATCTCTGTTGACTGTTTCCACAAGGCTTCCTTTCCTCCTGATATCAGGTTGAGTTCAACTGATGGGAGGCACCAGTAAGATATTAGAGAGGAAGAAGAGAAGGCTCAAGGTTTTATCCCCTGACTTCTTTTTTTGCCAGGTTATAGATTGAAGATGTCTGTGTTCCTCTACTTAAGACCTCAGTGATCTGGTAACCACTCCCTCCTTTTACTCTTTAGACTAGAAATAATAACCTCCTGTTGTTGTTATATGTCTGGTCAAATCTTATCAATTCCTTTAACTTCATCCCTTCATTAAGCTCCCCTTAGTTATTCCCAACTCCTATCTAGTACAGTGGATGTTGTTGCAGTGCCTATGAAGTAAGTGAGAATGAGCAGATCAAGTCATCTTCATTCCTAGAAAAGACATTTAAAACATAGTCCTTTCATACTTACCTGGCAGCAGAGATACCATGATCACGAAGGTGGTTTTTCCAGGGCGAGGCTTATCCATTGCACTCCAGATGTGCTGACCCCTGCGATTTCCCCAAATGTGGGAAACTCGACTGCATTTTTTTTGTGGTAGTGGGGGACTGCATTCGTGCTCTTCCCTGTAAACAAAACAAAACAAAACAAAAACAGTTGCTTTCAATGGGAAGGGCAGGGGGTAAATATTATTTTGTCTGTAAAGTCATGACATATTTTGTCTATGTTTTTCAAAGGTCATTTATTTATATAAAGAACAAAGATCAATCAATGATATATTTCCCATTTTGTTCGATGACCTTTTGCCATCTTTCAGTGAGCTTCATAATCCTTTGTTCATAGAAGGACCTGTCTTTATTTGTGAAAAACTGAACAAGGTGCTGATTTACAGCTTCATCTGAATTGAACATTATACCACGCAAGTTTTTTTTTTAAAAGATTTTTTTGGGGAATTGGCGGAGGGGAACAGCGTTGGGGAATCGGGGAAGGGGAACAGACAAGTTGCTGTCTTTTTGTTCTTCAGTTTAGTTGCGGAGGATGTTGCTTCACTGTTGGTATCGTCATTGCGCTCTTCCCAGATGAGGCAGATCGGTCGCTGGCCTCTGGATGTTGCTCACCGCGGCTATTGGCAGCTCATGCTTGGCTGCCAGCCACTCACGCTGGCTGCGGGCCACTCACTGTAGCCTATGGCAGCCCACTGCAGCAGGGGCTGCAGCCCACACCATCACCGGGGCTCACACAGCCCAGCTCCAGGTGGAGCTGTTGTTAGCTGTAGAGGGCAGTGTCACTGGCCCTCATGTGGGATCCAAACCGGGGCCGCTGGCATCCCAAAACCAGCGCTTAACCAATGCGCCACTCGGCCGGCCCTACCATGCAAGTTTTGAAGAGAGCGAGACAAGTGGAAGTCTGACAGCACAAGGTCAGGTGAGTATGGTGGGTGTGGGAACAATCTCATCCAAGCCCCAATAATTTTTGACGGGTGATTTCTCATTGTGTGTGGTCTCTCATTGTTCTGATGGAACACAACTCTTTTACGATTAACAAGCTCTCGACGTTTCTGGATGATGAATTCGTTCCAGCTGTCCAATAGCCAATAGTATACATGTGAAGTTATTGTTTGGTTCCTTGGTAGGAGCTCAAAAAACACGACACCTTTAAAATCCCACCACACTGAGAACATAACCTTCCTCCAATGAATGTCTGCTTTCGATGTTGTTTGAGGTGAAACATCACGTCAGGACCAAGACTGTTTGTGAACCACATTGTTGTAAACAATCCACTTCTCATCACCAGTTATCAGTCGCTTCAAAAAAGGATCGTTTCCTCATGTTTAATGACCACATTGCAGATGTTTATATGAGCCATCAAATGAACTTCTTTGAGTTCACGCAAAACCCAAATATCAAACTTGCTTATGTATCCCAGCTTCTTCAGGTGGTCGTGAATGTTTGATTGATGGATATTCAATGTTTCTGCAATCTCTGATGTCATGTAACATGAGTTTGACTTGATCAATGCCTTTATTTTTTCATCATCAACCTTGGTGGGCCTCCCTGACTGAGGAGTGTCGTTGAGATCAAAATCACCAGCATGGAATTTTGTGAACTATTGTTGGCACAGACATTCTTGTAGAGCATTGTCACCATAAACTTTATGCAACTTTTCACTTGACATGTGTTCTTCCCTTTATGGAAGTAAAACAGTAAAATATGACAAAAATGCACAGTTTGGTCTTCTGTCTTCCACTTGTAAAATCTCCAAAACTCAACGAAATCACTCATTTTTTTTAGAATGAAGCTAGAACTGTCAGCTGTCACATGACATAGCAATTGTACAGATGTGAATGACTCTAGTACTTCCAAAAATGAACTAGTGACATCTGTTGCAAACATGTATCATGACTTTTCCGACAACCCAATAGCATCATCTTTGTATTTTAAGGTCAAAATCATATATTACACCTGCTGAAAACATTTCTACAGCAATGAAATATTTGCAAGCAAATGTTTGCTCTGAATTTGTGACTATTATTATGACGTACTGAGTCCTGAAAAAGGGCCATTATCCCAAATTGTTAGAAAAGGAAATGGCCAATTTGGGAACTTAATGACACACAAGAAGGCCACCTAGAATGTAAGCATGTGGGCATTGTTTATAGCTGTGGTAAGCAGAATTTTTGAAATGCCACCCCCACATGTCCCATCCCACTCCCCAGAACTTGTGAATGTGATGAGCTATCACTCTTTTCTTTAATATAATTTGTATAATCTTAAGTGTATACAATTTAACTTTTTTTCTTTTTTAAAATTATTATTAATAGTTACAGATGTACAAAAGTATGGAATAGTTATCTTTTTCACCCCTTACAAAGTGACTACCCCCGCCCCTCTCCCCTGTACCCTCACTCCCGATATCATACATATCTATTACAATTCCATTGACTACATCCCCACACTATATTCCACATCCCATGACTACATATATGTTAAATTATAGTCAACATCTAATATTAATCAGCAGCAGCTTCAGATGTACAGTGCAGTAGTCAGGCCACTACACCGTCCATGAAGTGGTCTTCCTGACGAGATATGAGTCCATCTGATCCGCTAAAAAAATATTTACAACATTATAGATTATATTCCCTATACTGTCTCTTCTGTCTCTGCGGTAGTATTGTAGTTACCAGTTTATGTTGCCTTGTCCCTTCTCCTTCTCCCTCATGCCCATCCCCATCCCATCTAGGCCTCATCAGTTTTTCCTTTGTGTCTTTAAGACTATTTCTGTTTACATTGCTCATTTATTTATTATTTATTTATTTATTTTTAATTAGTTTCAGGTGTACAACACAGCACAATAGTTATACTTTTTACCCCTCAAAGTGACAATTCCCATCCCCCAATTCGCCACCCCACTCCTCCCCCCATATCATATGTATCTATTACACTTCCTCTGACTCCCTTCCACAGTATAATCCACATCCTGTGACTATCTATGTATTCAATTACAGTTGGTATACAATATTATACATCAGCTTCAGGTGTACAGTGCAGTGATCAAGCCTCTACTCCATCCATGAAATGGTCTCCCTAACAAGACATGTGACCATCTGACACCCCACAAAATATTTACAACATTTTTAATTATATTCCCTAACTGTTTCATATCCCTGTGGCAATATTGTAGTTACCTATTTATGCTGTCTAATCCCTTCCCCTTCTCCCTCATCCGCACCCCCCTCCCAACTAGCAACCCTCAGTTTTTTTCTCTATATCTATGAGACTGTTTCTGTTTACTTTGCTCATTCATTCAGTTTTTCAGATTCTACATATAAGTGAGATCATATGATATTTGTCTTTCTCTGACTTATTTCACTTAACATAATAGTCTCTAGGTCCATCCATATCATTGCAAATGGTACAATTTCATTCTCCTTTATAGTGGAGTAATACTCTAGCGTATAAATGTACCACAGTTTCTTAATCCAGTCATCTACAGATGGGCAAGTGTTGGCTATTGTAAATAGCGCTGCAGTGAACATAGGGGTGCATATATTTTTTTGAATTAGTGTCTTGGATTCTTTAGGATAAATACCTAGGAGTGGAATTTCTGGGTCAAAAGGTAGTTCCATTTCCAGTTTTTTGAGATACTTCCATATTGACTTCCATAGTGGCTGCACCAATCTGCAATCCCACTAACAGTGCATCAGGGTCCCCTTTTCCCCACAGCCCCACCAGCACTTGTTGTTTGTTGATTTATTGATGATACATTGTTCATTTATTTAGTTCTTTAGATTCCACATATAAGTGAGATCATATGGTATTTGTCTTTCTCTGACCGACTTATTTCACTTAACGTAATGTTCTCTAGGTCCATCCATATCATTGCAAATAGTAGGATGTCTTTCTTCTTTATAGCTGTGTAATACTCCATTGTGTAAATGTACCACAGTTTCTTAATCCAGTTATCTATCGATGGGCATTTCGATTTTTTCCAAGTCTTGGCTATTGTAAATGAGCTATCACTCTTTTGATTGTGTTATGTTGATGGCAAAGTTGACCTTAAGAAAGGCAATTAACTGGATTTTCTCAGTGGGTCCAATGTACTCAATGTGCCCTTAAAAGCAGAGAGTTTTCTCTGCTTGGTAACAGAAGTCAGAGAGATTTGAAGCATAAGAAGGATTTGATGCACCTTTGCTGGCTTCAGTGACTTGGAGAACGTTTCTCATTTTATCATGTATGAGGTGTGATCAAGCAATACAGTGAATGCTTACATAAAAAAAAATTGTTATAGTAAAAGACACATTGTCATTAATACCCCTGAGAATCTACCCCTCCCTTCAAACACACGTATACTATCATTATTGCCACTTTCTGAAGCAGTTCTGGAAGTCCTGTTTTGTGTCTCTAGTTGCGCTGTGTTGTCTGCCTCTGTGTCCTGAATCATTTCGACTTTGGGGAAAAGCCAGAAGTCACACGGTACCAGATCCAGTGAATAAAGTGGATGAGGACACAGGTAATTTTTTTTTTTTAAGATTTTATTGGGGAATTGGGGGAGGGGAACATCATTGGGGAATCAGGGAAGGGGAACAGACAAGTTGCTGTCCTTTTGTTCTTCATTCTAGTTATGGAGGACTTTGCTTCACTGATTCATGTTGGTATCATCATTGCGCTCTCATCAGGTGAGGCAGATCAGTTAATGGCCTCTGGATGGCCACTCACAGCGGCTCTTGGCAGCTCACTCCGGCTGCCAGCTGCTCACACTGGCTGCTGGCCTCTCACTGTAGCCTATAGCAGCCCATTGCAGCAGGGGCTGCAGCCATGCTGGCCTGGGGACTCATAGCAGCCCAGCTCCAAGTGGAGCTGTTGTTCACCATCTTATATGTAGAGGGCAGTGTCACTGGCCCTCATATTTGGGATCTGAACTGGGGTCACTGGTGTCCCAAGCCAGCTCTTAACCAATGCGCCACTTGGCCGGCCCCTGTAATGTTTTTATTTGACAGAAATTGCTGTATACCAGAAATGAAGTGTGACACAGAGCATTGTCATGATGGAGGATGATTTACAGCACACTTTAAAACACACCTTCTCTCAACTTTAGCTCATACCCAACTAAATGCACCAAACACGTTGAAACTTGTCACACACTGTTACTAAGGTTTGATGCACTGCTTCCCATATTGAAGATCCCTGCCTTTCTGTTGGATGACACTGGGCAGCAGTATTCACCATATTTTGTGATCACAACAGAAAGGCTTCATGTCACACATCACTTGTGTTGTGGCAATTTCTGTCAAATAAAAACATTACAGTGTGTCCTCATACAGCTTATTCACTGGACCTGGCAATATGTGACTTCTGGCTCTTCCCCAAAGTAAAAATGACCATGAAAGGTAAGTGTTTTGAATTGATTTAGGACATCAAGGTGGCAATAACAGCACAACTAAAGACACTCACAAAAGAATACTTCCAGGCTGGCCGAGTAGGGGACGCATTGGTTAAGAGCTGGCTTGGGACGCCAGCTCTGAGCATCAGGGCCCTAATTTGGATCCCACATCTGAGGGCAAGTAACACTGCCCTCTATAGCTAAGATGATGAACAACAGCTCCACCTGGCTGCCTCTATAGCTAAGATGGTGAACAGCAGCACCACCTGGAGCTGGGCTGCTGTGAGTTGCCGGAGACGGTGTAGGCTTCAGCCTCTGCTGCAGTAGGCTGCCATAAGCTACAGTGAGTGTTTGGTAGCCAATGTGAACGGCTGGCAGCCAACATGAGTGGATGGCAGCCAGCGTGAGCTGCCAAAAGCCGCTGTGAGTGGCTGTCCGGAGGCCGGCGACCAACCTGCCTTATCTGGGAAGAGCACAATGATAATACCAACATGGGCCAGTGAAGCAACATCTTCCACAACTAGACTGAAGAACAAAAGGACAGCAACTTGTCTGTTCCCCTTGCCCGATTCCCCAATGCTGTTTCCCTCCCCCAATTCCCCAATAAAATCTTTTAAAAAAAAGCAAAAAAAACCCCCAAAAACCAAAAGAATACTTCCAGAATTACTTCAGAAAGTTGCGAGAATAATGGGATAAGTGTGTTTAAAATGAGGGGGAGTATTCTGAGGTGGATTAATGGGAATCTCTCTTTTACTGTAATAATTTTTAAAAATTTAAACATTCACCGTTTTTTGATCACATCTCATATACAAGACTGACTTGATGACTAGCAAACCTACACACACACACACACACACACACACACACACACACACACACACACACAAAATAAGGCAAATGCTGGATGTTGGAGGCTATCCTTTTGGCTAGATGCAACCTGAAGGAAATTAAAGGCTGTTTTTTGGGGGGACTATGAAATCTCTTCCATGAAACAACTGGAATGTATTTGTTTGCCTGTGGCTCTTAGTCTCCCACTTGGAGCTGTGTTGGGGATGCCATGCTATGTAGCAGCAATGCTGTGCTGTTACTCTCTGTAGGGTCTGTCAGTCTTTCAGGCTTTGCATTTTTCATCCAAAATCATGGGCACCAGTTTTTTTCAGAGGAAGGCCCACAGACTACTGACTGCATAGTCCTGGGACTAGCCTCCAGGGCCCACTCTGAGCCCCTGAATTAAATGACCTAGGACAAATATCGATTGACGTTTTCACAAGCTACTCCAGATAAAGCGTAAGCGCTGTGAATTTTGAAATCAACTGGCTTCAAAAGAGGTCCTGTCCTTGAGAAAATATTCTCAAGGACACATCTGTGTTAGTACAATCTGTATCACCCTATTTTTGTTAAGAAGTAGAACTGAGTGAACCATCCTCTTAAAAATTGTAGCTTATCATGAATCTCTGAATTGACAGAAACTTATCTCTTCATGAGCTCTGGTGTCAACTAAGCTCTGAGCTACTTTACTCAGTTTATTAGAGGAAGTTTCTTTATTAAGGTAAGATGGATCAGTCAACTTGGCATACAGATAAACTCTTTTCCTTGTAGAAAAAGTCTAAATCCCTATTTCAGCCAATTGTCTCATGCTTGGTTAAACAGAATTAGGGATCACCATCTATACTGGCAAAATTATTCAGAAGAACATGTTCTACAGATGGTGCGGAGTATGTTAGAACCTGGAACTTGGCATTTCTAACTTTTTTGGTTCAATGGAAGTGTAAGCTATTCATGTATGTGGACTATTTTAGCAATCTGTTCTATGTCAAATGTCTGAAATGCAGATGCTCATTTTGAATGATTTATTCAAATTGTTGTGTGTTGTTTAGTTGATGGCAGGTCTTTTTTTTTTTTTTTAGAGGGCAGTGTTACTGGCCCTCATATGTGGCATCCGAACCGGGGCTGCTAGCATCCCAAGCCAGCGCTTAACCACCGCACCATTCGGCCAGCCCATGGCAGGTCTTTTAAAGATGGTAAAATTAAAAATTGCTTAATACATGTGGAAACCTTGGATGGCATGGACCATATATTTGAGGAATTAAAGAATATATAATTAAAAATAAAGAGAAGTATGACTATATCAACTATATCAATGAGATTTGAAACAAAGTTAGTTGCATATACAGTGAAAGAAAACCTGGTTTGCTTACTGTGAGAAGGAAACTTTGCCAGGGGCAGTCATGCATTAATGACAATTACAGAACAAAAATGAACCACAGCACATTGGTTTGATCTCCATAAATCAGTTTGCAGTAATAAAGTATTTTTTTTTCTTTTGAAAAAATAATGAAAGCCATGTCACTTCTAGAATACTATGATTTGGCTAATCTCACTTTTTCTCTTGAAATATTCCTTTTCTTACATTAATTCCTGACAACTTGTGAACATCAGTGAAAGAACAAAGGACTTTATGGAGGAGTTGTCTTGGAAGAAAATTGATGGAGACATGATCATTTCACAGGGATTTCCTTGGGGCTGTCACTGTGGCAGTGGTCAACCAACCCCTCCACTATGGAGAGTAGCTGCTTTGGAGGCAGCCTTGTCTGGTTAACATGGAAATCAGGCCATATCCCTCAGTCAGGTTTTTCTAGTAGAGGAGACAGGGATTTGAGGCTACAGGGAAGTTGACAGAGACTGGAAACCATTGATGGACTTCTGGTAAGACTTGAAAATATGTTTATATCTTGAAAACTTCTCTATTGACCAATTTTTTTTTCTCAAAATGATGTGGCTCAGAGTCTACCATGCCACCTGAAATTGGATGTAAGTAAATTGTTTCCAAGTAATACATGAGATTGAGGAGGAGAGTATGTAATGAGTAATATGAAAGGATGAATCATCCAATAAGTGCCTTTGGAGTAATTACCTTCCCAGTAGAGAAAAAAGTTAGAGTCCTGCCTTTCACTAAATACAAAACTAAATTCTAGATGAAATAATTTCTAAAATGGAAAATACAAAACTTTAAAATGTGCTAAGAGAAACTATAGGGGGATATTTTCTTAACCTTGGGGTCATAAAGACACAAAATCCAAAAAACATTGAGGAAATTGATTGACAAATCTGACCAACAAAAAGCAACCAAAATTAAAAACTCAAACCACATTGATTAGTGAAAGACCCCATAAATAAAGCTAAAACTATTGCACTGTGTTGTAGACCTGAAACTAATTAAAAAAAAATTTTTGAAAAAAAAAAAACACAAGTCAAAATTCAGGACAAAATATTTGTCACACATATAACAGAAAGTGATATAGTCATAATATTTAAAAGAGTTCACACAAATCAATGAGAAAAAGGCAACAGGAGGAACAGCAAAATCAATTCCCAGAAAAACCCCAACAACTTATGACTGATAAGTGCTGAAAAGATGACCAGTCTTTCTAATAATTAGAGAAATGTAAATTAAAACACATATCGTAGGGGCCGGCTGAGTGGCGCGGTGGTTAAGTGCTGGCTTGGGAAGCCAGCGGCCCCGGTTCGGGTCCCACATATGAGGGCCAGTGACACTGCCCTCAAAAAAATAAAAAATTGTATTTTGCTGGTTCAATTGGCAAAAGTTAAGAAGATAGAGATCATATCTGGCATTGATGGGAACCTAGGAAACATGCACTAATATCCTGTAGTGCATATTAGTGCAGCTTTTTATTTTTTTTTATTTTTTATTCTTAAAAAAATTTTTTTTTTATTGGGGAATTGGGGACAGGGAACAGCATTGGGGAATTGGGGAAGGGGGACAGACAAATTGTTGTCTTTTTGTTCTTCAGTCTAGTTGTGGTTTGTTCTTCAGTCTAGTCGTGGCGGACATTGCTTCATTTAGTGCAGCTTTTTAAATGGCATTTTGGCAATGGCCATAAAAATTTGGCAGGATCTAGAAAAATTAAAAATGCACATATTTGACCCAGCAATTCCATTTGTGGAATACAGCATGCATGAATACTTGCATACAGGTACAAGATGAATAGAAATTAAATATACCTTGCATTAGTACACAGTGAAAATTAAAACCATTAATGTCCATTAATAGGGGCATAGTAAACAATTTTTGGTACATACATATATCTTATGAAATATTATGTGGTATTGCAAAATGTAAGTTAGATATACAGATACAGACATAGAAAATTCTCCAATATATATTCAGTGAAATTCTTATTCATATCAAAAATAGTAAAGTAAAAAACCCCATATACACAAAGGATCTGGCAGTAGTAACTCAAAACTATCTGTTGAAGAAAATACATGTAAATTCAAAGAAAAAGTTCTGGAATGATATGCAGCATCACAGCAGTCACGCATAATGAAGGGAGTAAGATTTGGGAAAGAAATGAAAGGGGACTTAACACATACTTCATGCCCTTTTGTATTGTTTGCATTTTTATTTTGTGATAGCTTTAAAGAAGTTATGCCCTTCCAAATGGAAGTGATTTCACTGACATCTATGCAGTTAAGATGAATGCTTAGATGTGGCAATAGTAAATTTTCTTTTTGTTGGCTTTTTGGTATCTCTCATATCGCTAGTTGGGAAATAAGACTCAGAGATGATAAGATTGGTGTTAGGAATGCTGGGTCCTACTGAATTTCAGAAAGGGGATTTTCTGTGCATTTTCGTCTCTTCAACCTCCTGCAATCTGGCTTTTGCTCCCAGCATCCTATGAAATTGTTTTGCTAAAATTACCAACAGCTTCCTGGCTATTGAATTAAGTGGGCACTCATTAATTCTTTCTATCACTTTATCTTTGAAGCAATATCGTTGTTTACCACTCTTTCCTTTTCAAACATTCTCTTAACTGCCATGAAAACACACACTTCTGACTTTTTCTGTCTCTTTGTTGTTACTCTTCCTGCCTCTTAGATGTTAATTTTCTTTAGGATTTGTCTTCAGACTTCTTTTCTTTCTACTTTCTATGTTCTTTACGGTTTTGGGGCATGACCCCTTCCACTCTTGTGGTTTAAATCCAATCTGCATGCCATATTTCTAGCTCAGAATATTCTTCTGAACTCCAACCCTATACCTCCAACCATAGCTGGCCATCCCCACACAGGTGTGTCATGTGCATCCCAAATTCAACATATTCAGAATCAGGCTCATTGTCTCCAAACCTGGACCAGTTTTCCCTCCTCTAGTCCCTGTCATTGTGATTGACAACACCCTCAGTCCATTCAGAAACCTGGAAGTTATACTCTGTCCTTTTTTATTTGAATTCTACACCTAGTGGGAGATCAAGTCCTGCCAATTCTTCATTATTAATGTCTCATGAACACAATCTATTCTGTGTTGTTAAAACCATTGCCTGGTTTGGGCCACATTTCTTGGCTTGGACCAATGGAACAGTTTTCTAAATGATCTCTGCCTCCAATCTTGTTTCTCTCAAATCCATTATTTTGCAATATGTTATGCTTTTAAAAATTAATCTGTAGATTTTTATTAATTTTTAGGATAAAATACAAGACTTTTTTTTAAACTACCTGGCATTTATCTTTAATTCTATTCTACTTTTTCTGCTATACCCATGTTATCATCTCACCATTGTACACAGAAATACAGGGGTCCTTTTTTTTATTATTAGCTTCAGGTGTACATAACAACATAGCAATTAGACATTTCCACCCCTCACAAAATGATAACTCCAAAACTCTACTACTCATCTGTCACCATACATAGCTATTGCAATACCATTAACTGTATTCTCTATGCTGTATTTCATATCACTTGACCATATTTTTTAAAAATTATGGTTGACATTCAGTATCATTTAATTTTAGTTTCAGGTGTACAGCATCGTTGTTAGGCTTTTAAATAATTTATGAAGTGATCCCAAATAAGTCTACGCCCCATCTGACACTATACATACTTTTCACAATATTATTGAATATATCCTTCACACTGTATTTCTCATTCCCATGACTATTTTGTAACTACCAATTTGCACTTCCTAATCCCTTCATCTTTCTCATTCATCCCTTCAACAACCCCCCCCATCTACTGATTGCTAGTTTCTTCTCTGTATCTATGAGTTTGTTTCTGTTCGTTCATTCTGTTTTTTAGATTCCCCATATAAGTGAGATCATATGGTATTTTTCTTTCTCAGCTTGACTTATTTCACTTAACATAATACTCTCTAGGCCTATCTATGGTGTTGCAAATGGTAAGATTTCATTCCTTTTTTTATAGCTAAGTAATACTCCATAGTATATGTGTACCACAATTTCTTTCTTTTTTTTTAATTAGCTTCAGGTGTACAACACAGTGCAATAGTTATACTTTTTACCTCTCAAAGTGACAACCTCCTTCCCCCGATTCTCCACCCCACTCCTCCCCCCCATATCATACTATCTATTACAATTCCTTTGACTCCCTTCCACCGTATAATCCACATCCCATGACTATCTATATATTCAATTACAGTTGGCATACAATATTATACAACATCAATTTCAGGTATACAGTGCAGTGATCAAGCCTCTACTCCATCGATGAAGTGGTCTCCCTAACAAGACATGTGACCATCTGACATCCCACAAAATTTTTACAACATTATTATATTTCCCAAACTATCTTTCATATTCCTGTGACAATACTGTAGTTACCTATTTATGCTGTCTAATCCCTTACGCTTCTCCCTCATCCCCATCCCCCTCCCAACTAGCAACCCTGTTTTTCCTCTATATCTATGAGACTGTTTCTCTTTCCTTTGCTCATTCATTCAGTTTTTCAAATTCCACATATAAGTGAGATCATATGGTATTTGTCTTTCTCCGACTGACTTATTTCACTTAACATAATAGTCTCTAGGTCCATCCATATCGTTGCAAATGGTACGATTTCATTCTTCTTTATAGCTGAGTAATACTCCATTGTATAAATGTACCACAGTTTCTTAATCCAGTCATCTACCGATGGGCATTTTGGTTGTTTCCAAGTCTTGGCTATTGTAAATAGTGCTGCAATAAACATAGGGATGCATATATTTTTTCGAATTAGTGTCTTGGATTCCTCTGGGTACATACCCAAGAGTGGAATTGCTGGGTCATACGGCAGTTCCATTTCCAGTGTTTTGAGATACATCCATACTGATTTCCATAATGGCTGCACCAATTTGCAGTCCCACCAACAGTGCACCAGGGTTCCCTTTTCTCCACACCCTTGCCAGCACTTGTTGTTTGTTGATTTGTTGATGATAGCCACTCTGACTGGAATGAGGTGGTATCTCATTGTGGTTTTTATTTTCATTTCTCTGATGATTAGTGAGGTTGAACATTTTTTCATATGCCTGTTGGCCATCTGTATGTCCTCTTTAGAGAAATGCCTCTTCATATCCTCTGCCCACTTTTTAATTGGGTTGTTTGTTTTTTTGGTGTTGAGTTGCATGAGTGTTTTATAAATTTTGGATATCAACCCCTTATCAGATATATCATTGGCAAATATCTTCTCCCATTCAATAGGCTGCCTTTTTGTTTTATTGATGATTTCCTTTGCTGTGAAAAAACTTTTAAGTTTGATGTAATCTCATATGTTCATTTTTTCTTTTATTTCCTTTGCCCGAGGGGATATATCGGTAAAAATGTTACTAAGGGTAATGTCTGCAAACTTACTGGCTATGTTTTCTTCTAGGAGTTTTATGGTTTCAGGTCTTACATTTAAGTCTTTAATCCATTTTGAGTGTGTTCTCATATATGGTGTAAGTAGGTGGTGTACCACAATTTCTTTATCCAATCATCTATTAATAGGTATTTTAGTGGTTTCCTATCTTGACTATTGTGAATAGTGCTGCAGTTAACATAGGGGTGCATATATCTTGTTGAATTAGTGTTTTGGATTTTTTTGGATAAATACCCAGTTGTGGAATTGCTGGGTGATGACGTAGTTCCTTTTTTCTTTTTTAAGGTGGTAGATACTTTTATCTTTTTTTTTTTTTTTTTAAGGCAGTGTCACTGGCTCTCATATGTGGGACCCGAACTGGGGCTGCTAGCTTCCCAAGCCAGCACTTAACCACCGCATCACTCAGCTGCCCAAGATAGTTCTATTTTTAATTTTTTAAAGGACCTCTCTACTGTTTTCCACAGTGGCTGCACCCATTTGTAAAACCACTAACAGAGATTGGGTGCATTCATGATATATAGGTGATGTATTACAGAACTGTACACTTGAAATCAATGTAATTTTACTAATCATTGTCACCCAAATAAATTTTAATAGAAATTAAAAAAATATTCCCACCAACAGTGCACAGTGGTATTTATGATATCTTTTCTCCATATCCTCATGAACACTTGTTTGTTGATTTACTGATGATGGCCATTCTGACATGTGTGAAGTGATATCTCATTATGTTTTTGTTTTGTTTTGTTTTGTTTTGTTTTGTTTTGTTTTTGAGGGTAGTGTCACTGGCCCTCACAATTGGGACATGAACTGGGGCCGCTGGCTTCCTAAGCCAGTGCTTAACCACCGCGCCTCTCGGCCTGCCCTCATTATGGTTTTAATTTCCATTTCTCTGATGTTTGGTGATATTTACATTTTTTCCATATGTTTATTGGCTATCTGTATGTCCTTTTTGGAGAAACGTCTATTCAGGTCCTCTGCTCATTTTTTAATTGGATTGTGGTTTTGTGTGTGTGTGTGTGTGTGTGTGTGTGTGTGTGTGTGTGTTGAGTTGTGTGAGTTTTTCTTATAAATTTTGGACATTAACCTTTTATCGTATTTACCACTAGCAAATATCTTCTCCCATTCAGTTTGAATATCTTTTCATTTTGTTGATGGTTTTCTTTTTCTTTTTTTTTAATTGGGGAATTGGGGAAGGGGAACAGACAAGTTGCTGTCCCCTTGTTCTTCAGTTTAGTTGTGGAAGACATCGCTTCACTGGCCCATGTTGGTTTCATCATTGTGCTCTTCCAGAGTGAGGCAGATTGGTCGCCAGCCTCTGGATGGCCACTCACAACAGCTCTTGGCAGCTCACACCAGCTGCCAGCCACTCACGCTGGCTGCCGGCCACTCACACTCACTGAAGCCCATGGCAGCCCACTGCAGCACAGGCTGCAGCTACGCTGTCAGCCGGCGACTCACAGCAGCCCAGCTCCAGGTGAAGCTGTTGTTCACCATCTTAGCTGTAGAGGGCACAGCATCAAGGCCCTCATATGTGGGATCCGAACCGGGGCCCTGCTGCTCAGATCTGGTATCCCAAGACTTTTCTTAGCCAGTGTGCCACTTGGCTGCCCCGATGGTTTTCTTCGCTGTGCAAAATCTTTATGTATTGATGCAGTTCCATTTGTTTATTTTCTCTTTTGTTTCCCTTGCCTGAGGAGACATATCAGTAAAAATACTATTAAGGGTAATATCTGAGAGTTTGCTTCCTATATTTTCTTCTAGAAGTTTAACAGTTTGGGGTCTTACATTTAAGTCTTTAATCCATGTTGAGTTTATTCTTGTATATGGCGTAAGGAGGTGGACCTGTTTCTTTTGTTTTGTTTTGTTTTACATGTATCTCTCCAGTGTTCTCAGCACCATTTATTGAATACACTGTCTTTATCCCAATGTATATTTTTGCCTCCTCTGTCATAGAATAAATGACCACATAGGCATGGATTTATTTCTGGGCTATTTTGTTCCATTGATTTATATGTCTGTTTTTATGCCACTACCATGCTGTTTTGATTACTATGGACTTGTAGTATAATATGATATCAGGCAGCATGATACCTCCAGCTATGTTCTTTATTGGGATTGCAGTGGTTATTAGGGTCTTTTATGGTTCCATATTAATTTTAGGATTATTCTACTTTTGTGAAAAATGTCATTGGTATTTTTATAGGTATTGCATTGAATCTATATATTGCTTTGAATAGTATGGACATTTTAACTATATTCTTTCCTATCTATGATCATGGTATATGTTTCCATTTATTTGTATCTTTTTTAATTTTTTTCAATGTCTTAAAATTTTCTGAGTACAGGTCTTTACCTCCTAGGTTAAATTTATTTCTGGGTATTTTAATGTTTTTATTCAATTGTAAATGGAATTTTTTTTTTTTTTTTTTTTATGACTCAACCATTTTTTTTTTATTTTTTTTTTAAGATTTTATTGGGGAATTGGCGGAGGGGAACAGCGTTAGGGAATCGGGGAAGGGGAACAGACAAGTTGCTGTCCTTCTGTTCTTCAGTTTAGTTGCGGAGGATGTTGCTTCACTGTTGGTATCGTCATTGCGCTCTTCCCGGATGAGGCAGATCGGTCGCTGGCCTCTGGATGTCGCTCACTGCGGCTATTGGCAGCTCATGCTGGCTGCCAGCCGCTCACGCTGGCTGCGGGCCACTCACTGTAGCCTATGGCAGCCCACTGCAGCAGGGGCTGCAGCCCACACCATCACCGGGGCTCGCACAGCCCAGCTCCAGGTGGAGCTGTTGTTAGCTGTAGAGGGCAGTGTCACTGGCCCTCATGTGGGATCCGAACCGGGGCCGCTGGCATCCCAAAACCAGCGCTTAACCAATGCGCCACTCGGCCGGCCCTGGAATTGTTTTCTTAATTTGCCTCTCTGATAGTTCATTATTAGTGTATATAAACCCAAGTTATTCTGAATATAAATTTTGTATGTGCCACTTTAGTAAATTCATTTATCAGATCTAATAGTTTTTTGGTGGAATGTTTGGGGTTCTCTGTGTATAGTAGCATGACATCTACAAATAATGAAAAATTTACTTCTTCCTTTCTAATTTGGATGAAATTTATTTCTTTTTCTTGTCTGTTTGCTGTGGTTAGGACTTTTCAGTACCATGTTGAACAAAAGTGATGAGAGTGGACATCCTTGTTGTGTTCCTGATCTTATGGAGGATGCTTTTAGCTTTTCCTATTGAGTATGATACTAGTGGTGGGTTTGTCATATATGGCCTTTATTATGTTGAGATTCGTTCTCTCTATTCCCAATTTGCTGAGAGGTTTATTATTACTTTTTAAAAATTTTTATCATAAACAGATGATTGATTTTGTGATTTGCAGATATTGTACTAACACGAATTGCATCCCAGGAATGAATCCCACTTACTTGTGGCTTATGATCTATTTAATGTATTGCTGAGTTCTGTTTGCCTACATTTTGTTGAGGACTTATTGCATCTATCTTCATTAGGGATATTGGTCCATAATATTTTTGTAATATCCTTTGTCTGGCTTTGGAATCAGGGTAATGATGAAATTGGGAGGCTTTCCTCCTCTTGCATTTTTTTGGAATATTTTGACAAGAATATGTGTTAATTCTTTCTGAATGTTTGGTAAAATTTACCTGTGAAGCCATCTGGTCCAGGAATTTTGTTTATGGGGAGCCTGTTGATTACTGACTCAATTTCATTAGTAGGAATTGGTTGGTTCATATTTTCTGTTTCTTCCTGATTCAGCTTTGAAAGATTGTATGCTTCTAGGAATGCATCCATTTTATCCTGATAATCAAATTTGTTAGTGTTTGTTAGTGTGTAGTTGCTCACAGTATGTTCCTAAATTTTGTTTGTATTTCTGTGGTGTCCTTTGTCAATTCTCCTTTTGATTTCTAATTTTATTTATTTGGTTCTTTTCTCTCTCTCTCTCTCTCTTTTAAAATGAATCTTGTTTAAGACTTGTCAATTTTGTTTATCTTTTCAAAACAGCAGCTCATGGTTTCATTGATCATTTGTATTGTTTTATTTCTACTCTAATCTTTTCTATTTCCTTCCTGCTACTCCGCTGGGCTTTGTTTGCTGTTATTTTTTCAGTTTCATTATGTGTAAAGTTAGACTGTTCATGTGAGATTTTTTTGTTTGTGGAGGTAGGCCTACATTGCTATGAATTTCCCTCTTGGGACAGTTTCACTGTGTCCAATAAATTTGGGGTGGTTGTGTTTTCATTTTTGTTTGTCTGAAGGTATCTTTTGATTTCTTCCTTGATCTCATTATTGACCCATTCATTATTTAATAACATGTTATTTCTTTTCCATGTATTTCTGTGTTTTCTGTTTTATTCTTGTAATTGATTTCTAGTTTCATACCATTTTCATCAGAGAAGACACTTGATGTGATTTTTAACCTTCTTAAATTTATTGAGACTTGTTTTGTGGGCTATTCTGTTGCTTTGTGGTGAAATGCTCTAAGAATATCAATTAAATCCACCTGGTCTAGTGTGTCATTTAAGTCCTCTGTTTCCATGTTGATTTTCTGTCTGGAAGATCTGTCCACTGGTATCAGTGGAGTATTAAAGTTTCTTAATACTTTAATACCGTTAAATTGAAAGAGCTTCCTTAGGTGCATGGGCCAGGCTGGCTGACCCAGTGTTAAATGTGCCTTCAGCAATGAAGCACTAATTGGATGGGGTGGAGTCCCAGGGAATCATGAGATGTGGCCAGTGATTTTTATAAAGTTAATGCAGACTCTGTTCTTATACCAGTGCCCTGCCTGTGACCATTTTGCACAGTGCCCCAAGAACACTGCAGCCATCCACCACTTGCTTCAGGCACACAAATTTCTGAGAGGTGCCCAAAAGTGGCTGCAGTACAGGTTTTGAGTGACTGTCCACCATCAAATTCTCCCTGCTGTACTGTCATGGACTATCCACTGCTGTAAAAGCCCACCATAGTTTGTGGGGTGGGGGCAGCCATTTAGGCACCCAGAGTGTCCCTGATAATGAAGCTCTAGTTGGACAGGGCAGAGTTTCAGGAGCTAAGGCCTGTGATCAGTGATTTCTACAAAGTCAATGCAGCCTTGGTTCTCACATTGGTGCTAGGCCCATAACCATCTGGCAAAAATGCTCCAAGAACACCGTGGCTTGCCACTGCTCACCTCAGTTCTGCAGGTTCCTGAGAGCTGCCCAAGAAATCCTGTGGTGCAGGTCCTGGTTTATCACCCAACAGCAAACATTTCCTGGGCCACCACAGGCTGTCCACCTGCTGCAAACAGGCTTCCACAGCCTGTGGGGGTGGAGCCAGAAGCCCAGCAGTCAAGAATTTCCTGAGTGATGTACCATCAGCTGTGCAGGTGATGGGGACCCAGGGCATCATGAAGGCAGTGACCCCGTTCTGGATTTCACCAGGCCAATGGGATCCCACAATTGGCCCTTTGGGGGAGGACTTAACACTGAAAAAATGGTGCTTTCTTATAGGCCACACATGTGTCAGGCTCCACATAAGACAACAATGGCTCTTGCCCTTCCAGCTCCCAAGCTGAAGCCACAAAACTCAGTTCTTCCCCACCCATCCCTGAACCTCCCAAGCTGCTGACCTCCACCATAGACCAGGCGACTGCCCACAAGCAAGTGAGTCATGTGCCAGCTCTACTAAAGGGTGTCTGTATTTCCAGCCCTGTGGGAGGGGCAGCCAGTGTCCTCACTGATTTTCACTGTCAGATGCCATGGGAACTCCTCCTCATGGCACAGGACTCTTGGGCTGGTGAACCTGGCATGGGGCTGGGACCCCTCTCTCTTTAGGGGGGACCTCTGCCACTGAGGTGTCCCTCCCATCATGCTCCTATTCTCTGTGGGTTTTGAGTCAGCCTGTTTCATGCCTGTGCTCCTTCTACCAGCCTCAATGTGGCCTCTTCTTTATATCCTTAGTTATAGGGGTTCTATTCTACTAGTATTCAGGTGATTCTTGAGGTTGATTGTTGTATAATTTACTTGTAATTTTTGTGATTCTGGGATGCAGTAGGCATAGCATTTACCTAATCCACCATCCTGGACCTCTCCTTTGCAGGCCTTTTAAGAGGACGTCTGGGTTTCCAGCCATCAACCATCTCACTTGGATGGCTGGACAGAGTCCTCACTGATTTTCACTGCCAGATGTTGTGGGGGACTTCTCTTCCTGGCCCAGGACCCTTGGGCTGGGGATCCCATTGGGTGTGGGGCTGAGACCTCCCCTCTCTTCACGCGGGACCTCCACTGCCAAGGTCTCCCTCCTAGTGTTAAAACACTACCTATGGGTTTGATTTGGGGTCAGCCCATTTCATGTTTCTTCTCCTCCTACCAATCTCAGTGTGGCCTCTTCTGTATATCCTTAGTTATAAGGGTTCTGTTCAGCTAGTCTTCAGATGATTTTTGAGGTTGTTTGTTCTATAATTTATTTGTAATTTTGATGTGATCCTTGGAGGCAGTGGGCAATCTGCCATCTTGGACCTTCTCCTCTTGTGGTTCTTTAATGTGTCATGTTCTCATGACAATTTTATTCGTTTAAAAAAGATATTTACTGAACACTTAGTAAGTACCAGGCTCTAATCTATATGTTGCACAATGAATAAGACCATGTTCCCACCATCATGGATCTTGCATTCTAGCTGAAGAGGCAGAAAATAAACATGTAGACAAATAAATAGGATATTATTAAGTAATGATAAATGCCATGGAAGAAAAAAAGAGGAAAATAAGACAGAAAGTGTGTGGAGTAAGGAGGAAGATGCCACTACAGCCAGGAGGTCAGGGAAATTCCATTGAGTAGGTGACGTTTGAACTCAGCTCAGCAAAGGCAAAGATTCTGGGACAGAGCACTCCAAGTAGGAGGGAGAAGAACAGGAGCCCTGAGGTGGAGCAAGCTGGGCATGTTCTAGAGATAAAAAGAAGTGGCACTAAGTATGATGAAGGAAAGTGTAACCTCACAATGTTTTTGGATGCATGTAACAGAAACCCAAACTCAGATTGACTCATACAATAAAAAATTTATGATCTAGTACTTTAGGAAGTCTTGAAATGGGTGGGCTTTGGAGTTGTGTGAATGAGTGTCAGACACATCATCAAGAATCCAAAACCTTTTCATCTTTCTGCATTGTGTTGCTCTCTGTGCTGATTGCTTTGTTATGAGAAAAGAAGCAAGATGAATGCCACACCTCCTAGGGGTCAAATACAAGCATGAAAATATTTAGAGATAAAAGAGAGAACTTCTCTTTTTGGTACACCTCTCCTGTGAAAAAACTATCTCAAGTTTCATTTGCTATATGCTATGGTCTAAATATTTGTGTCCCCTAGATTCACATTTTGAAATCCTAATGCACAGTATGATGGTATTAGAAGATAGGGGCCTTTAGGAGTGACTAGGTCATGAGGGAGGAGCCCTCATTAATCAGATTAGTGCTCTTATAAAAAAGTGATCCCACAGAGATGCCTCATGCACTCTTCTATGTGACGATACAATGAGAAGTCTGTGACCTGGAAGAAAGCCCTCATCTGACCATGCTGGCATCTATATATCAGACTTCCACCTTCCAGAACTGTGAGAAATAAACTTCTACTTATAAAGCACCGAGTCTGGTATCTAGGTTATAGCAGCCCTAACAGACAATGACATTATACAAGGCTGTGTTTTTGTTAACCTAGAAATAAAAGTGAGAGGCAACAAACGTTTATTTGAGATACATAATAATAGCTATTTGGGATGAACTGACTTAAGCAGTAGCTCAAATAGTGTTCTGATTAGGAGACAAAGGTAATAGATATTTATGAAAAAGAGAAGGAGAATAATTACATCAGTAGAAGGAAGGCATTTCTATTGGTGCAGATAACATAATATAGGGATATTAATTCTAAATAATGTTTTTATTATATTAGTTTCAGGTGTACAAAACAATGTAATAGTTAGACATTTACACCCCTTGCAATGTGATAACCCCTCTCCCCCTATATACTACCCCCTGACATCGTATATAACTGTTACAATTCCATTGACTCTATTCCCTATGCTGTATTCCACATCCTGTGACCACATATATATTAAATTATAGTTGACATCCATTGTTATTCAGCTTTAGCTTCAGGTGTACAGAGCAGTGGTCATATTAGGGAGACCACTTCATGGACTCTGTAGACCCCTAAACAATGTTTTTAATTTTCAGTTCACTAGTCATAATAACTGCTTTCTTATTATCTTTGCAGTTCTTTAAAAAACAAGATAAACCAGTCCAAATCCTAAACAAAATAACCAGTCCAAAGGTTATTTTGCCCAGCTTTAACATTCCAACTATTTGAGACATAAGATGTGTAAGGCAGTTCCAGCTCCATTTTAAAATGGCTCCATTCACATTATTTACATGCTCCTTCCTAAGTCAGTGGGAAGGGAAATTAGCATGCACCAGTACCTGGGTGAGCTGGATATTTGGTTGGCAACCACAATGATCATGGTAGGAAATGAGATTGGGGTGGCAGACAAGGTATGGCTTGCATGGTAGCATAAATATTTTGCTAACTTCAATGGGAAGCATTTGGAAGTTTAAATAGATAGTTCAACACTTTCACTGTGGTATGGAGGATGGGCAGAGGTGACGGTGGTCATGAAAACCTTTTAGGTTAGGCATAGGAAGATGGTGCAGTAGTCTAGAGAGGAGAGGAAAATGCAAGTTAGGATGGAAGCAACAAATGTGGAAAGGTATTCTATTTAGGATATTGGTTTTTTTGGTTAACATTTTTTCCTCTGTAGTTTCTTTTTTTTTGTTTGTTTAAGATTTTATTGGGGAATTGGGGGAGAGGAACAGTGTTGGGGAATTGGGAAAGGGGACCAGCCAAGTTGTTGTTTATCAGTCTTCGTTGTGGAGGGTGCCAGTAGCTGTCAAGCTTCCCATCGGCAGCTTGTGGCCTCTAAGCTCAAGGTGCTGTGTTCAATCTTAGTTGCAGGTGGGCGTAGCCACCATCCCATGTGGGAGTTGAACCTGGCAACCTTGTTGTTAAGAGCGCATGTCCTATCCACTGAGCCATCCAGGTGGCAGCTCAGCTCAAGGTGCTGAGTTCAGTCTTAGTTTCAGGTGGACATAGCCCACCATTGAACAGGCAATCATGTTGTTACACTAGCTGAGCCATCCTGCCATCTGTTGGCAGCTCAGTGACAGCTCAGCCCTGGTGCACATCACCGGTCCATGTGGGAATCGAATTGGCAGCCCTGTTGCTCAGAGCTCGCACTCTAAGCCAACTCTTAACCAACTGAGCCACTTGGCCGGCCCTATTTAGGATGTTTTTGAAGTGGAGTATACCGGACTTGCTAATGTGGAAGTAGTGCAGTGATGAAAGGGAAGAACCAAAAAAACTTCCAGAGTTCTGGCCTGAGCAACTGGGTGATGGTGATCACTGACATGTGGGACACTGAGAGAGGGTAGGCTTTGAGGGTCTGAGGGATAGTTCAATTTTTAACTGGTTTAGTTCAAAATGTCTATTAGACATTATCCAAGAGGTATCAGGAAAATGATTCCAGATTTGTTAGGAGCTCAGCTGAGAGATGGGGGTGAAGAGGTTGGGTAACAGCCTTTATAGCCCTAACAGTAGGTGAGGTTGGCTGGAAAGAGAGAGTGTAGACAGGGAAAGGCTGAAAACCAAGAACCAAACCCTGGGGAACTAAAAAAAAAAAAAAAAGGAGGTTAAGAAGAGGAAGAGAGCACAGCAAAAATGTATATAAAAGAAGGAGCCAGGGGGAGAATGAGAGAAAAACAATCTTTCAAGAAGTGAGCAGTCATCAGTTGTTTCAAATACTGCTGAAACAACAAGTTTTATAAAGCAAATAATAAGACATAGAGTTGGGAAATTTTAGGTTACAGGTGACCTTAAAAATCCTTTTCAGGGAGAAATGGAAACAAAATCCCTATTAAAGAGCATGGGAAAAAAATGGGAAGTGAAATGTTATATGCAATTTTTATCAGTCAGGGTTTGATCAAGGAAGCAGCACCACTATGTGTGATGTAGAAGAACAGAATTCGTTGTATGAAATACCTTGCACATTGGGAAAGAAGTTGGGAAGTGAAGATATGGAGTGTCTTGGAAAATGAGAGAAAACTCACTACAGGCCATGGCAGGGAGCTAGCTAGCTGTTCAGATGTCTGAATGGCTGTTGCCTCTAGATCTAGTAATGGCCCAGCAGTCAGGAGAAGTGTTCCATTCATTAGAGTTTCCACCTCCCCTCCATCTTTGCTTGATGTTTTCTAATCATCTTTTAAAATTCCACTCAGGCATTGCTTCCCTCAGAAGCCTTTCTGGATCCTTCCTATGCACTTCTGTCCAGCTGTGTCAACCTGATGTCCTGTGCTTACCTTTGTCATAGCACCTATCCCGTGGGCATCCCTTGGCATAACTCCAGGCAATTAATAGGTGTCCCCAGATATTTGCACAATTGACTTGATCCCTGTTTCTCCTGACCATGATCTTCTTGAGTGCAAGAACTGTACTCTATAAATATACAAGAATGCTGACTGAATACATGGATTAGATCAATGAATAGGACCAGCAATCTGAATAACTGTGTAAGGGTTCTGAACGTTATGTATTATGTATTTATTACCTATTACTTTTTTTTTTAACTTATGCTAAATATCCCCTTGATGTTCACAGTATGCCCCTCTTCCCAGAAATTCTGGGACTTGGTGAACATCTTCACATTTGGTTCCTGTTACCCTTTGTAGGGTAAACATATTTTGATCATTTGTGCTCTGTCATGTCATCATTTTCCCAAATTTTTCCTCATATGAAAGTTCCTCCCAAACTTTAATTTACCTCCTTGGAATATTTCTAGTTTTGATATACCATTCGTTTTTTTTTTAGATTTTTTTTTTTTAATTGGGGAATTAGGGGAGGGGAACAACATTGGGGAATCGGGGAAGGGGAACAGACAAGTTGCTGTCTCTTTGTTCTTCAGTCTAGTTGTGAAGGATGTTGCTTCACTAGCTCATGTTGGTATTATCATGCGCTCTTCCCGGTGAGGCAGATTGGTCGCCGGCCTCTGGATGGCCATTCACTGTGGCTATTGGCAGCTCACTCCTGCTGCCGGCTGCTCACGCTGGCTGCCGGCCACTCACTGAAGCCTATGGCAGCCCACTGCAGCAGGCGCTGCAGCCTACACCGTAGGTGACTCATGACAACCCAGCTCCAGGTGGAGCTGTTGTTCACCATCTTAGCTGTAGAGGGCAGTGTCACTGGCCCTCATATGTGGGATCTAAAGCGGGGCCCTGCTGCTCAGTGTGGCATCCCAAGCCAGCTCCTAACCAATGCGCCACTTGGCCTCCCCTGATATACCATTCTTAATGTGCAGTAATATGAAATCATATGGCATTAGAGATGCAAATGTATGATAATGTTATACAAGCTTGAGATTTTCTTTGGGTAAATTATGGAGAAACTTGTCAAAGGAATAACTTATAAATTAATTATGCTAAGTGCATATATATAAGTGCATATATTTAACTAAAACATACTGCTTAATGTTGCTCTAACCATGCAGAAAGCAGACATGTATCCTCAGTCTCCTAAAATAAGAACAATTTCTCTGCTAGCCTAAGATTCCCTGAAGATTGCTCTTTGCACCCAGAGTTTCCTAATGTCATGGAGGAAACAAAGGCCTTTTCTGTGATCCTGAAGTGCCAGTTTGGCCAAGTAAAGACAAAGGGACATTTAAATAAAGCCTCCAGACATTTGCTTAGCCTCAAAATTGCTTTTCCAAATATGCTCATTGTGCAATAGTGAAGATCTTCAAATGTATTTCTATAACTGGCTCCAATATGCCTTATGTTGTAACTTCTTTTTGTCAGGGGGAGGGAGTTGGGAAGAAATTAGTTCTTTTTTTTTTCCCCTTCAAGAGAACTGCCAAAATAATTTTTACTCTCCCAGATGAAGTAAGTTTTAAAATTGTGGTTCTCCTGAGGTTTGTTTGGAAGAAGACACAAGCAATTCTGAGAAACCAGCGGTAGAGGCTGCCAAGATGCTTCATTTCCCTGGCTGCTGCTTCTGTTCCTTGCATCAGGGTCAGTGTGAGAACAAAACCACAGTCTGCAAAGGTTGGAGAGGCTTGTTTAAACACTTGTCCTTGCCCACCTAAAAGCCTCCTGCCTCACTCAGCATCACCACTTTAATTTGCTGATAGTAATCCAATTCCAGAGTTTAGAGTTTGCTCCAGTTGTTGGGTTCTCATTGCCTTTTGTTCTTCCCCAGGGTGAGCCATTTATCCTGGTTGGGTAGCACTTGGGAAAGCTGGGATGCATGCTTGGCTTAGGCTACTTTTGGAGGTGTGCTATTTCCAGGGAATTGGAGATTGCCATACCATAACACAACATCACCCATCCTGGGGCCTGAGATAGAAGGGAAAAGAATGTGGCGAAGGGCTGAATAAACTTCTTTTATTCAGAAGTTGTATAAAAACCATAGAATTTCATAGCTGCAAGGCACTTTTAGATAGAATTGCAGAGTAGAGGGAGCAAAAGTAACTGAATCAGACTGACTTGGAAGGCCCAGGGCAGTTCAATCAGTATGTGCCAACCCAATATGCCTATACTGTCAGCCTCTTGATATCCCTCTGAAGAATTGGTAAAGTGACAATTTTGAAATGTAATTTAATTGATGTTCAGAAAACAGAAGTGAAGTACAGCACCATGAGCCCACCTTCCTAATAATCACTGCTTTACCAGTACCAGAGGGTATGCATATTTAGTCACTGAGTCTCAGTTTAGTCATTTATAAAATGGGGTTGTTGTGAGAGAAATGAGATCATATACTGAACAATGCTAGATGTAGCAGGTGGCTTTAGTAAGTGCATGTATTATTATCATCATCTAAAACAATCCTTTTATTTGAAAGATAAACACACCAAAGCCCAGAAAAGTTAGATATTTTGCCCAAGAACACACAGTATTTAATTGGCAGAACTGAAGAACAGATCCATTTTTCCTGATCTTCAGAGGAATACATTTTCCTATTTCAGCACATTGCAATTCAAATTTTTTGGTAAGTCCTCATGCAAGAATAAAGTGGAACATTTTGATTAAAAGTTTTTTATGATTGTCTTTGTGACATCAAAAAATTTTCAATGTGAAAATGAAAGGTTTTGTAGGTGACCTTCTGCAGGTTGGAGGCAGTGGTATGGGACTGCCTGCTAGGTTCTGACATCATCTGTGCACTGTTTTTGTGGAAATCTTTTATGAGATTTCCCCTTAAGCCCCTTTTCCCTGTGCAAGCCCCTTAAGTTTGGTGCTGGAAACAGGAAGAAAATCCCTATCCTTGACCCCAAGTTGTTTATTGCTTCCTGGGGAAGGCAGATTAGGAAATAAATCATTGATACATAGCTTAATAAACTCTGTGATTGATGTTAGCAGAGTGGAGGGTCACTTAAGCCAGCTGTGTGTGTTTGGGGTTGTCAGAAGCCATTAGCCCTGCACTGAATCTAGACTGAGGAAGAGTTGAGCATGTAAGAAAGGTGGCCAGGGTTTGAGTTTGGGCAGGAGAGAGAGGAGTGTGAAGGTGGAGATGAGAGATAAATATGTGTGTCAGGAGCTTGGTGTGATGGACCTGCGGGTCCCTGAGTAAATGGTGAGAGATTAGGTTAAGAGGGAGTAAAGCCTGAGCTGTTGTGAGGAATATGGATCAAATCGTAAAGGAGAGAGAGGGTTTTAATCAGTGTGTATATGTTTGTGATGGTCAGATTTTTATTTTAGAAAGATGACTGGCCTGTACTGAGAGGTTGAATAGGCAGAGAGCAGTTGTGGAGCTGGGGGAACTGAAAGTTATAGGGCCCCAAAAGTAGAGGCAATAATAAGGCAGAAAGAGAAAGGGACACTTATGGCATGCTTTTCTTAGGTCTTGTGTATGGTGAGAGGTCGGAGGAGGTTGTGATGGCCCTCAGGTTGGTGGCTTAGACCACCCAGGCTCAGTGATGCTCCATACTGAGACACAGAAACCAGGGCTCCTCTCCCAGAAGGAATCCATGCTTCCAAACCGTCACTGTCTTTAAATTGTTAATAATTTTATCTTTGAATTTGTGTTATCTAAGTGAAGTCCAGTGGCACAATGGAGTAAGCAGAGGTGATCTGGGCCATTCCTTGCCTCCCCATTGGCATATAATGTTTGAGATGGCCCAGAGTACAGAATTTCAGTAGACACACTCAAAGTGAGGACAAGATAAGTGGTTATAACAGTGACTAACAGCCCTGAGAGGCTACCCTTTCCAATCAAACCAGAGCTTGCTGAAAGCTCAGAAAGAAGGCAATGGCGTGTTAGGAAAAATGAACAACTAGGAAACTTTATTATGTCCTTTCTTGCTCATGCTATTTCCTGTATTCACTGAAAATGATGACATCGATAAAAAGGGAAAGATATTCTGATTCATCAATAAGGTAGAGGATTGGTAGAATGTGCACATGTAAGAAGCAAACTTAAAAACAGTTCACCTTGTTTTGTGCAGTATTTCCACTGTTTTGGTAAGAACAAAATACATGTGCATGTACGAGCTACAAAATGTGGATTGTGTGATTTCTGTGATTCTACATATGAGTTACTCTTGTATCTGTGTCTAAAACTGGTATTCTATAATGTAAAGATGAGCCATAAAATTCATGCTAATGATTAAAATTATAATTTTTGTTTACCTACAACAATTTTAAACAGCAAATAACAAACACCATGACAAGTCATGAGAGAGATAGAGACAGTAAAGGAAAGGAAAAAGCTGTATATTTTAGTTCCTTAATGGCACTCTCCTCTGCACTTTTCATATTTTACTGGTGGCTGTAAATTATGTAGCTGACCTTGGATAGACAGGTTGGGGAAGGAAAGATGAAGCATTTATGTTTTGTTTGTGGACATGTTGATTTTGAATTTGTGTGGTCTGGACAAAAGACCTAGTTTTGGAGCCAGCAGCAATGTAGTTGACAGTTGGAACCATGGGCTGGAATTATTCAGACACATGTATAGAGTGTGAGGCCCAAGCTAGGAACTCAGAGATGATGGTGCTGAGGGGGTGGGAGGAGAGCACTGCACTGGGTGCTGTAGTTAATTGAACAGAAAGCAGGGCTGAACTAGAGAATAAGCCCATGGAACTTATAGGAGGTTAGCCTGATTCTCAGTCATCAACATGACAATCTACTGAAGGTCCAACATTGGACTTCCCCTTTATTCTTTTTTTTTTTTTTTTTTTTTTTTTTTTAATTTTATTTTATTTTTAATTAGTTTCAGGTGTACAACACAGTGCAATAGTTATACATTTTACCCCTCAAAGTGACAAACCAGAATCCCCAATCGTGTCAGGTGTACAACACAGTGCAAGTGTTATCCATTTTACCCACCAAAGTGACAAACCCCCCACCCCCAATACACCCCCCCACACACCCCCATATCATACATATCTATTACTCTTCCTCTGACTCTCTTCCACAGTATAATCCACATCCCGTGACTATCTATATATATATTAAATTACAGTAGGTATACCACCTCCACTTTAGTAATACAGTGCAGTGATCAAACCTCTACTCCATCCATGAAATGGTCTCCCTAACAAGACCTATGATCATCTGACATTCCACAGAATATTTACAACATTATTAATTATATTCCCCAAACTGTTTTTCCTATCCCAGTAGCAATATTGTAGTTGCCTATTTTTGCTGTCTAATCCCTTCCCCTTCTCCCTCATTCCCATTCCTCTCCAAATTAGCAACCCTGATTTTTCCTCTATATCTATGAGACAGTTTCTGTTTACTTTGCTCATTCATACAGTTTTCAGATTCCACATATAAGTGAGATCATATGGTATTTGTCCTTCTCTGACTGACTTACTTCACTCAACATTATAGTCTCTAGGTCCATCCATATCATTGCAAATGGCACGATTTCATTCTTCTTTATAGCGGAGTAATACTCCATTGTATAAATATACCACAGTTTCTTAATCCAGTCATCTACTGACGGGCATTTTGGTTGTTTCCAAGTCTTAGATATTGTAAATTGTGCTGCTATGAACATCGGGTGCATAACTTTTTTGAATTAGTGTCTTGGTTTTGTCAGGATAAATAGCTAGGAGTGGAATTGCTGGGTCAAAATGTAGCTCTATTTCCAGTTCTTTGAGATACCTCCATACTGACTTCCATAGTGGCTGCACCAATCTGCAGTCCCACCAACAGTGCAGCAGGGTCCCCTTTTCCCCACAGCCCGCCAGCACTTGTTGTTTGTTGATTTGTTGATGATAGCCATTCTGACTGGGTGAGGTGGTATCTCATGGTGGTTTTTATTTGCATTTCCCTAATGACCAGTGAGGTTGAACTTTTTTCATATGCCTGTTGGCCATCTGTATGTCCTCTTTAGAGAAATGTCTCTTCATATCTTCTGCCCATTTTTTAATTGGGTTGTTTGTTTTTTTGGTGTTGAGTTTCATGAGTGTTTTATAAATTTTGGATATTAACCCCTTATCAGATATATCCTTGGCAAATATATTCTCCCATTCAGTAGGCTTCCTTTTTGTTTTATTAATGGTTTCCTTTGTTGTGAAAAACTTTTAAGTCTGATATAATCCCATATGTTCATTTTTTCTTTTACTTCCCTTGCCCGTAGGGATGTATCAGTAAAAATATTGCTCCGGGTAATGTCTGCAAATGTACTCCCTATATTTTCTTTTAGGATTTTTATGGTTTCAGGTCTTACATTTAAGTCTTTAATCCATTTTGAATTTGTTCTTGTATAAGGTGTAAGGAGATGATCCAGTTTCATTTTTTTGCATGTGTCAGTCCAATTTTCCCAGCACCATTTATTGAATAGACTATCTTTACTCCAGTGTAAATTCTTGCTTCCTTTGTCATAGATTAACTGTCCGTAAATGCTTGGATTTATTTCTGGGCTCTCTGTTCTGTTCCACTGATCGATGTGCCTGTTTTTATGCCAATACCAAACTGTCTTGATTACTGTGGCCTTGTAGTAGGTTTTGATGTCTGGTAGCGTGATCCCCTGACTTTGTTTTTAGTCCTCAGAATTGCCGAGGCTATTCTGGGTCTTTTATGATTCCATATAAACTTTAGGATTATATTTTCTATTTCTGTGAAAAATGCCCTTGGTAGTTTGATAGGAATTGCATTGAATCTATATATTGCTTTAGGCAGTATGGACATTTTAACTATATTAATTCTTCCTATCCATGAGCATGGTAGGTGTTTCCATTTATTTGTATCTTCTATGATTTCTTTCTTCAATGTCTTATAATTTTCTGAGTACAGATCTTTCACTTCTTTGGTTAAATTTATTCCTAGGTATTTTATAGTTCTTGACACAATTGTAAATGGGACAGTTTTCTTAATTTCGCTTTCCATTAGTTTATTATTGGTATATGCAAATGCCACTGATTTCTGAACATTGATTTTATATCCTGCTACTTTACTGAATTCGTCTATCAGTTCCAATAGTTTTTTGATGGAGTCTTTGGGGTTCTCTATATACAGTATCATGTCATCTGCATATAGTGACAATTTTACTTCTTCCTTGCCAATTTGGATGCCTTTTATTTCTTTTTGTTGTCTGATTGCTGTGGCTAGAACTTCCAGCACTATGTTGAATAAAAGAGGAGAAAGTGGACAGCCTTGTCTTGTTCCTGATCTTAAGGGGAATGGTTTTAGCTTTTCCCCATTGAGTATGATGTTAGCTGTAGGTTTATCATATATGGCTTTTATTATGTTGAGATATGATCCCTGTATTCCCACTTTGCTAAGGGTTTTTAACATAAATGGCTGTTGGATTTTGTCAAATGCTTTTTCTGCATCTATTGAAATGACCATGTGATCTTTATCCTTCATTTTGTTGATGTGGTGTATCACATTAATTGATTTTTACGGATGTTGAACCAGCCTTGCGCACTAGGGATGAATCCCACTTGATCATGATGTATGATCTTCTTAATATATTGCTGAATTCTGTTTGCTAATATTTTATTGAGAATTTTGCATCTATATTCATCAGGAGATTGGCCTGTAGTTTTCCTTTTTGTGATGTCTTTATCTGGTTTTGGAATCAGGGTGATAGAGGCTTCATAAAAAGAGTTTGGGAAACCTTCCACTCCTTCTGGATTTTTTGGAATAGTTTGAGAAGAATAGGTGATAGTTCTTTTTTGAATGTTTGATAGAATTCACTTGTGAAGCCGTCTGGTCCAGGGCTTTTATTTTTTGGGAGCTTGTCAATTACTGATTCAATTTCCTTGGTAGTAATCAGGGTATTTAGATTTTCTGTTTCTTCTTGCTTTAGCTTTGGAAGGTTGTATGCTTCTAGAAAATTATCCATTTCATCCAGATTGTCAAATTTGTTGGCATATAGTTGCTCATAGTAATTTCTTAGAATTTTTTGTATTTCTGTGATGTCTGTAGTCATTTCCCCTCTTTCATTCCTGATTTTGCTAATTTGAGTCCTCTCTCTTTTTTTTTTTTTTGATGATCCTGGCTAGAGGTTTGTCAATTTTGTTTATCTTATAAAGAAAACAGATCTTGGTTTCATTGATCTTTGAATAGTTTTTCTGTTCTCTATCTTGTTTATTTCTGCTCTGGTCTTTATTATCTCCTATCTTGTACTCCCCTTGGGCCTCTTTTGCGGTTCTTTTTCCAGTTCCCTTAGGTGTAAGGATAACCTGTTGATTTGAGATTTTTCTTCCTTCTTTAGGTAGGCCTGCACTGCTATAAACTTCCCTCTTAGGACTGCTTTCGCAGCATCCCAGAGATTTTGGGTCGTGGTGTTTTCATTTTCGTTTGTCTCGAGGTATCTTTTGATTTCCTCCTTGATCTCATTTGTGACCCACTCACTATTTAATAGCATATTGTTTAGCCTCCATTTATTTGTCAGCTTCCCGGATTTCTTCTTATAATTGATTTCTAGTTTCATAGCATTGTGGTCAGAGAATACAGTTGAAATGATTTCAATCTTCTTAAATTTATTGAGACTTGTTTTGTGGCCTAACATGTGGTCTATCTTAGAAAATGTTCCATGTGCACTTGAAAAGAACGTATATTCTGTAGCTTTGGGATGAAATGCTCTGAAAATGTCTGTTAAATCCAGCTGGTCTAATGTGTCATTTAAGGTCGCTGTTTCCACATTGATTTTCTGTCTGGAGGATCTGTCCATTAGTGACAGCGGGGTGTTGAAGTCCCCTACTATGATAGTGTTACTGTTGATCTCTGTCTTTATGTCTGACAATATCTGTTTTATATATTTAGGGGCTCCTATGTTAGGTGCATAGATGTTTACTAGAGTTATGTCCTCTTGTTGGATCGATCCCTTCATTACTATGAAGTGTCCTTCTTTGTCCTTTGTTATATTCTTCAATTTAAAGTCCATTTTATCTGATATAAGTATCGCTACTCCAGCTTTTTTCTCAGTACCATTTGCATGAAATATTTTACTCCATCCCTTTACTTTCAGCCTGTATGAGTCTTTGGATCTGAGGTGAGTCTCTTGTATACAGCATATACTGGGGTCTTGCTTTCTTATCCATTCAACCACCCTATGTCTTTTTATTGGAGCATTTAATCCATTTACATTTAATGTGATTATTGATAGGTGTGTATTTATTGCCATTTTCTTATTTGTGTTTGTAGTCTTTCATAGGTTGTTTTTTCTCTTCTACTTAAAGAAGCCCTTTTAGCATTTCCTGCAAAGCTGGCTTGGTGGTAATGAATTCCCTTAACTTATTTTTTCTGCAAAGCTCCTTATCTCGCCTTCGATTTTAAATGATAACCTTGCTGGATACAGCAATCTTGGTTAATAGGCCTTTATTTTTCATCACTTTGAACACCTCCTGCCACTCTCTTCTGGCCTGCAAAGTTTCTGTAGAAAAGTCAGCTGATAATCTTATGGGGGTACCCGTGTAAGTAACTTGCTGCCTTTCCCTTGCTGCTTTAAGATTCTCTCTTTGTCCTTAACCCTTGCCATGTTCACTAGAATGTGTCTTGGAGTGGGCCTGTTTGGAATCATCCTGGTAGGAACTCTCTGCACTTCCTGGGCTTGTATTTCAATGTCCTTTGCCAGGTTAGGGAAGTTTTCAGACCATATTACTTCAAATATATTCTCAATCCCTTACTTCCCTCTCTTCTCCTTCTGGTACTCCAATGACCCTTAGGTTATTGCGTCTGATGTTGTCCCCAGCTCTCTTAAACTATTTTCCATGTTTTTCATTCTTTTTTCTTTTGTTGTACCGCATGGGTGATCTCTGCTATTTTGTCTTCTAAGTCACTGATTCGATTTTCTGCTTCATCCAGTCTGCTAGTGATTCCATCAAGTTTGTTATTTAATTCAGTAATTGTGTTCTTAAGTTCTAGCTGGTTGCTTTTCATGATTTCTCTATCCTTCTTTATATTTTCATTAATTTCCTTGAACATTCTAATAATCAGTGTTCTGAACTCTGTCTCCGATAGGTTGGTTACCTCTATTTCCTCTATTTCCACTGATTCAGGAAGTTTCTTCTGTTCTTTTTATTTGTGTTATGTTTCTTTGTCTCCCCATTCTGGCTTACTCTTTGTGTTTGCTTCAATATAACAGATAGATCCCCAGATTTCTCAGTCTTTTCTGGGTAAACTTATATGGTGTGTGTCCTTTATATTTGAATTACTCCAGTCTCCCTATTCTCCTGTGCTTGTATCTGAGGTGTTCCTTGTGTCGTGCGTCCTCACTTGTTGAAGTTTTAGTTTTGATTACTTTTGGTTTGTCAGTAGGTGGGATTGACTCCCAGATTGATTAGCTGTGAGGATCAGCAGCTTCTGCAGTTTATGAGCTGCTGTGAGAGGATTGACCCCTCTGATGAAACTTGGACCCTATGGGTCTTAGTACCTGTAGTAATGCTTCTTTATTGGGTGTGACTCTTGTATGTCAAACCCAGAAATGCTCTGGTTATATCTAAAGTTACCCTCCGGGTATGATGATTCTTGTGTCTGTATGTTTGGACCCAATGCTGCAGAGTGATTTTAGAGCATAACAGATCAACAAGAACAACCTCCATGCAGCCACCAAAGGAAACCAAATGCTCGCACAATTAAAAACAACCAACCATCAAACTACAGTCAACTTGTACAGAAATATCAATCATACTAATGAAGAAAACAAACAGAAACAAAACAAAAACCACATACTCAATAATAACAGAAGAGGAAACAAAATAAAATACAATATCCTAAAATAAAAAATAGAATAAACATGAGAAACCGATTAGCTATACCTAAAAAATAAAAAATAAAAATAAACTAAAATAATAATAAAAGTTAGAAAAATTTAAAAAATAAAATTTGCAGAAAAAAGGAAAAGAGGAAAAGTATAGCAGTGAGAAGAATGAATAAAATAAGAGAGAAAGTGAGGGTGGGGAAAAAAGAAAAAGAAAAGAAAGAAAAAGAAAAAGAAAAAAGGAAAAAAAATATATATTTGTCTACACACCCATATATATGGACATATATTCACCTATATACACCTATATATATATGCCTATATTAAAAACTACAATATGATTATAATGAAATAGAAATAAAAACCAAAAACAACCAAGATAAGCAGCCAATAAAGGGAAAACAAAACAGAATAAAACCAAACAAACCAAAAATACCCGTGCTGGTCTAGGCTAAAGTCCACCAAGCTCTCTTCAGATTGTCTGCTGTACAAAAATTCCTGTGCGTCTTGTGGGAACAGTAGGCCACCTGATGCCTAGCGTGATCCTGGCACTGCAGGTTTGCTGTACTTGAGTGTGGTTGTGACGTGTGATTGGTGGTTTTTACAAAGTCACTGCCTTTTTGCTTTTGCCTGTCCCAAGGCAGGCTGCACCCCAAAGGCTCAATGAGTGTCTCTGGGCACCCTTTTGGTTGACAGCCGTGGAGAATTAAAGAATTCCTCACTACCAAAAGCCTGCTGCTAAGAATCTGTTAATTAGTGCCTCAGCAGATGAACCTGCCCTGCCTCCCAAGCCTTGCCTAAAGGTGGGGGCGGGGTGGAGTAGTCTCACTCTGCTGCCTTTACTGGGTGGAAATTCTCAACCCCCTGCAGGTAAGGATATCTTCCTAGTCTGCCCTATTGCTCCCTTCAGGAGTCAGTTTAAGACTGTCTTGGCGGGGGACAAAGTTTGTGGGAGTGGGTGAGTTATTGGGTTGTTTTTTTTTTGCTTTCTGTTCAAGAGTAGAAAAAGGGAAAAAAAATAAAAAACATAAAAATAAACAAAGCCACAGTTCCAACACTGTTTCAAGCTAAGGCCTTTGCCTCTTATGCTCCAGCGGAGTTCCTGCTGCTCTCCCAAAGGGTCTGCCGGGATTTAGGGAATTGCGCGCACCCTACCGTGTGGCCAAGATCCCCGCTCCGCGTCTCTCGGGGACCTGCGTCTCCACCCGGCGCACTGCTTGTCCGAGCGAGTCCTCTTTTTCCCCTGCTCCCGGGTTCCAGGCTTCTGCCTCGGAGCCGGCGCGCCCGCGCGGATCTCCTGCTGCTCTCCCAAACGGTCTGCCGGGATTTAGGGGACTGCGCGCACCGTGCCGCGTGGCTCCGATCCCCGCTCTGTCTCTCCGGGACCTGTGACTCCGGCCGGCGCGCTGCGTCTCCGCGGGCGAGTCCTGTGTTTCCCCTGCTCCCGGGTTTAAGGCTTCTGCCTTGGAGCCGGCGCGCGCCCGCGCCGTTCTCCTGCTGCGCTCCTGGAGGGACTGCCGCCGGGGTTCAGGGGACTGCGCGCACCTTTCCACGCGGCTCCGATCCCCGCTCCGTCTCTCCGGGACCTGCGTCTCCGCCTGGCGCGCTGCGTCTCCGCGGGCGAGTCCTCTGTTTCCCCTGCTCCCGGGTTTCAGGCTTCTGCGCTCCGCGGGGCCCGGTGGGCACAGAGACTGATCCCTGAACCGGGCGGGTGCAGGGACTGATCTTGCCCTGTCGCTGCGGGGCTCTGCACCCTGCTTCCTGGGGACCTGGCGAGCCACGGGTGCAGCTCGTACCTCTGCACGGTCGTCTCCTCTCTCTCCTCCCGCACTTGCCCGGCCTGAGCTTCTGCCTCAGACCGCAAACCAACGCGCTCTGGCTGAACTCCAGGTGGGCCGCAGGCCGCAGGGAGCGAGCCGGGGGAACACTCACCGTGACTCAGCAGCCGCGGGTGCGGGCTGCACCTCACGCGTCTCGCCGCCTTCTTCCCCTACTCGCCCGGCCTGCCCACCTTCCAGCAATCTTTGTGTGGAACTCTTAGTCGCTCTGTGTGATGAGTAGATGTCTCTTTGAGGCGTATTAGGAGGTCAAATTGTGGATATTTCCAGGGGAGATTTCATGGAGCCCTCCTCACAGTCGCCATCTTGCCCCTCCCTCTCCCCTTTATTCTTTTATGGAGGAAATACAGGAGTCTCTATTGAAAATGAGTACCCATGTCCTGAGTAAAGTATTGTCCCACCTACTCCAGGCAAGGAAGTAATGTTGTTCAGTCAGCTAGAAGTGACCAGAAGGTAAAATATAATAAATTATCATTATAAATTTGTTTGTTGCTGGACACTTAGATTGCTTCTATATCTTGGCTATTGAGAATAAAGCTGCAATGAATGTGGGAGTGCAGATATCTCTTTGAGATACTGATTTCATTTCATTTGAATATATAATCAGAATTAGTAGAATTGCTGGATCATATAGTTCTATTTTTTTAAAAAAAGATTTTATTGGGGAGTTGGGAGAGGAGAACAGTGTTGGGGAATTGGGGGAGGGGACCATCCAAGTTGTTCTTTAATCTTCGTTGTGGAGGGCATCAGTTGCCATCTGGCTTCCCGTTGGCAGCTCGTGGCCTCTAAGCTCAAGGTGCTGTGTTTAATCTTAGTTGTGCGTGGGTGTAGCCACCATCCTATGCGGGAGTCTACCCAACAGCCTTGTTATTAAGAGAGCACGCCCTATCCTCTGAGCCATCTGGGTGTCAGCTCAGCTCAAGGTGCTGAGTTCAGTCTTAGTTGCAGGTGGGCATAACCACCATCCCATGAGGGAATTGAACCTGGCAGCCTTATTGTTAAGAGCGCATGACCTATCCACTGAGCCATCCTGGCGGCAGCTCAGCTCAAGGTGTTGAGTTCAATCTTTAGTTGCGGGTGGGCATAGCCCACCATTGAACAGGCAATCTTGTTTCACCAGCTGAGCCATCCTACAAACTTGGCAGCTCAGCAACAGCTCAGCTAGAGTGCAGCTAGGGCGCAGCGTTCACTGGCCCATGTGGGAATTGAACCGGTGGCCCTGTGGCTCACAGCACATGCTCTAAACCAACTCTTAACCAACTGAGCCAGTCGGTCAGCCCCATATAGTTCTATTTTTGAATTTTGAGGAACCTCCATATTGTTTTCCATAGTGACTGTACCAACTTATATTCTCACCAATAGTGCACAAGAGTTCCTTTTTCTCCACATCTTTGTCAACATTTGTTATCTCTTGTCTTTTTAATGATCATCCTTACATGTGTGAGGTGATATCTCATTATGATTTTGATTTGCATTTCCCTGATGATTAGTAATGTTAAGCACCTTTTCATGTACTTACTGATAATCCATTTGTATTCTTCAGAAAAATGTCTATGCAGAACTTTGCCCATTTTAAAATCAAGTTATTAATAAAATTTTTCTGGCAATTGAGTTGTATGAGTACTTTATATTTAGGATAATAACTCTTTGTTAGATACCTGGTTTGCAAATATTTCTCCCATTCCTTAGTTTACCTTTGTAATTTTGTTGATGGTTTCCTTTGCTGTGCAGAAGCTTTTTAGTTTGATGTAGTCCCACTTGTTTAGTTTTGTTTTTTATTGGCCTGTGGTTTTTGTGTCATATCCAAAAATTCATCACCAAGTCCAATGTTAAGCTTCTTACCTATGTTTTCTTCTGGAATTTTTATGGTATAAGGATATAAATTTAAGTTTTTAATCCATTTTGAGTTAATTTTTATGTATGGTGTTAAGATGAAGGTCAATCTTATTTTATTTTTATTTGCATGTGGATATCCAGTTTTTCCAACATCATTTATTGAAAATACTACTCTTTCCCCATTGTGTATTCTTGGCACTGTTGTCAAACATTAGTTGACAAATACGTGTGGGTTTATTTCTGGGCTCTCTATTCTGTTGCATTGGTTTATGTATTTACATGCCAGGACTATATTGTTTTAATTACTATAGCTTTTAAAGATGAATGGATAAAGAAAAGTTATTACACACACACACACACACACACACACACACACAAAATCGAATGTTGTTCAGCCATTAGAAAAAAGGGAAACCTGCCATTTGGGATGACATGGATGAACCTGAAGGATGTTATGCTAAGTGATAAAAGCCAGACACAGGAAGAAAAATACTGTTTGATTTCATTTATATATAGACTCTTAAAAAAGTCTAACTTATAGAAGCAGAGAGTAGAATGGTGTTTTCCAGGGCTGGAGGATGAAGGAAACTGGTACAAATTTTGTCATATGATGAATAAGTTTTGAGGATTTAATGTATGGGACGGTGGCTATAGTTAGTACCATTATATTGAATACTTCAAATTTGCTAAGAGAGTTGATCTTAAGTGCTTTCACCACACACAATAAACGTAACTATGTGAAGTGATGGATGTGTTAATTAGCTTTACTGTGGCAAATATTTCACAATGCATACTTATATCAAATAATCACATTGCACACGTTAAACATATACAATTTTTATTTGTAAATTATACCTCAGTAAAGCTGGAAAAAATAAGAGAATGATTAAAATATGCATAATTAAGCATCAGAGTTTTATAAATCCACCATGATGTCATACCACAGCACAATTAAAAAGTGTTTATGGGCCGGCCGAGTGGTGCGGTGGTTAAGTGCTGGCATGGGAAGCCAGCAACCCCAGTTCGGTCCCACATATGAGGACCAGTGACACTGACCTCAAAAAAAAAAAAAGTGTTTTTATGCTTGTAAGAAGATTGTTATTATAAAGAATAAATAGTATGTTAGGCAGAAACTTCCTCCCATCTTCCCTTGATTGATGAGGAATTTGAGCCCCCTAAGGAACTAATTGCTATATGTAAAACTCAACCAGTACAGGGCCTGATTTTTGGCAGGTGGTCAACAAATGGCAGTTGTTAGAATCATTTGCACATAACTATTGGTGCAAGACAGGCTGGAGCCAGGCACACAATTTCTACACCACACAACATGGTCTTCCTTGTATACTAAGACTGAAAGGGAAAGAAGTTTAGAAGTTATAATAAATGATATCTTACTTGCACAATTTATAGATTGCAAAGAACTCTCATATGGAATATAGAGGTTAAGAGCACAGACTCCAGAATAAGATTTTTGAGATTAAGTCCTGACTCTCCTGCTTCCTTGCTATTTGGTGTCAGAAAAGTTACTAAAACTCTCTAAGCTTGATTAGATCATTTGTATAACAAGGATAATAATAACACTTACTTCAAGCATGAGATAATATTGGAAAGTTCCTAGAAACATTGTTCAACACAGAATAAGGACATAACTAATATTAACCAATGTTGTTATGATATTCATTATTTCTTTTGTTCCTTATCCTTACCCCATCTAGTGAGATAGGTAGGTATTATTGTTCTCATTTTACAGGTAGTTACTTAATTGCTCAAGGTCATGAAACATAAAGGAAGGTCAGTCTCCTGTCTCCTAATTTAGTGTCATAAATATGCTGGTGTTCTTAATCTATAAAGACAAGAAATATCTGTAACCTCACTAAGGTAAGATTAAACCCAAAGTGTTGAATGTTAAATTTCCTCCTCTTCCCTGAATCCCTGAACATTCCATTCCTGGGCTATGAATCCTGCAAATAGTTCCAGTTTCTACCAAGATATGTGAACTTTCTGCTCATCAGTTTGTTCCTATCAGACTCAGTTGTGAAACTAATGCCATAAGTCGTTCCATGAGAAAAATGGTATCACAGTCAAATAATTTGGGAACCAGAGCTATAAGATTCCTGTCTATAAATTCTAGCAATGTATATTAGTGTACCATAGGTTTGAAGTAATGCATAATTTCATTAAACCAAGGGTTTCTCAGAGTTATTTTTTCTACATGATTCTATTCTACATGACAACTCTATATTATCTCACCAAACTAATGCTGTGTGGAGTATACTTTGGGAAAATCTGTAAGCCTGATTTACCTCATGTGCTAGAACCAGTTGTTCATGTTCACCCATCCACCCATTCATTCTATGAATAGTAAGTAATGTGGCAGTTATGTCCCTGTACTAGGCACTGGGAATACTACAGTAAGTAATATAAGCATATTCCCTGATATTATGACACTTAAACCCTGTGGGCTATCCAGGCATTAATAAATAATCAAATCAAATAAATGTACAATCAAAAACTTAGATAAGAACTATGAAGAATACTTTTCTATAGTAAGGCTCAACAAAGGAAACTAATGAGTATAAGGGCACTTCAGGGGAGGTGTTGCAGGAGAGAGAGCCTCTGGGACAAGAGAAGAATATGTGTGGAAGCTGTGAATGGGAGGAAGCATAATGGAAGTCTGGGTAACAAGGAACAGAAGGGACAAGGTCAGTGGCACCTGGGATGGGGCAGGAGGGGTAGGCAGGGGTACAGGACCAGTGGTCCCTCATTGGCCTGTTAGGGATTCTGGTCTTTTAGAACAATGGGAAGTCAATGAATTGGTCAGGACTGCAATTATGGGGAGGTGAGTGAGGCACTTGCCTCATGCACAAAATTTATGGGATGCCAAAAGACTCAGTAATCAAGATAAATAATGCAATGTTAAACAATCAATATTAATGCAAAAAATCCAGGATGAACAAACTATGAAAATTCTAAATAAAGACAAGATCTCACAGTGCTATGCCAAGCCATATTGGAGCCTGTGGCAGTAGGAAAAATGTATGTCCCTATGTACATTTGCATATGTTTTAAATGGTTACTTTCCCCCACAACATAAAAGTAGAAATAGATTTTGGAAATACTGATGAGTTAGATTCCATTAAAGATAGGAAAGTAAAATCATAATCAAGGTTACATCACAGAAATGGCCACATGAGGAGAACCTCTTGAAATCTCCCCTGGAATTTACAACAAATTGAACAGCAATAATTTGACAAAGGTTCCCTTCACAAAAAACAGGCAAAACTAAGAGACACACAATTGAAATCATCTAAAGGTGGGCAAATTGGGGAGTGGAGGAAGAGAAAAGGAGGAAGTTCAGACACACCGGTGACCTGCAGGCCACAGGATGCAGATCAGAGCTCAGAGCTTCCAGTTCCCTGCATTAGAGGTACAGTAGTCACAGGACAGGGAAGAATTTGGATTGCTAGCACTACCCTTATGGCCCACAGTCCTGACTGAGGGATCAGCATATAACACAACTGAATCCAATGCTCACGGCAGAGGCCTTGGGGAAAACACTGAGGGAAAAAGGGTGAGAATGGTGGTTTAAGCCCTCACTGCCAAGCATAGGATGGAAGATATAGGCATGGAGCCTAGCCAACGCCTCCCCACTCTCCCAGTTCTAGAAGCAGAATGGTAGCAGTGTCAGATCAAAAGAATAAAATATTTACAGAACTGCAACCCTGCAGCCACAGACTGACAACCCAACTAATTCCGGTGAAAGGAAAGGAAACTTACGAGCAAGATTAACTGTGATGGAGGTCACTGCCATTGCTTAGAGCCACCTCTCGCAACCCTCCCCGCCCCTGACCCTGCCTATCAGGGCAGATCACAGCAGGGGTAAACAGAGCCACAGAAACATACGGGCTCTAAGTCTGGTTGCAGGAAAAGCTTTGGGACTCAGAAGTTTTCCATATACCCGCTCAGAGGCACGGCCCTGAGACCCAGACAACCTGCTCACAGAGGAGAAGCCCACCTTCCAGGGACCTCCTCCACCCTGATCATGTGGGAAGCCAGAGCAGTGCAAGAGAAAATGTAACACTACAGCATGAGACAGGCTAAAAGGCTGCAGTGGGAGAGAAAATAAAACATTCTACACATACCTACTGGAAGGAAAAGAAAGACCTCTTCCTATCAGCCTGTCCCGGAACCTACTCCTGCAGATGTCTAGGAAGAGAAATAATAATTCATTAATTGCCATGAATATCCAAAGTAACAAGGCCGCTCAGAAAGAAATGAAAAGTCTCCAGAAAATGAACTTAAAGACATGGAAATATGTGATTTAAATGATAGAGAATTCAGGATTGCAGTACTGAAAAAACTCAATGAAATGCAAAAACCACAGACAGACAGTTTAATGAACTCAGAAACACAATCAAAGAATAAAATGAACATTTTACCAAAGAGATTGAAATTTTAAAAAAGAACCAAATAGAATTTCTGCAGATTAAGAACTCAATAAGATAAATGAAAAATGAAATAGCCAGCTTAGGTAATAGAGCTGACCAGATGGAAGAAATAACCAGTGACACTGAAGATAGAAATATAGAAATGACATAGATGGAAAAAGAGACAGCCTTGAGAGTTAAAAGAAATGAAAGAACTCTACAAGACCTTTCGGACTCCATCAAGGAGCAAGATAAGAATAATGGGCATACCAGCAGAACAAGAAAAGGAGAAAAAAGCAGAAACTACATTGAAACAAATATTTGACCAAAAGTTCCCAAACCTGTGGAAAGAACTGGATCCTCAAATCTAAGAAGCAAATAGAACACCTGATTACCTCAATCTCAACACGCCTTCAACAAGGCACATTTCATTGAAGCTGTCAAAAATTAATGACAAAGAAAGAATCCTCAAGGCAGCCAGGGAAAAGAAGATGGTAACCTACAAAGGAAAGCCCATTAGATTATCATCAGATTTTCAGCAGAAACTCTACAAGCCAGGAGGAAGTGGAATCAAATATTCAAACTATTGAAAAAGAGAAATCATGAGCCAAGAATAATATATCCAGCAAAGATATCCTTTAGATATGAAGGAGGAATAAAGACCTTTCCAGACATACAGAAGCTAAGGGAATTTTCTAACAGATGACCTGCACTACAAGAAATAATGAAGGAGCCTATTCGACCTGAAACAAAAGAGCATAAGAATATAAAATCATAAGTAGTATTATGAACAAACAGATAGAGCAGGGAATGGCTACCCCTACACCAAATAGACACTATACACTTAAATATAACATACAGCATAAAAAAGAAAAAAAAACACTTAAAAAAATAGGAGGAAAAAGACAACCTGCTACTGCAGTGAAGAAATAAACTCATAGCATAAATAGGGATAAATTGTGACAACAAAAAAAAAATAAAAGGGGAGAGAATAAAGTCTGAACTGGCATAAGGGAATGGAGAAAGGAAGCATGCTGAAGAAATGAGAATATTCTAAATATCAAACTTTCTTTTATACACATTTAATGGTAACTTCTCAAAAAAAAATATTCCAGAACTGAAATATATACCATAAAGAAGAAACACATGGAAATACCACAGAATACCACCACACTGAAATAACATACAGCAAGAAAAAGGCAAAGAAACAATAAAGATATTGTTCTACCAGAAAACCAAAGATAGAATAATAGGATATCTTAATGTATCAATAATCACCCTAAATGTAAATGGACTGAACTCACCAACAAAAAGGCACAGAGTAGCAGATTGGTTAAAAGAATTACACCCAGCTATATGCTGCCTTCAAGAGACACATCTCAGCTATAAGGACAAAGATAGACTCAAAGTGAAAGGGTGGAAATTGACACTCCAAGCAAATGGTATTTAGAGAAAAGCGGTTGTAGCCATACTGATATTAGATGAAAAGACTTCAGGATAAAAAAGGTAACAAGAGACAAAGGTGGACATTTCATAATGATAAAGGGGACTATACAACAAGAATACATAACAGTCATCAATATTTATGCTCCAAATCAGGGAATACCAAAATATAAACAGCAACTACTAACAGAACTAAAGGAAGAAATTGACCAAAACACAATTATAGTAGGGGACCTAAATACATCATTGATAGATACAGATAGATCATTCAAACAGAAACTAAATAAAGAAATATGAAATGGACATAATTGACATTTATAGAGCAATTCATCCTAGAATATCAGACTGTACATTGTTTTCTAGTGTACGTGGAACATTCTCAAGGATAGACCATATATTGGTACATAAAACTAACCTCAGCAAATTTAAGAAGATTTAAATCATACCAAGCATACTCTCTGATCACATGGTTTTGAAATTAGATATCAAATGAAAAATGAAAACAAGAAAAACCACAAATATGTGGAGATGAAACAACATGCTTTTAAAGAATGACTGGGTCAAAGAAAAAATAAGAGGAGAGATCAAAAGATATATCCAAACAAATGAGAATGAAGATACAATTTACCAAATTTTGAAGATGCAGCAGATACAGTTTTAAGAGGAAAACTTTTAAGTTTTAAGAGGCCCATCTCAATAAAGGAGAAAAATCCTGGATAAACAACCTCACGTTACACCTTAAAGAACTAGAAAAAGAAGAACAAATAAAACCCAAGGTCAGCAGAAGGAAAAAATAATAAAAATCAGAGCAGAACTAAATGAAATATGAAACAAAAAGACAATAGAAACAGTTAATGCAACAAAAAGCTGGTTCTTTGAAAATATTAATAAAATTGACAAACCCTTGGCTACACTCACTAAGATAAAAATAGAAAAGACACAAATAATCAAAATCAGAAATGAAAGAGGGGAAATTACCACCAATGTTACAGAAATACAAAAGATCATCTAAGAATACTATGGAGGATTATTTACCACCAAATTATATAACCTAGAAAAAAAATGGACAAGTTCTTAGAAACATATACCCTTCCTAGGCTGAATCACAAAGAACTGGAAAATGTAAATAGATGGGAAAACTGTAAGAAAATTGAATCAGTCATCCGAAACCTTCCCAAAAGAAAAAGTCCAGGACCAGACAGATTTACTAGTGAATTATACCAAACATTCAAAGAGGATCTAATACCTGTCCTACTCAAACTCTTCCAAAAAAACTGAAGGAGAGGCAATACTCCCTAACTCATTTTATGAGGCCAACATTACCCTGATACCAGAACCTGGTAAAGGTAACACAAAAAAAGAAAATTACAGACCAATCTCTGTAATGAATATAGATGCAAAATTCCTAAACAAAGTTCTAGCAAATCAAATGCAACAATGCATTAAAAAGATTATACATCACACCAAGTGGGGTTCATCCCAGGGACACAAGAATGGTTCAACATAAACAAATTGATCAATGTGATACAAAATAAAGGACAAAAATCATGATTATATCAATAGATGCAGAAAGTGTTTGATAAGATACAACATCCATTTATGATTAAAACACTTAATACAATGGGCATAGAAGGAAATACCTTAATATAACAAAAGCCATATATGACAAACCCTCAGCTAATATAATTAATGGTGAAAAACTGAAGCCCTTTGCTCTGTGTTCAGGAACAAGACAGGGTTGTCTCCTATCACCTTTGCTTTTCAACATAGTATTGGAAGTCCTAGCCAGAGCAAATAGAAAAGAGAAAGAAATAAAAGGCATCCTAACTGCGAATGAAAGTTAAAAAGTCACTTTTCGCAGATGACATCAAGAATGGTGTCTCCATTTGCACAACTAGATAGATAATGGTACTGCTCTGTGAGGTGTAGAAAGGTGAAGGAAAAACAGGTGTTTTGGGGGGGAGTGCAGATAATTAATTTTTTATTTAATATGCTGAGTTGTAAGGTACATTTGAGTCTCAGCTGTCTGATAGTTTCAATTTCTCAAAGAAAAGTTATCAAGTGGACAAATTGGATAAATTGATATCAATCTCAGAGGAAAAGTCTTGGTTAAAGGTATTAGCTTGGGAGTTATGAATTGGCCTACAGATCATAACTACAAGAGATGAGGTTATCTACAGCAAGTCTCAGCTACGGATGCATATTGAAGTCATCTGATAAGCTTTTAAATTTCCTGATATGCAGACATCACTACCAACCAATTAAAATCAGAGTCTTTAGGATCTCCAGGCATAGGTACTTTTTAATTAGTTTCCCAGGGACTTCTGCTTTCAGGAAGTACGAAGTAGTGATGCTGGCAATTTGGATACCCCAAAGAAAAGCCATAAAGTGCTTCCTCTAAGTGAAAAGGTGAGTACAGTACAACAAGATATTTTGAGAGAGGCCATATTCACATAACTTTTATTACAGTGTATTGTTATAGTAGTTCTATTTTATTAGTTATTGTTGTTAATCTCTTACTGTGCCAAATTTATAAATTAAATGTTATCATAGGTATGTATGTATAGGAAAAAATAATATATAATGTTTAGTATTATTTGGAGTTTTGAGGCATCTGCTGGGGGTCTTGGAATGTATCCCCCACAGATAAGAGGTGACTACTATATAATCAAATTGTCAAAAGTCAAAGATAGAGAATTTTGAAAGCAACAAGAAAAAAATAACTTGTCATGTCCAAAGGAACCCCTAGAAGACACTGTTTGTGTAGTAAACTTTACTTTGTAAAGTTTGTACTTTAGATCTGAGGACACACATGACTGAAAGTTAAGATGGAAAAAGATATTCCATGCAAATGGTAAGTAAAAGAGAGAAGAGGTGGCTATAAATATATTAGAAAAGGTAGACTTTAAATGAAAAACTGTCACAAGAAACAAACAAGGACATTGTATAATGATAAAAGTGCAATTCAACAGGAAGAGATAACATTATAACTATATCTGTACCCCAAATTGGGCACCAAAATATATAAAATATATAAAACAAATATTTATAGATCTGCAAGGAGAAATGAATAACATACAATAAAAGTAGGAGACTTCAATCTTTCTTTTAAATGATGGGTAGAACATCAGACAGAAAAACCAATAAGTAAACAGTGGACTTGAACAGTACTATGACCCAATGGACCTAATGGACATACAAAAGATTACACTGAAGTGCTCAAGAATACATATTTTTCTCAAGTGCACTCAGAACATTCTCGAGGGTAGATCACATGTTAGTCCACAAAAAAAGTCTTAACAAATTTAAGAAGACTGAAATCATACCAAGTATCTTTTGCAAGCACAATGAAATAAAATTAGAAACCAATAGCAGAAGAAAAATAAGCAAATTAACAAATATGTGGAAAGTTAAACAACACGCTTCTGAATCACCAATGGATCAAGGAAAAAAAATCACAAGACAAATTAGAAAATATCTTGAAAGAAATAAAAATGAAAACACAACATACCAAAACCTCTGAGATGTAGCAAACAGAACAAAGCTTATAATCATGAATGCCTACACTGAAAAAAATAATAATCTCCCATGTGGTATCCTACATAATCTTTACAACAACATTGATTATATTCCCCATACTGTTTTTCATATCACCATGACTATACTGTGATTACCAATTTGTACTTTCTAATCCCTTCACCTCCTCCCCCAATCCCATTCCCCTCCCCTCTAGCAACCATCAGTTTTTTCTCTATAACTCTCAGTCTATTTCTGATTTGTTTGCTCATTTATTCTGTTCTTTAGATTCCACATTTAAGTGAGATCTATCAGGGGGATCACTTCATAGACTGTGTTGATGCTTGACCAGTGTGCTATACACCTGAATAGAATAATATTAAATGTCAACTATAATTACATATATATGATATAAAGTACAGCATAGGGAACATAGTCAATGGTATTGTAACATGTATATACAATGTCAGAGAGGTAATAGATTGGGAAGTTTTATTACTTTGTGAGGGGTGTATATGTCTATTACATTGCTTTGTACATGTGAAATTAATATAAAAAGAAAATAATAGTAATAATCTCAAATAAACAACCTAAACTTATACCTCGTGGAAGTAGACAAAGAAGAATAAACTATGTCTAAAGTTGCAGAAGAAAGGAAATAATAGATTAGAGCAGAAATAAACAAAATAGAGAATAGAAAACAATAGGAAAAAACCAAAGAAATTGAGTTGGCTTTTTGATAAGATAAACAATGTTGACAAATCTTTACTCAGATGAAGGGAAAAAAAAGAGAAGACAAATAAATAGAACCAGAAATGAAGGAGATATTATTGCAACTGATAGGATAGAAAGAAGAGAGTACTATGAAAAATCATATGGATAATCTAGAAGAAATGAATAAATCCAGAAATATACAACCTTCTATGGATGAATTATGAAGAAACAGAAAATATGAACAGATGTATATCTAGTAATAAAATTGAGTTAACAATAAAAAACCTCAAAAAACTGAAGTGCAGGACTATGGCTTCACTGGTGAATTCTAAAAAACATTTAAAAAACAATTAACAACAATCTTTCTCAAACTTTTCCAAAAATTGAAAAGGAGGGAACACATCTAAATTCATTTTATGAGGCCAGGATTACCTTGATATTAAAACCAGGTGAAGATACTACTACTACTGTTACTACTAGTACTACTATTACAAAAGGAAAATTACAATCCAAAATCCTTAATAAATATAGATGTAAGAATCTCAGCAAACCAAATTAAACAGCACCTTAAAAGGATCCTACACAAGTTCTGGTCAGGATGGTGAAGTAGGTGAACACTGTAGTTATCTTCTCTCACAACCACATCAAAATTACAACTAAACTACAAAACAAGTATCATTGAGAATTGCCTGAAACCTTGTTGAACTGAACCCTACAACTAAGGACACATGGAGGAAGCCACCTTGAGACTGGTGTGTGTTGGGGGGCAGAGACATGGAACAGGCTGGTCTTACACCTGCATGTGACCATTAAAAATCAGGAGGGATATCTAATATCACCCCTTTGGAGGAATGAATGGTCCCATCCCCTCCTCAGCCCAGGGTTTCAGTGCCAAGGAGAGAAGTCCCCATAATTTCTGGTTGTGAAAATCAGCGGATTGTAGCTGAGTGAGATGGAGGGTGGCTGGAGTCCCAAGCACTCCTCTAAAGGGAACCATGCCCAACTTACTCACCAACAGAATCATTGGTTCTAAGCTTTAGCAGCTGGAGACAATAGGGACATATAGGGAGGAACTGAGTTGTCTGGAATCAGGATGAGGGCTGGAGGGGCAGCTTTCTCGAAGAAGCTGGCAGAAGACATTGTTTCTTTGTTGAGACCTCCTCCTACCCAGAGTGCAGACAAGGCAACTGCCATATCTGAGTCTCCATCAAGCTGGCTAGCACAGTTTATTCGACATGCCCTGGTAATTCTGAGACTCTGCCCTGCCCAATTTTTGGGCACATCCAAGTCACTTCCAGTGGCTTTTTCATACAGACTTCTTGCCTTGGCTCAATATGCAGACTTTTCCATGATCTCTCAAAGGTTTGTGGAAACCAGACAAGCAGCACCTGGCTTAAGTGTGTCCTGTACCTCTGGCTAAGCAGCCCTAAACCCAGCACTAGTGGCAGCAGGCTTTGGTTTGTGGCTTAGCCACTTGAGGCACTTCCAAGCATAGCACAGGTGGTGGCCATCAGGGGATGACTTTGGCTCTTGCTGGGAAGCTCCTGGTGGGGCACAGGCTGTGACTGAACTTGATCTGCAGTGGGTCCTCTTCCAGGTGGCCTTGGGCCTGACACACTCAATGTCCAGCTTCATGACAAGCTGAAGCATCATCCAGCTGCCTCCAAGGGTGACACACTCAAAGGGCACATTGGGCAGATACCAGAGACGAGCTGAGGCAGATCCAGCTCTGTAGGGTCAACCCTGCACCACAACTCCTTCACTGTAATAATGGCCAATCCTCACAACCAATGAGCCTGAAGGTGAATTCATCCCACTGACAGACTAAGAGCAGCCAAGGCTCAACTACAAGGAGAGGACACACAAGGGACACACCTGGAGTATGCAGCTCAGAAGACCAGGAAGACTGCATCACTGAGCCCCACAGCATATCTACTACATAAGACCACTCTACTAAGACCAGGACAATAGCAGCCCTACCTAATACATAGAAACAAACACAGGGAGGAAGCCAAAATGGGGAGACAAAAAAAAATGTCCCCCAAAAGTATACAGAACAAAACACCAAAAAAAGAAATAAACAAAATGGAGACAAGCAATCTACCAGACACAGAGTTCCAAACACAGGTTATAAGAATGTTCAATGATTTCAGGGATAACTTCAACAAAGAGATAGGAAACATAAAAATGGAGATAGAAAACATAAAAAGAACCAGGCAGATATAAAGAATACAGTAATGGAAATGAATACATTCCAGGGAATCAACAGCGGATTAGATGATGTAGAGGATTGAATCAGTGATTTAGAAGATAAGGTAGCAGAAAACATCAAACTGGAACAGCAAAAAGAAAAAAGAATAATAAAAAAAAAGACAGTTTAAGGGGCCTCTGGAACATCAAGCATACCATCATTTGCATTATAGGGCTACCAGAAGGAGAAGAGAGAGAGCAATAAATTGAAAAACTACAATATTTGAAGATATAATGATGGAAAGCTTCCCTAGATGTAGGAAATAGATATACAAGCCCAGGAAGTGCAGAGATTCCCAAACAAGATGAACCCAAAGAGGCCAACACCAAGACACATCATAACTAACATGCCAAAGGTTAAAAACAGAGAATCTTAAAAGCAGCAAAAGAAAAGCAGTTAATTACCTACATGGGAGCTCGATGAGACTGTCAACTGATTGCTCAACAGAAACATTGTAGGCCTGAAGGGATTGGCAGAAAATATTCAAAGTGATGAAAAGCAAGGGCCTACAACCAAGATTACGCAAAAAAGCTATCATTTACAATAGAATCGAAGGACATGTAAAGAGCTTTCCAGACAAGAAAAAGTTCAAGGAGTTAATCACCAGGAAACCAGTATTACAATGACTCTTAGAAGGACTTTTTAAAGATGAAAATAAATAAATAAATAAATAAATAAATAAATAAATAAATAAATGGCAATAACCACATACTTATTAACAATTACTTTCAATGTAAATGGATTAAATTCTTCAATCAAAAGATGGGGGGCTGAATGGATAAGAAAACAAGACTTACATATGCTGCCTACAAGGAACTCATCTCAGATCAAAAGACACACTTAGACTGATAGTAAAGGGATGGAAAAAGATATTTCATGAAAATGGAAACAAACAAACCAAAAGCTATGGTAGCAATACTTACACTAGACAAAATAGACTTTAAAACAAAGACTATAATAAGAGACAAAGAAAGACCTAGTAATCCCACTTCTGGATATTTATCTGAAGAAAGCTACTTTGAGGTGACATGTTCATCCATATGTTCATTGCAGCATTATTTACAATAGCCAAAATATGAAGGCAACTTGGGTGTTCCTGAATGGAGGAATGGATAAAGAAGAGGTGGTACATATATACAATAGAATATTACTCAGCCATAAAAAAGAATGAAATCTTGTCATCAACAACATGAATGAACATAAAGGGTATTGTGCTCAGTGTAGTAAGTCAGACAATGAAAGACAAATGTCATATGATTTAATTTATAACTGGACTCTAAAAAACAAAATAAATAAAAGAAATGAAACAGAAACAGACTCATTGAAATGGAGAACATTTTGATGGTTGCCAAATAGGAGGGGGTTTGGGGGTGGTTAAAAAAAAGGAAGAGATTATGAAGTACAAATTGGTTGTTGCTCATGGGGATTCAGGGTATAGTATAAGGAGTATAGTCAATAATATTATGATAACTCTATGGTGTCAGATGGGTACTAAATCTATTGGAGTGATAGGTGGTAGGGGTATTAGGGCAGGTTGAAAAAGGTGAAGGGATTAAGACTTACAAATTGGTAATTATAAAATAGTCATGGGGATGTAAAGAGAAGCATAGGAAGTGTAATCAAGAATATGGTAATAATTATGTGCGGTGCCACATAGGTACTAGACTATTCAGAGAGATCACTTCATAAATTATATAAATATCTAACCTCTGTGCTGTACATTTGAAACTAATATAAAATAATATTAAATGTAAGGTATAATTGAAAAATTAAAAAGTGGGGGAATGATAAAGAGGAATAGAAGGTTAAAAATTTCAGATATAAAATAAATGAGTCTTGGGGATGCAATATACAGTATAGGAAATATAGTCAATAATATTGTAATAGAGTGGCACAGTGTCAGATGGTTACTGGACTTATCATGGTGATCAGTTCTTTAGCATAGGGAATATAATCAATAATATGGCAATAAGTGTATATAGTGCCAGGTGGGTACCGTTGAACAACTATGATGTACACATGAAACTAATATAATACTGTATGTTAGCTGTATTTTAATAATGTTTTTTAAAAAAAAGCTCTTACACCATGACTACATGGGATTTATTTCAGGGATGCAACAATGGTTCAACATACAGACATCAATTAATGTGATACATCACATATGCAGAATGAAGGATAAAAATTACATATCATCTCAACAGATATAGAAAAAGCATTTGGCATAATTCAATATCCTTTCATTTCAAAAATCTTAGCAAACTGGGAAAAGAAGGAAATTACTATAACATATCATAACATAACATAACATAACATAACATAACATAACATAACATAACATAACATAACATAGACCATATATATGAAAAGTCCACAGCTAACATCATAATCAATGGTAGATAACTGAAAGATCTTCCTATAAGATTAGGAGCGAGGCAAGAACGCCTCTCCTAGTCAACATAGTACTGGAAGTCCTAGTTGGAGTAATTAGGTAAGAAAAAAAATAGAAAGTATCCAAATCTGAAAGGAAGAAGAAAAATTATCTCTGCAGGTGACATATGATTATTATGTGTATAAAACCACAAAGACTGCTAAAAACCAGTAGAACTGTTAGAACTAATAAACTAATTCAGTAGAGTTGCAGATGCCCAATCAACCTAAAAAAACAATCACTTGCATGTGCAAGGGAGTATATGGTAATCCAGCTGCATTTCCATATTCTAACAGTAAGTTATCCAAAAGGAAATTAAGATAATAATACTATTTACAACAGCATTAAAAACCATGAGCCTTTACTGTGGTTTCCTTGGGAAGAAATGTGTGAGACAGGATAATTAGTCTAGGCAGGTTAAGGATTCCTTAATTTTAATAATTTCAGTGGGATGTGGGCTATAGGGTCACATGGGGTGGTGTACGGCTTCAGTGTAATGTCCTGGACTGCAAGTCTAATAAAAAAAGGCAATGGGGATTATGGATTGGTTTGTTTTCCTATCAAAGTTGTATGCACAGGTAAATTTTTTTTTCTGTTATTGCTAGGAATTAGCTAACACTGAAGGAATTCTCTCCAGGATCAGAAAGGCCATAGATCAAGAATCAGATCAAGCATCAAGAATACAGAAAATAAAAATATAGTTAATATACCCATATGATTGATTTTTTTAATTTTACAAACATACTGTATTACTTTTATCAATAGCAATATATATATATATATATATATATATATATATATATATATATATATATATATATATTTTTTTTTTTTTTTAAGTTTTTTATTGGGGCATTGGAGGAGAGGAACAGATTTGGGGAATTGGGGAAGGGGAACAGACAAGTTCCTGTCCTTTTGTTATTCAGTCTAGTTGCAGAGGACGTTGCTTCACTGGCCCATGATGGTATTATCATTGCGCTCTTCCCGGATGAGGCAGATTGGTCGCCGGTCTCTCGACAGATGTTCACTCGGCTTTTGGCAGCTCACTCCAGCTGCCAGCTGCTCACACTGGCTGCCGGCCACTCACTGTAGCTTATGGCAGCCCACTGCAGCAGGGGCTGCAGCCTATACCGTTGCTGGTACTCACGCAGCCCAGCTCCAGGCGGAGCTGTTGTTCACCATCTTAGCTGTAGAGGGCAGTGTCACTGGCCCTAATATGTGGGATCCGAAACAGGGCCCCTGGCATCCCAAGCCAGCTCTTAACCATCACGCCACTCGGCCGACCCAGTAGCAAAATATTTTTTAAGAGTTTCATTATGGCAGGAATTCACAGAGCCTTTACTTCTGATTTGCAGTTTAAATACTGTGAAGTATTTCCCAGGTTGATTTGATCACTGAGCTCTGTCTCTCTGTCCTTGGCCCACTTTAGGATACATGAACGACTTACTTGTCTCAGAATGCCTAGTCAGTCGATCTGGCCATATTAGAGAGAGAAAACTTGCCACTCTGCTAATCCATTATCTGGAGTACTGGAGGGACTCTGTCCACATTTGGACTTCCAGGGCTCTCCAGTTCCCTTGGCAGTAGAAGATGCACCCTTTTAATTTGTGGATGCTTTGAACCTGAATACAGTCCAGTCTTGATAACCTAGAACCATTCAATCTCTCCGGTGACTGTTTGCATATCTATTCTTATCCATTGTTTGTGATAATTACTGCTGATATCTTACTTTTATCCTGTGAAGTATCTTCTTTACCATATTCCAAAGTTTGTGAGGGCTACCCCACTCTGATTTAGAGTGTGAAAAGACCAAAAATCTGTGGAATCAAAACTCATACCTCACTTGAACAGTGTTTTCTCCTTCATGAAAGTATATTGGTTTGAGGATCTTTTGGATGCATTGACAGGTCTATTAAGTTGGAAAGTGAGTTTTTTTTAAAAGAAAATTCAACCTTTAGTTTCTCATTTATAAGCATATAGGTGTATAGGTAAAGAGATGGTCTTAGTACAGTGAAGAGCATAGGCTTTGAAAGTGGCTCTGGGTTCATATTTTGACTTTTCCATGTGATTTTCAAGTTGTGTGCCATCTCTGGGTCACAGCTTCTCCACTGCACACTGTGGAGAAATCACCCCAGTGGTGATGGTGGGAATTGACCACATATGTAAAGTGAATGCCTGGACACTAGCACTGCTAAATTAGAACTTCCCATGAGATGACCTTTTGGGTAAAAATTTTTTACTAGAACCTCCTTTGACCAGACCACAATAATTTCTAAGTTGTTCTGCCTTAGCCTTGGGGACCAGACTCTGAGTGGAAAGCCCTACTGTAAACCTAGCAAATGCTCATCCTACTGGTTTTGCAAAAAAAAGTCTACTGAGTGAAGGATTGTGGTTAAGAGATGTGCAGAATAAGATCTCACTCCAAGCCAGAGAAGCTGGTGGGAGCCAAGTGAGGAATTCAGACTGGGACCTTCTGACAGAGGTGCTGGGCAAGGGGCTTGTGGGGATTTATGTTCCTCGGCTCTGGCGGAGGGTGAGAGAAGAAGAGGGAAATGAAAGGAAGAGCTGGGCAAATGGGCTGGAAGACTGGTACAGCTTGTCATGTTCCTGGAGCATGGCGTATGCCTTGGTATATAATGTTGGCTGCAGAGATGTGACCCAAGGGTACAGGGAAGCTGTGTGGGAGATGGAGGTACAGCTTAGGGCCAACGGCACAAGATGAGGCCCCCACACAGGTTTCCCTGGACAGGACTGGTAGCTATCAGGGTCCCAGAGAGCAAAGCTGATTAAGTCCCCAGTGGTCACCAGGGCACTGCAGTCACTTGGCACCTGCTCCTAATCCTGTGGCACCATGTGTGCCCACATATGTGCACATGTCCTTATCTCCATGGCCCTGGCTCTCATATACCCAAGCATGCAGGATCATCAGGCCACGTGGGTGGCTGAATGGAGACAGGCAGTCAAACAGCCACTTAGTGAAGATAATTGTTAAAACACAGTCACTTGCACATACAAGGAAATATATGGTAAACCAGTCAAAATCTCTCTGAATATAGAGAAGACCAAGTGAGTCAATGAACATGCTTATTCCTTGACCACTAGTGTACATAATGAAAGGTCATTTATTCTGATCTCAAAAACAATAAATACACAATATAAAGAAATGAAGAAAAGTATAAAGTTACAAGAAAAAAATCATTATATCATTCCCACAAAACAGCCAGTGTAAATATTGCCACATACTTTCTTCTTTTGAAAAGAGATTTATTAAAGCATAATTCATAGACAAAAAAATCTGCACATATGTAAAGTATACAATTTGATGAGTTTGGACATATGCATTCACCTGTGAAATGATGACCACTATCAAGGTAGTAGACACATCCATCACCTCATCATTGGCATACATTTTTTAGTTTTGTTTTGTTTATTCAGTTAAGCAGAGCTGAGGTATTAATATACTTTCTTTTTAATTTTTTTTATTTATAATATGTTTAAAGGAAAGTTTATTGGAGTGACAATGGTTAATAAAGTTAAATAGGTTTCAGGTGTACAATTCTGTAATACATCATCTATATATCACATTGTATGTTTACCACCCAGGGTCAGTTCTCCTTCCATCATCATATTTCATCCTGTTTACTCTCATCTACCACCTTCCTCCCCCCTTACCCTTTGGTAACCACTAAACTATTGTCTGTGTCTGTCAGTTTTTGTTTCTTCATTTGTTTATATTGTTCCTTTGTTGCTTTCAGTTTTATATCCCACACATCAGTGAAATCATATGGTTCTTGACTTTTTCTGTCTGACTGATTTTGCTTAGCATAATAAACAACATCCATCCATGTTGTCACAAATGGCACTATTTTACCTTTTCTTATGGCAGAATAGTATTCCAATGTGTATATATGCCATATTTTCTTTATCCAATCATCTATCAAAGGACACTGGTTGTTTCCATGTTTTAGCCACTGTAAATAAAGCTGTAATGAACATTGGAGCAAATATATCTTTATGGAGAAGTGTTTTCAGGTTTTTTGGGTACATACCCGGGAGAGGGACTACTGGGTCATATGGTAGTTCTATTCTTAATTTTTTGAAGAACTTCCACACTGCCTTCCAGAGTGGCTGCACCCCCTCTGCATTCCCACCAAGTGTATGAGGGTTCCTTTTTCTCCATAGCCTCTCCAACGCTTATGATTTGTCTTGATAGCCATTCTGGTATGAGCTGATATCTCATTGTGGTTTTTATTTTTATTTCTCTGATGATTAGTGATGTTGAGCAATTTTAATATGTCTATTGGCTATTTGTATGTCCTCTTTGGAGAAATGTCTATTCAGCTCCTCTACCTATTTTTTAATTGGGTTGTTTGTTTTTATGTTTTTGAGTTGTATGAGTTCCTTATGTATTTTGGATATTAGCCCCTTATTGGAGACATTATTTAGGAAAGTCTTCTCCTATTCGGTGGTTGCCTTTTTATTTTGTTGGTTTCTTTTGCAGTGCAGAAACTTTTTAGTTTGATATAGTCCCATTAATTTATTTTACCTTTTATTTCCCTTACATTTGAAATCAAATTCATAAAATCCTCTTTGAACCCAGGGTCCATAAGTTTAGTACCTAAACTTATGCTTTCTTCTATGCAGTTCATTCTTTCAGGTTAGGTTTTTAATCCACTTTAAATTAATTTTGGTACATAGTGACAGCAGTCTAATTTCATTCCTTTGCAAGTGGCTTTCCAATTCTCCCAGCATCATTTATTGAAGAGGTTGTCTTTTCTTTATTGTATGTTTTTGGCTCCTTCATTGAAAATTATCTGTCCATATTTATGTGGGTTTATTTCTGGGTTTTCAATTCTATTCCATTGTTCTGTGTGTCTGTTTTTCTGCCATTACCATACTGTTTTTCTGCCATTACCGTACCAATGATCATAACAAGGATGACCCTTGTTTTGATTATTATTGCTCTGTAGTAAAAGTTGAAGTCGGGGAGTGTGATACATCCAGTATTATTCTTTATTTTACGATTGCTTTAGTTATTCAGGGTCTTTTGTGGTTCCATACAAATCTGATGATTTTTTTTTTTCTATTTCTTTAAAAAATGCCACTGGTATTTTTATGAGGAGTGCATTAAATCTATACATTGATTTGGGTATTATGGCCATTTTAACTATGTTGTTTCTGCTGACCCATGAACATGGACTGTCTTTCCATTCTTTGTGTCTTCAATATTTTTAAAAAATGTCATAGTTTTCAGTGTAAAAGTCTTTCACATCATTGGTTAAGTTTATTCATAGATGTTTTATTCTTTTTGTTGCAATTGCAAAGGAATTGTTTTTTTTTTATTTCTTTTTCTGACATTTCATTGTTATTACATTGGAAGGCAATGGATTTTTTTACATTGGCAGTGGCGCATTTACTGTATTTGTTTATTGTTTCTAATAACTTTTTGGTGGAGTCTTTAGGGTTTTCTATATATAGCATCCTGTCATTTGCAAAAAGTGACAATTTAATTTCTTCATTCCTAATTCGGATGCCTTTTATTTCTTTCTCTTGCTTGATTGCTCTGGCTAGGACTTCCAATATTTTGTTGAAAAACAGGTGATAGGAGACAACCCTGTCTTGTTCCTGAATGTAAAGTGAATGGCTTCAGTTTTCCAATATTAATTACAATATTAGCTCAGGGTTTGTCATATATGGTCTTTATTATGTTAAAGTATTTTCTCTCTATACCCATTTTATTAAGAGTTTTAATCATAAACGGATGTTACATCTTGTCAAACACTTTTTCTGCATCTATTGATATAATCATATGATTTTTGTCCTTTATTTTGTTTATGTGGTGTATCACATTGACCGATATGCATATGTTGAACCATCCTTGTGCCCCTGGGATGAACCCCACTTGGTTGTGACGTATAATCTTTTTAATGCATTGTTGCATTTGATTTGCTAGAATTTTGTTTAGGAATTTTGCATCTGTATTCGTTACAGAGATTGGTCTGTAATTTTCTTTTTTTGTGTTACCCTTACCAGGTTTTGGTATCAGGGTAATGTTGGCCTCATAAAATGAGTTAGGGAGTATTGCCTCTCCTTCAATTTTTTGGAAGAGTTTGAGTAGGACAGGTATCAGATCCTCTTAGAGTGTATGATAGAATTCACTAGTGAAGCCATGTGGTTCTGGACTTTTGCTTTTGGGAAGGTTTTGGATGACTGATTCCATTTCCTTACTGTTGATAGGTATATTTAGGTTTTCCAGTTCTTTGTGATTCAGCCCAGGAAAGCTATATGTTTCTAAGAACATGTCCATTTCTTTTAGGTTATTGAATTTGGTGGTATATAGTCCTTCATAGTATTCTTGGATGACCCTTGTATTTCTGTGGCATCTGTGGTCACTTCCTCTCTTTCATTTCTGATTTTGTTTATTTGTGTCTTTTCTCTTTTTATCTTAGTGAGTCTAGCCAAAGGTTTGTCAATTTTATTAGTCTCCTCTGAGAACCCGCTCTTTGTTGCATTATTTTTTTCTATTGTCTTTTTGTTCTGTATTTCATTTAGTTATGCTCTGATTTTTATTATTTCCTTTCTTCTGCTGACTTTGGGTATCATTTGTTCTTCCTTTTCTAGTTTTTAAAACATAACATGAGGTTATTTATCCGGGATTTTTCTTGTTTCTTGAGATAGGCCTGTAATGATATAAATTTCCCTCTTAAAACTGCATTCACTGCATCCCAAAAATTTTGGTAAGATGTATTTACATTCTCATTTGTTTCTATGTGTCTTTTAATGTCTCCTCATATGTTTTCTTTGACACAGTCATACTTTTTAAGTATTTTGTTTAATCTCCACATTTTTTTCCTTATTTCTTTTTGCAGTTGATATCCAATTTAAAGCCTTGTGATCAAATAGTATCCTTGGTATGTTTTCAATCTTAAACTTGCTGAGGCTAGCTTTTATGTCCCAATACATGGTCTATCCTTGAGAATGTTCCATGTACACTAGAAAACAATGTATAGTCTGATGTTCTAGGATGAAGTGATGTATAAATGTAAATTATATCCATTTCATCTAATGTGTCATTTAGGGCTGATATTTCTTATTTATTTCCTGTTTGGATGATCTATCATAGCTGTCTATGATGTATTTTGGTCCTCTACGATAATTGTGTTTTTGTCAATTTCTCCCTTTAGTTCTGTTAGTAGTTGCTTTGTATATTTCCTTTTGTATATGCCCCTGATTGGGGGCATAAACATTGATGACTGTTATGTGTTCTTGTTGTACAGTCCCCTTTATCATTATGAAATGTCCATCTTTGTCTCTCATTACCTTTTTATCCTGAAGCCTGTTTCATCTGATAAGGGTATGAGTACACCTGTTTTCCTCTGAATACCATTTGCTTGGAGTATCAAATTCCACCTTTTTACTTTGTTTGACTCTATATTTGTCCTTGTAGCTGAGCAGTGTCTCTTGGAGGCAGCATATGGTTGGGTTCAGTTTTTTGATCCAGTTTGCTATTCTGTGCCTTTTTTCCTGGTGAGTTCAGTCCATTTACAGTGAGGGTGATTATTGACACATGAGGATTTCCTATCATTCTCTCTTCGGTTTTCTAGTAGGACAGTGTGTCCATTGTTTCTTTGCCTTTTTGTTGCTGTCTATTATTTCAGTGTGATGGTATTCTATGATTTTTCCATTGTTTCTTTTTTTTTATGTTATATATTTCAGTTTTGTATTTTTTTTAGTGGTTACCATTAAGTTTACGTAAAAGAAATTTTCATATTTAAAGTATTCCATTTTCTTCAGCATGCTTCCTTTCTCCATTCTCTTTTGCTGATTCAGACCTTTACTCTCTCCTCTTTTATGGTTTTAATGTCACAAACTATTGTTATTTATGCTGTGCGTTGATTTCTGCACTTCAGTAGCAAGTTGTCTGTTTCCTTTTTTTTAAAGAGTTTTTTTTTCTTCTTTACCCTATATGCTATGTTTAAATGTTAGTGTCCTATTTGGTGTATGGGTTGCCATTTCGTGCTTCTTTCTGTCTGTTCATATATTACTCACCGTTTTGTACTCTTTTGCTTTTTTTGTTTTAGGTAGAATAGCCTCTTTCAGTATTTCTTTTCTTTTTTTTTTTTTTTTTAAGATTTTATTAGGGAATTGGGGGAGGGGAACAGCATTGGGGAATTGGGGGAGGAGAACTGACAATTTCCTGTCCTTTTGTTCTTCAGTCTAGTTGTGGAAGACGTTGCTTCACTGGCTCATGTTGGTATTGTCTTCCCAGGTGAGGCAGTTGCTTACTGGCCATTGGGCGGCTGGCTGCTCACAGTGGCTCATGGCAGCTTACAGCAGCTGCCAGCCACTGATGGTAGCTCATGGAAGCCCACTGCCGCCCACTGCAGCATACTCCATCACCCGCAACTCATGGCAGCCCAGTTCCAGGTCGAGCTGTTGTTCACCATCTTAGCTGTAGAGGACACAGTGTCATTGGCCCTCATGTGGGATCTGAACCAGGGCCTTGCTGCTCAGAGCTGGCGTCCCAAACCAACTCTTAACCAACACACCATACGGCTGGCCCCCTTCAGTATTTCTTATAGTGCAGGTTGTGTGTTAGAAAATTCCCTCAGTATCCGTATGTCTGGGAAGGTCTTTATTCTTCCTTCATATCTACAGGAAATCTTTGCTGAATATATGATGCTTGGCTCATAATTCATCTGTTTCAATAGATTGAATATTTGATTCCACTCCCTCCTGGCTTGCAGAATTTCTGCTAAAAAATCTGATGATAATCTAATGGGTTTTCCTTTGCTCTTTGCTTCTTTCCACAAGTTTGGGAAGTTCTCACTGACTATTTGTTTTGTTTTGTTTTTATTGTTTTTTGAGGGCAGTGTCACTGGCCCTCATATGTGGGACTGAACTGGGGCTGCTGGCTTCCCAAGCCAGCACTTAATCACCGCGCCACTTCACTGACTATTTTTTGAATATACTCTCTGTTCCCTTCTCCCTTTCTTCTCCTTCTGGTATGCCCATTATTCTTCTTGTTGTATTTTCTGATGGAGTCAGAAAGTTCTTGTAGAGTTCTTTCATTTCTTTCAACTCTCAAATCTCTCTCTTCTTCCATCTATGTCATTTCCAGATTTCTATCTTCGATGTCACTGATTATTTTTTCCATCTGGTCAGCTCTATTACCTAAACTGGCCATTTCATTCTTCATTTCTTTTATTGAGTTCTTAATCTCCAGAAATTGTATTTGTTGTTTGTTTTTTTAAAATTTCAATCTCTTTGGTAAAATGTTCATTTTGTTCTTTGATTATGTTTCTTAGTTCTTTAAACTTCCTGTCTATGTTTTCTTGCATCCTGTTAAGTTTTTTAAGAATTGCAATCTTATTACCATGTGATCGAGCAGTCCTTCTCTTGGGTACCTACCCAAAAAGTCTCAAAACATTTATCTGTAAAGATACATGTGCTCCAATGCTCATTGCAGCTTTATTTATAGTGCCCAAGACATGGAAACAACCAAAGTTCCTTCAATGAGTGGATAAAGAAGATGTGTTATATATACACAGTAGAATACTATTCTGCTATAAGAAAAGATGAAACAGTGCCATTTGCAACAACATTAATGGATCTTGACATTATAATGCTAAGCGAAATACACCAGAGAGAAAAAGTAGAGAACCATATGATTTCACTGATCTGTGGTATATAAATTGAAAACAACAAAAGAATAAGAAAAACAAATGAAGAAACAAAATTCATAGATACAGACAATAGTTTAGTGGTTATCTGAGGGTAAAAGGGAAGGGGGGTGGTAGATGAGGGTAAAGGAGATCAAATATATGGTGATGGTAAGAGAACTGACTGTGATGGTGAACAATCAATATGATATATAGATGATGTGTTACAGAATTGTATACCTGAAATCTATGTAACTTTGCTAACAGTTGTCACCCCAATAAATTTTTATTTTTTAAAAAAATTCAGGATGTTTGTCTTGGTGTTTTAGGGAACCGTACCATTTGGAAATATATATGAATGTGAATACGCTGGTAAAATGCTTTTTTCTTTCTGTGGCCAACCCCTGAGGTGTCCACCTCCTGCTTCTTCATCCTAGGCTGCCCTTTCCCACCCTTTTCCCTGCTCTGTTCAACTCTTTAACATTACCCTCACCCTTTTTCTGTGTGTTAGGGGCAGCCTGAATAACAGATCTTCTGTCCCAGATGTTGATCATGCTTTGGAGAGGGACTCTCTTCCTGGCACTCTATTCTCACTCATCAGATGCCCCATTCGAGTGCATTTAAATTAGAACAATTGTTAAGCTCTGGCCTCAACTAGCAACTGATTGCTCCTGTAGCTACCTTCCCAAGGAGTCTCTGGGAAGATTCTCCCCAGTTATCTGGCTCTCTTCCTCCCATCCATAGCCCCTCTGCCTCCCCATAGAGCACTTTGTAATATCCCAGTATAAATGCTTATTGAGTGAAGGGATTGCATGAAAGATCTGTGGGGCTGGGCTCACCCTTTCCTTTGTCAGGGGAGTCTGGGGCTACCAAACAGCTCTGGAGCACAAGTGTGCCTTCTGCTATCACCCAAAGTATACACATGTAGCTTTATAGAAATGCTGATGAAAGAACAGCATTCACAGGATTGGGTGTGTGTATGAAATTGAAATAGCCTGTTTTAGTCAGTTCATGCTGCTATAACAGAAAACCATAAATTGGGTGGCTTAACAACAGAAATTCATTTCTCACAGTTCTGGAGGCTGGGAATTCCAAGATTAAGGGGCCAGCATTATCAGGTTCTGGTGCAAGCCTTCTTCCTGGTTTGCAGATGGGCATTTCTTGTTGTGTCCTCACATGGCAGATAGCAGAGGGGGTGGCATGTGGGGAGAGATACAGAGAGAGAAAATAAAGAAGCAAGCTCTCTTCTGTCTTTTCTTATAAGGGCACTAATCCCATTCATGAGGAGTCCACCCTCATAACCTAATGACCCCCATATGTCCCACCTCTTAATACCATCATACTGGGAGTTTGAATTTCAACAAATGAATTTTGTTGGGGACACAAACATGCAATCCATAACATAACCATAGCCAGAATTTGTTTTCATAAAGCAATTCTACAATATCCTGATTGGCTATGTCTCTTCCCCTAGCCCCTGCCAAGTCCTGAAAGTGGTTTTAGGTTGCTGATGCGAATTCAATATGTACTGGGTTGTCAGAAAAGTCAGATGTATTTTTTCTGTTTTTCATTGCAAAAATGTGTGATGACTTTTCCAACAACCCAATAGTTTCAGTACTTATAGGAGATGGGTCAATTGATCAACCTTTATTCATGTTGATGGAATTTTTTTTAAAAAATTGGGTAATTGGGGGAAGGGAAGAGTGTTGGGAAATTGGGGAAGGGGACCAGTCAAATTGTTCTTTAATCTTAGTTGTGGAGGGCATCAGTTGCCATCTGGCTGCCCGTCAGAAGCTTGTGGCCTCTAAGCTCAAGGTGCTGTGTTCAATCTTAGTTGTGGGTGGGTGTAGCCACCATTCCATGTGGGAGTTGAACCAGCAGCCTTGTAAAGAATGCTGAGCCATCTGGGTGGCAGCTCAGCTCTTGAGGGTTGGCATAGCCACCATCCCATGAGGGAATCGAACCGACAGCCTTGTTGTTAAGAGCACATGCTCTATCCACTGAGCCAAATGGGTGGTAGCTCAGCTTAAGTTGCCAAGTCTTAGTTGTGGGCAGGTGTAGCTCACCATTGAACAGGCAGTCTTGTTGTTAGGAGCACATGCTCTTACCAACTGAGCCATCCTACCATCTGATGGCAGCTCAGTGGCAGCTCAGCTCGGGCACAGCTCACTGGCCCATATGGGAATCTAATCAGCAGCACTGTTGCTCAGAGCTTGTACTCTTAATCTAACTCTTAACCAACTGATCCACTCGGCCAGCCCCCCATGTTGACAGAATTTTTTATATCAAGCTCTTGCTAGTAATATAATTAACCATGCAAATTCTCATTCAAGCAGACACTTTTTTAAATTAATTAATTAATTTATTTTTATTAGTTTCAGGTGTACAACACAATACAATAGTTATACTCTTTACCCCACAAAGTAACAACACCCCTCCCCCAGTTCGCCACCCCAATCCCCTCCCCATATCATACATATCTATCACAACTCCCCTGACTCCCCTCCACAGTATACTCCACATCCCGTGACCATCCACATATTCAGTTACAGTTGGCATACAATACTATACAACATCAGTTTCAGGTGTACAGTGCAGTGATCAAGCCGCTACTCCATCCATGAAGTGGTCTCCCTAACAAGACATGTGACTATCTGACATGCCACAAAATTTTTACAACATTATTATATTCCCTGAACTGTGTTTCATATCCCTGTGGCAATATTGTAGTTGTCTATTTATGCTGTCTAATCCCTTCCCCTTCCCCCATCCCCAACCCCCTCCCAACTAGCCACCCTCAGTTTTTCCTCTACATCTATGAGTCTGTTTACTTTGATCGTTCACTCAACTCTTCAGACTCCACACACAAGTGAGATCACATGGTACCTGTCCTTCTCCAACTGACTTATTTCACACAACATAATAGTCTCTTCACAACCTTATCAATTACACTCCCAGAACTGCCCCCATCTCCCTGTGGCAACATTGTAGTCCCATCTACACTGTCCAAAACCTTCCCCCTCTCCCTCTTCCCCACTCCCTCCCAGTCAACAACCATCAGTTTTTCCTTTATATCAACTCTTTCTGTGTCGATTTTCTGTCTAAAGGGTCTGTCCATTGGTGACAATGGTGTTGAAGTCCCCTACTATGATAGTGTTACTGTTGTTGTTTTTTTAAATTTTTTATTTTATTTTTAATTAGTTTTAGGTGTACAACACAGTGCAATAGTTATACATTTTACCCCTCAAAGTGACAACCCTCCATCCCCAATACACCACCCCACTCCCCCCCATATCATATATATCTATTACTCTTCCTCTGACTCTTCCACAGTATAATCCACATCCCGTGACTATCTATATATATTCAATTACAGTAGGTATACCACCTCCGCTTTAGTAATACAGTGCAGTGATCAAACCTCTACTCCATCCATGAAATGGTCTCCCTAACAAGACCTATGATCATCTGACATTCCACATAATATTTACAACATTATTAATTATATTCCCCAAACTGTTTTTCCTATCCCAGTAGCAATATTGTAGTTGCCTATTTTTGCTGTCTAATCCCTTCCCCTTCTCCCTCATCCCCATTCCTCTCCAAATTAGCAACCCTGATTTTTCCTCTATATCTATGAGACAGTTTTTGTTTACTTTGCTCATTCATACAGTTTTTCAGATTCCACATATGAGTAAGATCATATGGTATTTGTCCTTCTCTGACTGACTTATTTCACTCAACATTATAGTCTCTAGGTCCATCCATATCATTGCAAATGGCACGATTTCATTCTTCCTTATAGCGGAGTAATACTCCATTGTATAAATATACCACAGTTTCTTAATCTAGTCATCTACTGATGGGCATTTTGGTTGTTTCCAAGTCTTAGCTATTGTAAATTGTGCTGCTATGAACATAGGGGTGCATAACTTTTTTTGAATAAGTGTCTTGGTTTTTTCAGGATAAATACCTAGGAGTGGAATTGCTGGGTCAAACGGTAGCTCTATTTCCAGTTCTTTGAGATACCTCCATACTGACTTCCATAGTGGTTGCACCAATCTGCAGTCCCACCAACAGTGCAGCAGGGTCCCCTTTCCCCCACAGCCCCGCCAGCACTTGTTGTTTGTTGATTTATTGATGATAGCCATTCTGACTGTGGTGAGGTGGTATCTCATGGTGGTTTTTATTTGCATTTCCCTAATGACCAGTGAGGTTGAACTTTTTTTCATATGCCTGTTGGCCATCTGTATGTCCTCTTTAGAGAAATGTCTCTTCATATCTTCTGCCCATTTTTTAATTGGGTTGTTTGTTTTTTTGGTGTTGAGTTTCATGAGTGTTTTATAAATTTTGGATATTAACCCCTTATCAGATATATCCTTGGCAAATATATTCTCCCATTCAGTAGGCTTCCTTTTTGTTTTATTAATGGTTTCCTTTGATGTGAAAAAACTTTTAAGTCTGATATAATCCCATATGTTCATTTTTTCTTTTACTTCCCTTGCCCGTAGGGATGTATCAGTAAAAATATTGCTCCGGGTAATGTCTGCAAATGTACTCCCTATATTTTCTTTTAGGATTTTTATGGTTTCAGGTCTTACATTTAAGTCTTTAATCCATTTTGAATTTGTTCTTGTATAAGGAGTAAGGAGGTGGACCAGTTTCATTTTTTTGCGTGTGTCAGTCCAATTTTCCCAGCACCATTTATTGAATAGACTACCTTTACTCCAGTGTAAATTCTTGCTTCCCTTGTCATAGATTAACTGTCCGTAAATGCTTGGATTTATTTCTGGGCTCTCTGTTCTGTTCCACTGATCGATGTGCCTGTTTTTATGCCAATACCAAACTGTCTTGATTACTGTGGCCTTGTAGTAGGTTTTGATGTCTGGTAGCGTGATCCCCCCGACTTTGTTTTTATTCTTCAGAATTGCCGAGGCTATTCTGGGTCTTTTATGATTCCATATAAACTTTAGGATTATATGTTGTATTTCTGTGAAAAATGCCCTTGGTAGTTTGATAGGAATTGCATTGAATCTATATATTGCTTTAGGCAGTATGGACATTTTAACTATATTAATTCTTCCTATCCATGAGCATGGTAGGTGTTTCCATTTATTTGTATCTTCTATGATTTCTTTCTTCAGTATCTTATAATTTTCTGAGTACATATCTTTCACTTCTTTGGTTAAATTTATTCCTAGGTATTTTATAGTTCTTGACGCAATTGTAAATGGGACAGTTTTCTTAATTTCTCTTTCCATTAGTTTATTATTGGTATATGCAAATGCCACTGATTTCTGAACATTGATTTTATATCCTGCTACTTTACTGAATTCGTCTATCAGCTCCAATAATTTTTTGATGGAGTCTTTGGGGTTCTCTATATACAGTATCATGTCATCTGCATATAATGACAATTTTACTTCTTCCTTGCCAATTTGGATGCCTTTTATTTCTTTTTGTTGTCTGATTGCTGTGGCTAGAACTTCCAGCACTATGTTGAATAAAAGAGGAGAAAGTGGACAGCCTTGTCTTGTTCCTGATCTTAAGGGGAATGGTTTTAGCTTTTCCCCATTGAGTATGATGTTAGCTGTAGGTTTATCATATATGGCTTTTATTATGTTGAGATATGATCCCTGTATTCCCACTTTGCTAAGGGTTTTTAACATAAATGGCTGTTGGATTTTGTCAAATGCTTTTTCTGCATCTATTGAAATGACCATGTGATCTTTATCCTTCATTTTGTTGATGTGGTGTATCACATTAATTGATTTACGGATGTTGAACCAGCCTTGCGCACTAGGGATGAATCCCACTTGATCATGCTGTATGATCTTCTTAATATATTGCTGAATTCTGTTTGCTAATATTTTATTGAGAATTTTTGCATCTATATTCATCAGGGAGATTGGCCTGTAGTTTTCCTTTTTTGTGATGTCTTTATCTGGTTTTGGAATCAGGGTGATAGTGGCTTCATAAAACGAGTTTGGGAGCCTTCCCTCCTTCTGGATTTTTTGGAATAGTTTGAGAAGAATAGGTGATAGTTCTTTTTTGAATGTTTGATAAAATTCACTTGTAAAGCCGTCTGGTCCAGGGCTTTTGTTTTTTGGGAGCTTGTCAATTACTGATTCAATTTCCTTGGTAGTAATCAGGGTATTTAGATTTTCTGTTTCTTCTTGTGTTAGCTTTGGAAGGTTGTATGCTTCTAGAAAATTATCCATTTCTTCCAGATTGTCAAATTTGTTGGCATATAGTTGCTCATAGTAATTTCTTAGAATTTTTTGTATTTCTGTGATGTCTGTAGTCATTTCCCCTCTTTCATTCCTGATTTTGCTAATTTGAGTCCTCTCTCTTTTTTTTTTGATGAGCCTGTCTAGAGGTTTGTCAATTTTGTTTATCTTCTCAAGAAACCAGCTCTTGGTTTCATTGATCTTTTGAATTGTTTTTCTGTTCTCTATATTGTTTATTTCTGCTCTGGTCTTTATTATCTCCTTTCTTGTATTCCCCTTGGGCCTCTTTTGCTGTTCTTTTTCCAGTTCCCTTAGGTGTAAGGATAACCTGTTGATTTGAGATTTTTCTTCCTTCTTTAGGTAGGCTTGCACTGCTATAAACTTCCCTCTTAGGACTGCTTTCACAGCATCCCAGAGATTTTGGGTCGTGGTGTTTTCATTATCGTTTGTCTCGAGGTATCTTTTGATTTTCTCCTTGATCTCATTTGTGACCCACTCACTATTTAATAGCATATTGTTTAGCCTTCATTTATTTGTCAGGTTCCCGGATTTCTTCTTATAATTGATTTCTGGTTTCATAGCATTGTGGTCAGAGAATACAGTTGAAATGATTTCAATCTTCTTAAATTTATTGAGACTTGTTTTGTGGCCTAACATGTGGTCTATCTTAGAAAATGGTCCATGTGCACTTGAAAAGAACGTATATTCTGTAGCTTTGGGATGAAATGCTCTGAAAATGTCTGTTAAATCCAGCTGGTCTAATGTGTCATTTAAGGTCGCTGTTTCCACATTGATTTTCTGTCTGGAGGATCTGTCCATTAGTGACAGCAGGGTGTTGAAGTCCCCTTCTATGATAGTGTTACTGTTGATCTCTGTCTTTAATTCTGACAATATCTGTTTTATATATTTAGGGGCTCCTATGTTAGGTGCATAGATGTTTACTAGAGTTATGTCCTCTTGTCGGATCGATCCCTTCATTACTATGAAGTGTCCTTCTTTGTCCTTTGTTATATTCTTCAATTTAAAGTCCATTTTATCTGATATAAGTATCGCTACTCCAGCTTTTTTCTCAGTACCATTTGCATGAAATATTTTACTCCATCCCTTTACTTTCAGCCTATATGAGTCTTTGGATCTGAGGTGAGTCTCTTGTATACAGCATATGCTGGGGTCTTGCTTTCTTACCCATTCAGCCACCCTATGTCTTTTTATTGGAGCATTTAAACCATTTACAGTTAATGTGATTATTGATAGGTGTGTATTTATTGCCATTTTGTTATTTGTGTTCATAGTCTTTCATAGGTTGTTTTTCTCTTCTACTTAAAGAAGCCCTTTTAGCATTTCCTCCAAAGCTAGCTTGGTGGTAATGAATTCCCTTAACTTATTTTTTTCTGCAAAGCTCCTTATCTCGCCTTCGATTTTAAATGATAACCTTGCTGGATACAGCAATCTTGGTTGTAGGCCTTTATTTTTCATCACTTTGAAAACCTCCTGCCACTCCCTTCTGGCCTGCAAAGTTTCAGCTGATAATCTTATGGGGGTACCCTTGTAAGTAACTTGCTGCCTTTCCCTTGCTGCTTTAAGGATTCTGTCTTTGTCCTTAACCCTTGCCATTTTCACTAGAATGTGTCTTGGAGTGGGCCTGTTTGGAATCATCCTGGTTGGAACTCTCTGCACTTCCTGGGCTCGTATTTCAATGTCCTTTGCCAGGTTAGGGAAGTTTTCAGACATTATTACTTCAAATATATTCTCAATCCCTTGCTCCCTCTCTTCTCCTTCTGATACTCCAATGACTCCTAGGTTATTGCATTTGATGTTGTCCCCCAGCTCTCTTAAACTATTTTCCTTACTTTTCATTCTCTTTTCTTTTTGTTGTTCCGCATGGGTGATCTCTGCTATTTTGTCTTCTAAGTCACTGATTCGATTTTCTGCTTCATCCAATCTGTGATTCCATCAAGTTTGTTATTTAATTCAGTAATTGTGTTCTTAAGTTCTAACTGGTTGCTTTTCATGATTTCTCTATCCTTTATATTTTCATTAATTTCCTTGAACATTCTAATAATCAGTGTTCTGAACTCTGTCTCCGATAGGTTGGTTACCTCTATTTCCTCTATTTCCACTGATTCAGGAAGTTTCTTCTGTTCTTTTATTTGTGTTATGTTTCTTTGTCTCCCCATTCTGACTTACTCTTTGTGTTTGCTTCAATATAACAGATAGATCCCCCAGATTTCTCAGTCTTTTCTGGGTAAACTTATATGGTGTGTGTCCTTTATATTTGAATTACTCAGTCTCCCTATTCTCCTGTGCTTGTATCTGAGGTGTTCCTTGTGTCGTGCGTCCTCACTTGTTGAAGTTTTAGTTTTGATTACTTTTGGTTTGTCAGTAGGTGGGATTGACTCCCAGATTGATTAGCTGTGAGGATCAGCAGCTTCTGCAGTTTATGAGCTGCTGTGAGAGGATTGACCCCTCTGATGAAACTTGGACCCTATGGGTCTTAGTACCTGTAGCAACTTCTTTTTGGGTGTGACTCTTGTATGTCAAACCCAGAAATGCTCTAGTTTTATCTAAAGTTGGCCTCCGGGTATGATGATTCTTGTGTCTGTTTGTTTGGACCCACTGCTGCAGAGTGATTTTAGAGCATAACAGATCAACAAGAACAACCTCCACAGCCACCAAAGGAAACCAAATGCTCGCACAAGTAAAAACAACGAACCATCAAACTACAGTCAACTTGTACAGAAATATCAATCATACTAATGAAGAAAAAAACAGAAACAAAACAAAAACCACATACTCAATTATAACAGAAGAGGAAACAAAATAAAAGACAATATCCTAAAATAAAAAATAGAATAAACATGAGAAACCGATTAGCTATACCTAAAAAATAAAAAATAAAAATAAACTAAAATAATAATAAAAAAAAGTAAGAAAAATTAAAAAAATAAAATTTGCAGAAAAAAGGAAAAGAGTAAAAGTATAGTAGTGAGAAGAATGAATAAAGTAAGAGAGAAAGTGAGGGTGGGGAAAAAAGAAAAAGAAAAGAAAGAAAAAGAAAAAGAAAAAAGGAAAAAAATATATATATATTTGTCTACACACCCATATATATGGACATATATTCACCTATATACACCTATATATATGCCTATATTAAAAACTACAATATGATTAGAATGAAATAGAAATAAAAACCAAAAACAACCAAGATAAGCAGCCAATAAAGGGAAAACAAAACAGCATAAAACCAAACAAAGCAAAAATACCCGTGCCAGTCTAGGCTAAAGTCCACCAAGCTCTCTTCAGTTTGTCTGCTGTACAAAAATTCCTGTGCGTCTTGTGGGAACAGTAGGCCACCTGATGCCTAGTGTGATCCTGGCACTGCAGGTTTGCTGTACTTGAGTGTGGTTGTGACGTGTGATTGGTGGTTTTTACAAAGTCACTGCCTTTTTGCTTTTGCCTGTCCCAAGGCAGGCTGCACCCCCAAAGGCTCAATGAGTGTCTCTGGGCACCCTTTGGGTTGACAGCCATGGAGAATTAAAGAATTCCTCACTACCAAAAGCCTGCTGCTAAGAATCTGTTAATTAGTGCCTCAGCAGATGAACCTGCCCTGCCTCCCAAGCCTTGCCTAAAGGTGGGGGCGGGGTAGGTAGTCTCACTCTGTTGCCTTTACTGGGTGGAAATTCTCAACCCCCTGCAGGTAAGGATATCTTCCTAGTCTGCCCCTATTGCTCCATTCAGGAGTCAGTTTAAGACTGACTTGGCGGGGGCCAAAGTTTGTGGGAGTGTGTGCGTTATTGGTTTTTTTTTGCTTTCTGTTCAAGAGTAGAAAAAGGAAAGAAAAATAAAAAAACATAAAAATAAAGCCACAGTTCCAACACTGTTTTAAGCTAAGGCCTTTGCCTCTTATGCTCCAGCGGAGTTCCTGCTGCTCTCCCAAAGGGTCTGCCGGGATTTAGGGAATTGCACGCACCCTACCGTGTGGCCAAGATCCCCGCTCCGCGTCTCTCGGGGACCTGCGTCTCTGCCCGGCGCACTGCGTGTCCAAGTGAGTTTTCTTTCTCCCCTGCTCCCGGGTTTAAGGCTTCTGCCTTGTAGCCGGCGCACCCGCGCGGTGCTCCTGCTGCTCTCCCAAAGAGACTGCCGGGGTTTAAGGGACTGCGCGCCCCCTGCCTCGAGGCTCAGATCCCCGCTCCGTCTCTCGGGGACCTGCGTCTCCACCCGGCGCGCTGCTTGTCCAAGCGAGTCTTCTTCTTCCCCTGCTCCTGGGTTTCAGGCTTCTGCCTCGGAGCCGGCGCATGCCCGCACGGATCTCCTGCTGCTCTCCCAAAAGGTCTTCCGGGATTTAGGGGACTGCGCGCACCGTGCCGCCTGGCTCCTATCCCCACTCCGTCTCTCCGGGACCTGTGACTCCAGTCAGCGCGCTGCGTCTCCACGGGCGAGTCCTCTGTTTCCCCCTGCTCCCGGGTTTCAGGCTTCTGCCTCGGAGCCGGTGTGCGCCCGCGCCGTTCTCCTGCTGCGTGCGCTCCTGGAGGGACTGCCGCCGGGGTTTAGGGGACTGCGCACACCTTTCCACGCAGCTCCAATCCCTGCTCCGTCTCTCGGGACCTGCGTCTCCGCCCAGCGCGCGCTGCTTCTCCGCGGGCGAGTCCTCTGTTTTCCCCTGCTCCCGGGTTTCAGGCTTCTGCGCTCCGCGGGACCCAGTGGGCACAGAGATTGATCCCTGAACCGGGAGGGTGCAGGGACTGATCTTGCCCTGTCGCTGCCGGGCTCTGCACTCTGCTTCCTGGGGACCCGGCGAGCCGCGGGTGCAGCCCGTACCTCTGCACAGTCCTCTCCTCTCTCTCCTCCCGCACTTGCCCGTCCTGAGGCCTCTGCCTCAGACTGCAAACCAATGCGCTCTTGCTGAACTCTAGGTGGGCCGCAGGCCGCAGGGAGCGAGCTGGGGCAACACACACCGTGACTCAGCAGCCGCGGGTGCGGGCTACACCTCAGCGTCTCGCCGCCTTCTTCCCCTACTCGCCCGGCCTGCCCACCTTCCAGCAATCCTTGTGTGGAATTCTTAGTTGCTCTGTGTGATGAGTAGATGTCTCTGAAGCGTATTAGAAGTTCAAATTGTGGATATTTCCAGGGGAGGTTTCATGGAGCCCTCCTCACAGCCGCCATCTTGCCCCTCCCTGATCGTGTTACTGTTGATCTCTGTCTTTATGTCTGTTAAAATCTGTTATATGTAATTAGGAGTTCTTATGTTGGGTGCATAGATGTTTATTAGGGCTATAGTGCCCTCCTTTGTCTTTTATTGTAGTCATTTTAAAGTCTATTTTGTCCAAAATAAGTATTGGTACTCCAGCTTTTTTTTTTTTCTCATTTCCATTTGCATGAAATATCTTATTCCATGTGTAAACAGCATATACATGTGTCCTATTTTCTTATCCACTCAGCCACTCTCTGTCTTATGATTGCAGCATTTAGCCCATTCACATTTAAAATGATTATTGATAGGTGCATATGTATTGCCATTTTGTTATTTGTATTCTGGGTCTCCCTGGGTTAGCTTGTTTACCCCTTTCTTTTGTTTAAAAAAAGCCCTTTTAACATTTCTTGCAATGCTGGCTTGGTGGTAATGAATTCCTTAAGCTTATTCTTTTCTGAGAAGCTCTTTACTTCTACTTCAATTTTAAGTGATAGCTGTGCTGGGTACAGCAACCTTGGTTGTAGGCCTTTATTTTGTGTCACTTTGAATATCTCCTGCCACTCCCTTCTGGCCTGCAGAGTTTCTGTAGACAAGTCAGCTGTTAGTCTAATAGGAGTTCCTTTGTATGTAACCTGCTGTCTTTCTCTTGCTGCCTCTAGGATTCTGTCTCTGTCTTTAACCTTTGGCATTTTAACTATGATATGTCTTGGTGTGGACCTGTTTGGGTTCAGCTTGTTTGGAACCCTCTGCATTTCCTGGGCATGTATGTTGATTTCCTTCACCAGGGTAGGGAAGTTTTCAGTCATTATTGTTTCAAATATATTCTCGACCCCTTGCTTCTTCTCTTCTTCTTCTGGTATTCCTATGAGTGTAAGGTAGTTGTGTTTCACCTTGTCCCATAGGGCCCTTAAACTATTTTCATTGTTTTTTATTCTTTGGTCTTTTTGCTGTGCCAACTGGGTGAGTTCTGCTATTTTATCTTCCAAATCATTGATCCGCTCCTCTGCTTCATCTACTCTACTGGTGATTCCTTCGAGTGTGTTCTTCATTTCAGTTATTGTATTCTTTATTTCTAACAGGTTGTTTTTTATGGTTTCCCTATCCTTCTTTATGTCCTTGATAAGTGCCTTAAACATTCTTATCATCAGTGTTCTAAACTCTGTCTCTGAAAGGTTGGCTCCCTCTGTTTCATTTAGCTCCATTTCTAGAGGTTTCTTCTGATCTTTTACTTGTGACATGTTTCTTTGTTTCCCCATTCTGGCTGTTGCTCTGGGATTGCTTTGATGTATTAGACAGATCACCAGGAGAGCCCTGGCTGGATCACGCAGGCACACAGCTCACTGCCCAACACTCCCAGGAAAATTCCCAGTCTCAGCCTGTCCCAATCAGCTGTTCTCAGATCAGGCCGAGCAGCCTGACAACTAATCAGCAGCCCGACAACTTTGCAAGCGCAGTACGGAGAGCAGGGACCCGAGGCAACTTGTGCACTCCCGCGTCTCAGTGAGCAGCCTGTTGGAGCCAGAACATGCCCACCAGGCGTTTCCCTGGCAACGCAGCACAAGCCGAGCGGAGGGTGGGGATCCGAGGTGGGTCGTGTGCACACCCAGGTTTCAGTGAGCAGCCTGTTGGAGCCGGAGGGCACCCGGCCAGCGTTTCCCTGGCAACGCAGTATAAACCGAGTGGAGGGTGGGGATGCAAGGCCCCAGGCGCGCGCGCAAGCACATATGCACTTCTGCGCCAATTCCACCAGACCAATGAGGTCCTGGACCTGATCCTCTGTGGGAGGGCCCAAGCCCGACAAAATGGCGTCCGCCCTACACCACTCGCGTGCAGGCTCCACACCAGGGAACAATAGTCCCAAAACCTCCAATCTTTGCACCAAAGGTGCTCAGTTCAGTCCGTCCCCGCAGGCTCCCGGCTCACACAGCTCCTCCCTCCACCAGTAACCAGGTAAGAGCTCACGGGTGAGCAACCCCGGGCGTCGGCCCCACTGATTTTCCAGCCGCTGTTAGCCTCACTGAGCTGAGCAAAGAGAGTCCTCACTAATTTACTGCTGGCTATATTAGAACTCCTCTTCCCGGGAAAGGAACTCTGGGCTGGTGAGCTTGGAGTGCAGCCAGAGGGTCTCTCCCCCAACCAGACAAGCTTCCCACGGCTGGGGCTTCCCTCACGGCGTTTGCCCTCTCTCGTCTCTGCCCATCCTACCAGACCCAACGTGGCTTCCTCTTTAAGTTCTTCGTTTAGTGGTTCTGTTCATCTAGTGTTCCGGGGACCTCCAGGATTGACTGCTGTATAATTTGCTTGTAATTTTGGTGTGATCCTGGGAGGCAGTTAGCACAGCGTCTGTCTATTGCACCATTTTACCGGAAGTCCAAGCAATCACTTTTTGAAGTGGGGAAGAAATTCACTTTTGCCATGAATTGGATAAATATGAACATCAGCCTCTGGCATTAATTTGGATTTAGTTATTTATTTTTTAAAAATTGCATCTTTCACATTAACTACATTTTTGTTTTAAAGAACAAGAGGAAGGGTTTAAAGATCTATAGTGGGAATAGCTTTGATCTGAGATATCTATGCCTGGGTTCCTATCCTGTCCCCAATGTGAGCTTCCACTTGTGAATCTGAAAAATGGAAATTATGATACTTGTTCTATGTACAGTTCAGAACTGTTGTGAAAATCAAATAAGACAATATGTGTAAAAGTTTTATAAACTATAGTTTATATAAAATACAAAACTCATATGATATTGATAGTCATTCATTTTGCGGTATCATATCCCAATTTACATTTTTTTTTTTTTGAGGGCAGTGTCACTGGCCCTCATATGGGGGCCCCGAACTGCAGCTGCTGGCTTCCCAAGCCAGCATTAAACCACCGCACCACTCGGCCGGCTCCCCCAATTTATATTTTTAATTTCCATTCCATTAGTGCTTTTTATTTTTCTAAGAATGTGTCAGGAAGTATATTAATCAAAGAACATGTTCAGTTTCCCCAATTCCCATGCACTTATTTTCTCATTAGGAGAAACTGAATCTGATTCTTACATTTACTAAATTATCACTAAAAAGACACTGCTCATTTAGTGGCTGTCTCCTCTCCTCTTCCAGGCTAGGAAGCAACTTCAATGAATTATGTACTGAATGATTAGTAAGTAGCACGGGTATAAGAGAGAGTGATAGGAGGCAGATCCAGCCCTCAAGAACTTTGAGGTTTATATGGGAATTTAGTGTGGAAGTTTGTTGAGCTGGACAGGATAAGGGAGGGGGGAATGTGAGTTCTTGGGGTGTATATGTGTGAGTATGTGTGTCATGTGTGCGTGTGTATGTGTGTGGTGTTAGTGGTGGAAATAATCTTTTAAGTTTATTGAACACTGATGCCTCAAGATTCAGGTACCTGGCTTCATACCAGAACCATCTCCATTGGTGCCCAATCCTCAGTCACCTCAGACTTGATTGTGTTTGCCCTTTGTAGCCCTAGCATGATTCTTTGGCAACATTCATTGGATCTGTAACTACAGTACAGTGTCAGGTATGTCAAAAGCACAAGGGTGCCCCAGAGAAAGATGCCCAGGTCACTGGGGGCATCAGGAAGGCTTGTCAGAGCAGGACCCACCTGGTGGAGAGCTGGTCATGTGAGGCAGGAAGTGTGCGTGGGGCTTTCTCCACTTGAAAGGGCACAGTGGAGGGATTGAGGGCAGTGTGGAGTGTGAAATTCTTTCTGCATGGCTGGCTTAGGTGACTAACTGGGAGCATATTGCTCATAGCTGGGAGGATGGTGGTGGAGGGCTGCTGAAGTGTGTCTTGAGAGTCAGGGCCAGGTCTAATTGGAGGAGTGAGAGTGTTGTCACAGTGGGGAATTACTGTGGTGGCAGAATTCTACTGTAGAGAGAGAACTGAAGAGTGGGGTAGTGGGCAGCTGACATCCTACTGGGTGAATTAGTGTACTTGGGATGGCGAAGCCGGTGAAGGCTGAATCTCAGTTGACTCTGAGGTAAAGCGAAGGTTATATCCCAGCTTAGATGGTTCTTTATCAAAACACACTTAAGTTACTTCATTGCCTATTTGATTTATACTTGTTAACCCATGTTCTACATTTCTTTCTTCTTCATTGATAAGCTTCTAGCAGACAAAAACCATTTGTTCAATTCATTTTGTGTAGCACTGAATGAATAGAGTGCCCGTGTAGAATCTCAACCTAGTTTTTGTCTTGCCTTGAACACTCATTTTGGTAAGTGCAACATGCTGATTTCTGAATAGTTTGGTAAAATACTGTGGTTGATTGGTTTATTTTCTGTGGACAAAAAGATCATCTCTTAAGCCCCACCTATGTGAAAATGTATGAAATGTATGAAAATGTATGAAAATTTACTGTATGGCTGTTAATTTTTTAATCAAAATATTTTGGCTTTTTTTGTTATTTAAAATAAAATAGACTTTTGTGGCCTAATTACTTGCCAAATGTAACTTGTTTCCAAGAAATGGTCTTGGAGTTGTACTACTGCAAATAGTAAGTAAGCTATATTTATTTTTAGTTTTCAAAACAGCCAAATAGTTTGCTCTCAATTTTCAGAGAAAAAAGAATTCCCTTCTGGGACATAGTCTTGTATACTGAATATCTTTATACTTGGCTACTTCCATCCAAACTCCACACTTCAGAAAACAAAGATTTATAGTGATTCAGTCTTAATAGCAGTTTGGCTATTGCTTATTAAATATGTTTCTTAAATTATAATGAAGGATGCAGTTATAGATTGAGGTAGGTTTAGTCAAGCACATGAAACCACAAAAACTTAACACACTATGAGTGAGTATGTCGGGGTGGGACTGAGCAGCATCAGGTTGGAGCAGTACATCCAGCTTTGAGTTTCAGGATTCCTTGCTTACAAGCTGCTATTGGGTTGATGTTGGATGCATGGACTTGAGCCTAACAAATGATCAATTTGATCTCAGATTTGGATTGGTAGTGTAGAACACAACCACTGTGTTCTAGATACTTTCATATGTGCCAATTCCTTCAATTTCATTTTTACTGATAGGTATTGTTAATCATGTTGTTACATGAGTACTTAAAGTCTAAATGAGGTTAAGTACTCTGTTCAAGGTGTCACGAAACTGGTAAACAAGTTTTGGGACTCAAACTAGACCTATATAACAACAAAACTCATGCTGTTCTACTGCTTTGACTATCTATCTGAAGAGATAGTTTAATGAGTTTTTTCAAAGTTTTGTGTTTTTAATGTGTTTGGATTTAATTTCAGTTGACTAAAGAATTAGCAAACTAGGTGTATTTTTTTTTTCATTTTATTTTATTTTATTGACTAATCAGCTTTTTATTTTTTTATTACTTTAAAAAAAATTAGTTTCAGGTGTACAACACAGTGCAATAGTTATACTTTTTACCCCTCAATGTGACAACCCCCTCTCCCAATCCGCCACCCCCCCACCCATATCATACATATCTATTACAATTCCATTGACTCCTCTCCCAAACTATATTCCACATCCCGTGACTATCTATATATTCAATTATAGTTGATATACAATATTATACAACATCAGCTTCAGGTGTACAGTGCAGTGATCAAGCCTCTACCCCATCCATGAAGTGGTCTGCCTAACAAGACATGTGACCATCTGACACCTTACAAAATATTTACAACATTATTAATTATATTCCCCGAACTGTTTTTCATATCCCTGTGGCAATATTGTAGTTACCTATTTATGCGGTCTAATCCCTTCCCCTTCTCCCTCATCCCCACCCCCTCCCAACTAGCAACCATCAGTTTTTCCTCTATTTCTCTGAGACGAATTCTGTTTACTTTGCTCGTTCATCCAATTTTTTAGATTCCACATATAAGTGAGATCATATGGTATTTGTCTTTCTCCAACTGACTTATTTCACTTAACATAATGTTCTCTAGGTCCATCCATATCGTTGCAAATGGTAAGATTTCACTCTTCTTTATAGCTGAGTAACTCCATTGTATAAATATACCACAGTTTCTTTCTTTTTTTTTTTTTTGGTATTTTATTTATTTATTTATTTTTTTTATTTTTTATTTTTTTTATTTTATTTTATTTTTAATTAGTTTCAGGTGTACAACACAGTGCAATAGTTATACATTTTACCCCTCAAAGTGACAAACCCCCCACCCCCAATACACCCCCCACACCCCCCCATATCATATATATCCATCACTCTTCCTCTGACTCTCTTCCACAGTATAATCCACATCCCGTGACTATCTATATATATTCAATTACAGTAGGTATACCACCTCCACTTTAGTAATACAGTGCAGTGATCAAACCTCTACTCCATCCATGAAATGGTCTCCCTAACAAGACCTATGATCATCTGACATTCCACATAATATTTACAACATTATTAATTATATTCCCCAAACTGTTTTTCCTATCCCAGTAGCAATATTGTAGTTGCCTATTTTTGCTGTCTAATCCCTTCCCCTTCTCCCTCATCCCCATTCCTCTCCATATTAACCCTGATTTTTCCTCTATATGTATGAGACAGTTTCTGTTTACTTTGCACATTCATACAGTTTTTCATATTCCACATAAAAGTGAGATCATATGGTATTTGTCCTTCTCTGACTGACTTATTTCACTCAACATTATAGTCTCTAGGTCCATCCATATCATTGCAAATGGCACGATTTCATTCTTCTTTATAGCGGAGTAATACTCCATTGTATAAATATACCACAGTTTCTTAATCCAGTCATCTACTGACGGGCATTTTGGTTGTTTCCAAGTCTTAGCTATTGTAAATTGTGCTGCTATGAACATAGGGGTGCATAACTTTTTTTGAATAAGTGTCTTGGTTTTTTCAGGATAAATACCTAGGAGTGGAATTGCTGGGTCAAACGGTAGCTCTATTTCCAGTTCTTTGAGATACCTCCATACTGACTTCCATAGTGGCTGCACCAATCTGCAGTCCCACCAACAGTGCAGCAGGGTCCCCTTTTCCCCACAGCCCCGCCAGCACTTGTTGTTTGTTGATTTGTTGATGATAGCCATTCTGACTGGAGTGAGGTGGTATCTCATGGTGGTTTTTATTTGCATTTCCCTAATGACCAGTGAGGTTGAAATTTTTTACATATGCCTGTTGGCCATCTGTATGTCCTCTTTAGAGAAATGTCTCTTCATATCTTCTGCCCATTTTTTAATTGGGTTGTTTGTTTTTTTGGTGTTGAGTTTCATGAGTGTTTTATAAATTTTGGATATTAACCCCTTATCAGATATATCGTTGGCAAATATATTCTCCCATTCAGTAGGCTTCCTTTTTGTTTTATTAATGGTTTCCTTTGATGTGAAAAAACTTTTAAGTCTGATATAATCCCATATGTTCATTTTTTCTTTTACTTCCCTTGCCCGTAGGGATGTATCAGTAAAAATATTGCTCCGGGTAATGTCTGCAAATGTACTCCCTATATTTTCATTTAGGATTTTTATGGTTTCAGGTCTTACATTTAAGTCTTTAATCCATTTTGAATTTGTTCTTGTATAAGGCGTAAGGAGATATTCCAGTTTCATTTTTTTGCATGTGTCAGTCCAATTTTCCCAGCACCATTTATTGAATAGACTATCTTTACTCCAGTGTAAATTCTTGCTTCCCTTGTCATAGACTAACTGTCCGTAAATGCTTGGATTTATTTCTGGGCTCTCTGTTCTGTTCCACTGATCGATGTGCCTGTTTTTATGCCAATACCAAACTGTCTTGATTACTGTGGCCTTGTAGTAGGTTTTGATGTCTGGTAGCGTGATCCCCCTGACTTTGTTTTTATTCCTCAGAATTGCTGAGGCTATTCTGGGTCTTTTATGATTCCATATAAACTTTAGGATTATATTTTCTATTTCTGTGAAAAATGCCCTTGGTAGTTTGATAGGAATTGCATTGAATCTATATATTGCTTTAGGCAGTATGGACATTTTAACTATATTTATTCTTCCTATCCATGAGCATGGTAGGTGTTTCCATTTATTTGTATCTTCTATGATTTCTTTCTTCAGTGTCTTATAATTTTCTGAGTACAGATCTTTCACTTCTTTGGTTAAATTTATTCCTAGGTATTTTATAGTTCTTGACGCAATTGTAAATGGGACAGTTTTCTTAATTTCTCTTTCCATTAGTTTATTATTGGTATATGCAAATGCCACTGATTTCTGAACATTGATTTTATATCCTGCTACTTTACTGAATTCGTCTATCAGTTCCAATAGTTTTTTGATGGAGTCTTTGGTGTTCTCTATATACAGTATCATGTCATCTGCATATAATGACAATTTTACTTCTTCCTTGCCAATTTGGATGCCTTTTATTTCTTTTTGTTGTCTGATTGCTGTGGCTAGAACTTCCAGCACTATGTTGAATAAAAGAGGAGAAAGTGGACAGCCTTGTCTTGTTCCTGATCTTAAGGGGAATGGTTTTAGCTTTTCCCCATTGAGTATGATGTTAGCTGTAGGTTTATCATATATGGCTTTTATTATGTTGAGATATGATCCCTGTATTCCCACTTTGCTAAGGGTTTTTAACATAAATGGCTGTTGGATTTTGTCAAATTCTTTTTCTGCATCTATTGAAATGACCATGTGATCTTTATCCTTCATTTTGTTGATGTGGTGTATCACATTAATTGATTTACGGATGTTGAACCAGCCTTGCGCACTAGGGATGAATCCCACTTGATCATGATGTATGATCTTCTTAATATATTGCTGAATTCTGTTTGCTAATATTTTATTGAGAATTTTTGCATCTATATTCATCAGGGAGATTGGCCTGTAGTTTTCCTTTTTGTGATGTCTTTATCTGGTTTTGGAATCAGGGTGATAGAGGCTTCATAAAAAGAGTTTGGGAGCCTTCCCTCCTTCTGGATTTTTTGGAATAGTTTGAGAAGAATAGGTGATAGTTCTTTTTTGAATGTTTGATAAAATTCACTTGTGAAGCCGTCTGGTCCAGGGCTTTTGTTTTTTGGGAGCTTGTCAATTACTGATTCAATTTCCTTGGTAGTAATCAGGGTATTTAGATTTTCTGTTTCTTCTTGCGTTAGCTTTGGAAGGTTGTATGCTTCTAGAAAGTTATCCATTTCATCCAGATTGTCAAATTTGTTGGCATATAGTTGCTCATAGTAATTTCTTAGAATTTTTTGTATTTCTGTGATGTCTGTAGTCATTTTCCCTCTTTCATTCCTGATTTTGCTAATTTGAGTCCTCTCTCTTTTTTTTTTTGATGAGCCTGTCTAGAGGTTTGTCAATTTTGTTTATCTTCTCAAGAAACCAGCTCTTGGTTTCATTGATCTTTTGAATTGTTTTTCTGTTCTCTATATTGTTTATTTCTGCTCTGGTCTTTATTATCTCCTTTCTTGTACTCCCCTTGGGCCTCTTTTGCTGTTCTTTTTCCAGTTCCCTTAGGTGTAAGGATAACCTGTTGATTTGAGATTTTTCTTCCTTCTTTAGGTAGGCCTGCACTGCTATAAACTTCCCTCTTAGGACTGCTTTCGCAGCATCCCAGAGATTTTGGGTCGTGGTGTTTTCATTTTCGTTTGTCTCGAGGTATCTTTTGATTTCCTCCTTGATCTCATTTGTGACCCACTCACTATTTAATAGCATATTGTTTAGCCTCCATTTATTTGTCAGCTTCCCGGATTTCTTCTTATAATTGATTTCTAGTTTCATAGCATTGTGGTCAGAGAATACAGTTGAAATGATTTCAATCTTCTTAAATTTATTGAGACTTGTTTTGTGGCCTAACATGTGGTCTATCTTAGAAAATGTTCCATGTGCACTTGAAAAGAACGTATATTCTGTAGCTTTGGGATGAAATGCTCTGAAAATGTCTGTTAAATCCAGCTGGTCTAATGTGTCATTTAAGGTCGCTGTTTCCACATTGATTTTCTGTCTGGAGGATCTGTCCATTAGTGACAGCGGGGTGTTGAAGTCCCCTACTATGATAGTGTTAGTGTTGATCTCTGTCTTTAATTCTGACAATATCTGTTTTATATATTTAGGGGCTCCTATGTTAGGTGCATAGATGTTTACTAGAGTTATGTCCTCTTGTTGGATCGATCCCTTCATTACTATGAAGTGTCCTTCTTTGTCCTTTGTTATATTCTTCAATTTAAAGTCCATTTTATCTGATATAAGTATCGCTACTCCAGCTTTTTTCTCAGTACCATTTGCATGAAATATTTTACTCCATCCCTTTACTTTCAGCCTGTATGAGTCTTTGGATCTGAGGTGAGTCTCTTGTATACAGCATATACTGGGGTCTTGCTTTCTTATCCATTCAGCCACCCTATGTCTTTTTATTGGAGCATTTAATCCATTTACATTTAATGTGATTATTGATAGGTGTGTATTTATTGCCATTTTGTTATTTGTGTTCATAGTCTTTCATAGGTTGTTTTTCTCTTCTACTTAAAGAAGCCCTTTTAGCATTTCCTGCAAAGCTGGCTTGGTGGTAATGAATTCCCTTAACTTATTTTTTTCTGCAAAGCTCCTTATCTCGCCTTCGATTTTAAATGATAACCTTGCTGGATACAGCAATCTTGGTTGTAGGCCTTTATTTTTCATCACTTTGAAAACCTCCTGCCACTCCCTTCTGGCCTGCAAAGTTTCAGCTGATAATCTTATGGGGGTACCCTTGTAAGTATCTTGCTGCCTTTCCCTTGCTGCTTTAAGGATTCTGTTTTTGTCCTTAACCCTTGCCATTTTCACTAGAATGTGTCTTGGAGTGGGTCTGTTTGGAATCATCCTGTTTGGAACTCTCTGCACTTCCTGGGCTTGTATTTCAATGTCCTTTGCCAGGTTAGGGAAGTTTTCAGACATTATTACTTCAAATATATTCTCAATCCCTTGCTCCCTCTCTTCTCCTTCTGGTACTCCAATGACCTGGGGGTTATTGCGTCTGATGTTGTCCCCCAGCTCTCTTAAACTATTTTCCATGTTTTTCATTCTTTTTTCTTTTTGTTGTTCCGCATGGGTGATCTCTGCTATTTTGTCTTCTAAGTCACTGATTCGATTTTCTGCTTCATCCAGTCTGCTAGTGATTCCATCAAGTTTGTTATTTAATTCAGTAATTGTGTTCTTAAGTTCTAGCTGGTTGCTTCTCATGATTTCTCTATCCTTCTTTATATTTTCATTAATTTCCTTGAACATTCTAATAATCAGTGTTCTGAACTCTGTCTCCGATAGGTTGGTTACCTCTATTTCCTCTATTTCCACTGATTCAGGAAGTTTCTTCTGTTCTTTTATTTGTGTTATGTTTCTTTGTCTCCCCATTCTGACTTACTCTTTGTGTTTGCTTCAATATAACAGATAGATCCCCCAGATTTCTCAGTCTTTTCTGGGTAAACTTATATGGTGTGTGTCCTTTATATTTGAATTACTCAGTCTCCCTATTCTCCTGTGCTTGTATCTGAGGTGTTCCTTGTGTCGTGCGTCCTCACTTGTTGAAGTTTTAGTTTTGATTACTTTTGGTTTGTCAGTAGGTGGGATTGACTACCAGATTTATTAGCTGTGAGGATCAGCAGCTTCGGTGTATATTTTTTGAAGTAACTCAAAACTTTGGTTTTGTTAGAGTTAAGTGAAAATAAGCATTAATATTGGACCTGTGGATCTATTTTCATTGATCTAATTTCATAATCATGGTATGTTAGATCATGGGCCAGATCTCCCTGGTTTCACACAGCATGGCCAGCATTAACCATACTGTCCTTGGACCTGTGTTTTGCTCCTGGGACTCTGAACATACTCCTCTGATGCTCAGGCAGATCACAGGGACAGGCCCCTCTCTCTTCTTGTTATAAGGTGGCATTTTTTTCAATCTGTACTAGAAAATCTCCAGTACAAAACTGATCAGAAACAAGGAATAAACAGTCACATTTTTATTTAATTGGGTGATGGATGAGTCTGTATTTGTGAATGAGTTATAGGAATCAGGGGTAGGTTTGAGGGAAAAGCTTGCATGTGCCATCTTCCATTCCATGCTTGTTTGGAGTAATTTTTTTTTTTTTTTTACTGGTGACGTGTATAATCCTATTCACCTACATGAAAATTCCAGGGAAGTGAAACTCATACTACATTCTGTCTGAGTAAGTACAACAATGGGTTCCAGTGTGAGATATTCCTGGATCTGAATTTTAACTCTGTGACTTCCTACCTGTGTGACTTTGAACAAGTTATCCCATTTCTCTGAGCCTTGTTTTTCTTTTTCTTTTTTTTAAAACACTTTTATTGTGAAATAAACATTTAAAAAAATTAGTTTCAGGTGTACAACACAGTGCACTAGTTATACTTTTTACCCCTCAAAGTGACAACCCCCTCCCCAATTCACCATCCCACTCCCCTCAATCATGCATATCTATTACAATTCCCTTGACTCCCTTCCACAGTATACTCCACATCCCATGACTATCTATATATTCAATTACAGTTGGCATACAATATACAACATCAGCTTCAGGTGTGCAGTGCAGTGATCAAGGCTCTACTCTATCCATGAAGTGGTCTCCTTAACAAGACATGTGACCATCTGACACCCCACAAAATATTTACACTATTAATTATATTCCCCAAACTGTGTTTCATATCCCTGTGGCAATATTATAGTTACATATTTATGCTGTCTAATCCCTTCCCCTGTCCCTCATCCTCACCCCCCTCCCAACTAGCAACCGTCAGTTTTTCCTCTACATCTCTGAGACTGTTTCTGTTTACTTTGCTCATTCTTTCAGTTTTTCAGATTCCACATGTAAGTGAGATCATATGGTATTTGACTTTGTCTGACTGACTTATTTCAGTTAACATAATAGTCTCTAGGTCCACCCATATCGTTACAAATGGTGTGATTTTATTCATCTTTATAGCGGAGTAATACCCCATTGTATAAATATAACACACTTTCTTAATCCAGTCGTCTACTGATGGGCGTTTCGGTTGTTTCCAAGTCTTGGCTATTGTAAATAGTGCTGCAATAAACATAGAGGTGCATATATTTTTTCAAATTAGCATCTTCGGTTTCTCTGGATAGATACCCAAGAAGGAATTGCTGGGTCATATGGTAGTTCCATTTCCAGTTTTTTGAGATACTTCCATACTGATTTCCATAGTGGCTGCACCAATCTGCAGTCTTATCAACAGTGCAGCAGCGTTCCCTTTTGTTCACAACCTCGTTAGCACTTGTTTGTTGATTTATTGATGATAGCCATTCTGACTGGAGTGAGGAAGAATCTTATTGTGTTTTTTATTTGCATATTTCTAATGATTAGTGAGGTTGAACGTTTTTTCATATGCCTGTTGGCCATCTGTATGTCCTCTTTATAGAAATGCCTATTCATATACTCTGTCAATTTTTTAATTGGGTTGTTTGTTTTTTTGGTGTTGAGTTGCATGAGTGTTTGATAAATTTTGGATATTAACCCCTTATCAGATATATTGTTGACAAATATATTCTCCCATTCAGTAGGCTGCCTTTTTGTTTTATTGCTGATTTCCTTTGCTGTGAAAAATCTTTTAAGTTTGATGTAATCCCATATGTTCAATTCTTCTTTTATTTCCCTTGCTTGAGGGGATATATCAGTGCGGGGGACCTGCCTCCGCTGACCAGGGTTCGAGAAGGTGTACACGGCGTCGGCGGTCGATAAAAGACAGAAACTGTTTGTTGCAGTAAAAGACAGAACATGGAGAGATAACTCTCCAGTTTATTTGTTGCAGGCTTTATATACAGTTTTTAGGTAGGGGGTAGGTGTAGCATAGCAGGAAACAAAGTGCATTACCTCAGTGAAAAGTAGATCATTAACTATTTTTCAGAAACCTACAGGTCAGTGAAACCCGGGGGAGTCAGCTTCTCAAGACAGTTTCTCACCATTAATCCTGATAGCCATCTTTCTTTTGTGTCCCAAGGAACTGGCAGTCCTCACCACATACCTCAATAAGCAGTAAGCACCCTCCAGGTGCAGGAAGAAACAATGAAAGCAGAAAAACAAGTTTATGCTTCACCAAGCCCACTAAAGCCAGCTTGCAAGCCCCTCAATATTGGGGACCATGGCCCTCAACATATCAGTAAAAATATTTACTCAGGGTAATGTCTACAAATTTACTCCCTATGTTTTCTTCTAGGAGTTTTATGGTTTTAGGTCTTACGTTTAAGTCTTTAATCCATTTTGAGTTCGTTCTCATATATGGTGTAAGTAGGTGGTCCATTTTCATTTTTTTGCACGTGTCAGTCCAATTTTCGCATCACCATTTATTAAATAGACTATCTTTACTTCAATGTAAATTCTTGCTTCCATTGTCATAGATTAAATGACCGTATATGGAAGGGTTTATTTCCGGGCTCTCTATTCTGTTCCATTGGTCTATGTGTATGTTTTTTTTTTAAAGATTCTACTGGGGAATTGGGGTAGGGTAACAGCGCTGGGAAACTGGGGGAAGGTAGCAGCCAAGCTGTTGTTCTTCAATCTTCATTGTGGAGGGCACTAGTCACCATCTGGCTTCCCGTTGGCAGCTTGTGTCCTCTAAACTTAAGGTGCTGTGTTCAATCTTAGTTGCAGGTGGGTGTAGCCATGATCCCATGTGGAAATCTAACCAGCAACCTTGTTGTTAAGAGTGCATGCCCTATCCACTGAGCCATCCGGAAGGCAGCTCAGCTCAAGGAGCCAAGTTCAGTCTGTAGTTGTTCGTGGACGTAGCCCACCATTGACAGGCAATCTTGTTGGCAACTGAGCCATCCTGCCACCTGTTGGCAGCTCAGTGACAGCTCAGATAGGGCATAGCATTCACTGGCCCATGTTGGAATCAAACCAGAGGCCCTGTTGCTCAGAGCACGCCCTCGAAGCCAACTTTTAACCAACTGAGCCACTCGGCTGGCCTATGTGTCTGTTTTTATACGGGAACCATAGTGTTTTGATTACCATAGCTTTGTAATATGATTTTATGTCAGGTAGTATGATACCTCCCACTTTGTTCTTATTTCTCAAGATGGCTGTGGCTGTTCCGGGTGTTTCATGGTTCCATATTAATTTTTGGATTATATGTTCTATTTCTGGGAAAAATGTCCCTGGTAGCTTGAAAGGAATTGCATTGAATCTATATATTGCCTTAGGTAGTATTGACATTTTAACTATATTAATTCTTCCAATCCATGAACACGGTTTGTACTTAAATTTATATTTGTATCTTCTTTGATTCTTTTCTTCAGTGTCTTATAATTTTCTGAGTACAGGTCTCTTACTTCGTTGGTTAAATTTATTCCTAGTTATTTTATTGTTTTTGAAGCAATTGTAAATGTGGTTGATTTCCTGATTTCTCCTTCTGATAGCTTATTATTGGTGTTTACAAATGTAACTGATTTATGAATATTAATTTTGTATCCTGTTGCCTTACTAAATTCATTTATCAGTTCTAGCAGTTTTTTGATGGCATCTTTGGGATTTTCTCTATAGAGTATCATGTCATCTGCATATAGTGAAAATTTTACCTCCTCCTTTCCAATTTGGATGCTTTTATTTCATCTTTTTGTCTGATTGCTGTGGCTGGAACTTCCAGAACTATGTTGTATAGAAGTGGTGAAAGTGGGCAGCCTTGTCTTATTCCTGATCTTAAGGGGAAAGCTTTTAGCCTTTCTCCATTAAGCATGATGTTTGCTATGGGCTTATCATATATGGCCTTTATTAAGTTGAGATATGATCCTACTATTCCCACTCTGCTAAGAGTTTTTATCATAAATGGCTGCTGGATTTTGTCAAATGCTTTTTCTGCATCTATTGATATGATCATGTGATTTTTATTTTTCATTTTGTTAATGTGATGTATTATGTTAATTGATTTGCAAATATTGAACCAACCTTCCATACCAGGAATGAATCCCACTTGATTGTGGTATATGATCTTTTTAATGTGATGCTGAATTTGGTTTGCTAGTATTTTGTTGAGGATTTTTGCATCTATGTTCATTAGGGATATTGGCCTGTAGTTTTCTTTTTGTAATATCTTTGTCTGATTTGGGGATGAGAGTAATAGTGCCCTCATAAAATGTGCTTGGGAGCATTTCCTCCTTCTGTATATTTTGGAATAGTTTGAGGAGAGTAGGTAATAATTCTTTTTCAAATGTTTCGTAAAATTCACCTGTGAAGCCATCTGATCCAGGACTTTTGTTTGTTGGAAGCTTGTTGATTACTGATTCAATTTCTTTGGCAGTAATCAGTCTGTTCAGAATTTCTGTTTCTTTTCGGTTTAGACTTGGTAGATTGTATGCTTCTAGAAATTTATCCATTTCTTCAAGATTTTCGATTTTGTTGGCATATAGTTGCTCGAAGTATTTTCTTAAAATTTTCTGTATTTCTGTGGTATCTGTTGTCATTTCTCCTTTTCATTTCTGATTTTATTAATTTGGTTTCTGCCTTTTTCTTGGTGAGTCTGGCGAAGTGTTTGTCGATTTTGTTTATCTTTTCAAAAAACCAGCTCTTGGTTTCATTGATCTTTTCTATTGTTTTTTGGTCTCTATTTCATTTAGTTCTGTTCTGGTCTTTATTATTGCCTTCCTTGTACTCCCTTTGAGCTTGTTTTGCTGTTCTTTTTCCAGTTCCCTTAAGTGTAAAGATAGTCTGTTGATTTGAGCTTTTTCTTCCTTCTTTTGTAGGCCTGCAATGCTGTGAACTTCCCTCTTAGGACAGCTTTTGCTGATCCTAGAGATTTTGGGTCATGTTTTCATTTTCATTTGTCTCGAGGTATCTTTTTATTTCCTCCTTAATCTCATTGTTGACCCACTTTCTATTTAGCAGCATGTTATTCAGCTTCCATGTATTTTTGTGTTTTCCAGGTTTCTTATTGTAATTGATTTCTAGTTTCATAGAATTGTGGTCAGAGAAGATGGCTTGATATGATTTCAATCCTCTTAAATTTATTGAGACTTGTTTTATGGCCTAACATGTGGTTTATCTTGGAAGATGGTCCATGTGCACTTGAGAAGAATGTATATTTTGTTGCTTTGGGATAAAATGCTCAAAAAATATCGATTAAATCTAGCTGGTCTAAACTGTCATTTAAGGCTACTGTTTCTGTGTTGATTTTCTGTCTGGAGGATATGTTCATTGGTGGCAATGGGGTGTTGAAGTACCCTAGTATGGTAGTGTTACTGTTGATCTCTGTCTTTATGTCTGTCAAAATCTGTTTTATATGTTTATAAGCTGCTCAGTTGGGTGCATAGATGTTTACTAGGGTTATGGCCTCTAGTTGAATCGATCCCTTTATTAATATGTAGTGCCCTTCTTTGTCTTTTATTGTAGTCTTCATTTTAAAGTCTATTTTGTCTGAAATAAGTATTGCTACTCCAGCTTTTTTCTGCTTTCCATTTGAGTGAAATATCTTATTCGATCCCTTTGCTTTCAGTCTCTGTGTGTCTTTTGCTCTGAGATGAGTCTCTTGTAAACAGCATATGCATTGGTTCTGTTTTCTTATCCAGTCAACCACTTTATGTCTTTTGATTGGAGCATTAAACCCATTTAAAGTGATCATTGATAGGGGCGTATTTATTGCCACTTTGTTATTCGTATTTCTGGTGATCCTTGGTTACCTTGTTTTCCCCTTTCTTCTGTTTATAAAAGCCCTTTTAACATTTCCTGCAATGCTGATTTGGTGGTAATGAATTCCTTAAGCTTATTCTTTTCTGAGAAGCTCTTTATCTCTCCTTCAATTTTAAGTGATAGCCTTGCCAAATAGAACAATCTTGATTGTAGGCCTTTATTTTGTATCACTTTGAATATTTCCTGCCACTCCCTTCTGGCCTGCAGAGTTTCTGTAGACAAGTCAGCTGTTAGTCTTATAGGAGTTCCTTTGAATGTAGCCTGCTGTCTTTCTCTTGCTGCTTTTAGGATTCTGTCTTTGTCTTTAACCTTTACTATTTTAACTATGGTTTGTCTTGGTGTGGATCTGTTTGAGTTCAGCTTGTTTGGAACTCTCTGCACTTCCTGGGTTTGTATGTCGATTTCCTTCACAAGGGTAGGGAAGTTTTCAGGCATGATTTCTTCAAATACATTCTCGATCCCATGGTTCTTCTCTTTTCCTTCTGGTATTTCATGAATGTTTTTGTGCTTGATGTTGTCCCACAGGTCTCTGTCACATTACAGCCTGCCTGTCTGCCTCCATGCACCTCTCCATAAAGACAGATCACAACTTATTATGCTTACTGTATATATCCCTGTTTGGCACCAAAGGATGGCCGGTTAGTCAATGACTGGTAAGATTTCACGAGAGGAACAACCTAGCCAGACACGGTCACATGGGTGTCTGTGGGTACCCATGGGTGCCTGTGAGTGCCAGTGGGTACCAGTGGCTGCCAACTGGAGGAATCATGAGTTGACAGAAATAGGGCATGAACCCCTTGATTCAGGGTCTGGCAGCCTGTCTATGAAATGACATATTGGTATGATAATATCTGTCTTCCATGCATTCTATCAGTAAGCCTTGGCAGAGGAGGTTCTGTCTCATAAGAGGTGCATGACAATAACCTTATGGGACCTCCGGTAATGGGAGCTTGCAGATGTGGGTGATTTGGTCTTGATCTTTGGGTGTCAGACACACAGACCCAAAAACTACATTGACCCTACATTGACCCTTGCTTATGTGTAAGATAACAAAGGGAACATCAGGCCCAATTCAGGGCTCCAGTCCGTGAGGCTGGGGTCCCCTGACCCTGAACTGTTTTCTCTCCTATTTTGTCTCTCTCTGTTTTCCTTAACCTTTCGCCATCCCTTCTCCACACCCACCTAGTCCAGGCGTGCGAGTTGTGATAGACCTCTTAAACTATTTCCATTGTTTTTATTCTTTTGTCTTTTTGTTGTTCCAACTGGGTGATTTCTGCTATTTTGTCTTCTAAATTGCTGATCCGATCCTCTGCTTTATCTAGTCTACTGGTGATTCCATCAAGTGTGTTCTTCATTTCAGTTATTGTATTCTTTAGTTCTAACTGGTTTTTTATTATTTCCCTATCCTTCTTTATGTCCTCACTAAGTTTCTTAAATATTCTTATCATCAGTGTTCTAAACTCTGCCTCTGAAAGGTTGGATACCTCTGTTTCATTTAGTTCCAGTTCTAGAGGTGTTTTTCTGATCTTTAATGTGGGTCATGTTTCTTTGTTTCTTTATTCTGGCTGTTGCTCTGTGATTGCGTCAATGTATCAGACAGATCATCTATGCTTCTCAGTCTGGGTGCTCTTGTAGTATGTGTCCTTTATATTTGGAATGCACAGTCATGCACAGTCACTGTAATCTCCAGTCCCATGTGTTTCAGAGGTGTTGCTTTTGAAGTTGCTCTTTAATTGCTTTTGTCTTGTAGAGGATGGGATGACCCTTAGTTTCATTATCTGGGAGAATTAGCTGTATTCATAGTGTATGAGATGCTGCGTGGAGGTTGATCCCCTCAGAGGAGGCCTGGCCACTGTGGGTTCTGGTGCCTGTGGAAAATGTCCTTTGAGAATTCTACTTGTATGTTCAACTAGGTAGTACTCTGGTTTTGTCTAACAATGGCCTCTGGGTGTGTTGATTCTGGTGTCTCTTGGGCGGGCCTCCCATTCAGAGTCATTTCAGACCTGGCTGTTCCCGGTCCATGGGTACATGGTAAGTGCCTCAAGGCTGAATACAGTTGGCTGCTGCCCGTGCTGGATCTGGAATCATGTGGGGATGGTCTCTGTGTGAACTGAAGCTGGCTTCCCCCTATACTGGTCCTGAGGCAGTTTCGGAAAAGTTCCAGTTGTCCCCTAGACCTGTAGCCTCCTATCTTGTGCTGGTAAGACCAGCTCTTTGAAAGAGGCTTTTTAGGGGCATGTGTCTGGCTGTTTGACCTGGTTTTGAGGGTGCCTCTGTGATGTGGCACTAGCTTGGCAGGATGGAATTCAAGTGAGGTATGCAATGTGATTGGTAGTTTTTAAGACATTAATGCAGATTCAGGTCTTACACCAATACTTGGCCTGTAACCCCCTTGTGTAGCATCCCAGGGCACTACAGCCAGCCTCCATCTTCCACTCACAGATTAATGAAAACTGCTCCTGAGTGGCTGTGGTGCAGGTCTGTGGTCATTGAACACCACGAAGATGACCCCAGGGCACTGCAGACTACCTGCTGTTGTTAGAAACCTTTCCACAATTGTTGGGGGTGGGGCAAGTTACCCTGGCAACCCCATTGTCCCTGGAAATGCAGCTGTATGTGGGCAAGGTGTTGTTACAGGTGGCTAAAGGATGTGGTCAGTGGTTTTTACATAGTCAGTGTAATCTGAGCTCCTGGACCAGCGCTAGGTCCAGGTCCACTTCATAAAACAAAAAAAAAGCAAGACACCTGCAGGGAGCTCCAAGCTCCAGTCTGAGTCAGGTGGCTAGCAGCCACCTGAGTCTCTGCACTTCGCTCTTGCCTCCTCCCCGCTAGCCCAATTTGCCCACCTTTAGATGATTCCAATTTTGTGTTTCTTATTCTTACCTGTATGCCACACAGGGAGTCCATTATGAATTATAGCTGTTCAATTTGTTGTAAATTCCAGGACAGATTTTAATAGGAATTCATTATGCTACCATTCCTGTGATGTAATCCTCACATGATAATTCTATTTTTAATTTTTTGAGGAACCTCCCCATTGCATAATTCATTTTCCCTAGAATTTTAATTTTCCCAGTTCTTTTTTTTTAATTCTTTTAATTTTCCTAGTTCTTAAAAGTCACCTATATTCAACCTCTTAATTGTCACATATATTCCAATCTCCTAATATGTCATGAGGTTTTGTTAGTACACCTAAAAAATTTTTTAAAACTGGTTAAATTCAGGCAAACATAGGTATGAAAACCTTGGAATTTTAAAAACAAGGGAAAGTAATCTGTGGATTGGACCTAAGTTGCCTTGTGCCTTGCAAAAGAACTGTTTGCAAAGATAACAAGAAACCAGTTATCATGACTATTGGACTGAAAATTAAAAACATTGTTTATAATTAACACACTATGTTTGACATTCAAAACTAGTCATAAGATGTAAAGTACAGCATAGGGAATATAGTAAATGGAATTGTAACAGCTATATTTGATATCAGAGGGGAGGTAGATTGGGGGAGTTATCATTTTGTGAGGGGTCTAAATATCTAACTGCTACATTGTTTTATACACCTGAAACTTAAAAAAAAAAAACACCAAATGAACGTTTACTCCCTTATTTCCTTTTAATAGTTGTATGATATAAACTGTTATATTTAGGTCTAAGGCTTACTTGAGTTAGTCTTTTGTGTATGGTGTGAGATATAATCTATTATTTTATCCTTAGAATTTTTCACCTTTTAACAAATTATATGATTTACTTGATTATATTTTTATTTTGTATCTTCCCTGTTTGAATATATACTTTGAAAACATAAACCTTTTTTTCTTCTTTGTTACTATTATATTGTCAGTACCTAGAGCATTGTGTAAAGTGAGTGCTCAGTGAATATATGTGTATATTTAATGGTTAAGTGAAAATCTTGCTATAGTTAATAATGTGGTATTTTAGAAGAGGAGCTAGTAATTGTGCCAGAAATGATAGCTGGCTGTAGTGAGAGTTTCATATTAAAACCATTTGTTGCACATTAAAGGGATTTATCTCAGACAAAGGATCAATAGTACAGTGAAAGCCCTTGTGGAGGCCATATTTCTGGAAGGTAATATTGTTTAGGGCACAGGGTTTTTCACTTATGGATTATTTGTATCATATTTGTTATTTTGAATTTATTTGTTTGAATTTTTATGGATTTATTAATAAATGTGGGTACAGAGAAGAAGAGTATAATATTCATGTTACTATACATTATATTTTTGTGGAAATTCTAGTGATTTGCAGCTCCTTTAACTGTAATTGACAGCACTAGAACCCTGAAAAAGGTAATTGGAAATTTTTTGAAAGGCCTAAGGGATGTTCTGCAAATTTTTCAGTTTTCCAGAGATGAAGAGAAATTAAAAATTATTTGTTATTAGTGGTATTAAACTGTTTTCTATGTATGAAGATTTGAGATAGAGGCTTTTTGGGAATCAGAAGTAAGTGATATATATTCTCTGCCCTTAAAGAGCTCACAATCTCTAGAGACAAATATGTAAGTACTGCAGTGCAGTGAAGAATTTTGTTATGCCATAAAGGAGATATAAAGCCTATTTGGAATTTATATATGGAAGGAATACAGTCCAAGAAGAAACTTGACAGAGCTTTACAGAAAGTTTTGATTTGAAATGAACTTTGAAGAATGGATAGAGTCATTTGGAAGAAGTGGTGAAGGAGAATATTGCATGAGCAAATGTACAAAGCAGGAAAGAGCAAGGCCTGTGCAAAAAAACTGTGAGCTGTACTGGGGAGTGATAAAAGAGGAAAGCAGAAAAGAAGGTTATGCGAGTGAGTAAATATTGAAACTTTGGCCTAGGTATAACATGCAGCACCAGGAGCAACAGGGATTTAAACATAGTGAGAAAATCTGAAGACCTTGATTAAGTCACCACTAAGTAGTTGAATTTACTGGCTTATTGGAATATACATAAAATACCTTGGAGGCACTTAAATTATTTAGAATTATGGATGTTGGAATTCCAACAGAATAGCTAAGGATGCAATCAGAGAAATTCAGTTTTGTAACTTTGACCTGAGATTCCCATATGCATAGGAACATTGAAGTAACTGTATATCTGTGTATGTTTGAGATGTGTGTAGGGGTATGAGTACTTGAAGATAGCTAAATATTATAATCTGCTAGTAATAACTGTAAAAAGTTAGCAGAATGTTAAGTGTTTTTTAGGAAGTTGCATATCTTAGAGATGTGATTTTGGATCTTGTTAGAAACTATATGAAGGAGTATGTTGTGAGGGAACTTAAAAGTGCCTTGTGACAAAAAACCTTGACCAGCTCTTTGAGGATGTTGAAACCAAGGTCCAGCTAAAAAAAAAAACACCCAAAACCGTATTTCCTGAGGAAGGTGTCTATTGCTCCCTACCTTACTGTCTACAAGGCTGTCTGGATCCCTCTGGAAAGGACTTGACCACCAATGCATGTTATGCAGAAAACAGTGACTTTTGAAAAGTGTGTAGGGTAGGAGTCAATAAAATCTAAATCAGTGAATCATGTCCATATTAATTCTAACAAGTTTCCCTTCTTCATCTCAGAGAGATTTCTCTTGCTTGTCATTGCAGCTTTATTTATGGTGGCCAAGACATGGAAACAACCAAAGTGTCTTCAATAGATGATTGGATAAAGAAGATGTGTGGTATATATACACAATGGAATACTATTCTGCCATAAGAAAAGATTAAATAGTGCCATTTGTGACAACATGGATGGATCTTGAGATTATTATGCTAAAGTGAAATAAGTCAGAAGAAGTTAAGAACCATATGATTTCACTGATATGTGGGATATAAAACTGTAAACAATAAAGGAATAAGACAAATCAATAAGGAAACAAAACTCATAGACACAGACAATAGCTTAGTGGTTACCAGAGGGTAAGGGGGAAGGGGAATGGTAGATGAGGGTAAACAAGATCAAATAGTGGATTGTCAGAAAAGTCATGACACATTTTTGCAATGAAAAATATAGAAAAAATACATCATGACTTTTCCAACAACCCAATATATGGTGATGGAAGGAGAACTGACTCTAGGTGGTAAACACACAATGTGACACATAGGTGATGTATTACAGAATTGTACCCCTGAAACCTAAGTAACTTGACTAACCATTGTCACCCCAATAAACTTTAATTTTAAAAAAAACTGAACTAATATGGTGGCAGGAGGAATAAAAGTGTCTTATAGTAGTGGAAGTAGAAAGCTCAAATCTGAGAGATGACTGAGTGGAAAGGGGGAGTCAGTGGAAGGAGACTACATGAACCCAGATTGTGGGGGGGCCTGGGATAAGAGTGCCCACAGAAGAGACAAAGAGCAGTCACCCAGGGTGGGGCTGTGAGCAGTGTCCAGAGGGACCTACCAGGGAGACCATGGGAGAGTGGGGAGCTGGTGTTGGGTGCTCTAAGGCTGGCCCACTGCTCATCAGCTTTGCCTTGGTTGGAGGCACTTCCTCCAACCAAGCCACCCTCAGTTTCCCTGCCTCCAAGTTAGATGAGTTAGGTTGGTTAATTTTCTAGGTTCCTCCTCCTTCACTAACAATCTAGAATTCTGTAATTACATACTGTGCTGAGATTTAAGGCAAACAAAATATGTCACTGTGCTTGACAGCAGGACAGACACAGCATACAAGCCTTAAAAATGCCCATACAGTGATTTGGCTACATCATGGTGGCATCCTCAACACTCCACAGATAATGAGGGCTTCTCTGCATGGGGTGGGGTCTTGGGTTTAAAATGCATTCCTCAGATTCCCAGTTTTCTCTCTCAAGAGCTCCCTCTGCTTTCTAGTACCTTTTCATTTTTACCGAACATATAAGGGAGAAGCTTCTCTTAGCTAATAATCTTCCTTTAACCCCTTTAAAAAACACTGTTTGTTGTGGTTACTTCAGAATTTGGTTAGTTTTTTCTAGTTTTTAATTAAGGAAAATGTTGGGGTAGTGTCAAAAGACAGAAAGCATTTGAGATTTTGTTGGGCTGGGGAGGCATACAGTGGGTGTTCAAAATTTAGAATACTGGGTGATCATATCTCAAAGGTTTATTGTAAATGGCATATGAATATGCAACTTAATAGAGTTCAAACTAAGGACTAAGGGCATATGGGAATTCCAGGTAAAGTAATAATTCCTTTTTGTTGAAATACATGAATTTTCATAGCCAGCTTCAATAAGTTACCTTAACACTGCATTCTTCCTCCGAAGACAATAATTTCCACTTAGTAGTGCAGTGGTTAAACATATGGTATATAAATAAGTCCTTAAAAATAGACCAAAGTTTTAGCTAAAATGCAAATTTCCTTGATAAAATAGACTACAAAGAATTTAAATAAAATAATTGACAATTTGTGTAATGTTTAAATTATTGGTTTGGTGCCAATTCCATTTTTATTAGACAAAAATTCAGTCACGGCTCTGACTGAATGCCTGCCAGCAAATATTTACAGGAGGTACCACCTGAAGGGCTCAGTGATCTCAGTGTGGTAAGATGATGTCTTTGTTTAGCTTTATCTGCAGTTTGAAGGGTGTTACATGATTGTCTCAATTTTAGCTTCTCTCCGTCTCTCTCTCCTCCCCACCTTCTCCCACCCTTCTTTCCTATTCCCTCTTTCTTTCTCCCTCTTCTTTCACTCCCTTTCTCCCTTTCTCCCTCTCTTCCTCTTTTCTTCCCTCCTTACCTTATTCCCCCTCTTCTTTCACTCCTTTCCTCCCTTCTGCCCTTTCTGCCTTTCTTCCACATGTTTATTGGGTACTTACCATGTACCACAGCAAGACAGTTAAGAACCCTGCCTTCTTGGAGTTTACCTTCTAGTGGTTACAGAGAAAGCACATATGTTGAAAAATAAATTACATGATTACAAAGAGTGATTGGTTCTCTAATGAAAATGCAATGAAGAGAGAGTAATGGGGACCTCTTTTAGGTAAGGTGATTACAGAACAAGTGGAATGTCCTGCAAGGGTTTAAAGACTACTCAGATATCCAGGGCTGCCTCCTGAATTGGCAGCATAATCTATATGAGGGCACTGTAGGGCTTCCCAGCCTCCCTGATTTCTTCTCTGTCCTTCCTACCAGAGAGCCTTGCAGCTTGCAGCTTCAGGTACAAATGTGTTCATCCCCATGTGGTGGCCTCTGTAGATCTGTAGATTTCTTAGTTCAAGCTCTTTCTCTCTCTCTCTCTCTCTCTCTCTCTCTCTCTCTCTCTCTCTCTCTCTCTCTCTCTCTCTCTCTCTCTCTCTCTCTCTCTCCTTAGCACAACCCTATCATTTTATTGTTGAGAAAATTGATGCACAGGGAGCATGACTCAAACTCAGAGAGGCTGGCCCAGAGCTGGGCTCTACCAGTGCTCCAAGTCACCTGCCCTTCTCACTTTCTATTCCATCTCCACTAGGTTTAACACTGTGTCCACACTTTGCAGTCATTACTGGCCTTAGTCACTTAACTCTTCAAATTCTTTAAGGACAGTCACAAGCAACCTCTTTGAACTGCAAAATCATCTCAGCTTCCACTTATTCTCTGCTAATTGGGTGTGATCATAAAGGACTGAGTGGGAATAATCAGCAAGTCCCCAAATGCAAAACCACTTCTAAAAGTCTACAGATGTTCTAATACCCATTACTCATCCCAGAAATGCATTTTGGTACATCTGGAACCTGATAGGTTGGAGCGGGGTGGGTAATGGAAAGCTTTAATTTCAAAGGGGTGAGACTGAAGGAAATCGTGTGGTGTCATTTTCCATTTTGGAAACCTGTTCATATCTGAGTCAGCAGCAGCTGTATAATTCAGCCCCATGTGTTCAGAATATGTGCTGGTGGATGGACTCTGCAGGCCTCTGTGTGATATGACTGCATCAGATGCTGTGTGCTCTGGATTGCAGAGGACAAATGCAAAGAGGTTCTGGGTGGGAATTGAACCAGTTTTATGAAGGCCTGGTGTATCTCTGTTAGATTTAAATTTGGTTCCTCTTACATCATAGAGCCATATGTTTAAAGAAATCAGTTTGGAGAATTAAGATAATTAAACTCTCTAGGGCCCAGCCTTTTCACATTCCAGAGGGTCCATAGTCTCTGTTTGAACCTGGAAGCCAGCTATCAAATCCTTTCCTATCCATCAAGAAATGTATGGTTCATGTTATCTCTGGAATAACACACATTGAGGGCTATGTCACACAATGGAAAATAATAATAAAAAAATCTCTGGCATTTAATGAATGTTTATTCTATGCCAGGTATTTTATTAAGTGCTTTTACATACATTATTGCTTCATTTCCATAATGGACTTATGAGAAAGGCACTATTATTTTTGTTGTTGAAAATTTAGTATTTATTTTTTCTTATTTTTTTAATTTTTCAATTGCAGTTGACATTCAACATTATATTAGTTTCAGGTGTACAGCATAGTGATTAGACATTTATATAACATATGATGCAATCCCTTGAAAAACCTATTATGTAGGTTATGTCAATATTATTGACTATATTTCCTATGCTTTACTTTACATCCCCATGACTATTTGTACCTACCAACTTGTATTTCTTCATCCCTTCATCTTTTTCACCCAGCCTCAAAAACCCACACCCCATGTGACAACCATCAATTTGTCTCTGTATCTGAGTTTGTTTCTGTTTTGTTTGTTTTGTTTTGTGGATTCCACATATAAGTGATATATGCTATTGTCTTTGTCTGTCTGAGTTAGGATAATATTGTCTAGGTTCATCCATATTGTTGCAAATGGCAACATTTTTTTTTTTATGGCTGATTATTAATGCTATATATGTATCACATCTTTTTTATCGAATAGTCTATCGATGGGCACTTAGGTTGCTTCCATATCTTGGCTATTGTAAATAATGCTGCAATGAACATAGATATGCATATGTCTTTTCAAATTAGTGTTTTGGATTTCTTTTGATGAATACCCAGAAGTGGGACTGCTGAGTCATATGGTAGTTCTATTTTTAATTTTTTGAGGAAACTTCAAACCATTATCCATAGTGGTTGTGCCAATTTTCAATCCCACCAACAGTGCATGAGTGTTCTCTTTCCTCCACATTCTCACAACATTTTTTAAAAATAATAGTCATACTGACATATGTGAGGAAATATCTCATTGTGGTTTAATTTGCATATCTCTGATTATTAGTGATGCTGATCATCTTTTAATATGTTCATTGGCCATCTGTATGTCATCTTTGGAGAAACATCTATTCAGGTCCTCTGCCCATTTTTTAATTTGGATTGTTTCCAAATTGTTTGTCTTTTTTGGTGTAAAGTTGTATGATTATTTATATATTTTGGATATTAATGCCTTATCACATATATCATTGGTGAATATCTTCTCCATTTCAGTAGACTTCGTACTTTCAATTTCTTGGTGGTTTCCATTGTGGTGTAAAAACTTTTTAGTTTGATGTAGTCTCATTTGTATATTTTGTCTTTTGTTTCTCTTGCCCAAAGATACATATCCAAAAAAATATTACTAAGAGCAATGTCAGAGGATTTATTGCCTATGTTTTCTTCTAGGAGTTTTATGGTTTGGGGCCTTACACTGAAGTTTTTAATCCACGTGGAGTTTATTCTTTTATATGTATAAGGAAGTGGTCAAGTTTCATATATTTTTTGTATGTATTTGTCCTGTTTTCACAACACAATTTATTGAAGAGACTCACTTTACCACATTGTATATTCTTGCCTCTTTTATTTTTTTTTTCATAGATTAGTTGCCCATGTAGTTGTGAGTTTAATTCTGGGCTCTCTATTCTGTTCCGTTAATCTATGAGGTTTGACAATTAAGTTTGCGAATTTGTTGCAATGATGTTGATAACCTTTTTTGTTATCAGAGGGACTACTCATTATGAATTTGTACCAACTGGACAAACACTTTACCAAGTTTACTATCTAAAAGTGCTGAAAAGACTGAGGGAAAAAATTAGATGACCTGAGCTGTTAGCCAAGAATTTATGGCTCTTGCATCATGACGATGCACCAGCTCACACAGCACTGTCAGTGAGGGAGTTTTTAGCCAGTAAACAAATAATTGTATTGGAACACCCTGCCTATTCACCTGATTGGCCCCCAATGACTCCTTTCTTTACACAAAGAAAAAGGAAATATTGGAAGGAAGACATTTTGATGACATTCAGTACATCAAGGGTAATACAAGAACAGCTCTAATGGCCATTTCAATAAAGAGTACTAAAATTGCTTTGAAGGGTGGACTAGGCACTGGCATTAGTGCATAGCTTCCCAAGGGGAGTACTTCAAAGGTGACTATAATGATATTCAGCAGTGAAGTATGTAGCACTTTTTCTAGGATGAGTTCACAAACATTTTGTATTTTTTGAAGAAAAATGGCAACATCTTTATTTCTTGCTTAGTAAGCCTAGCAATTCTGACCTGACTTTCCTCAGACCCCAGTTTATACAATCCTTCCATTTGACAGGGTAGAAACCTTGCTGTCATGTTGCAGCTTTGTCCTGTACTTGATTCTTGAACCCTGTGGATTTCCCTCTGGGATCTGTGTTTCCCTGAGCCTTGGTTTTCCTGCCGCCTCCTCTGGCTCAGATCCTCATTGTTTCTAGTGGGCCTGATGACCTGGGTTCTTTTTTTTTTTTAATTTTTTTTTCACAGTGCAATAGTTATACTTTTTACCCCTCAAAGTGACAAACCCGTGCCCCCAATTCGCCACCCCACTCCTCCCCCCTATATGATACATATCTGTTAGAATTCCTTTGACTCCCTTCCACAGTATAATCCACATTCCATGACTATCTATGTAATCAATTACAGTTGACATACAATATATATATATTTTTTAAATAGGTGAAATGCTACCCAGAAGAGGATTTTTTTTTCCTATTCTGGAATATAAAGCTATTTTTTTTTAATTTTATTTTTTTTAAATTAGTTTCAGGTATACAACACAGTGCAATAGTTATACATTTTACCCCTCAAAGTGACAACCTCCACCCCCAATTCGCCACCCCATTCCCCCCCATATCATATATATCTATTACTCTTCCTCTGACTCTCTTCCACAGTATAATCCACATCCCGTGACTATCTATATATATTCAATTACAGTAGGTATACCACCTCCGCTTTAGTAATACAGTGCAGTGATCAAACCTCTACTCCATCCATGAAATGGTCTCCCTAACAAGACCTATGATCATCTGACATTCCACAGAATATTTACAACATTATTAATTATATTCCCCAAACTGTTTTTCCTATCCCAGTAGCAATATTGTAGTTGCCTATTTTTGCTGTCTAATCCCTTCCCCTTCTCCCTCATCCCCATTACTCTCCAAATTAGCAACCCTGATTTTTCCTCTATATGTATGAGACAGTTTCTGTTTACTTTGCTCATTCATACAGTTTTTCATATTCCACATATAAGTGAGATCATATGGTATTTGTCCTTCTCTGACTGACTTATTTCACTCAACATTATAGTCTCTAGGTCCATCCATATCAGTGCAAATGGCACGATTTCATTCTTCTTTATAGCGGAGTAATACTCCATTGTATAAATATACCACAGTTTCTTAATCCAGTCATCTACTGACGGGCATTTTGGTTGTTTCCAAGTCTTAGCTATTGTAAATTGTGCTGCTATGAACATAGGGGTGCATAACTTTTTTTGAATAAGTGTCTTGGTTTTTTCAGGATAAATACCTAGGAGTGGAATTGCTGGGTCAAACGGTAGCTCTATTTCCAGTCCTTTGAGATACCTCCATACTGACTTCCATAGTGGCTGCACCAATCTGCAATCCCACCAACAGAGCAGCAGGGTCCCCTTTTCCGCACAGCCCCACCAGCACTTGTTGTTTGTTGATTTGTTGATGATAGCCATTCTGACTGGAGTGAGGTGGTATCTCATGGTGGTTTTTACTTGCATTTCCCTAATGACCAGTGAGGTTGAACTTTTTTTCATATGCCTGTTGGCCATCTGTATGTCCTCTTTAGAGAAATGTCTCTTCATATCTTCTGCCCATTTTTTAATTGGGTTGTTTGTTTGTTTGGTGTTGAGTTTCATGAGTGTTTTATAAATTTTGGATATTAACCCCTTATCAGATATATTGTTGGCAAATATATTCTCCCATTCAGTAGGCTTCCTTTTTGTTTTATTAATGGTTCCCTTTGTTGTGAAAAAACTTTTAAGTCTGATATAATCCCATATGTTCATTTTTTCTTTTACTTCCCTTGCCCGTAGGGATGTATCAGTAAAAATATTGCTCCGGGTAATGTCTGCAAATGTACTCCCTATATTTTCATTTAGGATTTTTATGGTTTCAGGTCTTACATTTAAGTCTTTAATCCATTTTGAATTTGTTCTCGTATAAGGCGTAAGGAGATATTCCAGTTTCATTTTTTTGCGTGTGTCAGTCCAATTTTCCCAGCACCATTTATTGAATAGACTATCTTTACTCCAGTGTAAATTCTTGCTTCCCTTGTCATAGATTAACTGTCCGTAAATGCTTGGATTTATTTCTGGGCTCTCTGTTCTGTTCCACTGATCGATGTGCCTGTTTTTATGCCAATACCAAACTGTCTTGATTACTGTGGCCTTGTAGTAGGTTTTGATGTCTGGTAGCTGATCCCTCCGACTTTGTTTTAATTCCTCAGAATTGCCGAGGCTATTCTGGGTCTTTTATGATTCCATATAAACTTTAGGATTATATTTTGTATTTCTGTGAAAAATGCCCTTGGTAGTTTGATAGGAATTGCATTGAATCTATATATTGCTTTAGGCAGTATGGACATTTTAACTATATTTATTCTTCCTATCCATGAGCATGGTAGGTGTTTCCATTTATTTGTATCTTCTATGATTTCTTTCTTCAGTGTCTTATAATTTTCTGAGTACAGATCTTTCACTTCTTTGGTTAAATTTATTCCTAGGTATTTTATAGTTCTTGACGCAATTGTAAATGGGACAGTTTTCTAAATTTCTCTTTCCATTAGTTTATTATTGGTATATGCAAATGCCACTGGTTTCTGAACATTGATTTTATATCCTGCTACTTTACTGAATTCGTCTATCAGTTCCAATAGTTTTTTGATGGAGTCTTTGGGGTTCTCTATATACAGTATCATGTCATCTGCATATAATGACAATTTTACTTCTTCCTTGCCAATTTGGATGCCTTTTATTTCTTTTTGTTGTCTGATTGCTGTGGCTAGAACTTCCAGCACTATGTTGAATAAAAGAGGAGAAAGTGGACAGCCTTGTCTTGTTCCTGATCTTAAGGGGAATGGTTTTAGCTTTTCCCCATTGAGTATGATGTTAGCTGTAGGTTTATCATATATGGCTTTTATTATGTTGAGATATGATCCCTGTATTCCCACTTTGCTAAGGGTTTTTAACATAAATGGCTGTTGGATTTTGTCAAATTCTTTTTCTGCATCTATTGAAATGACCATGTGATCTTTATCCTTCATTTTGTTGATGTGGTGTATCACATTAATTGATTTACGGATGTTGAACCAGCCTTGCGCATTAGGGATGAATCCCACTTGATCGTGATGTATGATCTTCTTAATATATTGCTGAATTCTGTTTGCTAATATTTTATTGAGAATTTTTGCATCTATATTCATCAGGGAGATTGGCCTGTAGTTTTCCTTTTTTGTGATGTCTTTATCTGGTTTTGGAATCAGGGTGATAGAGGCTTCATAAAAAGAGTTTGGGAGCCTTCCCTCCTTCTGGATTTTTTGGAATAGTTTGAGAAGAATAGGTGATAGTTCTTTTTTGAATGTTTGATAAAATTCACTTGTGAATTACAGTAGGTATACCACCTCCACTTTAGTAATACAGTGCAGTTATCAAACCTCTACTCCATCCATGAAATGGTCTCCCTAACAAGACTTATGATCATCTGACATTCCTACTGTAATTGAATATATATAGATAGTCACGGGATGTGGATTATACTGTGGAAGAGAGTCAGAGGAAGAGTAATAGATATATATGATATGGGGGGGTGTGGGGTGGTGTATTGGGGGTGGGGGGTTTGTCACTTTGAGGGGTAAAATGTATAACTATTGCACTGTGTTGTACACCTGAAACTATTGTGTGTGGGGGTGTTGTCAATTTGAGGGGTAAAATGTATAACTATTGCACTGTGTTGTACACCTGAAACTAATTAAAAATAAAATAAAATTAAAAAAAAAAAAAGAAGAAGAAAAAAAAAAAATTCACTTGTGAAGCCGTCTGGTCCAGGGCTTTTGTTTTTTGGGAGCTTGTCAATTACTGATTCAATTTCCTTGGTAGTAATCAGGGTATTTAGATTTTCTGTTTCTTCTTGAGTTAGCTTTGGAAGGTTGTATGCTTCTAGAAAATTATCCATTTCTTCCAGATTGTCAAATTTGTTGGCATACAGTTGCTCATAGTAATTTCTTAGAATTTTTTGTATTTCTGTGATGTCTGTAGTCATTTCCCCTCTTTCATTCCTGATTTTGTTAATTTGAGTCCTCTCTCTTTTTTTTTTTTTGATGAGCCTGTCGAGAGGTTTGTCAATTTTGTTTATCTTCTCAAGAAACCAGCTCTTGGTTTCATTGATCTTTTGAATTGTTTTTCTGTTCTCTATATTGTTTATTTCTGCTCTGGTCTTTATTATCTCCTTTCTTGTACTCCCTTTGGGCCTCTTTTGCTGTTCTTTTTCCAGTTCCCTTAGGTGTAAGGATAACCTGTTGATTTGAGATTTTTCTTCCTTCTTTAGGTAGGCTTGCACTGCTATAAACTTCCCTCTTAGGACTGCTTTCGCAGCATCCCAGAGATTTTGGGTCGTGGTGTTTTCATTATCGTTTGTCCCGAGGTATCTTTTGATTTCCTCCTTGATCTCATTTGTGACCCACTCACTATTTAATAGCATATTGTTTAGCCTCCATTTATTTGTCAGGTTCTCGGATTTCTTCTTATAATTGATTTCTAGTTTCATAGCATTGTGGTCAGAGAATACAGTTGAAATGATTTCAATCTTCTTAAATTTATTGAGACTTGTTTTGTGGCCTAACATGTGGTCTATCTTAGAAAATGTTCCATGTGCACTTGAAAAGAACGTATATTCTGTAGCTTTGGGATGAAATGCTCTGAAAATGTCTGTTAAATCCAGCTGGTCTAATGTGTCTTTTAAGGTCCCTATTTCCACATTGATTTTCTGTCTGGAGGATCTGTCCATTAGTGACAGCGGGGTGTTGAAGTCCCCTACTATGATAGTGTTACTGTTGATCTCTGTCTTTAGGTCTGACAATATCTGTTTTATATAGTTAGGGGCTCCTATGTTAGGTGCATAGATGTTTACTAGAGTTATGTCCTCTTGTCGGATCGATCCCTTCATTACTATGAAGTGTCCTTCTTTGTCCTTTGTTATATTCTTCAATTTAAAGTCCATTTTATCTGATATAAGTATCGCTACTCCAGCTTTTTTCTCAGTACCATTTGCATGAAATATTTTACTCCATCCCTTTACTTTCAGCCTGTATGAGTCTTTGGATCTGAGGTGAGTCTCTTGTATACAGCATATACTGGGGTCTTGCTTTCTTATCCATTCAGCCACCCTATGTCTTTTTATTGGAGCATTTAATCCATTTACATTTAATGTGATTATTGATAGGTGTGTATTTATTGCCATTTTCTTATTTGTGTTTGTAGTCTTTCATAGGCTGTTTTTCTCTTCTACTTAAAGAAGCCCTTTTAGCATTTCCTGCAAAGCTGGCTTGGTGGTAATGAATTCCCTTAACTTATTTTTTTCTGCAAAGCTCCTTATCTCGCCTTCGATTTTAAATGATAACCTTGCTGGATACAGCAATCTTGGTTGTAGGCCTTTATTTTTCATCACTTTGAAAATCTCTTGCCACTCTCTTCTGGCCTGCAAAGTTTCTGTAGAAAAGTCAGGTGATAATCTTATGGGGGTACCCTTGTAAGTAACTTGCTGCCTTTCCCTTGCTGCTTTAAGGATTCTGTCTTTGTCCTTAACCCTTGCCATTTTCACTAGAATGTGTCTTGGAGTGGGCCTGTTTGGAATCATCCTGGTTGGAACTCTCTGCACTTCCTGGGCTTGTATTTCAATGTCCTTTGCCAGGTTAGGGAAGTTTTCAGACATTATTACTTCAAATATATTCTCAATCCCTTGCTCCCTCTCTTCTCCTTCTGGTACTCCAACGACCTGGGGGTTATTGCGTCTGATGTTGTCCTCCAGCTCTCTTAAACTATTTTCCATGTTTTTCATTCTTTTTTCTTTTTGTTGTTCCGCATGGGTGATCTCTGCTATTTTGTCTTCTAAGTCACTGATTCGATTTTCTGCTTCATCCAGTCTGCTAGTGATTCCATCAAGTTTGTTATTTAATTCAGTAATTGTGTTCTTAAGTTCTAGCTGGTTGCTTTTCATGATTTCTCTATCCTTCTTTATATTTTCATTAATTTCCTTGAACATTCTAATAATCAGTGTTCTGAACTCTGTCTCCGATAGGTTGGTTACCTCTATTTCCTCTATTTCCACTGATTCAGGAAGTTTCTTCTGTTCTTTTATTTGTGTTATGTTTCTTTGTCTCCCCATTCTGGCTTACTCTTTGTGTTTGCTTCAATATAACAGATAGATCCCCCAGATTTCTCAGTCTTTTCTGGGTAAACTTATATGGTGTGTGTCCTTTATATTTGAATTACTCAGTCTCCCTATTCTCCTGTGCTTGTATCTGAGGTGTTCCTTGTGTCGTGCGTCCTCACTTGTTGAAGTTTTAGTTTTGATTACTTTTGGTTTGTCAGTAGGTGGGATTGACTCCCAGATTGATTAGCTGTGAGGATCAGCAGCTTCTGCAGTTTATGAGCTGCTGTGAGAGGATTGACCCCTCTGATGAAACTTGGACCCTATGGGTCTTAGTACCTGTAGCAACTTCTTTTTGGGTGTGACTCTTGTATGTCAAACCCAGAAATGCTCTAGTTTTATCTAAAGTTGGCCTCCGGGTATGATGATTCTTGTGTCTGTTTGTTTGGACCCACTGCTGCAGAGTGATTTTAGAGCATAACAGATCAACAAGAACAACCTCCGCCAGCCACCAAAGGAAACCAAATGCTCGCACAAGTAAAAACAACCAACCATCAAACTACAGTCAACTTGTACAGAAATATCAATCATACTAATGAAGAAAAAAACAGAAACAAAACAAAAACCACATACTCAATATTAACAGAAGAGGAAACAAAATAAAATACAATATCCTAAAATAAAAAATAGAATAAACATGAGAAACCGATTAGCTATACCTAAAAAATAAAAAATAAAAATAAACTAAAATAATAATAAAAAAAGTAAGAAAAATTAAAAAAATAAAATTTGCAGAAAAAAGGAAAAGAGGAAAAGTATAGCAGTGAGAAGAATGAGTAAAATAAGAGAGAAAATGAGGTTGGGGAAAAAAGGAAAAGAAAAGAAAGAAAAAGAAAAAGAGAAAAGGAAATATATATATATATATATATATTTGTCTACACACCCATATATATGGACATATATTCACCTATATACACCTATATATATGCCTATATTAAAAACTACAATATGATTAGAATGAAATAGAAATAAAAACCAAAAACAACCAAGATAAGCAGCCAATAAAGGGAAAACAAAACAGAATAAAACCAAACAAACCAAAAATACCCGTGCCGGTCTAGGCTAAAGTCCACCAAGCTCTCTTCAGTTTGTCTGCTGTACAAAAATTCCTGTGCGTCTTGTGGGAACAGTAGGCCACCTGATGCCTAGCGTGATCCTGGCACTGCAGGTTTGCTGTACTTGAGTGTGGTTGTGACGTGTGATTGGTGGTTTTTACAAAGTCACTGCCTTTTTGCTTTTGCCTGTCCCAAGGCAGGCTGCACCCCCAAAGACTCAATGAGTGTCTCTGGGCACCCTTTGGGTTGACAGCTGTGGAGAATTAAAGAATTCCTCACTACCAAAAGCCTGCTGCTAAGAATCTGTTAATTAGTGCCTCAGCAGGTGAACCTGCCCTGCCTCCCAAGCCTTGCCTAAAGGTGGGGGCGGGGTAGGTAGTCTCACTCTGCTGCCCTTACTGGGTGGAAATTCTCAACCCCCTGCAGGTAAGGATATCTTCCTAGTCTGCCCCTATTGCTCCCTTCAGGAGTCAGTTTAAGACTGTCTTGGCGGAGGACAAAGTTTGTGGGAGTGGGTGAGTTATTGGGTTTTTTTTTTGCTTTCTGTTCAAGAGTAGAAAAAGGGAAAAAAATAAAAAACATGAAAATAAACAAAGCCACAGTTCCAACACTGTTTCAAGCTAAGGCCTTTGCCTCTTATGCTCCAGCGGAGTTCCTGCTGCTCTCCCAAAGGGTCTGCCGGGATTTAGGAAATTGCGCGCACCCTACCGTGTGGCTAAGATCCCCGCTCCGTCTCTCGGGGACCTGCGTCTCTGCCCTGCACGCTGCTTCTCCGCGGTTGAGTCCTCTTTTTTCCCCTGCTCCCGGGTTTCAGGCTTCTGTGCTCCGAGGGACCCGGTGGGCACAGAGACTGATCTCTGAACCGAGAGGGTGCAGGGACTGATCTTGCCCTGCCGCTGCGGGGCTCTGCACCCTACTTCTTGGGGACCCGGCGAGCCGCGGGTGCAGCTCGTACCTCTGCACAGTCGTCTCCTCTCTCTCCTCCCGCACATGCCCGGCCTGAGGCTTCTGCCTCAGACTGCAAACCACCGCGCTCTTGCTGAACTCTAGGTGGGCCGCGGGCCGCAGGGAGCGAGCCCGGGCAACACTCACCCTGACTCAGCAGCCGCGGGTTCGGGCTGCACCTCACGTGTCTCGCCGCCTTCTTCCCCTACTCGCCCGGCCTGCCCACCTTCCAGCAATCCTTGTGTGGAACTCTTAGTTGCTGTGTGTGATGAGTAGATGTCTCTTTGAAGTGTATTAGAAGTTCAAATTGTGGATATTTCCAGGGGAGATTTCATGGAGCCCTCCTCACAGCCGCCATCTTGCCCCTCCCTCTCGACATACAATATTATACAACATCAGTTTCAGGTATACAGTGCAGTGATCAAGCCTCTACTCCATCCATGAAGTGGTCTCCCTAACAAGACATGTGACCATCTGACACCCCACAAAATATTTACATCACAATTATATTCCCCGAACTATCTTTCATATCCCTGTGGCAATATTGTAGTTACCTATTTATGCTGTCTAATCCCTTCCCATTCTCCCTCATCCCCAACCCGTCCCAACTAGCAACCCTGGTTTTCCTCTATATCTATGATACTGTTTCTGTTTACTTTGCTCATTCATTCAGTTTTTCAGATTCCACATATAAGTGACATCATATGGTATTTGTCTTTCTCTGACTGACTTATTTCACTTACCATAATAGTCTCTATGTCCATCCATATCGTTGCAAATGGTACAATTTCATTTTTCTTTATAGCGGACTAATACTCGATTGTATAAATGTACCACAGTTTCTTAATCTAGTCTTCTAACGATGGGCATTTTGGTTGTTTCCAAGTCTTGGCTATTGTAAATAGTGCTGCAATAAACATAGGGTTACATATATTTTTTAGAATTAGCGTCTTGAGGGCCGGGTGAATGGCGCAGTGGTTATATGCTGACTTGGGAAGCCAGCGGCCCCGGTTAGGTCCCACATATGAGGGCCAGTGACACTGCCCTCAAAAATAAATAAATAAATAAATAAATAAATAAATAAATAAATATATAAATAAATAGAATTAGCGTCTTGGATTCTTCTGCGTAGATACCCAACAATGGAATTTTTGGGTGAAACGGTAGTTCCATTTCCAGTTTTGTGAGATACCTCCATACTGATTTCCACAATGGCTACACCAATTTGCAGTCCCACCAACAGTGCACCAGGGTTCCCTTTTCTCCACACCCTCGCCAGCACTTGTTGTTTGTTGATTTATTGATGGTAGCCATTCTGACCGGAGTGAGGTCATATCTCATTGTGATTTTTATTTGCATTTCTCTGATGATTAGTGAGGTTGAACATTTTTTCAAATGCCTGTTGGCCATCTGTATGTCCTCTTTAGAGAAATGCCTCCTCATATCCTCTGCCCATTTTTTAATAGGGTTGTTTGCTTTTTTGGTGTTGAGTTGCATGACTGATTTATAAATTTTGGATATTAATCCCTTATCAGATATATCATTGGCAAATATCTTCTCCCATTCAGTAGGCTACCTTTTTGTTTTATTAATGGTTTCCTTTGTTGTGAAAAAACTTTTAAGTCTGATATAATCCCATATGTTCATTTTTTCTTTTACTTCCCTTGCCCGTAGGGATGTATCAGTAAAAATATTGCTCCGGGTAATGTCTGCAAATGTACTCCCTATATTTTGTTTTAGGATTTTTATGGTTTCAGGTCTTACATTTAAGTCTAATCCACTGCGGGTTTGTTCTCATATATGATGTACGTAGGTGGTCCATTTTGATCTTTTTGCATGTGTCAGTCCAATTTTCCCAGCACCATTTATTAAATAGACTATCTTTACTCCAATGTAAATTCTTGCTTCCATTGTCATAGATTAAATAACTATATATGGATGGGTTTATTTCTGCACTCTCTATTCTGATCCATTGGTCTATGTTTCTGATTTTGTGCCAGTACCATGCTGTTTTGATTACTGTAGCCTTGTACTATGTTTTGATGTCAGGTAGTGTGATACCTCCCACTTTGTTCTTATTTCTCAAGGTTGCCGTGGCTATTCTGGGTCTTTTGTGGTTCCATATAAATTTTAGGATTTTATGTTCTATTTCTGAGAAAAATGTCCTCGGTAGTTTGATTGGAATTGCATTGAACCTATATATTGCCTTAGGTAGTACTGACATTTTAACTATATTAATTTTTCCTATCCATAAACATGGTTTGTAATTCCATATTTGTATCTTCTTTGATTTCTCTCTTTAGTATCTCATAATTTTCTGAGTACAGTTCTTTTACTTTTTTAGTTAAATTGATTTCTAGATATTTTGTTGTTTTATTGAAGCAATTGTAAAAGGGATTGATTTCCTGATTTCTTCTTCTGATAGTTTATTATTGGTGTACACAAATGCAACTGATTTCTGAATATTAATTTTGTATCCTGCTACCTTACCAAATTCGTTTATCAGTTCTAACAGTTTTTTGGTGAAGTGTTAGGGATTCTCCATATATAGTATCATGTCATCTGCATATAATGACAATTTTACTTCCTATTTTCCAATTTGGATGCCTTTTTTTTTTCATTTTCTTGTCTGATTGCTGTGGCTAGAACTTCCAGAACTATGTTAAATAGAAGTGGTGAAAGTGGGCAGTCTTGTCTTGTTCCTGATCTTAAGGGTAAAGCTTTCAGCCTTTCCCCATTGAGTATGATGTTTGCTGCGGGCTTGTCATATATGGCCTTTATTATGTGGAGATGTGATCCCACTATTGCCACTTTGCTAAGAGTTTTTATCATAAATGGCTTCTGGATTTTGTCAAATGCTTTTTATGCATCTATTGATATGATCATATGATTTTTATTTTTCATTTTGTTAATGTGGTATATTATGTTAATTGATTTGCAAATATTGAACCAACCTTTCATACCAGGAATGAATCCCACTTGATCGTGGTGTATGATTTTTTAATGAGATGCTGAATTCGGTTTGCTAGTATTTTGTTGAGAATTTTTGCATGTATGTTCATTAGGGATATTGGCCTGTAGTTTTCCTTTTTTGTAATATCTTTGTCTGACTTAGGAATCAGGGTGATAGTGGCTTCATAGAAAGAGTTTGGGAGCCTTCCCTCCTTCTGTATTTTTTGGAATAGTTTGCAGAGAGTAGGTAATAATTCTTTTTCGAATGTTTTGTAAAATTCACCTGTGAAGCCATCTAGTCCAGGGCTTTTGTTTGTTGGAATATTGTTGATTACTGATTCAATCTCTTTGGCAGTAATCAGGCTGTTCAGTTTCTGTTTCTTTTTGGGTCAAACTTGGTAGATTTTATCCTTCTAGAAATTAATCCATTTCTTCCAGATTGTCTAATTTGTTAGCATATAGTTGCTCATAGTATTTTCTTAAAATTTTCTGTATTTCTGTGGTATCTATTGTCACTTCTCCTCTTTCATTTCTGATTTTATTAATTTGGGTCCTCTCTTTCTTTTTCTTGGTTAGTCTGGCTAAGGGTTTGTCGATTTTGTTTATCTTTTCAAAACACCAACTCTTGGTTTCGTTTATCTTTTGTATTGTTTTTTGTTCTCTATTTCATTTATTTCTGTTCTGGTCTTTATTATTTCCTTCCTTATACTCCCTTTGGGCTTGTTTTGTTGTTTGTTTTCGAGTTCCCTTAGGTGTAAAGATAGTCTGTTGATTTGCGATTTTTCTTCCTTCTTTAGGTAGGCCTGCACTGCTATGAACTTTCCTCTTAAGACTGCTTTTGTTGCATCCCAGAGATTTTTGGTCGTGGTGTTTTCATTTTCGTTTGTCTCGAGATATCTTTTGATTTCCTCGTTGAATCTCATTTTTGACCCACTCACTATTTAGTAGCATTTAGCCTCCATGTATTTGTAAGCTTTCCAGATTTCTTCATATAATTGATTTCTAGTTTCATAGCATTGTGGTCAGAGAAGACACTTGATATGATTTCAGTCTTCTTAAATTTACTGAGACTTGTTTTGTGACCTAACATGTGGTCTATCTTAGAAAATGTTCCATGTGCACTTGAGAAGAATGTATATTCTGTAGCTTTGGGTAGAATTGCTCTAAAAATATCAATGAAATCCAGCTGGTCTGAAGTGCCATTTAAGACCACTATGTCCGTGTTGATTTTCTGTCTGGAGTATCTGTCTATTGATGAAAATAGGGTGTTGAAATCCCCTACTATGATAGTGTTACTGTTGATCTCTGTCTTTATGTCTGTCAAAATCTGTTTTGTTTGTTTCTTTTTGAGGGCAGTGTCACTGACCCTCATATGTAGGACCCAAACCAGGGCCATTGGCTTCCAAAGCCAGCGCTGAACCACCGCGCCATTCGGCCGGCCCAAAATCTGTTTTGTATATTTATGAACTCCTATGTTGGGTGCATAGATGTTAACTAGAGTTATGTCCTCTTGTTGGATCGATCCCTTTATTATGTAGTGGCTTTCTTTGTTTTTTTTTTTTTTTTTTTTAATTGTAGTCTTTATTTTAAAGTCTATTTTGTCCGAAATAAGTATTGCTACTCCAGCTTTTTTCTCATTTCCATTTGCATGAAGTATCTTATTCCATCCCTTTCAGTCTGTGTGTGTCTTTTGATCTGAGATGAGTCTCTTGTAGACACCATGTGCATAGGTCCTGTTTTCTTATCCACTCAGCCACTCTGTGTCTTTTAATTGGAGCATTTAGTCCATTCACATTTAAAGTGATTACTGATAGGTGCATTTTTATTGCCATTTTGTTATTTGTATTTCTTGTCTTCCTGGTTAGCTTGTTTTCCCCTTTCTTCTGTTTAAAACAGCTCTTTTAACATTTCCTGCAATGCTGGCTTGGTTTTAATGAACTCCTTAAGCTTATTTTTTTCTGAGAAGCTCTTTATGTCTCCTTTAATTTTAAGTGATAGCCGTGCTGGGTAGAGCAATCTTGGTTGTAGATCTTTATTTTGTGTCACTTTGAATATCTCCTGCCACTCTCTTCTGGCCTGCAGAGTTTCTGAAGAAAAGTCAGCTGTTAGTCTTATAGGAGTTCCTTTGTATGTAACCTGCTGTCTTTCTCTTGGGGCTTTTAGTATTCTGTCTCTGTCTTTAACCTTTGCCATTTTAACTATGATGTGTCTTGGGGTGGACCTGTTTGGGTTCAGCTTGTTTGGAACTCTCTGCAGTTCCTGGGCTTGTATGTTGATTTCCTTCACCAGGGTAGGGAAGTTTTCAGTCATTATTTCTTTAAATACATTCTCAATCCCTTGCTTCTTCTCTTCTCCTTCTGGTATTCCTATGATATGAAAAATTGTTGTGCTTCATGTTGTCCCAGAGGTCTCTTAAACTCTTTTCATTCTTTTTTATTCTTTTTGCTTTTTGTTGTTCCAGCTAGGTGATTTCTGCTATTTTGCCTTCTAATTCACTGATCCGCTCCTCTGCTTCATCTATTCTACTGGTGATTCCTTCGAGTGTGTTTTTCATTTCAGATATTGTATTCTTTAGTTCTAACTGGTTGTTTTTTATGGTTTCCCTATCCTTCTTTATGTCCTCACTAAGTTCCTTAAACATTCTTATCATCAGTGTTCTAAACTCTGTCTCTGAAAGTTTGGATACCTCTGTTTCATTTAGTTCCATTTCTAGAGTTTTCTTCTGATCTTTTATTTGGGACATGTTTCTTTGGTTTTCATTCTGACTATCATCCTGTGAATGCTTTGATGTATTAGATAGATCACCTAGAAAGAAGAGAGACAAAAAAAAAGAGGTGGGGTGTCTCTCCATCCTCTTTCATCTGCAGACCACTTGCTCAGCAATAGATAGTCTCTGGGTGACTCAGCACCAGCTATTGGGGGGAAGTGCTTAATGTGTTATGCTCTAGCCTCCCTCTCAGCCTTCCAGTGAGCTTTCTGCAATTAGCTGCTGTGTACTCTGGAACGGTGCTCACTACCAAAGAAAAATTTTCACAGATTGTTGCAGGTTGTCCGGTTCTGCAAAAAAACCCTCTGTGGCCTGTGGAGATATAGGCCAGGCACCGGGGGCTCAGGGTGCCTCTGGCAACACAGCTCTAGGTGGGTGGGGCAGGCCCCTAAGGCACCACTTGATGTGGTCAGTGGCCCCACCAAGTCAGAGCAGCATGCACTCTGCACCAGCAATCAGTCCACACAAACTCACCAGGAAAGCCTCAATAGTATCACGCAGGTACACAGCTCCCAGCCCAACACTCTCAGAAAAACTCTGCATCTCACCCTGTCCCAATCAATTGCCTGCAGATCAGGCTAAGCAGCTCAACAGCTATTCCCCATCCTGGCAACTCTGCACAATCAGTGCGGAGAGCGGGGACCCAAGGTGTTTCTCACACTCCTGAGTCTCAGTGAGCAGCCTGTTAGAGCTTGAAGTCACCCGCCCTCCATTTCCCTGGCAACGCAGCAGAAGCAGGGCGGAGAGTGGGGATCCAAGGGCATATGAGTGCGCACGCATGCACTCACGCATGCACTCCTGCACCTATTTCACCAGACCAATGGGGTCCCGGATCTGACCCTCTGTGGGAGGGCCAAACCCTGAAAAAATAGTGCCGTCTTGTACACCGCTGGTGTGCAAGCTCCACAACAGGGGAACAATGGTTGCAAATCCTCCAGGTTATGCACCGAAGGTACTCAGTTCAGTCCTTCCCCACAGGCTCTTGGGCCCGACTCACACAGCTACTCCCTCCAACGGGAACCAGGTCAGTGCTTACCAGTGTGCGAAACTGTGTGCTGGCCCCACTGGTTCTCAAGTCGCCCCCAGCCTCACCAAGCCGAGCAAAGAGAGTCCTCACTAATTTCTACTGCCTGCCATCGTAGAACTCCTCTTCCTGGCAAAGCAGCTCTGGGCTAGTGAGCTTGGTGTGGGGCTGGAGGGTCTTTCCCCCAACCGGAGAAACCGCCCTACAGTTGGGGTGTCCCTGCGGTGCTAGCCTGCCCCCCCGCCTGTGCCCCTCCCACCAGACCCGACATGTCCCCCTCTCCAGGTCCCTCGTCCTGAGGCTCTGTCCATCCAGTGCCCAGGGGACCCCTGAAGTCAAACGTTGTATAAACCATTTGCAACCTTGATGCCATCCCACCGGAAGCCTCACAAACTTATTGTCCAATCTTGTATGTGTCTGTTTTTATGCCTGTACAATGCTGTTTTGATTATTATAGCCTTGTAGTATAGTTTGATATCTGGTAGCGTGATACCTCCAACTTTGTTCTTTCTCAAGATTGCTTTGGCTATTCAGAGTGTTTTGTGGTTCCATATAAAGTTTAGAATTAGTTGTTCTAGTTCTGTGAAAAATGCCATTAGTATTTTGATAGGGATTGCACTGAATCTAGAGATTGCTTTGGGTATTATGGGTATTTCAAATATATTATATCTTTCCAATGAACACAGTATATGCTTCAATTTATTTGTATCTTCTTCAATTTCTTTTTTCAATGTGTTATAATTTTATGAGTACAGGTCTTTTACCTATTTGGTTAAATTTATTTCTAGGTATTTTTTTAATGCAATTATATATGGGATTGTTTTCTTAATTTCTCTGTCTGATGGTTTCTTATTGGTGTATAAAAATGCAAATGTAATCAATTTCTGAATATTAAATTTGTGTATTGCTGTTTTACTGAATTCACTTATCAGTTTTAATAGTTCCTTTGGTGGACTCTTTAGGATTCTCTGTATATAGTATTATGTCATCAGCAAATACTGACAATTTTACTTCTTCCATTCCAATTTGGATGGCTTTTATTTCTTTTTCTTTTCAGATTCCTGTGGCTATGACCTCCAAACTATGTTGAACAGTAGTGGTAAAAGTGGACATCCTTGTGTTGTTATTGACCTAAGGAGAAACCGTTTAGCTTTTCACCATTGAGTATGATAGTAACTGTGGGTTGTCATATGTGGCCTTTATTATGCTAAGGTATGTTCCCTCTATTCCCACTTTGCTGAGAGCTTTGTAATAAATGATAGCTAGATTTTGTCAAATGCTTTTTTTGCATCTATTGAAATGACCATATGAGGTTTATCCTTCATTTTGAAAAATGTGATGTATCACATTAACTGATTTTCAGATATTGAACCAAGTTTGCATCCCAGGAATAAATCCCACTTGATTGTTTGTATGGCCTTTTTATGTATTGCTGAATTAGATTTGTTAATATTCTGTTGAGGATTTTTGCATCTATGTTCATTAGGGATATCAGCTTGTAGTTTCTTTCTCTCTCTTTTTTTTAATGTCTTTGTTTTTGGAATCAGGGTAATGTTGCCTCATAAAATGAGATTTGGAGACTTCAGACTTGAATTTTTTGGAATAGTTTGAGGAGAATAGTTGTAATTTATCTTTTGTTGGGTAAAATTCATCTGTGTAGCCATCCTATCCAGGACTTTTTTTTTTTTTGTGGTAATTTGTGGATTACCGATTGATTTCATTAGTAACAATTGGTAGGTTCAGATTTTCTGTTTCTTCTTGATTTGGCTTTGGAAGATTATTGTATCTGTAAAATTTATCCATTTCTTCCAGGTTGTCCGATTTGTTGGCATATAATAGTTGATAATATTTTCTCATAATCCTTTGTATTCCTGTGATGTCCATTTTCACTTCTCCTCTTTCATTTCTGATTTTATCTTTTTGGGCCCTCTCTCTTTTTTTCTTAATGAGTCTAGTTAAAGGTTTATCAATTTTGTTTATTTTTTGAGAAAAATCTGCTCTTGGTTTCATTGATATTTTGTGGGATTTTTTACTCTTTATTTTGTTTATTTCCATCCTGATCTTTATTATTTGTTTCTTTTTACTCTGGGCTTTGTTTCTGTTCTTTTTTCAGACCTCTTAGGTATAAAGTTAAATTGTTTATTTGAGATTTTTCTTGTATCTTGTGGTAGGCCTTTATTACTACAAATGTCCCTTTTATAACTGCTTCCAGTGTGTCCCATAGATTTGGAGTCATTGTGGTTTTATTTTCATTTGTCTCAAGATACCTTTTGATTTCTTCATTGATCTCATTGTTAACACATTTTCTGTTTTAGTAATATGTTAATTAGCCTTTATATATTTGCATGTTTTTCAGATTTTTTTTTATAATTGACTTCTACTTTTATATTATTATGGTCAGAGGGGATTCTTGATATGATCAATCTTCTTGGATTTATTGAGATTTGTTTTTTGGCCTAATATGTGGTCTATCCTGGAAAATGTTCCATGTATACTTGAAAAGAATTTATATTCTGCCAATTTGGGGTGGATACTCTAAAAATAACAATTAAATCCATTTGGTCTAGTGTGTCACTTAGGCCACTGTTTCCTTTTTTATTGTTTTATTTTTTTTAAAGGTTTTATGGGGACTGGGGGGAGGGGAACAGTGTTGGGGAATTGGGGAAGGGGAACAGCCAAGTTGTTGTTCTTCAATCTTCGTTGTGGAGGGCACCAGTCGCCATCTGGCTTCCTGTTGGCAGCTCATGGCCTCTAAGCTCAAGGTGCTGTGTTCAGTATTAGTTGTTGGTGGGCATAGCCACCATCCCATGTGGGAGCCTAACCAGCAGCCTTGTTATTAAGAGCACATGCTCTATCCTCTGAGCCATCCAGGTAGCAGCTCATTTCAAGGTGCTGAGTTCAGTCTTAGTTGTGGGTGGGCGTAGCCACCATCCCATGTGGGAATCTAACCAGCAGCCTTATTGTTAAGAGCTCACGACCTATCCACTGAGCCATCCTGGAGGCAGCTCAGCTCAAGGTGCCGAGTTCAATCTTTAGTTGCAGGTGGGCATAGCCCACCATTGAACAGGAATCTTGTTACACCAGCTGAGCCATCCTGCCACCTGCTGGCAGCTCAGCAACTGCTCAGCTAGAGCCCAGCGTTCACTGGCCCATGTGGGACTCGAACCAGTGTCCCCGTTGCTCAGAGCACGTGCTCTAAGACAACTTTTAGCCAACTGAGCCACTTGGCTGGCCCCCTCCTTTTTTTATTTTTCTGTCTTGATAGTCTGTCTATTGGTGTCAATGGGGTGTTAATGTCCCCTACTATGATTGTATTACTGTCGATTTCTCCCTTTGTGTAAGTCAATATTTGCTTTGTATATTTAGGTGCTCCTATGTTGCGTGCATAAATGTTTACAGGGGTTATGTCTTCTTTTTGAATTGATCCATTTATCATTATGTAATGTCTGTTTGGCTCTTATTATAGCTTTTGTTTTAAAATTTATTTTGTCTGATATAAGTATTGCAACTTATTTGTTGTTTTTTTTGTTTTTATTCACATGAAATATCTTTTCCCACTTTTTAATTTTCAGTTTGTGTGTGGCTTTAGATATGAAGTTGGAGTCTTGTAGACAGAGTATGTGTGGGTCTTGTTTTCTTATCCATTCAGCTACCCTATGTCTTTTAATGGGAACATTTAATCCATTTGAATTTAAAGTGATTATCGATACATAGTAATTGCCATTTTATTACTCATCCTTATGTTCTCTCCTGCTCCTCCCTTCTTCTTTCTTCTTCTTTCTTCTTCTTCTTCTTCTTCTTCTTCTTCTTCTTCTTCTTCTTCTTCTTCTTCTTCTTCTTCTTCTTCTTCTTCTTCTTCTCCTCCTCCTCCTCCTCCTCCTCCTCCTCCTCCTCCTCCTCCTCCTTCTCCTTCTCATTACTCATGTGGAAATCAAACTAGGAGCTCTAACCAACTGAACCACCTAGCTGGCCCCTGTCCATTTTTTAATTGGATTATTGGTTTCTTTTGGTGTTGATTATATGAGTTTTTTTGTTTTGACATAAAATTTGGATATTAACCCCTTGACAGAAGTATCATTAATTAAAATCTTCCCCCATTCAGTAGTACGTCTTTTTGTTTTGTTGATGGTTTTCTTTGCTGTGAAAAGCTTTTTAGTTTGATGTAGTCTCATCTGTTAATTTTTCTTCTGTTTCTCTTGCCTGAGGAGATATATCAGTAAAAATATAACTGAGGATAATGTCTGAGAGTTTCCTTCCTATAATTTCTTTTAAGAGTTTTATGGTTTGGGGTATTACATTTAAGTCTTTAGCTCATTTTGAGTTTATTCTTTTTATTATTATTATTACTTTCAGGTGTACAAATAGTGTAATAGTTATACTTTTTACCCATCACAACGTGAGAACACCCCTGCCCCAATCCACTGCCTCACTCCTCCCCATACATCATACATATCTATTACAATTCCATTGACTCCACTCCCCGTACTATATCCCACATCCTGTGATTATATATGTGTGTGTGTGTATATATATATATATATATATATATATATATATATAAAATTATAGTTGATATACAATATTATTCAACGTCAAGTTCAAGTGTACAGTGCAGTGGTAAAGCCTTTACACCGTCCATGAAGTGGGCTCCCTAACAAGACATGTGACCATCTGACACCCTACAAAATATTTACAACATTATTAATTATATTCCCTGAACTGTCTTTCATATACCTGTGGCAATATTGTAGTTACCAATTTATGCTGTCTAATCGTTTCCCCTTCTCCCCACCCACTCCCATCTAGCAACCATCAGTTTTTCCTCTGTATCTCTGAGACAATTTCTATTTACTTTGCTCATTTATTCAGTTCTTTAGATTCCACATATAAGTGATATCATATGGTATTTGTCTTTCTCCGACTGACTTATTTCACTTAACATAATGTCCTCTAGGTCTATCCATAACGTGACAAATGGTAAAATTTCGTTCTTCTTTATAGCTGAGTAATACATTGTTTAAATGTACCACAGCTTTTTTTTTTTTAAGATTTTATTGGGGAATTGGGGAAGGGGAACAGACAAGTTGCTGTCTTTTTTTGTTCTCCAGTCTAGTTATGGAGGAAGTTGCTTCACTGGGCCCATGTTGGTATCGTCATTGCGCTCTTCCCGGATGAGGCAGATCGGTTGCTGGCCTCTGGATGATGCCTCACCGCAGCTATTGGCAGCTCACGCTGGATGCCAGCGGCTCACACTGGATGCCGGCCACTCACTGTAGCCTATGGCAGCCCACTGCAGCAGGGGCCGCACCCTACTCCGTCATGGGGGCTCGCACAACCAAGCTCCAGGTGGAGCTGTTGTTAGCTGTAAAGTGCAGTGTCACTGGCCCTGACATGTGGGATCTGAACCGGGGCCACTGGCATCCCAAGCCAGCTTTTAACCAATGTGCCACTCGGCCGGCCCGTACCACAGCTTCTAAATTCTGTCATCTACCGATGGGCATTTCAGTTGTTTCCAAGTCTTGACTATTGTAAATAGTGCTGCAATAAACATAGGGGTGCATATATTTTTTCAAATTGGTGTGTTGGGTTTCTGGATACATACCTAACAGTGGAATTGCTGAGTCATACAGTAGTTGCATTTTCAGTTTTTTGAGATATCTCCATACTGATTTCCATAATGGCTGCACCAATCTGCAATCCCACCAACACTGTACCAGGGTTCCCTTTTCTCCACAACCTCCCCAGCACTTGTTGTTTGTTGATTTATTGATGATAACCATTCTGACCAGAGTGAGGTGGTATCTCATTGTGATTTTTATTTGCATACTTCTATTAATTAGCAAGGTTGAACATTTTTTCATATGTCTGTTGGCCATCTGTATGTATCTCTTTAGAGAAATGTGTCTTCATATTCTCTGCCCATTTTTTAATTTGGTTGTTTGTTTTTTTGGTGTTGAGTTGCATGAGTGTTTGATAAATTTTGGATATTAACCCCTTATCAGATATATCATTGAGAAATATCTTCTCCCATTTTGGTAGGCTTCCTTTTTGTTTTATTGATGATTTCCTTCGCTGTGAAAAAAACTTTTAAGTTTGATGTCATCCCATATGTTCATTTTTCTTTTACTTTTCTTGTCCATGGGGATGTATCAGTAAAAATATTGCTCAGGGTAATGTCTGCAAATTTACTCCCTATATTTTCTTCTAGGAGTATTATGGTTTCAGGTCTTACATTTAAGTGTTTAATCCATTTTGAATTTGTTCTCATGTATGGTGTAAGTAGATGATCTATTTTCATTTTTTTTTTTTTTTGGATATGGCAGTCCAGTTTTTACAGCACCATTTATTAAATAGACTATCTTTACTTCAATGTAAATTCTTGCTTCTGTTGTCATAGATTAACTGTCCATATATGCATAGAGTTGTTTCTGGGCTCTCTGTTCTGTTCCATTACTCTATGCGATGTTTTCATGTCAGTACCATGCTGTTTTGATTACTATTGCCTCATAGTATAACTTGATGTCGGGTAGCATGATACCTTTGATTGTGTTCTTATTTCTCAAGATTTCGGGGTCTTTTATGTTCCATATGAATTTTAGGATTCTATGTTCTATTTCTGAGAAAAATGTCCTTGGTAGTTTGATAGGAATCGCACTGAATCTATATATTGCCTTAGGTTGTATTGACATTTTAACTGTATTAATTCTTCCTATCCATGAACATGGTATGTATTTCAATTTATTTGTATCTTCTTTGATTTCTCTCTTCAGTGTCTTGTAATTTTCTGAGTACAGGTCATTTATTTCTTTGGTTAAATTTATTCCTAGATATTTTATTGTTTTTGAAGCAATTGTGAATGGGATTGATTTCTTGATTTCTTCTTCTGATAGTTTATTATTGGTTTATACAAATGCAACTGATTTCTAAATCTTAATTTTGTATCCTGCTACCTTACTAAATTCATTTTTCAGTTCTAACAGTTTTTTGGTGGCATCTTTGGGATTCTGTTTATATAGCATCATGTCATCTGCGTATAGTGACAATTTTTTCTTCCTTCCTTCCAACTTAGATACCTTTTATTTCATTTTCTTGTCTGATTGCTGGCTAGAACTTCCAGAACTATGTTAAATATAAGTGGTGAAAGTGGACAGCCTTGTCTTGTTCTGGATCTTAAAGGTAAAGGTTTTAACCTTTCCCCATTGAAAGCTTTCCCCATTGAGTATGATGTTTGCTGTGGGCTTATCATATATGGCCTTTATTATGTTAAGATATGATCCCAGTATTCCCACTTTGCCAAGAGTTTTTATCATAAATGGCTGCTGGATTTTGTCAAATGCTTTTTCTGCATCTATTGGTATGATCATATGATATTTATTTTTCATTTTGTTAATATGGTATATTATGTTAATTGATTTGCAAATATTAAACCAAACTTGCATACTAAGAATGAATCCCACTTGATCGTGGTGTATGATCTTTTTAATGTTATGTTGAATTTGATTTGCTAGTATTTTTTTGAGGATTTTTGCATCGATGTTCATTAAGAATATTGGCCTGTAGTTTTCTTTTTTTGTAATATCTTTGTCTGATTTTGGGATCAAAGTAATAGTGGCCCCATAAAATGTGCTTGAGAGCCTTCTCTCTTTCTGTATATTTTGGAATAGTTTGAGGAGAATACGTATTAATTCTTTTTTGAATGGTTTGTAATATTCACCTGTGAAGCCATCTGGTCCAGGACTTTTGTTTGTTGGAAAATTTTTGATTACTGATTCAATTTCTTTAGTAGTAATCAGTCTGTTCAGAGTTTCTGTTTCTTTTCGGTTCAGACTTGGTAGATTGTATGCTTCTAGAAATTTACCCATTTTTTCCAGATTTTTAAATTTGTTGGCATATAGTTGCTCATAGTATTTTCTTAAAATTTTCTGTATTTCTGTGTTATCTGTTGTCACTTCTCCTCTTTCATTTCTGATTTTATTAATTTGGCACCTCTCTCTTTTCTTGGTGAGTCTGGCAAAGGGTTTTTTGATTTTGTTTATCTTTTCAAAACACCAACTCTTGGTTTCATTGATCTTTTGTATTTTTTTTTGGTCTATTTCATTTATTTCTGCTCTGCTCTTTATTATTACCTACCTTGTAGTCCTTTTGGGCTTGTTTTGCTCTTGTTTTTCCAAATCCCTTAGGTGTAAAGATAGCCTGTTGTTTTGAGATTTTTCTTTCTTCTTTAGTTAGGTCTGCATTGCTATGAATTTCCCTCTTAGAACTGCTTTCAGTGCATCCCATAAATTTTGTGTTGTTGTGTTTTCATTTTCGTTTGTCTCGATGTATCTTTTGGTTTCTTCTTCAATCTCATTTTTTACCCATTGCAATTTACTAACATGTTATTCAGTCTCCATGTATTTGTGAGCTTTCTGGGTTTCTTTTTATAATTGATTTGTAGTTTCATAGCATTGTGGTTGGAGAAGATACTGATATGATTTCAATCTTCTAAAATTTATTCAGACTTGGTTTGTGGCCTAACATGTGGTCTGTCTTGGAAAATGTTCCATGTGCACTTGAGAAGAATGTATATTCTATTGTTTCAGGGTGAAATGCCCTGGGTTTTGTTGAATTTTTTTGTATGTTTTGTATTTTTTTGTCTCTATTTTTTTTTTTTATTTCCAATCTGATCTTTTTTATTTACTTCCTTGTACTAACTTGGGCTTTGTTTGCTCTCGTTTTTCTAGTTCCCTTAGGTGTAAAGTTAGGCTGTTTATTTCAGATTTTTCTTGGGTCTTTAGTTAGGCCTGCATTTGCTATGAATTTCCCTCTTACAACTGCTTTCACTGTTTCCCATCACTCTTGGGTCATTGTGTTTTTATTTTCATTTGTCTCAACATGTTTTGATTTCTTCCTTGATCTCATTGTTGATCCATTTATTATTTGTAGTGCGTTATTTATTCTCTATGTGTTTGTGTGTTTTTCATTTTTTTCTTGTAATTGATTTCTAGTTTCATACCATTGTGGTCAGAGAATATACTTGATATGATTTCAATCTTCTTAAATTTACTGGCTTGTTTTGTGGCCTAAATTGTGCTCTATCTTGGAAATGTCTCATGTGCACTTGAAAAAAAATGTATGTTCTGCTGCTTTAGGGTGAAATGTTCTAAAAATATCAATTAAATTCATCTGGTCTAGTTTGTCATGTAAGGCCGCCATATTCATGTTGATTTCTGTCTGGAAGATCTGTCCATTGGTGTCAATGGAGCATTAAAGACTCTTACTATGATTGTGTTACTACCAATCTCTACCTTTATGTCAGCTTGCTTTATATATTTTGGTGCTCCTTTTTTGGGTGCATAAATTTTTACTATGGTTATGTCCTCTTGTTGGATTCATTTTTTTTTAAACTAAAGTTTATTGGGGTGACAATTGTTGGTGAAGTTACATAGATTTCAAGTGTACAATTCTGTAATACATCATTTATATATCATGTTGTGTGTTCAATATCCAGAGTTAAGTCTCATTCCATCACCATATATTTGATCGTTCCCTGCCCCCAGTGGTAATGAGTTGATCTTTTTCATATATGTAATGTCTTTCTTTGTCTCTTATTGTAGTTTTCATTTCAAAGTTTATTTTGTCTAATGTAAGTACTACTATCCGAAGTTTTTTTCTCATTTCCATTTATGTGAAGTATCTTTTTCCATTCCTTTACTTTTGGTCAGTGTGTGTCTTTTGATCTCTGGGTTTCTTTTGGTCTCTTGTACATAGCATATGCATGGGTCTTGTTTTGTTTTCCACTCATCTACCCTATGCCTTTTGATTGGAGCATTTAATTCATTTAAATTTAAAGTGATTATTGATAGGATCATAATTATCACTGTCTTGTTCATGTTTTTGATATTCATTTATTTGTTTATGTTTTCCTTTATTCTCCTTAAAAGAGTCCTTTTAACATTTCTTATAATAGTGGCTTGGTGTTAATGAATTCCTTCAGCTTTTTCTTGTCTGGAAAGCACTTTATCTCTCCTTCAATTTTAAATGATAGCCTATCTGGGTAGAGTAGTCTTTATTGGAAGCCTTTGTTTTTTTCATCACTTTGAATACTTCCTGCCACCCCTTTCTGGCCTGTAAAGTTTCTGTTGAAAAATCAGCTGATATTCTTATGGAGCTCTCTTGTAAGTAAGTAGTTCTCTTTGTGTTGCTGCTCTTCAGATTTTCTCTTTGTCTTTAACCTTTGGCATTTTAATCATGATGTGTCTTGGTGTGGGTGTCTTTGGATTAATGTTGTTTGGGACTCTCTACACTTCCTGGGATTGTATTTCACTTTCCTTTGCTAGGTTAAGGAAGTTTTTAGTAATTATTTCTTTAAATAGGTTCTCTATTCCTTGCTTTCTCGCTTCTCCTTCTGGTATTCCCATGGTGTAAATGTTGTTACACATGATGTTTCCCCAAATATCCCTTAAACTATCTTTATTTTTGTATTCCTTTTTCTTTTTGTTGTTCTGACTGGGTGTTTTATGCTACTTTGTCTTTTTTTTAATTCAAAATTTGTTGAGGTGACAATGGATAGTAAAGTTACATAAGTTTCAAGTGTACAATTCTGTAATACATCATCTATATATTATATTGTGTGTTTACCACCCAGAGTCAGTTCTTCTTCCATCACCATATATTTAACGCTCTTTATCCTCTTTTACCATCTGGTAAAAGATGGTACATCTCTTCCCCCTTTACCCTCTGGTAACCACTGAACTGTTGTCCGTGTCTATGAGTTTTTGTTTCTTTATTTGTTTGTCTTGTTCCTTTGTTGCTTTCAGTTCTTTTTTTTTTATATAAAAAAGATTTTATTGGGGAATTAGGGAAAGGAACAGAGTTGGGGAATTGGGGAAGGGAACTTTCAGTTTTATATCCCACATACAGTGAAGTTATATGGTTCTTGACTTTTCTACCTGACTTATTTCACTTAGCATAATACAGAAATAAACCCACATAAATATAGACAAATAATTTTTGACAAAGGAGCCAAAAGCATACAATGTAGAAAAGACAGTCTCATCAATAAATGGTGCTGGGAGAATTGCAAAAGAATGCAACTAGAATGCAAAAGAATGAAACTAGACTGCTATCTGTCACCATGTACCAAAATGGTACCAAATTAACTCAAAATGGATCAAAGACCTAAATGTAAGACCTGCATAGAAGAAAACATAGGTGCTAAACTTATGGATTTTGGATTCAAAGAGTATTTTATAAATTTGACCTCAAAGGCAAGGGAAGTGAAAGCTAAAATAAATGAATGGGACTATATCAAACTAACAAGCTACCTTGTCTTGTTAATCACTGATTTGATTCCCTGCTTTATCTAATCTGCTGTTGATTTCTTTCAGTGTATTCTTCATTTCAGTTATTGTATTCTTTATTACTGACATATTTTTATGGTTTTTATGTCCTTCTTTATGCTTGCTATCTCTTTGTTGAAATTCTCACTAAGTTTCTAAACATTCTTATAACCAGTGTTTTAAACTCTGTCTGGTAGGTTGGCTGCCTCTATTTCATTTAGTTCTATTTCTGGAGTTTTCTCCAGTTCTTTTATTTTGGACATGTTTCTTTGTATTCTCATTCTGGCTGCCTCTCTGTGTTTGCTTCTATTATGTCTCTCAGTCTTTGGTGACTGGCCTTATGTATTATGTGTCCTGTGTTTTCCTGTGGTGCAGTCTCCCTGATCTTTTGTGTGTGTGTTCCAGGAGTGTTCCTTGAGTGTTTTATATGTGTTCTGTTGTAGTTGAGCTTTGATTGCTTTTGGCATTTCAGTGAGTAGAACTGACTTCCAAGTTGCCTGATTGTGAGGATTGGCTATGCCCACAGTGTGTGAGTTGTGGGGGCTTGACCCCTCAGTGGAGGATTCACTCCTGTAGCTCTTGTTCCTATTGAGACCCGCTTTGAGTGTGTTACTTGTGGGCCTAACCAGGTAGTGCTCTGTTGTGGTCTGTAACTGGCCCCTAGGTGTGTTGTTTCTGGTGCCTCTTGCAAGGGGCTCACATGTAGGCCAATTTCAGCCTTGCCTGTAACTAGCCCCTAGCTAACTAGTAGGAGCCAAAAAGCTATATGTGCTTGGCTGTTGCCTCTGCTGCACCTGCAGGCCTATGTTTGCGGCCTTGCTGTGAACTGAAGCTGGCTGTCATTAGTATAGGGTCTGAGGCAGCTTTACACAAGACCCAGGGACCCTTAGGCCTATTGCCACCTGCTGGCTTCCCATAAGGCTCAGATGCTTAAAGTGCCTCCTTTGGTGTATGGGCTGGGATGTTGACCCATTGTTTAGAGTGCCCTCAGTGATGCAGCACTGGCTGGGCTGGGTGGATTTCCAGGGAGTCACAAGATGTGGCCAGTGGTTTTTACAAAGTTAGTGCAGATTCAGTTCTTTTACCTGTGCCTGGCTTCTGACCACTTCACACAATGCCCTGAAAATACCACAGCAAGCCACCACTTGCCTCGGGGCACTGCCTGGCCTTGACCATTTTGCAAAATGCCCTTAGTACACTGCAGCCAGCCACCACTTGCCTCTGGCTCACAAATATCTGAGAGCTGCCCAAGAGTGGCTGCAGTGTAGGTTTTGGGTTACTGTCTACTGTCAGAAGTTTTGTGCACTTTCGTGGGACATCTTCTGCTGTAGAAGTCTTCTGCAGCTGCGGGGTGGGGCTGGCATTGAGAGTGCTGCTGGCAATGCAGCTATAGGTAGGAAGAGCAGAGTTCCAGGGAGCTAAGGGGTGTGGGCAGTGGTTTTAGAACGTCAATGCAGTCTTAACTTTTACACCAGTGCTGGGCCTATGACAACCCTGTAAAAATGCCCGAGAACACCACTGTTTGCCATGGTTTGCCTCAGACCCACAGGTCCCCAAGAGCTTCCCAAGAGATGTTTCAGTGCAGGTCTTGGGTCACTGCCCACCATCAAACATTTCCTGGGTCGCTGTGGGCCAAATGCCTCTGCAAAAAATCTTCCACATCTTGTAAGGTGGTGCCAGGAGCCCAGCAGTCAAGATTGTCCAGGGAAATGCAGTACCAGCTGTGTGTGGGTGAGGACATAGGGTGTCACCAACGTGGTGTGCACAAGCAAATTTCACCAGACTAATGTGGTCTCAGACTTGGTCCTTTGGTGGAGGTCTCAGCACTGAAAAGATCATGGCTTACTATTGGCTACCCATGTGTCAGGCTCCACACAGGGATAATAATGTCTCCTGCCCCTCCAGCCCTCACCTCAAAACAACAAAACTCAGTTTTTCCCCCACACATCTCTGGGCCCTTTGAGTTGCCACCTCCACCAGAGATCAAGTGAGTGTTTGCAAGTGAGTGAATCTGTGTGCATGCTCTATAAGAGAGTTCTGGGTTTCCAGCTGCCCTCCATCTCACCTTATTGGGCAGAAAGAGTCCTCACTGATTTTCACTGCCAGGTGTGTGGGAACTCATCTCCTTTGTGCAGGAATTCTGAGCTTGGGAGTCCAGTGTGGGCTGGGACTCCTCCATTTTCAGGGGGACCTCCGCCATCGAGGTGTCCCTCTCAGTGTTCAACCACTATCTGTGGGTTTGGGGTCAGCCTATTTTGAGTCTCCACCCCTTCTACCAGGGTCCATGTTGCTTCTTATTTATATCCTTAGTTACAGCATTTTTGTTAGCTAGTTTTCAGATGATTTTTGAGGTTGATTGTTCTATAATTTGTCATATTGGTGTGATCCTGGGATGCCATAGGCATAGTGTTTACCTAAACTGCCGTATTGGACCCTTTCCTCTCCTTCAGTTTTTTTTTTTTTTCATTTAAGACAGGGAATACTTTATTCAAACCCATCAGAGAAATGGACAGGTTGGGTCTGTAACAACGCGTTGTGTTTTAAAGCAGAGGCCAGTAATTGTATATGAGAGTATACACTGCTATATACAAATTAACTGACCAGACCATAGCTTTTCAATATTGAAAACAGAATAAACTTCCCTGTAAAAGCAGCACCTTTGTGACACATTAACTTTAGTATTCCTCTCCTTCTTCCTCACCCTCTCCTTCAACAGTATCCACACCAACCTCCTCAAAATCCTTCTCAAGGGCAGCCATGTCTTCACGGGCATCAGAAAAGTCTCCTTCCTCCATGCCCTCACCCACGTACCAGTGAACAAAGGCATGCTTGGCATACATCAGGTCAAACTTGTGGTCCAGGCGCGCCCAGGCCTCAGCAATAGCTGTGGTGTTGCTCAGCATGCACAAAGCTCGCTGCACTTTGGCCAGGTCTCCACCAGGTACCACCGTGGGAGGCTGGTAATTAATGCCAACTTTGAAGCCAGTGGGGCACCAGTCCACGAACTGGATGGTACGCTTTGTCTTGATGGTGGCAATGGCGGCATTGACATCTTTGGGAACCACATCAACACGGTACAACAGGCAGCAAGCCATGTATTTACCGTGGCGAGGGTCCCATTTCACCATCTGGTTGGCTGGCTCAAAGCATGCATTGGTGATCTCTGCTACAGAAAGCTGCTCATGGTAGGCTTTCTCAGCAGAGATGACAGGGGCATATGTGGCCAGAGAGAAGTGGATATGGGGATAGGGTACCAGGTTGGTCTGGAATACAGTCAGGTCAACATTCAGGGCTCCATCAAATCTGAGGGAAACAGTGATGGAGGATATAATTTAACCTGTCAACCTATTCAGGTTAGTGTAGGTTGGGCGCTCAATATCAAGGTTTCTATGACAGATGTCACAGATGGTCTTGTTGTCAACCATGAAGGCACAATCAGAGTGCTCCAGGGTGGTATGGGTGGTGAGGATGGAGTTGTAGGGCTCAAGTACAGCTGTGGAAACCTAGGGGGCTGGGTAAATGGAGAGCTCCAGCTTGGATTTCTTGCCATAATAGACAGAGAGATGTTCCATCAGCAGGGAGGTGAATCCAGAACCAGTTCCCCCACCAAAGCTGTGGAAAACCAGGAAGCCCTGAAGACCTGTGCACTGGTCGGCCACTTTCCGAATTCGGTCCAAGACAAGGTCAATGATCTCCTTGCCAGTGATGTAGTGCCCCCGGGCATAGTTATTGGCAGCATCTTCCTTGCCTGTGATGAGCTGCTCCAGGTGGAAGAGCTGGCACTAGGTGCCAGTGCGAACTTCATCAATGACATGGGTTCCAGGTCTACAAACACTGCCCTGAGCACATGCATGCTTGCCAGCGCCTGTCTCACTGAAGAAGGTGTTGAAGGAATCATCTCCTCCTCCAATGGTCTTGTCACTTGGCATCTGGCCATCAGGCTGAATGCCACGTTCCAGGCAGTAGAGCTCCCAGCAGGCATTGCCAATCTGGACACCAGTCTGGCCAACATGGATGAAGATGCACTCAGGCATGGTTGCTGCTTTGCAGCTGCCGGATGGATGGCTGAGAGGAAGAGGTTGTTGCTTCTTACAGCGCAACTCTTAGGCGGTTGATGTAAGAGAACCTCTCCTCTCCTTCAGTTTTAAATGATAATCTTGTTCAGTAGAGTATTCTTGGTTATATGCCCTTGTTTTTCATTATTTTGAATATTTCCTGCCACTTTTTCTGGCTTGCAAAGTTTCTATTGAGAAACCAACTGATAGTCTTATGGGAGTTCCTTTGTAGTTAACTAGTTGTCTTTCTCTTGGTGCTTTTAAGAATCTCTCTTTGTTTTTAACCTTTGCCATTTTAATTATGCTGTGTCTTGGGGTGGTCCATTTTGGGTTCATCTTGTCTGGGAATCTCTGCACTTTCTGGCTTTGTATATCTATTTCTTTTGGCAGGTTAGGGCAGTTTTCAGTCATTATTTCTTCAAATAGATCTATTCCTCCCTCTCCTTCTGGTGCTTCTATGAAGTGACTGTTACACTTGATTTTGTCCCACTGGTCCCTTAAACTATCCTTATTTATTTTTTGAAATTTTTTTTCTATTTTCTGCCCTGATTGGGTATTTTTTTCTACTTTGTTTTCTAATTCACTGATTCAGTTCTCTGCTTCATTTAATATTGGTTACTTTTAGTGTAATCTTCATTTTAGTTATTGTAGATTTTATTTCTGACTGGTTCTTTTTTTTATTGTTTCTATGTTCTTCTTTATGCCTACTATATTTTTGTTCTAGTTCTCACTAAGTTCCTTAAGCATTATTGTAACCAATGTTTTGAACCTATCTCATGGAGGTTTGTTCCCTCCATTTCATTTAGCTCTTTTTCTGGAGTTTTCTCCCATTTTAAAATTTGGGACATGTTCCTTCATTTCCTCATTTTGCTGCCTCCCTCTGTTTGTTTCTTATGTATTAGGTAGACCTGCTATGTCTCTTAGCTTTTGCCAAGTGGCTTTATGTAGTATGTGTCCTTTGTGGCTCAGTGACACAGTCTTAATCGTCACCCATGTATGTGTTTCAAGAGTGTCTCATGTGTAACTTGTTTGTGCCCTCCTGTTGTAGTTGAGCCTTGATTGCTTTTTGTGCATCAGTGGGATTCACTCTCATGCTGACTGGCTACAAGGATTGGCTATGCCCATAGCATAGGAGCTGCTGTGTATGTGCTGACTTCTCAGAGGGGGATTTCCCCCCATGAGTTCTTGTGCTTGTTGAGACCACTGTTTGGGTGTGCTGCTTGTAGGGCTAATAGGGGGGTCTGTTGTGATCTGAAGGTAGGCCATGAGGGTGTTTTTTTTTCCTGCTGCTTTTTGGGAAGGTCTCCTGGTATGCGCTACAAAGCTATATGTGGTTGTTGGTTGTCTGTGCTGGACCTGGAGTCATGTGTGTGTGTCCTTGCTGTGAATTGAGTCTTGCTGCCACCAGTGTTGGGACTGGGAAAGCTTAGCTTAGCAAAAGGCTAAGACAATCCTAAGCCTATTAGCACCGGCTGGCTACCTGTAAGGTATAGCCACTGAAAGCCTTTTTAGGTGGGTGGACCAGGCTGGTCATCCCAATGCTGACAGTGCCCCGATGATGCTGTCTGAGTTGGTTGTGGCCAGATCTTAGGGAGTCACCTATGGGGTGGGTGTTGTTCACAAAGATAATGGAGATTCAGTTCTTGTGTCAGTGCAGTGCCTATGGCCACTCCTCAAAACTCCCAGAGAACACCACAGCCAGCCATTACTTGCCTTAGGATCACAGATTCCTGAGAGCTACCCAAAGGCTTCAGCAGGAGGTGGGGCTGACAGTCCACCACTTAAAGTTTCCTAGGTGGCTGCACATGCTGCCATATGCTGTCTACTACTTTAAAAGCATTCCACAGATTGCAGGGCAGGACTGGCTGCGCAGGAACAGAGAGCGCCCCTGGTGATGCTGCGTAAGCTGTGGGGGGCAGGGTCCCAGGCTGTCACAGAGTGGGGAACCTAATTCAGTTTTAAAATAGGAAAAATGGCACCCACCGATAGGCTATATGTGAGTCTATCTCCACACTGGGATAATGGCAGCTGTTTCTGTAGCCCTCACCCTAACACCACACAACTCAGTCTTTCCCTGTATGTCTCTGACACCTTTTGAAATGCTGCTGCTCTGCTGGAGGCCAGGGTGAGTTCTTGCAAGCAAATGAGCCTGTGTGTGGGCCCTTTAAGATAACATCTGGGTTTCAGCTGCCCTCTGTCTCACTGGGATGGGCAGAATCCTTGCTGATTTTCACAACCAGATGCTGAGGGGAATCCTGTTCTAAGTATAGGACCTTTGGTCTGGGGAGCCTGGTGTGAAGCTGAGACCCATCACTCTTCAGAGGGGGCCTTCACTGCTGAGGCATCCCTTCTGATGCTCAGCCACTTCCTGGGGGTTTCAGGTCAGCCCATTTCAAGTCTCAGCCCCTCATACTAGTGCCAACATGGTCTCTTTCTTATATCCTTGGTTATAAGGGTTCTGTTGGTCTAGTCTTCAGATAACTCTTGAGGTTGCAATTTTAATGTGATCATGGGAAGCAACATGCAAAGCATTTACCTGTTCCACCATCTTGAAATGCCTGTTCTAATTTTAATTTTGATGTGGTTGTGGGAGGAGGTGAGCACAGCATTTACTTACTCTGCCATAATGACAGAAAGGGTTGAGTAGATAATATTATTAAACTTATTTTTAAAAGTGAGGAAACCACAGTCATTTATCCAGTTTATATTACAAATCCTCAAAAGAAAATTGAGGTCACACTGGAAGTCAACTGATTTTTTTTTTTTTTTTGGGAGGGGAGGGCTGGCCTTGTAGTTGCTGCTCTGAGTTGAGGATATAGTAAAATTAATTTTAGAGACATTTTTACTTAAAAATATAAACCAAATGGGAGAATCATCCACAACCTGGACATGTTTCCATGCCATCCCTCCAGCCACACAATCCATATGGGACTCAGAGTGAATTCCTGTTCACATTTAGCATGCACATGCCCAGTGAACAGCATCCTATCTACAGCTCACTTTGTGTGGGGAGTCTAAGTTCCTTTGGGTGCCTCTTCTCCCACATATATAAATGATTTTAATTATTAAGGAGAGTATTGGTAACTATTTAGTGCAAGTGTTTAATCTCAGGATAGTTAAATTTAGTGAGATATTCTTAAGAAATTACTCTGATGGTGTCAGTTCTCACTTTTTAAATCAAATTTCTGAAAAAGTAGGATACTTCACATATTTTAATCAATTCAATAATTATTTATTGTCTTCATGGGTCAAAAGCAGACAATAAATTGTTGAATTATTTTTATAGAAGAGCAAGATTTATTATGGTCTGTTGTATGGGAGAAGTTTTTCAATTGATATGAGAGATTTCCAAGTTTGGTTATATGTATTTTAGAGTTATTGCTTTGTCCACTTAATTTTTTTATTAGTGTAGCATAGAAAAATTTTAGCCAGTCTCAACATTTTAAGTAAAGAAGCTGTCTCATCTTGTAACAGTTTGGAATAACCTGGAAAAGCCTAAATGCCCTTTAAGACAACTTGCTAATATTGTATAAAGACATTTGTCCTCTTTTAGGAAAGGTATTTTAGATAAGTAATTTCCTAATTTGTCTTTTCCAAAGTAATAATTTCAGACAAAAATAAGAAAACTTATTTTTTCAACTTTGGGCTACCTGAACTTAAAATCTAACTTTGTATTATTTTGATATTATAAATATCTAAACCTAAAATCTAAATATACATTATTCAGATATTGTAAAAATTTAAGCCATTAAGTGTTCCAGTGATCTAAAACAGGGTTATCAGGCTCTTAGGAAAGAATCAGGTTTAGGACACAGCTATGAGGAGGACACAGGATGTCATACACATGTAGACAGAACGGTCTCAGGTTCTTGTTTTTGTATGAAGGAGTGGTGAAGGGCAGGGTCCTGTCTCTTGCTGCTGGTTGGCAGGGGACATGGTGGGAGCAAATGCTCTATCTTGCTCTGGACACCTTCTCTGGCTATTAATATTTAATTTTATTTTTTATTGCAACTAATAATTTATTTCAATAATTTTAGATTATAAATTCATTCATCACATTTAAAATTTTATATTCTTTATTCAAAAATCTTTTGTAATACGTTATTGTGATAAAAAGAAATAATATTAAATTAACCATCTTAACTATTTTTAAGTGTACAGTTCAGTAATGGTAAATATATTGACATTATTACTTAACAGATCTTTAGAACTTTTTCATCTGCAACACTGAAACTCTATACATGCCAATGCTAAATCCTAATTCCTTCTCCCCTACCCTTGTCAACCAAATATCTACTCTCTGTTCTTAGGAATTTCACAACTTTAGATACCTTATATATATGAAATCATACAGTATTTGTCTTTTTGTGACTGGCTTATTCCACTTAACCGAATGTCCTCAGATTTATCCATGTTGTAGCATGTATCAGAATTTCCTTTATTTTTAATGCTGAATAATATTCCATTGTTTATATACACCATATTTCTTTATCCATTAATGTCATTGTTGCTTTTATCCCCCTTTGGCCACTGTGAATAATGCTGTGATGAAAAATGCAAATATCTCTATGAGATACTGCTTTGAGTTATTTTGGATTTATATCTTGAAGTGGAATTGTTGGATCATATGGTAATTCCTTTTTTTTTTTTTAAATTTTGAGAAACAGAGTCTTCCTTTTTTTAAAAAAAAAAAAGATTTTATTGGGGAATTGGGAGAGGGGAACAGCGTTGGGGAATCGGGGAAGTGGAACAGACAAGTTGCTGTCTTTTTGTTCTTCAGTCTAGTTGAGGAGGACGTTGCTTCACTGGCCCATGTCAGTATCACCATTGTGTTCTTTCCGGATGAGGCAGATAGGTCGCTGGCCTCTGGATGTCACTCACCGTGGCTATTGGCACCTCACACCGGCTGCCAGCTGCTCACGCTGGCTGCTGGCCACTCACTGCAGCCCATGGCAGCCCAGTGCAGCATGGGCTGCAGCCTACACCGTCGCCGGAGCTCACACAGCCCAACTCCAGGTGGAGCTGTTTTAGCTGTAGAGGGCAGTGTCACTGGCCCTCATCTGTAGGATCCGAACTGGGGCCGCTGGCATCCCCAAACCAGCTCTTAACCAATGTGCCGCTTGGACGGCCCAACAGAGTTCTTTCTTATTTAACAAAACATGTTTCTTTTTCCAAGCTGGCTTACTTTTCTAAATTTGCGCTACTACTTTTAAAAAAACCCTTCATTTTAGATGTTCTTCCTTTTGGCCTTTTCTTCATCATTTTGTAAATTTATATGTTGGTACTTAAAGAGACACCTTTTTTTGAATACAATTCCTCAAATGTATTTCTATTTTTTCTATATTTCTACTTCCTTCTAATCTTATACTTGTTCACTTTTTCATAATATGAAATATAGCTTGAAACATCTCTTTTGGCCAACTATAAGTAATTTTGCTACTATCCAATGCCAGTTCTTCATCTCCATTTATTTTGACTATTTTCCTCTTAGTAAATGTTTAGAACTATTTATTCTGTAAAGACTATACCCTGGAGTTGGCCAGCAACTCAAACCTCCTAAAATGGTGTTTATATAGCTCAGTATTTTCCCTTTCCAAGTGCTGGGGAGTCATGTTGATGAATAAATTAGCAATATGCTAGATAAATTATACATTAGAATAGACTTATTTATTTATTTATTTATTTATTTATTTATTTATTTATTTATTTATTTATAAAGGTAGCACTATGGTTTATTAAGCTGTGACTTAGTATGGGCCCTGGGGATTTCCCATGGTGCTCTTGATATATAATGCCAGACATTCTACCAGTCCTTTTTGAGCAGTGACACCAGGAAATTGACAGCTAAGTGGATGTTATACACAAACTCATCATCTGTCATTTTCACATGGCCAATGGCCACTGCCAGATAAAGCACCTTCTTCATCTGGAGCTTGATGGTGGATTTCACTTCATTGGCTTTGTCCACCATGTTCTCATTGTGGGTCAGCAAGGAAGGGAACTTGCCAGGCTTATTCAGGATTGGGCCCAGGATTTGTGGGACCTGCTTGATTGGAGACTGAAGCAAAAAAGGAATACTTGTTGGCCAGTTTTTGACCAGTTTCTTATTCTTGTTGACCAGTTTTTGACCAGTTTCTTATTCTTCAGCACCTCAATGTGGAGGATATTCACAGCCTTTGTCTTGTCACAGTGATGCTGGCCTCCCAGAACACATAAAGAGAATTTATTTGGAGTGAGGAGTGGGTTTAAGCTTGACAGTGCCCGAAAAGCATTTGTCCTTCTGAGGGTCATAGTTCTTCAAGCTGATATGCAGCTCAGCTCCAAAAACTTCTGGTACTTATGCTGGTTTCCATGCAGGACTTCCTGCACTGCCTCATAGAGGGTATCGTGGGATACTTTGCTGCTCATGTTGCCTTGTGCCACAAAAACCAGAAAAGAGCTAGACAGTTAGTTATTTGAAGCCATAGCTTCTATCTTTGAGGTCTAGATAAGATTCCAAGTCACCCTGGACTCTCAGTTTGCATCTAGGGTCTTTGTCAAACCCCATCACATTTAGAGACCTAAAGATCCAGCCAGATGTTTAAAGTTTCTAGGTCCCTCCTACCTTGTTTTCTTCCAGTGGCTCCTGGAATTTCCAGGCAAATTGCACCTTCTATCCAGATTCGTCCTCCCAGAGTGGAGCACCTCCTGTGTATTGTTAGAACCTGGTGACTAGTCAGATTTGAGATCTTGTAGCTAGAAGTTTGTATGATTTATCTCAACACTTGGGAGTCTTAAAGATTCCAGCTGTCCAAGAATCCAGAAGGCTAATATGAAGCCAGGTATCCTTGAAGATAGCTATCTTTCTTATAAACTAGTATATTAATTGTTGGTTTATGTTAAAATTGAACCTCAAATGACACTTATCAGTCTATGCCTTTTTTGAGGGGGCTCTGAACTGTCTCCTGCCATTTGCCTGAAAAATGATGATTTGGGTGTTGGGGGTAAGAGGGCACCCTTATCTTTTGATGTCTACCTGTATATAAGAACTGCAGAAGCCTGACAAATGTATAGCTGGCATCACAGGAAAATGAGTCAACTGGGAGTTAAAGCTACAAAATATCTTCTGAGAACAGGAAATTTTCCCATTACTTCAGTATTAATGGTTATTATTACTGTTGTTGTTACTAACTGAGCCATGGATCTCATGGCCCACTAAAGGCTTTCTTATTAATTTCCAATTTCATAACCTCTTCTCTGATGGATGTAAGTGAGGGTTTCAGGAAGGGGGACTTCTCTAAGGCACTGGGATACCTGTCATTAGAGGTGGGAGGAGGAAGCTGCAATATATCTTAAGCTGTCAGACATACCTAATATTGCTTCATTTACTTGTTTTTTTGTTTGTTTGTTTTAACTCTCATTCCCTAATCCCCCTCCCCTTTGACAACCAACATCTTGGTCTCTATATGTATGGGTCTATATGTTTTGTTTTGTTTATTCTTTTTCTTTTAGAATCCACATGTAAATGAAATCAGTGGGATCTATCTTTCATCCTTACTTGTTTCACTTAGCATAATACCCTCTAGTTCCATCCGTACCATAGTAAATTGTAAGATTTCACTGTTTTTTATTTCTGAGTAATATTCCATTGTATACATTATATATAATTATATGAGATATATATATATATATATATATATATATATATATATATATATATATATATATATATATATTACACACACACACACGAGGCCTGGCAATTAACTTACCACCATGAGCTTACATTGGCAGCACTGTACAAACAGATTGGTAAGGTTTTATAGCCTTGGTATACCAGTGTCTTACAGCTGCTTTCATGTGGACATGTGGTGGTGTCTTCCTGAGTGATGTTCATTATTGTTGTTGCGTGTTTTGTGTGCTGTCATGAGAATGTCTGAGCTTGAATTAGAGTAATGAACAAACATTAAATTTCTTGTTAAACTTGGCACGAGTGAGGTGAAATCAGGCACATGTTAGTCCAAGTTTATGGGGATAATTCCATGAAGAAAATGGCAGTGTACAAATGGATTAAACATTTTTCTAAGAAGAGAGAATGCATCACTTATGAAGAGAGGTCAGGGTGGACAGTAACAAACAGAACTGACAGAAACATTGCAAAAATTCATCAAATTGCACATCAAAATCATCAGCTGACTGTGAAAAGCATAGCAGACCAAGTCAATATCAACAGAGAAACAGTTAGAAAAATCTTAACTGAAAACCTTGGCATGAGAAAGGTATGTGCAAAAATGGTCTAAAGGAGCTCACTGATGAACAAAAGCAAAGGAGAGTCGAAGTTTGCCACGGCCTTTTGGAGATGCAAGATATGATGTTTTAGGCCATGTTATCACTGGTGATGAAACATGAGTGTACCAATATGACCCTGAAACAAAGCATCAAAGTGCACAAGGGAAGTCAGCCAATTCTCCACAACTAAAGAATCCAAATCAAGAGTCAAAACGATGTTGCTAACTTTTTTGATATCAAAGAGATTATTCATTATGAATTTATACCAACCAAGTTTACTATTTAGAAGTCCTGAAAAGGCTGCATGAAAAAGTTAGATGACCTGAACTTTTCAGCAACAATTCATGGCTCTTGAATCAGAACAATGTACCAGCTCCCAGAGCACTGCCTGTGAGAGTTTTTAGGCAATAAGCAAATAACTGTATTGGAACACCCTTCCTACTCACCTGACCTGGCCCACAGTGACTTCTTTCAATACCCAAAGATGAAGGAAATATTGAAAGGAAGACATTTTGATGACATTCAGGACATCAAGGGTAATATGATGACAGCTCTGATGGCCATTCCAGAAAAAGAGTTCCTAAATTGTTTTGAAGGTTGGACTAGGCCCTGGCATTAGTGCATAGCTTCCCAAGGGGAATGCTTCGAAGGTGATTATAGTGCTATTCAGCAATGAGATATGTAGCACTTTTTCTTGGATGAGTTCTCAAAATTAATTGTCAGACTTTGTGTATATAATCTTCTTTATCCATTCATCTATTGATAGACATCTAGGCTGCTTTCATATCTTGGCTATTATAAATCGCACTGCCATGAACATAGGGGTACAGATATCTTTTTGAATTAGTGTTTTAATTGTCTTTGGATAAATACCTAAAAGTGGAATTGCTGGAATACATGGCAGCTGTATTTTTAATTTTTGAGGAATTGCCATAATGTTTTCCATGGTGGCTACACTAATTTACAATCCCACCCACACCATACAATGGATACTTTTCTCCTCATCTTTGCCAGCACTTGTTGATATTTGTTAATTTAGTGATGAGAATCTGTTTTGACAAGTGTGAGGTGATATCTCATTGTTGTTTTAATTTGCATTTCCCTGATAATTAGTTATGTTGAACATCTTTTGATATGTTTCTTGGTCATCTCTATGTTCTTTTGGGAGAAATGTCTACTCAGATAGTCTGCCCTTTTTTTCTATTTATTAAAGTTTATTGGGGTGACAATTGTTAGCAAAGTTACCTAGATTTCAGGTATACAATTCTGTAATACATCATCTATATATCACATTGTGTGTTCACCATCCAGTCAGTTCTCTCTCCATCACCATATATTTGATCCCCTTTACCCTCATCTACCACCCCTCTCCCCCTCTACCCTGTGGTAACCATTAAACTCTTGTCTGTGTCTATGAGTTCTGTTTCTTCATTTATTTTCCTTGTTCTTTTGTTGTTTTCAGTTTTATATACCACACATCAGTAAAATCATATGGTTCCCAACGTTTTCTGTCTGACTTATTTGGATTGCCATTATAATCTCAAGCTCCATCCATGCTGTTGGAAATGGCAGTATTTCATTTTCTCTTGTGGCAGAATAGTATTCCATTGTGTGTATATATACTACATCTTCTTTATCCAATCATCTATTGAAAAACACTTTGGTTGTTTCCATGACTTGGCCACTGTAAATAAAGTTGCAATGAACATCGGAGTACATATATCTTTACAGATAAATGTTTTCAGATTTTTTGAGTAGATACCCAAGAGAGGGATTGCTGGGTCATATGGCAATTCTATTTTTAATTTATTGAGGAATATCCACTCTGTCTTCTATAGAGGCTGCACCAATCTGCATTGCCACCAACAGTGTATGAGGGTTCCTTTTCCTCCACAGCCTCTCCAACACTTGCTATTATTTGTCTTGTTGATGATAGCCATTCTAACTGGTATGAGGTGGTATCTCATTGTGGTTTTTATTTGCATTTCTGTGATGATTAGCAATGGTGAGCATCTTTTCATATGTGTATTGGTCATCTGTATGTCCTCTTTGGAGAAATGTCTATTTAGGTCTTCTGCCTGTTTTTTAATTGGATTGTTTGCTTGCTTTTTTGTAGCTGAATTGTAAAAGTTCCTTACATATTTTTGATATTAGCCCCTTATCAGAGGTGTTGTTTGGAAAAATCTTTTCCCATTGGGTTGGTTGCCTCTTTATTTTGTCAATGGTTTATTTGCTGTGCAGAAGCTTTTTAGTTTGATGTAGTCCTATTCATTTATTTTAGCTTTAACTTCCTTTGTCTTTAAAGTCAAATTCATAAACTCCTTTTTGAATCCAAGGCCCATTAATTTAGTACCTATGTTTTCTTTTATACAGTTTATTGTTTCAGGGCTTGTGTTTAGGTCTTTGATCCATTTTGAGTTGATTTTGGTATATAGTGACAGATAGCAGTCTAGTTTCATTCTTTTGCACTTGGCTTTCCAATTCTCTCAGCACCATTTATTGAAAAGGCTGTCTTTGCTCCATTGTATGGTTTGGGCTTCTTTGTCAAAAATTATCTGTCCATATTTATGAGGGTTGATTTCTGAGTTCTTGATTATACTTTCTAACTCTTTGTTGAAGTTCTCCCTAAGTTATTCTATTCCATTCCCAAGTACGGTAAGGATCCTCGTGAGTATTTTTTGAAATTCTTTATCAGGCAAATTACTTACCTTTTTTTTCTTAGTTTTCTCTCCCATACAACCCTGGGGATTCCTTCATTTGAGAGGTATTTTTCTTCTCTTTTCTTTTTTTGGTTTGACGTTATATGTTCATTTATATGAATTAAACAAGACAATTTTTTCTCCCTGTCTTGAAAAATTGGCCTCATGTAGAAAAAGCCTCTGCATAGGCTGTGTATGCTGGGTAATTTTGGCAGGCTGGTAGGACCCAAACAGGTGCCTAAGTTGTGTGGGATACTGGCCTACTGAGTTGGAGTGACTCCAGGTGGAGAGGCCAGGTGCTTGTAATAATGCCCTGTTGATGATGCTTGCTCCTTTTGTTTGAGGCCAATATGGGCTCAGGCAATGTGCCCAGGAATGTGCTACAGCAACCTTGCATGCAGGCCAGTACACCTGTGTAGAGCCCTCACCCACCCTCTGGAGTCTGAGAGAAAAGTAACCAGTGGTGCTCACCAGCACCTCTAACGCAAGAGAATTCCTGTAGTTCCCAGAAATCTCCTATGGCTCCCTAACCTTCTCTATATAGTTTCTCTGTTTTTTGTTGTACAGAAAGTGGTCTTGTGTAGAAGTAACCTTTGCTTAGGCTTTATGTGGTGGGTAATTTTGGGAATCTGGTTGGAGCCGGGCAGGTGTTTAAGGTGCCTGGAGCACTGGCTTAATGTCCTAGAGTGGCTCCCCGTAGGGATGCCAGGTGCTTATGGTTATGCCCTGTTGTTCTTGCTTGCTCCCTTTGTTCAGAGGCAAAAGGCTACCAGCAATGTAGCTGGGAACACACTGTAGTGAACTTGCAGGCAAACCAAAGCACCAAAAATAAAGCTCCTACCTACCCTAGCAAAGTGGAGGGGAACCTAATCAATGGCACTCACTGGCACCTCTGTTCCAGAGAGTTTTTGCAGCTCATGGAGGGCTGTTGTGGTGTTTTAGCCTTCTCTATTTGGTCTCTTTCTCTTTTTTGTTGTCAAGAAGCTGTGTATTTAGCCCTCATTTGTTTCACAGGAGTAATTGCTCTCTATATACATGTGTATTTGAGTTTACTCATGGAAGAGGTGAATTCAACATCCTCCTATTTTGCTGCCATCTTGGATCATCTCCAGCCTATGCTTTTTATTGCCCTACTCAATTGCATGCTCAGCCTCATCTAATATGAGTCAACCTGAAAATGCCTGGAAGGATATAAGGAGCTCTACACCTTCCAGAATGTGGGGAGTGTTTGTCTTCATGCCTCACACCCTGTTCAGGTCCCTAGGATGGAGCACTTGGTGAGGCACACCTCTGGGCATGCCTGATGACAGAGTTACCTCCCTAGTTAATTAGTGGCACCTCTTTTTTTTTTCCATTGGCACTTGAATCTTATGTGATGCCCAGCCCATTGTGGGGCTCACTGATTTCCTTGTCAGCTCCCCACCCCCCACCCATGACCTGCTCCTACCATGTCTCTCTAGGTCTCCAGTCCTTTTGTCTCAAAGCTCTTTCAAACTGATGCCCCTTCTTGTTACCTGCTCCACTAGAAGTTTTGCCACTATACAGAAACCTGCTGCCATCCAGTTAGCAATGATGGTCCTTGGCTGGAGCCAAATTCCCCATAACTAGCTCTCCCACTATGCTGCACCTCTTTCTATGGGGAAAGCATATCTAGTTACTGCCCTAGCCAAATTCCCACCTGATTCCTCTTTTCCACTTGAAGGACAGATACTGACCTTGCTCCTACAGCCCATGAGCCAAATCTGGCCACCTCCTCCTGATTTTGTGGCCTGCAGGCTAAGGATTGATTCTACATTTTGATGATTCTACATCTTTTGATGTTTGAAAAAAATCAAAGAAGAATGCTATTTTGTGACATTTGAGTTACATAAGGTTACAACTTCAGATTTCAGTGCCTATAAGTCAGTTTTATTAGAACACAGCACACTCATTCATTTATGTAGCATCGACTTTCATTGTATAGTGGCAGAGATAAATAGTTGCAGCAGAGACAAAATGGCTTGTAAGCCTCACACATTTATTGTAATGACTCTATACAAAAGTTTGACTGGTGTCCACAAATATGTTAGTAAAATTATGTTGACTTCATTTTATTCTACTTTTTGCTGCCACTGTGTCTCCTTCCTTTTCAAGTCTTTTTATTATTTCAAATATTTTTCTAAACCCCAAGTCTTCAAGATGGTGTGATATGTAACTTTATATACCAATTTAATGGAATTTCTATTCCTGTGAAGAATTTGCTTTATCCTAGATTATACATCAAAATTCTTTCTGTCTTCTTCTCTTACTTCTTCCCCTTTCCCCTTCTTTTTTGTTATACATTTCTGCATATGAACTTAACATCCTTTTAAGCTTAAGATTTGAGCTACTATTCTATGAAAATCCTCCATGAATGATATAGTTGGTCAGCTTCAAGGATATTGTTTAAAATTCACTCAGCTCTCAAGTCAGAGAAGTAACAAAGAAACAATATTCTGAATTCTTTCTTTTAAAAAATTAAAGTTTATTGGGGTGACAATTGTTAGCAAAGTTACCTCGATTTCAGGTGTACAATTCTGTAATACATCATCTATATATCACCATCCAGAGTCAGTTCTCTTTCCATCACCATATATTTGATCCCCTTTACCCTCATCTACTACCCCCTACTTCCTTACCCTCTGGTAACCACTAAACTGTTTTCTGTATCTATGAGTTTTGTTTCTTCATTTGTTTTTCTTGTTCTTTTGTTGTTTTCAGTTTTATATACCACATATCACTGAAATCATATGGTTCTCGACTTTTTCTGTCTGACTTATTTTGCTTAGCATTATAATCTCAAGACCCATCCATGTTGTCATAAATGGCACTATTTCATCTTTTCTTATGGCAGAATAGCATTCTATTGTGTATATATATACACCACAACATCTTTATCCAATAATCTATCGAAGGATACTTTGGTTGTTTAGGAGCACTAAAGACCTAAATATTAAGATTAAATTGTTTTCCATATAATTACAATGGCCTAATTATTTGTAGTTGTCCATGTTTCTTGAAGTCTAGAAAGAATGAAAACATATGAAGGGAGAAGGCTAGTATGGAATATTTGAGGTCATTTAATCTCTGTAGGAATCAAATAAATGAGAATGCCATGATGTATGTATGCTATTATCAATTTGTCTATTGACAATTTTAGTGCACTTTCAGTTCAATTAGGTCTTATTAACAAAATATAGATTTCTGGAGAACATTTTGTACTTCATGTACATAGTATTTCATGGTCAGTAGAGTGCTTTACTCCAAACAAATCAAATCAAATAAGTATGTGCATGGCAAAAAATAAACGAACAAAAAACAAAAATACCCAAAAAACTGAAGGGCAACTGGGGACTAAATTGTCGTGTAATTAATAATATGGAATCACTGCATGGCCTTGAAATGCTATGGGCTCCTAGAAAAAGCAAGCTGCAGGAGCATACAGGAAACCCTTTGCCCTTCTTCATTTCTAGGTTTGCCTTTGTCTTGTTAAGCAGCCATCAAAGCATGAGATTCCCTTACGGTGGTGAGAATGTTTGCCAATCCACTACCCACAGAATATCTTGCTTTGGATTTTATTTGGGCTTCCTGTAAATGATTGTTTTATTATCCCTAGAAGCTACTGTGTCTTACTTAAATAATTCTTGAGAGTTTATTCTGGGTTTGCTTTGTATTTGTAATGACTAATCACCCTATGTATGGAGATGGTGTGTTTATACAGGCAATTTGATTGCATATGCTGCAGGGACTTCAAGAGCTTTAGTAATCTCTTGCCCTTTCATGGCTTATGCTTATACCTTCCTTTTTTTGTAGTTTCTGTAGTTCAGCCAAAATTTTTTTTTTATGTGTTTCACTTTGAGGTTATTTGAATACTAAGTTGCTTATTATAGCAGTATTAAGATATATTTAAATGTTTGCAAACATTATTATGGAAGTTTTGGATAGCAGAAGAACTTTTCTGTTTCTTTATTTAATTCAAGATCTTTCATACTACATAGTCTTGCGTAGGAATAAAGTTACAGAGAGAAAAAACGCTGTATTTGTCTGTCATTTTCCAATTTTCTGCTCTGACTTTAGGGGAGAATTTTCCCATATTGGCCAGGGTGATTTGAGCTCATTAATGCTGTGGGGCTTAAGTATCTCTGGGTCTCTTCATCCAGACTTCCCCTAACAATTGTGGATCACATACCATATCTGTAATATTTAAATCATAAATCAAACTAATAAACACTTAGTAAATGTACATGTGTTCTGTAGATGTTTGAAAAAATGAGAAAAAATATACACAACGAACATATATATTTATCATAAAATTTATCACAAAATTTTTTTGCCTTCATTTCAGCTAAATCAGTTATATAGACATAATAAAGATTTTTAAATTGTATTGTTGACAGTAATGATCTAAATAATTAAAACAGAAATATTTGTGTAGGGGCTGGCCAAGTGGCTCAGTTAGTTAAAAGTTAGCTTAAGAGCATGAGCTCTGAGCAACAGAGCCACTGGTTTGATTCCCATATGGGCCAGTGATCCTGCACCTGAGCTGAGATGCTGAGCTGCTAACAGGTGGCAGGATGGTCAGCTGGTAAGAGCATGTGCTCCTAACAGCAAGACTGCCTGTTCCATGGTGGGCTATGCCCACCCGCAACTAAGACTGAACTCTGCACCTTGAGCTGAGCTGCCACCCGAATGGCTCAGTGGATAGAGCCTGCACTCTTAACAACAAGGCTGCCAGTTCAACTTCCACATGGGAGGGTGGCTACACCCACCTGCAACTAAGATTGTAACACAGGACCCCGAGCTTACAGGCCACGAGCTGCCAATGGGCAGCCAGATAGTGACTGGTGCCCTCCACAGCTAAGACAGAAGAACAACTTGGCTGGTCCCGCTCCCCAATTCCCCAACACTGTTTCCCTCCCCCAATTCCCCAATTAAAAAAAAAAGGAATATTTGTATAAAAATATAATTAAAACATAAAAATTTTAAATGAGCTTTCTTAACATTTCAGGTTTTTGAAAAATTATTTTCTTCTAAAATATTAAATAAAATGCAAAATATTTAAAAAAATGACTATTGGGCTGGCCAAGTGGCACGTTGGTTAAGAGCTGGCTTGGGATTCCAGAGGCTCCGGTTCGGATCCCACATATGAGGGCCAGTGACACTGCCCTCTACAGCTAAGATAGTGAATGATGGCTTCACCTGGAACTGGGCTGCTGTGAGTCTCCAGGTCGGCATAGCTGCAGCCCCTGCTGCAGTGGGCTGCCATAGGCTACAATGAGTGGCCGGCAGCCAGCGTGAGTGGCTGGCAGCTGGTTTGAGCTGCCAAGAGCCGCTGTGAGTGGCCATCCAGAACCAGCGACCGATCTGCCTTACCAGAGAAGAGCGCAATGATCATACCAACATGGGCCAGTAAAGCAATGTCCTCCACAACTAGACTGAAGGACAAAAGGACAGCAACTTGTCTGTTCCCCTTCCCCAGTTCCCCAACGCTCTTCCCCTCCCCCAATTCCCCCATTTTTTTTTTAAAGAAGCAAACAGAAATACTGCAGGTGAAAAATACAGTTTCTGAAGTAAAAAATCATTAGATGAATTCAATAGTAGATTCAGGTAGACAGACCAAAGAATGAGTGAACTTAAAGATGGTACAATTGAAGTCATTGAGTCTGAGGGACAGAAAGAAACAAGAATAAAGAAAATTAACAGGGTCTAAGGAATTTTTGGGATGTCACAAGCAGACCAATGATTGCATTATGAGAGTCCCAGGAGAAAAGAGTGAGAAAGAGACAGAGGTTATTTGGGAAAAAAAAAAGATAGTAGCCAAACTCCCCAAATTGATGAAAGACATGAATCTACACATAAAAGAAGCTCATTAATTCCAAGTAAGATAAACTCAAAGAGATCCAAAATGGAGATACATTATAATCAATATGTCAAAAGGCAAAGACAAAGTATATTGAAAGCAGCAAGAAAAAAGTGTATGTGTTGATGTACAAAGTGTCCTCTCAATAATATGATTATCAGCCTATTCCTTAGCAGAAAATTGGGAAGTCAATAGGCAGTGGGGTGCTATATTTAAAGTGTTTAAAATAAAATCTGTCAATGAAGAATTTTAGGTATATGGCATAACTATCCTTCAAAAATGAGGGAGAAAATTAGACATTTAGGTATATGGCATAACTATCCTTCAAAAATGAGAGAGAAAATAAGACAAATAAGACAAAAGCAGAGTAGGTGCATTACAAGTATACTTGTCCTATAATTACTACTAGAAGGAGTTCCTCAGGCTGAAATGAAAGGATACATGACAATAATGAGTAATCATATGAAGATATAAAGAACTCTGGTACAGGTAAATGCATGGAAATATGAACACCAGTATTATTGTAATGTTAGTTTATAACTCCATTTAAAAATTTTCTACAGGATTTAATAAACAATATATAAAATAATAAAAAATATATGTTAGCAGACACATAGTGTATAAAGATGTAATTTGTGATAATAATATGGAACTGTGTAGGAACAGAGTTTTTGTACTCATGTGATTGAAGTTAAGTTAATATCAATTTAAATTTAATGATCATGTTAAGGTAGTAAATGGCACTCTGGGAATACCCTATTACAGGAACACCCTACTGGGCCATGGGCCCAAATCCTCACACCTTACCCCAACTATGCTGCCCATTCCTTGCATATGCTTCTGAGTTCATCTGTGAGAGCCAGATCCCTTAGGAAAAACCACAAACTTGGGCTATAGTGCCACCTTCTGGAATACAAAAGTTTGTTTTCTAATTGCCATCCTGTGGAGTTTTAAAAATAAAGTAAATAGGGCTGGCCAAGTGGCGCTTTGGTTAAGAGTTGGCTTGGGAGCACGAGCTCTGAGCAGCAGGGCCAATAGTTTGGATCCCACATGGGCCAGTGACACTGCGTCCTCTACAGCTAAATTAGTGAACAACAGCTTGAAGTGGAGCTGGGCTGTGAGTCGCTAGCGATGGCATAGGCTGCAGTGGGATGCTGTAAGCTACTGTGAGAGGCTGGCAGCGGTGTGAGCAGCCATCCAATGGCTGGCGACCAGTCTGTCTCAGCCAGAAGAGAGCAATGATCAAATTACGAACATAGGCCAGTGAAGTGACGTCCTCCACAACTAGACTGAAGAACAAAAGGACAGCAACTTGTCTGTTCCCTTTCCCTGATTCTCCAATGCTGTTTCCTGCCCAACTCTTCAATAAAGTCTTATAAATAAATAAATAAATATAAATTTTTGTTTAAATTAAAGTTTATTGGGGTGACAATGATTTGTAAAGTTACATAGGTTTCACGGGTACAATCCTGTAATACATCATCTACATATCACATTGTATGTTCACTATGCAGAGTCAGATGTCTTCCATCACCATATATTTGATCCCTTTTACCCTCATCTACCACCCTCCTCTGCCCATCTGGTAACCATTAAACTATTGTCTATGTCTATCAGTTTTTGTTTCTTTGTATGTCTTGTTCCTTTGTTGCTTTCAGTTTTATATCCCACCTATCACTGAAATCATATGGTTCCCGACTTTTTCTGTCTGATTTATTTTGATTAGCATAATAATCTCAAGATCCAGCCATGTTGTCACAAATGGCACTATTTCATCTTTCCTTATGACAGAATAGTATTCCAGTGTGTATATATACCACAACTTCTTTATCCAATCATCTATTGAAGGACACTTTGGTTGTTTCCATGTCTTGGCCACTGTAAATAAAGCTGCAATGAACATTGAAGCACACTTCTTTTTACAGAAAAATGTTTTCAGGTTTTTGGGGTAGATACCCATGAGAGGGATTACTCGACCATATGGTAATTATAGTCTTAATTTTTAAAGGAATATCCATATTACTTCCATAACAGCTGCACTAATCTGCATTCCCACCAACAGTGTATGTAGATTCTTTTTTCTCTACAGCCTCTCCAACACTTGTTATTATTTGTCTTGTTGATGATAGCCATTCTAACTGTGTGAGGTGATACCTCGTTATGGTTTTCATTTGCATTTCTCTGATGATTAGTGATGGTGAGCATCTTTTCATATGTTTATTGGCCATCTGTATGTCCTTTATGGAGAAATGTCTATTTAGGTCCTCTGCCCATTTTTTAATTGTATTGTTTATTTCTTTGTTGTTGAATTGTATGAGTTCCTTATATATTTTTGATATTAGCCCCTTATTGGAGGTGTTCTTTGCAAAAATGTTCTCCCATTCAGTTGGTTGCCTCTTTATTTTGTCAATGGTTTAGTTGCTGTGCAGAAGCTTCTTAGTTTGATATAGTCCCATTCATGTATTTTAGCTTTTACTTCCCTTGCCTTTGGGGTCATATTCATTATATCCTCTTTGAACCCCAAGTCCATAAGTGTAGTACCTATGTTATTTTCTATGAAGTTTATTGTTTATTGTTTCAGGTCTAATGTTTAGGTCTTTGAACAATTTTGAGTTAATTTTGGTACACAGTAACAGAAAACAATCTAGTTTCATTCTTTTGCATGTGGCTTTCCAATTCACCCAGCACCATTTATTGAAGCTTTTTTTCTCCATTGTATGTTTTTGGCTCCTTTGCTGAAAATTATCTGTCCATATTTATGAGGGTTAATTTCTGGGATTTCAATTGTATTTAGTCTGTATGTCTGTTTTCCTGCCAGTATCACACTGTTTATTGTTGCTCTCTATGATAAGCTAAAGTCCGGGATTGTGATACCTCTAGCATTGTTCTTTTTTCTTATGATTGCTTTGGCTGTTCAGGGTCTTTTGTGGCTCCATACCAATCTGAAAATTTTTTGTTCTATTTCTTTAAAAAATGCCATTGAGATAGCATTAAATTTGTATATTGCTTTGGGTAATATGGCCATTTTAACTATGTTGATTTCTTCCAATCCATGAATACAGAATGTCTTTCCACTTTTCTGTGTCTTTTTCAATTTCTTTTAAAAATGTCTTATAGGGGCCAGCCGAGTGGTGCGTTGGTTAAGAATTGGCTTGGGATGCCAGCTCTGAGCAGCAGGGCACTGGTTCAGATCCCACATAGAGGGCCAGTGACATTGCACTCTCTACAGCTAAGATGGTGAACAACAGCTGGACCTGGAGCTGGGCTGCTGTGAATCACCGGCAATGGCGTAGACTGCAGTGGGGCTGGCAGGCAGCTGGTGTGCACTTTTGTAAGCTGCCATGAGCTGCTGTGAGTGCTTGTCCAATGGCTGGTGAGCAACTGCCTCAGGCAGGAAGAGCGCAATGATCATAATACCATCATGGCTAGTGAAGTGACATCTTCCAAACTAGACTGAAGAATAAAAGGACAGCAACTTCCTTGTTCCCCTTCTCTAACTCCCCAACGCTGTTCCCTCCCCCAATTCCCCAATTTAAAAAAAATGTCTTATAGTTTTCAGTGTATAGGTCTTTCATATCCTTGGTTGAGTTTTTTCCTATGTATTTTGTTCCTTTTTTTGCAATTGCAAAAAGAATTGATTAAAAAAATTTTTTTTTTTCTGAGATTTCATTGTTATTGTATAGGAATGTAATAAATTATTGTACATTGATTTCGTAGCCAGCAACTTTGCTGTATTCATTTATGGTTCCTAATAGAGTTGTAGTGGAGTCTTTGGGATTTACTATATATAGCGTTATGTCATCTGTAAAAAGTGACAATTTAATTTCCTCATTCCCAATTCAGATGACTTTTCTTTGTTTTTTCTTCCTTGATTACTTTGGCTAGGACTTTTAGTATTATTTTGAAAAGCAGTAATCCTGATTGTAGAGCAAAGGTCTTCAGTTTTTCACCATGAATTATGATATTAGCTAATGGTTTGTCATATATGGCCTTTATTATGTTAAGGTATTTTCCTTCTATATGCATTTTATTAAGTGTCTTTATCATGAATGGATGTTGTATCTTGTCAAACACTTTTTTTCTGCATCTATTGATATAATCATGATTTTTTTTTTAAAGATTTTTTATTAGGGACTGGGGGAGGGGAACAGCATTGGGGAATCGGGGAAGGGGAATACACAAGTTGCTGTCTTTTTGTTCTTCAGTCTAGTTGTGGAGGATGTTGCTTCACTGGCCCATGTTGGTATCGTCATTGCGCTCTTCCCGGATGAGGCAGATTGGTCGCTGCTGGCCTCTGGATGTCACTCACCGTGGCTATTGGCAGCTCACGCTGGCTGCCAGCCATTCATGCTGGCTGCCGGCCACTCACTGTAGCCTGTGGCAGCCCACTGCAGCAGGGCCTGCAGCCTACACCGTCACCAGGACCCACGCAGCCCAGCTCCAGGTGGAGCTGTTGGTAGCTGTAGAGGGCAGTGTCACTGGCCCTTAGATGTGGGATCCGAACGGGGGCCGCTGGCATCCCAAACCAGCTCTGAACCAATGCGCCACTTGGCCGGCCCGATATAATCATGATTTTTGTCCTTTATTTTGTTGATGTGATGTATCACATTGATAAATTTGTTTATGTTGAGCCATCCTTGTGCCTCTGGGATGAACCCCACTTGGTTGTGATGTATACTCTTTTTAATGCATAGTTTTCTTTCATTTGATAAAATTTTGTTTAGGATTTATGCATCTGTATTCATCAGAGATATAAGTCCATAATTTTCCTTTTTTGTGTTATCCTTACCAGGTGTTGGTATCAGGGTAATGTGGCCTTTTAAAATGAGTTAGGGAGCATTGTCACCTCTTCATTTTTTTGGAAGAGTTTGAGTAGGACAGGTATTATATCCTCTTAGAATGTTTAGTAGAATTCACTAGTGAAGCTCTCTGGTTCTGGACTTTTGCTTTTGGGAAGGTTTGGATGACTGATTCAATTTCCTTACTATTAATCAGTCTATTTAGATTTTCCAATTCTTTTTGATTTGTTTATGAGAACATGTCCATTTCTCCTAGGTTATTGAAGTTGGTGGCACATAGCCATTCATACTATTCTTGGATAACTCTTTGTATTTCCATTGCATCTGTGGTAACTTCCCCTTTTTCATTTATGATTTTGTTCATTTGTGTCTTTTCTCTTATTATCTTAGTGAGTATAGCCAAGGGTTTGTCAACTTTATTAATATTTTCAAAGAACCAGCTCTTTGTTGCATTAATTTTCCTATTGTTGTTTTGTTCTGTATTTTATTTAGTTCTGCTCTGATTTTTATTATTTCTTTCCTTCTGCTGACCTTGGGTTTCATTTGTTCTTCTTTTTCTAGTTCTTCCAATTGGAATGTTAAGTTGCTTATCTGGAATAACCTAAGCAACATGTAAGCATGCCTAAGATATTTCCACATTGAATCATCTGAAGGTGGGAAAATCAAGTGAACAAAAGAGGAGGGAATGGGGAAGTTCAGGGAGGCAGACTATGGGCAGCAGGATACAGTCTGGAGCTCACTGCAGTCTCAGGAGGAGGAAGAATTCAGGCTGCAGGTGCACTGCCTGTGGTGTAGAGCCCTGCTTTAATGGTCACCATATAATATGGTCGAGTCCAGCATTGAGCAAAGAATGAATACAAAAAGGCAAGAAGTATGGGTTAGTTCTCACTGCCATGCAGAAAACAGAAAACAAACCCATGGAGCCTTGCTAAATCCCCCTCACTCTCCCAGAGGTCACCCATCCCTCCTTCCCAGTGTTAGAGCAGGTTCCAGAAGTAACTGTAGCAGTGTGAGATTTAAGAACAAAATATCTACAGCTCTGAAAACTAGAGAGCTATTTCTGCAGCCACAGACTATTCTGGTGATGGTGAAGGAGCTGTAGGGGCAAGACAGCTATGTGCTGGAAGTCACCATTGCTCAGAGCCACAAACAAACCCCCTGCCTCTCAGAGCTCACTATGTTCCCACCTTTCTGGGTGGATCCTTGCATGGCCAAACAGCTGCTGAGACACACAGGCTCTGCATCAGGCTGCAGGGACAGCATAGGAGTTTCAGAACCTGGGAATGCTATTGTTCACTGCGTCTTCCCATGGGAGCAGTGCCCTGGGATACAGGCGCCCTGCTTATAGTGCAGAAGCCCACCTTCCAGGAACCTCCTTCCCCATCACAAGAGAAGCCACCACACCACAAGAGAGAATTAAAAAAACAACAACACTTAGGCATGACAGGAATAAAAGGCTGCTCCAGGACAAAAAACAAAAACATTTTAGCAATACCTATAGTTAAGTAAAAGACAGACTTCTTTATGTTGAGCTGCTCCAGAAACCACTCCTATAGATGCCCAGAAATAGAAATCATTAACTGCCATGAATAATCAAGGTAACAAGACAGCTAGGAAAAAATTTTTTATATCTCCTGAAAATGAACTTGAAGAAATGGAAATATTTGACATAAATGACAGAGAATTTAAAATTGCAGCTCTGAAAAAACTCTACAAGATGAAGAAAACAAAGATAGGCAGTTTAATGAATGTAGAAACAAAATCAATGGACAAAATGAATATTTTACCAAAGAGATTGAAATTTTTAAAGAGAACCTAATAGAAATTATGGAGATGAAGAACTCAATTAAAAAAAGTAAAGAATGAAATAACCAGCTTAGGTAATAGAGCTGACCAGATGGAAAGGATTAGTGGTGTTGAAGATAGAAAACTGGAAATGACACAGATGGAAGAGAGAGACTTGAAAGTTCAAAGAAATGAAATAACTCTGTAAGAATTTTCCACTCCATTAGAAAGAGCAACATAAGAATAATGGGTATACCAGAAGGAGAAGTGAGAGAGAAGGGAACAGAGAGTATGTTCAAACAAATAGTCAACGAGACATTCCCAAACCTGTGGAAAGAACTGGATCCTTGAATCCAAGAAGCAAACATGTTGTCACACACCAGCCTAACAGTCTGCCCCCATGCACCTTTCCATGCACCTACAAGACAGATCCTTGTAGAGACATTACTTCAACATTATGCCTACTCTATCTTCCTGTTTGGCCCTAGAAGATGGCTGGTTAGTCAATGACGGGTAAGATTCCTCAAGGGAGGAACAACCTAAGTCAGGTATAGTCGCATGGGTACCATAAGAGAATTCACAGAGTTGAAGAAAATGGGCATAGACCCCTTGTCTCAGGTGCTGACAACTTGCCTGTGGAATGACCTAATAAGGTGATAACATCTGTCCTCCGTGCATTCTTATCAGTGAGTCTCAGCATAAGAAGTTTCTGTCTCTTAGGAGGTGCATGAACAATAACATCCTGGGACTTTCAGTAATGGCAGCCTGCAGGTATGTGTGATTTGACTTTGAGCTCAATTCTCTGGTATGATGTATGGGACTTACAGACCATGGAAAAAACAATGCTACTTCCTTGTGTAAATCCTAATAAAAGCCTTGCAGTGGCCCAGTTCGGGGCTCTCAGGCCATGAGGCTGTGAGTCCCCTGGCACCAACTGCATTTTATGCTCTCATTTGTCTCTCTCTTTCTTAACCTTTTGCCATCCCTTCTCCATTCCCACTGCTCAGTCGTGCTGGACATGACACAAACAGAACACCTAATTACCTCAATCCCAACAGGCCTTCTCTAATGCACATTATATTAAAGGTGACAAAAATGAATGACAAAGCAAGAATTCTCAAGGCAGCTGGGGAAAGAAGAGCCATAATCTATAAGGGAAAAACCCATTAGATTATTAGCATATTTTCAGCAGTAACTCTATAAGCCAGGAAGAAGTGGAATCAAATACTCAATCTATTGAAAGAGAGAAATTACCAACCAAGTATAATATATCCAGCAAAACCTATCTTTTAGATATGAAAGAGGAATCTTGTCAAACACTTTTTCAGGCATACAGAAGCTGAAAGAATTTCTAACACATAAACTGCATTACAGGAAATACGGAAGGAGGCTATTCAACCTGAAATGAAAAAATCAAAAGAATACAAAACCATGAGCAAGATTACTAGCAGACAGACAGAAACAGGAAATGACAACACCATACACCAAATAGAGCACTATACACTTAAACATAACACAAACGGTAAAGAAGATAAACACATTTAAATAAAAAAAATGAAAACAAGAAGCAAAAGACAACTTGGTACTGGACCTCAGAAATCAACTCACAGCATAAATAGGGATAACTTGTGACAAGAAAAACATAAAATGGGAGAGAATAAAGGTCTGACTCTATAAAGTGGAATGGAGATAGAACCATGCTGAACAAAAAAGACTACTGTATGTATGAAACTTTCTTTTACATAAACTTAGTAATAACTATGCAAAGAAAAAAAAATCCAGAACGGAGACATGTAACACAAAAAAAGAAAAAACAATGGACAAATTCATAGGAGGTCTGGCAAGTAAGGTCACGAACTTGCCAGACAATGCACTTACATTGGCAGCACTGTACAAATAGCACAGTAAGGTTTCATAACCTTGGTATATCAGTGTCTCACAGCTGACTTGGTTTTAACATGTGGCAGTGACTTGCTGAGTGGCACTCTATTGTTCTTGTGTGTTTTTGTGTACTGTTGTGAGAATGTCTAAGCTTGAATTAGAGCAACAAATAAACATTAAATTTCTTGTTAAACTTGGCAAAAGTGGAAGTGAAATCAGGGACAAGTTAGTCCAAGTTTATGAGGATAATGCCATTACAAATGGCAGTATACAAATGGATTACATATTTTTCTGAGGGGGAGAGAACACATCACTGATGAAGAGAGTTCAGGGTGGGCAATAACAAACAGAACTGACAGAAACATTGCAAAAATTCATCAAATTGCACATCAAAATCATCAGCTGACTGAAAAGCATAGCAGACCAAGTCAATATCAACAGAGAAACAGTTAGGAAAATCTTAACTGAAAATCTTGGCATGAGAAAGGTGTGTGCAAAAATGGTCCTGAAAGAGCTCACTGATGAACAAAAGCAAAGGAGAGTCAAAGTTTGCCAAGACCTTCTAGAGAGTTAAGATGATGATTCGGGGCATGTTATCACTGGCGATGAAACATGGGTGTACTAATATGACCTTGAAACTAAGCATCAAAGTGCACAATGGATGTCAGGGAATTCTCCACAACCCAAAAAGTTCTGTCAATCCAAATCAAGAGTCAATACAATGTAGCTAAGCTTTTTTGATATCGGAGAGACTATTCATTATGAATTTATACCAACTGGATAAACAATTAACCAAGTTTACCATTTGCAAGTCCTGAAAAGGCTTCACGAGGAAGTTAGATGTCCTGAACTTTTTGCAAACAATTCATGGCTCTTGCATCATGGCAATGCATCACCTCACATTGCACTGTCTGTGAGGGAGTTTTTAGCCAGTAAACAAATAGGTGTATTGGAACAACTTCCCTAATCACCTGATCTGGCCCCCAATGACTTCTTTCTTTATCCAGAGATAAGGGAAATATTGAAAGGAAGACATTTTGATGACATTCAGGACAACAGGGTAACACAACAATAGCTCTGATGTCCATTCCAGAAAAAGAGCTTCAAAATTGCTGTGAAAGTTGAAGTAAGTCCTGGCATTACTGCATAGCTTCCCAAGGGGAGCACTTTGAATGTGACCATAGTACTATTCAGCAATGAGTTATATAGCAATTTTTCTGGGATGAGTTTGTGAACTTAATTGTCTGACATCATATTAAAAAGTATATATCAGGTGACATCGTAGAAATGGTGGCATGAGGTGATCCTCTTGAAATCTCCCTGGAAGTTACAACAAATTGAACAACTATAATTCCCCAAATGACTCCCTGTGTAGCAGACAGGCAAGACTAAGAGACACACAACTGAAATCTAAAAGTAGGCAAATTGGGCAAATTGACATCCATCATAGATGGTAACAGGACAATTGTCAGGAGAGGACAAATGTAACAGCAGCCCTCCTGCGAACTGATAAGCACCCTACATCCTACATGGAAAAATATAAAACTCCAGCACTCCTTCTCAGTGTTGCTGTCCCCCATTGGACTCTGCCCTGGCCAAACTTTTGCCAATATCTCTCTCTTAACCCTCTGTCTCTGGAGCTGTCTCCATCAGACTCTTCCCTGACAAACTTCTGCCAGTATGTCTCTCTTACCCTTCTGTCTCTGCAGCTCTCCCTCTCAGACTGTCTTGGCAAAACTTCTGCCAGTTCCAAACAGAACTCTAGCTCTCCCTTTTTGACTTTCAAAAAATCTTTTCTCTGGATAATCTTGCAGAGTCTCATAAATTCTTTGCATTCTGTGAACAACCAGGGGTTAATGCTACACCAAGACAGTAAGCATGCTGAAGAAAATGGAATACTCTAGTTATGAAACTTCCTTTTACGTAAACTTAATGATAACCCCACAAAAAATTCCAGAAGTGAAAAATGTAACATAAAAAAAGAGAAACAGAGGGAAAAATCATAAAATATTACCATATTGAAATAATAGACAGAAACAAAAAAGGCAAAGGAACAATGGAGACACAGTCCTACCAGAAAACCAAAAATAGAATGATATGAAATCCTCATATATCAATAATCACCATAAATGTAAATGGACTGAACACAGCAATAAAAAGGCACAGAGTAGCAGATTGGATCAAAAAACTAAACCCAACCATATGCTGCCTCCAAAAGACACATCTCAGCTACATGGACAAATATAGACTCAAAGTGAAAGGGTAGAAATTGGCACCAAGCAAATGGTATTCAGAGAAAAGCAGGTGTAGTCATACTCATATGAAACAGACAAAGATAAAAAAGGTAACAAGAGACAAAGATAAACATTTCATAAGGATAAGGGGACTATACAACAAGAAGACATAACAGTCATCAATATTTATACCCCAATAAGGGAGCACAGAAATATATAAAGCAGCTACTAACTAAAACTAAAGCTAGAACTAAAGGGAGAAATTAACCAAAACACAATTATAGTCAGCGACCTAAATACACCATTGAGAGCTATAAATAGATCACCAAACAGGAAATAAATAAAATATCAGTCCTAAATGACACATTATGTGAAATGAACATAATTGACATTTATAGGGCACTTTATCCTAGAGCATCAGACTATACATTGTTTTCTAGTGTACATGGAACATTCTCAAGGATAGACCATATATTGGAACATAAAAGTAGCCTCAGCAAATTTAAGAAGATTGAAATCATACCAAGCATATTCTCTGATCACAAGGCTTTGAAAATGAATATCAACTAAAAAAAAAGAAAGCAGGAAAACCCACAAATATATAGAGATTAAACAAAATACTTTGAAAGAACAGCTGGGTCAAATAAGAAATAACAGGAGGGATCAAAAGATACATAGAAACAAATAAGAATGAAGATACATCCTACCAAATTTTTTGGGATGCAGCGAAAGCAATTTTAAGAGGCAAATTATATCATTACAGGCCTATCTCAAGAAATAAGAAATATCCCAGATAAATAACCTCACGTTACACCTTAGAGAACTAGGAAAAGAGGAAGACGTGAAACTGAAAGTCAGCAGAAGGAAGGAAATAATAAAAATCAGAACAGAACTAAATGAAATAGAGAACAAAAAGACAATAGAAAAAATAAATGCAACACAAAGCTGGTTCTTTGAAAAGATTAATAAAATTGACAAACCCTTGGCTAGACTCACTAAGATAAAAAGAGAAAAGACACAAATAAACAAAATTAGAAATGAAAGAGGAGGAGGTACTACAGATGCCATGGACATACAAAGGATTATCCAAGAATAGTATGACGGGCTATATGCCACCAAATTCAATAACCTAGAAGAAATGGACATGTTCTTAGAAACATATAGCCTTCCTAGGCTGAATCACAAAGAATTGGAAAATCTAAATACACAGATTAACAGTAAGGACATTGAATCAGTCATCCAGAACCTTCCCAACACCAAAAGTTCAGGACCAGATGGCTTTAATAGTGAATTCTACCAAAGGTTCAAAGAGGATCTAATACCTGTCCTACTCAACTCTTCCAAAAAAATGAAGAAGTGACAATGCTCCCTAGCTCATTTTAAAAGGCATGTTACCCTGATAACACAAAAAGAAAATTACAGACCAATCTCTCTAATGAATACAGATGCAAAAATCCTAAACAAAATTCTGCAAATCGAATGCAGCAATGCATTAAAAAGATTATACATCATGACCAAGTGGGGTTCATCCCAGGGGCACAAGGACAGTTCAACATAAATAAATTGATCAATGTGAGAAACCACATGAACAAAAGAAAGGACAAAAATCATGATTATATCAATAGATGCAAAAAAAAAAAGCATTTGAGAAGATACAACATCCATTTATTATTAAAACACTTAATAAAACTGGGATAGAAGGAATATACCTGAGCATAATAAAGGCCACATATGACAAACCCTCAGCTAATATCATAATTAACAGGAAAAAACAATCCCTTTGCACTATGTTCAGGAACACAACAAGGCTGTCCCCTATCATCTCTGATTTTCAACATACTATTGGAAGTCCTAGCCAGAGGAACCAGGCAAGAGAAAGGAATAAAGGCATCCAAATAGGGAATGCAGAGGTTATACGCCACTTTTTTGGAGATGACATGATGCTATATATAGAAAATCCTAAAGACTCCACCAAAAAACTATTCAAAATAATAAACAAATACAGTGAAGTTGCCGGCCAAAAAATCGACATACTAAAGTACATTGTATTCCTATATACTAACAATAAAATCTCAGAAAAAGAAATTAAAAAAAAATCCTTTTGCAATTGCAATAAAAAGGATAAAATACTTAGGATAAACTTAACCAAGGATGCAAAAGACCTATATGCTGAAAACTATAAGACATTTTTTAAAGAAATTGAAGAAGACACAAAGAAATGGAAAGATATTCTGTGTTCACGGACTGGAAGAATGAACATATTTAAAATGGCCATATTACCCAAAGCAATATACAGATTTACTGCACTTCCCATCAAAATTCCTATGGCATTTAAAAAAAAATAGAACAAAAAATTATCAGATATGTATGGAAGCACAAATGACCCCAAATAGCCAAAGCAATCTTAGGAAAAAAGAACAATGCTGGATGTACCACACTCCCTTACTTCAGCTTATAATAGAGGGCAACAATAATCTAAACAGTCTGGTATTGGCAGGAAAAAAGGCACATAGACCAATGGAACAGAATTGAGAACCCAGAAATAAGTCCATATAAATATGTATAGATAATTTTCAACAAAGAAACCAGAAACAATGGAGAAAAGATAGTCTCTTCAATAAATGATGCTTGGCCAGTTGGAATGCCACTGGCAAAAGAATGAAACTAGAGGGTTATCTGTCACCGTGTACCAAAATTAACTCAAAATGGACCAAAGACCTAAACATAAGCCCTGAAACAATAAACTGCACAGAAGATAACATAGGTACTAAATGTATGGACCTTGGTTTCAGAGAGGATTTCATGAATTTGACTTCAAAGGAAAGCAAAGTAAAAGGTAAAACAAATGAATGGGACTATATCAAACTAAAAAGCTTCTGCACAGCAAAGGAAATCATTGATAAAATAAAGAGTCAACCAACAGAATGGGGAACATATTTGCAAACAATGCCTCTGATAAGGGGCTTATATCCAAAATATATAAGGAACTCATACAACTCAACAACAGCAAAACAAACAATAGAATTAAAAAATGGGCAGAGGACCTGAATAGACAATTCTCTAAAGAGTACATACAGATTGCCAATAAACATATGAAAAGATGCTCACCATCACTAATCATCAGAGAAATGCAAATAAAAACCGCATTGAGATTTCACCTCACACAAGTTAGAATGGCTGTCATTAACAAGACAAATAATAACAAGTGTTGGAGAGGCTGTGGAGGAAAAGGGTCCTTCATACACTGTTGGTGGGAATGCAGATTGGTGCAGCCACTAAGGAAGGTAGTGTGGAGGTTTCTCAAAAAATTAAGAATGGAATTACCATATGACCCAACAATCCATCTCTTGGGTATCTATCCCAAAAATCTGGAAACGTTTCTCCATAAAGATATATGAGCTCCGATGTTTATTGCAGCTTTATTTATGGTCGCCACGACATGGAAACAACGAAAGTGTCCTTGACAGATTATTAGATAAAGAAGTTGTGGTATATATACACAATGGAATACTATTCTACCATAAGAAAAGAGAAATAGTGCCATTTGCAACAACATGGATTGGTCTGGACATTAAAATCCTAAGTGATATAAATCAGACTGAAAAAGTAAAAAAACATCTGATTTCACTGATATGTGGTAGTAAAACTGAAAACAACAAAAGAACAAGAAAAACAAATGAAGAAACAAAACTCATAGACACAGACAATAGTTTACTTGTTACCAAAGGGTAAGTGGGGAGAAGAGTGGTAGATGAGGGTAAAGGAGATCAAATATATGGTCATGGAGAGAGAACTGACTCTGGGTGATGAACACACAACGTGATACGTAGATGATGTATTACAGAATTGTACTCTGAAATCTATGTAACTTTGCTAATATTTGTCACCCCAGTGAACTTTAATTAAAACAAAACAAAACAAGCAAACCAAAAACAAACAAAATTGATTATATCCCATAACCAAGTAGGAATTATTCCTGGAATGCAAGGATGGTTAAATATACAAACATCAGTTAAAGTAATATACTATGCTGAACATTAACAGAAAGAAGGAAATAAACACATGTTCATTTCAATTGATGTAGAAAAAGCATTTGACAAAATTCAATACTCTTTCATGATAAAAACACTTAATTAACTAGAAATGGAAGGAAAGAAACCTCAACATAATAAAAACCATATAGGAAAAACCCACAGCTAACATCATATTTGAGGGTCAAAGACTGAAATCCTTTTTGCAAGATCAGGGAGAAGACAAGGATGCCTGCTTTTGTCCCTTTGATTTAACATAATATTGGAAGTTCTAGCCAGAGCAAGAAAGAGGTAAGAAAATAAAATAAAAGGCATCCAAATCAGTAAAGAAGAAGTAATTTTTTTTTGTAGATGACATGATTTTACGTATAGAAAATTTATGATTCCACAAAACCAAAAAATGGATAGAACTAATAAATGAAGTCAGCAAACTTGTAGGATAGAAAATCAACATGTGAAAATCAGTTGGCTTTCTATACAGTACAATTCAAAAACAAAATTAGGAAAACAACTCTATTTTCAATAGCATCAAAAAGAATAAAATACTTGGGAATCAATTTAAACAGGAAGGTTAAAGAATTTCCCATGAAAAGAATAGAATATTCCTAAAAGGAATTAAAGAAGACATAAATAAATGGGAAGACATACCATGTTCATTGAGTGAAAGATTTAATATTGTTAAGATGCCAATACTACTCAAATGATCCACAGGTTCAATGCCATTTCTATAAAGATCCTAACAATGATTTTACAGAAATATAAATATCCATTCTAAAATTCATATGAAACCTTAACAGACAAAAGTAATGTCAAAAAAGACAAAGTTGAGGACTCACAGGTTTTGATTTGAAAACTTATTGCAAAGCTGCAGTGATCAAAAAGTGTTATACTGGCAAAACACAGACATATAGATCAATTGAAGAGAACTGAGTGCCCAGAAATAAAACCTTGTATATATGATGAAATGATTTTTGTTAAGGATACCAAAACCACTCAATAGGGAAAGGATAGTCTTTTCAACAAATGGTGCTGGAAATTGGATATCTGCATGCAAAATAATGAATTTGGCACCCTTTTCTTACATCATATACAAATATTAACTCAAACTGTATCAAATACCTAAATGTAAGAGCTATAACTACAAAACTCTCAGAAGGAAACATAAAGGAAAAGCTTCATGATATTGGATCTGCCAATGTTATTTGGATAGGACACCAAAAGCGGAGGCAACAAAAGAGAAGATAGGTAAATTAGACTTCATCAAAATCACAAACTTTTCTGTATCAAAGGACACTATCAATATAGTGAAAAGGCAACCTACAGAATGGGAGAAAACATTTGCAAATCACATTTAACAAGAGAATAATACCCATTACACATAAAGAACTCATAAAACTCAATAACAACAACAACTAAAACCCTAACAGCCCAATTAAAAATGGACAAAGAATTTTAATACATATTTGTCCAAGGAGGATATACAAATAGCCAGTAAGTATATAACAAGATGCTCAACATCACTAATTACTACTAATAAAAATAATACAAATTAAAAACATGAGATACCACTTCACACCAATTAGGATTGCTTTGTAAACAAACAAACAAACAAAACCAGAAAACAAGAAGTGTGGGTGAGGATGTGGAGAAATTAGAATTCTTGTGCCTTCCTGGTAGGAAAGAAAAATGGTCTCTGTTAAAAACAATGTGGTGGTTTCTTCAAAACTAAGTATAGAATTGCTATATGGTCTGATAATTCCACTTCTGAGTATATAACCCAAATAATTGAAAGCAGGGACTTGAATAGATATTTGCACACCAATGTTCACAGCAGCATTTTTCACAATATCTAAAAGGTTGAAACAACCTAAATATCCATCAAAATGAATGGATAAACAAAATGTGGCTATATACATACAATGGAATATTATTTAGCCTGAAAAATAATGAAATTCTGATACATGCTATAACTTGGATGAACCTAGATGGTATGTGCTAAGTGAAATAAGTCACCAGCCATCCCCCCCAAAAAATATTGAATGATTTCACTTATTTGAGGTACCTAGAATAGTCCAATTTACAGAGGTAGAAAGTAGAATTGTGGTGGGAGTGGGAAAGGGATGAGGAGTTATTGTTTGGATAGAGAGATTTTGGGATGATGAATAAGTTGTGGAGATGGACAGTGGTGATGGTTGCACAAATTTAAATATACTTAATGCCACTAAATTTTATACTTAAAAGTAGTTAAAATGGTAATTTTTAAAACCCACAATAAAAAAAGGCCCGGGAGGAGATGATGTTGTAGTACTGTCCAAAAAACCCACAAAGACTTAAAATGCATTTTTAATCTATTGATGCACTGGTATGACCACACCACAATGAATGAATGAATAAATGAATGAATCAGTCTATCAATTCATACATTTTGCCTAAGCAATGCACCTGTCCTGGCAATAGTGGTAGGTAGTTGGATGAGGAAAAAAAAAATTTCTAAATGAAACCCACAGTCCAGAGTACAGGTTTTAAGCTTAGGGTCCATGGATAGACATCAGGGAGTTTGTATAGTTTTAAAAATTGTATGTGAAAGTTACTTTTTTTCTGTAGAGGGTTCTATACATCCCACTTTCAAAGATAACTATGATGTGAAAATGAGTAAGAACCAGTGGTCTGGAGGGCAAGAGAGAAAGGAAACACAGAACAACAAGACAATATGCTAGAAAGGACTACATTGTGTCCATTCAGGGAGATAGAAGGAGAAACACCATAGATGCAGTTAAGGTAAATAACCAGGTGTGAAGTGTCTAGAAATCAGTATGAGTATTTATCAGGAATATCTGAAAGGAAGTGTGTTTGATATAGAGAAAAGACTTGATTGTCATCTTTATATACTTTGAAGGACTTTCAGCTACCTTCTCTTTTAGAGTCCTTTACTAATTTTTGGAAAGAGGGCATTTGGCATACTTCTGTTCTTGGGTGGTGCCTCTGGCAAGTGTTTTGCCTTGCCACATATTCCTCATTTAAGTTATAACTGTGGATCGACACTCAGATGTTTTACACTCCTGGACTGCCATCTCTTTATATGATGATTTCCCATTAGCATCAGGGGAGAAGTGATTACAGGGCAGGCAGTGTTTGCATTTGCTGATTCATGCCTTCAAGGAAAGAGTTTAAAGGTACTCTTAATACTGATGTCTTTCATGGACTAATGGAAAACACTAACAAAGTTAAACTATTAAAATTAATGTCACTGCAGATTGCGTTGCTACCTTTCTTCTTTGAGGTTTCAGCTCCATCCTCATATTAAGGCTTCAGATCATGATTTTGTTATAATTTCTCCCATTCAGCATTGCCCTAGGTATTTAATTTAACTTTTAACATAAATACCTGGGGTTGGAGGACATATTGATAGAATGTTTTTCTTACATAAGAATTTTGGAAGTGGGTTGTTCCAAGGAATTCAGTGATCCACAATACACAAAGGTTTCTTCCTGCTTCATCTTCCTTGGCATATCCATAATTATGCTTACCCCACATTGAGGCAGTATAGGTTCTACAGTTCAGGTATTGCATGTACTTACAATAAGATTTGACCAAGTAGAAGAACACCTCTTCCCATGTCTTTTTGGTTATTTGTTATCAGGAAAAATATTACCAGAGTCTCACAGCAGAGTTCCTCCTAGAACGTGTTGACCGTGCTGTTCTGCAAGGAGATTGGAAAAAGTTGATATCTAGCATATTCAGTCTTTATCTTGGGAGATTGACACAGCTAGCAAGAAATGAGGAGATAGGAGAATACCCCATACAAATTGCTTCTGGATAAAAACAGATATGAAGTACAGTTTGCGATTAAAGATGAAAATGGTAGTGAGTTCTGAGTAGAAGATAGAAAACATTGCATTTGGATGAGAAAGGAATTTATATTTAACCGTTTTTGATAGTTATGTTATTGGACAAGAATGTAATGAAGTTAGAAATAACAATTAAAGTTTGGAAAATTAAAAAATTTGGAAAATTAAAGTAAATCTAAACATTTAATGCATTAAAGAGGAAATAACAATGCAAGTTATAAAATATTTAGATTTCAACAACAAAAGTATTACATTTCAAGATTAAAGTATTTAAAGTAAAATTTACAACCCTGGCTATATTTATTAGACAAAGGAAAGATAAAAATACATGAGCTAAGTTTTTAATTGAAGAAGCTATAAAAGAATAGCAGAACAAACCCAAATCAGTTACAGAAAAAGAAATAAGGACAAAATGATAAACTAACACAATGTTACTGCAAATACAAGTTTAAAAATTGTAAAAATTCTATGAATGTCCTTATGCTAAAAATTTGAAAACTTAAGTAAAATAGATAATTTTCCACCCAAAGTATGACATGAATAGCGTTTTATCTATTAAAAAAAGTAAATAACTTCCTACAAAGAAAATTACAGGCCCAGATGGCTGCAATGCTGAATAGTACCAAACACTTAAAGAAGAAATCGTAATTTTACAAAAACTCTTCTGGAAAATTCCAAACTCATTCTATGTACTACTCTATGTACTCCTATTAAGAACAGTTTTGATGCTAAACTAGACAAAATATTTCAGTAAAAGAAAATGACAGACCAATATTTCTCACAAGCATAGATGCAAAAATTCTTAACAATATTTTAGGAAACTTAATTCAATCACATATTAAAAGAATTGTAATCAAGTGGGGTTTATCCTTGAAATGCATGTTTGTGTTAATGTTAGAAAATTAATCATTATAAATTCATCATATTAATACAATAGATGGACAAAAAACCACGAATAATTTAATCTCAGTAGATACAGGAAAAGAAGCTGGTGAAATCCAACACCTCTTTTTTTTTTATTAGTTTCAGGTATATGAAACAATGTAATAGACATTTACACCCCTCACAAAGTGATAACCCTCTTCCCCTAATCAACTACCCCTCGGACAGGTGGCCATTTGACACCCTACAAAATCTTTACATTATTGATTATGTTCCCCAAACTGTTTTTCATATCGCAGTGGCAATATTGTGACTACTAATTTGAACTTTCTAATCCCTTTACCTTCTTCCCCATCCCCACTCCCCTCCCATCTACCAACCATCAGTTTTTTCTCTATTATCTCTGAGACTATTTCTGTTTAGTTTGTTCATTTATTCTGTTCTTTAGATTCCACATATAAGTTAGATCATATGGTATTTGTCTTTCTCCATCTGACTTATTTTACTTAGCGTAGTACTCTTGGTCCATTCATATTGTTGCAAATGGTAAGATTTCATTCTTCTTTATAGCTGAGTAATACTCAACTGTGTAAATAAATGTACCACAGTTTCTTAATCCAGTTATCTACTGATGGGCATTTCAGTTGTTTCCATATTTTGGCTATTGTGAATAGTGCTGCAATAAAAATACGGGTGCATATATATTTTTGAATTAGTGTTTTGGATTTCTCTGGATAGATACCTAAGAGTGGAATTGCTGGGTCATTATGTAGTTCTATTTCCAGTTTTTTGAGATACTCCCCATACTGATTTCCATAGAGGCTACACCAGTCTGCAATCCCACCTACAGTGCATGAGGGTTCCCTTTTCCCCACATCCTAGCCAACATTTGTTGTTGGTTGATTTATTGATCATAGCTATTCTGATCGGAGTGAGGTGGTATCTCATTCTGGGTTTTATTTGCATTTCTCTAATGACTATCGAGATTGAGCATTTTTTCATATGTCTGTATGTCCTTTAGAGAAATGTCTCCTCATATCCTCTGCCCATTTTTAAATTGGATTCTTTGTTTTTTTGATGTTGAATGAGTTTTTTAAAAATAAATTTTGTATATTAATCCATTATGAGATGTATCATTGGCAAATATCTCTTCCCATTCAGTAGGATGCCTTTTTTTTTTTTTAAATTGTTGGTTTCCTTTGCTGTTAAAAAAACTTTTTAGTTTGATATAATCCCATATTCCAACATCCATTCTTGATAAAAGCTCTTAGCAAACTGGGAATAGAAGGAAATTTCCTTAACTTGATAAAAGGTACCTACAAAAACCTATGGCTAACACCACACTTGATTCTGAAACAATGAATGCTTCCCTTCTAAGAAAAATAATACAGTAAGGATTTTTACCATTTCTATTCAACATTAAACCAGAGCCATTGCTGTCAGGCAAGAAAAAGAAATAAACACCATCCAGATAGGAAAGAAAGAAGAAAAACTGTCCTTAGACAATATACTCTTTTACATAGAAAATCTTATTAAATCTACAAATAAACTATTAGAACTAATAAATAAGTTTGCAGGCTACAACATCAATATATAGAAATCAATTGTATTGAATATATACAACATCAATATATATTCTATATATACCAGCAACAAATGGTTTTTAAAATATTTATAATAGCATAAATATGAAATATTTAGATATAAATGTGAGAAAAGTTATACAAGAACTGCACACTGAAAACTACAAAATATTGCTGACAAAAATAAGAAGACATAATGGACAGTTTAAATTATTTATCAATTGGAGGGCTCAAAATTGTTATAATGTCAATTCTTCCAAAATTGATCTAAAAATTCAATGTAGCCCAATCAAAATCCAAGAAGTTTTTGGAAAAATGGAAATGCAAAATACCTAGAGGAGCCAAAACAACTTTAAAAAAAGAACAGTAACATTGGAGGACTTACACTACCTGACTCTATTATAAAGCTATATTACTCAAGACATAATACTGGAGTGAAGATAGACATATGGCCAATTAAAAAAAATTCTCAAAATCACCTGCAAATGGAGGGATAATTGATTTTTGACCAAGGTACAAAGGCAATTCAGTGGAGACAGGATCATTTTTTCAATGAATGGTCCTGGAAAAAATTGACTATCCATATGCAAAAAAATTAATTTTATCTCTGTCTCTTACCATGTTCAAAATGAACTGAAAGGATTATAGACCTACATATAGAGAGTGCCAAAAAATGTATACACATTTTAAGAAAGGAAAACAGTTTTAAAATTGTAATACTCAATATATACTAATAACAAAAGATGAATGCAAGTCATGTGTATACATTTTTTGGGGGGCAACCCCAGTATAAACCCCCAAACTCTAAAACTTATACCAGAATACATAGGGGAAACTCCTTGTGACCTTGGATTATGCAAGGATTTCTTATACATAACATCAAAAACATGATTCATGGAAGAAAAGAATTTGATAATTTTGACTTCATTTAAATTCAGACTATTGCCTGAAAGACATTGTAAGAGAACTAAAAGAGAGAGCACTGAGTGGGAGAAATATTTGTAAATCACATATTTGATAAAGAGCTTGAATCCACAACATAAAGAATTCTCACAATATATAAAGAATGTGCAGTAATAAGAAAACAAACAACCCAATAAAAATGGGCAAAAATTTGAATAGACATTCTCTGCAGAGAGTATTATGGATAACAACCTCATGAAAAGATATTTATAATCATTAGTCCTGAGGAAAATGGAATTTAAAACCACAATGAGATTCCACTATAATACCCACTAGAATGGCTAACGTGGAAAAAACCAGCCACATCAAGCAGTGGTGATGATGTAGAGCAACTGGAACCCTTCTCATACACTGCTGGTGGGATGTAAAATGGTACAACCATTTTGGTAAACATTTTGGCAGTTTCTTAAAAACTTAAAGATACATTCACTATATGACCTAGCCATTTCATTCCTAGGTATTTCCCAAAAGGAATAAAATCCTTTGCTTACAAAGATTCTATACAAATGTTTGTAACAACTTTGTTTTCTGTAACCTCCATTTATTTCTTGTCTAATGCTCCGCTTTATGTAGATCTGCATATCTGACATATATCACTTACCTTCTTTTAACATTTCTTGCAAGGCAAGTCTACTAGCAACAAATTCTCTTAAATTTTGTTTGTCTCATAAAGTCCATTTCTCCTTCACTTTTGAAGGAAAATTTCAGTGGATACAGAATATAGCTTCCCCCCCCCCCCCGCAAACACTAAATATTTTACTCCATTCTCTTCTTGCTTGGATGATTTCTGAAGAAAAGTCTGACAAAAGGCATGGTGCTTTTTACCTCTGGCTTCTATTAATATTTTATCTTTGTGTTTGTTTTTCTGCAGTTTGAATATGCTATGACTAGGTGTATATTTGGTATTTATTTTGCCTGGTGTTCTCTGGATCTGTCTATCACTAATTTTGGGAAATTCTCAGTTATTATTGCTTCAATTATTTCTTCTACTCATTTCTCTCTTTGTCTTCTGATATTCCTACTACACATATGTTATACCTTTTGTCATTGTCCCACTGCTATATATATATTATATTCTTTTCTCTTTGCATTTCAGTTTTGGCAGTTTCTATTGGTATTTTTTCAAGCTTATTGATTCTTCCCTTGGCCATTCCCTTGAATGAACCTATGAAAGCATTCTTTATTCCTCTTACAGTATTTTTGATTTCTAGCATTTCCTTCTGATTATTTCTTAGAGTTTCAATTGCTCTGCTTACATTGCCCATCTGTTGTTGCATGTTATCTACTGGGAGGTTTCTGCTCATTGATTTCTGTGCTAATAAACTGTGATTCTCTGCATCTTCCTGTCTGTGTCTCCAATTTTGGAGGCAGTGGTTTGCCCTGTGACCTCAATGGTTTAATGGAGCTAAGAAGAGTTGTTGATTTTTAGTTTGGTCAGCTTTTTGCTTGTTTGTCTGCTAACTAGAAATATAGCTTTATTTTTATTTATTTATTTTTAAAGATTTTATTGGGGAATTGGGGGAGGGGAACAGCTTTGGGGAAACGGGGAAGGGGAAGAGACAAGTTGCTGTCCTTTTGTTCTTCAGTCTAGCTTTGGAACTGGCCCATGTTGGTATCATCATTATGTTCTTTTCAGGTGAGACAGATTGGTTGCCGGCTTCTGGATTGCTGCTCACAGTGGCTCTTGGCAGCTCACACTGGCTGCTGGCTGCTCACGTTGGCTGCCGGCCACTCACTGTAGCCTATGGCAGCCCACTGCAGCAGGGGCTGTAGTTATGCTGTCCCTGGGGACTCACAGCAGCCCAGCTCCAGGTGGAGCTGTTGTTCACCATCTTAGCTGTAGAGGGCAGTGTCACTGGCTCTCATATGTGGGATCCGAACTGGGGCCGCTGGCATCCCAAGCGAGCTCTTAACCAAGCGCCATTTGGCCAGCCCAATATAGCTTTATTTTTGATAGCCAAAAACTTGAGACAATTGAAGATGTCATCAGTCAGTGAAGAGATATATAAATTGTACTATATTAATACTTTGAAATAATACTCATCAATAAAAAAGGAATGAACTATTGGTACATATAAGACTTTGGAGGAATCTCAAAATAATTGTTCTGGGTAAAAAATGTCAGACATAAAAGCATATGTAGAATATGATTCCATTTATATAAAAGTCTAGAAATTCAATCTAGTAGCTAGGGTATGTGAGGGACAAATTAGAAGTAAGTAAACAGATATATATGACAGCATATAGGTATATAGATAATGTGTTAGATGGCAATGTGGAGAAAAAGCAGAGTAAATCAAGCTTCTCTGGAATGGTCTCATTTTAAGGTAAGAGTAACTAGTTTACATTACAGAAGCTCTCAGAGCTGGACTGCAGTTTGAGCCATTCCTGGCTCCACTGTGCAATACTTGTGCCTGAAGTTTTTAGAATTTGAAAAATGTGACCTGTAGCAGTTTAGGTTTTGTCATTCTAGTGTCTATTTAAGCTCTTAGCACTTACAAACAAGAATTAAACAGTTAGTGCAGAGCAAATCAGTGGTTTCTGCTATACACAAGACCAATCCCAGGAGAGAAATGGCTGTTACAGAGCCTATTGCAATAATTTGGGCAATTTGGGCATAGGTTTACAAGCTAAATAGCAACATTGGGCATTTTCTGGTGGTGAAGAAACCACTGTTTTTATTTTAAAAAACACTCCAAAGTTGCCATGGTAGGAATTCAATGTTAATACCAAGTTGCATTTTTTTCTTCAAAAATGTAGATTTTTATGTCTGTCTTGTGAGACTGGACCTCTAATCAGCAGGTGTGCAGTTGCCTGTGAATGATACACACATGAGTTTTGCCTCTTATTCGGTCTTGCTTATTACTTTTTTCTGGTTCTATGATAAGAATTTTTAGAAAAAAGGAAAATAAGCAATTAAGAACAGGGTAGTCTATTTTTAGTTGACAGATCTGAAGCAGAAATAGTAAGTCTTGCTGCTGAAAGATGTTCAGTTTCCTTTGAACTTGCATCAGGGAAGCAACAGCATTATCATGCAACATCACTGTACCATTGGCCTTAAAGCTTTTCATTGCCCTTGTCAGAGGGGAAACACATGAAATAGGGAATGATGATTAGCCGTGTGATTTGGGGGGCATCACAACCTCTTGGGGCCTCAGTTTACCATTCTGTAAAATGATGCTTTTAGACTCTGTCTCAAAGTCTTCTTCAGGTTCTAACTTTGGTGAATTATTCTTCCTTGATTTAGAAGCCTGAGTTCTATGCTTCAAATACAGGTAGCCCAGTTGAAAAGCTGAGAACATGGAGAAGGGCTGGTGAAGGTGAGAGAGGTTAACCCAGCCAAGGTCAGAGGTTGGTAGAAAAGCCATTTATTCCACACCTGAGGTAGTTGAATTCTCAAATTTTATTTAAACTAAGAAGATGTTTTTGGAGAATGCATAAAACAGTGTGATCTCTGTGTAGATGAGAACTGAGTTACCCTAACTCTGGACAGGTGTCCAGATGTGATTCCCTTGTATAAGCTGTTTCTCTGTATAACATGTATCTTCCTTCCTGCAAATGTCCAAGTCATGTTTATATGTCTTCAAAGACCGTTGCCTGGTGGAGTTTCCCTTCACTCTATCCTAACTTTCATTACATAGAAAATGACATATCCTAGTAGATTTATCTAATTTATTTCAAATGATCAAACATAATTTGATCATATTAGGAAATTTAAACAAATTCCCTAATATAATACAAACAAACCCAAAACAATAATTCCCACATTCCTCAAAGGTGAAGGGGTTGAGAGCAGTGGAAAAAGGGAGATTTTTGTATATGACAATTAGTTGGTGTTACAAGTGACTCAATTGGGATAACCCAGGCCATTCCACTGAAAGACAGTTGCAAAGAGGGGAAGTTGGGAAGGCTGATTAATGGCACTTATGACATCTCATTTAGGGATACTAAGCCACACATCTGGTTGAATTTATCTTGTACCTTGTTAGCCTAAGTTTGTGAGAGAAGATACACATAATGTAACCACACTACAGAGGGTGATAAGCAATTTGGTAGTCATTTGATTTTTAATTTATGAAAACAGGTTGATTTTCAGCTTGAAGTAATTTTTGACACTTTATAAAACTCATCAAATGCCAGCATGGGAGAATATGCACCATTTCCTGTTTGCTGAATGTCCTTTGGCTCTCTGCCCTGTTTCCCAGGGTTAAATATGGGGTTGTCTCTGCCAGAGACATCATGGAGCCTTGTGTATGGATGTACAGAAAAGAGCCCCTTGCTTCCCTAGCTAAGACCTTGCTCAGCAGTTACCATTGGGGCTGGGTTATGGGAGCCCTCCATGGGTGCAGCTTCCCAGAGCTGTAAGTGATCAGGCAAGCACCTACATCAACAGGATGGCTTTCCATGAATGACTGGTGGAACTGCAAAGACATATGGGCCAAGATGGTACAAGCAAGTCTGAGTACTGAATGTATTTGGGTACACATGTTAAATATGTAACCTTAGATGATCAATTGCTGAAATTGATGAAAATGCCTTAAATCCTTAAATATCCACCCATAGGGAAACTATTTCTCACCTTTGGTATTAATCTGGGCTTGTATATTGCCTAGAGTAGAGTCCCCAGGAGATTCTATGTTTGTCTACAAATGCAATTGCCTTTTTGAAAATTACCTTGTGTAAAATATTCATTACCTAAATGATGGACAGTGGGTGCCAATCCTCAAGTAAATCCCGCTTTCACTGGCAAAGAACAGGGCTTCAGTCTCACTTCCCCAAGCAATTTTTCACATCTACCATATCCAAAAATGAAGACACAAGGAAACAAAGTATGGTCAGCCACCTTTTCTCATTTAGTCAACAAGGTCTAATTGGTTCTCTTGGATTTCGCAATGAGTCTTCCTCCTTTGATTTTTGCTCCTGCAACCAGCTCATTCCTGAACTCTGATTGTCTGGTGGGGGCAGGCTGTGGAAACCAGGTTCTCCTTTTCTCTCAGTTGACAAGTGGGGCTAGAACATTTGCAATTTAATTGATTACAATTCTGGTCCTCATGATTCATATTTGACACTTTCTTAACATTTTGATATCCTTGTTTTTTTTTAAATTAAAATTTATTGGGGTGACAATTGCTAGTAATGTTACATAGATTTCAGATATACAATTCTGTAATACATCATTTATATATCACATAGTGTGTTCACTACCCAGAGTCATTTCTCTTTCCATGGGTCAGTGAGACAGGTAGACAGAGGGGCAAAGAAGATTGGTGGTCATAATCCAGCAGTGGTGACACGATAACCTTGGTGAGATAGGAGCTGTTCCTCTACATTGGCCTTCTTAGTCCCACCTGTGAATGCAGAGAGTGGCTGTCCTCTCAAACACACTGGGGAAGCTGTATGTGTAGAGGTCAAGGGTTTGAATATAAACCCTGGTTCTAATATAGAGGAATATACAACTTTGGGCAGGTGACTTTACTGCTATGAGATGCTGTTTCATCATCTGTAAAACAGAGATAATGAAGGATGCTATGAGGACTAAATGAGGAAACAGAAGTGTAGCACTCAGCTATTGCCTGCTGATACATAACAACCCATATAAATAATAGTTATTTTGCCTGATGTGGGAGTTAGCATGGAGAATCTGACTCTGCTGAAAACAAGGAAAATAGTAATGGTGACAGAGCAAAAAAACTGCTGAGCAGTCTACAATTTCTATTAAGCCAATAATTGCTCATACCTGCAAAAGCATCATAATTAATAGGGTGTATCTTGATCATCCATGGTTATAAAGCAACAACTGCTTGGAATGAGGGAATATCAGTGATTTACTGATTTGCCCTTTCAAGGGTTGTGGCAAGATGAGCTTCAAATGTCTGACTCACAGAGATGAGTGATTGAAAAGACACCTGAGGGAATTTAGGCCTCCATATGTGGTTACTTTCCTCACCACAACTGCCTCTGTCCCTCCCTCCTTGGGTGCTCTTTCCCTCTCCATGAAGAGGTTGTGGCCATTCTCCCACTCCTTTAAATCAGGGCTGCCCTATGGCTACTTTGGTTGCTTTTGAAGGGGAGCTATACCAGTTCTGGGCCTGGCCTATAAGGCTGGCAGTTTCTTCTTTCTTTCTCTCTGAACACTCTGTGGGGGAAGCTGGCAGCCATGGAGGCTAAGATAACCACACTCTAAGGAAGCCTAAGGTAGCCATGTGGAGAGACTGTTATGCTATCAGTCCCCAGCTCTTCCAGTGTCTTAACATGGTATGAGGGAAATATCTGGAACATGCTGGCTCCCACAGACAAGTAGAGAGGAACTGAAACCTAGCCTCAGGGTGAAGTTTAGGCTATCCACTGGCTCTAGCCAATTAGGCTACACTCACTAAGGCTCCCAAGGGAGGCCAGCCATCCCAGGTGTCCTGCCTTACTTTCCCATTTACAGAACTGTGAGCATGTGAAATGGCTGTTGTTTCATGCCTTTAAGGTAAGGAGCAATAGACATCTGGAAAACCATGTGGGTGCTTTCTGCCCTGATAAGTCTTGTGCTTGCCCATATGAGAAGCATTCCCAGTGCTGTGGCCTTAGAAGACAGGCTGTTGTGGGTCAGCCCTCAGCAATTTGGCCTCTTTGGGAGCTCTGAGTCTGTACTCCACCTGTCTTCATGGACAAGTGGTAAGAGCATCATCAACAGGGGTATGGCTGTGACTGAAGGCAGGTGGTTTTGCTAGGACAGGACAATTACTGTCTATTGTAGAGGTTCCCCCAACCCCTTCTGAATATTTTCAACATGCACAAAGCTGACTCTGAAAACATCCAACTTTCAGATTCTTTGGTCTTACTCTCCTTCCTTGTCCCTCATCTTGGTTGTGTGTGGTAGACTCCATGCTAGGCCTACACCAACATGTTAACTAAAGACCACAGGAAATGACAAATCACAAGACCAATATTTGAGAAGTCAGAGTGGCCATGAGCCATACACTTAAGCTTATCATCTTCTGAGCAACTCATAAGTCACAATTTTTAAAAATTTACTGCTTGCTTATTTAGCCTGCTTTTGTGAGTGAGAAATATGGGTAATAAGGGATAGAGTGAAAAATAAAATGAAGTCACTATAGTCAAGCTAATAAATTTCTAAAATCAAGTAGGTTAAGGCATGAGGAAATGATTCTATCGTTGTTTTAACTTGCCTGGGAACTTAAACTTTTCAACCTTGCATCAATGCCTGGATGCACATCAGACCCACAGATAATCCTCTGAGTACACCCTGAAGGACTCATGTATCCAGACCACCTGAAATCCATCTGACATCCATTATCTAGACCACTGGATGTTACCAGACCTCCTGGTGTCCATCCTTCAGACCACCTGGCGTCCATAATTCAGACTGCCTGATATCTGACTGAAAACTGTCTCAGAACAATCTAGAGGTTAAGAATGCAAGATTGTTTCTTCTCAAAAATGTGCTTTTTACTATAAGAACTCTTAGCTTTTCTTTCTTCTTTCAGGATACTCTGTGTTTTTGGTTTGCAAATCCTAATACCCTTGAATAAATCTCTATCAGTTATTTTTAGTCAAAACCCTTAGACTTTTTTTTGAGTTCATTTGGTAATAACATATACTTAAGATAAATGATTTCAATATACTGGCTAACAAATACATGCACATACACAAAATGCACCCTTACCTGTCCACATGTATGCAAAGTTTCCCTACATGCAGGTGTGCATATACATACGTGTGGCCATGAGGGCAGCACATGAATACACTTCAGTTTGGAACTAAAGGATTGATTGCATCACCTTGTGCCAGGGGTTCTGTTGGCAAGCACAGTGGTGCTACAGCTCTCTGAGACCTCCTCAATGTGGCCTGTTTCAAACACCCACTATCATTATTCAGGGCCTCTGCACATCAAAGTCTAATTAGTCATATGTGCCAAAGCATGCAGTATTTCTGGTGAGCAGGGTAAGTTTACATTAAGCAGTGGGTGAGTTAAGTCAGATGGTTTTCATATTTGACTCAACCTGGGTCTTTTTTTTTTTTTTTTTTATAGCTGAGCCATCCTGCCACCTGTTGGCAGCTCAACGGCAACTCAGCTCGGGCTGGCCTCGAACAGCTGTTGCTCAGAGCTCAGCTCACACTCTTGAGCGAGCTCTTAACCAACTGAGCCACTCAGCCAGCCCTCAACCTGGGTCTTTAGGAGCAGACTTTCAGAGCAAAATTCACTGGTAACTGGGGGCCCTGGGAATAAATGAGGAGGAATATTCACAAGCAGAAAGACCACATGGGACAGATTGCTGCTGTCCTATCATAGTTACAGAATCCTAGAGACCAATGCTGAATGCAGATTGTAAAATTTTAACTTGAACACTTAACACATATAATTGAACTTCTAGGACTTACATAGGTTTCTAGATGTAGGGAAGAAAAAGTCAGTCAGGCTTCCTCACCAGGCTGCCCGGCAGATTGCAGTGTCTCGCCGGATGCAGATGATGGAAGGTGACACAGGTGCTGTCCATTGCAGTGATGTTTATGTTTATGTGCCTTATGTAAGCACCTTGGCTATGTGTCACCTTTGTTCTTGCATGGTATAAAGCCTGGCTATTTGTACCAGGTGGGCGGTACCTAGAGAGTCAGTGAATAAAGTATGTCTACTCTGCCTTTGATTGCACGCATCTTCTTCTAGCTCCCAGAGTCGTGGGCACCCTACACAGGAACCATTACACTTCCTGACACAGGGCCTGGTTAATGAGTTATCAAAGCAGGTCATATTGGAATGGCATTAGACTGAAGCAAGAGAAATTCAACCAATCATGTTGAAATAGCATCTTTTTTTTTCTTTTTGTCTTTTCTCAAGATGTCCAGGAAAAGGCAGTCTGGGACTGGTGTACATGCTGAGTCCTTTGCTCCTTTGAGCTTCCTGCTCTACCCTCGTTAATGTTTTTTGTGTTTCTGATTCCAAAGATGATGACTCCATATCCAGACGTCACTTCATATTCTAGGCAGGAAGAAAGAGCAAGTAAAGGGTTGAAAGATGTCTACCTGTTGAGTCTTCCCTTTTATTAAGAAAACAATGGCTTTATTAGACATGCCACTGAGTAGAATTCCATTTCATCTCATTGACCAGGTCATGGTTGTCCTAGCTACAAAATTCATTTCAGTTGGTAAGGAAGGAGATAAAGGATATTTGAGATAGATTCCAGCAAAGCTACATGCCACTTTCTTGTTTAAATGATGAAGCTAATTTAAAAGGTGGCTATCTATATTATTTAATATATCAATTATATAAATTATATTTATATAGTTATATAACAACTATGTACATATTTTTACATATACTATATAGTTTTTTTCTTTTCTGTGAGGATCTTATGTTAAGTGCTAGTGACTGAAAATCTTTGCCACAACTTCATCCAGGGGAGTAATGATAGGAAATGTACATTTGGAGTCCAGGGCTTGTCCTGGTCTTGCCCATAATGAACAAGAAGTACATGGTATGTTAATATTTGCAGAGACATATGTGAGATATGTCCCCAGTTTACAGATAAAGAGAGGTGGGCCATGGCTATCTGAAACTGAAGAATTATTTATAAGGCTATAAAACAAAAAATGCAAAATACAGCTATAAAGTAATTTGTTTTTCTCTTAGCATGATATAAAGATGAATATTATGTAATTTAAAATTATAATCTTGCATAAAATTCCAATTTTCCAGGTGATACCGTGTTAATATCTCTATTTTATGGATACAAAGACTGAGATTTGGTACATTTCAATGACCTCTTGTCATTTTTAGTCACATAGCGACCAGATCAGATTTAGAACCCAGGTCGTTGGACTCTAATTTATGTCCCATGCCTATCACAACTACCTTCCATTTTAATTTATAGATTCTTGCCCTTGATCTCTGTTTAATCCTTTAGGATTGAGAACCTGGAGCAGTTTATTTTATTTGGTGGGAGAGCAAATGGCAAAATGAATGGCATTCATTCATTAACTTTTCACAATTCATCCTGAGGAGGAGCCACAAAAAAAAGATGGATTCCTTCTCTGTGTAGCTGTAGCTCCCAGGCTTTGTCTAGTATCATCTTCACCTGGAGCTGTGCTCATGGGAGCCCCTCCTCCTTTCGGGTGCCAGGGCCTTCTCTGCTGGGCTCCATGATAGGCTGGGAGGCTGGACCTGCCTGCCTCTGAGCACCTTGCAGGAGCTGCTTTCCTCAATCCCCCTGCTGCCTTTGTCTTTACATGCTTCATCCCCTTTGAAAAAAAATTCATTATTTAAAAAATGATACTTGTTCATTATAAAATTTATATATTTTATGTGTATTACATATTTTTATATCTATCTAGAGGGAAGTTCAAGTAAAAACACAAAGTTAGGCAAGATCTCATTGTTTAGAAATAATCACTCTGTTAATTTGTTGGTTGAACATTATTTTAGAATCCTCCTGTGTGTATATACAAATATGAAAATGTAAGTAGATATTTATTATTTTACATAAATATGGTTATATTTTATATGTGATCTTGTTACTTAATTTTTCCATGCCAATAAACTAACTCTATATCATTATTTTTAATGGTTGGAAGAATACCGTTGTATATATGTACTATAACTTACTTAACCAGTCTTTTGTTAATGGACATGTGTATTGTATCCTATTAAAAGAAGAAAAGAAAAGAAAGGAAGAAAAAAAGAGAAGAGAAAAAAAAAGGAAAGAAAAGATAGTTGAGCTAGGACTGTGACCTAGGCCATTCCTAGCCCAGTGGGTGACAGGTGGTATGCCAGGGGTCTCAATATGGAAGATACTGGCACACAGCTCAAAATGCTGAGCCTTTTATCTTGCAAGTGTTATATGCAGTGCTTTGGGCTCCAGCTGAGCCTGATAAGATCAGGGTGGAGAGTACCCAGGGGGTACCAGACATCTGGAATCCATGTCCATGATTCACAAGGCAGGTTTACCTCCTGCTTATGTCCAGAAACCCATGAAGGGATAATTAACTGTTCCTTTGCACAATTATTCCCTGCCTAGAAGAGTATTCCTGTAAGAATATGCAATGTTTGCAAAGTAGGGCTAGTGCAGGAAAAAGTTCAAAGCCCTAATGACCCTTTCTTTATGTTTATCGAGTCCCCACAGTGTTCAGGTGTGGCATTACCTATCCTATCTCCTATGGGGTTAGTCTGAGTGGATAAGGCACAGGCAGGCTGGTAAGACCACCTTTACACATCACAGCCTGGGTTTTCTCACCTGCTAAGTCATGCTGCCCATTGTTCAGGACTAGTTTTCCTTATACTTGATCCTGGCTTGCTTGGGAGTAGATCCCACCAGATCCTTGTTTGCCCTGTGTCTGGTCTTTTATCCCAATGGCATGGACCCACCTTGCTCACTTGTAAACAGGGACAGCAAATTGTGGTTCACAAATGAAAGAGGGCAGAACAGCTGTTACCAGTAACAATAACGACATGATTGCTGAGACAAACATTTTCATGATGATGCATGGGAACACTAAATCCAAACCACATTGTTTAGCTTTCACTCCAGTAAAGGGGAATGCCACATACCCTAAAGTATATGGAAGAGATCACAGTTTAGAAAATAATGACAGAGTTGAAAACTTCAAGCTGTATCACACAGTAATATCCTTTAGAAGAAAACAATGGATACAAGGAGGGAGATATATATATATATATATATATATATATATATATATATATATATATATATATATATATCAATGGCAGTTTATTAGTTTGGCATTTTCCCTTGTCTGAAAATGGAGCCCAGTGGCTGTGAGTCAGTAGTGCCTCAGGCAGTCAGTTTAAGGGAGATGGGAATACTTTAACAGTCACTGTTGGGAAAGGGACACATGTTGACAGACTTGAGTTATGCATCAGACCATAAGAGCCATTTTCATGCATCTGCTTCTGTTCAATGTTTGTTTTAGACTGACATCAAATGCTATATACATGGAGTTGTGTGACCCTGATATTTACATGCTCTGGTTCCCTGTTTTTCTTGTGGATTGAAAAATTACTAGGAGTCTGTAAACATGGTGCATTGGAGTTTGGTTTCAGAGAGGCCAGAGCAGGCTCTGGGAGAAGGACCTGGGATCATCTGAAAACTAGAAAGAGTGGAGTGGAAGTGCACAGTGAAGGTGCTGCTTTTGCCCTACCCTAGCAGCACAGCATGATGCTAATGGTGGAATTAATGAATCTCAAAATCAGAGCTCTGCCTTGCTGGGGTTGGTGGAAGATGCTGGGAGTGGCATTCTTGGTAAAGAGAGGAAGCCAGGTTGCTGTCAGCAAGCATTTCTATGTAAGCATTTCTGGTAAATAAAAAAGCTTTCAGAAGAAAGGATCTGAATCCTCAAAGCTCAGTTAATTTGTTGTGATTCTTTTTTCGTTCTGGTAAAATTTTGATGTAATTTTATATTTATATAATTGTAGTCTTTTTCTTAAAGAAGAGCCCTAACATGGATAAGATTCTGTCTCCATAGCACTAGAGTTTTGGCTAGTGTCAGACTTAAAATGCATTCAGGTGAGCCAATCCCAGACAGCTGTTAACCCCTGCACAGTGCTGTCACCTGCTCTATGGCAAAGCAAATTATCCAGTAGGGTGTCAGCATACTGTAGATAGCAGCCAACATTTGCAGCATAAGAAGATGAACTCCTAGGACTCTCTTCCTAAGCCTTGAAAGGTGCTTTCTGTTCTGGTGAAGTAGTAACTTAGGAAAAGAAAGCTGACGATGAAGAGGTGGCATGTCCGTGGGTGTCTCCTGCAGAGCATGTACCATGGCTATAGGGATGGGAGGACACAGCTAATCCTGGATTTCCCATGTAGAAACAACTTTTGGCACCTAATGAGGAGGGAAGACTGGCATGGTGCAAAAGGAAGTGAGTGCTTACTGGCTGTCATAATTTGAAGAACCTGCGATAACATCTAGTTCAGTCTCTCATTTTACAAATTAGAAAACAGATCTGGAGAGATCTAGGACCAGCCTTAAGCATGAGTATGCCTTGAGGGACAATTGGGGGATCTGTAGCAGAGCCAGGTGCTGGGCAATGCTGGTCAACATGACCTGTTCCTTCAAGGACACTGCACTATGAAAGCAACATGCCACTTGTGGATTTAAGAATTTAGCCTGGCATGCAGAGGATATGATAACTTTTCCACTGTGACTGTGGAAATCCCAAGTGGTACAGGTGTGTGTTGTAGCAGACCTTCCTCTTGTTTGTTATCAGTGGTGAGTGGATGCTCTGAGAGAGAAGGTAACATAGGCCATGTGTGTGGGAATAGCTGCCTCAGGTCTTCATCCGTTTCTGCTATCTGAGCACCTGGACCGAGTAGTAACTCCTGTCCTTCATTCCTCTTTGTCTGGTGCTGCCTACTGGCAGACAAAAAGGGGAAACAGCATCAGGGACTCAGTGCTGCCAGCATTTGGCCTGGGAAGCCACTGGCAAGACCATTTCAAACAGACCAGGAATGAAGAGGCTCTGGCCTTCAGGTGCCTCATGCTTTTCCCACTTTTGCCATCAGTAATTTGAGAAACCCTGCATTCTGGTTCTCTAGTGGGGCCAAACAGCAGGCAACACAACTCTTCCAGAAAGAGGACACGTATACTTTTATTTTAGTTCATAATCTTTGATCCCCGCTCAAAGGTTTAGCAAGCTAGAAAAATCTGACAGGGGAGAAGATGGCCCCATTGGGAAGTGCATCCTTGCTCCTCAGGCCCCTGGATTGCAGGCCTCATCTGAAGAAGCACTATTCCATGCTTGTGTGAGGACTACAAAGCCATAGTAGGTGTTCCCATTCTAGATGTGATCTACCCTATGTGATGCCTCAAGAAATGGGGCTGATGGGCACGGTGCTTGTCTGAGGATGGGGTCTCCAAAGGATGTGGTGTCATCTCCATATGCCTGGAGTTGTTTTCAGAACCCAGCAGAGAGTACTCATGCAGAGGCATTTACCTGGACCCTCCCAGGCCTGGTACTGTGGCACTTTGTGGGTTTTAGCTCATGAATTACAAGAACACTGACTGAACTCAAGCCTGGCCACACTTGAGAATCACTGGGATGAGTTAAAATGAGGGTGTTGGGTTCCACCCACAGAGGGTCTAATTTGGTAGGTTTGTGTAGACCCTGGAAATCAGTAGTTTTAAAGCTGCTACAAACTGGGTCATTGCCTCTGAGTAGATTCCTGCCTTTGACTGAATCACTGCCTCTGACTAGATCTTGGCCTTTAATGGGACCTTTGCCTCTGACTAAATCACTCTCTGACTGGATTATTGCCTCTGACTGGATCACTATCTCAAGCTGGATCACTGCTTCAGACTACATCTCTGCTTCAGACTAGAGCCCTGACTCATATTAAATTGCTGCTTCAGACTAGATCACTACCATAGACTAGGTCAATGATTCTTGACCTTGGCACTTCATTGGACTCACTCGGGGAGTGTCACCAGCCCCACACTACTAGATTGGAAAGAAAAAAGTGAAAAGTCAGTACACTGTGTCTTCCTCATTGGAAATGAACTCCACTGTGTTCCAGGTGGAGCACCAATATCCTGTATGGACAGCACCCCATTTTTATGTGTGTTATCCATTATACTGCATAAGGACTTTGAACTTCGAAAAATCAGCAGAAAAGTGTCTGTATTAGTGCTTCATCAAATCATTGGGTTCTTCAAAAAGTCATCGTACAAATTTTCAAAAACAAATTTAAGGTCTGAAACAAATCAGGCAGTTGTCTCCAGTAACATGATTAGAAATGTAAAGTGCTAGGAGCCTCCTGGGTGGAGCACCCTAAAGGACAGGCGTCACATTGTTGAACCACACGTGGGCACCGGTTTTAAGGTATTTGATCTGCAAACAGTAGAGCCCAAGCAAACACACACTTCTGTCACTTTGGGAAATAGTTTAGTGATTAATTTACAAAAAAAAGTTTAATTTGAGTTACATTTTGTGTACAACCATATTTTAAATAATAAACTACTCTGCCATAAGAAAAGATGAACTAGTGCTATAGTGCCATTTGTGACAACATGGACAAATCTTGAGATTATTATGCTAAGCGAAGTAAGTCAGACAGAAAACGTTGAGAACTATATGATTTCACTGATATGTGGGATATAAAACTAAAAGTAATATATTTTATAAAAGACAAAAAAAATTTCTTCTTTAAATAAAAAATGATGTTCCCTATCATTCTCTAAGAATAAATCATGTATTGAGTGAATTTTCTTAAGTTTGAAAAAAAGGTAAAAGTTAGTATTTTGGACCCTCCCTCTACCATCCCTTAATCAGGCTCCCAGCACGTGGACTTTTAGTTTCCCAAAATAATGTACTTTCCAGACTGAAAAAACAGAAGCTGATTACCAAACTTCATGTGGCAGGTGCATGTGGACTGATGCTGCCTCATCTAACATACAGGTGTCTTGGTACTTCTTGTCTACATGGACCACATATCAGGGCTGCCCTTGCCAAGTAATTCTAAAATGAAATCCATGACTTAAGGACTTTGTCTCTCCAGAAGTAAATAAAGAGCAAATGAGCAATTTCAGTTCTGAAATCACTGTGTAGCCTTCCAGCTAAGCCTGGCATAGAGACAGGGAGGACTCTGATCTGTCTCACAGTTGCCTGAAGAAGTGACAGGCAGGAAGGAAGCAGGCAATGTCAAAGGACACTGGTCAGAGCTCCACTGCCACTTGAAACCTCTCTATGATATGAAGTTTTACAAGTCTGATTTTTTTATCAACTTGAGGTTAACATCTTCCTTCCCTCTGTGTGTTGTCCGCCTTTCTGACTTGCCAGATTTTTCTCACACTTTAAATTCACCCTAAGTAAGTCTATGCTGGCTAGAGCTCAGAGCTAGACTGATCAATTCGCATGTCTAAAACCAAGCTATAAACTCCTAGAATGTGGGAATCTCCTGAAGGGGAACTAAATGACAAGCTTCCTTTGCCCTGCTCTTGGGGACCCTGGCCTGCCCTCCCTCCCCTACTCTCACCCTATGCCCCAAAATAGACCTGGCTCATCGCTGCGAAGTCTCAGAGGTCTACCAGCACCAGCAGGCCTGCGCCTTTCCTGCCATTGCCTAAGTGGCTGGCTTTGCAGTGAAAAAAAAAAAGAGATTCCTCCCAAATCCTGAAAAATCACCCTGGCTCATTACTAGAAAGGGATGGAATAATCCAGAGGTTATAATTTAGGGGTATAAAAAAATAATGCTCTGGTGCTTCTCAAACTGAAATGGAGGACCAGCTTTTTTCCCCTCCAATTTTCAACATATCATAGACCTACATTTTTTATAAATCATGATAAAATAAATTACTAAAAATAAAATAAAAAACAAAGACATACAAAGTACAGCTTCAATCAATTATCTTTAGATTCAGCAAACATTAAATTACTCTGTCAAATTACTGTAATGTTTTCTAAATATTTACTCTTGATTTCTATACTTCTCTTGCCATAGATCAGGAACAACTAGAGGATGGCCTCATTCTTCATACCACCTTTGAATTGTTCAGTGAGTCCTTGAGTGTGTGTGTGTGTGTGTGTGTGTGTGTTAGTATGATCGTGTGTTAATATGTATGTGTGAGTGTATATGCATTTGTATATGTGTGTTGGTATATATATGTATGAGAGAGAGAGAGAGAGAGAGAGAGAGAGAGAGAGAGAGAGAGAGAGAGAGAGAGAGAGAGATTGTGTCAGAGGAGAGGGACGGCAGGGACTTAGGCTGGGACAATGAGAAGCATATATGGGGAGCTCAGAAGTGACTCTACTTATGTGAGGTTCTATTTAATTGGTGCCTGAAGGAGTGAATGCACAAACACCCAGGACAGGCCTAAAAAGAAAGTCGTGGGGGGCCAGTCGAGTGCGTTGGTTAGGAGTTGGCTTAGGACGCCAGCTCTGATCAGCAGGGCCCTCATTCGGATCCTACATGTAGAGACGCTGTGCCCTCTACAGCTAAGATGGTGAACAACAGCTTGACGTGGAGCTGGGCTATCCACCAGCGACGGCGAAGGCTGCAGTGGAGCCAGCCAGCAGCTGGTGTGCATTTTTGTGAGCTGCCGTGAGCGGCTGTCCAATGGCCGGTGAGCAACTGAATGCCTCACCTGGGAAGAACGCAATGACAATAACAACATGGGCCAGTGAAGTGATGTCCTCCACAACTAGACAGAAGAACAAAAGGACAGCAACTTGTCTGCTCCACTTCCCTGGTTCCCCAACACTGTTCCCCTCCCCCAATTCCCCAATTTAAAAAAATCAAAAAAAAATTTTTTTTGACGGGGACAGGGAAGAGACTTTTCCACAGAAAAGACTAAATGGGCAGCACCAGTCGGGCAGGTCTATTGGTGGCTACTGTATGCACACATTTGAGCACAGTGCCTTGGCCATGGTTTGATTCAGTCTGGACCTAATATGTGCAGGCACAGACCAGCTGTCTGCATCTCTTACCCTGTATAGCCCTCACCACCCATAAAGACCTGTAATTTGCAGCCCTATTTTATAGCAGAGATATTAAGGATCACAATCCCAGGAGCTTGCTGAAGAGACAGGGCTGGCAGTCAAATCCATGACTTATACCCACAACTCCAGTTTTATTTTTTTATTTTTTTAATGATCTTTCTTCTTTCTTTCTTTCTTTCTTTCTTTCTTTCTTTCTTTCTTTCTTTCTTTCTTTCTTTCTTTCTTTCTTTCTTTCTTTCTTTCTCTCTCTCTCTCTCTCTCTCTCTCTCTCTCTCTCTCTCTCTCTCTCTCTTCTTTTTTTAAAACTAAAATTTATTGGGGTGACAATGGTTAGTAAAATTACACAGGTTTCAAGTGTACAATTCCATAATACATCATCTATATATCACATTGTGTGCTCACCACCCAGAATTAGTTCTTCCATCATCATATATTTGACACCTTTTACCCTCTTGTACCAACTGCCTGACCCCAGAAACCTCTGGTAACCACTAATCTGTTGTCTGTCTATGAGTTTTTATTTCTTTCTTCGTTTGTCTTGTTCATTTGTTGCTTTCAGTTTCATATCCCATGTATGAGTGAAGTCATATGGTTCTCCACTTTTTCTGTCTGACTTATTTTGCTTAGCATAAAATCTTAAAGGCCATCCATGTTGTCACAAATGGCAGTATTTCATCTTTTCTTATGGCAGAGTACTATTCCATTGTGCATGTATACCACAACTTCTTTATCCAATCATCTATCAAAGGACACTTTGGTTGTTTCCATGTCTTGGCCACCATAAATAATGCTGCAATGAACATTGGAGTACATATGTATTTATGGATAAATGTTTTCAGGTTTTTTTAGGTAGATATCCAGAAGGGGGAATGCTGGGTCATATGGTAATTCTATTCTTAATTTTCTGAGGAACCTCCATAATGTTTTCCATAGCAGCTATACTAATTTACATTCCCACCAACAGTGTATGAGGATTCTTTTTTCTCCACAACCTCTCCAACATTTGTTATTATTTGTCTTGTTGATGATAGCCATTCTAAAAGGTGTGAGGTGATAGCTCATTGTGGTTTTGATTTGCATTTCCCTAATAGCTAATGAAGTAGAGCATTTTTGCCTATGTCTGCTGGCTGTTCCTACGTCTTCCTGGAAGAAGTGTTTGTTCAGATCCTCTGCCAATTTTTAAAATTGGATTGTTTGTTGTTTTGTTGTTGAGTTGTACAAAGTAATTTTTTAATGAGCACTCAATTTAATTTTTTAGATTGAAATTTATTGGGGTAACAATGGTCAAAGAAACTACATAGGTTTCAAGTGTACAATTCTATAATACATCAACTATATCTTGCATTATGTTCACCACCCAAAGTCAGTTCTCCTTCTATCGCATCATATTGTCCCCCACCCCATCCTCTTCTACCTTTCCCCCTCACTAGTCACCACGTTATTTACATATTTTGGTGTTATATGAGGTGTTTGCAAATGTCTTCTGCCATTTGGTTGTTTGCCTCTTTGTTATGTTAATGATTTCTTTTGCTGTGCAGAAGCTTTCTAGTTTGATACAGCCCCATTCATTTATTTTTGTTTTTACTTCTCTTGCCTTTACTGTCAAATTCATAAAATCCTGTTTGACACCAAAGTCCATAAGTTTAGTACCTATACTTTCTTTTATGCAGTTTATTGTTTTAGGTTTTATGTTTAGGTATTGGATCCATTTTGTGGCACATGGTGACAGACAGTAGCAATCTGTTTTCATTCATTTGAACGTGGCTTTCCAGTTCTCCCAGCACCATTTATTGAAGAGGCTGTCTTTTCTCCATTGTATGTTTTTAGCTTCTTTGTCAAAAATTATCTGTTTATATTTCTGAAGTTTATTTCTGGGTTTTCAATTCTATTCCATTAGCCTGTGTGTCTGTTTTTCTGCCAATACCATACTGTTTTGATTATTGTTGCTCTGTAGTACAAGCTGAAGCAGGGAATGTAATACCTCCAGCGTTATTCTTTTTTCTCAGGAATGCTTTGGCTATTCAGGATCTTTTGTGGTTCCATACAAATCTGATGATTTTTTGTTCTATCTCTTTAAAAAATGACATTGGGATTTTTTTTTAATTACAGTATTGGGGTGACAAATGTTAGTAAAGTTATATAGATTGCAGGTGTACAATTCTGTAACACATCATCTATATATCACATGGTGTGTTCACCATAGAAGAAAACATAGGTACTAAACTTATGGACCCTGTGTTCAAAGAGCATTTTATGAATTTGACCCCAAAGGCAAGGGAAGTAAAAGCTAAAATAAATGAATGGGACTATATCAAACTAAAAAGCTTCTACACAACAAAAGAAACCATTGACAAAATAAAGAGCCATTGGGATTTTGATGGGGATTGCATTAAATCTGTATATTGCTTTGGGTAATATGGCCATTTTAACTATGTTGATTCTTCCAATGCATGAACATGGTATGTCTTTCCATTTTTTTGTGTCTTCTTCAATTTCTTTTAAGAGTCTTATAGTTTTCTCTGTATAGGTCCTTCACATAGTTTATAAATTTTATTCCTAGGTGTTTTATTCCTTTTGTTGCAATTGCAAAAGGAATTGTTTTTTTTTATTTTTTTCCCCCTGAGAATTCATTGTTAGTACCTAGGAATGCAATGGATATTTTTTCAATATCTGAATTATAATTTTTATTGGGGTATAGTTTACATACAGTGAATTTTACTCTTTTGGGTGTACAGTAGTTTGAATTTTGATATATGAGTAATATGTTAAAAAAAATACAAAGGAGGGCCGATCGGCCGAGTGGCTCAGTTGATTAAGAGTGCGAGCTCTGAACAACAGTCACTGGTTTGATTCCCACATGAGCCAGTGAGCTGCGCCCGAGCTAAGCTGCTCCTGAGCTGCCAACAGGTGGCAGGATGGCTCAGCTGGTGAGAGCATGTGCTCCTAACAACAACGTTGCTTGTTCGACTCCCACATGGGATGGTGGGTTGTGCCCACCTGCAACTAAGATTGAACATGGCATCTTGAGCTGAGCTGCCTTGAGCTGACAATGGGTGGCTGGATGGTGACTGGACTTGGAGCTGAGTTAGCTGCACCCTCCACAACTAAGACTGATGGACAACAACTTGGCTGTTCCCTTTTCCCAATTCCCCAACACTGTTCCCCTTCCCTAATTCCCCACACTGCTCCCCGTCTCCAATTCCCCAATGAAAAATCTTAAAAAAAAAAAAAAAGGAAAATATGCAATGGTTTTTTTACATTGATTTTGTAGCTGGCAACATTACTGTATTTGTTTATTGTTTCTAAAGGCTTTATGGTGGAGTCTTTAGGGTTTTCTATATATAGCATCATGTCATCTGCAAAAAGTGACAATTTAACTTCTTCATTCCCTATTTGGGTGCTTTTTATTCCTTTCTATTGCCTGATTGCCCTGGCTAGGACTTCCAATATTACGTTGAATAACAGTGGTGGTAGAGGACAACCCTATCTTGTTCCTGAACATAGAGCAAAAGCCTTTAGTTTTTTCACCAATAATTATGATATTAGCTGAGGGTTTGTCTATATGGGCTTTATTATGTTAAGGTATTTTCCTTTTATATCAATTTTATTAAGTGTTTTATAATCATAAATGGATGTTGTATCTTTTCAAATGTTTTTTATGCATCTATTGATATAGTCATATCTTTCACTTTGTGTGGTATATTGCATTGATCTATTGTATAAGTTGAACCATCTCGTGCTCCTGGGATGAACCCCACTGGATCGTGATGTATACTCTTTTTAATGTACTATTGGATTCAATTTGCTAGAATTTTGTTTAGGATTTTTGGTTCTGTATTCATCAGAGAGATTGGTCTGTAATTTTCTTTGTGTGTGTGTGTGTGTGTGTGTGTGTGTGTGTGTGTGTGTGTGTGTGTGTGTGTTATCCTTATCAGGTTTTGGTATAAAGTAATGTTGGCCTCATAAAATGAATTAGGAAGTACTGACTCTTCTTCAGATTTTTTGGGAGAGTTTGAGGAGGACAGGATCCTCTTTGAATGTTTGGTAGAATTCACTAATCAAGTCATCTTATCCTGGACTTTTGCTTTTGGGAAGGTTTCAGATAACTGATTCAATTTCTTTACTGTTGATCACTCTATTTAGATTTTTCTGTTATTTGTGATTCAGTCTAGGATGGTATACGTTTCTAAGAATCTGTGCATTTCTTCTAGGTTATTGAAGTTGGTAGCATATAGTCCTTCAACGTACTGTGTGATCTTTTGTATTTCTGTGATAACTTCTCATCTTTCATTTCTGATTTTGTTTATTTGTATCATTTCTCTTTTTTATTTTATTTTTATTTATTTATTTATTTTTAATTAGTTTCAGGTGTACAACACAGTGCAATAGTTATACATTTTATCCCTCAAAGTGACAACCCCCCACCCCCATTTTGCCACCCCACTCCCCCCCATATCATATATATCTATTACTCTTCCTCTGACTCTCTTCCACAGTATAATCCACATCCCGTGACTATCTATATATATTCAATTACAGTAGGTATACAACCTCCGCTTTAGTTATACAGTGCAGTGATCAAACCTCTACTCCATCCATGAAATGGTCTCCGTAACAAGACATATGACCATCTGACATTCCACAGAATATTTACAACATTATTAATTATATTCCCCAAACTGTTTTTCATATCCCAGTGGCAATATTGTAGTTGTCTATTTTTGCTGTCTAATCCCTTCCCCTTCTCCCTCATCCTCATCCCCATCCCCCTCCCAATTAGCAACCCTGATTTTTCCTCTATATCTATGAGACAGTTTCTGTTTACTTTGTTCATTCATACAGTTTTTCAGATTCCACATATGAGTGAGATCATATGGTATTTGTCTTTCTCCGACTGACTTATTTCACTTAACATAGTAGTCTCTAGGTCCATCCATATCAGTGCAAATGGTACGATTTCATTCTTCTTTATAGCAGAGTAATACTCCATTGTATAAATATACCACAGTTTCTTAATCCAGTCATCTACCGATGGGCATTTTGGTTGTTTCCAAGTCTTAGCTATTGTAAATTGTGCTGCTATGAACATAGGGGTGCATAACTTTTTTTGAATAAGTGTCTTGGTTTTTTCAGGATAAATACCTAGGAGTGGAATTGCTGGGTCAAATGGTAGCTCTATTTCCAGTTCTTTGAGATACCTCCATACTGACTTCCATAGTGGCTGCACCAATCTGCAATCCCACCAACAGTGCAGCAGGGTCCCCTTTTCCCCACAGCTCCACCAGCACTTGTTGTTTGTTGATTTATTGATGATAGCCATTCTGACTGGAGTGAGGTGGTATCTCATGGTGGTTTTTATTTGCATTTCCCTAATGACCAGTGAGGTTGAACTTTTTTTCATATGCCTGTTGGCCATCTGTATGTCCTGTTTAGAGAAATGTCTGTTCATATCTTCTGCCCATATTTTAATTGGGTTGTTTGTTTGTTTGGTGTTGAGTTTCATGAGTATTTTATGAATTTTGGATATTAACCCCTTATCAGATATATCGTTGGCAAATATATTCTCCCATTCAGTAGGCTTCCTTTTTGTTTTATTAATGGTTTCCTTTGTTGTGAAAAAACTTTTAAGTCTGATATAATCCCATATGTTCATTTTTTTCTTTTACGTCCCTTGCCGTAGGGATGTATCAGTAAAAATATTGCTCCGGGTAATATCTGCAAATGTACTCCCTATATTTTCTTTTAGGATTTTTATGGTTTCAGGTCTTACATTTAAGTCTTTAATCCATTTTGAATTTGTTCTTGTATAAGGCATAAGCAGGTGTTCCAGTTTCATTTTTTTGCGTGTGTCAGTCGAATTTTCCCAGCACCATTTATTGAATAGACTACCTTTACTCCAGTGTAAATTCTTGCTTCCCTTGTCATAGATTAACTGTCCGTAAATGCCTGGATTCATTTCTGGGCTCTCTGTTCTGTTCCACTGATCGATGTGCCTGTTTTTATGACAATACCAAACTATCTTGGTTACTGTAGCCTTGTAGTAGGTTTTGATGTCTGGTAGCATGATCCCCCCGACTTTGTTCTTATTTCTCAGAATTGCCGAGGCTATTCTGGGTCTTTTATGATTCCATATAAATTTTAGGATTATATTTTCTATTTCTGTGAAAAATGCCCTTGGAATTGCATTGAATCTATATATTGCTTTAGGCAGTATGGACATTTTAACTATATTAATTCTTCCTATCCATGAGCATGGTAGGTGTTTCCATTTATTTGTATCTTCTATGATTTCTTTCTTCAGTGTCTTATAATTTTCTGAGTACAGATCTTTCACTTCTTTGGTTAAATTTATTCCTAGGTATTTTATAGTTCTTGATGCAATTGTAAATGGGACAGTTTTCTTAATTTCTCTTTCCATTAGTTTATTATTGGTATATGCAAATGCCACTGATTTCTGAACATTGATTTTATATCCTGCTACTTTACTGAATTCGTCTATCAGTTCCAATAGTTTTTTGATGGAGTCTTTGGGGTTCTCTATATACAGTATCATGTCATCTGCATATAATGACAATTTTACTTCTTCATTGCCAATTTGGATGCCTTTTATTTCTTTTTGTTGTCTGATTGCTGTGGCTAGAACTTCCAGCACTATGTTAAATAGAAGTGGTGAAAGCGGGTAGCCTTGTCTTGTTCCTGATCTTAAGGGGAAAGCTTTCAGCCCTTCCCCATTGAGTATGATGTTTGCTGTGGGCTTATCATACATGGCCTTTATTATGTTGAGATATGGTCCTACTATTCCCACTTTGTTAAGAGTCTTTATCATAAATGGCTGCTGGATTTTGTCAAATGCCTTTTCTGCATCTATTGATATGATCATATGATTTCTATTTTTCATTTTGTTAATGTGATGTATTACGTTTATTGATTTGCGGATATTGAATCAGCCTTGCATACCAGGAATGAATCCCACTTGATCGTGGTGTATGATCTTTTTTTTTTTTTTAAGCTGAGCCATCCTGCCACCTGTTGGCAGCTCAACGGCAACACAGCTTGGGCTGGCATCGAACCGCCGTTGCTCAGAGCTCAGCTCGCAGTCTTGAGCGAGCTCTTAACCAACTGAGCCACTCGGCCGGCCCCTGATCTTTTTAATGAGATGCTGAATTCGGTTTGCTAGTATTTTGTTGAGAATTTTCACATGTATGTTCATTAGGGATATTGGCGTGTAATTTTCCTTTTTTGAAATATCTTTGTCTGACTTAGGAATCAGGGTGATAGTGGCTTCATAGAAAGAGTTTGGGAGCCTTCCCTCCTTCTGTATGTTTTGGAATAGTTTGAGTAGAATAGGTACTAATTCTTTCTTGAGTGTTTTGTAAAATTCACCCCTGTAGTTATCTGGTCCAGGGCTTTTGTTTGTTGAAAGATTGTTGACTACCGATTCAATTTCTTTGGCAGTAATCAGACTGTTCAGAGTTTCTGTTTCTTTTTGGTTCAGACTTGGTAGATTGTATGCTTCTAGAAATTTATCTATTTTTTCCAGATTGTCGAATTTGTTAGCATATAGTTGCTCGAAGTATTTTCTTAAATTTTTCTGTATTTCTGTGGTAACTGTTGTCACTTCTCCTCTTTCATTTCTGATTTTATTAATTTGGGTCCTCGCTCTCTTTTTCTTGGTTAGTCGTGCTAAGGGTTTGTCGATTTTGTTTATCTTTTCAAAAAAACAACTCTTGGTTTCATTAATCTTTTGTATTGTTTTTTTGTTCTCTATTTCATTTATTTTTGCTCTGATCTTTATTATTTCCTTCCTTATACTCTCTTTAGGCTTGTTTTGCTGTTTTGTTTTTTTTTTTTTTTTTTTGGAGATCCTTTAGGTGTAAAGAGAGTCTGTTGATTTGAGATTTTTCTTCCTTCTCTAGGTAGGCCTGCAATGCTATGAACTTCCCTCTTAGGACTGCTTTTGCTGCATCACAGAGATTTGGGGTCAGGTGTTTTCATTTTCGTTGGTCTTGAGGTATCATTTGATTTCCTCCTTGATCTCATTTTTGACCCACTCACTATTTAGTAACATGTTATTTAGCCTCCATGTATTTGTAAGCTTTCCAGATTTTTTCTTATAATTGATTTCTAGTTTCATAGCATTGTGGTCACAGAAGACACCTGATATGATTTCAATCTTCTTAAATTTGTTGAGACTTGTTTTGTGGCCTAACATGTGGTCTATCTTGGAGAATGTTCCATGTGCACTTGAGAAGAATGTATATTCTGTTCTTTGGGGCAAAATGCTCTAAAAATATCAATTAAATCCAGTTGGTCTAAAGTGTCATTTAAGGCCACTATGTTCGTGTTGATTTTCTGTCTGGAGGATCTGTCCATTGGTGACAATGGGGTGTTGGATTCCCCTACTATGATAGTGTTACTGTTGATCTCTTCCTTTATGTCTGTCAAAATCTGTTTTATATATTTAGGGGCTCCTACATTGGGTGCATAGATGTTTACTAGGGTTATGTCCTCTTGTTGAATTGATCCCTTTATTATTATGTAGTGCCCTTCTTTGTCTTTTATTGTAGTCTTCATTTTAAAGTCTATTTTGTCTGAAATAAGTATTGCTACTCTATCTTTTTTCTCATTTTCATTTGCATGAAATATCGTATTCCATCCCTTTACTTTCAGTCTGTGTGTGTCTTTTGATCTGAGATGAGTCTCTTGTAGACAGCATATGCATGAGTCCTGTTTTCTTATCCACTCAGCCACTCTGTTACTTTTGATTGGAGCATTTAGCTCCTTCACATTTAAAGTAATTACTGATAGGTGTATATTTATTGCCATTTTGTTATTTGTATTTCTTGTCTTCCTGGGTTAGCTTGTTTTCCCTTTTCTTCTGTTTAACATTTCCTGCAATGCTGGTTTGGTGGTAATGAACTCCTTAAGTTTATTCTTTTTTGAGAGCTCTTTATCTCTCCTTCAATTTTACATGATAGTCGTGCTGGGTGGAGCAATCTTGGTTGTAGACCTTTATTTTGTGTCACTTTGAATATCTCCTGCCACTCTCTTCTGGCCTGCAGAGTTTCTGAAGAAAAGTCAGCTGTTAGTCTTATAGGAGTTCCTTTGTATATAACCTACTGTGTTTCCCTTGCTTTTAGGATTTTGTCTTTGTCTTTAAGCTTTGCCATTTTAACTATGATGTGTCTTGGTGTGGGCCTGTTTAGATTCAGCCTATTTGGAACTCTCTGTACATACTGGTCATGTATGTCTATTTCCTTCACCAGGGTAGGGAAATTTTCAGTCATTATTTCTTTAAATACATTCTCAATTCCTTGCTTCTTCTCTTCTTCTGGTATTCCTATGATGTGAAAAATTGTTGCATTTTATGTTGTCCCAGTGTTCTCTTAAACTGGTTTCATTCTTTTTTATTCTTTTTTCTTTTTGTTGTTCCAGCTTGGTGATTTATGCTATTTTGTCTTCTAATTCGCTGATCCACTCTTCTGCTTCTTCTATTCTACTGGTGATTCCTTTGAGTATGTTCTTCATTTCAGTTATTGTATTCTTTAGTTCTAACAGGTTGTTTTTTATGGTTTCCCTGTCCTTCTTTATGTCCTTGCTAAGTTCCTTAAACATTCTTATCATCAGTGTTCTCTGAAAGTTTGGATACCTCTGTTTCATTTAGTTCCATTTCCAGAGTTTTCTTCTGATTTTTATTTGGGACATGTTTCTTTGTTTTTTCATTCTGGCTGTCATTCTGTGTATGCTTCGAAGTATTAGATAGATCACCAGACTTGACATGGCTTCCTCTTTAGGTCCTTCGTTTAGAGGTTCTGTTCATCTCAGGGGACTTCTGCGGTTAAATGCTGTATAACTTATTTGTAATTTTGATGTGATCCTGGAAGGCAGTTCAGAGAGGATCCATCTATTCTGCCATCTTACTGGAAATCCAGCGCGATTATTGATATATGAGGATTTCTTATCATTCTCTTTTTTGTTTTCTGTGGCATGGTGTCTCCATTTTTTCTTTGCCTTTTTGTTGCTGTCTGTTATTTCTGTGTGGTGGTATTCTATGGTTTTCCCCTCTGTTTCTTTTTTTTTTTTTATATGTTATGTATCTCAGTTCTAGATTTTTTTTTTTTTGAGGGGTTACCTTTAAGGGTTTTTGTTTGTTTTGTTTTCTTAAATCTTTTTTTGGAGGGGGAGCACTTTTTATTTTAATTTTTTTTAATTTTTTTTTTTTTTTTAGCTGAGCCATCCTGCCACCTGTGGGCAGCTCAACGGCAACTCAGCTCGGGCTGGCCTCGAACAGCTGTTGCTTAGAGCTCAGCTCGCACTCTTGAGCAAGCTCTTAACCAACTGAGCCACTTGGCCGGCCCTAAAATTTTTATTTATTTATTTATTTATTTATTTATTTATTTGTTTGTTTTTAAGGTGAGTCATCCTGCTACCTGTTGGCAGCTCAGCAGCTGCTCAGCTCGGGCCAGAATCCAACTGACAACCCTGTGGCTCAGAGCTCACACTCTTGAGCGAGCTCTTAACCAACTGAGCCAGTCGGCCGGCCCAACTTTAAATTTATGTAAAAAAAAATTTTCATATATAAAGTAGTCCTTTTTCTTCAGGGTGATTTATCTTCATTCCCCTTTGTAGGTTCAGACCTTACTCTCTCCCCTTTACATTTTTGTTGTCACTAGTTATCCCTACTTATGTAAATTGATTTCTGGGTTGCAGTAACAAGTTGTCTTTTGGTTTTGTCCCTTTTTTTAAAAGTATTTTTTTCTTCTTTACCCTGTATGTTATGTTCAACTGTATAGTGTTCTATTTGGTGTAGGTGTTGCCATTTCCTGATTCTGTCTTCTGTTCATGATACTGCTCATGGTTTGGTATTCATTTGATATTTTGTTTCAGGTCAAATAGCCTCCTTCAGTATTTCTTTAATGCAGGTCATGTGTTAGAAAATTCCCTCAGATTCTGTATGTCTGGAAAAGTCTTTATTTCTCCTTCATATCTAAAGGATATATTTGGGGATATATTATTCTTGGCTCATAATTTCTCTTTCAATAGTTTGAATATTTGATTCCACTCCCTCATGGCTTATAGAGTTGCTGCTGAAAAATCTGATGATAATCTCAAGGGTTCTCCTTTGTAGGTTACCATCTTCTTTTCCTTAGCTGCCATGAAGATTCTTTCTTTGTCATTAATTTTTGACACCTTCAAAACAAGTGCCTTAGAGAAGGCCTGTTGGGATTGAAGTAATTAGGTGTTCTATTTGCTTCTTGGAATTGAAGATCAAGTTCTTTCCAGAAGTTTGGGAAGTTATCATTGACTCTATTTTAATATAGTCTCTGTTCCTTTCTCCTTTTTTTCCTTCTGGTATACCCATAATTCTCATGTTGCTCTTTCTGATGGTGTCAGAAAGTTCTTATAGAGTTCTTTCATTTCCTTTCACTCTCCTTCCATCTGTGTCATTTCCAGATTTCTGTCTTTGATACTACTAATTCTTTCCCCCATCTGGTCAGCTCTATTACGTGAGCTGGTTATTTCATTCTTCGTTTCTTTTATTTCATTCTTCATCTCCAGAAATTCTATTTCATTCTTTTTAAATTTCATTGTCTTTGGTAAAATGTTTATTTGTTCTTTGATTGTTTTTCTGAGTTCATTAAACTGCCTATCTGTGTTTTCTTGCATCTCATTGAGTTATTTCAGAACTGAAATCTTGAATTCTCTGTCATTTAAGTCACATATATCCATGTCTTTTAGTTCATTTTCTGAAGAGTTTTCATTTTATTTCTGAGCTGCCTTGTTACCTTGGTCATTCATGGCAATCAATGAATTATTTCTCTTCCTAGGCATCTACAGGAGTGGGTTCTGCTCCAGGTTGATATAAAGAGGTCTTTTTTTTTGCTTTTCAGGAGGTGTTGCCAGAATGTTTTATTTTCTCTCCCACTGCCATTTATTTCTTCTCACATTATAGCATAATATTTTCTCTTGCACTGTTCTGGCTTCTCAAGTGATGGGGTCAGTTTTCTGGAATGTGGGCTTCTCCTCTGTAAGCAGATTGCCTGAGTCTCAGGGCACTGCCTCCATGGGAGTATGTGGTGGGCCACAGAGTTCTGAGCTTCTGAACTCCCAATGCTCTCCCTGCAGCCTGATGCACAGCCTGTATGTCCCAGTAGCTCTGGTTGTCCCTGTAGGGATATACCCAATATGGTTGGGGTGGGTGGGCTGTAAGAAGCAGCTGGTGCACTTGTGACTCTGAGCAATGGCAACTACCAGCCTGCAGTTGTCTTGACTCTACAGTTCTTTCTCTTTTCACAAGAATTAGTTGCTGTGTGAGTCTGTGGCTGCGGGGCTGTCACTGCAGTTCTCAGAACTGTAGATATTCTGTTCTTTAATCTGCTATTCTCTATGCTGTAAATAGTAAGAGTTCTTTTTCTGTGAAAAATGTTATTGGTAATTTGATAGGAATTGTGTTGAATTTATATATTGCCTTATATAGTATGGACATTTTAACTATATTAATTCTGCCTACTCATAAGCATGGTATGTGTTTCCATGTATTAGTATCTTCATTAATTTCTCTCTTCAGTGTCTTATAATTTGCTGAGTACAGGCCTTTTACTTCTTTGGTTAAATTTATTCCTTTGTATTTTATTATTTTTGAAGCATTTATAAATGAGTTGTTTTCTTAATTTCTCCTTCTGATAGTTTATTATTGGTGTATACAAATGCTACTGATTTATAAATATTAATTTTGTATCCTGCTACTTTACTAATTTCATGTGTCAGTTCTAATAGTTTCTTTGGTAGAGTCTTTGGGGTTCTCTCTATATAGTATCATGCCATCTGCATATAATGGCAATTTTACTTCCTTCTTTCCAATTTGGATGCCTTTTATTTCATTTTCTTGTCTGATTGCTGTGGCTAGAACTTACAGAACTATTTTGAATAAAAGTGGTGAAAGTAGGCAACCTTGTCTTGTTCCTGATCTTAAGGAGAAAGGGTTTAGCTTTTCTCCATTGAGTATCATGTTAGCTGTGGGTTTATCATATATGGTCTTTATTATGTTGAGGTACTATTCATCTATTCCCACTTTGCTAAGAGTTTTTATCATAAACAGCTGCTGGATTTTGTCAAATGCTTTTTCTGCATCTATTGATATGACCATATGATTTTTATTTTTCATTTTGTTAATGTCATGTGTCACGTTAATTGATTTGTGCATGTTGAACCAAACTTGCACACCAGGAATGAATCCCATTTGGTTGTGGTATATTATCTTTTTAGTGTATTGCTAAATTTGGTTTGCTAATATTTTGTTAAGGATTTTTGCATCATTAGGGATATCGACCTGTGGTTTTCATTTTTTGTAATGTCTTTGTCCGGTTTTGGGATCAGAATGATAGTGGCCTCATAAAATGTGTTTGGGAGACTTCTCTCCTGCATTTTTTTAAAAGCTTGAGGAGAAAATTGTTAATTCTTTTTCAAATATTTGGTAAAATTCACCTGTGAAGCCATCTTGTCCAGGACTTTGTTTGTTGGGAGCTTGTTGATTACTGATTCAATACCATTGGTAGTAATCAGTCTCTTCAGATTTTCTATTTCTTCTTGATTCAGTCTTGGAAGATTGTATGTTTCTAGAAATTTATCCGTTTCTTCCAGAATGTCTAATTTGTTGGCATATAGTTGCTCATAGTATTTAAAAAATTTTTTTTTTTATATTTCTGTGGTATCTGTTGTCAATTCTCCTCCTTCATTCCTGATTCTATTAATTTGTGTCCTCTCTCTCTTTTTATTTGGTGAGTCTGATAAAGGTTTGTCGACTTTGTTTATCTTTTCAAAAACCAGCTCTTGGTTTCATTGATCTTTTGTATTTTTTGTTTGTTTGGGGTTATTTTTTGGTCTCTATTTCATTTTTTTCCACTCTGACCTTTTTTCTTTCCTTCCTTGTACTCCCTTTGGGCTTATTTTGTTGCTCTTTTTCCATTTCCCTTAGATGTAAAGATAAACTGTTGTTTGAGATTTTTCTCTTTTCTTTAGGTATGTCTCCATTGCTACGAATTTCCGTCTTAGGACTGCTTTCACTGAATCCCATAGATTTTGGGTTGTTGTGTTTTCATTTTCATTTGTCTCAAGGTATGTTTTGATTTCTTTCTTGATCTCATTGTTGACCCACTCGCTATTTAGGAACATGTTATTCCACTCGCTATTTAGTAACATGTTATTCAGCCTGCATGTGTTTGTGTGCTTTCCGGATTTCTTCTTATAATTGATTTCTAGTATCATAGCACTGTGGTCAAGGAAGACGCTAGATATGATTTCCATGTCCTTAAATTTATTGAGACTTGTTTTATGGCTTAGCATGTTGTCTATTTTGGAAAATGTTCCATGTGCACTTGAGAAGAATGTATATTCCGCTGCTTTGGGGTGAAATGCTCCAAAAAATCAATTAAATCCAACTGGTCTAATGTGTCATTTAAGGTCACTGTTTCAGTGTTGACTTCCTCTCTGGAGGTTCTGTCTATTGGTGTCAAACAGGGTGTGGAAGTCCCCTACTATGATAGTGTTACTGTTGATTTCTGTCTTTATGTGTGTCAGAATCTGTTTTATATATTTAAGAGCTCCTATGTTGGGTGCATAGATGTTTCCTAGGGTTATGTCCTCTTGTTGGATTAAGCCCTTTATTATTATGTAATGCCCTTTTATGTCTTTTATTGTAGTCTGTGTTTTAAAATCTATTCTGTCTGATGTAAGTATTGCTATTGTAGCTTTTTCTCATTTCCATTTACATGAAATATCTTTTTCTATCTCTTTACTTTTAGTCGGTGTGTGTCTTTTGGTTTGAGGTGAGTCATTTGTAAACAGCATATGCCTGAGTCTTGTTTTCTTATGCACTCAGCCACACTTTTGATTAGAGCCTTTAGTCCATTCACATTTAAAGTGATTATTGATAGGTACATATTTAATGCCATTTTGTTATTGGTGTTTCTGGTCTTCCTTTGTTAGTTTTTTTTTTCCATCTTTCTTCTACTTAAAAAAACCCTTTTTAATATTTCCTGCAATGCTGGCTTGGTGTTAATGAATTCCTTTAGCTTATTCTTTTCTGGGAAGCTCTTTATGTCTCCTTCAAGTTACATGATAGCCTTGTTAGGTACAGCAACCTTGGGTGTAGGCCTTTTTCATCACTTTCAAAATTTCCTGCCACTGTCTTCTATCCTGCAAAGTTTCTTTAAAAGAGTCAGCTGATCGTCTTATGGGAGTTCCCTTGTATGTAGCCTGCTGTGTTTCTCTTGCTGCTTTTAGGATTGTCTCTTTGTCTTTAACCTTTGCCATTTTAACTATGATGTGTCTTGATGTGGGCCTGTTTGTATTCCTCTTGTTTGAGATTCTCTGCACTTTCTGGGTTTGTGTGTTATTTTCCTTCACCAGATTAGAGAAGTTTTCAGTCATTATTCAAATAGGTTATCAGTCCCTTGCCCCCTCTCTTCTTCTTCTGGTATTCCTAAGATTGTGAATGGTGAATGTTGTGGCACTTGATGTTTTCTCACAGGTCTCATACTATTTTCATTGTTTTTTATTTCTGTTGTTTTGATTGGGTAATTTCTGCTATCTTGTCTTCTAAATCACTGATTTGATCCTCTGCTTCATCTACTCTGCTGGTGATTCCTTCGAGTGTGCGCTTCATTTCTGTTAATGTATTCTTTAATTCTGACTGGTTATTTTTTATGATTTCTGTATGCTTCTTTATGTTTGCTATCTCTCTGTTGAGATTCTCACTAAGTTCTCACTATGCTTAGGGAATGAGTGTTCTAAACTCTGTCTCTAATAGGTTGGTTGCCTGTGTTTCATTTAGTTGCATTTCTGGAAGTTTCTTTTGATTTTTTATTTGTGACATGTTTCTTTGTTTCCTCAGTCTGGCTGTCACTCTGTGCTTTGCATCTATGTATTAGGTATATTATCTATGCCTCTGTTTTTGCTGGGTGGTCTTATGTAGTATGTCATCTTTTATATTAAAATTGCACAGTCTCCCTATTCGCCTGTGCATGTGTTCCAGAGGTGGAAGTGTCCCTTATGGTGTGTATTCTCCTGTTGAAGTTGAGTTTTCTTTTTTTTTTTTTAAGATTTTATTGGTGATTGGGGGAAGTGAACAGAGTTGGGGAACCAGAAAAGGGGAACAGACAAGTTGCTGTCTTTTTGTTCTTCAGTCTAGTTGTGGAGGACATCGCTTCACTGGCCCATGTTGGTATCATCACTGCACTCTTCCCTGGTGAAGCAGATTGGTTGCCAGCCTCGGGACAGCTGCTCACAGCGGTCATTGGCAGCTCACACCAGCTGCCAACTGCTCATGCTGGCTGCTGGCCACTCACTGTAGCCTATGGCAGCACACCACGACAGGGGCTGCAGCTATGCCATCCCCGGGGACTCACAGCAGCCCAGCTCCAGGTGGAGCTGTTGTTCACCATCTTAGCTATAGAGGGAAGTATCACTGGCTCTCATATGTGGGATCTGAACTAGGGCTGCTGAAGTCCCAAGCCAGCTCTTAAACAATGCGCCACTCAGTTGGCCAAAGTTGAGCTTTAATTGCTTTCGACTTCCAATGGGTGGGATTGACTCTCAGGCTGACTAGCTGTGAGAATTGGCTATGCCCACAGTGTATGACCTGCTGTGTGAAGGTTGACCCTTCAGAAGAGGCTTGGCCCCTGAAGGCTCTTATGCCCATAGAGAATTTCTTTTGGGTATACCACTTGTAGGTCCAACCATTCAGTGGTCTGAAGCTGGCTTCTGGGTGTATTTTTTTTTGTGTCCCTTGGGCAGGGCTCCTGCTCAGAGCAGTTTCAGCCCTGTCTGTTATCAGTTCATGGCTACTTGGTAGGTGCCTCAAAGCTGTATGAAGTTAGCTGCTGCCTGTGCTAGGCTGGGGATGTGTGGCAGTGGCCTTTCTGTGAACTGAGGCTGGCTGCCACTAATATTGGCCCAGGGCCCTGGTTGACCCGGTGTTGAGAGTGCCCTCATTGATGCAGCACTAGCTGGGCAGGATGAAGTTCAAGTGAGTCATGATATGAGACCAGTGGATTTTATAATGTTAATGCAGATTCAGATTTTACACCAATATCTGGCTTGTGACCCATTTGTACAGTGCCAGTCTCTACCTTAGGCTCACAAAATCCCAAGAGCTGCTCCCAAGTGGCTGTGGTGCAGGTTTGGGGTCACTTATTACCACCAAGATCTCCCCAGAGCTCTGCAGACTGTCTGCTGCTGTAAAAAACCTTTTCTGCAGTTTGTGGGGGTGGGGCCAGTCACCCTGGCACCCAGAGTACACTACAGGCAATGCAGCTGTAGGTTGGTGGAGTGGTGTTACAAGGGTCTAAAGGCTGTAGTCAGTGGTTTCCACAAATTCATTGTAGTCTCAGCTGCTGTACCAGTGCTGGGCCCATGTCCACTTCGCAACCAACAACAAAAAACAAATACACCCACAAAAAACAACAAACAATGAACAGATAAGTGAAATAAAGCTAAAACCCTCCCAAAGCAACAGAACAAAACTAAAAAACAGTAACCAAAAGCAATTATGAAACAAAGAAGAGAAACAGTAAAAAAAAAAAAAAAAAAGCAGAAGACAGAAAACGGAGAAAAAGGAACAAAAAGATTTAAAGAAAAAAGAAAAAGAAAAAAGGAAATTAAAAAAGGGGGAAGAAAAAAGAAAAGGAATGAAAGAAAAATAAAAAAAAGTTCACCCGATTTAGTCCGCAGGCATCTTGTGGGGTAGAGCCAGCTGCCTAGCTGTAGTGTGTCACTGGTCAACTCAGCACCAGCTGCGCAGAGGGCAAGCCTGTGCTGGCCTCCACCTCAGGCTTGCAGGCTCCTGAGAGCTGCCAACAATTAGCTGCGGTGGGCTCTGGTATTGGGCTCACCACCAAAACTCTCCACAGGTTACTGTGGGCTGTCTGCTGCTGCAAAAAAACTCTGTGACCTGTGGAGGTGGGGCTGGGCACCAAGTGTCCAGTGTGCCCCTGGTGATGCAGCTCTAGGTGGGCATGCCAGACCCCCAGGACACCATGGGTTGTGGTCACTGTCCCCCACAAATCAGAGCAGTGTGCACTCAGGCGCAGGCAACCAGTCCACACAAATATGCTAAGAACACCTTGGTGAGATTGTGCAGCCACACATCTCCAGGCCCAATGCCATCAGGAAAATGCTCAGTGTCTGCTGGTCTCAATCAGCAGCCTGTGGAGCAAGGATAGCAGCCCCGCAGACAGGCATTTTGGAGACAATGCTGCACAAGCATTGTAAAAAGGAGGACCCAAGGCAGTAAGCACTTGTGCGCTTGCACACCCATGCTGATTCTACCAGACCAATGTGGTCCTGAACCTGACCCTTTGTGGGAGGGCTTATCCCTGAAAATATGGCACCCTCCTGTAATCCACTCATGTGCAAGCTCTACACAGGGGGAACAATGGCCCCAGAACCTCCAGTTCCCCCTGCCAAAGGCATTCAGTTCAGTTCTTCCCTCTCAGGCTCCTTGGATCCCCAAGGTGCTACTCCCTTTGCCAGAGACTGGGTGAGTGCTTGCCAGCCAGCGAGTCCATGCACCAGCTCCACAAGAGGGTGACTGGGCCTCTAGCTGCCCCCTGCCCCACCAGGTCCAGCAGAGAGAGACCTTGCTGATTTCCTCTACCAGCTATCGTGGGACTCCCCTTCCAGGCACAGGGTCCCTGGGCTGGGGAGCCCAGCGTGAGGCCAGATGTCCCCTCCATTAACAGGGGAGGCCTCTGCCACTAAATTATCCCTCCCAGCATTTGCCCTCTCTCTGTGGGCCTGGAGTTAGCCTGCCTCACATCTCCACCCCTCCTTCCTGTCTCGACATGGCCTCTTCTTTAAATCCTTAGCTTTAGTGGTTCTTTCAGCTAGTGTTCAGATGAATCCCAAGGTTGATTATTGTATAATTTATTTGTAATTTTGGTGTAATCCAGAAAGGCAGTTGGTACCGTATCCACCTATTCCATCATCTTAGCTCTTCCTCTCTATCTCAGTTTTTATGTTTCCTATCTAGTTGTTGAAGTTCTCCCTGAGATCATTAAGTATCCTTACAACCAATGTTTGGCACTCTATCTTAGCACTCTAGATTACTTGTCTCCATTTTGTTTAGTTCTTTCTCTGGAGCTTAGTTCAGTTTTTTAACTTGGGTTCCTCCCTGTGTTTTTTTCTATGTAGGGCTGCTATGCTTCCCAGTCTTAGTGGAGTGGCCTTGTAGTAGGCATCCTGTGGAACCATGGTGTTTCTAGGTGTTTCCCTTGTGTCGGTTGTGTATGCCTTCCTGTTGCAATTGAGACTTGATTGCTGTTTGAACATCAGTGGGCGAGATTGACCCTCAGGGTGACTTGTTCTGAGGACTGGTGTGACTACAGTGGAGGGGCTGTGGTGCAGGGGTTGACCTTACAGAGCAGGGTGCGCTACAGTGGGGCTCTTGTGCCTGCCCATTCTGCTCTTTGGCTGTGTCATCTTTGGAGGTGACCAGTACTGATCTGGGCCAGTCCAAAACTGGTGACTGGGTCTGCCAGCTCTGGGGTCTCCTGGGAAGGGGCCTGCTGCAGGACAGTATCTAGGCTCTGCCTGGGACCACCTGGCATGAGCCAGAAACTGATCCAGACATGGCCAGCACCCACTGTGCTTGGAGGTGCCTTGAGAGGTCAAGCCACGAATGAAGGCCAGCTGTCACTTATGATGGGCTCAGGGCTGCTCTGCTAGAAGTACGGGACATGCCAAAGTCAGATGCTGCTCCATTTTGATGGGGTCTCAGATATGACATCTGCCTGAATTTGTATCCAGACAGAGGGAGGGCTCATCAAAGAAACAATGGCTTCTACCAGCTTCTCCCTCTGGAAGAAAGCTGCCCCTCCAGCCCTGACACTGAAGCTAGACAATCCGTTTTCTCCCCATATGCCCCTGGCACCTTTTGAGCTTTTGCCCCAGTACTGGACTCAGAGAGTGGGTCCATCAGTGAGTAAGGCTGTGTGTGGGCCCTTTAAGAGAAGGGAGAAACATCACTCAGCCACAATCTCTGATTGTTTTCATGGCCAGAATTTTATGGGGAACTTGTCTCCCCACAGCTGAAACCCTGGGCTAGGGAGAGGCTGGAATACCTTGCTTTTCAGGCAGAACCTCTGCAGCTGAGATATTCCTCTTGATTTTTAGTGGCCACATGTGGGTGTAAGACCAGCACATTCCATGTCTCTGACCTCCCTACCAGTCTCAACATGGCTTCTTATGTATATTCATAGTTGTAGGGCTTCAGTTCAGCTAGACGTCAGGTTATTCTCAGTAATGGTTGCTCTGTGGTTTACTTATAAATGATGTGGTCCTGAGAAGAGGTGAAAACAGTGTTTACATACTCTGTCATCTTGACCAGAAAATTGAGCTTGGGACTTGTCTCTTCTCTTGAACGTTTTGTAGTATCAATAGTTTGAGAAGGATAGGTGTTAATTCTTCTTTGTATGTTTGATGAAATTCACTTGTGAAGCCATCTGGTCCAAGACTTTTGTTTGTTTAGAGCTTTTTGATTACTGATTCAATTTTGTTAGTAGTAATCAGTTGGTTCAAATTTTGTTTTTCTTTTTGGTTCAGTCTTGGGGGATCATATGTATTTAAGAATTTAAACACTTCTTCCAGATTGTCCAATTTGTTGGTATGCAATTACTTATAATATTTTCTCATAACCCTTTGTATTTCTGTGGTGTCAATTGTCACTTTTCCTTATTTTTCATTTCTGATTTTATTTATTTGGGTTTTTTCTGTTATTTTCTTGAAGAGCCTGGTTAAAGATTTACCAATTTTGTCTGTCTTTTCAAAGAGCCAGCTCTTGGTTTCATTGATCTTTTGTATTGTTCCTTTAGACTCTATTTTGTTTATTTCTGTTCTAATCTTTATTATTTCCTTCCTTCTATTCATTTTGGGCTTTGTTTGTGTTCTTTTTCTAGTCTTTTAAGTGTAAGGTTGGAATGTTTGAGATTTTTCATGTTTCATTCATGAGGTAGGCCTGTATTGCTATGAATTTCTCTCTTACGACTGCTGTTACTGTGTCCCTTAGATTTTAGTTGTTGTATTTTCATTTTCATTTATCTCCAGGTGTCATTTGATTTCTTCCTTGATCTCGTTTTTGACCCATTCCTTTGTTAGCATGTTATTTATTCTCCATGTGTTTGTGTGTTTTTCAAATTTTTTTTTCTGTAATTGATTTTTAGTTTCATACCATTTTGGTCAGAGATGATACTCAATGTAATTTCAGCCTTCTTAAATTTATTGAGACTTGTTTTGTGGCCTGACACATAGTCTATCCTGGAAAATGTTCTATGTCAGGGGTCAGCAAACTTTTGAGACAGAAGGGCTGCCAGGTGTTAGCAAACTGTGCCTCATGAGCTGCAGGCTCTGAAGTAAAATTGAAACTGAAAATGAAATTATCATATTTTCATTTATAAAATTTTTAAAGGATATTATTCACATAATGGTGATTATGTAAAAATATATTTATGGCTCTCAAATAATTTTAAAATTGTTGTGAGGGACAGGATTGGCTCTTCCAGGGGTCGGCAAACTTTTGAGAAGGAACATACCCAAAGAGCCTCATGTGGCTCATGAACTGCAGTTTGCCAACCCCTGTTCTATGTGCCCTTGAAAATAATGTATATTCTGCTGCTTTAGGGTGAAATGCTCTAAAAATATCGATTAAATCCATCTAGTTTAGTGTGTCATTTAAAGCTGCTGTTTCCTTGTTGACTTTCTGTCTGGAATATCAGTCCATTGGTGTGAATGGGGTATTAAAGTCCCCTACTATGTATGTATTACTGTCACTCTTGTATTGGTGTAGAATTAACCCCTGGTCATTTGCAGAATGTAAAAGCATTCATGAGACTCTATGAGGTGAGAGATCAAGAAAAGGTTTATTGAAAATTAGGCAGAGAGCGAAGGTGAGAGAGAGAGAGAGAGAGAGAGAGAGAGAGAGACAGAGAGAGAGACAGAGAGAGAGACAGAGAGAGAGACAGAGAGAGAGAGAGAGAGAGAGAGAGAGAGAGAGAGAGAGAGAGAGAGAGATCTTTGAAAGAGAAATACTGGCAAAGGGAGCTTTGCCAGGTCAGAGCCCAATAGGCACAGCTGCACCACTGAGAAGGAGTACTGGGGTTTTATATTTTTCCATTCAGGATGTAGGGTGCTTGTCAGCTTGCAAGGGAGCTGCTGTTACAATTTTCTTCTCCTGGGAACTGTTCTGTTCCCATTTATGATGGAAGTCAGCTTGCAGGGGGTGGCTGTTGTGATTGGTAACTGTTCTGTTCTCACTTATGAAGGTGCTTGTCAGCTTGCAGGTGCAGTGTTAGCCAGGGGATTCAGAGCCAAGCAGTTAATTTTTAAGCTCATTCCTCCTAGCTCACAAGCTCTCTCCTGTTAACTCTTTGCTTCTTCCATCCTGCCAGCTCACAAGCCCACTCCTGTTAAATCTCTGTCTCATGAGCTGTCTCCCTTTATGTTAGTCAATATTTGCGTCACAGATTTAGGTGCTCCTCTGTTGGGTGCATAAATGTTTCCAAGGGTTTTATCCTCTTGTTGGATTGATTCCTTTATCATTATAAAATGTCCTTCTTTATCTTTTATTATAGCGTTTATGTTAAAGTTGATTTTGTCTAAGTATTGCTACTGCAGCCCTTTTGTTTGTTTGTTTGTTTGTTTCAGTTTGCATGAAATATCTTTTTCCATTACTTTACTTTCAGTCTTTGTATTTTGATCTCTGTGTGTCTTTTGGTCTCCTTTAGATAGCATATCCATGTATTGGTCTTTTTTTTCTTATCTATTCACCTACCCAATGTTTTTGATTGAAGCATTTAATTTATTTACATTTAAAGTGATTATTCATAGATATGTAGTTATCGCCATTTTATTATTCATATTTATGTTCACCCCTTCTTCTTCTTAAAGAAGCCCCTTTAAAATTTCTTGTAGGGGGCAGCTGGATAGCTCAGTTTGTTAGAGCACATGCTCTGAACACCAAGGTTGCTGGTTTGATTCCCACATGGTCCAGTGAGCTGCGCCCTCCACAACTAAATTGAAGACAACAACTTGAGTTGAGCTGCTGCTTAACTGCGGGTGGGTGGCCTAATGGCTCAGTTGGTTAGAGCGGGTGCTCTTAACAACAAGGTTGTCAGTTCGATTCCCACATGGGATGGTGAGCTGTGTGCCCCCCCGCCCCCCGGCCCCCAATTAGGTTGAAAACAACGACTTGACTTGGAGCTGATGGGTCCTGGAAAAACTCACTATTCCTCAATAAAGTTTTTTTAAAAATCACTTAAAAATTTTCTTGTAATACTGGTTTGATGTGATGAACTCCTTTAGCTTTTTGCTGCCTGGGAATCTTTATTTCTCCTTAAATTTTAAATGATAGCTTTGCTGAGAGTCTTTTTTGTACATCCATGCTTTTCATCACTTTGAATATTTTGTGCCAATCCATTCTTGCCTGCAAAGTTTCTGTTAAGAAATCAGCTGACAATCTTATTGGAGTTCCTTTGTAAGTGACCAGTTGCCTTTCTCTGGCAGATTTTATGATTTTTCTCTTTGTCTTTAACCAGTGCCATTTTAATTATAATGTGTCTTGGTGTGGGACTGTTTGAATTCATCTTCTTTGGAATTCTCTGTGCTTCCTAGACTTGTATGTATATTTCTTTTGCCAGGTTAGAAAAGTTTTCAGTCATTATTTCTTCAAATAGGTTCTTAATCCCTTGCTTTTGCTTTTCTTCTTCTGATACCACGCTATGATGTGAATGTTGTTATACTTGATATTGTCTGAGAGGTCTCTTGAACTGTCCTAATTTTTTAAAAATTCTTTTTTCTTTTTGCTTTTCTGATAGGGTGTTAACTGCTACTTTGTCATCCAAATCGTTAATCCAACCCTTTGCTTCATCTAGTTTGCTGATGATTTCAGTTATTGTAGTCTTTATTCAGACTAGTTCTTTCTTATAGTTTCTATGTATTTTTGTATGCTTGCTATCTCTTTGTTGAAGTTCATCTGTTCTTCCCCCAAGTTAATTGAGCATCCTTACAACCATTATTTTAAACATTATCTAGTAGTTTGCTTGCCTCCATTTAGTTTAGGTATTTTTGTTTTCTTTTTTGAGGGTTTTTTTTTGAGTTTTTTTTCTGTTATTTCATTTGGGACATATTTGTTTCCTCATTTTGGCAACCTCTCTGTGGTTGTTTCTATCTATTAGGTAGATCTTCTGCATCTCCCAGTCTTTCCAGGGGACCTTATATTTTAGGTTTTCTGTGGGATCCAGTGGCACAGTCTCCTTGGTCACTTGTGCTGAGTGCTCCAGGAGTGTCCCTTTTGTGGGTTTTGTGTGCCCTTCTTTTATAGTTGAGCCTTGATAGCTATTGACAGATTCAGTAAAAATGGGATTGACTCTCAGACTGACTGGCTGTGGGGTTTGATTACATCCATAGCTTATAGGCTGCTGTGTCAGGCATTACCCAATGCAGCAGGATTTGCCTCTGTGGGGCTCTGGTACCTTTTAAGACTGCCCTTTGGGTGTGCCGCTTGTGGGCTAATTGGGTGGTGATCTGAAGCCCACCTCCAGGTATGTTGGTTCTGGGGCTTTTTGAGAGGGGCTCTGGTGCAGGCCCAGGTCAGCCACTGCCTGTGATCAGCTGGGGACTACCTGGTAGGAGCTACAAAGTGATCCCTAGTTGGTTGCTTCCTATTCTGGACCTGAAGGCACATGGGAGAGGCCATGCTGTAACCCAATACCAGGCCTGGGGTAGCTCTGCAAAAATCCCTGGGTACCCCAAAGCCTGCTGCCACCTGTCAGCCCCCATAAGGCTTGGCTGCTATTAAGCTTCATGTGGTACATGAGTTGGATGAGGTGGAGTCTCAGGAAGTCACCAGGGCAAGATGAGTGGTGTTCACTAGGTTAATGTAGACTCTGGTTTGGTGTCAGTGCTGAGCCTGGAGCTACTAAGCAAAAATCTCAGAATACACTGAGGCCAGCTGCTGCCCACCTCAGGCCTGTGGACCCCCAAATGTTGTCCATGAAACAGTGCAATGTGGGCAGAATTCTTTGCTGGCTGAGATTGTGCCTCCATCATTGAGAGAGTTGGGTGTGAAAGGGTCCTAGGGAATCACCAGGGTGGAGTGAGCAGAGTTTACCAGGCCAATGCACATTCAGATTTGTGGAGGAGGACTCAAACCAGCAAAGATGGTGCCCACCTCCTGGCTGCATAAGAGGAGGATTTTACATAGGGAAAATGGTGACTGTCCCCTCAGTCCTTTCCTGAAACCACATAACTCTGTCTCTCCTTGTAAGTCTCTGACACCCCCTGAGTCACTGTCCCTCTGCTGGAGCCCAGGGTGAGTGCCTATGAGTGAGTGGGTATGTGTGTGGGCCCATTAAGAGGATGTCTGGATTTCCTGCAGTTTTTTGCCTTATGCAGATGGTTGGAATCCCCACTGATTTTTACAGCCAGATGTGGTAGCTCCCTTTCCCAGCACTGGTATTCTGGGCTAGGAAGTACAGAGTGGGGCTAGGGTCCCTTGTTCTTCCAGAGGGGACCTTTGTGGCTGAGATATATCTCCCAATTCTCAACAAATATACGCAAGTATGGACCTTGCATATTTCATGGTTCTGCTCCTTTTACCAGTCTCAGTGTGGCTTCTTTTTAGTACCCTTAGTTATAGGACTTCTGTTCAGCTAGACTTCAGATGGCTCTTTAGGTTGATTGTTCTCTAATTTAATTGTAATTTTAATTTGGTCATGGGAGGAGGCAAGAATAGCATTTATCTACTCCACCATCTTTGATCATCCTTCATCATTTCTAAAAGATGGGGGCTCATTCTGCAAATTCCATCATCAGGAGTTTAAAACTCTTTCCATTGCCTGATATCTGAATGAGTGAGAACAGCTGCTGTGAGCAGGGAGTTCAGAGGACAAGTGCAGGTAGTGAAACACACAAACAAATGAACGAACAAACAAACAAAGAAAAAAACAATTTATGTCCATGGCCCTGTAGTAGATTAAAAACTTTAAAGTTTCATATATTTCTTTTTTTTTCTGTTTCTTTTTTTTTTTTTTTGAGGGCAGTGTCACTGGCCCTCATATATGGTACCCGAACCGGGGCCGCTGGCTTCCTAAGCCAGCACTTAACCACCATGCCACAAGTTTCAGGACTGGCCTATTCAAACTGTAAATAAAGTGATGATGTCCTTGTGCCTTTACCTTCCCTTTTCTGTGCCTTACTCTCCCTAGACTTTCTCCCATTTTTCAATCAAGCAACATTTGCCTGTTTAATACATCTTTGTTATGCTTAACCTGCCTTTTAAGGATGTGATTTGATAACTTTATTCATATTAAGAGAAATAAATTTTATTATTTTCATTTTATGCAGGTAAAGACAAGAAAGTCATCTAACTTTATTTCCAAGATAATGATATCACTAATTTTTGAGCACTTTCTTTTCTTAAGAACTCAATACTTGGCTAAAGAGATGAATAAGACTACTGCTCTCAGTGTTTTGCTTTGCTTTGTTGATATTGTTAACACTGTAAGTTGTTATCTCTGAGATATTCTTAGCATCACCGTGACACAAATGAGGTACATCCTTCATTTTTAAGTTCCAGAATATTAAAATGTGACATATTTCCTGGAGAGCATGCTCAATAGATTTAATTGCTAAGATCTTAACAAGTTGTGTGCTGAGCAGAGCCTTTAAATTTCCTTCAAAACAAGCTTTCAGTTAAGGTGTTTCAGTGATGAATAGGGGACTATATGAGTATATTCTCATGGTATCACCAAACATTTGAACCTCTGGGGCAAAAACAAGACTTGTTTTCACCATTTTTCTTTTGTCTGGGGAAATCAAGGCTGAAGTTGAAATTATGAAATTAATTGTTCTTTTTTCTCTGTTAATGTTGCTAACCATATAAGATGTTATCTCTGACACAGTCATAGAGCATCATTATGACACACATGAAGTATGTTCTTCATTTTTACCTCCAAAGCATTCAAATGTGTCATATGTCCTGGAGAAATATATTCTTTTTAGTTAAGTATCTTGGAACATGAGAATTATTTATACTTGTCTTTCCTATTGTGGCAACAAAAATTTTTCTCTGTGTTCTTCAGCTTAGTATAGTTTAGAATTTTTTTGCCCCAGAACATAGAGAGTGATAAAGTGATTATGATAACTTATTTTATGTCATAAATGCCAAGCCTTAAATATTGAATTCCTAACAAATACTTGATCAGTTGATGGATTCTTATAAAGCTTATTGGTGAAAAGTATTCATGTGAAATGATAAATGTGAGGAGAGTTTAGATTCAAGTTAAAATTGCTTAGTGGACACTATTGCACTTTTAACTTTAGTAATATGATACTACTTCATCATTTTTTAGGGCTTGGTATAGAAAAGAACATCTCTTATAAATAACAGAATACTGTTACTGCAAATGGATTTTGGGTGAAATGGTACTTCTTGTTTCCTTTATGCTCCAAGTACACAGTGTTTTCTTGTAAGAAAGATTCTATATTCCAGAAATGTGGTATCATCATTGTCTTCTTCTAGATGCTAAGAAATGTTCTATGGCCACAATTTGCTGAGAATAATGCCAAACTCTGGGAAGGAGCTATTATTTCTCTTATAAAACAGAGAGTAATTTCCAGAGCTAATTATTTCCTTTGTCAAATGAAGCAATAAAAAAAGGTCATCTGACTATTTCATAATGACCTGGTATAGCGAGATCACCCACTTTTTTGCTCTTATTCACTGCATTGCTACAGAGAGGTCTGTGGATTTCAGTACAACATCTCTTTAAAAGCATGGGAAAATTCCTGCTTTCTCCCCAAAGGCAGTAGGAATACAAGTAAAGTGGAGCTGATGCAATAGTTTGGTGTGTAAATAGGAATATCATTTATAAAATTGGAACTGCTTTTCTGCACAGGATATCTGCAGGAATAGTGATGATTGGATGTTACTTGCTATTGACCTTGGTAGATATTTTACAACATGGGGTTATAACAATCTCAGGGATTTCCCTGACAAGATTTGTCTCTGCATCATTTTTTACCTTGCCATCAGAAACATCACTAGAGGTTGGGCGAGCTGAGTGGCTCGGTGGTTAAGCGCTGGCTTGGGAAGCCAGCGGCCCCGGTTCGGTCCCACATGTGAGGGCCAGTGACACTGCCCTCAAAAAAAAAAAAAGAAAAAAGAAACATCACTAGAAGCACTGAAGTGCCTTTGATCGCAATTCTTCCATAACTGAGTTGGCAATTAGGAAAGCACCTGAAGGAGCTCCTGCCGATGAATACCCAAGAGAAATTCATGCTCTACTACCTCCTCCATTCTGCCATCTATGGAAAATGACTATTCTTTCTTAGTTTTGATCCCAGAATTCTGGGTTGAAGGCAGGGACTTCGTACAAAAGAGAATAAATAAGCAGCAAATGGGTAGACACCTGGGAGGGCAGACAAAGAGGCAAGAGGCAGTGTCTTTTCTTACTCTGCATGTGACAAATGGTTTTATCATCTTGATAATGTCCTAAAGGCCCAGAGCAGTGGTTACTGGTCAATAAAATGCATTCCAGCCTTTATGCTCTTGGAGTGATATAATCTTAAAAGTTTCTTATCATACTGAATCTGAAGAACCAATGCTGTGACTAGCATTGACTTTTGGCTCTAGATTCCACATGTGCTTTCCTACTCTCAGATTTCTTTACATCATCCATTCCTCTGTAGACCAAACATTCATGGGGTGTCCATTCTGCCTGGCAGTGCACTGGGCTCTCAAGAGGCAAAGATGGAGAAAGAGGAAGGTAGCAGGGTGAACCTATGATTACCATGTGATGAGATGTGGTGGCTACAGGAACATTAGTGTGAAGAATTCTCATATATTCATAGGTCTGTTGGATGCACAGCATTGGAGTAGTGTTTATACAGTTGAAAGTCAAGATTTCCAGAGATACAATTAGAGTCTCAAGTTCAATCTCACAGCAGCTTCAGGTTTATGTTTCATAAGATCAGCTCTCTGCATACCTAGTGGGGTTTTTAGGCATTTTGGTATAATCCTCTACTGTGTCCTCCTTCAATCAGAGAGTAGATAACTTAAATTTGGCAATTAGGCATTCATTCATTAGGTGTCATTCTTTTGGTTCACATTCGCTCCTTGGTTAAAATAAAAATTAATTTACATGGAGTCACCTTAACAGCTCATGTGGAGGTCACATTGCTGTTCAAGAAAGAAGTTTGGATGACGGATGGGTAGAGAGAGTGGAGGTGACAGGCCTATGCTGGCTAGGAAAAGAGGGAAGCCTTAAAATAGAAGCTTAAAGACAAACTTTCTTCACAATGACCCCTAGCATAGGGCACTTCGGCCCCTCTGATTGCTGTTCTTGAGTGCAAACAAGGCTTAGGTCATGTGTATATGCTATCTATTCTCACTTTGCCTATTGGCCTTTGGGGGACTACAAATTATAGAGCCTTCAGGGCAAATCATTGCTTCTTATGTGTTTATTGATGCAGAGTCTGTGAGACATGGTGACTCGGGGAAGGTTGGTTCTCTAAAGGGATTGTGTAATGGATATGTCTGGGACATAATGCGAACTCAGGGGTGAGAATCAGCCTCCAAAACTCATTTAATCCATCCCTTTTATTATTTAGATATATTGGAGACTCCAAGAAGGTTAAAGTCTCATTTGTCAGTTCTAATGTTCCTGATTTCTAGCTCATTAGCCCACAGTGATCAAGCACTGCTTTCTGCACTGGTGGGTACTCCTTTCACCCAGTACCCTAGATTTTCCCACACCCAACTCTGCTGAATACATTAAAGGGCCAACCATGATGGGGAGACATTCTGCATACCATCTGTAGTGGCTGGACCTCTCTTCCCTTTCCAAAAGTAGAACGAGGCAGGAGCACAGGGAATGGGCTTGAGGAAGAATGATGAAAGAATACTTTGAAGTTGGAGAAATTTGCTGCAGTGTAAGTTTAGGTCAAAGCTTTACCTGAAGATGGAAGTGTTAGCAGACTCTCATTTGTGGCAGTGGTCAGTCGAGGCCTGATAGAAGGCAAGACTGTGAACTCATGGAGGAAGTGAGTCCCAGATAATTCTCCTGGGCATCCCATTGCCAGCAGAGCATAAGATGTACAGCCAAGGGACAGATGCTCATTGAATAAATATATTAATGCGAGGCCGGCCGAGTGGCACGTTGGTTAAGAGCTGGTTTGGGATGCCAGCAGCCCCGGTTTAGATCCCACATATGAGGGCCAGTGACACTGCACACTATACTAAGATGGTGAACAACAGCTCCACCTGGAGCTGGGCTGCTGTGAGTCCTGGGTCAGTATAGCTGTCGCCCCTGCTGCAGTGGGCTGCCATAGGCTACAGTGAGTGGCCAGCAGCAAGCGTGAGTGGCTGGCAGCTGGTGTGAGCTGCCAAGAGCTGCTGTGAGTGGCCGTCCAGAGGCCGGCGATCAATCTGCCTCACCTGAGAAGAGTGCAATGATGATACCAACATGGGCCAGTGAAGCAATATCCTCCACAACTAGACTGAAGATCAAAAGGACAGCAACTTGTCTGTTTCTGTTCCCGGGTTCCCCAATGCTCTACTCCTCCCCCAATTCCCCAATAAAATCTTAAAAAAATAATAATTTAATGCAATGTGTTAGTGTCCAGCTTAGTCTCTACTGTGCTATGGTATAGTGTGGTGTGGTACAGTACAGTACAATGCAGCATAGCACAGCATAGTATATTATAGTATAGCAAAGTATAGTACTGTGTAGCATAGTATAATATAATACAGTACAATGTAGTTCAGCACAGCATAGCACAGTATAATACATTTCAGTATAATATAGTACAATATAATTCAGCACAGTACAGTATAGAATAGTGTGGTATAGTACATTATAATATAGCACAGTGTAGCACAGAAAGTATAGTATAGTATAGTACAATACACTATGCAGGGGTCGGCAAACTTTTGAGATGGAAGAGCTGCCAGGGATCAGCAAACTATGGCTCATGAGCTGCAGGCTCTGAAGTAAAATTGAAAATGAAAATAAAACTATCATAGTTTCATCTATAAAATTTTTAAAGGATATTATTCACATAATAGTGATTATGTAAAAATATATTTATGGCTCTCAAATAATTTTTAAATTGTTGTGAGGGACAGGATTGGTTCTTTCAGGGGTCGGCAAACTTTTGAGATGGAACATACCCAAAGAATTGTGTGTGGCTCATGAGCTGCAGTTTGCCGACCCCTGGTCACTATAGTGTTCAGTATAGTATATGGTATAGTCCAATATAGTATAGAACAATATAATATAGCACAATGTAGCATAGCATAGCATAGTACAGTATAATATTTTACAACATAATATAGTACAGCATAGTATAATATGGCATAATACAAACAGTATAGTTACAGTATAGTACTATAGTATAGTACATGTAGTACAGTAGAGCATAGTACAGTATAGGATATGATATAGTACAGTGCTATACTGAATGATATAGTACAGTATAGTCTAGTACAGTATACTATTTGTATAATGTAGTGCAGTACATCACAACACAGTATAGCATACCATATAATAGACTACAGCACAGTATAGTACAGTGTGGTCTAGTACATTATGTATAATAAGGGTACTATAGTACAATGTAGTGCAGTGAAGCACAATACAGTACAGTATAGTGCAGTACAGTATAGAATTCAATATAGTTTAGTACAGTATAGTGTAGTATAGGATACCACAGTAAAGAATAGTATATACAATGTAGTAGAATGCAGTACAGGATAGCACAATACAGTAGAATGTGGTACAGTATAGTACAGTATAATGAGTATAATGCAGTACAATGTAGTACGGTGCAGTACAGCACAGCATAGTAAAGTAAGTGCAGTACGGTAGTAATAATACTACTAAATAATACTACTAAATATGCAGCCTCATGTGTTTTTTTCACAGCTATGTGGTTTGGCATGCTTTTGTCATACTGCCATCTATTTAACCTGTTCCCTTCTGATGGACTTGTAGGTTATTTCTGGCCTTTTGTTTATATAAACAATGCTACTATGAATAACTCTGTATGTATGTGACTTTGCACATATTTGTGATTATTTACCTATCATCCCTATTTTCTGAATGAGAATTAGGTCCTGAAACCTTTTCCATTCTAAGTGCCATGTGATGGTGTGCAGTTGGCTGAGGTCCTAGAGCTCAACCAAGTGGATCTGTGGTACCACTTGATGTCCAAATACATATAGCCAGTCAGGCTTCAGCTGGTAGACCTCAGCCACTTCCTCTGTGGGCCAAGGGTGAGGCTTGGGGCCCATGTTCTGCCAGCAGGCCACAGGGCTGCTTTGGAGGTGATATGGTCTACAGCACAGCACAGATTTGCAATATCAGCAACTCTTCATCAATCTGGTGAGACCAAAGCCAACTCTAAAAACAAACATTTCCTGCATGAACAATATGTTTGTTATGTTTTCCTCATTTGTTTATGATGGCTGTGTCAGGCACACTGATTTACATAAACACTGCCAATCTTGGGATGTTACACTCTCAACAAAAGTAGCTAAGTACAAACAGCATTCCTCAGTTTTAATTCATATTTTCTAAACATAGCAGATGTTGGTTAAATGAGCCAACATGAAAATGCAACAAAGGAGAGTGTTTCAAGGGGGTTTTGATTAAAATGCATTCCAGATTAACAAAATGTTACAATATTAATGGAATGGATCATTAATGTTGTATTTGGCTCCTATGGAACCATAAAGCAAGCTAGGCTCAAACTTTTACAGCTTCCAGACCTAATTGTACAAGATGACTGTATATGTATCTGTAATTGAGCTGGTTCTATTGTTTTTGCTCCTCCATCGCTTATTTAGTTGTTTATTTTTGCACATGCTACACTGCTGCTGTGTTGCAGCCTCAATCCTGGACATTGTGTTGGAAACATATAACTCTGCCAGAAGATGCATTTTGCCTTTCCTGTGAGCCATGTTGGCCCACAGGGTAGTGGTCCCAGGTCCCAGTGCTGGGACATAATCTTTCCCCAATGGGCCAAATAACCTATTTGGAAACTCTCACTAATGTGATTCTGGGAATCAGGTGTTATGTAATCCTTATTTGATTGCAAATAAGGAAGCAACAGTAGACAAGGATTTGATCAAATCCGTACACTTTATCTTGGGTACCAGAGAATAACTTTCAAAGTCTACTGGCAGAATCCTGCTATTGAGTCATTTAAAATCTAACTATAATGAGCAGTAGTGTTAAAACCTTCCATGGTAAGGGACAACATAATCAACTTTGAATGTCAACAGTAAGCCTTTGTTTATTATGGGTCATAGAAAGAAATAAAATGGAATATTGCATCTTTGCCTTTAAATGAACACTTGGATTCAAAGAAAGAGTCCTTGAAATTAGCTTCGGATGCCATGGGGCAGAGTGACTGTAGGCTGGTGCCCCTGGAGAGCAAGAGACCCACCCAGTGCAGTTCAGGTCCATCCTGAGCTGCCTCACCATCCCTGGGACTCTAGTTCAAGAGCTATCTATGACTAGAGCAGAACCTCAGTGCAAACACAGTAAGCTGGGATTCAGCAAGTCTTCAGTGAGTTCAGGGCAGGTGTTCTATAATTCAGGAAAGGACTCTGCTCCCTGGAATTGCTGCCTTTGTATCCTATGTGCAGACATGGCTGCTGCTTAGGGTCTTTATGTGAAAATTTGAAACGGGAATATTAGCATTCATTATTGGGTTGCTTTTAAAAATTAAACTCAATAAATCTCTTGAAACAGAACTTATCACACAATAAATACGGTGTAAGTGGTAAGTATTATTAATGTTGCTGCGTTTATTTTTAGCTCATCAGCTCCATTTTTCACCAAAGGTCATTTACATCAGTTTTTGTCATTGTGTGGATCAGCAGAATCAGGATGTTGGAATCAATTCCAGCATATGTCTGAAGACTTTTTTTTTTTTTTTGAGGGCAGTGTCACTGGCCCTCATATGTGGGATCCGAACCGGGGCCGCTGGCATCCCAAGCCAGTGCTTAACCACCGTGTCACTCGGCCGGCCCGTCTGAAGACTTTTTAGCTGACAGAAGGAGTGGGGCTTAGTTTAGGGGCAGAGACCATCATTTAGATATGGAAACTTTGACATAAGGAGAAAAGAAAAGGAAACAGAATTAATTACTTCTTTAACTAATGACTCATTGAAAAGGAGGCATGGAACAGGACATTATTTCTTTGTGGTCATATAATATGTTAATTCTATAGAATTTGATATTTGATGTAATGGCAATATTCAGGTCCATTTTGTAGGCATCTCCAAACTCAAGTCAAGCATTATATTTTTCAGTCACGTTTTATATGAATTCTACACCAAGGAGCCCATTTTACTGCAGAGAGGAAACACTATGGTATATAATGTCCAAATAAATAATTTGTTCATGGCCAGCCGGGTAGCTCAGTTGGTAAGAGCATGAGCTATGAGCAGCAGGGTCACCAGTTCGATTCCCACATGGGCCAGTTGAGATGCTGCCGCTGAGACGCCAATGTGTGGCCAGATGGCTCAGTTGGTTAGAGTGCATACGTTTTTTTTTTTTTTTAAGATTTTTATTGGGGAATTGGGGGAGGGGAACAGCGCTGGGGAATTGGGGAAAGGGAACAGACAAGTTGCTGTCTTTTTGTTCTTCAGTCTAGTTGAGAAGGACATTGCTTTACTGGCCCATGTTGGTATCGTCATTGTGTAGAGCACATACTTTTAACAACAATGTTGTCGGTTTGACTCCCACATGTGATGGTGGACTGTGCCCCACACCCCGCTACTCCTTCCCCCACCTTTCTCCCCACCCCTCGCAACTAAGGTTGAACACAGCACCTGGAGCTGAGTGGCTGCGAGCGTGGATGGGCAGCTGGATGGCTTAGTTGGTTAGAGGGCTTGCTCTTAACAGCAAGGTTGCTGGTTTGATTGCCACATGTGATGGTGGGCTGCACACTCCCTCCACCCCCCACAACTAGATCGTAAGCAGAGACTGGACTTGGAGCTGAGCTGTACCCTCCACAACTGAGATTGAAGGACAACAACTTGACTTGGAGCTGATGGGTCCTGGAAAAACACAATGTTCCCTTCCCCAATTCCCTAACACTGTTCCCTTCCCCAATGCCCTCAATAAAATATTTAATAATAATAATAATTTATTTATTATTTTGCAGGATATTCACAAAGCATGAACACTTTCCAGCTGCAGGAAAGAGTAGACAGGAAGGAGTAAAAATGGCTAAGATTATTTTCTCTGTATTCGCATTAGGTTTTGGGTACCAATAAATTGTCATTAGCTTTTTAAAAAATTAAACTTTTTATTTTGAGATAATTTTTTGTTCACATGTAGTTGTAAAAAATAATACAGAGAAATTTCATGTAAACTTTATCCAGTTTCTCCCAATGGTAACATCTTGAAAACTATAGAACAGTATTACAAGTAGGATATTGACATTAATACAAATTACAGAACATCTCCATAATTACAAAGTTCCCTCCATTTTCCATTTTGTAGACACACTTTCTCCTGTATGCCTACCTGAAAGTGGGCAACCACTAATCTGTTTTTGATTTTGCCATTTCAAGAATGTTATATAAATGGAATCATGTAGTGTAACATTATTTTCACTCAGAATTATTCTCTGGAGATTCATAGAGGTTTTTATGTATATTAATCGTGAATTCATTTTTATTGCTGAATATTATTCCATGGTATGAATGTACCACAGTTCAATTAGACATTCACCCAATGAAGGGCATTTGAGTTGTTTTTAGTCTTTGGTATTATAAAGAAAGTGGTACATAACATGTATATGTTTTTGTGTAAACATAAATCCTTATTACTCTAGAATAAATGCCATGGAGAGCAACTCCTAAGTCATTGCATGTTTAGTTTTTTTATTGTAAAATAGTTTTCCAGACTGACTATCATTTTACATTCTCACCAGCAATGTGTAAATGATCCAGTTTCTTGGTATACTTTCCAGCAATTAGAGTTATCATATTTTTAAAAAACTAGCCATTCTGATAGCTGTGCAATGTTATCTTGTAGTCTCAGTTTGCATTTTCCTACTGGCTAATAATGCTGTACATTTTTGTTCATGTGCTTATTTGCCATCTGTGTGTTTTCTTCAGTGAAAAGACTATTTCTTTTGCCAATGTTCTAATAGATTTTTTTCTTTTTTACTGCTAAATTTTGAGAGTTCTTTAATATTTTCTCTATTATTTATATTTCTTTTGTGGCTTGCAAATATTTTCTCCCAGTCTATAGCTTGTCTTTTTATTGTCTTATCAGTGTCTTTCATAGACAAAAGTTTTTAATTTTGCTGATGTCCTATTTATAATTTTTTCTTTTTTTTTTTTTTTAAAGATTTTATTGGGGAATTGGTGGAGGGGAACAGCGTTGGGGAATCGGGGAAGGGGAACAGACAAGTTGCCGTCTTCTTGTTCTTTAGTTTAGTTGCGGAGGATGTTACTTCACTGTTGGTATCGTCATTGCGCTCTTCCCGGATGAGGCAGATCGGTCGCTGGCCTCTGGATGTTGCTCATCGTGGCTATTGGCAGCTCACGCTGGCTGCCAGCCGCTCACGCTGGCTGCGGGCCACTCACTGCAGCCTATGGCAGCCCACTGCAGCAGGGGCTGCAGCCCACACCATCACCGGGGCTCGCACAGCCCAGCTCCAGGTGGAGCTGTTGTTAGCTGTAGAGGGCAGTGTCACTGGCCCTCATGTGGGATCCGAACCGGGGCCGCTGGCATCCCAAAACCAGCGCTTAACCAACGCGCCACTCGGCCGGCCCTATAATTTTTTCTTTTATTGATTGTGCTTTTGATATTAAGTTTAAGACCTCTGTGCTGAGTCCTAGATCATTAATACTTTATGTATGTATTTCTTAAAAGTTTTATAGTTTTACATTTTAAATTTATTTCCATGTTTTATTTTGAGTTAATTTTTGTATAAGGTGTGAGACTGAGGTCTAGGCTTTTTTTCTTTTCTTTTTTTTTTCTTTTTTTTTTTTTTGGCCTATAGATGTCCATTTACTCCAGCACCATTTGTTGATAAGCTATCTTTATGCCATTAAATTGCTTTTGCAACTTTGTCAGAAATCAGTTGGACATATTTTTATGGGTTCTTTTATGGATTCCATCTATTTTGTCCCATTGATCTATGTGTTTATCTCTTCACCAATACCACACAGCTTTGATTACTGTAGTTATATAAGTCTTGATATTGGATATTGATTCCTCCAACCTTATTATTTTTCAAAATGGTAGCTATTCTAGTTTTATTTTTAATATACATTTTTAAATAATTTTGTTTATATCTATAAAAGATTTTGCTGAAGTGGGAATTGTGTTAAACATATATATCAATTTGGGAAAGAATTAGTATCTCTAATATTTGAGTCTTCTAATCTATCAATAGCATATATTTGTTTAATTAAATTATCTTTGATTTCTTTAATCAGCATTTTTAGATTTCTGTAATAAAAGCCCTGTATGTGTGTTTGTTACATTTACACCTAAGCATTTATTTTCTTTTTTGACTGATTGTAAATAGTATGCTTTTTTTTTTCTCATTTCAGGATCCTTGCACTTATTGATAGTATATAGAAATACAATTGATTTCTCCCTGTTTGTTTCGTATTCAGTGACATTGCTGAACTCACTTATTAGTTCTAAGGGTTTTGTTTTTTTCCCCTTCTTTTCCTCAGATTTTTTGGAGTTTGCTATGTAGACCATCAAGTCATTTTCCAATAGGGACAATTTTATTTCTTCTTCTCTAATCAGTATACCTCTTATTTCCTTTCCTTGCCTTATTGCACTTGCTAGAACATCCAACACTATGTTAAATAGGAATATTAGAGTGGACACATGTGCCTGCTCACAATCTTAAGGAGAAGGCATTCAGTCATTCACTATTAAGTATAATAATGGCTGCAGGGTTCTGTAGATAAACTTTGTCAAGTAAAGAAGTTTTTCTTAAATCTTATTTTTCTGAGATTTTTAAAAATTAAGAATGGGTAGTGGGGCGTGGATCTATGATGGCAGAGTAAATAAATGCTGTGCTTGACTCTTCCTGTACCACATTATAATTACAACTAACTTTTAGAAAAATCAACTGGAGAACAATCTGAAGTCTAGCTGAACAGATGTCCTATAACTAAGGATATAAAGAAGAAGCAACATTGAGACTGGTAGGAGAGGTGGAGACACAGAACAGGCTGGAACCATACCTGAATGTGGTGTTTGAGAATTCAGAGGGATACCAGCCATGGAGGTTTCCCCAGGAAGAGCAAGGAACCCCAGCCCCACACCAGGCTCCCAGCCTAGAGTACTTGTACCGAGAAGAGGAACCCACACATCTGGCTGTGAAAAACAGTGGGGATTCTGACTGTCTCTGAAATGGAGGGTTTCAGGAAACCTAGACTTCCTCTTAAAGGGTACATAAACTCACTCGCAGGCATGCACCCTGGGCTCCAGTGGAGTGATGGTGACTTGGAAGGTGTCAGAGACATACAGGAAGAGACTGAGTTGTGTGGCTTCAGAGTGAAGACTGTAAGTAGTATTTGTCTTGTGTAGAGTCCTTCTTCTGTGCAGCTATAAGGCAGGTGCCTTCTTCCCTGTGTTGAGCTCTTGCCACACGGCCAAATCTGAGACAGTGCTGGCCTGCTGAACTTGGTTCACTCCACCCTCATGACTTCCTGGTATCTCATTCCACCCACTCTCTCAATTCTGGAGGCACATTCACAGCCAGCAGCCAGTTCTGCCCCCATTGCATTTTTTCATAAACAATACTCATGGATTTGTGGGACCAAGGCAGTGGTGGCTGTCCTTGGTGTGCTCTGAAACTTTTGGTCAGCAGTTCCAGGCTCAGAACTGGTACCAAGACAGAATCTATATTAATCTGGTGAAAAACAGTGTCCTGTTGTACCTTACTGAGATCCTGCCTTACCCACCTCACATACTGCATGAGGCTCTATCAGCAGCTGAGCCTTATGGCAGCAGGCCTCATGGTGTCCTAGGATTTTTGTTGAGCTACCCCAGGCCTGGTACTTTGCTACCCCAGGCCTGGCAGTTTTCAGTGTGGCCTCACCCACACATCTCCAGGTCTAGCACAGGTAATGTCCAATGGCAGATCACTTTGTAGCTCTTACCAGGTAGTCCCCAGCTGGTCACAGGCAATGGATAACCTGGACCTGCAATGCAGCACTTCCCAAGAGGCCCCAGAAGAAACATATCCAGAGGCTGGCTTCAGACCACAGCAGAAAACCACCCAATTAAGGCCACAAGTTGCACACAAAAAGGGTGGTCTCAACAGGCACCAGAGCCCACTGGAGAAAATCCAAGTCTATGGGGTAAAGCCCCCACAGCCTACTAGTTGTGGATGTGGCCAAACCCCACAGCCAGACAGGCTGAAGGTCAATCCCGCCCACTGAATAAGCCAATAGCAATAAAGGCTAAACTATACAGAAGGGCACACAAAACCTACACAAGGGACACTCTGGAGAACCTGACACAGGGAAACTGTGCCACTAGGCCCCACAGGGAACACAATACATAAGGCCATCTGGCCAAGACTGGGAGTTCTACCTAACGCATAGAAACATACAGAGAGGCAGGCAGCCAAAATGAACAGACGAAGAAATCTGTCCAAAATGAAAAAACAAGAGAAAACTTCTGAAAAATAATCAAATAAAATGGAGGCAAGCAACCTACCACATACAGAGTTCAAAACAATGGTTATAAGAATGCTCAATGAACTCAGGGGAAGAATAGAGGAACCCAGTGAGAACTTCAACAAATAGAGAGTAATAATATAAAAAGGACATAGAGACCATAAAAAAGAATCAGTCAGAAATTAAGAATACAATAATTGAAATGAAGAATGCACTAGAATGAATCATCAGCAGGTTATATGAAGCAGAGGATTGATTCAGCGATTTGGAAGACAAGGTAAAAGAAACATTCAATCAGAACAGCAAAAATAATAAAGAAATGAGCATAATTTAAGAGACCTCTAGCACAATGTCAAATTCACCAACATTCACATCATAGAGGTTCAAGAAAGAGAAGAGAGAGCAAGAACTTGAGAATATATTTGAAGAAATAATGACTGAGAACTTTCCTAACCTGGAAACAAAACAAAAACAAAAACACCCCCAAACAAATAAAAAACAGATATAAAGGTCTAGGAAGCAGAGAGAGTTTCAAAGAAGATGAATCCAAACAGGCCCACATCAAGACACATTATAATTAAAATGGGAATGGTTAAAGATAAAGAGAGAATTTTAAAAGCAGCAAGAGAAAGGCAACTAGCTACTTTCAAGCAAACTCCCATAAGATTTTCGGCTGATTTCTCAACAGAAACTTAGCAGGCAAGAAGGAATGGGCACAAAATATTCAAAGTGATGGAGAACATGGACCTACAACCAAGACTGCTCTACCCAGCAAGGCTATCATTTAACACTGAAGGAGAGATAAAGAGCTTCCCAGACAGGAAAAAGCTAAAGGAGTTCATCACCACCAAAACAGTATTGCAAGAAGTGTTAAAGGGACTTCTGTAAGAAGAAGAAGGGTAAAAAAGAAACCCCAAAACATAAATATGAATAATAAAATGGCAATAACTATGTATCTATCAATAATCACTTTAAATGTATATCCATTAAATGCTCCAATCAAAAGACATAGGGTAGCTGAATGGATAAGAAAACAAGACCCATACATATGTGTTCAAGAGACCAAAAGACACACACAGACTGAAAGTAAAGGGATGGAAAAAAAATCTCATGCACACTGTTACAAAAAGAAAAGCTGGAGTAGCAATACTTATATCAGACACAATCACTTTAACACAAAGGCTATAATTAGAGATAAAAACGGACATTTTATAATGATAAGGGGATTAATCCAAGAGGGTATAACCCTTGGAAACATTTATGGGCCTAACATAGGAGCACTTAAATCTATAAAGCAAATATTGACTGACCTAAAATCATGGTAGGGGATTTTAAAACCCCATTGACACAAATAGACAGATCTTCCAGACAGAAAATTAACATGGAAATAGCGACTTTAAATGACACACTAGACCAGATTGATTTACTTTAGATTTTTAGAGCATTTCACCCAAAGCAGCAGAATATATAATACATTCTTTTCAAGTGCACATGAAAAACTTTCAAGGATAATGTTAGCCCACAAACAAGTCTCAATAAATTTAACAAAATTGAAATCATACCAATTGTCTTCTCTGACTAAAATGGTATGAATGTAGAAATCAATTAGAAGAAAAAAACCTGAAAACCACACACATTCACTAAAAAGGTAAATGAGTCAAAAATGAGATCAAGGAAGAAATCCAAATATACCTTGAGACAAATAAAAATGAAACACAATGACCCCAAATCGATGGAAAACAGTGAAAGCAGGCCTGTGAGGGAAATTCATAGCAATACAGGCTTCCATCAGGAAACAAACAAACAAATCAAATATCTCAGATATAGATCTGACCTTACACTAACAGCCAACAAAATCCAAAAATAGTAAAAGGAAGGAAATAAACCGAATAGAGTCTAAAAACCAATACAAGAGATGTCATAGAAATGGCGGCATGAGGTGAGCCTCTTGAAATCTCCCCTGGAATTTAAAACAAATTGAACAACTATAATTCCACAAAGAACTCCCCTCACAGCAGACAGGCAAGATTAAGATGACAATTGAAATCATCTAAAGGCAAGCAAACTGGGTGAGTGGGAGAGGAGAGAAGGGGGAAGAGCACAGATGCAGGCTTAGCAGGTGAAGGACGCAAACTGTAGCTCAGAGCTCCAAGCTCCCAAAATTCTGGAGCTACTGCAATAGTGGGAGAGGGAAGAATTCGGGCTGCCAGCTCTCCCCTTATGGCGCACAGTCCCATCTGAAGGATCAGCATATAATACTGCTGAACCCATGCTCAAGACAGAAACCTCGGAGTGAAGACTGAAGAAACAAGGGTGAAAATGTTGGTTTAAGCGCTCACTGCCAAGTAGAGGGTGGAAGGCATAGGAATAGGGTCTAGCCAACCTCTCCCTACCCTTCCAGAGCTCGCCCCAAACTCACATACCCAGTGCTTGAAGCAGAAGAGTAGCACTGTCAGATCAAAAGAACAGAATATTTGCGTTCTGAAAACTGTGGCCTGCAGCCACAGACATGCAGCCCAACTAGTTCTGATGAAGGGGAGAGAGCCATGGGTGCAGGACTGGCTGTGCTGGTGGTTGACACCATTGCTTAAAGCCACCTCTCACAACCCACCTTTCCCCTGCTCCCACGTATCTGGGCAGAGCACTGCAGGGGTAAACAGAGCCACTGAAACACACAGGCCCTGAATCTGGTGCAGAAAAAGCTCTGGAATTTCAGAAGCTCTCCACATCCCTTAATGGAGGTGGTGCCCTGAGACCCAGGTGACCTGCCTACAGAAGAGAAGCCCACCTTCCAGGGAATCTCCCTGTTGTATGAGAAGCTGAAACAGTGCAGAGAAAATGTAACACTACAATGTGAGAGAATAAGAGGTTGCAGTAGGAAAGAAAATAAAGCATTCTACCAACACCTACTGGACAGCAAAAGAAAGACCTCTTCCTAACAACCTGTTGCAGAACCCACTCCTGTGGATGCCCAGGTATAGAAATGATAATTCATTAATTGCTATGAATAACCAAGGTAACAAGGCAACTCAGAAAAAAAATGAAATATCTCCAGAAAATGAACTTAAAGACATGGAAATATGTGACTTAAATGACAGAGAATTCAAGATTGCAGGTCTGAAAAAACTCAATGAGATGCAAGAAAACACAGACAGGCAGTTTAATGAACTCAGAAACACAATCAAAGAACAAAATTAACATTTTACCAAAGAGATTGAAATTTAAAAAAAGAACCAAATAGGATTTCTGGATATTAAGAACTCAATGAAACAAATGAAGAATGAAATAGCCAGCTTAGGTAATAGAGCTGAACTGATGGAGGAAAGAATCCATGACTTCGCAGATAGAAATCTGAAAATGACATGGACAGAAGAGAGAGACTTGAGGGTGAAAAGAAATGAAAGACTCTGCTAAACATTTCTGACTCCAGGAGAAAGAGCAATATAAGAATAATGGGCATAATAGAAAGAGAAGAAAGGGAGAAGGGAACAGAGAGTATATTCAAACACATAGTCAACGAGAATGTCCCAAACTTGTGGAAAGAACCTTATCCTCAAATCTAAGAAGCAACTAGAACACCCAATTACCTCAAACCCTACAGGTCTTCTCCAGGCATATTAAAGCTTTCAAAAAGTAATGACAGGGGGCCGGCCGAGTGGAGCATTGGTTAAGCGCTGGTTTTCGGATGCCAGCGGCCCCGGTTCGGATCCCACATGAGGGCCAGTGACACTGCCCTCTACAGCTAACAACAGCTCCACCTGGAGCTGGGCTGTGCGAGCCCCGGTGATGGTGTGGGCTGCCATAGGCTACAGTGAGTGGCCCGCAGCCAGCGTGAGCGGCTGGCAGCCAAGCGTGAGCTGCCAATAGCCGCGGTGAGCGACATCCAGAGGCCAGCGACCGATCTGCCTCATCCGGGAAGAGCGCAATGACGATACCAACAGTGAAGCACCATCCTCCGCAACTAAACTGAAGAACAAAAAGACAGCAACTTGTCTGTTCCCCTTCCCCGATTCCCCAACGCTGTTCCCCTCCGCCAATTCCCCAATAAAATCTTTAAAAAAAAAAAAAAAAAAAAAAAAAAGTAATGACAAAGAAAGAATCCTCAAGGCAGCCACGGAAAAGAGATGGTAACCTACAAAGGAAAACCCTTTAGATTATCATCAGATTTTTTTCAGCACTCTACAAGCCAGGAGGGAGTGGAATCAAGTATTCAAATTATTGAAAGAGAGAAATTATGAGCCAAGAATAATATATCCAACATACCTTTAGGTATGAAGGAGCAATAAAGACCCTTCCAGACATAGAGAAGCTGAGGGAATTTTCTAACACATTTCCTGCACAACAAGAAATACTGAGGAGGCTATTCGACCTGAAACAAAGAAGCAAAATAACGCAAAACCATGAGTAGTATGCAAGCAGACAGACAGAAGCAGGAAATGGCAAACCTTTCACAAAATAAGACATTATACACATAAACATAACATACAGGGTAAAGAAGGGGGAAAAAAGAGGAAAAAGACAACTTGCTACTGCAGCGCAGAAACTAACTCACAGAATAAATGGGGATAATTTGTGACAACAAAAACATAAAAGAGGAGAGAGTAAAGGTCTGAATTTGTACAAGGAAAAGGGAAAAGGAAGCATGCTGAAGAAAATGGGATACTGTAAACATGAAACTTTCTTTTACATAAACTTACTGGTAACCACACACACCAAAATCCAGAACTGAAATATAAAACAAAAAAAGAAGAAACAGAGGGAAAATCATGGAACACTACCACACTGAAATAATAGAAACAAAAAGGCAAAGAAACAATGGCTACACAATCCTACCAGAAAACCAAAGATAGAATGAAACAAAATACTCATATATGAATAATCACCATAAATTTAAATGAACTGAACTCACCAATTAAAAAGGCACAGAGTGGCATACTGGATCAAAAAAACTAAACCCAACCATATGCTGCTTCCAAGACACAAATCTCAGCTACAAGGACAAATATAGACTCTAAGTGAAAGGGTGAAATTTGACTCTCCAAGCAAATGGTATCCTGAGAAAAGGAGGTGCAGTCATACTGATATCAGATGAAACAGACTTTAGAATAACAAAGATAACAAGAGATAAAGATGGACATTTCATAATGATAAAGGTGACTATACAACAAGACGACGTAACAGTCATCAATATTTATGCCCCCAATAAGGGAGCACCGAAATATACAAAATACCTACTAACAGAACTAAAGGGAGAAATTGACCAAAGCACAACTATAGTAGGGAACTTAAATACATCATTGAAAGCTATGGATAGATAATTCAAACAGAAAATAAATGAAGAAATATCAGCTAAATGACACATTATATGAAAGGAACATAATTGACATTTATAGGGCACTTTATCCTAGAACACCAGACTGTATATTCTAGTGCACATGGAACATTCTCAAAGATAGACCATATATTGGGACATAAAAGTAGCCTCAGCAAATTTAAGAAGACTGAAATCTTACCAAGCACATTCTCTGATCACAGGGCTTTGAAATTGGATATCAACTGCAAAAAGAAATCAGGAAACATCACAAATATGTGAAGATTAAATAACATACTTTTAAAGGATGACTGGATCAAAGAAGAAATAAAAGGAGAGATAAAAAGATACATGAAACAAATGACAATGGAAATACATCCTACCAAATTTTTTGGGATGCAGGAAAAGCAGTTTTAAGAGGCAAATTTATATCATTAAAGGCCTACCTCAAGGGACAAGAAAAATCCCAGATAAATAACTTCAAGTTACACCTTAAAGAACTAGAAATAGAAGAACAAATGAAACCCAAAGTCAGCAGAAGGAAGGAAATAGTAAAAATCAGAGCAGAACTAAATGAAAGAGAGAACAAAAAGGCAATAGAAAAAATTAATTTAACAAAGAGCTTGTTCTTTGAAAAGATTAATAAAATTGACAAACCCTTGGCTAGACTCAATAAGATAAAAAGAGAAAAGACACAAATAAACAAAATCAGAAATAAAAGAGGAGAAGGTACTACAGATGCCATGGAAATACAAAGGATTATCCAAGAATAGTATGAAGGGCTGGTTATATGCCAACAAAATTCAATAACCTAGAAGAAATGGACAGGTTCTTATAAACATAAAGCCTTCTTAGACTGAATTACAAAGAACTGGAAAATCTAAATAGACCGATCAATAGTAAGAAAATTGAATCAATCATCCAAAATCTTCCCAAAAGCAAAAGTCAAGGACCAGAAGGCTTCACTAGTGAATTCTACCAACAATTCAAAGAGGATCTAATACCTGTCCTACTCAAACTCTTCCAAAAAATTGAAGAAGAGACAATACTCCCTAACTCATTTTATAAGGCCAACATTATCTTGATACCAAAACCTGGTAAGAATAACACCAAAAAGAAAATTACAGGGCCGGCCGAGTGGCTCAGTTGGTAAAGAGCTTGCTCAAGAGTGCGAGCTGAGCTCTGAGCAATAGCAGTTCGATGCCCAGCCTGAGCTGAGCAGCCACTGAGCTGCCAACAGGTAACAGGATGGCTCAGCTAAAAAATAAAAAAAAAAATTACAGACTGATATGTCTAATGAATACAGATGCAATAATCCTAAAAATTCAAACAAATGGAATGCAACAATGCATTAAAAAAATTAAATATCACGACCAACTGGGTTTCATCCCAGGGGCACAAGGATGGTTCAACATACACAAATCCATCAATGTGGTCACTACATACAAAGAATAAAGGACAAAAACCATATGATTATATCAATAGGTGCATAAAAAGCATTTGACAAGATACATCCATTTATGATTAAAACACTTAATAAAATGGGATCAGAAGGAAAATACCTAACATAATAGAGGCCATATATGACAAACCCTCAGCTAATAACATAATTGATGGTGAAAAGCTAAAGCACTTCTCTCTACATTCACCCCTATCACCTCTGCTTTTCAACATAGTTTTGCAAGTCCTAGCCAGAACAATCAGGCAAGAGAAAGGTATAAAAGGCATCCAAATAGGGAATGAATAAGTTAAATAGCAGATGACATGGTGCTGTGTGTAGAACCTTAAAGACTCCATCACAAAGTTATTAGAAACAATAAATGAATACAGTAAAGTTGCTAGCTAAAAATCAATGTACTAAAGTCCATTGCATTCTGATGTACTAACAATGAAATAAAAAATGAATTGAAAAAGAAATAAGAAAAAAACAATTCCTCTTGCAGTTGCAATAAAAAGAATAAAATATCTAGTAGTAAACTTAACCAAGGATGTGAAAGACCTGTACACTGAAAACTATAAGACATTTTTAAAAGAAATTGAAGAAGGCACAAAGAAATGGAAAGACATTCTGTGTTCATGGATTGGAAGAATCAATATAGATAAAATGGCCATATTACCCCAAACAATATGCATATTTAATGCAATCCCCATTAAAATCCTAATGGCATTTTTTAAAGAAGTAGAAAAAAAATCATCAGATTTGTAGAGAACATCAAAAGACCCCAAATAGCCAAAGCAATCATAAGAAGAAAAAAAAATGCTGGCGGTATCAGACTCCCTGAATTCAGCTTGTAAGAGAGGGCAACAATAATCAAAACAGTAGTGTACTGGCAGAAAAAATAGACAAACAGACCAATGGAATAGAATTGAGAACCCAGAAATAAACCCACATAAATATGGACAGATAATTTTCAACAAAGAAGCCAAAAACATACAATGGAGAAAAGACAGCCTCTTCAATAAATGGTGCTGGGAGAATTGGAAAGCCACATGCAAAAGAATGAAGTTCCACTGCTATCTGTCACCATGTACCAAAATTAACTCAAAATACATCAAAGACCTAAACATAAGATCTGAAACAATAAACTGCATAGAAGAAAACATAGGTACTAAACTGTGGGCCTTGAATTCAAAGAGAATTTAATGAATTTCTTCATCAAGGGATGTAAAAACCAAAATAAATGAATGGAACTACATCATACTAAAAAACTTCTGCACAGCAAAAGAAACCATTGACAAAATAAAGAGGCAACTGACTGAATAGGAAAAGATTTTTTAAAACAACACGTCTGATAAGGGACTAATATCTAAAATATATAGAGAACTCATACAATTGAACAACAAAGCAATAAACAATCCAATTAAAAATTGAGCAGAGAACCTAAATAGACATTTCTCCAAAGAGGACACACAGATGATCAATAGATATATAAAACAATGCTCAACATCACTAATCATCAGAAAAATGCAAATAAAAACCATGCTGAGATAGCACCTCACACCAGTTAGAATGGCTATCATCAACAAGACAAATAATAACAAGAGCTGGAGAGGCTGTGGAAAAAAGGAACCCTCATACACTGTTGGTGAGAATGCAGAGTGGTGCAGCCACTATGGAAGGCAGTGTTGAGATTTGTCAAAAAATTAAAAATAGATTTATCATATGACCCAGCAATCCCTCTCTTGGGTATCTACAAAAATAACCTGAAAACATTTCTCTGTTAAGATATATGTGCTCCGATGTTCATTGCAGCTTTATACACGGTGGCTAAGTCATGGAAACAACCAAAGTGTCCTTTGATAGATGATTGGATAAAGAAGTTGTGGTATATATACACAATGAAATGCTATTCTGCCATAAGAAAAGATGAAATAGTGCCATTTGCAACAACATAGATTGATCTTGAGATTATAAATGCTAAGCGAAATAAGTCAGACAGAAAAGTGGAGAACTTTATGATTTCACTGTTATGTGGTACATAAAACTGAAAAGAACAAAAGAAGAAGAAAAATAAAAGAAGAAACAAGACTCAAAGACAGAGACAATACTTTACCAGAGGGTAAGGGGGTAGGGGGGTGGTAGATGAGGGAAAGGGGATCAAATATATGGTGATGGAAAGAGAACTGACTGGGTGGTGAATATACAAAGTGATATATAGATGATGTATTACAGAGCTCTACATCTTAAATCTATGTAACTTTGCTAACAATTGTCACCCTAATAAACTTTAATTTAAAAAAAATACAAAAGAGTAATGAAGACAGAGCTGTTTCTTTGAAAAAATGAACAAAATTGATAACTCTGAATGAGTTAAGAAATGAGTAAAAGAAAAGAGAGAAGACCCAAGTAAATAAAAGGGGAGAAAGGGACAACTGGCACCACAGAAATACAGAGGGTTATGAGAAAATATCACACACAATTATATGTCACCAAATTGGACAATCTGAAAGAAATGGATAAATCCCTGAAAGCATACAGTCTTCCAAGGCTGAATCAAGAAGAAACAGAAAATCTTAACCTATGGATTATTACTGGTGAAATTGAATCAGTAATCAAAAAACTCCCAAAACGTTAACTCCAGGAACAGACAGACGGCTTCACATTTGAATTGTACCAATCATTCAAAGAAGAATTAACATTTATCCTTCTCAAAGTATTCCAAAAATTTTAAGAGGAGGGAAAATTCCCAAACTCATTTTAAGAGGCCACTATTACCCTGATTCCAAAATCAGACAAAGATGTTACAAAAAAAAAAATTACATGCCAATATCCCTGATGAACATACATGCAAAAATCCTCCACAAAATGTTAGAAACTAAATTCAGCAATACATTAAATAAATAAAAAATAAATCAGAGAGACAACCAAGATGGAGCAGTAGGTAAATGCTGTGTTTATCTTCTTTCACAACAACATCAAAATTACAACTAATCTATAAAACAACCCTTATTGAGAACCACCTAAAATCAAGCTGAACTGAAGCCTTTCCACTAATGACATGCAGAAGAAGCCACCTCCAGACTAGTAGGAAAGGCAGAGACGTGGAATGGGCTGGTACCACATTTGTGTGTGACCTTTAAAGATCAGGAGGGCTATTTTGGCTGTGGAAGTCCCCCTATCCCCCAGAGGAATGAAAAGTCCAAGCCCCAACCCAGCCCAATGTTCCAGTGCTAGGGAGAGAATTCCCTTATAATTTCTGGTTTTAAAAACCAGTGGGAATTGTGACTGAGTGAGATTGAGTGCAGCTTCACTCACAGGCACTCCTCTTAAAAGGACTGTGCAGACTTATACATCAACAGAATCACTCACTCTGAGCTCCAGCACTGGGGCAGCAGCTGGAAAGCCAGCAGGTACAAATGGTGGGGAATTGAGTTGTCTGGCTTGGGACAGGAGCTGGAGAGGCAGCTTTCTACTGGATGGGGGAGCTGGTGGAGGCGATTGTTTCTTTGCTGAGCCCTGCCCCTTTCCCAATGTAGATACAGGCAGCCACCATATCTGAGTCTCTGCAGTTCATTGGACATGTCCGGGGGATTTGAGACCTGGCCCCACCCAACTTTGGGCACACACAGGCTGCTTTCAGTGGCTTTTTTTTGGCCAGACCACCTGCCTTCGCTCAAGCTGCAGAGTTTCTTAGGGTCTCTCGAAGGTTTGCAGAACCCAGAGAAGCAGCATCTGGCTTAAACATGTCCTATACCTCTGGCTGAACTGCCCTAAGCTGGCACTAGTGGCAGCTGGCCTTGGTTCATGGCTTGGCCTCTCAAGGTGCTTCCAAGCACGGCATGGGTACCAGCTTTCTGCAGATTTCTTTGTGGCTACTGGTGGGTATAACCTTGTGTGGGTCATGGGCTGTGACTGACCTTGACCTACAGCAGATCCCTTCCAAGGTGGTCCTCGGGCTGGTGCCCACAGTGAACAGCATCAAAATGAGCTGGAGCATTACCCAGCTGCCTCCAAATATGACACACCCAAGGGGTAGATTGGGCAGGCACCAGAGTCCTGATGAGGCAGATCCTGCTCCACAGGATCAGCCCCTGCACAACAACTCTTCCACTGTAGTCAAGGCCAGTCCTCACAAAAAATGAGCCCAAATGTCAGTCCCTCCCATTGTTATGCAATTATCAACCAAGATTCAATTACAAGAGGAGGGCACACACAACCCACAAAAGGGAACCCTCCTGGAGTGTGTGTGGCTCAAGTGACCAGAAAGATTGTGCCACTGAACCCCACAGCACACCTCCTACATAAGGTCACTCTACTAAGACCACAAGACATAGCAGCCCTACCTAATACATAGAAACAAACACAGGGAAGCAGCCAAAATGGGGAGACAAAGAAACATGTCACAAATAAAAGAACAGAATAAAACTCCAGAAAAAGAACAAAGCAAAATATAAATAAGCAATCTATCAGATGCAGAGTTCCAAATACTGGTTATAAGAATGGTCGATGATCTCAGGGAGGACTTCAACGGAGAGATAGGAAGCATAAAAATGGAGATGGGAACCATGAAATAGAACCAGTCAGTAATAAATAACACAATAATGGAAATAAAGAATATGTTACAGGGAATCAACAATAGATTAGATGAAGCAGAGGATCCAACCAGCGATGTACTAGAGAAGGTAGCAGAAAATGCCTAACCAGAATAGCAAAAAGAAAAAAAGAATCCAAAAATTGATGAGAGTTTAAGGGGCCTCGGGGACAATATCAATCATACCAACATTCGCATTATGGGGGTACCAGAAGGAGAAGAGAGAGAGCAAGGAATTGAAAACCTATTTGAAGAAATAATGACAGAAAACTTCTCTAACCTGGCGAAGGAAATAGACATACAAATCCAGGTGGCACAGAGAGTCCTAAACAAGATAAACTCAAAGAGGCCAACACCAAGACACATCATAACTAAAATACCAAAAATTAAAAACAAAGAGAGAACCTTAAAAGCAGCAAGAGAAAAGCAGTTATTTTCCTACAAGGGAGCCCCCATAAGACTGGCAGCTGATTTCTCAACAGAAACTGCAGGCAAGAAGGGAGTGGCAGGACATATTCCAAGTGATGAAGAACAAAGACATACAACCAAGATTGCTATACCCAGCAAGGCTGTCATTTAGAACTGAAGGACAGATATGGAGTTCCCCAGACAAGAAAGATGAAGGAGTTCATCACCACCAAACCAGTCTTACAAGGAATTTTAGAGGTATTTCTTTAAGATGGGAGGAGGGTTAAGGATGGCTGAAAGGGGAAGGGATTAAGATATACAAATTTGTTGTTACACAGAAGTCTTGGGGATGTAGGATATAGCATAAGGAATATAGTCAATAATATTGTAATAAATAGGTATTTTGCCAGATAGGTACTAGATATATCAGGGTGATAGATCAGAAGGGGTTGGGGCCTTGGTGAAAAAAGTAAAGACATTAAGAAATACAAATTGATAGTTAATACAGTTTGGGAAATATAAACAACAAGGGTGTAAAGCCCAGATGGGCTCTGGGCTTATCAGGCGAATCACTTCATGGACTGTGTAGGTGCCTGACCAATGAATGGCACTATGTGCCTGAAGCTGAAGTGGAATAATACTGAATGTCAACTGTAATGAAACATATAGATATATATAGTCATGGCATGTGGAATACAACATAAGAAAGTCAATGGTATTTTAACAGCTATGTAAGATGTCAGAGGGGTAGTAGCTTAACGGGTGGGTTATCACTTTATGAGGGGTTTAAATGTATAACTGTTATGTTGCTTTGTACACCTGAAAGCAATTAAAAAATGAAGAAAAAATCACTCACCATGGTCAACCTGAGGTTCAAGTTTGGTTCAATATCTGCAAATCAATTAATGTGATATACCATATAAACAAAATGAAGATAAAAATTATATGATCGTATCAAATATTAATAGATGCAGACAAAATGTTTGGCAAAATCCAGCAACCATTTATGATAAAAACTTTCAGCAACATGGGAATAGAGGGAACATAACATAAAAAAAGCCATATATGCCAACCCAGAGCAAACATAATACTCAAAGGGGGAAAGCTAAAAGTGTACTCCTTAAGATCAGGGCCTGCCGAGTGGCTCAGTGGTTAAGAGTTCACTCATGAGCGTGAGCTGAGCTCTGAGCAACAGCAGTTTGATGCCCAGCACGAGCTAAGTTGCCACTAAACTGCCAACAGGTGGAAGGATGGCTCAGATAAAAAAAAAAGAAATGCAAAAAGATCAGCAAGGATGTCTACCTTCACCACTCTTCTTTCAACGTAGTATTGAAAGTCCTAACCACAGCAATCAGATAAGAGAAAGAAAAAAAGGCATCTAAATTGGAAAGTAAAAAGTAACACTGTCATTATATGCAGATGTCATGATGCTATATATAGCAAACCTTAAAGATTTTACCAAAGAACTCTGAGAACTGATAAATGAATCAGTAAAATAGCAAGAAAAACAATTAATATTGCAAAATTAGTTGCATTTTTATAAATCAATGACAAACTAACAGTAAGAGAAAACAAGAAAACAGTCCCATTTACAATTGCATTAAAAAAAAATACCTGGGAATAAATTTAACAACAAAAAAGTGTGGGTATTGAATTTTATCAACTGTTTTTTCTTCATTGATTGATACAAGTGTGATTTTTCTTTTTTCAATTTTAATTTTTGAATTACATTTGATGTTCAATATTATATTAGTTTCTGTTGTATAGCATAATGGTTAGACATTTATGTAACTTATGAAGTGATCCCCTCAATAAGCCTAGTACCCACCTGGTATCATACATAGTTATTACAATATTATTGATTATATTTCCTGTGCTGTACTTTACATCCCCATGTCTATTTTGTAACTGCCAATTTTTACTCTTTAATCCCTTCACCCTTTTCACCAACCCCTTTTTCATCTGTCAAACATCAGTTTATTTTTTGTATGTATGAATCTGTGTCTTTTTTGTTGTTGTTTATTTTGTGTTTTAGATTCCACATATAAGTGAAATCGTATGGTATTTGTCTTTGCCTTATTTCACTTAGCATAATACCCTCTAGGTTCATTCATGTTATTGCAAATGGTAAGATTTCATTTTTTATGTTCAGTAATATTCCATTGTACATATGTACTGCATCTTTATCCAGTTGTCTATTGATGGACACTTAGTTTGCTTCCATATCTTGGCTATTATAAATAATGCTGCAATGAACACAGGTATGAGTATATCTTTTTTAATTATGAGGTTTGAAAATTAAGTTTGCAAACTTGGTGAAATGATGTTGCTAACTTTTTTTAATATAAGAGGCATTATTAATTATGAATTTGTACCAACTGGACAAACAGTTAACCAAATTTACTATTTGAAAGTGCTGAAACGGCTGTGTGAAAAAGTTAGATGACCTGAATTTTTCAGCAACAATTCATGGCTCTGCATCATGTCAATGCACCAGCTCACACTGCACTATCTGTGAGGGAGTTTTTAGCCAGTAAACAAATAACTGTATTGGAACACTCTCCCTACTCACCTGATCTGGTGCCCAATGACTTCTTCTTTCTTTACCCAAAGATAAAAGATGCATTGAAAGGAAGACATTTTGATGACATTCAGGACACCAAGGGTAATATCATGACAGCTATGATGGCCATTCCAGAAAAAGAGTTCCAAAATTTCTTTGAAGGGGTAGACTAGGTGCTGGCATCAGTGCATGGCTTCCCAAGAGGAGTACTTTGAAGGTGACCATAGTGATATTCAGTAATGAGTTATGTAGCACTTTTTCTAGGATGAGTTTGTGAACTGAATTGTCTGACCTCATACTGTTCTGAATTTCTTTGGATAAATACCCAGAAGTGGAATTGCAGGTTAATAAGGTTGTACGTTGTACTATTTTTAAGTTTTTTAGAAACTCTTAAACCGTTTTTCATACTGGTTGCACCAGTTGGCATCCCACCAGCAGTGCATGAAGTTTCTCTTTTCTTTACATCCTTCCCAACACTTAAATTTGTTGATTTATTGATGAGGGCCATTCTGACAGGTGTGAGAACTTCAACAAAAAGACAGTAATGCAACCAATTTTGGAATATCAATTTTGGTCAGTTCAGAATTTTTGTTTCTTCTTGAGTCATCTTAGAAGATTGAATATTTCTGGGAATTTATTAACTTCTTTCTGATTATCTAATTTGTTGGTATATAATTGTTAATAGTAGTATCTTATATTTCTCTGTATTTCTTGGTTTCTTTTGCTACCTCTCCCCTTTCATTTCTGACTTTATTTATTTGGGTTCTCTCTCCTTTTTTCTTGAAGAGTTTGTTTAAAGACATATAAATTTTGTTTATCTTTTCAAAGAACCATCTTTTGGTCTCATTGATATTTTGTACTGTTCTTTTAGACTCTATTTTGTTTATTTTTGTTCTGATCTTTATTATTTCCTTCCTTCTACTTATTTTGGGCTTTGTGTTTTTTTTCTAGTTCCTTTAAGTGTAAGATTAGATTGTTTATTTGAGATTTTTCATGTTTCATGAGGTAGGCCAGTATTGCTATGAATTTCCCCTTAGTACTGCTTTCACTGTTTCTCATAGATTTTGGGTCATTGTGTTTTTTCATTTGTCTCCAGGTTTTTTGATTTCTACTTGACCTATTCAGTTTTTCAGTAGCATGTTATTTAGCCACCATGTATTTGTGTGTTTTTTAATTTCTCTCTTGTAATTGATTTCTAGTTTCATATCATGTGGTCAGAGAAGACAATTGATATGATTTCAATGTTATTAAATTTATGAGACTTATTTTGTGGCCTAACTTGTAGTCTATCCTTCAAAATGTTTCACGTGCACATGAAGAGAATGTATACTCTGCTGTTTGGGGGAGAAATGTTCTAAAAATCTAAAGTGAATACATCTACTCTAATATGTCATTTTAAGGCTGCTGTTTCTGTGTTGATTTTCTGTCTGGATCTATCCATTGTTGTAAATGGGGTGTTACTGTATTATTATCTATCTCTCACTTTATGTCAGTCGATATTTGCTCTATATACAGAGGGTGTTAAAAGTGTATACACATTTTAAGAGAGGAATAAACTGTATTAAAATTGTAATACTCAATATATACCAATAACAAACGATGAATACAAGTCATGTGTATATGTTTTTTTGGCATGCCTAGTATTTAGGTGCTCCTGTGTTTGGTTGCATACGTATTTCCAAGGGTTATATTCTCTTGTTGGGTTAATCCCTTTATCATTATAAAATGTCCTTCTTTATCTTTAATTATACTCTTTGTGTTAAAGTCGATTTTGTCTGACATACGAGGGTCTGACAATTAAGTTTGGGAACTCATCCTAGAAAAAGTGCTACATACCTCATTGCTGAATATCACTAAGGTCACCTTTGAAGTATTCCCCTTGGGCAGCTATACACTGATGCCAGCGCCTGGTCCACCCTTCAAAGCAATTTTGAAACTCTTTTTCTGGAATGCCCATCAGAGCTGTCTTCGTATTACCTTTGATGTCTGAATGTCATCAAAATCTTTCAATAGGGCCGGCCGAGTGGCACGGTGGTTAAGAGCTGGCTTGGGACACCAGAAGCCCCAGTTTAGATCCCATATATGAGGGCCAGTGACACTGCCCTCAAAAAAAAAAAATCTTTCAATAGATTTATCTTTGGGTAAAGAAAGAAATCACTGGGGACCAGATCAGGTGAGTGGGGAGGGTGTTCCAATACAGTTGTTTGTTTATTGGCTAAAAACTTGCTCACAGACAGTGCTGTGTGAGCTGGTGTATTGTAATAGTTCAAGAGCCATGAATTGTGGGTGAAAAGCTTAGGTTGTCTAATTTTTTCACACAGCCTTTTTCAGCTGCATGTATTACTTCCAGTTGGTACAAATTCATAATGAATAATCTCTCTGATATCAAAAAGGCTAGCAACATCATTGTAACAAGTTTCTGATTGTCATACCTCATAATTATTGCTTCCCAGCTTTTCTTTTTGTATGAGTTTGCATGAAGTATCTTTTTTCTATTTCTTTACTTTCAGTCTGTGCGTGTCTGATCTGTGTGTGTCTTTTGATCTCTTGTAGACACATATGTATGGGTCTTCATTTCTTATCCATTCAGCTATTTTCTGTCTTTTGATTGGAGCATTTAATGCATTTACTTTCAAAGTGATTATTGATAGATACATAGTTATTGCCATTTTATTATTCACATTTTGTTTTTTCCCCTTCTTCTTCTTAAAGAAGACCCTTTAACATTTCTTGTAATACTGTTTTGGTGGTGATGAACACTCTTAGCTTTTTCTTGTCTGTGAAGCTCTTTATTTCTCCTCAGTAGAATTAATTAATTAATTAATTAATTAATTTATTTATTGTTTTAGAGGGCAGTGTCATTGGCCCTCATATGTGGGATCCGAACCAGGGCCGCTGGCATCCCAAGCCAGCTCTTAACCACCGTGCCACTCGGCCGGCTCTTCTCTCCTCAATTTTAAAGGATAGCCTTGCTGGGTAGAGTAGTCTTGGTTGTAGGTCCTGACTTTTTATTAATTTGAAAATTTCATGCCAATTCCTCCTTGCTTGTAAAGTTTTGTCTGATAAATCACCTGATAATCTTATGGGAGCTCCCTAGATGGTAACAAACTTCCTTTATGTTTTTGCTCTTAAGATTCTCTGTTTGTCTTTAACCTTTGGCACTTTAAAAATGATGTATCTAGATATAGTCCTCTTTGGGTTCATCTTTTTTTTGGGACTTTCCACACTCTCTGGACTTGTATGTCTATTTTCTTCACCAAGTTAGAAAAGTTTTCAATCATGGCTTCTTCACATAGGTTTTCAATCCCTTGCTCTTTTTCTACTTCTTGTGGTATCCTATGATTTGAATGTTTTTATGCTTTAAGTTGTCCCAGAGGTCCTTTAAACTGTCCTCATTTTTAAAAAATTCTTTTATCTTTTTGTTGTTCCCATTGGTTGTGTTCTCCTACATTGTCTTCCAAATTGCTTATTTGATCCTCTACTTCATCTAATCTGCTGTGAATTTCTCTCATATATTCTTCATTTCAGTTACTCTATTCTTTATCTGAAAGGTTCTTTTTAAGATTTCTATGTCCTTTTTTGTGCTTTCTAACTCTTTGTTGATGTTTTCACTAAGTTCCTTGAGCATCCTTATAACCAGTGTTTTGAACTCTGCATCTGGTAAATTGTTCGTCCCCATTTTGTTTTGTTCTTTTCCTTGAGTTTTCTCCTGTTCTTTCATTTGGGTCATGTTTCTTTGTCTCCTTATTTTGGCTGCCTCTTTGGTTTATTTCTATGCATTTGGTGTATCTGCTATGTCTCATATTCTTGGCAGGGTGGCATATGTAGTAGGTGTCCTTTGGGGACCAGTGGCAAAGTCTCCCTGATTACCTGAGCCCAGTGTTCCAGGAGTGTTTCTTATGTGGGTTGTGTGTACACTCCTACTGTAGTTGAGCCTTGATTGCTGTTGCACGTTACTGGTTGGTATTGACCCTCAGCCTGACTGGCTGTGATAATTGTCCATGAACACAGCATATGAGCTGCTGTGCAGGAGCTGGTTACATAGAGCTGGATTTACCTTAGTAGGCTCTGGTGCCTTTTAAGACCACCCTTTGGGTGTGCCATCTTTGGAGCTAATTGGGTGGCACTCTGGTGTGATCTGAAGCCAGCCACTGGGTGTGCTGTTTCCAGGGCCTTTTTGGGAGGGGGGGCTCTGGTGCAGACCAAGATCAGCCTCTACCTGTGAGCACCCTGGGGCTACCTGGTAGTAGCTACAATGTAATATGGGGTTGTTAGCAGCCTGTGCCTGGTCTGTAGGCATGTGGAAGAGGCCATGCTGCAAACTGAGACTGGCTGCATTTGGGTCAAGCTCACTGAAAGGGCCTAGGCTGATACACATAGGGTGAGGTGGCATCTCTGGAAGTCACTAGAGTCTGGTGAGTGGTGTTCACCTAGTTACTGCAGATTCAGATTTGGCACTGATGCGTAGACTAGGGTCACTGAATAAGAAGCACACAACACACTGTGGCCAGCCACCACCTTCCTGGGTCCTGTGAACCTTTGAGGGTTTTTAAGAAAAACTGCACGTTTTTCCAACGCTAGCTCCCTGCCACTAAAATTGCCTCTGGTGGTTGGCAGACCAAGGTAGGCTGTCTACTACTGAAAGCTTCTGAGAATTTCTTTTTTTTTTCTTTGTTGCTGAGACTCTGTTCTTTCATAGTTTCCAACATGTTTGTATTTGCTCATTGTAGTATTTTTATGTTGGCTGCTTTAAAATCTACATCACATAATTCTAACAACTCTGTCATCTCAGTGTTGGTATCTTTTGAATATCTTTTTTTTTTCACTTACTTTGAGATCCTCCTCTTTCTCAGTATGCTGAGTTATTCTAGATTGAAACATGAACATTTAGTATTATGTTATGATAACTTTGGTTTTCATTTGCTTCTTCTGACACTTCTCCAGTGTGGAGCAGGAGGGTGCTGTCTCATGATTATCAAGTGGTGGTGAAGTGCTGGTTCCCCACTCAGTCTCCCTTGGCACCCAGGGGGATCTCATTGCTCTGGGTAGGGAAGTTAGGGTTTTAACTCCCCAGTTGGCCTCCATGGATATGGCCCTAGCTGCAAGGGTTAGAAGTACCCCTAACATGGCCTGCACTGACAGCATAGCAGAGAGTAGCCCCATTACTGCTGAGCCATGGGGAACGTCTGACTCTCTCCTAGTCCTCTGTGCCACCATCCCAGCAGGCAGAGGAAAGGCCATCCTATGACTGCCAAGTGGTAGTGGAAGTCTAGGCTCTCCAGGTAGTCTCTACTGACACCAAACTCTGAGGGGCCAGGGTTACGAGGTACCTCCTTATAGCCTGGAGAGGGTGGGTGTCAGGCTCCTGACTCAGCCTTTGCTGGCAAGCTATGGGTGAGCAGCCATAATTTTTCTTATGGTGTTTGGCTGGAGTACAGTGGTTATTTTCTAAAAGCCTTCTGTCTCCCTTCCTGGTCATTTGTCTAGAGAGAATAAGCTTCTATTGGGAAGGGCATCCTATCACTTTTTTGGTTCTGTGTCTGTTAGCATTTCCAGGTTGCCGACTTCCTCACCTCCAAGTCTGTGATATATGAGTCAAAAAAAAAAGTACCCAAGAAACTCAACATCATGTCATTTCGCAGATCCTGAGGTCTCTAGTTAGTTTGGCTTTTTTCCCTCCATTTTTAGTGTTTTATATATATCGAGTGTTTTTAGTTGTACTGAGTTGGAGGAGTAAAGTATACTTACTCCATCTTCCTACAAGGCCAAGTCCAGTCATGAACTTTTAAATGTCTTTGCCAAATAATATAAACAGCAAATGCAAAGCAGAAAGTATGGGACTTTTTATGCAAATGCATTACCATGATCCAATAATATTAATCTCTGGAGACGACTTTGAATATCTTTCTCATTGCTTACAGTGCTGTGGGTGCTGACGTTTTCTTGATGTAGGTGTCACTTAATTTCTAGAAACCTAATATAGTAAAACCTTGGATTGCGAGTAACTTGGTTTGTGAGTGTTCTTCAAGATGAGCAAACATTTCTATTAGGTTGGTGCAAAAGTAATAGAGGTTTTTGCTATTATTACTTTTGCATCTACCTAATAATACATTTTAACTTGGTAAATGAGTGATGTCTTGCAATATGAGTAGTTTGTTTCCCGAATAAATTATGCTCACAAACCGAGTATTACTATACACGTTGGGTTATTCTGGGACCCTTGTATTGAATTTCCTAGGGGAGCCAAGGTAGACAAGTGTAAATTTGCTTAGCAGCAATCACTTAAAAGTGAATATAAATGCTGCTGCAAATTATGGCTAACTCTTTGGAATGGAGAACTCAGGTCTTCAAGGTTCTAGGAAGGGTACGGTCTGAGTTTTGAACACAGAGACTTCATAGTTCACATCATTAAGCAGTGATGGATTTAAATGACTGTTGCTGGACAAGACACATTAGTAGATTTCCTGTAGCATTTTATAATGAACAGTTGATTTTAGCCTCCTCAAAGGAGAAAGAAGTTCTTGCTGCTTACTAACTCAGTTTTCAGGGAATCACTATAGTGACAAATACTGTTATAAAGTATACAAAGGAAAGCAATTAATAAGTGCCACTGATGAAGTATTGCCAGGTTTCCTGTGAAATGGAGAAGTGGTGTGAAGACTAGGCCATCTACTGATATCTCTTGTAATTAGTGCTTAATGTGTTTTCAACCCAACTTGTCCATTTTGTGTGTTGTTTCTAACTAGGGGTAGAAATGGAAACTATTTGTTTTTGAATCTAAACCCTAGACACATTTAATTCAGGATTCATAAGCAAAAGACTAAGAAATGATTAAAGTAACTTTAGAAATTTAGATTAATTTAGAAGTCACCAATCCATCTGATAAAATACTCTATTCAAATTAGAAGCTGCTATAAAGCAGTAGTTGATTTCCATCACCTCCTCCACTATTATACTTTACCAATTAAAAAACTTACACTTGGCAAATGAATATCCTGAATACCCCAGTTCAAGCTAGCTGAATTTATTTATGACATGGAATAGGGTTTTCTGGAACTACAGATTATTCTGGTTAGACCTGGCCAAATGTCTTGCCCAGAGTAGGGATCAACAATTGTTTATTAAGAGAGTCAGCTATGTGTCATGTCCTAAACCAAAAGGAAGGTTAGAGTCTATTTTAACTTGGCCCTTGAAATTGGGTTGGCCTTCACATGAGTGAAGACATTTATTTAAGTTTAAGTTTTTATATCTGCTTTGACAGTAAGATCTGAGGTTTAGTAATGAACTTGAATTAGTATGGGACATTATAGCTTGGTCTTAGAAGAACATTATAGTGTTAATAAATACTCAACATCACTAATCATTAAAGAAATGTAAATAAAAACCACAATGAAATACTATATGACCCTGGTCAGAATGGCTATCATCAATAAATCAACAAACAACAAGTGTTGGTGAGGATGTGGAGAAAAGGGAGCCTTCATGCATTGTTGGTGGGATTGCAGATTGGTGCAGCCACTACTGAAATCAGTATAGAGGTACCTCAAAAAATTGAAAATGGAACTACCTTATGACCCAGCAATTCCACTCTTGGGTATCTATCCAAAGAAATCCAAAACACTAATTTGAAAAAATATGCATCCTTATGTTTATTGCAGCACTATTCACAATAGCCAAGATATGGAAACAACCAAAATGCCCATCAATAGATGACTGGATTTAAAAACTATGGTACAGGGCCAGCCGAGTGGCGTATTGGTTAAGAGCTGGCTTGGGATGCCAGCGGCTCCAGTTCAGATCCCACATATAAGGGCCAGTGACACTGCCCTCTACAGCTAACAAAAGCTCCACCTGGAGCTGGGCTGCATGAGCCACGGTGATGGTGTAGGCTGCAGCCCCTGTTGCAGTGGGCTGCCATTGGCTACAGTGAGTGGCCGGCAGTCAGCGTGAGCTGCCAATAGCCATGGTGAGTGACCATCCAGAGGACAGCGACCGATCTGCCTCATCCGGGAAAAGTGCAATGATGATACCAACATGGTCCAGTGATGCAACGCCCTCCGCAACTAGACTGAAGAACAAAAAGACAGGAACTTGTCTGTTCCCCTTCCCCAATTCCCCAACACTGTTTCCCTCCCCCAATTCCCCAATAAAATCTTGAAAACAACAAAAAACAAAAAACTATTGTACATTTATACAATGGAGTATTACTCAGCCATAAAGAAGAATGAGATCTTACCATTTGCAATGACATGGATGGACCTAGAGAATATTATGCTAAGTGAAATAAGACAGAGAAAGACAAATACCATATTATCTCACTTATATGTGGAATCTAAAGAACAGTATAAATGAGCAAACTAAACATAAATGCTCTGAGACAAAGAGGAAAAAAAACCTGATGGTTGCTAGATGGCGGGGAGATAGAGGAGAAGGTAAAGGGATCAGAAAGTACAAATTAGTAATCACAATATAGCCATGGGGATTTGAAATACAGTTTGGAGACTATAATCAATAATGTTGTAAAGATATGTAAGGTGCCAGATGGGCACTAGACTTATTAGGTAGAACACTTCATAGAATGTGTAGATGCCTGACCACTGCACTATACACCTAAAGCTGAAGTTGAATTGAATAACATTGAATGTCAACTATAATTATCTATCATATCATATCATATCATATCATATCATATCATATCATATCATATCATATCATATCTCTCTATCTATCTATTATCTATCTATCTATCTATCTATCTATCTATCTATCTATCTATCATCTATCTCTACCTCCCCCACTGGAATGTGGAGCACAGTTTAGGGAATATAATCAATGGAATTGAAACAGCTATATTAGCTGTCAGAGGGGTAGTAGATTGGGGGGTTATCACTTTGTGAGGAGTGTAAATGTCTAATTATTGCATTGTTTTGTACACCTGAAACTAAAATAATAATAATAATAATAATAATAATAATAATAATAGAAATTAAAATGGAATAGAGATGAGGGAAAAAAGACTGAAGAATAGATCTAGATTAGAGAAGATTAAGAAATCATGACAACTAAGTGCAGTGTATAATCCTGGATTAAAAATAACTTTTTTCCTTTTCAAACTTTGGCTCTAAAGAAAATTAGTGGGATAAATGGTGATATTTGGATAGGTCTACATAGATTAAGTAAAAGTATTGTGTCATTGTTAATTTGCTCATCTTGATAATTTTACTGTGGTTAAAGTACTTGTTTTTAGGAAATATATGCTTAGTTTCAAGGCTAAACATAAAGGGACATCATGGCTGCAGGATATTTTCAAATCTTTCAGATGTAAAAATATATGTAAAAAGTAGCTGTGAAAGGTATCTGAAGTTCCAAGAAAATGTACTACCACTTTTTTTAATCCCCAAAATTAATTTGTTATATTAATAAAAATTTAACATAAAAATAATTCAGTATATTTATAAGTAGTGCTCCTTTCTCAACTTCTAGATGTCTGTCATTGTTATGGTGGCAAAATAAGGAATGCTTCAAGTAATATTTTGGTATTTTCTTCTATAATAGTGCTTTATCATTTAGGTTACTTTATGTTAACGGGGTTAAGTGACCCCTAGTTTGTGTCAGTCTGTGTCAGTTAGAATTGAGTTCAGTTACATACAAGAGGGTCACCCAACCTCAATGACTTTACCACACAGAGGTTTGTGCTTGTGAACATTGTCACAAGGCTACTCCTGGCTATAAAAGAGCCTTGAGGCAGTGAATGTTTTTAACTGGGTATGTTTCTATCTTCAATAAAATTGGGACTATGTTGATAAAAAAGAAAAGAGAATGATGTTCTGTTGATAATCTGCACTTTATGCCAAATTAGCGAAGTGTGTACTTATATCCATTTATTTACACTGGGCTGGAAAGCCTCCTAGCATTAATTTCTTACTGCTTATTATCATGAAGACACAATGACACACCTAAATTCTTTGTTTCGTTTTTGTGTATTTTGTTTTCTGTGCAGGGATATTGTGGGATATCTGTGAACTTACTTTTCTGTCCAGATGAGTTAACCAAGATGGGAACATATATTTGAACAGTTATGTCAACATCTGTCTGAAAAAGGTGATAATATATATAATCTTAGAGACACAGGAAACACTAAATGAAATAGTACATCATAGGGGATAAGAAGTGAACCTACCTAGGAGAAAACAGGATACATCAGTAATCATGTTCTACTATTATATAGCCATTGGAGCCTGACTGCAGAATGCTAGGCTAGAGTGATCATGAATTTTTCCTGAATATGCAGGAGCCTTATGAGCCCTTATGGTGGAAACATATTTGAAAATAAGCTATCCCAAATTATTCACCAGAACATGCTCAGGGGCTGGTGTTTCTACTCACAAAAGCAATTTTTTTAAGCCCTTGATGTTTTTTGGTTTTTCTATATTTTCACCCCATTCTCACTCCTTCTGTTTAGCTTATTTCCCCCCTTTCCATTGTTTCTGATCTCATTTGGACCATCCCACTGTGTAAGCATTTAAACACAAAGGAACAAGATATAATGTAGTCTCATATCCCATCTCAGATATCTCTGTAAAAGTTTTATTGGTACAGTCCACCTCCAATCCATTGTTCTTCCATAATGAAAAAATTGCTATGTTCAGGGCTTGTTGGTTAAGAGTTGGCTTGGGGGTGTGAGTTCTGAGCAGCAGGGCCACTGATTCAGATACCCCATGGGCCAGTGACACTGCCCTCTACAGCTAAGATGGTGAGCAACAGCTCAACCTGGAGCTGGGCTGCCATGAGTCACTGGCTATGGTGTAGACTGCAGTGGCCTGCTATAAGTTACTGTGAGTGGCCAGCAGCCAGCATGAGTGGCCAGCAGCTGGCGTGAGCTGGCGTGAGCCAGCAGGGAAGAGTGCAATGGTCACAATACCAACATAGGCCAGTGAAGCAATGTCCTCCACAACTAGACTGAAGAACAAAAGGACAGCAACTTGTCGATTCCCCTTCCCAATTCCCCAAAACTGTTGCCTCTCTCAATTCCCCAATAAAATCTCAAAAAAAGAAAAAATCACTATGTTCACCAACTATTTCTCCTCCCTTTGCAACTACTATATCTTCCATATGAAATGAGATGGCTTAAAAGATCTACCACAGGGCCAGCTGAGTGGTGTGTTGGTTAAGAGCTGGCTTGGGACACCAGCTCTGAGAAGCAGGGCCTGGTTCACATCCCACATATGAGGGCCAGTGACACTCTCTTCTACAGCTAAGATGGTGAACAACAGCTCCACCTGGAGCTGGGCTGTTGTGAGGCCCTGGGACCGCATAGCTGCAGCCCCTGCTGCAGTGGGCTGGCATAGACTACAGTGAGTGGTGGGCAGCCCAGTGAGCTGCCAAGACCCACTGTGAGCAGCCATCCAGAGACAGGCAACCTATCTGCCTCACATAGTAAGAGAACAATGACGATACCAACATGGGCCAGTGAAGCAATGTCCTCTACAACTAGACTGAAGAACAAAAGGGCAGCAACCTGTCTGTTCCCCTTCCCTGGTTCCCCAACACTGTTCCCCTCCCCCAATTCCCCAATAAAATAAAATAAAAAAGAGAGCTCTATCACAGTTGAAACTATTAACAATTAATGAGCTGAAAACATTCGGTGAAGTTGGCATATTAAAAATATATATAATCTCCTATTTATAAGTCACATGAAGACAAGGTTGTACTTTCATAGATTTTAGATTTGTATAGTAGATGAAAATCTATCTTTTTAAATTGCTTTGATGGACAATAATAATTACTAATATTTATTGAACACTTAAAATCTGCCAGTTTACAAGCTTTACATGTGATTATCGGTTAGGATTTTTTTGCCAATTAGCAAAGTACTTTAAATCTTATTGGCTTAAATCAAGGGTCATTTATTATTGCGCAGGAAACTCTGGGTGAATGGGGTGCCACGTGGCTAATTCTGGGTTGTGTTGCTCATATATCTGAGGCCATCTGGTGGGTTGACCTGATTCTGGCTGGTCCAGAGGGCTTCAGATATCTAGCAGTTGGCCAGCTGATAGGCTGTGGTTATATAGTAACAGGGACACTTCTCTCTCATCACTTAGCAGGCTAGCTTCAGTGCGTTCACATAGTAGCAATAGTGTTTCTGGAGGGAAGATGAGGGAGTGTGTGACCTCTTAAGGTCCAACTCAAAATATGATGCTACTTTCATTATCTTCTATTAGCCAAAGTCACAGGGCCAGCCCAAATTAAAGTAATAGACTACACCTCTTAATGGGAGGATCTGTAAAGCCACATTGCTAAAGGATATAGAAAATGATGGAGAATTTTGGCCATTTTTGCAATTTATCTCATATGTGTTAACTCTTAATCTAGCAATCTGGTGAGGCAACACTACTCTTTTTCTCATTTTATACATGAAGAAAATGAGGCTTACAGGGTTCCGGTAAGATGGCAGAATAGACAGACGCTTTCTGAACTGCCTCCAAGGATCACATCAAAATTACAAATAATTTATACAACATTTAACCTCAGAAGTCCCCTGAGCACTAGATGAACAGAACCTCTAAATGAAGGACCTAAAAAGGAGGCCACATCAAGACGTGTAGGAGGGGCACAGACGAGAGAGGGCAAGCCCCGTGAGGGATGCCCCAGCTATGGGGAGTCTTCTCCGGTTGGGGGAGAGACCCTCTGGGCCCACACCAAGCTCACTAGCCCAGAGTTTCTTTGCCAGGAAGAGGAGTTCTATGATAGGGGGCAGTAGAAATTAGTGAGGACTCTCTTTGCTCGGCTTGGTGAGGCTGAGGGCAGCCAGAGAACCAGTGGGGCCAGTGCACGGGTTTGCTTGCTGGTGAGCACTCACTCGGTTTCTGTAGGGGGGAGTAGCTGTGTGAGCCAAGCCCAGGAGCCTGTGGGGAAGGACTGACCTGAGCACCTTTAGTGAAGAAGCTGGAGGTTTTTGGGACCATTGTTCCCCTGGTGTGGAGCTTGCACACGAGTGCTGTACAGAAGAGCACCATTTTTTCAGGGTTGGGCCCTCCCACAGAGAGGCAGATCTGGGATCCCATTGGTCTGGTGAAATTGGCACAGTAGTGTGTGCGAGAGTGCGTGCGTGTGTGCACATGCGGCCTTGGATTCCCATCCTCCACCCTGCATGTGCTGCGTTTCCAGGGAAACGTGGGGCGGGTGCCCTCCAGCTCCAACAGACTGCTCACTGAAACGCAGGAGTGTGCAAACCACCTTGGATCCCCACCCTCCGCCCTGCTTGTGCTGTGTAGCGAGGGAAATGCAGGGCGGGTGCTCTCCAGCTACATCAGTCTGTTCACTGAGACTCAGTAGTGCATGAGCTGCCCTGGGTCCCCACTATCTGCACTGTTTGTGCTCAGTTGCAAGGCTGGGGATTGGCTGTTGGGCTGCTTAGCCTGATCTGTGGGCAGTTGATTGGGACAAGCTGAGATGGGGAGTTTTCCTGAGACTTTGGGCAGGGAGCGGTGCACCTGCAAGATCTGATTGAAGCTTTCCTGGCGAGTTTGTGTGGACTGATTGCTGGTGCAGAGTGCATGCTGCTCTGACTTGGTGGGGGCCACTGACCACATCAAATGGTGCCTTGGGGGACTGCCCCACCCACCTAGAGCAGTGTTGCCAGAGGCACCCTGAGACCCCAGTGCCTGCCCCACATCTCCGCAGGCCACAGAGGGTTTTTTTTTTTTGTTTTTTTTTTTTTTTGCAGTAGCAAACAACCTGCAACAACCTATGAAGATTTTTTTTTTTTGGTAGTGAGCACGGTTCCAGAGCACACAGCAGCTAATTGTGGAAAGCTCACTGCAAGCCTGAGGGAGGCCGGTGCATAACATGCTAAGCTCTTCCCCCTAATAGCTGGTGCTGAGTCGCCCAGAGACTCCCTATTGCTGAGCAAGTGGTCTGCAAATTAAAGAGGATGGAGAACCCCCCACCCCCTTTTTTCTTTTTTTCCTTCTCTCTTCTTTCTAGGTTATCTATGTAATACATCAAAGCATTCACAGAATGACAGCCAGAATGAAGAAACAAAGAAACATGTCCCAAGTAAAAGATCAGAAGAAAACTCTAGAAATGGAACTAAATGAAACAGAGGTATCCAAACTTTCAGAGACAGGGTTTAGAACACTGATGATAAGAATGTTTAAGGAACTTAGCGAGGACATAAAGAAAGATAGGGAAACCATAAAAAACAATCAGTTAGAACTAAAGAACACAATAATTGAAATGAAGAAAACACTCAAAGTAATCACCAGTAGAATAGATGAAGCAGAGGAGCGGATCAGCAAATTAGAAGACAAAATAGCAGAAATCACCCAGCTGGAACAACAAAAAGCAAAAAGAATAAAAAAGAATGAAAAGAGTTTAAGAGACCTCTGGGACAACATGAAACGCAACAATTTTTCACATCATAGGAATACCAGAAGGAGAAGAGAAGAAGCAAGGGATTGAGAATGTATTTAAAGAAATAATGACTGAAAACTTCCCTACCCTGGTGAAGGAAATCGACATACAACACCAGGAAGTGCAGAGCCTTCCAAACAGGCTGAATCCAAAAAGGCCCACACCAAGCAAGACACATCATAGTTAAAATGGCAAAGTTTAAGGGCCGGCTGAGTGGCGCATTGGTTAAGCGCTGGTTTTGGGATGCCAGCGGCCCTGGTTCAGATCCCACATGAGGGCCAGTGACACTGCCCTCTACAGCTAACAACAGCTCCACCAGGAGCTGGGTTGTGCGAGCCCCAGTGATGGTGTGGGCTGCAGCCCCTGCTGCAGTGGGCTGCCATAGGCTACAGTGAGTGGCCCGCAGCCAGCGTGAGCTGCCAATAGCTGCGGTGAGCGACATCCAGAGGCCAGCGACTGATCTGCCTCATCTGGGAAGAGCGCAATGACCATACCAACAGTGAGGCAACATCCTCCGCAACTAAACTGAAGAACAAAAAGACAGCAACTTGTCTGTTCCCCTTCCCCGATTCCCCAACGCTGTTTCCCTCCGCCAATTCCCCAATAAAATCTTTTAAAAAAAATGGCAAAGCTTAAAGACAAAAAACAGAATCCTAAAAGCAGCCAGAGAAAGACAGCAGGTTACATACAAAGGAACTCCTATAAGACTAACAGATAACTTTTCTTCAGAAACTCTGCAGGCCAGAAGAGAGTGGAAGGAGATATTCAAAGTGACACAAAATAAAGGTCTACAACCAAGATTGCTCAACCCAGCACGGCTATCACTTAAAATGCAAGGAGAGATAAAGAGCTTCTCAGAAAAGAATAAGTTTAAAGAGTTCATTAAAACCAAGCCAGCATTGCAGGAAATGTTAAAAGGGCTTTTTTAAACAGAAGAAAGGGAAAACAAGCTAACCCAGGAAGCAAAGATGGCAGTAAATATGCACCTATCAGTAATCACTTTAAATGTGAAAGGGCTTAATGCTCCAATTAAAAGACACAGAATGGCTGAGTGGATAAGAAAACAGGACCCATGCATATGCTGTCTACAAGATACTCATCTCAGATCAAAAGACACACACAGACTGAAAGTAAAGGGATGGAATAAGATATTTCACGCAAACGGAAATGAGAAAAAAGCTGGAGTAGCAATACTTATTTTGGAAAAAATAGACTTTAAAATGAAGACTACAATAAAAGGCAAAGAAGGGTACTACATACTAATAAAGGGATCATTTCAACAAGAGGACATAACCCTAGTAAATATCTATGAACCCAATATAGGAGCTCCTGAATATATAAAACTGATTTTGACAGACATAAAGGCAGAGATCAACGGTAACACTATCATAGTAGGGGACTCTAACACCCCGTTGTCACCAATGGACAGATCCTCCAGACAGAAAATCAACACGGACGTAATGGCCTTAAATGACGCTTTAGACCAGCTGGATTTAATTGATATTTTTAGAGCATTTCACCCCAAAGCTACAGTATATACATTCTTCTCAAGTGCACATGGAACATTCTCCAAAATAGACCACATATTAGGCCACAAAACGAGTCTCAACAAATTTAAGAAGATTGAAATCATATCAAGTGTCTTCTCTGACCACAATGCTATAAAACTAGAAATTAATTATACGAAGAAATCTATTAAGCTTACAAATACATGGAGGCTAAATAACATGCTACTAAATAGTGAGTGGGTCACAAATGAGATCAAGGAGGAAATCAAAAGATACCTTGAAACAAATGAAATGAAAACACCAAGACCCAAAATCTGTGGGATGCAACAAAAGTAGTCCTAAGAGTGAAGGTCATAGCAGTGCAGGCCTACCTAAAGAAGGAAGAAAAATTCAAATGAACAGATTATCTTTACACTTAAGGGAACTCCAAAAAAAAACCCCAGCAAAACAAGCCTAAAGGGAGTATAAGGAAGGAAATAATAAAGACATGAGCAGACATAAATGAAATAGAGAACAAAAAAAAATACAATAAATCAATGAAACCAAGAGTTGGTTTTTTGAAAAGATAAACAAAATCAACAAACCCTTAGCAGACTCACCAAGAAAAAGAAAGAGAGGACCCAAATTAATAAAATCAGAAATGGAAGAGGAGAAGTGACAACAGATACCACAGAAATACAGAAAATTTTAAGAAAATACTATGGGCAACTATATGCTAACAAATTTGACAATCTGGAAAAAATGGATAAATTTCTTGAAGCATACAATCTACCAAGTCTGAACCAAAAAGAAACAGAAACTCTGAACAGTCTGATTACTGCCAAAGAAATTGAATCAGTAATGAACAATCTTCCAACAAGCAAAGAGCCCTGGACCAGATGGCTTCATAGGTGAATTTTACAAAACATTCAAAAAAGAATTAATACCTATTCTCCTCAAACTATTCAAAAAAATACAGAAGGAGGGAAGGCTCCCAAACTCTTCCTATGAAGCCACTATCACCCTGATTCCTAAATAAGACAAAGATTAAAAAAAAGGAAAACTACAGGCCGATATCCCTAATGAATATAGATGCAAAAATTCTCAGCAAAATACTAGCAAACCAAATTCAGCATCTCATTAAAAAGATCATACACCACGATCAAGTAGGATTCATTCCTGGTATGCAAGCTTGGTTCAATATCTGCAAATCAATTGACGTAATACATCAAATTAACAAAATGAAAAATAAAAATCATATGATCATATCAATAGATGCAGAAAAGGTATTTGACAAAATCCAACAGCCATTTATGATAAAAAAAAAACTCTTACTAAAGTGGGAATAGTGGGATCATATCTCAACTTAATAAAGGCCATATATGATAAGCCCACAGCAAACATCGTACTCAATGCGGAAAGGCTAAAAGCTTTCCCCTTAAGATCAGGAACAAGACAAGCCTGCCCAGTTTCACCACTTCTATTTAACATAGTTCTGGAAGTTCTAGCCTCAGCAATCAGACAAGAAAATGAAATAAAAGGCATCCAAATTGGAAAAGAGGATGTAAAATTGTCATTATATGCAGATGACATGATACTATATATAGAGAATCCCAAACACTCCACCAAAAAAACTGTTAGAACTGATAAACGAATTTGGTAAGGTAGCAGGATATAAAATTAATATTCAGAAATCAGTTGCATTTGTGTACACCAATAATAAAGTATCAAAAGAAGAAATCAGGAAATCAATCCCTTTTACAATTGCTTCAAAAACAGTAAAATATCTAGGAATCAATGTAACTAAAGAAGTAAAAGACCTGTACTCAGAAAATTATGAGACACTGAAGAGAGGAATCAAAGAAGATATAAATAAATGGAAATACATACCATGCTCATGGGTAGGAAGAATTAATATAGTTAAAATGCCAATACTACCTAAGGCAATATATATCTTTTATTTTTATTTTTATTTTTTATTATTATTATTTTTTTAGCTGAGCCATCCTGCCACCTGTTGGCAGCTCAGCGGCAGCTCAGCTCAGGCTGGCATCGAACCACCGTTACTCAGAGCTCAGCTCACACTCTGCTCAGCTCACACTCTTGAGTGAGCTCTTAACGAACTGAGCCACTCGGCCGGCCCTTGGCAATATATAGGTTCAATGAAATTCTAATCAAACTACCAAGGACATTTTTCTCAGAAATAGAACATAGAATCCTAAAATTTATGTGGAACCACAAAAGACCCCGAATAGCCACGGCAACCTTGAGAAATAAGAGCAAAGTGGGAGGCATCACACTACTTGACATCAAAACATACTACAAGGCTACAGTAATCAAAACAGTATGGTATTGGCATAAAAACAAACACATAGACCAATGGAACAGAATAGAGAGCCCAGGAATAAACCCATCCATATATGGCCGTTTAATCTATGATAATTGAAGCAAGAATTTACATTGGAATAAAGATAGTCTATTTCATAAATGGTGCTGGGAAAATTGAACTGACACGTGCAAAAAAATGAAAATGGACCACCTACTTACACCATATATGAGAACAAACTCAAAATGGATTAAAGAGTTAAATGTAAGACTTGAAACCATAAAACTCCTAGAAGAAAACATAGGGAGTAAGTTTGCAGACATTACCCTGAGTAATATTTTTACTGGTATATCCCCTCGGGCAAAGGAAGTAAAAGAAAAAATGAACATATGGGATTATATCAGACTTAAAAGTTTTTTCACAACAAAGGAAACCATTAATAAAACAAAAAGGAAGCCTACTGAATGGGAGAATATATTTGCCAACGATATATCTGATAAGGGGTTAATATCCAAAATTTATAAAACACTCATGAAACTCAACACCAAAAAAACAAACAACCCAATTAAAAAATGGGCAGAAGATATGAAGAGACATTTCTCTAAAGAGGACATACAGATGGCCAACAGGCATATGAAAAAAAGTTCAACCTCACTGGTCATTAGGGAAATGCAAATAAAAACCACCATGAGATACCACCTCACTCCAGTCAGAATGGCTATCATCAACAAATCAACAAACAACAAGTGCTGGCGGGGCTGTGGGGAAAAGGGGACCCTGCTGCACTGTTGGTGGGACTGCAGATTGGTGCAGCCACTATGGAAGTCAGTATGGAGGTATCTCAAAGAACTGGAAATAGAGCTACCGTTTGACCCAGCAATTCCACTCCTAGGTATTTATCCTGAAAAAACCAAGACACTTATTCAAAAAAAGTTATGCACCCCGATGTTCATAGCAGCACAATTTACAATAGCTAAGACTTGGAAACAACCAAAATGCCCGTCAGTAGATGACTGGATTAAGAAACTGTGGTATATTTATACAATGGAGTATTACTCCGCTATAAAGAAGAATGAAATCATACCATTTGAAACGATATGGATGGACCTAGAGACTATTATGTTAAGTGAAATAAGTCAGTGGGAGAAAGACAAATACCATATGATCTCACTTATATGTGGAATCTGAAAAACTGAATGAATGAGCAAAGGAAACAGAAACAGTCTCATAGATATAGAGGAAAAACAGGATTGCTAATTGGGAGCGGGGTGGGAATGAGGGAGAAGGGGAAAGTATTAGACAGCATAAATAGGGAACTACAATATTGCCACAGGCATATGAATGACAGTTCAGGGAATATAATAATGTTGTAAAAATTTGGGGGAGTGTCAGATGGTCACATGTCTTGTTAGGGAGACCACTCCATGGATGGAGTGGAGGCTTGATCACTGAAACTGATGTTGTATAATATTGTATGCCAACTGTAATTGAATATATAGTTACGGGATGTGGATTATACTGTGGAAGGGAGTCAAAGGAATTGTAATAGATATGTATGATATGGGGGGAGGGAGATTGTCACTTTGAGAGGTAAACAGTATAACTATTGCACTGTGTTGTACACTGGGACTGGTTTTTTAAAAATGTTTATTTCACAATAAAAAAAAATAAAATTAATTTAAAATAAATAAATAAATAAATAAATAAATAAATAAATAAATAAATTTGAACACCAAAAAAGAAAAGAAAATGAGGCTGAGAGGGGCTAAGTAACTTTATTCCAAATCATACCTTTGAAAAATGGCAGAACTAGGACTCACACTCAGCATTCTTGTTCTATAACTTGTCCTCTTAGCTATTTTCTCACAACTTTAAACTAGATGTCAAGGTCAACTCAGGTTGTTTGACTGTCACGAAGAGAAATTCTGGGTAGCAATAGAGAATTCCAGCAAGTGTCAACACCTAATCACTTACCATCTTCTTCTTCTTCTTTTTTTTAGCTGAACCATCCTGCCCCTTGTTGGCAGCTCAATGGCAACTCAGCTCGGGCTGGCATCGAACCGCCATTACTCAGAGCTCAGCTCGCACTCTTGAGCGAACTCTTAACCAACTGAGCCACTCGGCCGGCCCTAACACCTACTCACTTAAAAGCGTTTTGAAGAAAGAAGGTAAATTGTTCATGGCTCATTTAGATAGATACAGATTACATAGGTTCATGACTGTGCCATTTCCCTTCCCACACCTTCTTCAGAAGTAGCACCAAACATTTATGAACATGGCTGTGTTCTGAGATGCAAAATCCTATTTAACCTCCCAAGGGTCTTGAATGTGTGTCTCTGTGGTTTTACCCAACAAATATACTCCCAGATTGTTCTACACGTCGGTTGTCTGATCATGGTGAAGCCTGTGGACACAGATGGGATTCAAGTAGTTCTCCATTGTAGCCAGGTGAAGACCCTGAGAACAGAGAAGAACCTCTGAGGAAAAGGTTATGTGAGAGGATGGTTATGTCATAGGAAATGACTTAATTGCCACCAGATGCATCCAGTCATGGTTTGTGAGGCTCCTGGGCTACTACCTTGCTTTGTAAAGGTCACCAACCCGAGGGTCTTGATACTTACAGAAGTATGAGGACACAAAATCTACTAGTGGATCCAGGGAAAACAAGTAAAAAGATGGATATATTTTTAGGATGACTGTAAAGCCAATATAATTGAGCCAGTAATGTGTAGCAGAGTGGAAGGAAGTACCCAGAATCTTACTCTCCATTGGCCCTGAAGAGTTATAGAAAGAGTCCCCAAACTCCTCCTCTTTACCTCCAGGCCTGGTCCCCAAGGATGAGAATAGATTTATGATATTTGAAGTAGCTGAGGAGAGAGTGATGAGGATCAGCAGGCCTGGAGAACATTATTTGTGTTGGTAAAGAAGTTTGAGAGAGAAGAACAGCAATCATGCAAAAGTACTTAAACTTGTGGTGTCCTGTCTGGGATGAGCTGTGTAATCCCACACATCCTGGAAAGAACTGATGTTTCTTAGAATAATATTGCAATCATCTTTTCAGGACAATGACTAGTGGAGAGCCAAAGTCCTTCAGTGCAAGTCTCTGCAACACATGGTAAGATTGAGAACATCCTGGCCAATGACCACAGGTTGCTGATGGAAAATTATGCAAAGACTTTTTTTTCTATACTCAGTAGATGGGAAAACCTGAAGATTCAAATGCGTCTCCTAAAAAGTTTAGTTGAAATGCTAACAGGCCAATTGAACAACACTGAGAAGAATGCAGACAGTGCCTATGAATATAAAGTGACCATATAAGATGGCTATAAAACTATCCTTAGAAGTGGACAGAGAAGCCTCTGTGTTCTGCAACCTCTCCAAAAGTATGTTCCTGCCATAATCCTGAAAGAGCTTTGGATTGAGTGACTCTTTCATACTCCTTTTGGCTCAAATGAAAACCTCTTCCCAGTTGTGTGCTGTGTAAAACAAACACCCCGAGAATTGTATTAGGGCAGCAAATGACCCAGAAAGGCAACAGTTGACTGATGGTTGAATTTGAGGACAAGACACATTCACAAAACATAAAGAAATGACAATAGACTCTGTTAAGTCAGATTCTCAGACATAAGATCAGGATCATAGAGGAAGAAGGCTTTGGTATGTGAAGCATGAGCAGACCATGGGAATGAAATAATTTCAGAACAGGAGACACTGCTCTGCACAATTTTCCTATCCAAAAGGTTCAGAACTGCCTAATTACCATAGTGCATTTTCCTCTTTCTCCCCAAGGAGCATCTGCAAGAGCAAACCTTATCTGGTTTACTAGAAGCTAAGTAATCATTCCTGTATACTTGTAATTCTTTGAAATAGTGGGATCATAAGTGTTAGTATTATTCTATTTTTATCTTGCAACTCTCATTTTTTCAATGTCCAAGCACTCTCACTTAGAGAAGTACTAGAAATAGACGAGATGCCAGATGACTAGACCAGCACCCCCTGCTCTCCACACAGAGCTCCCATAGACTACAATGGTATATAAATCAGGGCCAGTATAACCAGAGCAGAGACAGTAGTACTATGCAACCAACCCTAAGCTTTAGCTGAACTTCCAAAATAAAGCTGCAAGATGAAAACAAAGGTTTTCCAAGGAAAAGGAACTTATTTGCCATAAATGTCATTATAGAATCATATAAAAAATATATATCACTGTTAAATGGGTGGGGTGCTGTGTATGTGAACCCCAAAGACTGTTCTCTGGAGGTGTTAGAAAGATAAGTTCTGTAGCAATCTGAGTTTGGGAAATAAGGTAAACAGGTTAAATAAATTACTGGATGATTTCTCAGAATATTCTTATGCTAATATATATCGTGAGTCTTCAGGAGGGGTATACAATATGTAGATCTTCTCAACTTTATGTAGTCAGAAGACCCCTGTTTCTTCCTTTCCCACAGGAATTGATTCAATGTAATGAATAAATATGTGGGAACTGGGATCAGCTTGTCTGCTTAAATCCAGGATCTCCCACCTAAGAGCTGTGTGTCATTAGACAAGTTATTCAATCTTTCTAAGGCCCCGTTTTCTCATCTATAAGAGGAATATAATAATTACCTTATAAATGTAAGGTTGTGGAAAATAAATTAGATGCTCATATAAAGTATTGCATTTATTTCGTGGCCTCAAAGATAGTTAAAACTTAACAAGCTATCAATATAAAGCATCCTGCAGAATGAGTGCTTTATGGTGTACACTTTTCAAAATAGCAGGGTAGTGGACATTGGGGCTGCTGCTTACCATTGGTCACATCCCCCTGGATAAAATGATTGGTTTAATTGGTCTAATAAGAAGGATGCTCAAGAACATTCCTTGGTGGTTGGGGAGAGGATCTCCCTTTAAGTCTGAGTGATTGGTGTGTGGGTATGGGACACAGATTGCTGTGGGCATTTTCTTATAATGAGGTGAGTGAGCTGGGGAGGAAACATACATCCAGAGGACAGTAAGACACAGGTGGTGTCCTCATCAAACCTTATTAGAGCTGCCCTTCCCCTGGATCTTTCAGTTAGGAGAACCTACCTATCAATTCCTTGCAGCTTAACTAAGTCTGAGTAAGGTTTTCTACTGCTGGCTGTCTAAGCCTCTTAGCTGATAGAGTGGTGAGTTAAGAGTAGCTTAAGAAGCAGAGTGGTGCACTGGAAGCAATTCTGGAGAACAAATACAACCTGGCTTTCTGGCAATGGGCTGCATGACCTCCATCTCTCACTTGCCTACTCTGACCTTCATTTCCTCAAGGATAAAAAGGAGAAATCAAGTTCTAACAGAACTTCACAGTTAAAGTGAGGTATAAAGTAGAGAAATTGTGTAAAAAAACTTTGAAGACAAGTGTTCTATAAATGCAGTGCAGAAATATTTATAGCAATATTGAAAACTTGACCACTTCTTGATTTAAAGCTGTTACACTGTGGTGGTACCAGATTGTTGGCTAATGCTAAAATAAGAACATGAAAGCCAGCTGTCAAAATATTATAATTGGTTTCTGACTAACTGTAACACTTTAAATTCTGTCATGCTATAAGTTTAAGGGCTTATCTGTGGATTTCTGCCATTCCATAATACTCTATTGCATTTAAATTCTATAGCCTTGAATATTTCAAAAGAGACACTGGAAAGTATTTACATAGAAACAAGGAACCTAACTTGTGTTAACTTAATTTTATTTTTAAAAAATGTCCAAACTTTGTAAAATATTAGACCTCATTTATAATTCTATCAAATGGACCAAGTATTATTTGATAAAAGATAGTGAAGTTTTTACTTCTAGTTTTAGAAAAAAAATAGTTTTAACTAACAGCATAGTAGAAACTTAAAAAAAGGAAATCATCTACAAAAATAAAAAAGAAAGAAATTATGCAAAAATTTTAATAAACTTGAAACTTTAAATTATGAACAATAATAATATCTGGTCTTTATTGGAGAAGACAGTTCTCCATGCATTTTTTCACTTCTACAAGTCTTGCTAGGTATTATTTTAAGAACACAAGGCCCTGACTGCTCTTTAATTGGGTTGTTTCTCAGATTGTGGTTGTGTTTGTAGCAAATAACCTTGAGTAAGATTTCCTCCAAGACAAAGAGTAGGCTTGCTTACTGCTTACTGTAACAAAAGTGAACTCCTAATCTCAGTGTTTCTTGATATGACACAATCCCTTTACATGTAAAACATGCATTGGGGCCCCTCCATGTCAGCTTGTGGGACTTGAGGACAAGAGTAATTGACATTCACATGCTGACGCTCATGGTGCTTTCTCTGTCCTGAATAATTAAGTCCTAAGTCTCTGACCCAGGGGTCTCATGTCTTCTGCTGGCATCCATGAAACAGAAACAGGCTAATTTATTAGCTGATAAGGAGGGTAAAAACAGATGCCAGATTCTTCACAGGTCTTGACATTTTTGGCAATATTGTGTTTGATGTATTGATGTATTTTCATGAAAATTCCTAGTTAAGGATTTATTCTGATAAGATGTACTTTTACTATATTCTTTGTGAGCTCCTGGCATCTTAATTAACCAGCAAAGTTAGCATATGCTAATTAATTAGCTTAGGCTTGCTTTCCTTGTGGTACACATGGTAAAGCAACCCACAGATAAAATCCACTTACAATTATCCTGCTGCTGACAACACGAAGGAAAAATTGTTGGACATGAAACAGTAGCATCATTTACTTGGGCTTCAGAACATAAAATGTAAAAATATTATATTTCCCAAGGGGACCTCTCAGGAAGGGGGAAGTTAGGGAATATGCATTGCCAACCCAGAAGCAGCTGAAATAGTATTTTCTTAATAAAAGATTATTTTTAAATTGATAGCACTGAAGTTTGAGGGAAAGGTTCGAATAAAATGTTTATTTTTGGAACTGTAGATCTTTTTCTTTTCATTGCATGACGTATGTTATTAAGAAATGAGGTCCTTTTTATTTTTACATCATTGAAATGGCAGCATGAGGTAAGCCTCTTGAAATTTCCCCTGGAAGTTACAACAAGTTGAATGGCTATAATTCCACAAACGACTCTTTGTACAACAGACAAGCAAGACTAAGAGATGCACAATTAAAGCCATCTAAAGGTGCACAAATTAGGTGAGTCGGAGAGGACGGAAGGGGGAATTGAGGAGACACAGGCAAAATGCAGGCTGCAGAATGCAAACCAGAGCTCAGAGAGTCCTGCATTCCAGAGCCACAGCAGTCACAAGGGAAGGAAGAACTTTGACTGCTAGTGCTCCCCTTATAGCCAATAATCCTGCCTGAGGGATCAGCATATAAGACGACTGAACCCAACGCTCATGGGGAGACCTCCTAGCAAAGACTGAAGGAAGAAGGGTGATAACAGTGGTATAATCCCTCACTGCCAAGCAAAGGACAGAAGATATAGGCATGGAACCTGGCTTACTCCTCACTCTCCCACAGCTCACCCTACCCTCACCTTCCCAGTGCTAGAAGAACAGTAGCAGTGTCAGGCCAAGGGACAGAATATTTGCAGTTCTGAGAACTAAGGCCCCACAGCCATTGTCTCGAAGCCCAACTAGTTCCAGTGAATGGGAGGGAGCCTTGGGTGCAGGATTGGCTGTGCTGGTGGTCACCACCATTGCTCAGAGGCACCTCTGGCAACCCACCCTGCCCCTGCTCCTGCCCCCTGCTCCCACCTATCTGGATGGATCCCTGCAAGGGTAAACAGAGCTACTGAAACACACATGTTCTGAATCTGGTGCAGGAAGAGTTTGGAACTCCAGAAGCTCTCCATATCCCACCACAGATGTGGTGCTTTGAGACACAGGTGACCTGCTCACAGAGGAGAAGTCCACCTTCCAAGAACCCTCCCTCATTGTGTAAGAAGCCAGAATAGTGCAGAGGAAATATAACACTACAGTGTGAAAGAGAATAAAAGGCTGCAGCGGGAGAGAAAATAAGACATTACACCAACACTTACTGGAAAGCAAAAGAAGGACCACTTGCTATTGACCTGTAGCAGAACCCACTTCTGTAGATGCCTAAGAAAAGAAATAATAAATCATTAATTTCCATGAATAATGAAGATAACAAGGCAGCTCAGAAAGTAAATGAAAAGTTTCCACAAAATGAACTTAAAGACATGGAAATATGTGATTTAAATGACAGAGAATTCAAGATTGCACTTCTGAAAAAACTCAACAAGATGCAAGAAAATACATACAGGCAGTTTAATGAATTTAGAAATGCAATCAAAGCACAAAATGAACATTTTACCAAATGAATTGAAATTTTAAAAAAGAACCAGATAGGATTTCTGGAGATTAAGAACTCAAAAAAAGAAATGAAAATAAAATAGCCAGCTTAAGTAATAGAGCGATCAGATGGAGGAAAGAATGAGTGACATCAAAGATAGAAATGGAATGACACAGGTGGAAGAAGAGAGAGACTTTAGGGTGAAAAGAAATGAAAGAACTCTACAAGAACCCTCTGACTCCATCAGAGAGCAATATAAATAGAATGAACATACCAGAAGGAGAAGACAGGGAGAAGGGAACAGAGAGTATATTAAAACAAATAGTCAACAAGAATGTCCCAAACTTGTGGAAAAAACTGGATCCTCAAATCCGAGAAACAAATAAAACACCTAATTACCTCAGTCCCAACAGGCCTTCTCCAAGGCACATGGTTTTGAAGCTGTCAAAAATTAATGACAAAGAAAGAATCCTCAAGTAAGCCAGGGAAAAGAAGATGGCAACTTACAAAGGAAAACCCACACATTATCATCAGATTTTTTAGCAGAAACTCTACAAGCCAGGAGGAAGTGGAATCAAAGATTCAAACTATTGGAAAAGAGAAATTATGAACCAAGAATAACATATCCAGCAAAGTTATCCTTTAAATATGAAGGAGGAATAAAGACCTTTCCAGAAAAATAAAAGCTGAGGAAATTTTCTAACACATTACATTGCACTACAAGAAATATTAAAGGACGTTCTTTGACTTGAAAAAAGAAAAAGAAAAAGAAAACAAAACCATGAGTAGTATTATGAACAGACAGACAGCAGAAAATGGGCACCTACACAAATAGAACACTATACACTTAAACATAACATACAGGGTAAAGAAGAAAAAAAAAACACTAAAAGAAAAATTTTAAAAGGAGGAGGAAAAAGACAACTTGTACCTGCAGTGCAAAAATTAAGTCACAACATAAATAGTGATAATTTGGAACAACAAAAACATAAAGGAGGAGAGAGTAAAGGTCTGAAACGGCAAAAAGGAATGGAGAAAGAAAGCATGCTGAAGAAAATGGAATACTCTAATCTAAAAATTTCATTTACATAAACTTAATTGTAACCACACAAAGAAAATCCAGAACTGAAATATACAATATATAAAAATACAAACAGAGGGGAAAATCATAGACTACCACCACACTGAAATAACAGACAGCAACAAAAATGCAAAGAAACAATGAAGACACCATCCTACCAGAAAACCAAAGATAGAATGATAGGAAATTCTCGTATATCAATAATCACCTTAAATATAAATACATTGAACTGATCAATAAAAAGCCACCGAGTAGCAGTATGGATCAAAAAATTAAACCCAACTATATTCTGCCTCCAAGAGGTGCATCTAAGCTACAAGGACAATATAGACTCAAAGTGAAAGCGTGGAAATTGACACTCTAGGCAAATGATAGTCAGAGAACAGCAGGTATAGCCATACTGACATCAGATGAAACAGACTTCAGGATAAATAAAGTAACAAGAGACAAAGATGGATATTTCATAATGATAAAGGTGACTATACAACAAGAAGACATAACAAGTCATCAATATTTATGTCCCCAATCAGGGAGCACCAAAATATACAAAGCAACTACTAACAGAACTAAGGGAGAAATCGACCAAAACACAATTATAGTAAAGGACCTAAATACATTATTGACAGCTATGGATAGGTCATCAAAACAGAAAATAAATAAGGAAATATCAGCCCTAAATGACACATTATATGAAATGAACATAATTGACATTTATAGAGCACTTTATTCTAGAACATCAGACTATACATTCTATCCTAGTGTACATGGAACATTCTCAAGGATAGACCATACATTGGGACATAAAACTAGCCTCAGCAAATTTAAGGAGATAAAAATCATACTATGCATATTCTGAGATCACAAAGCTTTAAAAATGGATACCAACAGCAAAAAGAAAGCAGGAAAAACTACAAATATGTGGAGATTAAACAACATACTTTTAAGAATGACTGGGTCTAAGAAGAAATAAGAGGAGTGATAAAAAGATACATAGAAACAAATGAGAATGAAAATACATCCTACCAAAAATTTTTGAGATGCAGCAAAAACAGTTTTAAGAGGCAAATTTATATCATTATAGGCTTACTCAAGAAAGAAGTAAAATTCCCATATAAATAACATCATATTACATCTTAAAGAGCTAGAAAAAAGAACAAATGAAACCCAAAGTCAGCAGAAAGAAGGAAATAATAAAAATCAGAGCAGAACTAAATGAGAGAACAAAATAGACAGTAGAAAAAATTAATGCATCAAAGAGCTGGTTCTTTGAAAAGGTTAATAAAATGGACAAACCCTTTGCTAGAATCATTAAGATAAAAACAGAAAAGACACAAACAAACAAAATCAGAAATGAGAGAAAGGAAGTTATCATAGGTGCCACAGAAATACAAAGGATTATCCAAGAATACTATGAAGGATTATATGCCACCAAATTCAATAACCTAGAAGAAAAGGACAAATTCTTAGAAACATAAAGCCTTCCTAGGTTGAATCACGAAGAACTGAAAAATCTAAATAGACTAATCAACAGTAAGGAAATTCAGTCAGTCATCCAAAACCTTCCAAAAGCAAAGTCCAGGACCAGATGGCTTCACTAGTGAATTCTAGCAAACATTCAAAGGGGATCTAATACTTTTCCTACTCAAAGTCTTCCAAAAAATTGAAAAGGAGGCAGTACTCCCAAAATCGTTTTATGAGGCCAATATGACCCTGTTACCAAAACCTGGTAAGGGTAACACACAAAAAAAGAAACTGACAAAGGAATATCTCTAATGAATACAGATGCAAAAATCCTAAACAAAATTCTAGCAAACCAAATGCTACAATGCATTAAAAAGATTATACATCACGACTAAGTGGGGTTCATCCCAGGGGCACAAGGATGATTCAATATATGTAAGGCAATCAATGTGATACACCACATAAACTAAATAAAGGACAAAAATCATAGGATTATATCTATAGATGCAGGAAAAGCATTTGACAAGATACAACACCCATTTATGATTAAAATACTTAATAAAATGGGTATAGAAGGAAAATACCTTAACATAATAAAGGCCGTACGACAAACCCTCAGCTAATATCGAAATTAATGACTCAAAACTGAAGGCTTTTTCTCTATGATCAGGAACAAGACAAGGCTGTCCCCTATCACCACTGCTTCTCAACATAGTATTGGAAGTCCTAGCTACAGCAATTAGACAAGAGAAAGAAATAAAAGACCCCTGAGTTGGGAATGAAGAAGTTACAAAAAATTGTCATTTTTTGCAGATGAAATGATGCTACATATAAAAATCCCTAAAGAGTTCACCAAAAAGCTATTAGAAACAATAAATGAATACAGTAAAGTTGCCGGCTATAAATCAACGTAAAAAGTCATTGCATTCCTATATACTAACAATGAAATCTCAGAAAAAGAAATTAAATTAAATAATTCTTTTTGCAGTTGCAACAAAAAGAATAAAATACCTAGGAATAACCTTTACCAAGGATGTGAAAGACTTATAAAATGTGTTTAAAATAAATTGAAGAAGACACAAAGAAATAGAAAGACATTCCATGTTCAAGGATTGGAAGAATCAACATAGTTAAAATGACCATATTACCCAATGCAATACAGAGATTTAATTCAATTCTCATCAAAATCCCAATGGCATTTTTAAAAGAAATAGCATGAAATATCAGATTTGTATGGAACCTCAAAAGACCCTGAATAGCGAAAGAAATCTTAAGAAAAATAGAAAAATGCTGGAGGTATCATACTTCCTGACTTCAGCTTGTAATAGAAGGCAACAGTAATCAAAACAGTATGGTGTTGGAAGAAAAAAAAGACACACAGACCAACTGAATAGAATTGAAAACCCAGAAACAAACCCACATAAATATAGACAGATAATTTTCAACAAAGAAGCAAAAAACATGCAATAGAGAAAAGAGAGCCTCTTCAATAAACGGTGCTGGGAAAATTGGAAAGCCAAGTGCAAAAGAATGAAACTGGACTGCTATCTCTCACTGTGTACCAAAGTTTACTGAAATTGGATCAAAGACCTAAACATAAGACCTGAAACAATAAACTGCATAAAAGAAAACATAGGTACTAAACTTATGGACCTTGGATTCAAAGAGGTTTTTCTTAATTTGACTTCACAGGCAAGGGAAGTAAAAGCTAAAATAAATGAATGGGACTATATCAAACTAAAAAGCTTCTGCATAGCAAAAGAAACCATTGACAAAATAAAGAAGCAACCAGCCAAATGGAAGAAGCTTTTTTACAAACAAGGGCTTCAATAATGGCCAATATCCAAAATATATAAGAACTCATACAACCCAACAACAAAAAAACCAAACAATCCAATTAAAAAATAGGCAGAGGATCTGAATAGACAAATCTCCAAAGAGGACATGCAGATGGTCAATAGACATATGAAAAGATGACCAACATTACTAATCATCAGAGAAATGCAAATAAAAACCACAATAAGCTATAACCTCACACCAGTTAGAATGGCTATCATTAACAAGACAAATAATCACAAGTGTTGGAGAGGTTGTGGAGAAAAAGGATACTTCATACAATGTTGGTGGGAATGCAGATTGGTAGAACCACTATAGAAGGCAGTTTGGAGGTTCCCCAAAAATTAAAAATAGAATTACCATATGACCCAGCAACCCCTTTTCTGGGTATGTATTCAAAAAATCTGAAAACATTTCTCCATAAAGACATCTGTGCTCTGATGTTCATTGCAGCTTTGTTTATGGTGACTAAATCATGGAAACAACAAAAGTGTCCTTTGATAGATGATTGGATAAAGAAGTTGTGGTATATATACACAATGGAATACTATTCTGCCATAAGAAAAGATGAAATAGCATCATTTGCAACAACATGGATGTATCTTGAGATTATTATGCTAAGTGAACTAAGTCAGACAGAAAAAGTCGAGAACCATATGATTTCACTGATATGTGGTATATAAAACTGAATGCAACAAAGGAACAAAACAAACAAATGAAGAAACAAAACTCATAGACACAGACAATAGTTTAGTAGTTACCAGAGGGTAAGTTTGGAGGTAGTAGATGAGGGTAAAAGGGATCAAATATATGGTGATGGAAGGAGAACTGACTCTGTGTGGTGAACACACAATGTGATGTATAGATGATGTATTACAGAATTGTACACCTGAAACATATGTAACTTTACTAACAATGTCACCCCAAATTTTAATTAATAAAAGAAAAAAGAAAGAAAATATAAGATAAAAAAAAAATGGCTCAGTTGGTTAAGCGCTTGTTCAAGAGTGTGAGCTGAGCTCTGAGCAACGGCGGTTTGATGCCAGCCCGAGCTGAGTTGCCGTTGAGCTTCCAACAGGTGGTAGGATGGCTCAGCTAAAAAAAAAAAAAAAGAAAAAGAAAAAGAAATAAGGTCCTCAATTGAAAATTATCTGACATTTGCTATACTTAAAAACTGTTCGTAAGTAAAGTACTTAAATAAGTGCACATCGCCTTAGCATCTTCATGTTTGTACTTTCATTCATCAAAATTTTAGGTACACACAGGCAAGCTCAGAGTTGACTATTTGCTTTAGGTTAGGTCATTTTCATGAACAAGTTTAGCATCAGAACTTGACAATATCAGAACCATCTATTTGTTTATGAAAAGCTTCCCTGGGTAGAAGCACAAAAGAAATACATTTATTAAAGTAAAAGAGAAGCAATTAAGAATAATTTAAAATTGCATTTAAAAATTACCACACAGAGGGAAACAAAATAGAATATTATTAATGATAAGGATGGTGACAATGACAAATATTTAAATATTGTCTTTTGTTACTTGAATTTACTTGGACATTTGGGAGTTAAATAGATTGTATAGTGATGTTATTCAACATGCAAATCTGACTTCTTACTTGTATTTCTCAGTGACATGACTTGGTAGATTTGACAAAGTGGTCTCTTTACCTGTGTGTATTTTCATTGTATCATTATCTCTATTTTTTTTTTTTTACTTATCATTATTATCGTCTTGCTTAGAAATACTTTAGAGAACTTAAATGTTAGAAGAATAAGAGTAGTGAGGAAAATAAATGGTTGATTTTCAAATACAGTCAATTTTTAAAACAGACTATGCTCTTGGACAGTTTGTAAGAGGAAGTAATGTAAGTCAAATCTAATTTTCCCATACAAACAATGTTATGAGTAAAGGCTTATTTTCCTAAATAAGGACTTATGCCTTAATTTTAAAAGAATGTTTTAACTGCCAATTTAAGCTGTAGACCTTTCTGAGGCACATACAAATCAGTTAAGGAGGACAATTGAGAAGCTGGTTGCATATTGTTCATTATTTAATTTATGCAGGTGAAGCATTTCCTGGGAGAGGGGCTGCTCTTAATCTCTGAACCCTAGGAACCCCTGGAGTGAGGTTGATAGCCCAGTCAAGAAGTGGGCAGTGTGGCCACCAATAAGAGTAATGAGGTGCCATGATCCTGGGCTGTTGAGCAGTGAGCAGAATTAGGAATGAGTGATTGGAAGGTCCAGGGAATCTGACATTGATTTCATTAGGAGCACCCAGAAAGAGAACCAGGTGGCTTAGATGTGAAAGCCAAAGGGGAGGGAGCCACCTCTCTCACGGGTTGAGAATCATATCAGAAACTCTTGAGTGGAACAGTGAGGAGGAGAAGAAAATATTCTACACACACATTAAGTAACTACTATGCTGAATTTGCTGTACTAGACATTCTTCCACTTCAGGTTAAAGAGAAATGTGTAGCTGCTCTCCTGGATTTTCAACTTGGTGTACACAGCTCAATTCAACCCACTATGTGTACCTTGAGCTAACCACTTCCTCTTTGGCACTACTAATGAGTGAGTTAATGTTATTTGAGATTAGATTTTTTTTCCTCTCCACCTCTTGCTTAACAATTTCTGACATTTTTTTCACTCTTCCTATTTTTGTGACTCAAAAGTGTTTCCTTGAAAGTGTAAACTGTGCGTCAGAAATTTCGCTTTTGTATTTTATCCCTAGTTATTTTTCATGGAATGCATACACAAAATATTGTGACATTCAGAAAAAATGGAGATGAGAGCAAAACGTAATCATCTTAAGTCACATGACACAGTTAGGGACCAAGGGAACTTTTTTTCCTGAGACAGTACATTAAGTCCGGCTCTAGAAACAGCTATAGAACTCACTGTGGCAAGTATGAATTTCAGCTTTGGCACTCTGAAGTCTGAATTGGGTTAGTTCAGAGACAGGAGGGCCAACTGGTTATAGTGATACATGCTACACAGGGTCTCGGAAAGCCTCTCAGGATGGGCTCACGACTGTACTGACCCATAAACAAATGTCAGGTACGACAGAATCCTTTTCATGAGCTCGTGTTTTTGGAGGAAAGGTCCAGAGACTCTAAAAATGAGCAGCGAGACAGTGACATCATAATGGTATTTATTATTTCAGGTTAGACTGGCACCTCCTAAATCTCTCAGGCTACAGGTAGATTTTTCCACTTGAGGGAAGTCTTCTTTTTCCCTCTAAAGCAGGATTACTGGGAGGCATGAAACACACACATTCTCTAGGGTCTCCAGTGTAAGTGAAATAAAAACTCAAATAATTCTCATTTCATTTTATTTTCACACATTTCACTCCCTGGAATTTGAGAGGACCGATTCTTATAAGGCACAGACTGGGTCAGGCTCACACACAGACCCTCCATGCTGCTGCCTCCACAACATGATCTTGATGTGAACATCTTAGGACATCCTGCCCTCAAATATCTCCTTTGGGCTAGAAATTCCCACTTTAACTTTTGTGTTCAAGCTTTTAAGGATTCTATTAACATATATTTTCAATTGATTTGAGAGACATGACAAATAAAATTAACATTTTAGCATAGATTAATTTATCACATTAGCCTACCCTAGAAGGGTTTGAGAAAATGGGACTGATAAATTTAATGGGGAAGGAGAGAGGTATTAAAGAGTTTGGATGGTCACATGTCTTGTTAGGGAGACCACTTCATGGATGGGGAAGAGGCTTGATCACTGCACTGTAAACCTAAAGCTGATGTTGTATAATATTGTATGTTAACTATAATTGAATATATATATAGTCACAGGATGTGGAGTATTGTGTGGAAGTTGAGTCAATGGAATTGTAATAGTTATATATGATATAGGGGGGGTGAGTGGGGCAATGGATTGTGAGGGGGTTGTCACTTTGAAGGGTAAAAAGTATAACTATTGCACTGTGTTGTATACCTGAAACTAATTAAGATAAAAATAATAATAATTTAATTAAATTAAGTTTAAAAAAAAAGAGTGAGTGAATGGGGTTCTGCCTAAGGAAGTGTCCAGTGTGCTAACTCATGGAATGTGTGCACAAGTGCATGTGTGTGTGCATGTACCTATGCATGTATGTATGTGTGTAAATGTGCATATGTGTGATTATGTGTATGCAGTACATGTAATTGAGGCAGGGTGGGAGTGGGTGGAAGACGGAAGTTGTACCAGGCTACAAAATGATTGAGATGTATAACGTATATTAGGACTTGAAGAATTAAAGTGTATATATATATATATGATATATATATGTATATATATATATCATATATATCATATATATGTAAATGATATAAATATACAGTAAAACCTTGGATTGTAATTGGTTTGTGAGTGTTCTGCAAGACAAGCAGACATTTCTAATACATTTTAGCAGGGTAAATGAGCGATGTCTTGCAATACGAGTAGTTTGTTTCTGGAATGAATTATACTCACAAACCAACGCATTACTGTATTATGCAAAAAGTATAATGCAGAAAGTAAGATAGTGACTAAGAGAGTAATCTTAGTGATCACCTAATTGCATTTTGATACTGGAAAATTCTAAGGGTTTTGGGCACTTAAGAAATCTTTTTTTTTTTTTTTTTTCCCCACAGAGTGAAGGCTGGTCCTGGCTTGGGGGAGGCCAGAGAAACACCTTAGTGTGGCTCTGTGACTCAGGCAGGGCTTGCCTGGGGGAGCCTTTCTCTTTCTCTGGGGCTGTGGTTTTCACCACACTCTTAGTTTCTTTCCCTGTCTAGCAGCAGCTGCATCATTAAACTAACCTGGCACCTGAAAAGAAGGATAAATCTAGGCTGAGATTAATGATAATGCACTTAAATTTACATAACATGTCAAGCCCAGGAGAATTCCAAAGTACCACGTAAACTTCCCAGGAGAACAACTGACTTCTGTTTACCAGCTGTGGGAGCTAGATCAACACAACTTCAGATTAGATGGTAAAAAAGAAAATATGCTTGACAGATTTTTTGTTGTTGTTGTGGTTAAGCTTTTGCAACACTACAGTTCAGCAACTTAGAAGAAATTGTTTTACCTCAATTTTGCAGATACGTATTGGAAGCTCGACATGATGAGAGGCCTAATGTTGCACAGCAGGAGACTACAGATGTTTGGTGGCAGGAAGGGTCGCAGCTTGGCCACCATTCTGGCCAAGCCCACTGGCCAGAGCTGCTGCACAGCCATGGGGTGGAGAGGAGGAGCTGGGAGGAGACCACACCTCATACCCCTCTCTTGATCTTCTACTTTAGGCACATGGCCTTTTTGCTGTTTTTCCAACTCACCATGTTTGGCTTGTTTTGGGATGTTGCACTCTGTTCTCTGTCTTGAATTGTTCCTGCCCCAGAGCTCACCTCCTTAGTTCACCCAGGTCACTTGGCCAAATGTTAGCTCAACAGGGAGGACTTCCCTGGCCCCACCACCACCACCACCACTACACACACACACACACACACACACACACACACACACACACACACACACACACACAGCATCTGCCTCTAGGCACGACCAGTCCCTTTGTCTGTACCCATTTCATTATAACATGGACCTATCTGAAAATCGTATTTTATTTTTATTTGTACACTCTTCATTGTCTGTCTCCCCAACTAGAATATGAGCTACATGAGTCAGGGTTTCTGTTCCATTCCCTGTCATTTTCCCAGTGCCTAGAGCAGGGTCTGAGAGATAATTAGTGATCTACAAATGTCCTTTGAGTGGAGGAATGCATGTGAGATGATTGTAGCCCTTACATCATTCTTTTGCAGGGTTAGGTGGAGAGCACTGGAATTGTGTCCAGTTGTGGCCACATGGCACCTAGTCCAGTGCCTTATGTAGTAGTGACACTTTGTTGAACTAAATTGAATTTGTCTTGGAGAATAGTCTCTGCTTAGTTTAGGATGTTGTTGATATTGGACACCGGGAAGATTGAAGCTTTCCTTTTGAAAAAGGGGTTTTGATGTGACTAGGCTAGGGTTGATTGAAACAGCTTAGGCTCTGAATATTTCCATTGGAAGAGAGTGGGGAGCCGACTGGATTGGAGTAGCTAACTCCCTGGTCCCCTGTATGAAACTCACTCCTCCAAATGGAATCAGTACAACACAGAACAATGTCCATCTCTACCTTCAAGAACCCCATGAACTTTGGACAACAGAGCCAACAACCAGAGGACACAGTATAACCACATGTGTAAGATGTCAAATGAAGCTGTGCAGAAGGAGGGTCTTGGGACAGTAAAATTTTCAGTGGCAAGGAGAAGGGTAAAGGGCAGTCCAGGCAGAGGAAACAGCAAGAGTAGATGCAGGAATATAATAGCATATGTGCGTGAAGTCGGGTGGAGTTGTGGGTTCCTGCAGGCAGGTAGAGGGTAATACAGATACATTCCCTAGGAGATGATCTCATTAAGCAGGGCCAGGACTGGCCAAGATTTGTAAGGAAAACATCCCAGGAAAGCCCAAGGACTGGATTAATACTTGTGATTTATCCCGTGGTAAATATTTTTTTCTGAGTCAATCAGTGTTCCTGGCCAGTATGTGTGTGTGTGTGTGTGTGTGTGTGTGTGTGTGTGTGTGTGTGTGTGTGTTATTATATGTGTTTGATTGTGAGAGTATGTGTGTGTGAAAGGGAATATCTCACTCTTCTGCATAAGCAGGGACCTGATTCTCTCACATCCTTGGAGAGGGTCTAATGGATGTCACGCTCCTGGGGTCTGAGCTGTGGGACTTCTGTTCTGCTCATCTGTTTCCCTCTGGCAAGATTATTTCAGTTGCCTGCTTCCCTTGAAGTGATCTCTGGGACTCCTTTGTTCTGAAATAATGTTGGATGTTTTTATATCAAGAAGAAAGAAATGCATACACAGATATTTCTCTGCTGTAGAATACTTTTCAGAGGGTTAGGGTCAAGTGCAGTGGATGCTCCTCTACAAACAAAACTCTTCTTGACAAAGTGAAGGTGTCCAGCTGCTTACAAGAGGGTGAGCAGTACTAGGGATCTGGGACTCCCCATGAGAGTGTGGGCCTTTCCCCGAGGAGGAGGTCATCTGGAGGGGAGGCAGTGGGAAGTCTGCCCAAAAGCATCCCTTTGCCTCCTGTACTATTTCTGCCTCTGTTAATCCTGGTGAAAGTACTAATGGCTGTATTAAGAAAGTTACATGTGCCCCTTAATTAAGCTGATCTTTACTCTGTGCTTAGCTGCCATAATTTTTATTCTGATCAAGCAGCTCCCAGGGGCCCATCAGTGTATGTATACATGGGGCACATCTTCTGCTCACTGTGTGGCAGTGCACTAGCACTCATTTCCCACTCAGACAATGATCCTGCTTACCAATTTGTTCTTAGTAGTAGGGTGACTGGGTGGGAGTGGAGTGAGATCTGTAAGAAGTTGACCTAGAAGGCAACAGGTAGGCTTTGTTCTCTTTACTCATAATCTCAGGATAGTGATTTAAATGGAAATTTTCTATTGGTCCTGTCTTCAGTCAGCCAGGTTTTCCTGAGTTATTTTTGTCTGTTTTCTCCCTTAATTAAGGACATACTTAAAAAAAAAATCTTTTTTTAATTATTAGCTTCAGGTGTACAAAACAATGCAAAAGTTATCCTTTTCACCCCTTACAAAGTGACAATCCTCCTTTCCCTCCACAGCCCCCCACCCCCGATATCATACATATCTATTACAATTTCATTGACTCCATTCCCACACTACACTCCACATCCCATGACTATATATGTATTAAATTATCGTTTACATATAACATTATTCAGCGGCAGCTTCAGATGTACAGTGCAGAGGCTAAGCCTCTACATCGTCCAGGAATTTGTCTCCCTAACAAGACATGAGTCCATCTGGTCCTCTCAAAAATATTTACAACATTATTGATTATATTCCCCAAACTGTCTTTTCTATCCCTAAGGCAATATTGTAGTTACCAATTTATGTTGTTTTGTCCCTTCCCCTTCTGCCTCATGCCCACCCCCATCCCATCTAGCAATCATCAGTTTTTCCTGTGTCTATAAGACTATTTCTGTCTATAGTGCTCATTTATTCAGTTCTCTAGATTCCACATATAAGTGAGATAATATGGTATTTGTCTTTCTCTGACTGATTATTTCACTTAGCATAATGTTCTCCAGGTCCATCCATATCATTGCAAATGGTACGATTTCTTTCTTCTTCATAGCTCCATAATACTCCACTGTGTAAATGTACCACAGTTTCTTTTTGTTGTTGTTGTTGTTACACATAGATTTTATTCTAGTGGGATTTACTCTGAATCCTCTTAGAACTGATACACTTGAGTCACAGAGTCTACTAAATCAAGTGCACATATTTAATTTCATCCACATCCTTGTAAACTTTAAGTGGTTCCTTTTGTGAAGTAAAGAGTTCTCTCCAAGTTATTTTATAATTTGAGTAAGTCCCTTTTTTAAACATTTTTTATTTTTTTATTAGCTTCAGGTGTACAACACAGTGCAACAGTTATACATTTTACCCCTCAAAGTGACAACCCCCCTCCCCCAATTCTCCCCCCCACTCCTCCCCCCCATATCATACTATCTATTACAATTCCTTTGACTCCCTTCCACCGTATAATCCACATCCCATGACTATCTATATATTCAATTACAGTTGGTATACAATATTATACAACATCAATTTCAGGTATACAGTGCAGTGATCAAGCCTCTACTCCATCCATGAAGTGACCTCCCTAACAAGATATGTGACCATCTGACATCTCCCAAAATTTTTACATTATTATATTCCCCGAACTGTCTTTCCTATCTCTGTGACAATACCGTAGTTACCTATTTATGCTGTCTAATCCCTTCCCCTTCTCCCTCATTCCTAACCCCCTCCCAACTAGCAACCCTGTTTTTCCTCTATATCTATGAGACTGTTTCTGTTTCCTTTGCTCATTCATTCAGTTTTTCAGATTCCACATATAAGTGAGATCAGATCATATGGTATTTGTCTTTCTCCGATTGACTTATTTCACTTAGCATAATAATCTCTGGGTCCATCCATATCATTACAAATGGTACGATTTCATTCTTCTTTATAGCGGAGTAATACTCCATTGTATAAATGTACCACAGTTTCTTAACCCAGTCATCTACCAATGGGCATTTTGGTTGTTTCCAAGTCTTGGCTATTGTAAATAGCACTGCAATAAACATAGGAGTGCATATATTTTTTCGAATTAGCATCTTGGATTCCTCTGGGTAGATACCCAAGTATGGAATTGCTGGGTCATACGGCAGTTCCATTTCCAGTTTTTTGAGATACCTCCATACTGATTTCCATAATGGCTGCACCAATTTGAAGTCCCACCAACAGTGCACCAGGGTTCCCTTTTCTCCACACCCTCACCAGCACTTGTTGTTTGTTGATTTGTTGATGATAGCCATTCTGACCGGAGTGAGGTGATATCTCATTGTGGTTTTTATTTGCATTTCTCTTAGTGAGGTTGAACAATTTTTCAATTGCCTGTTGGCCATCTGTATGTCCTCTTTAGAGAAATGCTTCTTCATATCCTCTGCCCATTTTTTAATAGGGTTGTTTTTTTTTTGGTGTTGAGTTGCATGAGTGTTTTATAAATTTTGGATATCAACCCCTTATCAGATATATCTTTGGTAAATATCTTCTCCCATTCAGTAGCCTGCCTTTTTGTTTTATTGATGATTTCCTTTGCTGTGAAAAAACTTTTAAGTTTGATGTAATCCCATATGTTCATTTTTTTCTTTTATTTCCCTTGCCCGAGGGGATATATCAGTAAAAATATTACTCAGGGTAATGTCTGCAAACTTACTCCCTATGTTTTCTTCTAGGAGTTTTATGGTTTCAGGTCTTACACTTAACTCTTTAATCCATTTTGAGTTTGTTCTCGTATATGGTGTAAGTAGGTGGTCCATTTCCATTTTTTTGCATGTGTAAGTCCAATTTTCTCACCACCATTTATGAAATAGACTATCTTTACTCCAATGTAAATTCTTGCTTCCATTGTCATAGATTAAATGACTGTATATAGATGGGTTTATTCCCGGGCTCTCTGTTCCATTGGATTCAGCCTGTTTGGAACTCTCTGCACATCCTGGGCTTGTATGTCAATTTCCTTCACTAGGGTAGGGAAGTTTTCAGTCATTATTTTTTTAAATACATTCTCAATCCCTGTTTCTTCTCTTCTCCTTCTGGTATTCCTATGATGTGAAAAATTGTTGCGTTTCATGTTGTCCCAGAGGTCTCTTAAACTATTTTCATTCTTTTTTATTATTTTTGCTTTTTGTTGTTCCAGCTGGGTGATTTCTGCCATTTTGTCTTCTAATTCGCTGATCCGCCCTTCTGCTTCATCTATTCTACTGGTGATTCCTTCGAGTGTGTTCTTCATTTCAGTTATTGTATTCTTTAGTTCTAACTGGTTGTTTTTTTATGGTTTCCCTATCCTTCTTTATGTCCTTAAACATTCTTATCATCAGTGTACTAAACTCTGTCTCTGAAAGTTTGGATACCTCTGTTTCATTTAGTTCCATTTCTAGAGTTTTCTTCTGATCTTTTACTTGGGGCATGTTTCTTTGTTTTTTCATCCTGGCTGTCATTCTGTGAATGCTTCAATGTATTAGATAGATCACCTAGAAAGAAGAGAGAAGAAGAAAAAAAAGAGGTGGGGAGGGCTCTCCGTCCTCTTTAATCTGCAGACCAGTTCAGCAATAGAGAGTCTTTGGGTGACTCAGCACCAGCTATTGGGGGAAGAGCTTAACGTGTTATGCGCTGGCCTCCCTCTCAGGCTTCCAGTGAGCTTTCCACATTTAGCTGCTGTGTGCTCTGGAACCGTGCTCACTACCAAAAAAAAAAAAATCTTCACAGGTTGTTGCAGGTTGTCCGCTACTGCGAAAGAAAACCCTCTGTGGCCTGCAGAGATGTGGGCCAGGCACCGGCAGCTCAGGGTGCCTCTGGCAACACAGCTTTAGGTGGGTGGGGCAGGCCCCCAAGGCACCACTTGATGTGGTCAGTGGCCCCCACCAAGTCAGAGCAGCATGCACTCTGCACCAGCAATCAGTCCACACAAACTCGCCAGGAAAGCCTTGATTGGATTATGCAGGTGCACCGCTCCCTGCTCAACACTCTCAGGAAATCTCTCCCTCTCAGCCTGTGCCAATCAGCTGCCCGCAGATCAGGCTAAGCAGCCCAACAGCCAATCCCCAGCCTTGAAACTCTGCACAAACAGTGTGGAGAGTGAGGACGTAAGGTGGCTCGCGCACTCCTGAGTCTCAGTGAATAGACTGATGCAACTGGATAGCACCCACCCTGCGTTTCCCTGGCAATGCAGCACAAGCAGGGCGAAGGGTGGGAATCCAAGGCTGCATGCGCATGCTCGCATGCATGCACTCCTGCACCAAGTTCACCAGACCAATAGGTTCCTGGATCTGATCCTCTGTGGGAGGGCCCAACCTTGAAAAAATGGCACCCTCCTGTACTCCTGTGCAAGCTCCACACCAGGGGAACAACAGTCCCAAACCCTCCAGCTTCTGCACCAGAGATGCTCAGTTCAGTCCTTCCCCACAGGCTCCTGGCCCCGACACACAGCTACTCCCTCCAACATGAACCAGGTGAGTGCTCACCAGCAAGCAAACCCGTGCGCCAGCCCCACTAGTTCTCCAGCCGCCCTCAGCCTCACTGAGACGAGCAAAGAGAGTCCTCACTAATTTCTACTACCGCTATTGTAGAACTCCTCTTCCTGGCAAAGCAACTCTGGGCTAGTGAGCTCGGTGTGGGGCCTGAGGGTCTCTCCCCCAACCAGAGAAGGCTCCCCACATCTGGGGCATCCCTCACGGGGCTCACCCTCTCTCGTCTGCGCCCCTCCTACCAGTCTTGACATGGCCTCCTCTTTAGGTCCTTCGTTTAGAGGTTCTGTTCATCTAATGTTCAGGGGACTTCCGAGGTTAAATGTTGTATAAATTATTTGTAATTTTGATGTGATCCTGGGAGGCAGTTCGGAAAGCATCCGTCTATTCCACCATCTTACCAGAACCCAGTGTACCACAGTTTCTTAATCTAGTCATCTACCGATGGGCATTTTGATTGTTTCCAAGTCTTGGCTAAGAACATATTTTTGATAATTTATTATAAAATAGTTTGATGTGCTTTTTAGTGGTAGGTTTGTAACTAAGACTGACAGACAAGTAGTAAATTTTAGAATGATTTAAAAAACAATTCTAGGTAGCTGGATGTAGGATGCTTCAGATCATGGGGTTAATCTAGAAATGTGGCATGGTTTCCACATGAACTCTATTTCCTTCTTTAAGATTAACAGCCCTCAAAACTGAGAGCAAGAAAAATCAAGGCTTCAAAGTACTATGTACATTCAAGTATAAATAGGTCAGTTCATAGATGCAAATACAAGATTTCCTGTGACATTATTTAGCTGTGTATGGATATAAGAATTTTATGGTTCACTACATGATTTTCACTCATTTGAATTTTGCCAAGTATACATAAGTCACATTAGTGACTTGGTAGTAAAAAATGAGTTTTCTACTTTTCTTGACTTTTGTATGTTTGAATTGTAAACTATGTGATGAATATTCTTATCCATATAGATAAATATGAAGAATTCTCCATGTGGTAACTGGGCATATGTATCTAAAGTTTCTGGCACAATCGAGTAATAAATCTCTTTGGAAACTTAGACTGCATGAAGCTTGTACTTAAGGTTCCAGTTGTATTTATGCATTTTTATTTAATGTGATTTTATCCTGGATAAAGGTACACCCTCCCCACCCCCCCCTTATCTCTGCCAGGTTCCTGGCAATTGCAATTATACTTGGAAATGCTGGTCAGTGTGGGGAGGAGTACCTTTAATTACAAATTCCAATGCTTGTCAACTAAGAACAGAGAAGCCCCCCCCAGACCTGATGACTAATTTCTAATCATCGCTATACATATACATGTTTTATTAGAGGCTGACTCCTTCCTGTGTAGTTGTCTTTGACATGCCCATTCCTGTATGTTGTTACCCCTTGGACCTGTTCCTGAGCTGACACCCATCTGCTTTAGTGGAAGTTTCACTGACTCTGGTGAGCGAGGAGTTGGGGGAAAATGCCAAATCAAACCAGGCTCTCCAGTGTGAAAGACAAAAGCAAAGACAGATACAGCCTATCAGTGCCTTTTTCTTAACACTCTTAGTTTGCTGAGGTTACATGTAGTGTGGTTTTCTAAAATCCTTACCCCACATCCTCTCCATTAAAATTATCTATCTATCTATCTATCTATCTATCTATCTATCTATCTATCTATTATCTATCTATCTATCTATCGTTATATATATAGTTATATAGATATATATATATAAAATTAGATAGCACCTGGAGCCACTAGATGTCACTGCTTCCAATATGTTCTGCTTCCTGCGACTTGCTGAGGAGTTCAGGAGCCAGGGGGCACTTCAGTGGGAGAGGAGCCTGACAATGGGGGGTTGTACAGAGCACTCCAAGGGAGTACATGAGGCTAGGAGCACTTCCAGTGATCCTTGACCAAGTTGAAATAGAGGTGAGTGAAGCAGTGGGAGGGCTCTCACTTTACAGTGCCTGGTGCATGGAGCAGGTATACTGCCTCGGGTCCCCACACATGCCTGTGCTGGTCGGCAGACGCCCAACCTGTTTCCACTTTGCAAGAAAGGAAACAGAGTGCGGGAGTCTGCAAGAGACATGGGAGCTCGTTCTCCACATCAGATCAGGGAGCGTTATTCACTGTGACCCTGGTAGGGAGGGGCTCCCTACCCAGCTCAGGATGGAAAATGGGACAGGTTCCCAGGGATGGGTGCCAGTGGAGCAGGGGAGCCTTAGAACCCATAGCTAATGTCACATAAGCACAGAAGGCACTTGGCCCACAGGGAAAGGATTAGAAGGAGTAAAACCTGGAATGACCAATATGTGGAAACCTTCCTTTGCGACAAAGATCACACTTCAGGGAAAGAGTTCTGTTACCCTTGGTTGTTGCAGAGGTGTCATTGACCAAGGCTTAAATTTTTTTTTTCTGATAATGTTTTTATATTTCTTGATTAAATCATTCATTTTCTTTTTGCAGTGTTACAGAATTTTAATATTAATTTATATTGTGTATGAACAAACTCATCTGCAGTTTATAGTAGAAATGATCATTTGTGTAGGTGGGACAACAACCCAAATCAGTCTATCTATTACAATCCAACTGCAGTTAGAAGGTTTAGAGCATTTTAGGATTCCAGAATAAAGAGGTTAATAAAATAGCAGGTCTGCATTTTTATTCATATGGATAAATTCAGGAGCAGTTGTTAATGGAGAGTCTCCCTATTTTGGGATCAGAGAGTGTCAGTTTCCTCTTTCTGAACTCCAGATGGTGAGGAAAAGCCTGTTGGCATGGTACAAAGCACAGTGTGGCTATTACCCTTGTGAACAAGTCTTTTTTGCCAAGGAGGAAGGTGATCATTTTCTTCTGCCAGCCCCACTAAAAATAGTGGGCCTCTGGGCTAATGAGAATTCTTTCTCCTATGGTCACATTTGGACATAATCTGTTTTTTTTTTTTTTCTATTCTCCTTGAATGAATTAGTTGAATGATAGGATTCAAAGGTTTTATCTACAGCTGGGGTTTGGGCTGTTGCTGAGATGTGAAATAAGGAGGAGAGGATCCTACAGGTGCAAAGATGGACGTGAGCTGGGGGCCCCAGCCTGGGGCCAAGGCTGCTAGAGTACAATGTGCTGGAGTTCAAAATGGAGGAGACAATAGTGAAAAAGACAGCAAAACAAAATTACTGTTTACCAAATATAGGGTTCATTCTATAAGTAAATGCAGAGCATTGACCATGTGCCAGATGCCACTTTATGCTGGGGATACCTCAGTGAAGAAAACAGAGAAATGTTACATGTCTATACAGAGTGTGTCTTCTAGTTGGGAAGCACACACTATAAATGAAAGAAATCAATTACATAGTATGCAGATACAATAAGTGCTAAGGGGAAAATAAAGCAGGGAAGATGGATGGGGGTTGTAGAGTGGAATGGCGAGGGAAAGTCTCCCTGAGAAGGTGATGTTTTTGTAGAATGTGAAGGAGTTAGTAACAGAGATGGCAGGGGGACAATGTTTAGGCCTTGGAATTGCAGTGCCTACATCCTGAGGCAGGAACATGCTAGTGTGCTTGAAGGACAGTGAGGAGGCTATGCAATCAGGGATTGTCAAGATGGGTAAGATGGGTCAGGCACAGATTGTGGAGACTATGTAGGTCAGTGCAAGCACTTCTGCTGTAATCCTGGGAGGGATGAGTTTGGGCAAAGACATGGCATGCTCTGACTTCTGTTTTCAAAGATTAAAGCTATATTGAGAATAGACAAAAGGAGGCAGAGACTGAAAGGAAACTGATGAGGAGGCTGTTGGCAATGATCCAGGTAAGAGATGGTTAAACTTGGAAGATAGTAGGTAGTACTGAGAAGTGGTCATTATCTGGATGTATTTGGATTGAATGTGGCATAAGACACTGCCCTGTGCTGGACTGGCCAAAACTGGCTCAAGAGAGTGGATTGTTAAATATTAAGGAAATGTATGTAACTTTACTAACAATTGTCACCCTAATAAAGTTTAATTAATAAAAAAATTTTTTAAAGCAAAAATAAATAAATAAATAAATAAATAAATAAATAAATAAATAAATAAAAAATAAAGAAAAGCTAAAACAAAATGGAAGAGTTCTCTGGATTGCAGTTTGTGTAAGGCAAGTTGCCTGGCAACCAAATAAATTCTATTTTGTAGGGAAAAAAATTCAGAAACTCTGCCACCTGGTGGTTAAAGAATTGGTGGCATGAAATAGGCTGTTGCGGAAATATTTACACTATGGAAATTAGCAAATGATATAAATTTAAGCTGTTTTCTTTTGGACAGCCAGTTTCTTAGCACATCACAGGATGGAAAGGAAAGGCAGGATGACTTACCAGGACCTTAAGTCACTGAAGAGATAAGGTTTTACTAGCTCACAGGCCTGGTGCTCAATTTCTGCTTGGTTATTTGAAGGTAGTTCTTCACTGAATAATCAACCTTTCTCTTCAGGTTAATTATATTTATTTTGTGTCTATTCAGAAGTAAATAGGTATGCAAAGTACCCTATGATTAAAAATTATCACATATTTCAGTGGTTAAGATCCAAGATGATCGAGTAGATAAACACTGCCTGCTTCCTTCCATGAACACATTAAAATTACAACTAAATTATAGAACAATCAACCTGGAGAACCATCTGAAGTCTAGCTGAACAGAAGTTTTATAACTTTATGTATATACAGAAGAAGCCATGATGAGACCGGTAGGAGGGGCAGCGACAGGAAATGGGCTGACCCCAAGCCTCCTTGTGGTGGTTGAGAATCAAGAGGGCTATCTTAGCCTTGGAGGTCTCCCCCAGAGGAGTGAAAGATCACAACCCCACACCAGGCTCTCCAGCTCAGAGTACTGGTTCCCAGAAGAAGAGCCCACACATCTGGCTGTGAAAAACACGGGGATTCTGACCATCCAGTTGGGACAGAAGGCTGTGGGAAACCCAGGTGTCCTCTTAAAAGGTCTGCACACGGTCTCACTCACAGGCACTGACCCTGGGCCCCCGCAGGAGGATAGTGACTCAGGGGATGTTTGAGGCATACAGGAGGCAGACTGGAGGCAGACTGAGGTGTGTGACCTTGGGGTGAGGGCTGGAAGACAGTTGCCATTTTCCTTTTGTGGGGTCTTCCATGCCACTGTCAAGCAGGCACAATTTTTCCTGTGTTGAGCCCTTCCCCAATGCCCATGGCCGAATCTGAATCTTAATTGGCCTGGAACTCTGCTAGGACCCTGCCCCACTCAACTACCTCAAAGCAAGAAGGATTCAGGCAGACCTGTCATCATTGTACTCTTTCTTAGAAAACTATCTGAGTCTGTGGGTCCAAGGTGGGTGGCAACTGGCCTCAGTGTGCTGTGAGACTTTTGCTGAGTAGCTTCAGTCTCAGCACTGGCACCAAATCAGAATCTACATTAGCCTGGTGATGACAGCTCTTCCCACTCTAGTGACTCCCTGAGACCATGCCTCACCCAACTCTGTATCTCATGAGGCTATATCAGCACCCAAACCTTAAGGTAGCCAGCAACTGACAGCAGGCCTTGGGGGTATCCTGGATTATTGTGGAGTGACCCCAAACCTTGTACTGGTGGTAGACACCCCTGGTTTGCAGCAAGGCCTTTCCCACATGACTTCAGGTTTAGCACAGGCAGTGCACAACTGGGATCATTTTGTAGTTTCTACTAGGTAGTTCCTGGCTGGTCACGGGCAGTGAGTGACCTAGGGCTGTACTGGAGTCCCTCTCAAGAGGCGCCAGAACCAACATAATTGGAGATTGGCTTCAGAATCACAAGCAAAGCACCACACAATTAGCCCCACAAATGGTGCACCAAAAGGATAGTCTAAACAGGCACCAGAGCTCACTGGGACAAATCCTGCTCCGTGGGGTAAGCACCCCTGCACAGCAGCCCATAAACTGTGGAGATGTCCATACCTCAAAACCAGTTAGCCTGAGGGTCAATCTCACCCACATGTATCAATAGTAATCAAAGCTCAACTATAACAGGATGGCACACACAACTCACACAAGGACACTCCTAGAGCATCTGGAGTAGGTGACCAGGGAGACTGTGCCAGGGCCCCACAGGGCACCTATTATATAAAGCCACCCTGCTAAGACTGGGAGACATGGCAGATCTACCTAATACATAGAAACAAACACGTAGAGGCAGCCAAAATGTGGCGAGAAAAAAGAAATGTGTCCCAAATGAAAGAACAGGAAAAAACTCTAGAAAAAAGAGCTAAACAAAACGGAGAAACCTACCAAATACAGTTTAATACAATGATTTTGGGACTCTAGCAAGATGGCAGGTTAGGAAGCCCCTAAACCTACTGCATCCTAGGATCACCCCAATATTACAAAGAAATTATAGAACAGTCAACCTCAAGAATCATCTGAAGACTAGCTGAACAAAAACTCTATAACTGATGATATAAAGAAGAGGACACATTGAGATTGGTGGGAGGGCTGAGACGTGAAATGGGATGACCCCAAACCCACAAATAGTGGTTGAACACTGGGAAGGCCATGTTGGTGGTGGAGGTTCCCTCTGAAGAGGATGGAGTCCCAGGCCCACACTGGACTTCCCAGCACAGGAGTTCCCACAACTTCTTGCAGAGAGAATCAACAAGATCTCTGTCTCCTTCTCCCACTGAGACAGAAGGCAGCTGGAAACCCAGACACCAACTTATAGAGCTCAGATAGAGACTCACTCCCTGGCAAACACTTATCTGGTCTCTGGTGGAGGGGTGGCAATTCGTGCTGGGAAAGATTGAGTTGAGGCACTTTTAGGCAAGTTTTGGAGGGATAGGAGATATTATTATCCCTGTGTGGAGCCTGATACATGTGTAGCCTACAAGAGGGCACCATCTAGTATGTGTTGAGCTCTTCCCCAAAGGGTCAAGAGTGGAACCACATTGGTCTAGTGGAATACATGTGTGCGCACTGCCTTGGTGATGCCCTGGGTCCTTGTCCCCCACATAGCTGGTGCTGCATTGCCTGGGACATTCTTGACTTGTGGGCTGCTTGCTCAACTCCACAAACTGCAAAAGCCTTTTTGCAGTAACAGAGAGCCTGTGGGGGCCAGGAAATCTTTGGAGGTGGGCAGTGATCCAAGACATATGCCACAGCATCTCTTGGGGAGCTGTGGGCCTGATGTGGCTAGTGCTTGGCAGTGGTATTCTCAGGGCATTTGTGCAGGGTTGTTGAGGGCCCTGCACCAGTGTGGGAGCTGAGACTGCAATTACTTTGTAGAAAACACTTCCCACACTCCTTAACTCCCTGGACCCCCACCCTGCCCACCTAGAGCTGCATTGCCAGGGGCACTCTCAGCTCCTGCGTGGTCAGCCCCACCGCATAAACCTTTTCCAGCAGCAGATGGCCTGTGACAGCCTGGGGAGTTTTAGGTGGTGGACAGTGACCCAAAACCTGTGCTGCAGCCACCCATGGTCAACTCTCAGAGATTTGCAAGCCTAGAAAGGGGTAGCTGCCTGCAGTGTTCTAAGGGCATTTTGTGAACTGGTCACAGGTAAGGTCACCAAGGTGAGCAGTGGCTGGCTGTGGTGTTCTTAGGGTGCACTGTGAAGTGGTCACATGTTGGGCACTGGTGCAAGAAATAAACCTGCCTTAACTTTGTAAAAATCACTGGCCACATCTTGTGACTCCCTGGGACTCTGCCCTGCCCACCTGATGCTGCATCACTGAGGGCACTCTGATCACCAGGTCAACCAACCCAATCCATGCATCTAAAGAGGCTCTTTCAATGCCTGAGCCTTACAGGCAGCTGGCAGGTGACAATAGGCATAAAGGGCCCTGGGCCTTTTGCTAAGCTTCTTCAGGCCCTATACTGGTGACAGCTGGCCGAAGTTCACAACAAGCCCACCCTCACATGCCTGCAGGTCCAGCACAGGCAAGAGCAAACCACATATAGCTTTGTGGCTAATACCACATAGCCACAGGCCTGTAACAGACAAGGCTGAATTTGGCTTGCATGGGAGCCCATCCCAAGAGAACCAGAAACAACATACACAGAGGCCAGCTTCAGACCACACTAGAGCACTATCTGGTTAGCTCCACAAGTGGCACACCCAAAGGGGGGGTCTCAATAGGCACAAGAGCCCACAAGTGTAAATCCTCCTTTGAGGAGGTCAATCCTCACACAGCAGCTCATACACTGTAAGCATAGCCGATCCTCACAGTCAGTCAGCTTGGGAGCCAATCCCATCACTCCCTGATGCACGAAAATCAATCAATGCTTGACTACAGCAGGAGATCACACAGAAGACATTAAAGGGATACTCCTGGAACACATTCACTGGAGATGTGGGAGACTATGCTTTTGGAAAACACAGGACACACACTACATAAGGCCAGTTAGCAAAGACTGAGAGACATAAGTGGTTTACCTAAGATATAAAGCAAACATAAAGAGGCAACCAGAATGAGGAAACAAAGAAACATGTCCAAAATACAGGAACAGGAGAAACCATCAGAAATAGAACTAAATGAAATGGAGACAACCATCTACTAGAAACAGGGTTTAAAATACTGGTTATTAGAATGCTTAAGGAACTTAGTGAGAATTTTAATAAAGAGATAACAAACATAAGGAAGGACATAGAAACCATAAAAAAGAATCAGTCAGAAATTAAGGATACAATGATTGAAATGAAGAATGCACTAGAAGTAATCAACAACAGATTAGCTGAAGCAGAGGATCAAATCAGTGATTTAGAAGACATAGCATAAAAAACCAAGATGGCACAGTAGGTAAATGCTGTGCTTACTTTCTCTCACAACCACATCAAAATTACAAATCTTCAAAACAGTTATTATCAAGCATCACCTAAAATCAAGCTGAACTGAAGCCTTTCAATTAAGGATGCACAGAAGAAGCCACCTCCAGACTGGTGGGAAGGGCAGAGATACGGAACAGTGTGTGACCATTAAAGATCGGGAGGGATATTTTGGCTGTGGACGTCCCCCCACTCTACAGAGGAGTAAGAGGACCCAGTCCCACCCTAGCCCAGGGTTCCAGTGTCTGGTACAGAAGTCCCCATAATTTCTGGTTGTGAAAACCAGCAGAGATTGTGACTGAGTGAGACTGAGTCCAGCTGCATTCCTAGGTGCTCCTCTTAAAGGGATTGTGCGTGGACTTACCCCCAATAGAATCACTCCCTCTGAGCTCCAGGGCTAGGCCAATGGCTAGAGAGGTGGCAGGGACATATGGGGGACTGAATTGTCAGGCTTGGGTTGGGGGCTGGAGAAGTGGCTTTCTCCTAGACAGAGGAGCAGGTGGTAGCTATTGTTACTTTGCTGAGTGTTCACCTTCCCCACATGCAGACGCAGGCAGTTGCCATAACTGAGTCTCTGCTATTCCTTCACCATGCCATGGTGATTCAAGATAAAGCTCTTGCCCAACATTTGGGCACTCCAGGCCACTTTCAGTGGTCATGTAGACTTCCTGTCTTGGCTCAAGCTGCATCAGGCTTGAGTGGTTTCTGCACCCCATGGCTGAGCAGCCCTAAGCACAACATTAGTGGCAGCTGACCATGGTTTGCAGCTTGCCTCTCAAGGCGCTTCCAAGCACAGCACAGGTGGCAGCCATCTGCATATGTCTTTGTGGTTCCTACCCGGTGGCCCTGGGTGGGGCATGGGGCTGTGGTTGCTACAGCAGATCCCTTCCAAGGTGGTCCTGGGGCTGGTGCCCCCAGTGGCCAGCATCAAAATTATCTGGAGCATTACCCAGCTGCTTCCAAGTATGACACACCCAAGGGGTGGATCGGGCAGGCACCAGAGTCCTGATGAGGCAGATCCTGCTCCACAGGATCAGCCCCTGCACAACAACTCTTCCACTGTAGTCAAGGTCAGTCCTCACAAAAAATAAGCCCAAGGGTCAGTCCCTCCCATTGATGTGCAATTATCAACCAAGACTCAACTACAAGAAGAGGGCACACACAACCCACACAAGGACCAAACCTGGAGTACATGGCTCAGGTGACCAGAAAGACTGTGCCACTGAACCCCACTGCACACCTCCTACATAAGGTCACTCTACTAAGACCACAAGACATAGCAGCCCTACCTAATACATAGAAACAAACACAGGGAGGCAGCCAAAAATCATGTCCCAAATAAAAGAGCAGAATAAAGCTCCAGAAAAAGAACAAAGCAAAATAGAAATAAGCACTCTATCAGATGCAGAGTTCCAAACACTGGTTATTAGAATGGTAAATGAGAGTAGCAGGAAGATGGTGGCTGTGAGGAGGGCTCCCTGAGTTCTCCCCTGGAAATTTCCACAATTTGTACTTCTGTAATTTTTCAAAGGGACGTCTGCTCATCACACAGAACAACTGAGAGTCTCACACAACGAATGCTGGAAGGTGGGCAGATTGGGTGAGTGGGGGAAGAAGGAGGCGAGATACGTGGAGGTGCAGCCTGCACCGACGGCTGCTGAGGCAGGGGGCTTCAGAGAGCAGCTCGGTGAGTGTTCCCACTGCTTGCTTCCTGCGACCCATGGCCTGCGGCCCACCTAGAGTACAGCAAGCGTGTGATGGTCTGCAGTCTGAGGAAGAAGCTTCAGGTCGGGTGAGAGGGGGAGGAGAGAGAGGAGATTATCATGCAGAGGAATGAGCTACACCCATGGCTGTGGAACCCTGGGTCTCCAGGAAACAAGGTGCAGAGCATGGCAGTGACAGGGAGAGATCAATCCCTGCACCCACCTGGTTCAGGAGCAGTCCCTGTGCCCACCTGGTGCTGCAGGGAGTGCAGCAGGAGCACCATGGCATGCAGGCTCTGAAGCAGAAGCCTGAAAAGGGACGAGCAAGGGAAGAAGGAAAAGTGGTGCAGGGAGATGCAGTGCGCACTGAGCAGAGACGCAGGTCCCCGGGAGATGGACCAGAGATCTGAGCCACTGCAGAGTGTGCACAGTCCCCTAAATCCCGGCAGTCCCTCCGGGAGAGCAGCAGGAGCTCTGCTGGAGCATTCGAGGCAAAGGCCTTAGCTCAAAACAGCAATGGGGTTGTTTTTGTTTGTTTGTTTGTTTGTTTGTTTGTTTTGTGTGTATGCTTTTGCTTTTTTTTTTTCCTCTCTTGGACAGAAAGCAAAAATACAACTACAGAAATAAGAACCAACCTCCACCCTCCCTCAGAAACCTTGGCCGCCACCTAGCCAGAATCTTAAGCTGACCCCTGAGTGGAGCAGAGGGTCTGATTACAGAGGTATTCCTACCTGCAGGGGATGGAGAATTTCCACCCCAGAAGAGGCTGCAAAGAATGAGACTACCTATCCTGCTCGCACCTTTCCTGCAAGGCTTGGAGAACAGGGCAGGTTCAGCTGCTGAGGCACTAACAGACAGACTCCTGCAACTGGCTTTTGGCAGCACTGAACTCTCACACTTTCCACAGCTGTCAGCAGAAAGAGTGCCCAAAGACACTCATTGAGCCTTCCGGGTGCACAGCCTGCCTTGGGACAGGCAAAAGCAGAAACGGCAGTGACTTTGTAAAAACTACCAATCACACCTCATAACCACATGGATCTACAATAAACCTGCAGTGCCAGGATCACTCTAGGCATCAGGTGGCCAACTTCGTTCCCATAAGATGCAGAGGAATTTTTGTACAGCAGAGGACAAACTGGAGAGAGCTTGGTGGACTTTAGCCAAGACCGGCACTCATTTTTTTCTTTTTTCTTTTTCCCTTTATTGGTTGCTTGTTTTGGTTGTTTTTGGTTTTTATTTCTGTTTCATTATTATCATTTTCTAGCTTTTAATATAGGCATATATATGGGTATATATAGGTGAATATATGTCCACATATATGGGGATATATATCTATATCTATATCTATATCTATATTTCTTTTCTTTTCTTTTTCTTTCTTTCTCACCCTCACTCTCTCCCTTCTTTTCTTCATTCTTCTCACTGCTCTACATTTCCTCCTTTCCTTTTTTCTGCAAAAAAAATTTTTTTTTGGTATTGCTATTTGGTTTCATGTCTTTATTCTATTTTTTATTTTATGATATTTTATTTTGTTTTCTCTTTGTTATTTTTTTGTGGTTGTTGTTTTGTTTTTGTTTGTTTTCTTCTTTTGTATGTTTGATATTTCAGTACAAGTTGACTGTAGGTTGTTGGTTGTTTTTTTTTTTTACATATGAGAACATCTGTTTTACTTTGGTGACTGTGGTGGTTGTACTTGTTGATCTGTTTTGCTCCAAAATCACTTTGCAGCTAGGCCTACCCAAAGAGATACAAGAATCATCATATGGAGAGGCCAACTTCAGATAAAACTAGAGCATTTCCAGGTTTGACATACAAGAGTCACTTTCAAAGGGAAGTCATTACAAGTACAAGAGCCCAAAGGGGCCAAGCCTCAATGGAGGGGTCAACCATCACACAGCAGCTCATAAACTGTGGACACTGCTAATCCTCACAGCTAATCAGCCTGGGAGTCAATCCCACTTACCGACAAGCCAAAAGTAATCAAAGCTCAACTTCAACAGAAGACACACAACACACGGAACACCTCAAGTATACACGCACAAGAGAATAGGGAGACTGAGTAATTCAAATATAAAGGACACACACTGTATAAGTTCACCCAGAAAAGACTGAGAGACCTAGGGGATCTATCTGTTACATTGAAGCAAGCACAAAGAGTAAGCCAGAATGGGGAAACAAAGAAACACAACCCAAATAAAAGAACAGAAGAAACCTCCTGAATCAGTGGAACTAGAGGAAATAGAAGTAAACAACCTATCAGAGACAGAGTTCAGAACACTGATTATTAGAATGTTCAAGGAAATTAATGGGACTATAAAGAAGGATAGAGAAATCATGAAAAGCAACCAGCTAGAACTTAAGAACACAATTACTGAATTAAAGAACAAACTTGATGGAATGACTAGCAGATTGGATGAAGCAGAGGATCGAATCAGTGACTTAGAAGACAGCAGAGATCATCCAAGTGGAACAACAAAAACAAAAAAGAATGAAAATAGTTTAAGAGAGCTGCATGACAACATCAATACAACAACCAGTGTATCACTGGAATACCAGAAGGAGAAGAGAGGGAGCAAGGGATTGAGAATATATTTGAAGTAATAATGTCTGAAAGTGTCCCTAACCTGGCAAAAGACATTGAAATACAAGCCCAGGAACTGCAGAGAGTTCCAACCAAGATGATCCCAAATAGGGCCACACAAAGACACAGTATAGTGAATATGGCAAGGGTTAAGGACAAAGACAGAATCCTAAAAGCAGCAAAGGAAAGGCAGCAAGTTACTTACAAGGGCTCCCCCATAAGATTATCAGCTGACTTTTTAACAGAAACTTTGCAGGCCAGAAGGGAGTGGCAGGAGATTTTCAAAGTGATGAAAAACAAAGGCCTACCAACTAGATTGTTTTACCGAGCAAGGTTATCATTTAAATGGAAGGAGAGAAAAAGAGCTTCCCAGAGAAGAATTAAGTTAAGGGTATTCATTACCACCAAGCCAGCTTTGCAGGAAATGTTAAAAGGGCTTCTTTAAGCAGAAGAGAAAAACAACCTAACTGAGGAAGACTAGGAACACAAATAACAAAATGGCAATAACTATGCACCTATCAATAATCATATTAAATGTAAATGAATTAAATGCTCCAATCAAAAGACAAAGGTGGTTGAATGGATAAGAAAGCAAGACCCCTGCATATGCTGTATACAAGAGACTCACCTCAGATCCAAAGACTCATACAGGCTGAAAGTAAAAGGATGGAGTAAAATATTTCATGCAAATGGAACTGAGAAATAAGCTGGAGTAGTGATACTTATATCAGATAAAATGGACTTTAAATTGAATATAATAAAGGACAAAGAAGGATACTTTATAATAATAAAGGGATTGATCCAACAAGAGGACATAACCCTAGTAAACATCCATGCATCTAACACAGGAGCTCGTAAATATATAAAACAGATATTGACAGACATAAAGACAGAGATCAACAGTAACACTATCATAGTAGGGGACTTCAATACCCCGCTGTCACCAATGGACAGATTCTCCAGACAGAAAATCAATGTGGAAAGAGTGACCTTAAATGACATATTAGACTAGCTGCATTTAACTGATATTTCCAGAGCATTTCACCCCAGAGTGACGGAATATACATGCTGCTCAAGTGCACATGGAACATTTTCCAAGATAAACCACATGTTAGGCCACAAAACAAGTCTCAAAAATATTAAGAAGATTGAAATCATTTCAAGCGTCTTCTCTGACCCCAAGGCTATGAAACTAGAAATCAATTATAAGAAGAAATCCGGAAAGCTGACAAACACATGCAGGCTAAATAACATGATACTAAATAGCGAGTGGGTCACAAATGAGATCAGGGAGGAAATCAAAAGAAACCTCGAGACAAATGAAAATGAAAACACCATGACCCAAAATCTCTGGGATGTAGCAAAAGCAGTCCTAAGAGGGAAGTTCATTGTAGTGCAGGCTCACCTAAAGAAGTAAGAAAAATCTCAAATCAACAGGGTATCTTTACACTTCAGGGAACTGGAAAAAGAACAGCAAAAGAAACCCAAACAGAGTACAAGGAAGGAGTTAATAAAGACCAGAGCAAAAATAAATTATATAGAAAACAGAAAAACAATACAAAACATCAACAAAACCAAGAGCTGGTTTTTTGAGAAGGTAAACAAAATTGACAAACCTCTAGCCAGGCTCAGCAAAAAAAAAAAAAAAGAGAGAGAGGACTCAAATTAGTAAAATCAGCAATGAAAGAGATCAAATGACTACAGACACCACCGAAACACAAAAAATTTTGAGAAACTACTATGAGCAAGTATATGCCAACAAATTTGACAATCTGGAAGAAATGGATTATTTTCTGGGAGCATACAAACCTTCCAAAACTAACTCAAGAAGAAATGGGAAATTTAAGTATACTGATTACTACCAAGAAAATTGAATCACTAATCAACAAGCTCCCAAAAAACTAAAGCCCTGGACCAGACGGCTACACAAGTGAATTTTACCAAACATTCAAAAAAGAACTATCACCTATTCTTCTCAAATTATTACAAAAAATTCAGAAGAAAGGAAGGCTCCCAAATTCTTTCTATGAAGCCACTATCACCCTGATTCCAAAACCAGATAAAGACAGCACAAAAAAAGAAAACTACAGGCCAATCTCCCTGATGAATATAGATGCAAAAATTCTCAATAAAATATTAGCAAACAGAATTCCGCAATCTATTAAGAAGATCATGCATCATGATCAAGTGGGTTTCATCCCTAGTATGCAAGGCTGGTTCAACATCCGTAAATCAATTAATGTGATACACCACATCAACAAAATGAAGAATAAAAATCACATGGTCATATCAATAGATGCAGAAAAAGCGTTTGACAAAATCCAGCTGCCATTTATGTTAAAAACCCTTAGCAATGTGGGAATAGAGGCATCATATTTTCAACATAATAAAAGGCATATATGGTAAACCTACAGCTAACATCATATTCAATGCGAAAAAGCTAAAACCGTTCCCCTTAAGATCAGGAACAAGACAAGGCTGTCCACTTTCTCCACTTTTATTCAACATAGCTTTGGAAGTTCTAGCCACAGCAATCAGACAAGAAAAATAAATAAAAGGCATCCAAATTGTCAAGGAGGAAGTAAAATAGTCATTATATGCAGATGACATGATACTATATATAGAGAACTCCAAACTCCATCAAAAAACTATTGGAACTGGAAGACAAATTCAGTAAAGTAGCAGGATACAAAATCAATATTCAGAAATCAGTTGCATTTGCATATACCAATAATAAACTATTGGAAGGAGAAATTAAGAAAACAGTCCCATTTACAATTGCTTCAAGAACTATAAAATACCTAGGAATAAATTTAACCAAAAAAGTATAGAATCTGTACTCAGAAAATTATGACCCTGAAGAAAGAAATAAAGAAGATAAAATTGATTTAATGAAATTCCTATCAGAATACCAAGGGCATTTTTCACAGAAATAGAAAATATAATCCTAAAATTTATATGGAACCATAAAAGACTCTGAATACCCTGGGATATCCTGAGAAATAAGAATAAAGTCGGTGGGTCGGCCGAGCGGCGCAGTGGTTAAGTGCTGGCTTGGGAAGCCAGCGGCCCCGATTTGGTCCCACATATGAGGGCCAGTGACACTGCCCTCAAACAAACAAACAAACAAACAAACAAACAAACAAAAAAGAATAAAGTCGAGGGTATCATGCTACCAGACATCAAAACATACTACAAGTCTACAGTAATCAAAACAATATGGTACTGGCATGAAAACAGGCACATAGATTAGTGGAACAGAATAGAGAGCCCAGAAATAAATCCATGCATATATGGACAGTTAATCTATGAAAATGGATGCAAGAATTTACACTGGGGTAATGATAGTCTATTTAATAAATGGTGCTGGGAAAATTGGACTGACACATGCAAAAAAATGAAACTGGACCACCTCCTTATGCCATACACAAGAACAAATTCAAAATGGATTAAAGACTTAAACGTAAGACCTGAAATCATAAAATTTCAAGAAGAAAATATAGGGAATAAATTTGCAGACATTACCCTGAGCAATGTTTTTAGTGATGCATCCCCACGAACAAAGGAAGTACAAGAAAAAATGTATATATGGGAGTATATCAAACTTAAAAGTTTTTTCAAAACAAAGGAATCCATCAATAAAACAAAAAGGAAACCTACTGAATGGGAGAATATATTTGTCAACAATATATCTGATAAGGGGTTAATATCCAAAATTTATATAACACCCATGCAACTCAACACCAAAAAAACCAAACAACCCAATTAAAATGGGCAGAGGACATGTAGAGACATTTCTCTATAAAGGACATACAGATGGCCAACAGGCATATGAAAAATGGTCAACCTACTGATGATTAGGGAAATGCATGTAAAAACCACAATGAGATACCACCTCATTCCAGTCAGAATGGCTATCATCAATAAATCAACAAACAACAAGTGCTGGTGAGGCTGTGGGGAAAGGGGAACCCTGCTGCACTGTTGGTGGGATTGCAGACTGGTGTAGCCACTATGGAAGTCAGTATGGAGGTATCTCAAAAAACTGGAAATGGAACTACCTTTTGACCCAGCAATTCCACTCCTAGGTATTTATCCTGAAAAACCCGAAACACTAATTCGAAAAAATATATGCACCCCTATGTTCATTGCAGCGTATTTACAACAGCCAAGTCTTGGAAACAATCGAAATGCCCAGTGGTAGATGACTGAATTAAGAAACTGTGGTACATTTACACAATGGAGTATTATGCAGCTATAAAAAAGAAAGAAATCATACCATTTGCAACGATATGGATAGACCTAGAGAACATTATGCTAAGTGATATAAGTTAGTCAGAGAAAGATAAATACCATATGATCTCACTTATATGTGGAATCTAAAGAACTGAATAAACAAGCAATGTATACAGAAATAGTCTTAAAGACACGAAGGAGAAACTGATGAGGGCTAGATGGGATGTGGATGGGCATATGAGGGAGAAGGGGAAGGGATGAGGCCACACAAACTGGTAACCACAATATTACCGCAGGGATAGAGGAGACAGTTTAGAGAATATAATCAATAATGTTGTAAATATTTTTTAGGGGACCAGATGGACTCATGTCTTGTTAGGGAGACCAGTTCATGGATGGTCTAGAGGCCTGACCACTGAACTGTACATCTGAAGCTGCTGCTGAATAATATTAGATGTTAACTATAATTTAACACATATATAGTCATGAGATGTGTTGTATAGTGTGGGTATGAAGTCAATGGAATTGTAATAGATATGTATGATATCGAAGGTGCAGGTGCAGCGGAGCGGGGAGGGGAGAGTCACTTTGTAAGGGGTTAAAAGGATACCTATTGCATTGTTTTGTTCATCTGTAACTAATAATAATAATAATAATAATAATAATAATAAAAGAATGGTCAGTGATCTCAGGGAGAACTTCAACAGAGAGATAGGAAGCATAAAAATGGAGATGGAAACCATGAAAAAGAACCAATCAGAAAAAAAGAGTACAATAACAGAAATGAAGAATATATTATATGGAATCAATAGTGGATTAGATGAAGCAGAGGATTCAACCAGAGATGTAGAAGAGGGGGTAGCAGAAAATACACAACCAGAACAGAAAAAAGAAAAATAATCAAAAAAATTGAGGAGAGTTTAAGGAGCCTCTGGGATAATATCAAGCATACCAACATTCACTTAAGGGTACTAGAAGGAGAAGAGCGAGAACAAGGAATTGAAAACCTATTTAGAGAAATAGTGACAGAAACTTCCCTAACCTGTGAAGGAAATAGACATGCAAGCCCAGTTAGCACAGGGAGTCCCAAACAAGATAAACCCAAAGACACATCATAACTAAAATTCCAAAGGTTAAAGAAAAGGAAAGAATCTTAAAATCAAGAGAAAAGAAGTTAGTTATCTACAAGGGAGCCCCCATAAGATCTAGCAGCTGATTTCTCAACAGGAAATTTGCAGGCGAAAGTAGCAGGAAATATTCCAAGTGATGAAAAGCAACGACATACAACCAAGATTATTCTACCAAGCAAAGCTATCATTTAGAATTGAAGGACAGATAAGGAGCTTCCCAGTAAAGAAAAAGCTGAAGGAGTTCATCACCACCAAACCAGTTTTACAAGGAATCTTAGAGGGATTTTTTAAGATGGGAGGGAGGTTAAGGATGAATGAAAGGGGAAGGGATTAAGAAATACAAATTGGTTGCTACATAGCAGTCATGGGGATGTAGGGTATAGTATAAGGAATATAGTGAATAATATGTAATACCTAGGTATGATTACAGATAGGCACTAGATCTATCAAGGTGATAGACAGGAATGGGGTTGAGGGCATGGTGAAAGAGGTGATGGCATTAAGAAATACAAAATGTAGTTGATACAGTATGGGAAATATAAAGATCACATAAGGTGCCAGATGGGTACTGGATTTAACAGGGGGATCACTTTGTAGATGTGTCCAATGTGCTAGACAGCTGAGGCTGAAGTAGAATTATATTGAATGTCAACTATAACTAAATATATAGGTTTGTATAGTCACAGGATGTGGAGTACAACATAAGGAATATAGTCAATGGCATTGTAACAGCTATATAAGTTGTCAGAGGAGTAGTAGCTTTGGTAGTGGGTTAACCCTTAGTGAGGGGTTTAAATGTGTAACTATTATGTTTCTTTGTACACCTGAATCTAATTACAAAGAAGAAGAAGAAGAAGAAGAAGAAGAAGAAGAAGAAGAAGAAGAAGAAGAAGAAGAAGAAGCAGCAGCAGCAGCATATAACACCCATTGGAACAAAAAAGAAAAAAGAAATTTAAAGGAAGATAGTGAAAGAACCTGTGGGACAACATTAATCATAACAATATTCACTTCATAGGAGTACCAGGAGGACAAGAGAAAGGGTTGAAATTGAAAACCTATTTGAAGAAAAAAATGATTGAAAACTATCCTAACCTGGTGAGGAAAAGTCATACAAGCCAAGGAAAGGCAGAGAGTCCAAAACAAGGTGAACCCAAACAGGCTGACACCAAGATACATTATAATTAAAATGGCAAAGGCTAAAGACAAAGAGAGAATCCTAAAAGTAGCAAGAGAAAGACAACTAGTTACTACAAGGGAGCTTCCATCAGGCTCTCAGCTGATTTCTCAACAGAAACTTTGCAAGCCAGAAGGGAGTGGTAGGAAATATTTAAAATAATTAAAACAAGGGTCTACAACCAAGACTACTTTACCGAGCAAGGCTATCATTTAAAGTTGAAGGAGAGATAAAGAGCTTCAAGACAAGAAAAAGCTGAAGAAATTCACTATCAAGCCAGTATTAAAAAAAAAAAAGTCAAAAGGACTTCTTCAAGCAGATGAAAGGAGAAAACAAAGATCAAAAATATGAATGATAAAATGGCAGTAACTATGTACCTATAAATAATCACTTTAAATGCAAATGGATTAAATCAGAAGACACAGGATAGCTGATTGGATAAGAAAACAAGACCTATGCATCTGCTGTCCACAAGAGACCCATGTCAGATCAAAAGACAAATACACACTGAAATTAAAGTGATGTAAAAAGACATTTCACACAAATGGAAGTGAGGAAAAAACTGGGGTAGCAATACTGATATTGAACAAGATAGACGTTAAAGCAAAGACTATAGTAAGAGACACATACGGACATTACATAATAATAACAGGATCAATCCAACAAGAGGATATCATCCTAGTAAACATTTATGCACCCAACATAGGAGCACCTAAATATATAACTCAAACAATTACTGACATAAAGGCAGAGATCATCAGTAACACAATCATAATATGTGACTTTAACACTTCACTTATACCAATGGGCAGATCTTCCAGATAGAAAATTAACATGGAAACAGCCGTTTTAAGTGACACACTAGACCAGATGGATTTAATTGATATTTTTAGGTCATTTCACCCCAAAGTAGCTGAATATACATTCTTTCCACGTGCACATGGAACATTTTCCAAGATAGACCACATGTAAGACCACAAACAAAGTCTCAGTAAATTTAAGAAGATTGAAATCATATCAAGTGTCTTCCTAAACCACAATGGTATGAAACTAGAAATCAATTATAAGAAAGAAACTGAAAGACACACAAACACAGGGAGACTAAAAACATGCTACTATATAATGAATAGGTCAACAATGAGATCAAGGAAGAAATCAAAAGACACCTTGAGACAAACCAAAATGAAAACACAATGACCCAAAATGTATAGGACACAACAAAAGCAGTCCTAAGAGGGAAATGTATAGCAATGTAGTCCTTCCTAAAAAAGTAAGAAAATTCTCAAGTAAACAGTCTATTTTACGTTTAAGGGAAATGGAAAAAGAATAGCAAACAATGCTCAAAATGAGTACAAGGAAGGAAATAATAAAGATCAGAGTAGAAATAAACAAAATAGAGACTACAAAAAATAGTAGTAGGGCCAGCTGAGTGGTGCATTGGTTAAGAGCTGGTTTTGGGATGCCAGTGGCCCCGGTTTGGATCCCACATATAAGGGCCAGTGACACTGCCCTCCACAGCTAACAACAGCTCCACCTGGAGCTGGGCTGTGCGAGCCCCGGTGAAGGTCTAGGCTGCAGCCCCTGCTGCAATGGGCTGCCATAGGCTACAGTGAGTGGCCGGCAGCCAGCGTGAGCAGCCAGTAGCCAGCGTGAGCTGCCAATAGCCGTGGTGAGCGACATCTAGAGGTCGGCGACCAATCTGACTCATCTGGGAAGAGCGCAATGACGATACCAACATGGACCAATGAAGCAACATCCTCCACAACTAGACTGAAGAACAAAAAGACAGAAACTTGTCTGCTCCCCTCCCCCAATTCCCCAATAAAATCTTCAAAAAAAAAAAAAAGTAATAACACAAAAGATCAATGAAACCAAGAGTTGGTTTTTTGGTGATAAACACAATTGATGAGCCTTTAACCAGACTCATCAAGAAAAAGAGAGGACCCAAATAAATAGAATCAGAAGTAAAGGAGAACAAGTGACAACAGACACCTCAGAAATACAAAAAAAAAAAAAAAAAAAAAAAAAAAAAATTTAAGAAAATACTACAAGCAATGATGCACTGACAAATTGGACAATCTGGAAGAAATGGATAAATTTTGAGAAGCATACAATCTTCCTAGGCTGAATAAAGAAAAAACAAATAATCTGAACAGACCAATTACTACCAACAAAACTGAATCAGTAATCAACAAGCTCCCAACAAATAAAAGTCCTGCACCAAATGGCTTCACAGGTGAATTTTATGAAACATTCAAAAATGAATTTACATCTATTCTCCTCGAAGTATTTCAAGAAACCCAAGAGGAGGGATAGCTCCCAATCCCATTTTACGAGACCACCATTACCCTGATTCCAAAACCAGACAAAGACATTACAAAAAGAAAAGAAAAGAATAGGTCAATATACCTAATAAACATAGATGCAAAACTCCTCAACAAAATACTAGCAAACAGAATTCAGCAACACATTAAAGAGATCATGTTCCACAATCAAGTGGGTTTCATTCCTGGTATGCAAGTGTGGTTCAATATTTGCAAATCAGTTAACATGATATATCACATAAACAAAATGGAAAATAAATATCGTATAGTCATATCGATAGATGCAGAAAAAGCATTTGACAAAAGGCTCACTTCCTTTATGATAAATACTCTCAACAAAGTGGGAATAGAGGGAATATATCTCAACATAATAAAGGCTGCATAGGAGAAATCCACAGCTAATGTCATACTCAATGGGGAAAATTAAAGCATTCCTTGTAAGGTTAGGAACAAGACAAGAGTGACGACTTTCACCACTTTTATTTAACATAATATTGGAAGTTCTAGCCACAGCAATCAGACAAGAATAAGAGATAAAATGCATCCAAATGGGAAAGAAAGAAGTAAAATTGTCATTATTAGAAGATGACATGATACTATATATAAAGAATCCTAAATATTCCACCAGAAAACTATTAGAACTGATAAGTGAATTTAGTAAAGTAGCAGGATGCAAAATTAATATTCAGACATCAATAGCATTTTTATACACCAATAACAAACTATCAGAAAGAGAAATTAAGAAAGCAATTCCATTTACAATTGCATAAAGAAGGAAAATAGTTAGGAATAAACTTAACCAAGGAAGTAAAACACTGTTATTCAGAAAATTATAAGACATTGAAGAGAGAAATTAAAAACATACAAATAAAACAAAACATATACCATGCTTATGGATCAGAAGAATTAATATAGTTAAAATATCATAGTACCTAAAGCAATATATAGATTCAATGCAATCCTTATCAAAATACCAATGGCATCTTTCACAGAACTAGAACAAATAATACTAAAATTTATATGGAACCATAAAAGACCCTGAATAACTGCAGCAATCCTGAAAAAAAAAAAAAAAAGAAGAACAAAGCTGGAGGTATCATGCTACCTGATATCAAACTATACTACAAGGTGACAGTAATCGAAAGAGCATGATATTGTCATAAGAACAGACACATAGATAAATGGAACACAATAGAGAGCCCAGAAATAAATCCATACCTATATGGTCATTTAATCTATGTCAAATGAAGTAAGAATTTACATTGGGGAAAACCAGTATATTTAATAAATGGTGCCAGGAACAATGGGCAGGTACATGGAAGAAATGAAACTGGACAACCTTCTTTTGCCATATACAAGAATAAAATTTAAACCAATTAAAGTAAAAAGTATAAGACCCAAAACCATAAAACTTCTAGAAAAAAATATAGAAAGCTCATTGTCAAACATTACCCTGAGTAATATTTTTAATGATATATCTTCTCAGGCAAGGGAAACCAAAGAAAAATGAACAAATGGGACTACATCAAACTGAAAATGTTTTTCACAGCAAAGCAAGCCTCAACAAAACAAAGACATTGGAGAAGATATTTGCCAATGATACACATGATAATGGGTTAATATCCAAAATTTATAAAGAACTCATACAACTCAGCATCAAAGAATCCAACAATCCAATTACAAAATGGACAGAAGCCCTAGTAGAATTTCTCCAAAGAGGACATTCAGATAGCCAATGGACATATGAAAAGATGCTCAATGTCACTAATCATCAGACAAATGCAAATGAAAACCATAATGAGATACCACCTCACTCATTTCAGAATTGATATCATCAACAAATTAACAAATAACAAGTGTTCCTGAGGATGTGGAGAAAAGTGAACCCTCGTGCACTGTTGGTGGGATTGTAAATTGGTGTAGCCATTTTGGAAAACCATACAGAGGTTCCTCAAAAAATGAAAAATACAGCTACCTTAGAAACCAGCAATTCCACTGCTGGGTATTTTCAAAAAAATCCAAAACACTAATTAAAACAAAACCAAAACCATATGAACCCCTATATACACTGTTGCACTATTCACAACAGCCAAGATATGTAAACAACTGAAATGCCCATCAATAGATCATTGGATAAAGAAACTGTGGTACATTTATACAGTGGAGTATTATTCTGCTGTAAAATGGAATGAAATCTTACCATTTGCAACAACATGGATGGACCTAGAAGATATTATGCTAAATGAAATAAGTCAGACTGAGAAATACAAATACCATATGATCTCACTTATATGTGGAATCTAAAGAATAGAATAAATGAATAAACAAATCAGAAATAGACTCATAGATACAGAAAAGAAACTGATGGTTGCTAGATGGAAGGAGGGTTGGAGGACGGGAGAGAAAGATGAAGAGATTAAAAAGTACAAACTAGTAGTCATAAAATATTCACAGGGATGTGAAATATATTATGGGAAATATAGTCAATGATGTTATAAAGACTATGTAGGATGTCAGAGGGGCACAGGATTTCTCAGGGGATAACTTCATAGATTATATAAATGCTTAACCACTGTGCTGTATGCCTGAAACTATAGGTTGGTGCAAATGTAATTGTGGTTTTTGCAGTGCCTTCAATATTGGAATACATTCTTAAGTGAATGTGATTATGTTATATATCAGTTTAATGTGCATTTCTCATTTTATGTTTTTTTTTTTTTGCTAATGATTTATTACTTGCTGTTTATTTTATATGTATTTTAGACTATGGAAACGATATTAGACAAAAAGCAAATTCGAGCAATTTTCTTATTTGAGTTCAAAATGGGTTGTAAAGCAGCGGAGACAATTCGCAACATCAACGCATTTGCCCGGGAACTGCTAACGAATATCCAGTGCAAGAAGTTTTACAAAAGAGACAGAGCCTTGAAGATGAGGATTATAGTCTCTGGCCATTGGAAGTTGACAATGACAAATTGAGAGCAATCATCAAAACTGATCCTCTTATAACTACACAAGAAGTTGCCAAAGATCTCAACATTGACCATTCTAAGGTCATTTGGCATTTGAAGCAAATTGGAAAGGTGATAAAGCTCAATAATTGGGTGCCTCCTGAGCTGACCGAAAATCAAAAAGCCTGTCGTTTTGAAGTATCTTCTCTTATTCTATACAACAACAATGAACCATTTCTCGATTGGATTGTGATGTACAATGAAGTGAATTTTATATGACAACTGGTGATGACCAGCTCAGTGATTGGACATAGAAGAAGCTCCAAAGCACTTCCCAAAGCCAAACTTACACCAAAAAGAAGTCATAGTCACTGGTTGGTGGTCTGGTGCTGGTCTGATCCATTATAGCTTTCTGAATCCCAGCAAAACCATTACATCTAAGAAGTATGCTCAGCAAATCAATGAGAACTGCAATGCCTGCAGGCGACATTGGTCAACAGAAAGGGCCCAGTTCTCCACGACAACCCCTGACCACATGTCGCACAACCAACACTTCAAAAGTTGAACGAATTGGGCTATGAAGTTTTGCCTCATCCACCATATTCACCTGACCTTTGCCAACCAACTACCACTTCCTCAAGAACCTCAACAACTTTTTGCAGAGAAAACACTTCCACAACCAGCAGGATGCAGAAAATGCTTTCCAAAAGTTCGGCGAATCCCAATTTTTTTTTTTTAAAGATTTTATTGGGGAATTGAGGGAGGGAAACAGCATTGGGGAATCGGGGAAGGGGACAGACAAGTTGATGTCCTTTTGTTCTTCAGTCTAGTTGTAAAGGACGTCGCTTCACTGGCCCATGTTTGTATTAACATTGCCCTCTTCCCAGGTAAGGCAGTCGCTCGCCGGCCATTGGATTGCCACTCATGGTGGTTCATGGCAGCTCAGAAAAGTGTACGCCAGCTGCCAGCCAGCCCCATTGCAGCCTATGCCATCACTGGCAACTCATGGCAGTCCAGCTCTAGGTCGAACCATTGTTCATCATCTTAGCTGTAGAAAGCACAGCATCACTGGCCCTCTATGTGGGATCTGAACCCGGGCCATGCTGCTCAGAGCTGGTGTCCCAAGCCAACTCTTAACCAATGTGTCACTCAGCTGGCCCCTGAAGCACAGATTTTTATGCTATAGGAATAAACAAACTTAGTTTTGTTGGCAAAAATGTCTTGATTGTAATGGTTCCTATTTTGATTAATAGAGATGTATTAGAGCCTAGTTATAACGATTTAAAATTCACAGTCCAAAACCGCAATTACTTTTGCACCAATCTAATAATATAAAATAATATTGAATGTCAACTATTTCATATATATATATATATATATACATACATATATATATGTATATATATATATATAGTCATGGAGTGTAAAGAACAGCATAGGAAGTACAGTCAATGGTGTTGTAATAGTTATGTATGATGTCAGGTAGATTTGTTGTGAGGAGTGTAAATGTCTAATCATTATATTGTTTTGTACAGCTGAAACTAATAAAAAGTGATTATAAGGGTGCTCAAGGGAACTTACTGAGAACTTCAACGAAGACATAGCAAGCATAAAATTGGACATAGAACACAAAAAAGAACCAGTCAGAAGTGAAAATTACAATAACTGAAATGAAGAATGCACTAGAGAAATCATCAGTAGATTAGATGAAGCTGAGGATCAAATCAGCAATTTGGATGACAAGTAGTTGAGAATACCCAATTAGAAGAGAAAAAAGAATAACAAAAAATGAAGGTAGTTTAAGAGACCTCTAGGACAACATCAAGCATAACAACATTCACATCATAGGGTACCAGAAGAAGAAGAGATAGCAAGGAATTGAGAACCTATTTGAACAAACAATGACTGAAAACTTTCCTAACCTGGTGAAGAAAATAGACATACAAGTCTAAGAAAGACAGAGTCCCAAACAAGAGGAACCTGAACAGACCCACATCAAGGCATATCATAATTAAAATGTCAGAGTTTAAAGACAGAGTAAGAATCTTAAAATCAGCAAGAGAAAGAGAGCTAGTAACTTTTAAGGGAGTTCCCATAAAATTGTCAGCTGATTTCTCAAAAGAAACTGCAGTCCAGAAGGGATTGGCAATGAAATATCCAATGTTATAAAAACCAAGGACCTACAACAAAGGGTACTCTACACAGGAAGGTTATCATTTAAAATTGAAGGGACAGATAAAAAGCTTCTTACACAAGAAAAAGCTAAAAGAGTTCATCACCACAAACTATCAGTATTACAAGGAATGTTACAGGGACTTCTTTAAGATGGAAATAATAAAATCAAAATTATGAATAATAAAACGGCAATAGTTACGTATCTATCAACAATTATTTTTGATGTAAATGGATTAAGTGCTGCAATCAAAAGACATAGGAGGGCTGAATGGATAAGAAAACAAAATGAGTAATTATGCTGCCTACAAGAGATTCACTTCAGATTGAAAGACACACACAGAGAAAGTAAAGGGATGGAAAAACAATTTCATGAACCAATGGAAAACAAAAACAAATGAAAAACAAGAAAAGCTGGTGTAGCAATACTTATACAGACAGAATAGACTTCAAAACGAAAGCTATAACTGGAGGTAAAGAAGGACCTAGTAAGCCCAATTCTGGGTATTTATACAAAGATACCCAAAATGCTACCTGAAGGGGACATGTGCATCTATATGTTCATTGCAGCATTGTTTACAATGGCCAAGATGTGGAGGCAGCCTGGGTGTCTGTCAATGGACAAGTGAATAAAGCGTAGGTGATACATATTTACATGGAATATTGCTCGACCAGGGAAGGGAATGGGTCTTTGTCACCTGTGGTGGCATGGATGGACATGGAGGGTACTGTGCTAAGTGGAGTGTCAGATAGAGAAACACAGGTGCAATGTGTTTTTACTTATTGTGGAACCTAAAGGACAAAATAAACAAACAAAACAGTAACAAACTGATGGATACAGAAAATATTTTGATGGTTACTAGATTGAAGGAGGATGGGGTGTGGGTGGAAAAAGGGGAAGTGTTTAAAAAGTACAAATTGGTTGTTACAAAGTAGTTATGGAGATGTAGGGTATAGCATAAGGAATATTGTCAATTATATTGTAATAACTATGTATAATTCCAGGTGGAAACTAGATTAGTCAGGAGGATCACTCCTTAAATTATATAAATATTTAATCATTATGCTGTATACCTGAAATTAATATAAAATAATATTGAATGTCAACTATAATTAAAAAATTTGAAAAGGGGGAAAGGGAAAGGGAATAAGAGGTCCTAATTTCCAGGTATGAAACAAATAAGTCATGGGGATGTAAAATACAGCATAGGGAATATAGTCAATAATATTGTATGGTGTCAGATTGTTGCTGGAGTTATCATGGTGATTGCTTCATTGCATAGATAAATATTGAATAACTATGGTGTACCCCTAAAATAATATAATATTGTATGTTAGTTATATTTTTCATAAAAATCTTAAATAAATAAACAAACAAATAAATAAAATGGGATGGTTTTACACTTAAAAAATAGTTAACACGTATTTCAAGTCCAATTCATTCTTCTTGAAATCATGAGTGGGGCCATTGTTCTGTAATGTCATTTCACAGGAGTCTGAGTCCATTTGACTCACTGAGGGGTATTTCTATGACTCTTTTGGATAAAAATATGTTGTTTAAACCTTCCAATTCATTCTTCTTGAAATCATGAGTGGGGCCATTGTTCTGTAATGTCATTTCACAGGAGTCTGAGTCCATTTGACTCACTGAGGGGTATTTCTATGACTCTTTTGGATAAAAATATGTTGTTTAAACCTTCTTCTGGCACACTCTCAAACTGCTTCTCTATCCAAATCTGTACCTCCTGAGGATATCAATGAACTAAACACTATGCTCTCCAACATTTGGAAAATATGATACAATTCACCTCTGAGTTCAGTAGGAATGATTTTGGCATTATCTACGATTTTGACTTTGGTACCCTTGGTTTTATCAGTATACCCTCTTTGTCATTCAGAATACCTGAAGTTAAATTTAGTGAAAATGAGCCCAGGTTATATATGGTTGGCACTCTTTAGCACCCAGGAAAAGTCTTGCTGCCCTTTATTTACTTGTTTGTTTGTTTATTTATTATTAGTTTCAGATGTACAAAACAATGTAATATTTCACCCCTTAAAAAGTGATAATCCCCTTCCCCAATAAATTGCCCCTCTGACATCGTATATATCTATTATAATTCCATTGACTCTCTTCCCTATACTATACTCCGTATTCCATGACTATATGTACTGAATTATAGTTCACATACAATATTATTCAGCTTCAGCCTCAGGTGTACAGTGCAATGGTCAAGTATCTAAACCATCCATGAAGTGGTCTCCCTAACAAGATATGTGCCCATCTGATACCTTACAAGATATTTACAACATTATTGATTATATTCTCTAAACTGTCTTTCATATCCTGTGGCAATATTGTAGTTACCAATTTATGCGGTCTAATCCATTTCTTTTCTCCCTCATCTCCACCCCCCTCCCATCTAGCAACCATCAGTTTTTCCTCTATATCTCTGAGATTATTCCTGTTTACTTTGCTCATTTATTCAGTTCTTTAGATTCCACACATAAGTGAGATCATATGGTATTTGTCTTTCTCTGTCTGACTTATTTCAGTTAGCATAATGTTCTCTAGGTTCATCCATAGTGTTGCAAATGGTAAAATTTCATTCTTCTTTATGGCCAAGTAACACTCCATTGTATAAATGTACCACAGTTTCTTAATCCAGTTGTCTATCGATGGGCATTTCAGTTGTGTCCAAGTCTTGGCTATTGTAAATAGCACTGCAATGAACATAGTGGTTCATATATTTTTTTGAATTAGCGTCTTGGGTTTCTCTGGATAGATACCTAAAAGTGGAATTACTGGGTCATAAGATAGTTCCATTTCCAGTTTTTTGAGTTACCTTCATATTGGCTTCTATAGTGGCTGCACCAATCTGCAATCCCACCAACAGTGCACCAGGGTTCCCTTTTCTCCACAACCTCTCCAGCCCTTGTTGTTCGTTGATTTATTGATGATAGCCATTCTGAGCAGAATGAAGTGATATCTCATTGTGGTTTTATTTGCAGTTCTCTAATGATTAGTGAGGTTGAGCATTTTTTCATATACCTGTTGGCCATCTGTATGTCCTCTTTAGAGAAACGTTTCATTGTATCCTCTGCCCATTTTTTAATTGGGTTGTTTGTTTTTTTGGTCTTGAATCAAATGAGTGTTTTATAAATTTTGGATATTAACTCCTTGTTAGATATGTCATTGACACATGTCTTCTCTCATTCAGTAGGATTCCTTTTTGTTTTATTGATGGTTTCCTTTGCTGTGAAATACTTTTAAGCTTGATGTAATCCCATATATTTGTTTTTTCTTTTTCTGCCCTTACTCAAGGGGAAATATTGCTTAGGGTAATGCCTGCAAATTTACTCCCTATATTTTCTTCTAGGAGTTTTATGGTTTCAGGTCTTACATTTAAGTCTTTAATCCATTTTGAATTTGTTCTCATATATGGTATAAGGAGGTTGTCCAGTTTCATTATTTGGCATATATCAGTCCAGTTTTCCAAGCACCATTTATTAAATATACTATCTTTGCCCCAATGTAAATTCTTGCTTCCAATGTCATATAGTAAATGACCATATATAGATGGAGTTATTCCTGGGCTCTCTATTTTGTTCCATTAATGTATGTGTCTGTTTTTATGCCAGTACCATACTGTTTTCATTACTATAGTCTTGTCATATGATTTCATGTCAGGTAGCATGATACCACCCACTTTGTTCTTATTTCTCAAGATTGCTGGGGCCTCTTATGGTTCCATATAAATATTAGGATTATATGTTCTCTTTCTGAGAAAAATGTCATTGGTAGTTTGATAAGATTTGCATTGAATCCATGTATTTCCTTAGGTAGTATTGACATTTTAACACACTGAGGACCGGTGACACAGATTTGCATCTATACATTACACCCTCATGCACAGCTCGTGTCTTTGGTGAGTATTTCTGGAAAATTTTAGTTCACAAAAATAGTGAATTTGTTATAAATTTTTAGAGAAACACAGTATAAAAGTTGATTTCAATGGTTTAAACCCTGGGAACATACATTTAAACATTTTAAATGCCCTGTCCTCAATGTGCTAAATATATTAATTCTTCCTATCCATGAACATGGTATGTATTTCCATTTATTTGTATTTTCTTTGATTTCTCTCTTCAGTGTCTTATAACTTCCTGAGTACAGATCTTTTACTTCTTTGGTTAAATTTATTCCTAGGTATTTTATTGTTTTTAAAGCAATTGTAAATGGGATTAATTTCTTGATTTCTCCTTCTTATAGTTTATTATTGGTGTATAGAAATGCAAATGATTTCTGAATATTAATTTTATATTGTGTTACTTTATTGAATTCATTTATCAGTTCTAATAATTTTTTGATGGAGTCTTTGGGATTCTGTCTATATAGTACTATGTCATCTGCATATAGTGACAGTTTTACCTCCTCCTTTCCAATTTGGATGCCTTTTATTTCATTTTCTTGTCTGATTGCTGTGGCTAGAACTTCCAGAACTATGTTGAATAAAAGTGGTGAAAGTGGGCAGCCTTGTCATTTTCCTTACCTTAAGAGGAAGATTTTAGCCTTTCCCCATTGAGTACGATGTTAGCTGTGGGCTTATCATATATGGCCTTTATTATGTTGAGATATGATCCCTCTATTCCCACTTTGCCAAGAGTTTTTATCATAAATCGCTGCTAGATTTTGCCAAATGCTTTTTCTGCATCTACGGATATGCTCATATGAAATTTATTTTTCATTTTGTTGATGCAGTGTATCCCATTAATTGTTTTGCGGATATGGAACCAATCTTAAATACCAGGAATGAATCTCACTTGATCATGGTGTATAATCTTTTTAATGTGTTGATGAATCCAGTTTGCTGGTATTTTGTTGATCTATGTTCATTAGGGATATCAGCCTGTAGTTTTATTTTTTTCTAATGTCTTTGTCTGACTTGGGGATCAGAGTAATAATGGCCTCGTAAAATGCACTTGGGAGCTTTCCCTCCTTCTGTATGTTTTGGAATAGTTTGAGGAGAATAGGTGTTAATTCTTTTTAAAATGTTTTGTAAAATTCACCTATGAAGCCATCTGGTCCAAGACTTTTGTTTGTTGGGAGCTTATTGATTACTGATTCAATTTCTTTGGTAATTATCGATCTGTTCAGTTTCTATTTTTTCGTGATTCAATTCTCAAAGATTGTATGCTTCTTGAAATTTGTTAATTTCTCCAGATTGTCTAAGTTGTTGGCATAGAGTTGCTCATAGTATTATTTTAAAATTTCCTGTATTTCTGTAGTATCTGTTGTCACTTTTTTTTCATTTTTGATTTTATTAATTTGGGTCCTCTCTGTCTTTTTCTTGATGTTTTCATTTTTGTTTGTCTCAAGATATCTTTTGATTCCTTTCTTGATCTCTTTATTGACCCACTCGCTATTTAGTAACATGTTATTCAGCCTCCATGTATTTGTGTGTTTTCCAGGTTCCTTCTTATAGTTGATTTCTAGTTTCATAGCATTGTGGTCAGAGAAGATGGTTGATATGATCTCAGTCTTCTTAAATTTATTGAGACTTGCTTTGTGGGCTAGCATATGGTCTATCTTGGAAAATGTTCCATGTGCATTTGAGAAGATGTATATGCTGTTGCTTTGGGGCAAAATGCTCTGAAATATTGACTAAATGCAACTGGTCTAAAGTGTCATTTAAGGCCACTGTTTCCGTGTTGATTTTCTGTCTGGAGGATCTGTCCATTGGTGACAATGCAGTGTTGAAGTCTCCTACTATGATAGTGCTACCATTTTTTTTGTTTGTTTTTGTTTTTGTTTTTGTTTTGAGGGCAGTGTCCCTGGCCCTCTTATGTGGGACCCGAACCGGGGTCGCCGGCGTCCCAGACCAGTGCTTAACCACCGCACCACTTGGCCGGCCCCCGTTTTTGTTTTTTAAATTAGTTTCAGGTGTACAACACAATGCAATAGTTATACTCTTTACCCCCAAAGTGACAACCCCCTTCCCCCAGTTCGCCAGCCCACTCCCCCCATATCATACATATCTCTCATAACTCCCCTGACTCCCCTCCACAGTATACTCCACATCTCGTAACCGTCCATATATTCAGTTGCAGTTGGCATACAATACTATACAACATCAGCTTCAGGTGTACAGAGCAGTAATCAAGCCTCTACTCCACCCATGAAGTGGTCTCCCTAACAAGGCATGTGACTATCTGACATGCCACAAAATTTTTACATTATTATATTCCCTGAACTGTGTTTCATATCCCTGTGGCAATATTGTAGTTGTCTATTTATGCTGTCTAATCCCTTCCCCTTCCCCCCAACCCCACCCCCCTCCCAACTAGCAACCCTCAGTTTTTCCTCTACATCTACGAGTCTGTTTACTTTGATCATTCACTCAGCTCTTCAGACTCCACACACAAGTGAGATCACATGGTACCTGTCTTTCTCCGACTGACTTTTTTCAGGCAACATAATAGTCTCTTCACAACATTATCAATTACATCCCCAGAACGGCCCCCATCTCCCTGCGGCAACATTGTAGTCCCACCTACACTGTCCAAAACCTTCCCCCTCTCCCTCTTCCCCACTCCCTCCCAGCCAACAACCATCAGTATTTCCTTTTTATCAACTCTTTCTGTGTTGATTTTCTGTCTAAAGGGTCTGTCCATTGGTGACAATGGTGTTGAAGTCTGTACTATGATAGTGTTACTATTGATCTCTGTCTTTATGTCTGTCAAAATCTGTTATATGTAATTAGGAGTTCTTATGTTGGGTGCATAGATGTTTATTAGGGTTATAGTGCCCTTCTTTGTCTTTTATTGTAGTCATTTTAAAGTCTATTTTGTCCAAAATAAGTATTGGTACTCCAGCTTTTTTTTTTCTCATTTCCATTTGCCTGAAATATCTTATCCCATCTGTAAACAGCATATACATGTGTCCTATTTTCTTATCCACTCAGCCACTCTCTGTCTTTTGATTGGCACATTTAGCCCATTCACATTTAAAATGATTATTGATAGGTGCATATGTATTACCATTTTGTCATTTGTATTCCTGGTCTCCCTAGGTTACCTTGTTTACCCCTTTCTTCTGTTTAAAAAAGCCCTTTTAACATTTCTTGCAATGCTGGCTTGGTGGTAATGAATTCCTTAAGCTTATTATTTTCTGAGAAGCTCTTTATTTCTCCCTCAATTTTAAGTGATAGCTGTGCTGGGTAGAGCAATCTTGGTTGTAGGCCTTTATTTTGTGTCACTTTGAGTATCTCCTGCCACTCCCTTCTGGCCTGCAGAGTTTCTGTAGACAAGTCAGCTGTTAGTCTAACAGGAGTTCCTTTGTATGTAACCTGCTGTCTTTCTCTTGCAGCCTCTAGGATTCTGTCTCTGTCTTTAACCTTTGCCATTTTAACTATGATGTGTCTTGGTGTGGACCTGTTTGTGTTCAGCTTGTTTGGAACCCTCTGCACTTCCTGGGCATGTATGTTGATTTCCTTCACCAGGGTAGGGAAGTTTTCAGTCATTATTTTTTCAAATACATTCTCGACCCCTTGCTTCTTCTCTTCTCCTTCTGGTATTCCTATGAGTCGAAGGTGGTTGCATTTCATCTTGTCCCATAGGGCTCTTAAACTATTTTCATTGTTTTTTATTCTTTGGTCTTTTTGTTGTGCCAACTGGGTGATTTCTGCTCTTTTATCTTCCAAATCGCTGATCCACTCCGCTGCTTCATCTACTCTACTGGTGATTACTTCGAGTGTGTTCTTCATTTCAGTTACTGTATTCTTTAGTTCTAACAGGTTGTTTTTTATGGTTTCCCTTTCCTTCCTTATGTCCTCGCTAAGTTCCTTAAACATTCTTATCATCAGTGTCCTAAACTCTGTCTCTGAAAGGTTGGATTCCTCTGTTTCATTTAGTTCCATTCCTAGAGGTTTCTTCTGATCTTTTACTTGTGACATGTTTCTTTGTTTCTCCATTCTGGCTGTCGCTCTGGGATTGCTTTGATGTATTAGATAGATCACCAGGAGAGCCCTGGCTGGATCATGCAGGCACACAGCTCACTTCCCAACACTCCCAATCAGCCGCTCACACATCAGGCCGAGCCGCTTGACAAAGAATCACCAGTCTGGCAACTTTGCAAGCGAAGTGCGGAGAACGGGACCCGAAGCGGCGTGCTCACTCCCGCGTCTCAATGAGCAGCCTGTTGGAGCTGGAGCACGCCCACCAGGAGTTTTCCTGGCAACGCAGCACAAGCCGAGTGGAGGGTGGGGATCCGAGGCGGCTCGCGCACTCCCGGTTCTCAGTGAGCAGCCTGTTGGAGCCGGAGGGCACCCGCCCAGTGTTTCCCTGGCAACGCCGTATAAGCCGGGTGGAGGGTGGGAATCCAAGGCTGTAAGCGTGAGCGCACGCACACACGCACTTCTGCGCCAATTCCGCCAGACCAATGAGGTCTCAGGCCTGATCCTCCGTGGGAGGGCCCAAGCCCAAAAAAATGGCGTCCTCCCTACACCACTCGCATGCAGGCTCCACACCAGGGGAACAACAGTCCAAACACCTCCAGCCTTTGCACCAAAGGTGTTCAGTTCAGTCCGTCCCCGCAGGCTCCAGGGTCCGGCTCACACAGCTACTCCCTCCACCAGGAACCAGGTAAGTGCTCACCAGCTAGCAAGCCCGGACACCGGCCCTACTGATTCTCCAGCCGCTCTTAGCCTCACCGAGCTGAGCAAAGAGAGTCCTCACTAATTTACAGCCGGCTATCTTAGAACTCCTCTTCCCAGCAAAGGAACTCTAGGCTAGTGAGCTTGGAGTGCGGCTGGAGGGTCTCTCCCTCAACCAGACAAGCTTCCCATGGCTGGGGCTTCCCTCACGGGGTTTGTCCTCTCTTGTCTCTGCCCGTCCTACCAGACCTGACACGGCCTCCTCTTTAAGTTCTTCATTTAGTGGTTCTGTTCATCTAGTGTTCTGGGGGCCTCCAGTGTTGAATGCTGTATAATTTGTTTGTAATTTTGGTGTGATCCTGGGAGGCAGTTAGCACAGCATCTGTCTATTGTGCCATTTTACCGGAAGTCCAGTGCTACTGTTGATCAGTGACTTATGTCAATCATAAGCTGTTTTATATATTTAGGAGCTCCTATGTTGGGTGCATAACTGTTTACTAGGGTTATGTCCTCTTGTTGGATCAATCTCTTTATTATTATGTAGTCCCCTCTTGTCTTTTATTGTAGTCTTCATTTTAAGGTCTATTATGTCTGAAATAAGTATTGCTACTCCAGATTTTTTCTCATTTCCATTTGCATGAAATATCTTATTCCAACCCTTTACTTTCAGTCTTTATGTGTCTTTCGATCTCAGTCTCTTGTAAACAGCATAAGCATGGGTCCTGTTTTCTTATCCATGCAGCCACTCTGTGTCTTTTGATTGGAGCATTTAGCTCATTCACATTTAAAGTGATTATTGATAGGTGCATATTTATTGCCAATTTGTTATTTGTATTTCTGGTCTTCCCATGTTAGTTTGTTTTCCCCTTTTTCTTGTTTAAAAAAGCCCTTTTAACATTTCCTGCAATGCTGGCTTGTGGTAATGAATTCCTTTAGCTTATTCTTTTCTGGAAAGCTCTTTATCTCTTCTTCAATTTTAAGTGATAGCCTTCCTGGATAGAGCAGTCTTGGTTGTAGGCCTTTGTTTTTCATCACTTTGAATATTTCCTGCCACTCCCTTCTGGTCTGCAGAGTTTCTGTAGAAAAGTCAACTGATAGTGTTATAGGAGTTCCTTTGTATGTAACCTGCTGTCTGTCTTTCTCTTGCTGCTTTTAGGATTCTCTCTTTGTCTTTAACCTTTGCCATTTTAACTATAATGTGTCTTGGTGTGAATCTGTTTGGGTTCAGCTTGTTTGGAACTCTCTGCACTTCCTGGACTTGAATGTTGATTTCCTTCACTAAGGTCGGGAAGTTGTTGGTCACTATTTCTTTGAATATGTTCTCAATCCCTTGCTCCTTCTCTTCTCCTTCTGGTATTTCTATGATGTGAAGGTTGTGTTTGATGTTGTCCCACAGGTCTCTTAAACTATTTTCATTGTTTTTATTCTTTTTTTCTTTGTCTTGTTCTGATTGGGTGATTTCTGCTAACTTATCTTCTAAATCGCTGATTTGGTCCTCTGTTTCATCTAATCTGCTGGTGATTCCTTCGAGTGTGTTCTTTATTTCAGTTATTGTATTCTTTAATTCTTACCAGTTATATTTTATGATTTCTGTATCCTTCTGTACATTTGTTATCTCTTTGTTGAGCTTCTCACTAAGTTCCTTAAACATCCTTATCATCAGTGTTCTAAACTTTGTCTTTGATAGGTTGGATATCTCTGTTTCATTTAGTTCTCTTTCTAGAGGTTTCTTCTGATCTTTTATTTGTGACATATTTCTTTGTTCCCTCATTCTGGCTGTCACACTGTGATTGCTTTGATGTATTAGGTAGATCACTTATGTCTCTCAGTCGTTGTTGGATGGTCTTTTGTAGTATGAGTCCTTTACATTCGGATTGCACAGTCTCCCTATTCTCCTGTGTATTCCATGGGTGTCACTGTTTAAGTTGATATTTAATTACTTTTGGTTGTCAGTGGGTGAGATTGACCCTCAGGTTTATTAGCTGGTAAAATTAGCTCTGTTTACAGTGTATGAGCTGCTGTGTGGAGGTTGACTTCATCAGAGAAGGCTTGGCTGCTGTGAACTCTTGTGCCTGTGTAAAATTTTCTTTGAGAGTGCCATTTGTAGGTTCAATCGTGTTGTACTCTTTTTAGTGTTTGTTCTAACACTAGCCTCTGAGTGTGTTGGTTCTGGTGTCTGATGGGCAGGGCTCCCACTCAGGGCCATTTTAGTCCTGCCACCTGGTAGGTGCCTCAAGGCTTTATGAGGTTGGCTGTTGACCATGCTGGACTTAGGGTCATGTGGGGATGATCTTTGTGTGAAGTGAAGCTGGTTACCACCAATATTGGTTCTGAAGCAATTTAACAAAAGGCCCATGGCCCCCTAGGCCTGTTGCCACCTGTCAGTTGCCCATAAGGCCCAACTATTGAAAGAGGCTTTTTAGTAGCGTGTGTCTGGCTCTTTGATTTATTGTTCAGAGTGCCCTCGGAAAAGTGGCACTAGCTGGGTAAAATGGAGTTCAAGTGAGTTATGAGACATGATTGGTGGCTCTTAAGACATTAATGCAGATTCAGGTCTTATGCCAATACTTGGCAAAGGGCACTATAGTCAGCCTCCACCTCACACTCACAAATTCCTGAAAGTTGCTCCTGATTGGCTGTGGTGCAGATTTGTGGTCACTGAATACTACCAGAGTGACCCCAGGACTCTGCAGCCTATCAGATATTGTAAAAAATACCTTTTACAGAGTCTGTGAGGGTAGTACCAGTCACCCAGGCACCCAGAGTGCCCCGGCAATGTAGCTGTAGGTGGGCAAGATGGTGTTACAGGTTTGTAAGGGCTGCAGTCAGTGGTTTCTACAAATTCAGTGTAGTCTCTCAGCTCCTGGCCAATGCTAGGTTCATGTCCACTTCAGAAAACAAAAACAAAGCAAGACAAACAAACAATACCAAAAACCAAATACACCACCACAAAAACATGATAAACAATAATCAGACAGGAGAAACAAAAATATATGAAAGAGACAAAAACACAAACACAAAAACAGCAGAAGACAGAAAAACCGTAACCAAAGCAATAACCTGACAAACAAACCTGAGAAACAATAACAAAAAATAAAAGAGATAAAAGAAAAAGAAGAAAAAGGAACAAAAAGATGAAACAGAAAGAAAAAAAGTAAAAGAAAGAAAGAAAGAAAAAAAAAAAGGACTCTCTGCCTGCTTTAATCTGCAGATTACTTGCTCAGCAATAGAGAGTCTCCAGGCGACTCAGCACCAGCTGCGTTGTGGGGAAGGGCCCAAAGCATTGTGTACTGGCTTCCCTCTCAGGCTCCCAGTGAGCTGCTTGCAATCAGCTGCCGTGTGCTCTGGGGTCATGCTCACCATCGAAATTCCCCACAGGTTGCTGTGAGCTGTCCGCTGGTGCAAAAACCCTCTGTGGTCTGCGAAGATAGGGACCAGGTACCAGGGTCTTAGGGTGTCCCTGGCAACGCAGTTCTCGGTGGGTTGGGTAGGCCCCAAGGACATCATGGGGAGTGGTCAGTAGCCCCCACCAAGCCAGAGCAGTGTGAGCTCCTGCACCGGCAATCAACCGGCAAATGCGCCACCAATGCCCTGGTCAGATCACGCTGGTGCACAGCTCCTGGCCTAGCACTCCCAGAAAAAATCCCAATCTCAGCCTGTTCCAATCAACAGCTTGCAGATCACGCAAAGCTGCCAGACAGCCAGGCGCCACCCTGGCAGCTCCGCACATGCAGTGCGGAGAGCAGGGACCCAAGTTAGCTCACATGTGCATACTTTTGTGACTCCCCCCACAGCCTATTGAAGAAGGTGTGCGCCTGACAGGCCTCTCCCTGGCACCATGGCATAAGCCATGCAGAGAGCCAGGACCCAAGGCAGTGCCTTTCTCTGGTGTATAAATCAGCAGCCTTTTGGAGCTGGTGATTGCTCGACAGTCAGATGTCTTCTGGGCACCGCCACAGAAACTGTGCACAGCACCAGGAGCTAAGACAGCACGCACACACACCCATGTTTCAACCAGCGGTTGTCAAAACTGGAGCACATCCAATAGTCAGGTGCTACCCGGGCTATGCAGCACAAGCAGTGGGGAGAGCAGGGACTCAAGGCAGCAAAGGCGGGCATACACACATGCCTGTGCTGATTCCATCCTACCGATGCGCTCCTGAACCTGGCCCTCTGTGGGAGGGCCCAACCCTGAAAAATGGTGCCCTCCTGTATGCTACTCGTGTGCAAGCTCCACACAGGGGGAACAATTGTCCCCAAACCTCTAGCTCCTGCTCCAAAGGTGCTGAGTTCAGTACTTCCCCGCAGGCTCCTGCGCCCTTTCCCACAGAGCCACTCCCCGCACCAGGGACTGGGTGAGTGCTCACCAATGATAGGGTGAGCGCGCACCAATGATTAAGTCTGTGTGCCTGCTCCACAGGAGGGTGACTGGTTCTCTAGCCACCCACCGCCCTGCCAAGTTGAGCAAAGAGAGTCTTCACTAATTTGTACTGCTGGCTATTGTGGAATTCCTCTTCCCAGCAAAGTAACTCTGGGCTTGGAAGCTCTGTGTGGGGCCAGAGGGTCTCTCCCACAAGAGGAGACGCCTCTCCACCACAGAGGGGTCCCTCCTGGGGTTCGCCCTCTCTCTGTGGGCCTGGAGTCAACCTGCCTCACATTTCCCCCTCCTACCTGCCTTGATGTGGCCTCTTCTTTAAATATTTAGTATAGCGATTTTGTTCATCTAGTGTTCAGATGACTTCCAAGATTGAATGTTGTATAAATTATTTGTAATTTTGGTGTGATCCTGGGAGGCAATTGGCACAGCACCTGTCTATTCTGCCATCTTAGCTCCACCCACTTGCTGCCCTTTAGAATGGGCAGAGCACAGAGATATCCCTTTTGAGGCTAACAGAAACACACTGGAAGTTACAAGAGCTGACTTTTCTGTAAAGTTTTCAGAACTTTCACCTACTACGTGGTCTAGCACTGACAGCCCATATCCATCAGTATGAGCTGTTCTAGCTGGGAGCAGGGATCTCAGAGGTACAAATCTGCAGTGAGGGATGAGGTAGGCCAGGCATTAAGGCTGGAGCCACAAAGTCCTGGCACCATCCCTAGATGGCCTTGATTCACACTTTTGGATGGGAAAAGCCATGGTGGACTCAGCTTCTTTAAAGATTTTGTGGGGATCTGCTATAGTGGGCCCATGCTCTGCCTTTGTGGGGAGCCATGGCTGCTCATCCTCCTCCCATGAGTGGTGTTTGGGAATGTGTGGGGACAGTGATGTTCCTGAAGCCTGGGGAGTGCTACTGTTATTAAGGGGGACAGTCATGTTCCTGAAGCTGAAGAACTGTTATTAAGGGGTAGGGTCAGGAGCAAAACTTACCCTGCTCAAAATGTCAGTATGCCCCATGGAGTGACACAAGGCAATACCTGCTACTGCATTCAGTAGGAGTAGGGGCTACTGTGGGAAGGTACAAAAGACATAGAATCTCCAACTTGTTCATTGGACTTGGCTATAACCCTAACACAGAGGAATAAACACTGAAGAGGGCCTGCAAATCTCACACAGGGTTCAAAGAGGTGCTTCTTTGGACAAAGCATTTGAGTGGGAGTGGAGGACTGTGTTTAGAGCTGGTATCATTAGCTTTCAGAGTGATCTTGGTCAAGTTGTTTATCTTCTCCAGGCCTCCATGACTCCTGTAAAAACAAATGATCTTTAGGTCTGGCCCTTTGTGGTTTCTGAGTGGAGACAGAATAGAGGGTCAAAAATTCCTCTCAGTGGGATTAGTGGGCAGGTGCCACTTTCTAAGGAGCTGACTCCGAGTATTCTCAAGGGAAAAGTGCATTCCTGGGTATGAGTCATAAGAATGGTGATGTCTCCCATTCTGCAGTCAGCAGGGTACTGGTTCCCAGGTGTAGCCCCAGCATTTTCATATAGAGATTTCTAGCTCAACTTAGTGAAGATTTGGGCCCTATAAGGAAATGTATTCAAGGGTCTCACTAGCCTGGGCTCTGCCATGGATGTTGTTCCTCTGATGGTTCATGGAAAAATGGAAAAAATTGGATTCCAGCAAAGGAGAGATGGATGCTGGTGAACTGTGCCATGTCCTTCTCTATGCTGCTTCTGAGCAGCCTTCCTGCTTGACATGCATACAAAGTGTGATGATTAATTTTATGTGTCAACATGACTGGTCCATGCGAGTGCCTAGATATTTGGTCAAACATTATCCTGTGTTCCTGTGAGATGAGATTAGTATTTTAGTTAAGAGCTCGCTCAAGAGTGTGAGCTGAGCTGTGAGCAACAGCAGTTCGATGTCCAGCTCAAGCTGAGCTGCTGCTGCTAAGCTGCCAACAGGTGGCAGGATGGCTCAGCTAAAAAATAAATAAATAAATAAATATATATATATATATATATATATATATATATATTCCTTTGACTAAGTAAAGCAGATTGCTCTCCCCAATGAAAGTGGGCTTTTTTTAATCAGTAGAAGACTTGAATAAAACAAAAGGCTGACTTCCCCCAAGTAAGAGATAATTATTTTGCACGGTGGCCTTCAAAGTGGAACATCAGCTCTTCCTGGTGTTATATCAGGTTCTGCTTTCAGACGTGAACTTGGACACCAGCTGTAATTGACACAGATTTTGGGCTTGCCAGACTCTATAACTGCATTAGCAAATTCCTTATAATAAATTAATATCTATCTATCTATCTATCTATCTATCTTTCTATCTATCATCTATCAATATTTATATATGTCTATATTGATATCAGCATTGATATGTATAGATACATAGATATAGATAAACTTTTGGTTCTGTTTCTCTGGATAACCCTGGTTAATACCCAGAGTATTCAATTATTTGACATGCTACAGTTGGTACTGTTAGGAGAAGGCGAAGCAGATTGGTCATCTCCATGAAGCAGTATGTTGGGGAGGCTCAGGAAGTGTTTTCAGGATTCCACTAAGGGAATGAGCTATGAGAAGAAGTAAATGCATGAGTCGAAACGAGGGGTTTGAATTTTACTGTGGAAATGCTCAGATATTTGGAGATACAGGCCAAAGTCCCCCCGTCCTTCACAGAAATTAGGAGACAGTGAACACAAGGCCATCAGCTCACAATCTTTACTTGTTATCCATACTGAGTGTTCAGATAAACAGGCTCAGGGATGTTGTGAGGATAAGCAAGGCAATCTATATATCCATTCTCCAGGTTTTTGAAAAAAAGGAACTGGAGAAATATTTAGTATTATTGTAGTTATTATTTCTGGGTTTCATTCTACCTATATTTAAAGAAAGTGCGGAATAGGATTTAATAATTTATATGTTTTTGGCAAAAACATTTAAAATTTCCTCCTGGATCAAATTGAAAAAATTTTTCATAATTCTCAAGTCAGACATATAAATATTATATATATAAAAAAAACCTCATTAGTTCTGCCTACTTTCACCATTTATTGAGTTAAGACTGGCTAATTCAGAGGTTGACATAGTTAAATGAAAATGTTCATTTGGAGCTGTTAACACTTTGCAATAACACCTTGAACTTATATAGAACCTTTAATGCAAAAGGATTGCAAAGTGCTATGCAGACAGTGTATAAATAGAAACAACTCCCTTCACTACCAAGTGCAGCTTTCTTACAGACACAACGCAACCACAACACCATCCCATAGTCTTTTCGTTGAAAGAGAAAACTGAGGACTACAGCTCCATTGTAAAGCACTCTTAGATATTGACAATAGTTGCCTCATTAGCATAAACTTAGGTGTGGACTAAGGGGCTTATTATGGGTAACAAATGATGCTCTTATTATCACTAAATTCTACAGATTTTAGGAGCTCCATGCCAGGAACTGGGTACAAAGACCAAATATATGTTTCCCATTGTACCACATAAATGACAGGGCATTTTACTTGACCAGTGCTGGTCACATTGGAATGATGCCAGAGTACTGATGTGAACATGTCAGTGCTCATGGAAGGAGTTCTGAGTATCTTAAATGACTTCTTGTCTTATAGAAAATAAATAACTTCTATATTAGCACTAATAACATTTCTATGATGATGAAACATTCTAGTATGGTGGCCCCTAACCACATGTGGCTATTGGGCACTTGACTTGTGGCTAGTGTACTGTAGTGTAATTTTTAAAAATTATGATGATTACTTTGTTTCATTCCAATCAGTTTAAGTTTACTGAGCCCCTGTGAATTGTGACTGTGTTGTACAAAATTACATCACAGATCATTTGGAAATGACCAATGATATCATGGGGAGGGTATTGCTCCTACTGGGTCAGAAGCAACTCTATGGTCCTCATTTCTTATCTCCCTCTTTGGAACTGTAACCTAGAGTGAAAATATGATGGCATCTCCATAAATGTTTAGTGTTGGATTCATCCATTCATCCATCCATCCATCCATCCATCCATTTATTCTTTGAACAAATATTTCTTGAACATATCTAACACTTGGTCATATTTAATGCTTTTCTAGGTAAATGGAGGTTTTGAATGTATAGAGTCAGCTAGCAATACTTGGTATAGGTGCAGAATAAAATTTTGAATGAAAGCAAAGTCAATTATGAAAATTACGTTTAAAAGTACTCTTCCCCAAAGTGACTGCAGATTGAGGGGGTGATTCCAAGTGGGAGAACAGGTAGGTGTGAACAATATGAAATGATGACTCTAGGCATTACATATTTGAAGGGTCCTCCATGAATGAGATGATAGCTGTTTTTAACATGGATATGTGCCTGTAGTATGGGTAAATGTAATATTCTTTAAGTAGAGTAATTGGCAATTATTGCAGTACAGATGGCATTGTTGACAATGGGAAGCTGAATAGTACAGAGAGCCGCATTTTAAGGAGCTAACTTATTTTACCCCTAGTGAAATTGAAGGTTAGAAAGAGAAAAGAAAAAGTAGAAGGCGCTGAAGCAGAATTTAAGAGGTGGAATCAAACAGTATTCCAGGGAAATCATAAGAGTAATGATAAATGGAAACAGAAAAAAGTGATCGTAGCAGAATTGGAGTGGGGAAACAGTACAAAGTGAGGCAGGTTGGCAATGCTGCTCTGGAAACCTTGTGTCCCCAAGCAACAGAAACTGGTCAGAGTTTCTCTGAGGGAGAAACAGACTCAGAGGTAAGATGAGAATACTGGGCCCATGTCTGAGAGGGCCCAGAGGGAAGAGTTGCAGAAAAGAGCTGGACCTGAGGGCAGAATCTGAGGCAGTGTGGGCTTCCTGGAAAAGATGTGGTTCCAAGGACTGCCTGGCAGAGGGGCTTAATCTAACCTTGAGGTGAGTGAGTCTACCATAATAGGTGTTTGCCCTCTTTTATGTGATGGCAAAACCTCTGCTGGGGTCAGGAACAGTTTTGTTTTTTTTTTCTTCCCTCAAAAGGAGACAGAGGAAAGCCAAGTAGAAACTACATTAGACAAGGTTTGGGTGCATATTTTATTCTTTATGTAGTGGATAGCATTGGTTGAGCTGGTTTGCTTCCTGTTGCACTTGTCTAAATGTTTCATGAGAAGGTGCTTGGCTAGGGCCCTTTATGTGCCTTAGTCTGTTCATACTGCTTTAACAAAGTACCATATACTGGTTGTCTTGAAAACAGCAGAAATTTATTTATCACAGCTTGGAGGCCGAAAGTCTGAGAGGGAGGTGCAAGCATGGTCTGATGAGGACCACTTCTAGGTTGAATGAAGACTTCTTGTATCCTCATATAGTGAAAGTGAATATAAATATAAATATAAGTATATGTATATGTATATATATGTATGTATTTCATTCCAAGCAAATCATTTCCAAGAAAAATGCGTGTGTGTGTGTGTGTGTGTGTGTGTGTGTGTGTACCCAGATATATGGAAAGGGTTTGTTTGGAATGGAATTCATGAGCTCTTTTATTTTCATAAATCACCAATCATTTGGTCTGATTTTTCCAAACCTTTATGAGTTTATGTAAGTATTTTTAATCTAATTAAAAATTTGAAGTACAGCTATTATCAGAGTTCCCACAGCTCAATCTCCTAATTCCATGGTCTAAATTCACTATGCATTTGAAATGTGAAGGACAGAAACTCAGGCTAAGAAATTGCTTCATTTATTGACTGTGTGCTGGAAAAAGCTCAGGGGAATTGATGCTCAAGGGCAGGATGTGTTGGTGGTCCTGGCCTCAGAGACCTGTGATTGGGTAGCACCAAGACAGCCCAGCTTAAGTGCTGAGATCTGGAACATGGACTGCAAGTGTTGAATCAGTGGGGGCGGCTGGGTGGCAGAGGTTAGCTGAGAGCAGCCACTGACCCGGAAGTTCTAAAAGGCTGTGCAGGCAGACAGCAGGTATTCAGGTCATTGTTCCTGGTTTGTGCTGGGGCCCAGCTCCTGGGGGAGAGTGAGTGGAGGATAGATTGAGTACAACAGTGATGACTCTTTCACAGGAAGTCTGCAAGGATCCCTGCACAACCTTCATGGGAATGTCAGTTTTCAAACCTCTCAAAATCCTTTGTTTCAAAATCATGCTTCTTTTCTCATATAAAGCTCTTACAATTTGACTTCTAAGAGAATAAAAGCAATTAATGATAATTCAGTAAAATGTTTAATTTACTGGATGAAAGTAAATTTCATGTTAGTTTCACATTAGTTTTGGGAGTGTTTGATTCTGTATATATATATATATATATATATATATATATATATATATATATACACACACAATTTTGACCAACAAATCAGTGTTTTGAAAATAAAAATTATACTCCATTAATATTAACTGGGTGAAAATACCTGGCTTTTCAAAAAAAGTTTATTTATGGGTGTCCTAGACTCTACTCCAGCAAATGGGGGAATTGTGGAGTGTGGTTTGGCAATGCATCCCCTAAACTGAGGATCAGGAGACTGAATCCTTGTGGGCTATCTGAGGTTAGTTTGTAGGCCCTCTTCCAACAGACAGGTGGTGGGGGTCCATCCCATGGTGTCTTAATGAAATTATTCAAGCTTGCTTTGTCAGCACCTGCTCTGGATAGCTATTGATTATGATGCTCTCTGTGTGTGTGGCATCTCCCACTGGAAGATTGTCCTATCCATGGCCAAAACCAGCATGTGAATATAATATCACTCCAATGTAGATGTAAGAAGCCCAGTTTCAGAGATCAGTGAAGAGCTTGCAGGGCCTGCCACATATCCAGGAAAACCTCTGGAGTCCCTGTCCAATGACATAGAAACCCACGGGCTTCCCAGTTGGTGAAGGTGGCATGTCTTACCTGGGTACATGACAGGAGGGATCTTGCTTTGTGCCTGGCTTGGGAGTGCTGTTCTAGACAGGGCTACCAGTGGGGCATGCTTAGGTTTCTCCCTGCTCTCTGGAGATGGTTCTTAGACCATCTGGAAGGGCAAGAGCTGAGCTCCAGGCCCAGTGAGCACAAGGCTGCTAGACAAATGGGTACTTTGGGAAGGGGCTTCAAATTTGAGGTCTCTTTCCCACTTGAACACCATGGTTTGAAATTCCTTTTAACAAGGAAAGAATTCTTCCAAAGGAGTCAAGTTTTAAGTTCTCATACTTCTTTTGGAAATTTATGAAAATTTGTCATTGGGTCTGATCTTCTCAGGGCTTTGAATGTTAGGGAAAATATTTTATTTTCAACCATAAAATCATGAAAAAACCACCAACTATGTTTTAAAAGACTTATAATTTTTAAGAATGAAGAGGCTTTTAGAGGCTTACTTAGCTGTGTAATCTTGAGCATGTTGTCATAATCTTTCTAGACCTCAAATCACACTTCTATAGGAGGAAACAATTGTACCATATGATTGCTTAGATCTATTTCAGTCTGAAGTGTTATGATTCTTTATTTTAAAAAAAATGCATCACCACATTACAAAAATGGTGGTGAGAGGTGAGTCTCTTGAAATCTCCCCTGGAATTTACAGCAAATCGAACAGCTATAATTCCCCAAAGGACTCACTCCCTGCACAGCAGACAGGCAAGACTAAATAATGTGCAATTGAAATAATCTAAAGGTGGGCAAATTGGATGAGTAGGGGAGGAGAAAGATGGGAAAGTACAGAGACAAGAGCCTGCACGCAGGTTGCAGGATGCAGAACTGAGCTTTGAACTCTGAGCTCCCTGCATTCCAGAGCTAGAGGAGTCAGTCATAGGAGAGGAAAGAATTCAGACTGCAGTGCTCCCCTTCAGGCCTGCCTGAAAGATCAGCATATAACACGACTGAACCCAACGCTGATGGCAGAGACCTCTGAAAAAAGACTGAAGGAAGATGGATGAGAACCGTGGTTTAAGCCCTCACTGCCAAGCGGAGGACAGAAACATAGGCACAGAGTCTGGCTAACACCCCTCCCCATCCTGCCAACTTCCCAGAGCTCTCCCCACCCCCATCTTCCCAGTGCTAGAAGTGGAATGGTAACAGTGTCAGATCAAAAGAATAGAATATCTGCAGTTCTAAGAAATGCAACCCGACAGCCTTGGACTTGTGGCCCAACTAGATCCAGCAAAGGGGAGGTAGCCTTGGATGCAGGATTGCGGTGATTGCTCAGAGCCACCTCTCACAACCCGCCCTGCCCTTTCCCCCACGCATCTGGGCAGATCCCTGCAGGGTAAACAGAGCTGCTGAAACACACAGGCTCTAAATCTGGTGAGGGGAGACCTTTGGGGCTTCAGAAGCTCTCTAAACCCCCCCACGGAGACAATGTCCTGAGATCCAGGTGACCTAGTCACACAGGAAAAACCCACCTTCCACGGAACCCCATCCCCCCAATCATGTGAAAAGCCAGAATAGTGCAAGAGAAAATATAACACTAGAGCATGAGAGAGAATAAAAGGCTGCAACAGGAAAAAATATAAAACATTCCACCAACATTTACTGGAAAACAAAAGAAAGACCTCTTCCTATCAAAGTGTTGCAGAACCCACTCCTGTAGATGCCTAGGAAAAGAAATAATAATTCATTAATTGCCATGAATAACCAAGGTAGCAAGGCAGTTCAGAAAGAAAATGAAAAGTCTCCAGAAAATGAACTTAAAGACTGGAAATATGTGACTTAAATAACAGCGAATTCAAGATTTCAGTTCTTAAAAAAACTCAATGAGATGTGAGAAAACACAGACAGGCAGTTTAATGTAATCAGAAACACAATCAAAGAGCAAAATGAACATTTTACCAAAGAGACTGAAATTTTAAAAAAGAATCAAATAGAATTTCTGAAGATTAAGAACTCAGTCAAAGAAATGAAGAATGAAATAGCCAGCTTAGGTAATAGAGGATGGAAGAAATAATCAGTGACATCAAAAATAGAATTCTGGAAATGACCCAGATGGAAGAAGAGAGAGACTTGAGAGTGAAAAGAAATGAAAGAACTCCATAAGAACTTCCTGATTCCACCAGAAAGAGGAATATAAGAATAATGGGCATACCAGAAGGAGAAGAGAGGAAGAACGGAACACAGAGTGTATTCAAACAAATAGTTAATGAGAACTTCCCAAACTTTTTGAAAGAACTGGATACTTGAATCCAAGAAACTAATAGAACACCTAATTATCTCAATCCCAACAGGCCTTCTCCAAGGCACACTGTATTGAAGCTGTCAAAAATTAACAACAGAGAAAGAAACCTTAAGGCAGCCACGGAAAAAAAGATGGTAACCTATAAAGGAAAACTCATTAGATTATCATCAGACTTTCCAGCAGAAACTCTACAAGCCAGGAGGGAGTGAAGTCAAATATTCAAACTATTGAAAGAGAGAAATGATGAGCCGAGAATAATATATCCAATAAAGATATCCTTTAGATATGAAGGACGAATAAAGACATTTCCAGACATTGAGAAGCTGAGGAATTTTCTAACACACGACCTGCACTACAAGAAATACTGAAGGAAACAAAAGAAGGAAATTACAACCCCTTCACCAAATAGGGCATTATACACCTAAACATAACATACAAGGTAAAGACAAAAAAAGAAAACAAACCAATAAACAAAAAAAATAAAAATAAAAGGGAAAAGACACCTTGCTCCTATAGTGCAGTAATCAACTCACAGCATAAATAAGAATAATTTGTGACAATGAAAACATAAAAGGGGAGAAAGTGAAGGTCTGAACCAGCAAAGGGAAATGGAGAAAAGAAGCATGCTTAAAAAAAATGGAATACCCTAAATGTGAAACTTCCATTTACATAAACTTAATAGTAACCACGCAAAAACCTCCAAAACTGAAATATATAACATAAAAAAGAAGAAACAGAGAGGAAAAATCATAAAATACCACCACACTGAAATAACAGACATCAACAGAAAGGCAAAGAAACAATGGAATACAGAAAACCAAAGATAGAATGATAGGACATACTTATATATCAATAATCCGCCTAAGGGCTGGCCAAGTGCTCAGTTGGTTAAGAGCTCACTCAAAAGTGCGAGCTGAGCTCTGAGCAACAGCAGTTTGATGCCCAGCCTGAGCTGAGCTGCCAAGAGGTGGCAGGATGGCTCAGCTAAAAAAAATAAAAAATAATCAGCCTAAATGTAAATGGACTGAACTCACCAATTTAAAGGCATAGAATAACAGATTGGATCAAAATACTAAACCCAACCATATGCTGCCTCCAAGAGACACATCTCAGCTACAAGGACAAATATAGACTCAAAGTGAAAGGGTAGAAATTGACACTCCAAGCAAATAGTATTCAGAGAAAATCAGGTATAGCTATACTGATATCAGATGAAACAGACTTCAAGTTCAAAAAGGTAACAAAACACAAAGATGAACATTTCATAATGATAGAGAGGACTATAAAACAAGAAGACATAGCAGTCATCAATATTTATGCCCCCTATCAGGGAGCACCAAAATATACAAAGCAACTACTAAAAGAATAATAGTTGCAGGAGAAATTGACCAACACAATTACAGTAGGGGACCTAAATACATCATTGATAGCTATAGATAGATCATCAAAACAGAAAATAAATAAATATCAGCCCTAAATGACACATTACATGAAATGGACATAATTGACATTTATAGAGCACTTCATCTTAACATCAAACTATATATTTTTTTCTGGTGTACATGGAACATTCTCAAGGATAGACCATACATTGGGACATAAAAGTAGCCTCAGCAATTATGGAGTCAATGGAATTGTAATATGTATGATATGGGGGAGGGGAATGTGGCTGTGGATTGGGGGAGAGGGGTTTTCACTTTGAGGGGTAAAAAGTATAATTAATAATGTAAATATTATGTAGGGTGTCAGATGGTCACAAGTCTTGTTAGGGAGACCACTTCACGGATTGGGTAGAGGCTTGATAACTGCACTGTACACCTGAAGATGATGCTGTATAATATTATATGTCAACTCTAAGCGAATATATATATATATATATATATATATATATATATATATATATATAGTCACGGGGAAAAACAAGTAGCCTCAGCAAATTTAAGAAGATTGAAATCTACCAAGCACATTCTCTAATGACAAGGCTTTGAAATTGGATACTAACTGCAAACAGAAAACAGGAAAAACCACAAATATGTGGAAATTAAACAACATGCTTTTAAAGAACGGCTGGGTCAAAGAAGAAATAAGAGGAGCAATCAAAATATATATAGAAACAAATGAGAATGAAAATACATCCTACCAAAATTTTTGGGAGGAAGCAAATACAATTTTAAGAGGGAAATTTATATCATTCCAGACCTATCTCAAGAAAAAAGAAAAATCCCATATAAGCAACCTCATGCTACATCTGAAAGAACTAGAAAAAGAAGAACAAATGAAACCCAAAGTCAGCAGAAGGAAGGAAATGATAAAAATCAGAGCAGAACTAAATGAAATAGAGAACAAAAAGACAATAGAAAAAATTAATGCAACAAAGAGCTGGTTCTTTGAAAAATTTAATAAAATTGACAAACCCTTGGCTAGACTCACTAAGACAAAAAGAGAAAAGACACAAATAAATAAAATCAGAAATGAAAAAGAAGTTACCGTGGATGTCACAGGAATACAGAAATCATCCAAGAATACTATAAAGTACTTTATACCACCAAATTCAATAACCTAGAAGAAAAGGACAAGTTCTTAGAAATATATAGCCTTCATTGGCTGAATCATGAAGAACTGGAAAATCTAAATAGACTGATCAAAAGTAAGGAAATAGAATCAGTCATCCAAAACCTTCCCAAAAGTTAAAGTCCAGGACATGTGAATTCTACCAAACATTCAAAGAGGGTCTAATACCTGTCCTGCTCAAGCTCTTCCAAAAAACTGAAAAAGAAACAACATTCCTGAACTCATTTTATGAGGTCAACATTACCCTGATACCAAAACTGGGTAAAGAAAATGCAAAAGAAAAAAAAAAAGAAAACTTTTTTAAAATTAAAGTTTATTGTGATGACAATTGTTAGTAAAGTTACATAGGTTTCAGGTGTACGATTCTGTAATTTATCATCTATATTACAGACCAATATCTCTGATGAATACAGATGCAAAAATCCTAAACAAAATTCTAGCAAATAAAATGCAACAATGCATTAAGAAGTTTATACATCACAACCAAGTTGGGTTCATCCCAGGGCCACAAGAATGGTACAACATACGCAAATAAATCAATGTGATACACCACATAAACAAAATAAAGGACAAAAATCAAATGATTATATCAATAGATGCAGAAAAGTGTTTGACAAGACACAACATCCATTTATCATTAAAACACTTAATAAAATAGGTATAACAGGGAAATACCTCAACATAATAAAGACCTTATATGACAAACCCTCAGCCAGTATCATAACTAATGGTGAAACACTGAAGTCCTTTGCTCTATGTTCAGAAACACGACAGGGTGTCCCCTATCACATCTGCTTTTCACCATACTACTGGAAGTGCTAGCCAGAGCAATCAGGTAAGAGAAAGAAATAAAAGGCATCTGAATAAGAAATGAAGTCAAATTGTCACTTTTTGCAGATGACATGATACTATAATATAGAAAACCCTAAAGACTCCACCAAAAAGCTATTAGAAATAATAAACGAATACAGTAAAGTTGCTGGCTACAATATCAACATATAAAAGTCCGTTGCATTCCTATATACTAACAATGAAATCTCAAAAAAACAAATAAAAAACCCCACAATTCATTTTGCAATTGCAATAAAAAAGATAAAATACCTAGGAGTAAACTTAACCAAGGATGTGAAAGACCTATACATTGAAAACAATAAGACATTTTTTAAAAAAATTATTCTTAGAATGTTTTCTTTTTTGTTCATATTTTAATTAAAATTTATTGGGGTGACAAATGTTAGCAAAGTTACATGGATTTCAGGTGTACAATTCTGTAATACATCATCTATATATCACATTGTGTGTTCACCACCCACAGTCAGTTCTCTTTCCATCACCGTATATTTGATCCCTTTTATCCTCATCTACTACCCCCTCCCCATTAACTCTCTGATAGCCACTAAACTAATAAGATATCACCTCACACCAGTTAAAATGGCTATCATCAACAAGACAAATAATGGCAAGTGTTGGAGAGACTGTGGAGAAAAAGGAACCCTCATACCCTGTTGGTGGGAATACAGATTAGTGCAGTTGCTAAGGAAGGCAGTGTGGAGGTTCCTCAAAAATTAAGAATAGAGGGCTGGCTGAGTGGTGCTTTGGTTAAGAGCTGGTTTGGGACGCCAGCTCTGAGAGGTGGGGCCCCGGTTCAGAGCCCACATATGAGGGCCAATGACACTGCCCTCTATGGCTAAGATGAACAACAGCTCGACCCTTGCCTCTATAGCTAAGATGGCCGGCAGCCCGTGTGAGTGGCTGGCAGTGAGTGTGAGCTGCCAAGAGCTGCCGTGAGCGGCCATCCAGAGGCCGGCGACTGATCTGCCTCACCCAGGAAGAGCGCAGTGATAATACCAACATGGGCCAGTGAAGCAGTGTCCTCCACAATTAGACTGAAGAACAAACAAAATAAAATAAAATAAAATAAAATTGCCATATGACCCAGCAATCCTCCTGGGTATCTACCCAAAAAATCTGAAAACATTTATCCATAAAGATATATGTGCTTTGATGTTCATTGCAGCTTCATTTACCATGGACAATACATGGTATCGATACATGAAAGTGACCTTCAATAGATGATTGAATAGAGAAAATGTGATGTTATATATACACAGTGGAATACTATTTTTTTTTTTAAGATTTTATTGAGGAATTGGGGGAGGGGAACAGCGTTGGGGAACCGGGGAAGGGGAACAGACAAGTTGCTGTCCTTTTGTTCTTCAGTCTAGTTGTGGAGGACGTTGCTTCACTGGCCCATGTTGGTATCATCATTGCGCTGTTCTCAGGTGAGGCAGATTGGTCGCCGGCCTCTGGATGGCCTCTCACAGCAGCTGCCGGCTGCTCACACTGGCTGCTGGCCACTCACTGTAGCCTATGGCAGCCCACTGCAGCAGAGGCTGCAGCTATTCTGGCCCAGGGACTCACAGCAGCCCAGCTCCAGGTGGAGCTGTTGTTCACCATCTTAGCTGTAGAGGGTAGTGTCATTGGCCCTCATATATGGGATCCAAACCAGGGCTGCTGGCATCCCAAGCCAGCTCTTAACCACTGCACCACTTGGCTGGCCCTGGAATATTATTTTGCCTTAAGAAAAGATGAAATAGTGCCGTATGCTAAGACAAATAAGTCAGACAGAAAAAGCCGAGAACCACGTGATTTCACTGATATGTAATATATAAAACTGAAAACAAGAAAGGAAGAAGACAAAAAATGAAGGAACAAAAACTCATAGACACAGACAATAGTTTATTGGTTACCAGAGGCTATGGGTGAAGAGGGGTGGTAGATGAGGGTAAAAGGGATCAAAAATATGGTGATGGAAGGAGAGCTGACTTGAGTGATGAACACACAACATGATATATAGGTGATTTATTACAGAATTGCACACTTGAAACCTATGTAACTTTACTAACCATTGTCATCCCAATATACTTTAATTAAAAAAATAAAAATAAAATAAAATAAAAATTCATGTTGCATATTGTATCTCTTCCTGTCCTTTTACTTTAAACCTAGCTATGTTGTTTTGTTTCAGGTGACTTTGTTGGAGACAACATATATTTGGGTCATGTTTGTTTTGTTGTTGTTTTTAATCCACTGTTTTTTAGTGGTATATTTAGTAAGTAATATTTAAAGTAATTATTGTTATGGTAGAAGTTAGGTTTGGCTATTTATTATTTCTTTCCTGTTTATTCTGTTTCTTGTTTTTCTTTATATTTCTTGCTTTTCTGTGTGTACCTTAAAAATTTTTTACAATTGCATTTGACTTCTTTATAACATTTTGAGTGTATGACTGTATAATGTTCTTTCTGATGATTTTATGTATTAACCATGTACATATGTAACATCACAGCTTACTGGTGCTGACATATTATCACTTTGCATGAAGTGTTGATCTCACTTCAAGTTAGGTCTCTTCTCTCCCTACTTTTAAAATATAATTGTCTTAAGTATTTCCTTCACATGCCTTAGCACCATGTCAAACTGTAATATAAATTTGGCTTTAATCATAAAGTATGATTAAAATAGTTTATTACAGAATAGACAGAATAGACTACTTGTTTACTTCTAGTTTTACTCTTTCCATTCTTTCCTGAAATTTCCAGCCTTCTTTTATCATTTTCTTTATGTTTGGAGAGCCTCATTTAGCCAGTCTTTAGAGAAGGTCTGCAAGCAACAAATTATTTTAGTTTTCCTTTGACTGAGAGTTTATTTATTTCCTCTTCACAGTTGACAGTTCTTTTTTCTCAGGACTTGAAAGTTGCTGTAATACTTCTTTCTGATCGCCACAGTTTCAGATGAGAAATCCACTGTCATATGAATTATTTATTTTTTTTATAAGAATGTGTCATTTTTCTCTGTTTTTTAGATTTTTTTTCTTTGTCTTTTCAGAAATTCAATTATGATGTGTCTTGGTGTAGATTTTGGAGGTATATCATACTTAAGGTTTTCTCAGTGTCTTATAGATTAATGTATTTTATCAAGTTTGGGAAGTTTTTAGTCCTAAACTCCTTTGACTTCTCCTTTGAGACTTCAATAATATGGATGTTATATCTTTTATTATCTCACAGATTCTTGATACTCTTTTGATTTTTATTTTATTTATTTTTAAAAGAGTTTATTGGGGAATTGGGTAAGGGAACAGCATTGGGAAATTGGGGAAGGGGAACAGACAAGTTGCTGTCCTTTGGTTCTTCAGTCTAGCTATGGAGGTTGTCACTTCACTGGCCCATGTTGGTCTTGTGACCATTGCGCTCTTCCCAGCTGAGGCCGATCGGTCACCGGCCATCTGACAGCTGCTCACAGAAGCTCACGGCAGCTCACGGCAGCTGCCAACTGCTCACACTGGCTGCCAGCCACTCACAGTAACTCACAGCAGCCCAATGCAGCCCTGCTGCATCCTATGCCATCGCCAGCAATTCATGGCAGCCCAACTCAAGGTCGAGCTGTTGTTCACCATCTTAGCTGTAGAGGGCAGTGTCACTGGCCCATGAGGATCCGAACCTGCAGCCCTGCTGCTCAGAGCTTGCGCTCCCAACCAAACTCTTAACCAACGAACCACTCGGCCGGCCCCTTCCTTTCATTTTTAAGTCTATTTTCTCTCTGTTGTTCAGACTGAGTCACTCCTATTGATCCGTCCTTTAGTTCACTGAGTGTATTTTGGTTATTTTCTTTGTCCGTCCTGTAATTTTCATTGTGTTCTTTTTTATAAACTTATTTGTTTTTTGAGATTTTCTATTTTTGCATTTGTTTTAAGAGATTGTTGAAGCATTTTTATTATGGCTGGTTTAAAATCTCTGTCCAGTAATTCCAAATTCTAATTCATCTCTATATTTGTGTCTGTTAATTATCTTTTTTCTTTGAAGTTATACTTCTTTTGATTCTTGGTATGATAAGTGATTTTTTTATTGTATCCTGGGCAGTTGTTTTTTTTTATTATATTAAGAGACTCTTAGCCTATTTGAATCTTCTGTTTTAGGAGGCTGTTACCTTTCTTAGGTTTAGCCTATAGGTACTGGCCTACGTTTTTTGGCTCTAGTTCCAATATCAGTTTAGTTTTCAGAACTGTTGCAATGTTATTTTGATCTGATTCATTCTTATGACAGTTTTGGGGCTTCCTTTCAATCCCTGTTGGTGTTGTCTACAAGGATGAACAGCACTTCCCTGGATTGTCTTGTGTTGCTGGTCCATCTTCTGTTACTATGGGGTCAGAAGCTGAGAGAACATTGGACCTAGGTCTCCTTATGCAGTTGGAGGGCAGGGCAATGGAGGACTCTGCTCACACTGGCTCTATAGGTGAATTGGCCTGCCAGCTAATGCCACAGTTGCAGAGAGGAAGTCATGCGTTCCCACCTGGAACTCTGTTGGGTTTCTTTTTTTCCAGTCCTTGGCTAAAAGAGAGAAGTGTAGAAAAGATTTTTGTCTATGCCTGTTGGTGGTTCTGAGTTGCAAGCTTCTCTGGCCCCTTATTCTACAGTCTATAGTGGATATAAAGGATCCCAGGGAGCCACATTGCTTTTCCTCAGATCTTGAAGTCTCTCAACAGCCCATCTCCTTCTTTCCATGATTTAGAGTAATTTATATCATTGCCTGTTTATAATTTCCAGGGTTATTTAGTTATATTTAGAGAAGATAAGCAGAGAAAAATGGGTATATGTCACCTTGTCTCAAATCCAGAAAGCTTAAATAAATTTTGAAATATGGAAATCCTCTTTGCACTTTCAACAAGATGCAAAAATTGCTGCCACAACTGTATTTTGAGCTAAATATATATATCTCCACTGAATATTTGTGTGGTAATAGAGATATTGCTTCTTCTTTTAAATTTTAACAACACAGAAAGTGTATAAAGCTTGACATTACTTGGGATTCAAATAATGTTAACTATTATGAAATGACTTTAGCACATTGTAAGTGCCACATTGTACATAAGCACTGTTTTTCTTTGTAATTTTAGGTTGAGTTTATTGAGAAACATGATCAAATCTGCAGCAAGAGCTAATTTTCAAACTCATTCTGTGTTTAATAATAGTGGTTGAGGGTGATTCTTCCAACCATTTAAAAACACAAAAATCATTCTTAGCTTAACTTGAGCCATACAAAAACAGGCAGAGGGCCTTAGTTTGCGAATTTCAGCTCTACATCATTTTCCAGTGGTATGCTGGTAAATGTTTAACAGTTAGATCTCTGGGATCAGAAACCCTGATTTGTAAAGTTTGCTAGTTTCTGTGGCTCATTTCAAGCTACCAATGTGATGTCACTCAATGAGGTGTTGTGAAATGTATACATAATAAAGTCTCTTGAGGTGGTGTGAGCAGGCTTCAGCAAACCATTGATTGATGAGACCTTAAGAGACCCTCTAAGGAATACTTAGCTTCTACACCACACACATTGAATAGTTGCAGTAGGCATCACATTTTTATAATGGATCACTTAGAGTCCCTCACCTTTATAAAACACGCACACAACGGAAAAGTTGCTTTTTGCATGATTTAATTTTAATAGAACAGAACAGAGGAAGAAATAAATCAGATTTCTACTTTTCCTCACTGGGCCTGAAAAACTGGTTTAACCAATCCCACTATTTTCTTTATAAGCAAATATTTACTTTAGAATAACAAGCCCTGCACCCCATGTAGTATAATAGTACCACATATTAAGTGATGTTTCTTTATGTTATTTACGGAGGCATTAGGCTGGTTTAGGTTTCAGAAAAAATGGCAAGTCATGTTTTAAATGTCTTTTGTGGCTGCATTTGTTAATGTATCAAAGTGATAAAGAAATCTGCTTCTTTGAAAGTTAAAGTTAATTAGTCAGCTGTTTACTTCCTTGCTCATGAAAAGAAACTCTGCAACTACATGGGCAGCAGAGGCGATATCTCACAGAACATGTCTGCTGAACTGGCTCTCTTCAAACATTTCCCACTTGCTGTCCCCCTTGCCCTTTGCTCCATGTGCTCCTTTAGCCCTTTGTCTGCACCCTCTATGGTACTGACCACTTTGCAGCTCTGTGTTGTATGGGCCATGCTATGTCTCTCTGCCTGAGCCTACTGGGAGCCATGCCTCCTTTCTAAATCAAGATAGTAGGCATCAAGAGAGAAGCCATTGGAGCTGCCATGTTAAAGAAATCAATTTAGATTGAGGGTTCTCTTTTAGTTCTGGGGCCAATTCCAATGTGGGGAGGGAGGGTTTCCCTGCACCAATAAGCAATTCTTGGACACCAGCAAAGTGTTCTATAATTGAACTCTATTCTGACACTATGTACCTAGAGATAACATCAGATCCCATATTTTAAGGGCTCAGTCTTACAAGACTGCCCACTCACCCCATTTAGATTCTAGTCACCAGCTTAAGGTTGTTACCTGTGCTTCTGACCAACTGGCTATAGATCAGAGGTTCCCACAAACCCCTCTTGGATTTAAATAATTTGCTAGAGCAGCTCATAAAACTCAGATAAACATTTTACCTACTAGATCACTGGTTTAGTATAAATGGATATAACTCAGGAATAACAAGAGGGAAGAGATGCTTAGGACAAGGTGGGAGAAAAGGGTGCAAAGTTTCCATGCCTTCTACAGGTGCACCACTCTTTTAGCACTCCATGTGTTCACCAACTGGAAAGCTTTTTAAGCCCTGTCCTTTTATGGTTTTGTGGAGGATTCATTACACAGGCATGATTGATTAAATCATTGGTCATTGACAATTGACTCAGCTTCCAACCCCTCTCCCTTCTCCTGAGGTTGGGGACTGGGACTGAAAGTTCTAATCATATGGTTAGTTCCACTGGCAACCAGCCCTCATTCTTAGGTGCTTTCCAAAAGCCATCTCAATAACACAACAAAAGACATCTTTATCACTCTCAACACTTAGGAAATTCCAAGGGTTTGGAGAGCTGTGAGCCAGCAACTGTGGATGAAGACCAAATATATATGAGAAATATATACTTGGTCATTCATAAATCACAATTATATTGCAGTGTCAAAGGGTTATTCTGTCTCAAATGTAATTATTATTACAAGAGAACTCTTAACCAAGATAACTCTTGGTTAATCTTGGGAAGGTAGAATTTCTGAGAATGAGCAGAGCAGTGGAACAGGGTTCTCTAAGTAACTACTGACTTCTGTTACCCATAACGCTGACATGAAATGGCAAAAATGACTCACTAAAGTTGTCTTTTTTGCCTCAGTCCTGGAAACAATGAAGTTACATTTCTCACTGGGCCTGCCACTGACTCAGGAGTCTGTCAGCTTCTATGCTATCCTTTTATTTTGGGAAATGGGACAGAATCCCACCAGTGAGACAGGGGTTTAAAAACATTCTACTAAATGTCTTTGTTATTACCTCCTCATAATGTGGAGGAACTATTGTAGTGTTGATGATGGAGCAAGGGTAATGAACATTGGCAGAACAGGACCAGGATTGCTAGAGTAGGTGGCTGTCTGTGATCAGATGTAATCTCCTGAATTACAGCTATTCCTGTTGAGGGTTGGTGATTGATATTTATAATCTGAGGGTTTTTATTTCTCTTAAGGATGTATTGCTTATGGAGGTGGAACCTCCCCATAAAGAAGTGCCAAGCTCCTTAAATATCAGTGATTTCTTAATTATGGTTAATTTATCACATCCTTTTCATAAGATTAGGTGCCAGAGGGAAGAAGGAGAGGGGCCAAAGGAGATGGAGTGCCTGAAAGGAGAAACTCAGAGGTAGCTGAGGACAAAGGGCAAACTTGGGCCATTTCACACTGTTGCTTTTGACAAGCCCTTGGAGGGGTAATATACCATTAACTCTTTCAACAACAACTTTATCAAAAGACTGTTGATGTTGAGAACATTCACTAGGAAGAAGTTAAATACATATCTGCCTATAGGATCCTTGTTTTAAAAAAAATGTAGGTTTTATTCTAATTAAAAAAGATCTTTGACTTAATACACCTTAGTTACACCTCTCTCTCTATAGCAGAAAAGCAGAATGGATTTTATTGGTAAAAGAAAGAGAAATTTGCTTTCCAAGAGTGTCCAACCTCCAGTATCTCCAACACCTACTCTAGTTTCTTTCATAGTGTATGAAGATTTCTTATTTAGAACAACATTCTAAGGCATTACATAATCTTGATTTATGAAAGCCAAGTTAAATTACACTCACAATATTGTGCTTTGGGAAAGAAAGCTAACTTTTATAGAACACCTACTTTGAGGTGGGAGCTTTGCCTAAAATTCTCAATTAAACCTCACTCTATTAGTCAGATTAGGCTGCTATAACAAAATATCATAGACTGGGGGAAAAAATCATAGACTGGGTAGCTTAAACAATAGACATTTATTTCTCAGTTCTGGAGGTTGGGAAATCCAAAATTAAGGTGCTGGCCAATTGAATTTCTGGCGATGGCTCTCTTCCTGGCTTGCAGACAGCTGCCTTCTCACTGTGTCTGCACATGGCCTTTCCTCTGCACATGTGGAGGCAAGATTTCCCTCTGTTCCTCTTCTTATAAGGCCATCAACCCTACAGATTAGGACCTGATAATTTAATCTTAATTACCTCCTAACCGGCCCTATCTCCTATCTGGGAGTTAGGGCTTCAGCATTTGAATTTTGGGGCATACAATTCAGTCCATAGCACTCACTTTTACTCAAGGTAGAGTATGTTTAAATATTTGAAAAAATGTTTAAAATTAAAAAAATAGTTGCAGAAGAGGAAACAGAAGTCACAGAGGTGGAGTAATGTACAAGGAATTGGCACACCTGGCTCTGGAACATGGGCTGGTCAAGAGCACATTCTTTCAGTGAACCATGCAAAGGCCCAGATGCTGGGATCTTTAGAAGGAAGGGCATGGTAAGGGCTGCATTTGGTCTGTCACTTAACTTTGCTCTCAGGCAACTTGAATTGAGCCTGAAAGATGCCTTTGGGCAGCATAGATGCCTTAGTACAGAGCAGGCACATAATATTTCTCCTCTGTATGTGTTGATAAGTTGAAAAGCAAAATTCTGAAAATACTGATAGTTTTCTCTGAAATTCAAGGCCCAATTGTAGACTCCATCCATTATCTAGTGTGGCTTTTGCAAATACCTTCTACAGAAGAAAGGTTCTAAAATACACCCTGACATAAGAAATTCCCATTGAAATGGACAGATGGGGCCTGAGAGGAAAGCATACAATTTTTTTAGCATTAGCATTTACAAAGTTTTTTTCTTTAACTTATTGAATCCACCAGAAGAGAAAGAGAGAGAGCTCTTGCCTCCACATGCACCGAATGAATTCTGTGAGGTGATTAATATTTCCATATTCCTGAGAGAAAAATGGAGATTCCAACAGGTAAATGATTTGGGCAAAGTACTAAGTACTTGTGATGGAGCCAGAGTGCCAATTCAGGTGACTATCTAGGTCACTCTCACTTGTGCTAAGTTATTCTTTATCCTACCTGTGCTCAGGAGTGTCAGAGCAAAACTGTTAAAACCTTGCCTGTGCTGATTCTACCTTCACCTTCAGTGATTCATTCACTATTCATTCATTAAATATTTATTAATAACTATAGTGTGCAACATCGTTCAGGGCATCAGAGATAAGAGTGAGCAGAACAAAGCTGCAGCCTTATTGTCAGGACTTGATTTCCTTTCTAGGCAGCAGGAAGGGAAGGGGTTTGGTTACTTGAGGCTTCTGAACAGGCCCAGTGTTGTTTATCCCTCTCATTTCATTTCATTTCATTTCATTTCATTTCATTTCATTTCATTTCATTTCATTTCAATTTCAGACAAATGCATAAAACCATGCTGCCAGAGTAGCTAGGGCCACAGAAGAAGCTAATTATAAAGACCAAGTGGTCATACATTTGCAGGATTTACCACTGTAATCAAAATAAACACAGTTAATCTGACACACATTTCATGATGTACATAGTCATTATTGTGCTGCATGATAATTAGGCATAAATGATGAGCAGTTAACCAAAATAAGTATAATCAGTATGACTTTTACACAGACAAGTCATCTTCTTAATGTTTTCTCTTATTTGATTAGATCTCTAGCATTTAGATCTGGTGTCACTTTAGCTTTCCTGGTATAGTGAGTGGCTGCCACTTCTCAGTTTGCAAAAACATAACTCTTCATCTCATGCTTCATCAGCTGGCCTTCCTGGGCCCCACTAACTCTAACCGGGAGTCCCCTCTGTACCTCTCCACATTCACCAGAATTCCCCACATTCTTCCCCTTATCCTGTCTAGGCATCTTCATGCCCCTGTGCTGAGATCAATGCTGTAGGAAAAGTCTGGGATTGTCAAAATGTCACCACAGGGCATGTGGTCTCCCATTGGGGGCTGGCCAAGGGGAGGAGGGAGAAAGAATATTTCTCTATACCTACTGGAGAGTCCAATATGGAGAGATGGAAGTAGTTAGCCAGGGTGAGAGATGGTGTGGGCAGGCAGAGGAGCCTCAGTGCCTATGGCTCTTTTAGATCCAGGCATATAGAACTCCTGTGATTCTAGATGTAAGAAGGATTTATCCAAAAATCCTCGCTTCAAACCAGGCATTCCTTTAACAAGACACAAATCTTCCATTTGATGATTAGAGATAAAAATCTAAAAATGCAAATGTTTGGAGAATTTCTACACTGGCTGGAAAGGGTTTGAATTCCAGGATATGTATGTTACTTTAATTTGAAAAGGAATTAGGAAATAGGAAGCCCTGAGAGACAAGAGAGGGCAGAATGGAGATGCCTTTCAGGAGGGAAGGAGAAAAGTGTGATTGGACCCTGAGTTAAGTGTCCCAATTCTGCTTCAGGTCTCTGCTTTTCTGTATCTGTTCTAGGCCAATAGGGAATCGTTAGGAAAATATCTGTGACTTTGGATATGTGATGCTGGGCCATCTCCATGACTATTGGGCACCTTGGGCCACCTACATGACTAAGATCATACACCAGTTTGACCTATGTGCCCTTAGAAGGCTCCTTGAAAAGTGATTCTCAATTAAAAAAAAAATGACACATTAATAAAGTAAGATTAGATTGCAAGGAAGCCATCTAACATTTTGGGCATTACATTTCAGGGTAATTACTGGATGCCTTGGGTGGAGTTATAGGCAAAAGGCCAAAGGTTGAATGACTATAAGCCACCCAAGTACAGCAATTCTTGCTGAGAAACAGATGGCCTGGAGTGTCAAGGTGGCTGGGTGGCTGGTTGGCTGTGAGGGAGGGGGAGCGATTTTCCTGGGGACATGGAGCCGGTTGGAGAAATGCACAGCTTTATAGGGGAAGCCTGCAATGGAAGATTTGGAGAGAACATAGGATACCAGTATGAGAGAAGACACTGTTTTCCGTGTGCCAGGCATATTCTGGTGAGTCCAGAGGAAAGCCTGCACCCCAGGCAGGGGCACACGAGTCAACCTACACTGAACATGCTAGGAACGTGGGCGGGATGAGGGCCAAATTATAAGGAGCCTAGGGAAGCAAACATAGAGGTTCTCAGGTTTCCTCTAATCAGGGCCCTATCAGTGTAACAAAATTACTGATTTGGGGATTAGGCTGATTACTGGGAGTAGCAACATACCCAAAAAGAAACTAAAGACAGATGGCTCACTCTGAATCATATTTTTTTTTCCCTCAGACAATATTTAGTGTCAAAGAAAGTAGATAAAAAAATTAGGACATAGATAATCTGATATAGCACATTCTCTTGTCATGATTGTTTCAGCTTCTTGGGAGGTTATTCTTATTTGGGACAGGCTGCTAAGTGCTGTCATTTAAGACACATTTGACAACAAAGCACTGTTCCTGATCTCAAGGGAAAATGCTGGTCTCTAAAAGTTTAAGCTCTTAGAGCCATCTAATCCAACTTCTCCCACCACACAGAATAACATGTATTTCTCATAAAGTTTTACATATATATCAAATATGTCAATTAATAAATACCATACATATTTATGTAGTATATAAATATATATCAAATATTTTGTATCTGATAAAGAACTTTTCTCTATAAGAAAGAGGGTGAAATTTGGTCCACACACACAAGGACCCTTCATCTGGAGTGGAGAATTCCATTTTGGGCCCAGGTCTAGACCAGGTAATTGGCCTGTCTCTTCCAGGCTCTCTTCAGTGGGTAGAAGAAGCAGATGTACATGTCATCCAGTCAGAAATTGGAAACTCCTCTCATCCAGGTTTCTTCCATGCAGTCCTTAAGAAATTAGGATATATAGATTTAGGATATCAGGCTCTGGAGCAGGGTGGGCATGTGTTCTCTGACAAAGCCCTCATTCCATTCCCAAGGATACACATACCTCTTACCTATTCACAGAGTAGGCCTGTTGGGAAAATTGAAAATATTACTTGAGATGAATTACCATTTGATTAAGCTATCAGTTAGGATTGTTATGGAGTCCGTTCTTAATTCATAAATAAATACATAATTATATCATTTCTTTCATCTCTGTATATCTTCTAATCAATTCCAACTGCATACTGTTTCTGAGGACTTTCCTTTCTGGGTGGAATGCAACCCCTGCCCCACCATCTCAAGGCCCTCTTTCTCTACGAAACCTTCCCTGACAGACTATCCCAATGTTGTGGGCTTCCTTAACAGTGCAATCAGTTCTATATCATCTAACTTACATCTCAAAGTGAAATAGTAATTAACTCCTATTTAGCACTCATGATATACCACTTACTGTTACAAATGCTTTTCAAGTGTTAACTCATTCCATGTGTACAAAACTTTACAAGACAGATGCTATTATCATTCTCTGTTTGCAGATAAGGAAAACGAAACCCTGAGAAGTGACTGGTTTCTGCAGGTTGCACCCCTCCTCAAAGTTGGAAAGCAAAGCTGTATACTTGGCAGTCTGGTCAGCCAGAGAGTGAGCTTCTCCAAGGAAGGCACAAGTTTGGGGATACACCCTGCCAGTGGTTCCTGGCTATGTGTCAGAGTGATCTGGAGAGACTTTACAAATAAAATGGTCCTGCGCTTCCCTCTCAGAGTGTGTGATTCAGGGCTTTTGAGAGTGAAGCCAAGTTTAGAGACTATGCTTCCTGCAGCATGATCCTAGGTGCACAGTAGTTACCTCAGGAGTGTGTGTGTGTGTGTGTGTGTGTGTGTGTGTGTGTGTGTGTGTGATTGCCTAGCAGAGGCCTCAACATCAGAGGTCTCAGATGCATGTAAATGTGTAGATTGGATGACAAGCCACAGACAGAAAATAGCTGCCACTTATCTTATCGAATATGGACAATTTTGACAATGGTGGATGACTAATTTTAGGGAAATTTATTATAATTTAAAATCAAAACTTCTAACTGGAAGACAAAGTTCTTCTAAAGCTCATGCTTCTAATTTTGTCACTGGCCTAATTACTGAACTCCGCTTGCAGATGAAGATGTGCCCTGCTTGTACTGGTGGGTGATGCTGACAGCCACCCTCCAGAGCGATGAGGGTGATCCCAGAGCTCAGAAAAGGAAGATGATCACTCTCAGTTGGAGGATATGTGGCCTCAGATTCAATTAAATCAATTGCCTTATTGTGTAGGAAAGTCAGATTCAAACACTTTTTAAAAAGTACAGCATCTTGTTTAAGGCCCTATATTAACTAACATTCTATTTGGTCTGTGAGATGGACAGTCATCTCAGTGGAACTGGCCCTCTCCAATGTGTGAGGGTCCTCCTCCTGCCCTTCCTCACCTGCTTCCCCTCTGTCAGAACTGAAGAAAGACATTTTAATACAAATTCCTGCTCACTGCAAGTTTCCAAATTCACAGCTTTCTCTCTACATCAGAGCAAAACACAAAAAGCAACAAATCCCAGGGTAGCAACTGTATGGGATTAATTTCCCCTTTCTTTTGGCCTTTTCCTCCTCCTCTAAGGGTTAAGTATGTGGAGGGAAGAATTGCTAGACTTTGTGTCTGTGCTTGGTAGGAACTATTAAATTACTGCTGGATGTTTTTGATTATACCACACATTGGTGTCTGAGCACCACGGCCCTGGAAGCCACATGTGCCTCACCGGCCTGGCCTGTGTCTATGCCTGGCACCCCCCACACCCCAGCTCCACACTTGTTTGTGGGGGCCCCTCTGTGGCATCGGAACAGTGCAAGGATGGGAGCTAGTCCTGGCAAAGCAAAAGGAAACAGGCAATAAAAGCAAGAGCTGAGCGGCTTACTGGAGCCAGGATGCTGGGGTCTGCTTAATTGCTATGAAATGAAAAAGATTCAGGGGTTTTCATGAAATCCCGTAGGTACACTTGCCAAGCCTCAAATATTAGATTGAATTACAATTCCTATTCCCTCCCTTCTCCTTCCACCATGTCTTATTTCTTCTGGAGCTATGTCTACAGCTTTGGGGCCTGGGAGGAGAGAGGTTAACATGAGTGATGGCCAGGCTCCCCAGAGTCTCACCAGCCATACAGAAGCACCCTTAGGGATACTCTGTCACTGAGCAACAGGCATCCACTGATACCCAGTGCTCTATAAACATTTAGAGCAAAGGTACCTCCCCTGAAGTCCCAGGAACAGGTGGTCCTCTGAGGCTGACCAAGGTGAAAGTGTATGGACATTTCTTTAGGGCAGAATCAATATATTTTGTCAGAATCTTAAAGGAGTCTTTACAAAATTAAGAAGTTCTGGGCCGGCCGAGTGGCATGGTGGTTGAGCGCTGGTTTGGGAAGCCAGTGGCCCCGGGTTGGGTCCCACATATTGAGCCAGTGACACTGCCCTCAAAAAAAAAAAAAAAAAAAAAAAAAGAAGTTCTAATAGGGAAAACAGAAGTATGATAATACAGTTAGGGATTTTCCTAAGGGGAGAAAATAATTTTAAGGAATGATTGAAAAAAGAATGGGAAAAGTAGACATGGCTGCTGGAAGCCAGATGGTTGGTGTCACAGGAGGCATCCAAATGAGAGAGAGGGTGGGACAGGACGAAGTTTCCTCATCTCACATCGCTCAGTGGAAGTGTCTCACTGAGTCATTAAGGGAAGGAAATCTGGTCAGGATTGAGAGGATGCAGCATGAAAACCAGCCTAGGTGAGTTAGACAAGATGAACATTGGTTTATAATAAATGCAGAGAATTGTTAGAGGGGCAAAGCAGAGTGCAGAGAAAGGCAGGCAGGAGATAAGAGCTAGCTCATACTCTGGAAGGGTAAACTGTGCTGCTGGTATGGACAGTTGTCCCTCAGTTCACACTGGCTTTATACTTTCCAGGCAAAACCCAGAGGGGTGAGGTACCCTTCAGAGTGAGCTCAGACACAAGGACACTTTCTTCAGGCAGAGTTTATCGTCTCTGTGGCTTCTGCCTAATTCATTTTGTTTGTCCCACAAATCTTTGGATTTCTTTGCATGCCTCATAGAACCAAAGTATTAGGATTGTTCTGGAAGGCTCAGGGCTCTGTGGGGGGCAGACGCCAAAAGAAGCTTTCCTTCTGGGTGATGAAAACTCTGAAAATTTTCAAAGCATTCTTAGAAAAAAAAATGATGATGAGATCTGTTTTGAGGAAATCGGCAAGAAAATTGATATGAAAACTGTGAGAATAACAGTGGTATGGAGTGAAATCAAGGAAACTGTGGAGGCCATCAGGTTAAAGAAAACAAGGGAAATCTATGTGAGTGTGAGCTGCTACACTCATCATCATCATAAACGATGAAGTGCTTGTGATTCTGGGTTCCCAGTTTACTGAACATGTGGTTTAACATAAAATGACTTTGGTGATTCGCTTCTTTCCCACATTAACAAAATTCTTAGTGTCATCTGTGGCAGGTTATTCACTATTGGTTAGAGGTGGGACCTCTGTGACAAGTGTATCATCACCATCATGATGATCATCCTGTCCCCTATTTCTTCCTGTCTCTCTGAAGTCCTACCTTGTATCCTATGCTCCACTCATGTTTGTAATTGTATGTCATGAATTTTTCCTAATCAACTCTGTGTGGTCTTTTTTACAGTTTTGTTGGTGGGTAAAGGGTGACCACATGCATTCTACAAGGTGTAGTGCAGACTTTAAGTGTCTGCTGTCTCGCAAGGAACACTTGAGGTCTACCCCCTGCATCTGTGGCAGACACAGGAAACTGGGATCTCATGACACACAGTCTTCATAGGATGACTTGTTCCTAAGGCACAACAAGGTCTTCAAAGTAAGAACAGCAGCTAGAACTCAGGGTGAGGAAAAACACTGTGGCAGAGAGGCAGATGAAGCATGAAAGGAAAATACAAGTGAGTTTTTTCAGCTTTCCCAGCCCTTGGAGAGCTGAACTAGCTAAGAGTGCCCTTGTTCTCAGCTGGTATCATTCTGTGAGGAAGCTATGTCCTCCACAGCTCCTTCAGGGGGAACACAGGCTTGTGAGCTGCTCTTCGGAGGACTGGCACCCATTGGTGGACCTCTTGGAGCATGGGCTTCATTCATGCCCATATGGGGCAAAAGGGGTCTCTGCATCCTCCCTCTGCAGCTGGATGGAAAGAAGGAGTAGAGAAATAATGCTCACTCTTATAGGCACACAGTGGGCCCTTTCACATACATCACCTGATTTAAACCTCACAAAAACTTTTCTAGATGCTTAGTGTTTAGACATTTATATAATTTACAAAGTGATTCCCCTGACTAGTACCCACCTGGCACTATGTGTAGTTGTTACCATATTATTGATTATATTCCCTATGCTTTACTTTACATTCCCTGACTATTTTATGGCTAGGAACCTGAAATTAATATAAAATAATATTGAATGTCAGCTGTAATTGAAAAATTAAAAAAGGGGAGAAAATAAAGGGGAATCAGAGGTTCAAATTTCCAGGTATAAAACAAATAAGTCTTGGGGATGTAATATATAGCATAGGAAATATAGTCAATAATATTGTGATAGTGTGGTATGGTGTGAGATGGTTGCTGGACTTACTTTTTCAGCATAGAGAATATAATCAATGATATGGTAAGAACTACGTATAGTGCCAGGTGGGTACTGTTGAATAACAATGATGTACACCTGAAACTAATATAATATTGTATGTTAGCTATATTTTAATAAAAATCTTTAAAACCTTTTCTAATTGCTAATTATTATTCTCATTATTTTAAACAACAAAACTAAAGCCCAGAAGTGTATTAGTTAACACTAGCTGTTGGAATAAGTAAACTCCCAAATGTATAAAGGTTTAAGAATGACAAAGGTTTATTTTTCATTCATTCAAATCCCAAATGGATGTTCTTCTCAAGGAGAACTCTCCTCCAGGTGGTAGTTCAGAGATGCGTGGTTCTCTCCACCCTTGTCATTTTCTACTTTTTTGTGTTTTTTTGGCCACTGTTAGATTGATATAAAATTTGGTAAAAATGGAATTTTAGAACTGGAATGAATCATAGCAATAAATAGTCCAAACTTCATATTTTATTGGTGAAGAAACTGGGACTCAAGGAGATTGAAGGATTGGCCAAGGTCTCAAAATTAGATCATATAAAAATCAGTTCTTGCATTCAGTTCTGCAGATGTTACTGAAAATTTGATAATTGGACCAGAATGTAGATTAGATTTTTCTCCATCAATAAATTAAAAAAGAAACCACAAATGTAATTCAGCTCTTATTTGTAGAAATAAAGCACAGAGGTTCAAAGTTCTTCTAGAAACCCTTGGTATGTATGTTTTGGCAAGGAAAAATTAATGCATGTAGCTATAGGTAGCAATGCCCTTCAAGGGAGATAAGAGTAGTTGCTTTTTCCCCAACTTAAATTTTTACCTTTCTTTCAAAATATTTGTTTCTAAGGACTAACAAAAGTGTTCCCATTTGGTGGCAAGTGAGATTTCCTGATTAATCACCAAAAGGGCAAATTAGGTTATGTTTTATTTTTAGTATTCCCTATATTCCTCATGAACATGCAATGAGGAGCAGGGTAGGAAAAGGAGAAAGCAAAGGCAACACAGATTTTTTTCAAGTTTCCCCAGGGTAGCAGGAGGTGACCCAATGTAAGACCAGGATGCAAGGAGTAGATTGAGAGGAACACAGTGTTTCTAAACAGAAAACAACCAAAAAAACCATCAAGATAGTTCTGGTGCAAAAAATAGGGAGGGGATGAAAAAATGATAGGCTAAATTCCATCCTTTAATTCACTTCTATCTAGAGCCACAGAATAAAATCACTTTTTTCCTTAGAAGGTTAAAATACAGTCTTGCTGTCTCCACCTCACAATGTCTGCTTCTCTCATTAACTGAGTTTCCATATGTGGTATGTGATGACATAAACTGCAAAGGGCCAGGAGGCTGACCAGAACAAAGGTCAGATTGTAATCTCCAAACTTCAAGTCTATTTTTTATCCATACTCTCAACATCCACTTCCTACCACCAAATAAAAGGTACAAAAAAGAACAACAACAATAACAATAACAACAACAACAACAACAACAACAACAACATAAAACCTCCACAACAGGGTGTGATATGCAATAAAACCCTGGGAGTGTTCATTTGCTGTTATCAATGTATTTAGGACTAAAATCCACACCATTCATTCCTGTTTGCCTGTGAAAACAGGCAGGATAGCCCTAATGAAATCTTTTAACAGTGGGGCCATGAGAAACGTACATGATGAAGAAGTTCATCATCAAAATAAAATTTATGCCTATTTTATTTGTACATACAATAAGTATAGGTATGCAAATTGCTTTTTTCAAGTAAGAGAAATCATTTGTAAGAGAAAATGTGGTTTTGAACACTATGTTTTGTCCATTTGGTTATTTATGGTTGCCAAATCTACAAAAGAGTACAACTTTTAAAACTCTTGTTGAAATCTCATGGAAAATGTACCATCTTTAGAAATTCCCTTGGTTTTCTTTAAGTTAAAAAATGAATGGAAAGAAAGAAGCAAGTTTGTTGTCCTGGAACTCATGGTAACAGAGGTGAAGCATAAATCTGAAGTTGGAAGCATCAATTCTTATCAATTGTGGAGCAAAGTGGAAATAAATAACGATTTCAAGTAAATTAGTTTCCTGAGCTCTTTGGAGTCTTGAGTGATTTTGTAGTGAAATTCTGATGCTCTCCAACACCAACAAAGGCAAAAAGCATACAAACCATGGCTAAGTGTAGAAAAGTGTCAAATATGACATTGCTTTTATTTTGCCTGAAATATCTAGGAGATTTCATTATAATACTCAGATCAGTTTCCTGGTAAAGGCAACTGCCTTGCTGATAATGCAGTTGGAGTGAAAAATGCATATAGAGCAGGTAAGATGAAAGGCATCTTTATTTTCAATTGCAAAAGTTTGGTGCTCAACTGCCTTATTTTACTTTAAAAAAAAATCTTTGTTTTATTTTCTGATTTTTTTTTTTTTTTTGTTGGTTTGAATTATTATTTTTCTTGGGCTTGTTATGGTAAATGTGCAATACTTTTGGCTTCTTTGGAGACTATCATGGAAAACCCTCAGTTTCTAGACAGGAAAAAATGGACTGCCAGAGAAAGGCTGAAATGCCACCTGATCTTCACTGCTGCATGTGAACATACTGCTCAGGCTCCTGGAGGGAAGACCTACTCCTGTCTCCACACTCTTCCCCCCTCCTCCCCCTATTCAACCCTTTCCCCCTCCTCTCTTCTCCCCAACCATTCAAACTTCAAAGGAATCCCTAGCAGTTAAGTGACCAAGTCTTGAAAGCTCTACATTGGGATAAAGCTTGGATGTTCTGGAGGAGATTTTGGACACATTCAGAATAGACAGCAAACCCAGCTGCATCTAGAAACAGCAAAACCCAGCTATATTTAGAAACAGCTCCATTGGAAGAGGGTTCCTGAGACATCTTCTTATGTTGTCACAGACTTGGAATCAACAAAACATCTTTATAACAGACAATCCTGCTATACTGTTTTTTGTATAAAAACATTTTTATATTAAAATAAAACTTTTCTTTCAGAAAACAAGTTATACATTTTCTTTAATACTGCAAGCAAGTAGCTAAGGTGCTAGAAACGTTAACAGCAACAAACCATATTTGTTGTAAGAACTTTAAAAAATGCTCAGATTACTTCCATTTTTCCTTCCACCTCCCTCTTACTTCTCTCTTTGTCTTATTAAAAGTTTACCCATGATGACCTCCTGGGTATGTTTCTAAAAAAAATGAAAAAAGAAAGAAAGAAATATCCTTTTGCCTTAAATTCCACTAGTTTTTGAACCTCTGGAATTCACAAGAGGTGTCAAATTTAGCCAACCCCAAACTTTTCATTTTCATTTGAACAGAAATAGAAGCCTAGAGGGGAAAAGCCATGCTGTGTGCTAAGGATATATAACCCATAAAAATAACTACAATAGAATACTTTAAATGACCTTGTTAAAAGCAATATGGCTCCTCAGAGTTCTGTTTTACTTCTCACGAGAGGAGTGCATAGGACTGGGTTTAGATTTGCTGTGGCTGTGTCATTTAATAAAAATAATTTTTAAAGCCTGAAATGAGTTATTATTTACCAATTTAATGCTTTAACCAATATTACTTTTCCCCTTTTCTTCATCTTCTCTATTATCAGTTGTCATCCATTCATTTGTTCATTCATTTATTCATTTATTCATTCATTCAATTCTTAATGAGTGCCTATCATGTTTCTATGGGGAATAAGAAGGGAAATAAGACACAGATCTTACATGCAAGGAATTTTTCCTTATTTTTGTCATTTTAAAATTCAAATGTATGTCTCTGATCTTTTAATTCCGATGAAATGATCAAGTGTTATTTATATGCTGTATTTTTATGCCTTCTACGAACACAGATTTGTATTTTATGGCAAAAGCTGCTTTTCGTAGGGCCTTTTTTATTTATGATTTTGCTCATAGAACTCTTATGGGTCTTGAGAGTTTGCTCAAAAAGATCTTTTGCTCTTTCTAATACTGAGCCTGACACTTCTTGGTGATACCGGACGCATAAGACATGCTTGCTTTTCCTCAAAGTCCACAGTAAACTGTGAGGCTGCACATAGATACAGAAAATTGCTATCCTTGCTGCAGGAACTCCCACAGCATTGTGGACAGAAACATGGAAGCAAATACATGCCATGTGAGAAATTCTATACTAAGGTTCATACCAAGTGCTATGAGAGCATAAACGGAAGGACTTTGGGAAAGGGGATAAACATGATCTGTGACATAGGTAGTCTAGAAAAAGTTCAATGTAAGAGATGACAGCAGGATGCCGAGATGGAAAGGAATGGCAAAGAGTGCTGGGAGGGATGGAGCAATCCACCAGAGGGTTTTGTGGGAGAGCAAGTGAAGCCTGGGACCTGTGTTCCTTCCTCTGGCCAGTTTCCTCTGTAGCAGACCCAATATTTTTGGATTTACCAAATCCATTCTTAATGAATGGTTATGGATCTCTAACACACGTGCCTGTGTGAGTCAGTTTAAATGAATCCGGTGACGGTTAGAGCCATTCACTTGGAGATACTCTGTTATTTTAGGAGATCTGTCCTTGAAATCTGAGAGGGTTTAATAGCATTTTAAAGAGAATCACTCTGCTGACTTCAGCACAAGACATGATATCTACAGGAGACTAAGAAAGTCCCATTTAAAATCCTGTAAGTATGCTAGGCATGGCTTGACAGGTGCTGGAGTTGTATTGAGTCTTGCCTGAGGATCTGCCCAAGGGCACACAGCTGACAGGAATGTAGCCAAAGTCTTGGGATCCTCTGTCCACTGTATCAAATCAGTCTGATTTATTGGGAATTTGCTTTTTCAGACAATGGGGCATTCTTATGATTATGCAGAATATTAAACTGCTTTACAGGCAACAGATGGGACTTTCTCCTCTCCTGGCTTCTGAAATGCCATCTCTGGAGGTTTCCTCTTTCTATAATTGTGAACAAGTAAAACTCCAGCAAGTCTTATCAGTTGTATATAGAGAGAATATCAGAGGCTCTTGTCAGAGCTGGCTATCACTGGGAAGCTTGTCAGGGTAGATGTCACCAAGCTAATACTGGACAGCAGAAGAGGGGCAGCATAGTCTATATGTGCACCCAGACCCAACCTTCATCATGAACTGGGGCACAAATATGAATAATTAGGCCCTTTCCAACCTAGTTCAGAGCTAGGTCAAAGTAATCCAAATATCATTTTGTTTACCCAACCTGATTAAATAGCTTTAAAAGAAAAAGGAACAGAATTCATAGCTTTTTCTTTCATACTATAATTATTGCACATGAGAACTGGAATGAAGACTTCTAGTTTTAATTGCTTCATTTCTCAGAGAAGCCATGTACCACAGGTGCCAAAGCACAGGCTTTGGAGGACTACAGACCAGAGTTCTGATTCTCAGGTTTTTAACTATGTGAGGTACACAAGCTTTTGACATTTCAGTTTTTTCCTTTCTAAGAAACGAATAATAGCACTTATCCCCAGGTTGCTCTAAGGATTACATGAGGTGACTATGTGGAGGGCATGGTACTAGTATCACCATTATCAGTATTATCATCATTAGTGTGCATAAGTTAATAGCCCTGTCTGTGCTTAGAAAGACAGGTGCAGATCCAATGCAGAGCAAGTGGCCCGTGCCCACAGCCCCAACACTGGTCACTCTGTGCTGTGTACCCTGGAATACACCCTGTATTTATATGCTGCACCTCTCATTTATGGTTAATCTCTTAATGTTATAATGAAAGCAGATGAAGGACATGAGATGTACTCTTTTCTTTTTTATATACTGGGAATAGAGAGAAAGAAAATAAGATTTAAAAAAACCCACAAGACCTGACATAATTGTGAAGCTAGACTCTATTGCTATGAGACCTATGGAATGTCCTTAATTTCTCTAAATCTCAGTTTCTAATCTGTAAAATGGGGATAAAAATAGAGCCTCAGTCAGGATGATTGATAGGTATAAACAATCTATGAAGGTGTTTTGCACAGAAACTGGCACACAGCCAGCACTCTTTACACGGATACTGCTATTTCGGGCAGAATCCTTAGGATGAGGGCTGTGAGGAAATTGAAGTCACTGTCCTCTTTTATTTGAACACTGGGAGAGACCCTGCCTTGGGAATGTTTCAACACTGCTTCTATGACCTCTACAAAAATCACAATCTATAATTAGATGTTTAATTGTGAGTTTCTTCACTTCGTGTTCTCTCCCTGTTCCATAGGGAGGGCTGGCCAGCTCTGCTAGGCAGGAATCCTATTTGCTGTTCCTTCTTGGGCCTGGCTCCTGACTCAGGCTCATGGTAGGTGCTCAATAATATTTATTGAATGAAGGAATACAGAGGGATGACACATTCTTGTTGCCTTTCTGGACCATTGCCTTATAGAGAAGGGTTAAAAGAGTATAGGCTCCACATGGAGCTTTGGGTTCAAATCACATGCACTGGCTGACTGGCTTTGGCTGCATTGCTGAGTCTCATGCCTCGTGTCCTCAGGTGTGAAGTGTGGGACTTATGATCACACCTGTCTCAGAGTGGTTCTGAATATTCAGGGAAGTAGTAGAGGACAAATTTCAGCAATGTTCCTTTCTTATTAAGACCTTTTATGGGAATTTAACTATCATGTTGTAGTTTTCTTAATCACTGTATCATAATTCTAATACCTTTTTCAAAGGGACAAATTCTGGTTTTCACTGGCTGGGTCTGTATAAACGTATGTGTTGGACATAAATGTACAAAAGTTAAAGTTAAATTTACTTTTTAAAAACTTACAAAAAGTAAATTATGGCAGTTTACCAATTTGGCCTTATATTTTAGTTGTTAGAAGCTGACTGCTTTGGCTTAGTAAAGACATGAGTGTTCTTACTGAGGCATTAGGGTGGCCATCTCACAGACCTGGGGGCTTGTCTCCTCACTTTTTTCTTTGCGATTTATTTGCCAGACTAATTCTGATTCTACCTTACTTTGATTCTTAGAGACACACCTGGATGACTGCTGCATTGGCCTTGGCCAAGAATAGATATCAGTTAATGTTTAAGAATCTTCTCAAAAGACAGTTCTTTCCAGGAAGTACCCTCTCCTAATTTCAGGATATCAGGAAGGCCACCCCAAAACACATGTCATTACTTGGGTCTCCTCTTTCATCCCCCTTCTTGGCAATATAGATGTCACATGGCACTGGACACCCAAGGCCTTGTGCAGCATAAGGGTGAGGAAGCCCAGCCCTGAGCAGGTCAGTTTTAAGTCCACCCAATTAATTTCTCTGTCTACAAATTGAAGATGATGGTCTCAGGCACACAGCTCACAAAGCAAGTCTGCAGAGATGGCACATAAAAATAGTTTGTGAAAAAAATGTTCCAACGTTTCTACTGGTGGAAAAAAGGAGTGTGTACCCACAAAGCAGATTTTCGATGCTTTCCCTGCTGAGACTCTCCCTTGGGAGCTGTCCCAGAAGGTCTCTGTACCCTATAGTCTGAGCAGACATGTAGAGGCCAGGGAAGGCATCAGATTTGACCTCTTTTTTGTCCCTCAGTTAAGCAACCAGCTGCATTGCCTGTAAGTTCCCACCACCTTTTCCGGTAAGGGGTGGCGCTGGGTTTCAGAGGGTGGATGTCATGTTATGCTCCTGTGTAAGAACCACAATGCCCCCGTCCACCATCCCGGACTGGGCTCAGTGCCGCCATTTCCAGGGTCCAGGCGCGTCCCACCCCAATCTCCCCCTGCTCTGGGTCCCTGAGTGCGACTCCCTCCCCACCTCCAGTCTCCACCCCCACCCCCACCTCTCTCTGGGCCCCCTCCATGTCCACCTTCCTCCAGACTCCACCTGCCAACTCTGCTGACCGCCTCCCCACCACCCTACTCCAGCACTTCGCTGGCGCCAGCTGCTCGATGGGTCTTGCACTTTGATTATTTGTGTTAACAGTTAATTTAGCACCGTGGCCATGTGTGCCAAGGCTGCCCCACTTCCTCTCGCTTCCCAGCAAATGGCACTTTTATGAGATTCTTTCAAAGCGGTTCTAAGTCCGTCTCATGCCTCGGTGGCGTCGGCATCTCTCACCCTCCACCCTCTTCTGAGGCGCCCACTCTCACAGCCATATTGCAGCTGCAATCTTGAGATGTTTGCAGGAAAGGAGCTGTTTCTGGACACTCTGCCACTCCCCACAGCACTCTGTCAGACCTAATGGAGATTTATAGAGTCAGCACTGTGCGCGAGGCTGCGCTTTCCTGTTCGCAGGCCTGTGAGTGTGAGCGCGCCTGGGAATTAGAAAACCTGTGTGGTGTCATAGCAGACGGCTGGCAGCTCACATGACGTACTTGGCAGACTTTTTTTTCCCCCCATGATAATTTCAATAAAATGTTTAAACATACATGCAGGATATTCCAGATCCTTTTCAACTCATCTAACAGCCCATTCATCCCTCAGATTTGATTTCTCTCAACCTCCTCTCTGAGATGGTTTTTTACGCTAATACTGCCTTGGATGTCATGAAACATGTGTTTTGGCTTTTAATCCCTTCATAAATTCTTTTTCCTAACTGAAGTGCAGTGTTCTGCAACTACATAGGAGAGGGATATGGCTCCTCCAAAGAATTACAAAGAGGATATTCATTCATTTGTTAGTTTGTTCGAATAATGTTGAGAGACTAGTATTGTGGATACAGTAGTGGGGGGAAAAAATGGAAAAAAAAAAAAACCACTCAAGTTTCTGTTCTGATTGGGGTGAGAACCTACCAGAAACAAAGTTCCAAAACTGCCATGCTCCTCATCTCTTGGTGTCAAATGCTTAGAGTCAATTTAAGTTTCCCCTCATGTTTGTCTTACTTTTCATCAAGCTCTACTGCTTCTTCTTTCACAATTTATTTCTAATTCATTCTTCCTATTTTGTTCTCCATCATTCTCATGATTCTGAATTCTTAATTACTTCTAAATTCCTCCAATCTGTCCCTCACTGTAACTGTGATCCATTCACTTCCTGCTGCTATATTACTTTTCAAAAAGTAGAGATCTGATTAATTTACCTATCTATTCAACAAACATGTATTGAGAACCTACTATATGCCATACACAGGGATAAGTGCTGAGATTACAGAGAATAAAAAAGACAGCTTTAGAGATCTTTACAGATACCACAATCTACTTGATAGGAAACTGGACTAAAAGCCAAATTAAAATACAGTGTGGGGCCAGCCGAGTGGCTCAGTGGTTAAGCGCTGGCCTGGGAAGCCAGCGACCCCGGTTCGGTCCCACATATGAGGGCCAGTGATACTGCCCTCAAAAACAAACAAACAAAAAAAACAAAAAACAAACAAACAAAAAATACAATGTGATAACTGCTACAATAGAAATATGATCCCCTGTCATCTACTAGATCAAATTAATTAATTAATTAATTAATTAATTTTTTAACTTCATGCTTTGTATCTTCAGGGCCACACTGCACTAAATGCCTTTTGCGGAGCATGCCCCACCTTTCTTGCCATTCTGTTTTTGCCTCTGCCTTTTCTTTTTATCTACTTTATTCGTGCTGGGAAAACTGGACAGATCCATGCAAAAAAAAAAATTAAGCTGGACAACCTTCTAGTGCCACATACAAGAATAAACCAGAAATGGATTAAAAACTTACATGTAAGACTGGAAACTATAAAACTTCTAGAAGAAAACATAGGCAGTGAACTCTGACATTGCTCTTAGTAAAAATGGTCTGATATATCTCCTTGGACAAGACAAACAAAAGAAAAAGTAAACAAACGGGACTACACCAAACTAAAAAGGTTTTGTACAGCAGAAGAAACCACCAACAAAATTAAAAGACAGCCTACTGGATAGCAGAAGATATTAGTCAGTGATGTATCTGATAAGGGGTTAATATCCAATATTTGTAAATAAATCATACACTCAACACCAAAAAAAAAACACAAACAAACCAACAGCGATAACAAAAAAGCAAAACCAAAACCAAACAAATAATCAAACAAACAAACAAACCCAAACAATCCAATTAAAAATGGGCAGAGAACCTGAATAGACACTTCTCCAAAAAGGACATAGAGATGGCCAATAGACATGAAAAGATGCTCAACATCACTAATCATCAGAGATATATTACCTCACACCTGTCAGAATGGCTATCATCAATAAATCAACAAACAACAAGTGTTGGTAAGGATGCAGAGAAAATGGAACCTTCGTGCACTGTTGGCGGGATTGCAATTTGATGCAGCCACTATGGAAAATGGTTTGGAGGTTCCTCAAAAAATTTAAAAATAGAACTACCTTACAACCCAGCAATTCTACATCTGGGTATTTATCCAAAGAAATCAAAAACACTAATTTGCAAGGTATATACACCCCTATGTTCACTGCAGCACTATTTACAATAGTCAAAGTATGGAAGCAACCTAGGTGCCCATCAATAAACAACTGGATAATGAAGAGGTTGTACATATATACAATGGAATATTATGGAGCCATAAAAAAGAATGAAAGAATGAAAGCTTACCATTTGTGACAACATGGAGGGATCTAGAGGGCATTATGCTAAGTGAAATAAGTCAGACTAAGAAAGACAAATGCCATATGATCTCACTTACATGTGGAATCTGAAGACGAAAATAAATGAACAAATAAAACAGAAACAGACTTAGATACAGGGAACAAACTGATGGTTACCAGAGGGGAGGAGGGTTGGGGAGTTGTGTGTCAAAGATGAAGGGATTAAGAAGTAGGTACAGGGACTTCTGATAAGATGGCAGAATAGACGGATGCTTTCCCAATTGCCTCCCAGGATCACATCAAAATTCAAATAATTTATACAACATTTAACCTCGGAAGTCCCCTGAACACTAGAAGAACAGAACCTCTAAACGAAGGACCTAAAGAGAAGGCCACGTCAAGTCTGGTAGGAGAGGTGCAGACAAGAGAGGGAGAGCCACGTGAGGGATGCCCCAGCTGTGGGGAGGCTTCTCCGGTTGGGGTAGAGACCCTCCAGCCCTACACCGAGCTCACTAACCCAGAGTTGCTTTGCCAGGAAGAGGAATTCTACGATAGCGGCAGTAGAAATTAGTGAGGACTCTCTTTGCTTAGCTCGGTGAAGGTGAGGTCAATTGGAGAACCAGTGGGGCTGGCGCATGGGTTTGCCACCAGTGAACACTCACCTGGTTCCTGTTGGAGGGAGTAGCTGTGTGAGCTGGGCCCATGAGCATGTGAGGAAGGACTGAACTGAGCACCTTTGGTGCAGAAGCTGGAGGTTTTGGGACCTTTGTTCCCCTGGTGTGGAGCTTGCACATGAGTGGTGTACAGGAGGACACATTTTTTTAAGGGTTGGGCCCTCCCACAGAGGGTCAGACCCAGGACTGCATTGGTCTGGTGAAATTGGCGTAGGAATGCATGTGTGCATGCGCATGCAGCCTTGGATTCCCACCCTCCGCCATGCTTGTGCTGTGTTGCCAGGGAATCAACGAGCTGGTGTCCTCCAGCTCCCACAGGCTGCTCACTGAGACACAGGTGTGCGCAGGACACATTGGGTCCCCACACTCCGCCCTGCTTGTGCTGCGTAGCCAGGGAAACGCAGGGCGGGTGCTTTCCAGCTGCATCAGTCTGTTCACTGAGACTCAGGAATGCGCAAGCTGCCTTGGGTATCCCCTCTCCGAACTGTTTGTGCAGAGTGGGGATTGGCTGTTGGGCTGCTTAGCCTGATCTGTTGGCAGCTGACTTGGATAGGCTGAGATGAGGAATTTTCCTGAGAATGTTGGGCCAGAAGCTGTACGATTGCGTGATCTGATCAAGGCTTTCCTGGCAACTTTCTGTGGGCTGGTTGCTGGAGCAGAGTGCATGCTGCTCTGACTTGGTGGGGGCCACTGACGACATCAAGTGGTGCCTTGGGGGCCTGCCCCACCCACCTAGAGCTGTGTTACCAGAGGCACCCTGAGCCCCCTGTGCCTGGCCCACACCTCGGCAGGTGACAGAGGGTTTTTTTTGTTTTGTTTTGTTTTGTTTTGCAGAGGACAACCTGCAACAACCTGTGAAGATATATATATATATATTTTTTTGGTAGTAAGCACGGTTCCAGGGCACATAGCAGCTAATTGCGGAAAGTTCACTGCAAGCCTGAGAGGGAGGCTGGCAATAAAACGTTAAGCTCTTCCCCCCAATAGCTGGTGCTGAGTTGCCCAGAGACTCTCTATTGCTGAGAAAGTGATCTGCAGATTAAAGAGGATGGAGAACCTGCCACACCTCTTTTTTTTTTTTTCTCCTTTCTAGGCGATCTATCTAATACATTGAAGCATTCACAGAATGACAGCCAGAATGAAGAAACAAAAAAACATGTCACAAGTGAAAGATCAGAAGAAAACTCTAGAAATGGAACTAAATGAAACAGAGATAACCAACCTTTCAGAAACAGAGATTAGAAGACTGATGATAAGAATGTTTAAGGAACTTAGCGAGGACATAAAGAAGGATAGGGAAACCATAAAAAACAACCTGTTAGAACTAAAGAATACAATAACTGAAATGAAGAACTCACTCGAAGGAATCACCAGTAGAGTAGATGAAGCAGAGGAGCGGATCAGCAAATTAGAAGACAAAATAGCAGAAATCACCCAGCTGGAACAACAAAAAGAAAAAAGAATAAAAAAGAATGAAAATAGTTTGAGACCTCTGGGAAAATATGAAATGAAACAACAGCTACATTATAGGAATACCAGAAGGAGAAGAGAAGGAGCAAGGGATTGAGAATGTATTTAAAGAAATAATGACAGAATACTTCACTACCCTGAGGAAGGAAATAGACATACAAGCCCAGGAAGCACAGAGAGTTCCCAACAAGCTGAATCCAAACAGGCCCACACCAAAACACATCATAGTTAAAATGGCAGAGCTTAAAGACAAAGACAGAATCCTAAAAGCAGCTAGAGAAAAACAGCAGGTTGCACACAAAGGAACTCCTATAAGACTAACAGCTGACTTTTTTTCAGAAACTCTGCAGGCCAGAAGGGAGTGGCAGGAGATATTCAAAGGGACACAAAATAAAGGTCTACAACCAAGATTGCTCTACCCAGCACGGCTATCACTTAAATTCAAGGAGAGATAAAGAGCTTCTCAGAAAAGAATAAGCTAGAGGAGTTCATTACCACCAAGCCAGCATTGCAGGAAATGTTAAAAGGGCTTTTTTAAACAAAAGAAAGGGGAAAACAAGATAACCGAAGAAGACAAGAAATACAAATAACAAAATGGCAATAAATATACACCTATCAGTAATCACTTTAAATGTGAATGGGCTAAATGCTCCAATCAAAAGACAGAGAGTGGCTGAGTGGATAAGAAAACAGGACCCATGCATATGCTGTCTACAAGAGACTCATCTCAGATCAAAAGACACACACAGACTGAAAGTAAAGGGATGGAATATGATATTTCATGCAAAGGGAAATGAGAAAAAAGCTGGAGTAGCAATACTTATTTCAGACAAAATAGACTTTAAAATTAAGATTACAATAAAAGACAAAGAAGGGCACTACATAATAATAAAGGGATTGATTCAACAAGAGGACATAACCCTAGTAACATCTATGCACCCAACATATGAGCTTCTAAATATATAAAGACACAGATCAACAGTAACACTATCATACTAGGAGACTTCAACACCCGTTGTCACCAATGGACAGATCCTCCAGACAAAAAATCAACACGGACATAGTGGCCTTAAATGAAACTTTAGACCAGCTGGATTTAATTGATATTCTTAGAACACTTCACCCCAAAACTACAGAATATATATTGTTCTGAAGTGCACCTGGAACATTTTCCAAGATAGACCACATGTTAGGCCACAAAACAAGTCTCAACTAATTTAAGAAGATTGAAATCATATCAAGTGTCTTCTCTGACCACAATGCTATGAAACTAGAAATCAGTTATAAGAAGAAATCTGGAAAGCTTACAAATACATGGCGGCTAAATAACATGCTACTAAATAGTGAGTGGGTCACAAATGAGATCAAGGAGGAAATCAAAAGATACCTCAAGACAAACGAAAATGAAAACACCACGACCCCAAATCTCTGGGATGCAGCGAAAGCAGTCCTAAGAGGGAAGTTTATAGCAGTGCAGGCCTACCTAAAGAAGGAAGAAAAATCTCAAATCAACAGACTCTCTTTACACCTAAGGGAACTAGAAAAAAAACAACAGCAAAACAAGCCTAAAGGGAGTATAACGAAGGAAATCCTAAAGACCAGAACAGAAATAAGTGAAATAGAGAACAAAAAAAAAAAAATTACAAAGATCAATGAAACCAAGAGTTGGTTTTTCAAAAAGATAAAAAAAAAATTGACGCACCTTAGCGGACTCACCAAGAAAAAGATAGAGAGGACCCAAATTAATAAAATCAGAAATGAAAGGGAAGTGACGACAGATACCACAGAAATACAGAAAATTTAAAGAAAATACTTCGAGCAACTATATGCTAAAAAATTCAACGATCTGGAAGAAATGGTTAAATTTCTAGAAGCATACAATCTACCAAGTCTGCACCAAAAACAAACAGAGACTCTGAACAGACTGATTACTGCCAAAGAAATTGAATCAGTAATCAACAGTCTTCCAACAAACAAAAGTCCTGAACCAGATAGCTTCACAGGTGAATTTTACAAAACATTCAAAACAGAATTAATACTACTCTCCTCAAACTATTCGAAAAAATACAGAAGGAGGGAAGACTCCCAAACTATTTCTATGAAGCCACTATCACCCCAATACCAAAGTCAGACAAAGATATTACAAAAAAGGAAAACTACAGGCCAATATCCCTAATGAACATAGATGCAAAAATTCTCAACAAAATACTAGCAAACCGAATTCAGCATCACATTAAAAAGATCATACACCATGATCAAGTGGGATTCATCCCTAGTATGCAAGGCTGGTTCAATCAATTAATGTAATACATCACACTAACAAAATTAAAAATAAAAATCATATGATCATATCAATAAATGCAGAAAAAGCATTTGACAAAATCCAGCAGCCATTCATGATAAAAACTCTTAGCAAATTGGGAATAGTGGGATTATCTCAACATAATAAAGGCCATATATGATAAGCCCACAGCAAACATTGTATACATTGGGGAAAGGCTAAAAGATTTCCCCTTAAGATCAGGAACAAGACAAGGCTGCCCACTTTCACCACTTCTATTTAACATAGTTCTGGAAATTCTGGCCACAGCAATCAGACAAGAAAATGAAATAAAAGGCATCCAAATTGGAAAAGAGGAAGTAAAATTGTTACTGTATGCAGGTGACAGGATATTATATATAGAGAATACCAAAGACTCCACCCAAAAACTGCTAGAACTGATAAATGAATTTGGTAAGGGAGCAGGATACAAAATTAATATTCAGAAATCAGTGGCATTTTTTTAAATTTAGTTTTCATTAGTTTCAGGTGTACAACACAGTACAATAGTTATACATTTTACCCCTCAAAGTGACGACCCCTCACCCCAAATTCGCCACCCCACTACCCCCCATATCATATATATCTATTACTCTTCCTCTGACTCTATTCCACAGTATAATCTACATCCCATGACTATCTATATATATTCAATTACAGTAGGTATACCACCTCCACTTTAGTTATACAGTGCAATGATCAAACCTCTACTCCATCCATGAAATGGTCTCCCTAACCAGACCTATGACCATCTGACATTCCACAGAATATTTACAACATTATTAATTATATTCCCCAAACTGTTTTTCATATCCCAGGGGCAATATTGTAGTTGCCCATTTTTGCTGTCTAATCCCTTCCCCTTCTCCCTCATCCCCATCCCCCTTCCAATTAGCAACCCTGATTTTTCCTCTATATCTATGAGACAGTTTCTGTTTACTTTGCTCATTCATACAGTTCTTCAGATTTCACATATGAGTGAGATCATATGGTATTTGTCTTTCTCTGACTGACTTATTTCACTTAACATAATAGTCTCTAGGTCCATCCATATCATTGCAAATGGTACTATTTCATTCTTCTTTATAGTGGAGTAATACTCCATTGTATAAATATACCACAGTTTCTTAATCCAGTCAATCTACTGATGGGCATTTTGGTTGTTTCCAAGTCTTAGCTATTGTAAATTGTGCTGCTATGAACATAGGGGTGCATAACTTTTTTTGAATAAGTGTCTTGGTTTTTTCAGGATAAATACCTAGGAGTGGAATTGCTGGGTCAAATGGTAGCTCTATTTCCAGTTCTTTGAGATACCTCCATACTGACTTCCATAGTGGCTGCACCAATCTGCAGTCCCACCAACAGTGCAGCAGGGTCCCCTTTTCCCCACAGCCCCGCCAGCACTTGTTGTTTGTTGATTTATTGATGATAGCCATTCTGACTGGAGTGAGGTGGTATCTCATGGTGGTTTTTATTTGCATTTCCCTAATGACCAGTGAGGTTGAACTTTTTTTCATATGCCTGTTGGCCATCTGTATGTCCTCTTTAGAGAAATGTCTCTTCATATCTTCTGCCCATTTTTTAATTGGGTTGTTTGTTTTTTTGGTGTTGAGTTTCATGAGTGTTTTATAAATTTTGGATATTAACCCCTTATCAGATATATCGTTGGCAAATATATTCTCCCATTCAGTAGGCTTCCTTTTTGTTTTATTAATGGTTTCCTTTCTTTTGAAAAAACTTTTAAGTCTGATATAATCCCATATGTTCATTTTTTCTTTTACTTCCCTTGCCCGTAGGGATGTATCAGTAAAAATATTGCTCCGGGTAATGTCTGCAAATGTATTCCCTATATTTTCTTTTAGGATTTTTATGGTTTCAGGTCTTACATTTAAGTCTTTAATCCATTTTGAATTTGTTCTTTTATAAGGCGTAAGGAGGTGGTCCAGTTTCACTTTTTTGCATGTGTCTGTCCCATTTTCCCAGCACCATTTATTGAATAGACTATCTTTACTCCAGTGTAAATTCTTGCTTCCCTTGTCATAGATTAACTGTCCGTAAATGCCTGGATTATTTCTGGGCTCTCTGTTCTGTTCCACTGATCGATGTACCTGTTTTTATGCCAATACCAAACTGTCTTGATTACTGTAGCCTTGTAGTAGGTTTTGATGTCTGGTAGCGTGATCCCCCCGACTTTGTTCTTATTTCTCAGAATTGCCGAGGCTATTCTGGGTCTTTTATGATTCCATATAAATTTTAGGATTCTATTTTTCTATTATGTGAAAAATGCCCTTGGTAGTTTGATAGGAATTGCATTGAATGTATATATTGCTTTAGGCAGTATGGACATTTTAACTATATTAATTCTTCCTATCCATAAGCATGGTAGGTGTTTCCATTTATTTGTATCTTCTATGATTTCTTTCTTCAGTGTCTTATAACTTTCTGAGTACAGATCTTTCACTTCTTTGGTTAAATTTATTCCTAGGTATTTTATAGTTCTTGACGCAATTGTAAATGGGACAGTTTTCTTAATTGCTCTTTCCATTAGTTTATTATTGGTATATGCAAATGCCACTGATTTCTGAACATTGATTTTATATCCTGATACTTTACTGAATTCGTCTATCAGTTCCAATAGTTTTTTGATGGAGTCTTTGGGGTTCTCTATATACCGTATCATGTCATCTGCATATAATGACAATTTTACTTCTTCCTTGCCAATTTGGATGCCTTTTATTTCTTTTTGTTGTCTGTTTGCTGTGGCTAGAACTTCCAGAACTATGTTGAATAAAGGAGGAGAAAGTGGACAGCCTTGTCTTCTTCCTGATCTTAAGGGGAATGGTTTTAGCTTTTCCCCATTGAGTATGATGTTAGCTGTAGGTTTATCATATATGGCTTTTATTATGTTGAGATATGACCCCTGTATTCCCACTTTGCTAAGGGTTTTTAACATAAATGGCTGTTGGATTTTGTCAAATGCTTTTTCTGCATCTAGTGAAATGACCATGTGATCTTTATCCTTCATTTTGCTGATGTGGTGTATCACATTAATTGATTTACGGATGTTGAACCAGACTTGAGCACTAGGGATGAATCCCACTTGATCATGATATATGATCTTCTTAATATATTGCTGAATTCTGTTTGCTAATATTTTATTGAGAATTTTTGCATCTATATTCATCAGGGAGATTGGCTTGTAGTTTTCCTTTTTTGTGATGTCTTTATCTGGTTTTGGAATCAGGGTGATAGTGGCTTCATAAAACGAGTTTGGGAGCCTTCCCTCCTTCTGGATTTTTTGGAATAGTTTGAGAAGAATAGGTGATAGTTCTTTTTTGAATGTTTGATAAAATTCACTTGTGAAGCCATCTGGTCCAGGGCTTTTATTTTTTGGGAGCTTGTCAATTACTGATTCAATTTCGTTGGTAGTAATCAGGGTATTTAGATTTTCTGTTTCTTCTTGTGTTAGCTTTGGAAGGTTGTATGCTTCTAGAAAATTATCCATTTCTTCCAGATTGTCAAATTTGTTGGCATATAGTTGCTCATAGTAATTTCTTAGAATTTTTTGTATTTCTGTGATGTCTGTAGTCATTTCCCCTCTTTCATTCCTGATTTTGCTAATTTGAGTCCTCTCTCTCTCTTTTTTTTTATGAGCCTGGCTAGAGGTTTGTCAATTTTGTTTATCTTCTCAAGAAACCAGCTCTTGGTTTCATTGATCTTTTGAATTGTTTTTCTGTTCTCTATATTGTTTATTTCTGCTCTGGTCTTTATTATCTCCTTTCTTGTACTCCCCTTGGGCCTCTTTTGCTGTTCTTTTTCCAGTTCCCTTAGGTGTAAGGATAACCTGTTGATTTGAGATTTTTCTTCCTTCTTTAGGTAGGCCTGCACTGCTATAAACTTCCCTCTTAGGACTGCTTTTGCAGCATCCCAGAGATTTTGGGTCGTGGTGTTTTCATTTTCGTTTGTCTTGAGGTATCTTTTGATTTCCTCCTTGATCTCATTTGTGACCCACTCACTATTTAATAGCATATTGTTTAGCCTCCATTTATTTGTCAGCTTCCCGGATTTCTTCTTATAATTGATTTCTAGTTTCATAGCATTGTGGTCAGAGAATACAGTCGAAATGATTTCAATCATCTTAAATTAATTGAGACTTGTTTTGTGGCCTAACATGTGGTCTATCTTAGAAAATGTTCCATGTGCACTTGAAAAGAACGTATATTCTATAGCTTTGGGATGAAATGCTCTGAAAATGTCTGTTAAATCCAGCTGGTCTAATGTGTCATTTAAGGTCACTGTTTCCACATTGATTTTCTGTCTGGAGGATCTGTCCATTAGTGACAGCGGGGTGTTGAAGTCCCCTACTATGGTAGTGTTACTGTTGATCTCTGTCTTTAGGTCTGACAATATCTGTTTTATATATTTAGGGGCTTCTATGTTAGGTGCATAGATGTTTACTAGAGTTATGTCCTCTTGTTGGATCGATCCCTTCATTACTATGAAGTGTCCTTCTTTGTCCTTTGTTATATTCTTCAATTTAAAGTCCATTTTATCTGATATAAGTATCGCTACTCCAGCTTTTTTCTCAGTACCATTTGCATGAAATATTTTACTCCATCCCTTTACTTTCAGCCTGTATGAGTCTTTGGATCTGAGGTGAGTCTCTTGTATACAGCATGTGCTGGGGTCTTGCTTTCTTATCCATTCAGCCACCCTATGTCTTTTTATTGGAGCATTTAAACCATTTACATTTAACGTGATTATTGATAGGTGTGTATTTATTGCCATTTTGTTATTTGTGTTCGTAGTCTTTCTTAGGTTGTTTTTCTCTTCTACTTAAAGCAGACCTTTTAGCATTTCCTGCAAAGCTGGCTTGGCGGTAATGAATTCCCTTAACTTATTCTTTTCTGCAAAGCTCCTTATCTCACCTTCGATTTTAAATGATAACCTTGCTGGATACAGCAATCTTGGTTGTAGGCCTTTATTTTTCATCACTTTGAAAACCTCCTGCCACTCCCTTCTGGCCTGCAAAGTTTCTGTAGAAAAGTCAGCTGATAATCTTATTGGGGTACCTTTGTAAGTAATTTGCTGCCTTTCCCTTGCTGCTTTAAGGATTCTGTCTTTGTCCTTAACCCTTGCCATTTTCACTAGAATGTGTCTTGGAGTGGGCCTGTTTGGAATCATCCTGGTTGGAACTCTCTGCACTTCCTGAGCTTGTATTTCAATGTCCTTTGCCAGGTTAGGGACGTTTTCAGACATTATTACTTCAAATACATTCTCAATCCCTTGCTCCCTCTCTTCTCCTGGTACTCCACTGACCCTTAGGTTATTGCGTTTGATGTTGTCCCCCAGCTCTCTTAAACTATTTTCCATGTTTTTCATTCTTTTTTCTTTTGTTGTTCCGCATGGGTGATCTCTGCTATTTTGTCTTCTAAGTCACTGATTCGATTTTCTGCTTCATCCAATCTGCTAGTGATTCCATCAAGTTTGTTATTTAATTCAGTAATTGTGTTCTTAAGTTCTACCTGGTTGCTTTTCATCATTTCTCTATCCTTCTTTATATTTTCATTAATTTCCTTGAACATGCTAATAATCAGTGTTCTGAATTCTGTCTCCGATAGGTTGGTTACCTCTATTTCCTCTATTTCCACTGATTCAGGAAGTTTCTTCTGCTTTTTTATTTGTGTTGTGTTTCTTTGTCTCCCCAAAGATAGATCTCCCAGGTTTCTCAGTCTTTTCTGGGTAAACTTATATGTTGTGTGTCCTTTATATTTGAATTACTCAGTCTCCCTATTCTCCTGTGCTTGTATCTGAGGTGTTCCTTGTGTTGTGCGTCCTCACTTGTTGAAGTTTTAGGTTTGATTACTTTTGGCTTGTCAGTAGGTGGGATTGACTCCCAGATTGATTAGCTGTGAGGATCAGCATCATCTGCAGTTTATGAGCTGCTGTGGGAGGATTGACCCCTCTGATGAAACTTGGACCCTATGAGCCCTAGTACATGTAGCAACTTCCTTTTGGGTGTGAGTCTTGTATGTCACACCCAGAAATGCTCTGGTTTTATCTAAAGTTGGCCTCCAGGTATGATGATTCTTGTGTCTGTTTGTTTGGACCCACTGCTGCAGAGTGATTTTAGAGCATAACAGATCAACAAGAACAACCTCTGCAACCAACAAAGGAAACCAAATGCTTGCACAAGTAAAAAAAAAAAAAACAACCATCAAACTACAGTCAACTTGTACAGCAATCTCAATCATACTAATGAAGAAAACAAACAGAAACAAAACAAAAACCACACACACAATAATAACAGAAGAGGAAACAAAATAAAATACAATATCCTAAAATAAAAAATAGAATAAACATGAGAAACCGATTGTCTATACCTAAAAAATAAAAAATAAAAAATAAACTAAAATAATAATAATAAAAAAGTAAGAATAAAAACTAAAAAAATAAAATTTGCAGAAAAACGGAAAAGAGGGAAAGTATAGCAGTGAGAAGAATGAATAAAATAAGAGAGAAAGTGAGGGTGGGGAGAAAAGAAAAAGAAAAGAAAGAAAAAGAAAAAGAAAAATATATATATATATATATTTGTCTACACACCCATCTATATGGACATATATTCACCTATATACACATATATATATATGCCTATATTAAAAACTACAAATTGATAAGAATGAAATAGAAATAAAAACCAAAAACAACCAAGATAAGCAGCCAATAAAGGGAAAACAAAACAGAATAAAACCAAACAAACCAAAAACACCCGTGCCGGTCTTGGCTAAAGTCCACCAAGATCTCTTCAGTTTGTCTGCTGTACAAAAATTCCTGTGCGTCTTGTGGGAACAGTAGGCCACCTGATGCCTAGCATGATCCTGGCACTGCAGGTTTGCTGTACTTGAGTGTGGTTGTGACATGTGATTGGTGGTTTTTACAGTCACTGCCTTTTTGCTTTTCCCTGTCCCAAGGCAGGCTGCACCCCCAAAGGCTCAATGAGTGTCTCTGGGCACGCTTTGGGTTGACAGCTGTGGAGAATTAAAGAATTCCTCACTACCTAAAGCCTGCTGCTAAGAATCTGTTAATTAGTGCCTCAGCAGGTGAACTTGCCCTGCCTCCCAAGCCTTGCATAAAGGTGGGGGCGGGGTAGGTAGTCTCACTCTGCAGCCTTTACTGGGGTGGAAATTCTCAACCCTCTGCAGGTAGGAATATCTTCCTAGTCTGCCCCTATTGCTGCATTCAGGAGTCAGTTTAAGACTCTGTCTTGGCGGGGGCCAAAGTTTGTGGGAGTGGGTGGGTTATTGGGTTTTTTTGCTTTCTGTTCAAGAGTAGAAAATGGAAAAAAAAAACAACACATAAAAATAAACAAAGCCACAGTTCCAACACTGTTTTAAGCTAAGGCCTTTGCCTTGATGCTCCAGCGGAGTTCCTGCTGCTCTCCCAAAGGGTTTGCTGGGAATTAGGGGACTGCGTGCAACCTGCAGCACGGCTCAGATCCCCACTCCGTCTGTCTCTCTGGGACCTGTGACTCTGGCCGGCGCGCGCTGCGTCTCCGCGGGCGAGTCCTCTTTTTTCCCCTGCTCCCAGGTTTCAGGCTTCTGCCTTGGAGCTGGCGCGCGCCCGCGCGGTGCTCCTGCTGCGCTTCTGGAGGGACTGCCGCTGGGTTTAGGGACCTGCGCGCACCCTGCCGCATGACTCAGATCCCCACTCCGTCTCTCGGGGACCTGCGTCTCCGCCCGGCGCGCGCAGAGTCTCCATGCCCGAGTCCTCTTTTTCCCCTGCTCCCAGGTTTCAGGCATCTGCGCTCCGCGGGACCCGGTGGGCACAGAGACTGATCCCTGAACCAGGCGGGTGCAGGGACTGATCTTGCCCTGTCACTGCGGGGCTCTGCACCCTGCTTCCTGGGGACCCGGCGAGCCGCGGGGTGCAGCTCATACCTCTGCACAGTTGTCTCCTCTCTCTCCCCCAGCACTTGCCCGGCCTGAGGCTTCTGCCTCAGACTGCAAACCAATGCGCTCTGGCTGAACTCTAGTTGGCCTGCGAGCTGCAGGGAGCGAGCCTGGGCAACACTCACTGTGACTCAGCAGCCGCAGGTGCGGGCTGCACCTCACGCGTCTCGCCGCTTTCTTCCCCTACTCGCCAGGCCTGCCCACCTTCCAGCAATCCCTGTGTGGAACTCTTAGTTGCTCTGTGTGATGAGTAGATGTCTCTTTGAAGCGTATTAGAAGTTCAAATTGTGGATATTTCCAGGGGAGATTTCATGGAGCCCTCCTCACAGCCGCCATCTTGCCCGTCTCTCAGTGGCATTTCTATACACCAATAATAAACTATCAGAAGAAGAAATCAGGAAATGAATCCCTTTTACAATTGCTTCAAAAACAATAAAATATCTAGTAATCAATTTAACTAAAGAAGTAAAAGACCTGTACTCAGAAAATTATGAGACACTGAAGAGAGAAATCAAAGAAGATACAAATAAATGGAAATACACACCATGTTCATGGATAGGAAGAATTAATATAGGTAAAATGTCAATACTACCTAAGGCAATATATAGATTCAATGCAATTCCAATCCAAATACCAAAGACATTTTTCTCAGAAATAGAACATAGAATCCTAAAATTTATATGGACCCACAAAAGACTCCAAATAGCCATGGTAATCTTGAGAAATAAGAACAAAGTGGGAGGCATCATGCTACCTGACATCAAAACATACTACAAGGCTACAGTAATCAAAACAGTATGGTACTGGCATAAAAACAGACACATAGAACAATGGAACAGAATAGAGAGCCCAGGAATAAACCAATCCATATATGGTCATTTAATCTATGACAATGGAAGCAAGAATTTACATTGGAGTAAAGATTGTCTATTTAACAAATGGTGCTGGGAAAATTGGACTGACACATGCAAAAAGATCAAAATGGACCACCTACTTACACCATATACGAGAACAAACTCAAAATGGATTAAAGACTTAAATGTAAGATCTGAAACTATAAAACTCCTAGAAGAAAACATAGGGAGTAAGTTAGCAGACATTACCCTGAGTAATATCTTTACTGATATATCCCCTCGGGCAAGGGAAATAAAAGAAAAAAATGAACATTTGGGATTACATCAAACTTAAAATTTTTTCACAGCAAAGGAAATCATCAATAAAACAAAAAGGCAGCCTACTGAATGGGAGAAGATATTTGCCAATGATGTGTCTGTTAAGGGGTTAATATCCAAAATTTATAAAACACTCATGCAACTCAACACCAAAAAAACAAACAACCCAATTAAAAAGTGGGCAGAGGATATGAAGAGGCATTTCTCTAAAGAGGACATACAGATGGCCAACAGGTGTATGAAAAAATGTTCAACCTCACTAATCATCAAAGAAGTGCAAATAAAAACCACAATGAGATACCACCTCACTCCGGTCAGAATGGCTATCATCAATAAATCAACAAGCGGGCCGGCCGAGTGGCGCGGTGGTTAAGCGCTGGCCTGGGAAGCCAGTGGCCCTGGTTCGGGCCCCACATATGAGGGCCAGTGACACTCCCCTCAAAAAAAATAAAAAAATAAAATAAATCAACAAGCAACAAGTGCTGGTGAGGTTGTGGAGAAAAGGGAACCCTGGTACACTGTTGGTGGGACTGAAGATTGGTGCAGCCATTATGGAAATCAGTATGGAGGTATCTCAAAAAGCTGGAAATGGAACTATCATATGACCCAGCAATTCCACTCTTGGGTATCTACCCAGAAGAATCCAAGACACTAGTTTGAAAAAAATATATGTAGCCCTATGTTTATTGCAGCGCTATTTACAATAGCCAAGACTTGGAATCAACCGAAATGTCCATCAGTAGATGACTGCATTAAGAAATACTCCATTGTATAAATGTTTATACAATGGAGAATTACTCCACTATACAATGGAATATTACTCCATTTATACAATGGAGTTTATACAATGGAGTAATACTCCACTATAAAGAAGAATGAAATTGTACCATTGCAATGATATGGATGGATCTAGAGACTATCATGTTAAGTGAAATAAGTCAGTTAGAGAAAGACGAATACCATATGATCTCACTCATATGTGGAATCTAAAAAACTGAATGAACGAGCAAAGTAAACAGAAACAGACTTATAGATATAGAGGTAAAACAGGGTTGCTAGTTAGGAGGGGGTTGGGGATGAGGGAGAAGGGGAAGGCTTTAGACAGCATAAATAGGTAACTACAATATTGCCACAGGGATATGAAAGACAGTTCGGGGAATATAATGTTGTAAATATTTTGTGGGGTGTCAGATAGTCACATGTCTTGTTAGGGAGACTACTTCATGGATGGAGTAGAGGCTTGATCACTGAGCTGTATACCTGAAATTGATGTTGTATAATATCGTATGCCAACTGTAATTGAATATATAGATAGTCACAGGATGTGGATTATACTGTGGAAGGCAGTCAAAGGAATTTTAATAGATATGTATGATATGTGGGGGAGTGGGGTGGTGAATTGGGGAGGGGGTTGTCACTTTGAGGGGTAAAAAGTATAATTATTGCACTGTGTTGTACACCTGAAATTAATTTTAAAAAATGTTTATTTCACAATAAAATAATTTTTTAAAAAAGAAGTAGTTACAAAATAGTCATAGGGATGCAAGTTGCAAGTTACAGCATAAAGAATATAGTCAATAGTGTTGCAACAACTATGTTTAGTGCAGTGGGGCCAGGGACAGATTGTGGGGTACTAGACTAATTGGAGGGATCACTGCATAAATTATATAAATATTTAAACACTATGCTGTAAACCTGAAACTAATATAAAATAATACGGAACATCTGCTGCAACTGAAAAAATAAATACATAATTTAAAATAAATGAAAAAATGAAACCATAAAACATTAAAAAAGTGGGTGGCATAGCATTATCTTCTCAAGCTTCTCCAAACCATGTGCAGGTCCTCAAACTAGCCACCTACTTCATGCCTCTGTTGCATGTGCTGTTCACACTATCTAGAATGACCTTCCCTGTTTTGTCTACCTGGTATACTCCTACACTCCTTACAAGGCCTACCTTAAATGTCACCTCTTTGTGAAGACTTCTCTGAGCATCGACCCCCTCCACAATTCCGGAGGCACTGTGTTCATAGTCCCATCATAGACCTCATCTTGCTGTATTGTAATTATTGTTTGCAGAGTTGTCCCTTCCAATAGACTAAACCCTTGAAAATCTGTATTTTAATTAATTCATTTTTGTATCCACAGTGCCTAGTTCAGCGGCTCCCACATCGTAGTGGCTCATTACATACATACAGTATAACTACCATTAATGAAATGAATTTCTCTGTTAATACAAAAGTGTGTTTCATGAATTTAATTTCAATCACAATCTAGGTGACTGGAAATAGAATAGGGGAAGCTTCTGTAGAAGGTAGGCTTAAAATTAATAAAAACCCTGCTTTCACACAATATGTAACTAAAAAATAATAAAATTAAAAACTAAAGAGGCATGTCCACGTGTGTGAACAATCTGGTATCTGAAACTCTTGTCTTGATAAAGATCCCAGGGAAATCTTCACTTACTTCCTGACTTAGGTTACACTTAGCAAGGTAGTTTGATTAACCAAAAGACATTGATCCCTGCTCTTTGTATTTTCACTCGATTCTATGAGCTACACCATATCTTTTCAATGAATTGCTATTTACGTTACTGAGCAAGGGCTTGCTCCCCCATGCGCATAAAAGCCAATACTGTGGCACTGGCTTTGGAGAAAAGAAAAAAGCTTTTATTGAGATGTTTATCTGCAAGGAAACAGGAGGTAATGCTGAAATATGTCTTCCCCATCTAGGATTCGAGGCCATATTTAAGGGACGTCTGCACAGGATCTTTCTGGACAACAGGCCCTTTGAGTCTGAAAGGGTTCTGGCATTTAGGTTCTAGTGTTCAAGTTCTGGTCATGTTTTAGTCTGTTGGTTCCAGGGGGGTAGAGAACGGCAATTAAAGGTTCACAAGAGTTAGTCATGAGTGGTGTTCACAACTGTTTCTCATAAACTTTGTTTCCAAGTCTTGTTAGCAACAGGATAGGACCAGTTTGAGCTGGTTCTGTGACTACATTCACTTAAAGTTGGCCAGGCAGGTTTCTGTTGCTTCCAGTCAACAGAAATCGTACTGAATTAACAGGTATATGATGGTTTAGAAAACACAGAAATGTGATTTGTCACTTGGTTGTCACAAACAAATAATGCCAACCTTGCATCCCAGCCTCTGTCAATGAAGAAACCATTTGGAGGATTTGGCTTAACAAGCCATTTCAGAAATACGTTGTTTAAATCATTTACCTTGAGAGAAAGGCCTGGTGGAAACAGCTTGCAATAATATATCCAGAATGATATATTGGGCCCTTCCTGCTTCCTTAACCAGAATCTGTGCCCCCAGTTTCCACATATATCTGTGAAATTTGCCTGATTGCCTGCTGTAAACTACCTCTAAGTCTTAAATATCTGGGCCAAGCTATAGTTATAAAGACAAAGGGAAAACCAAAAAATAATGTTTGTTTTGTTTTTTTAAAAGATTTTATTGGGGAATTCGGGGAGGGGAACAGACAAGTTGCTGTCTTTTTGTTCTTCAGTCTAGTTGTGGAGGATGTTATTTCACTGGCCCATGTTGGTATCATCATTGCGCTCTTCCTGCGTGAGGCAGATGGGTCGCCGGCCTCTGGACCGTTGCTCACCATGGCTATTGGCAGCTCACGCTGGATGCTGGCCACTCACTGTAGCCTATGGCAGCCCACTGCAGCAGGGGCTGCAGCCTACACCATCGCTGGGGCTCGCAGCCCAGCTCCAGGTGGAGCTATTGTTAGCTGTACAGAGCAGTGTCACTGGCCCTCATATGTGGGCTCTGAACCGGGACCACTGGATCCCAAGCCAGCTTTTAACCAAAATGCCACTCGGCTGGCCCAAGATAATGGTTTTTGAATGAGGGTAAGGGATGGATTTAGAGCAAAAATATATTTATGTCTCCAAAGAGTATCTGTAGATATTTTAATCCCTCTCTTTTTATTTGAAGGATTTCTGTACATTAGTACAACCAGACCTTAATCCTCAAGCTGGCCAAGGGAAGGCTCAGCAGGCATAGTGGCTCTGTTTGTAAAGCAGAACAGTCTTGTCTCAAATTTTGGAGCTGTCAGGATACTCAAAGATCATCCAACCCTCACCCTTCACTTAGTAGATGGAGACTTTGAAGTCCAGAGAGGTGAGACTGAAGTGAGGCAACCCATAGAGCTGGATACCTCCATGAGGGCTCTGGCCAGCACATTTTTGTTTTTTAAAATTGGGGAATTGTGGGAGGGACAGTGTTGGGGAATTGGGGAAGGGAACCAGCCAAGTTATTCTTCAATCTTAATTGTGGAGGGCGCCAGTTGCCATCTGGCTGCCCATCAGAAGTTTTTGGCCTCTAAGCTGAAGGTGCTTTGTTCAGTCTTGGATGCATGTGGGTGTAGCCACCATCCCATGTGGGAGTCGAACAAGCAGCCTTGTTGTTAAGAGTGCACGCTCTATCCACGAACCATATGGGTAGCAGCACAGCTCAAGGTGCTGAGTTCAGTCTTAGTTGCGGGCAGGCATAGCTCACCATCCAACAGGAAGTCTTGTTGTTAGGAGCACATGCTCTCAACAGCTGAGCCATCCTGTCACCTGTTGGCAGCTCAGCTTGGGTGCAACATCACTGGCCCATGTGGTAATTGAACTGGCGGCCCTGTTGCTTAGAGTTTGTGCTCTTAAGCTAACTCTTAGCCAACTGAGCCACTTGACCAACTCCTGGCCAGCACATCTTATGCATTAGCCTCACCATGGTGATCATGGCCCAGATGTGTGTCCATGGTACAGGATTTACTGAGCCAGATAGATACAGAACACTCTGAAGTAAACAAAGGTGAGCAAAGTCATGTTGGTCAAAAAGAAAGGCTGTGTCCTCCAGTTTTCTGACTACAATGAGTGGAACCCTGTCAAGCATGACCAGAGGTTATATCTTTGTGACTCTGCATGGGAATAAACAAGTGTCTGAGGCTTTGGTCAGTTGAAAGCACATTGCTGCACTTATCTGAACACAAATGGACTGAATTAGGTCATCGATGAAGAAATATAAGCCAATTATGCATTGAGCTGGATTTACAGGCATGGGATTAGTCCTATAACATAAGAGTTTGATGGGTACAGTAATGGAGTGTTTCAATTAATTGATTTTTTCTCCTTGCAGTTACAGGCTTTACATTGCTGGGTATCATGTTGTACCTTATGGGTTTGAATGAAAGGTTCTTCCAATTTTATTTAAATTCCAATGCTACAATAGAGTTTCTGGTGAGGGAACAGCAATCCAGGTTGACTGTCATTGATTAAGCTGGTGTTAGAAAGGAAAACCAAGTCCAGAACAATGCCAAATAGACCTGTCTTAGTGTG